>JANSMA010000003.1:0-2400000 GCA_029298975.1 Ophiostoma novo-ulmi subsp. americana | reverse complement strand
AGAAAAGACACGGCAGATTCGGCCGCCGGAGCTGATGCCGACGCCGATGTTCATGCCGAGCCAGAGCAGGTGTCTTCTAGCTAAATGGTTAGTCTGACTTGGACTGCTTCCTACTCTCCTACTCTAGCTCAACTTGTGGCTTAATAACAATAAAGCCTCGTGCGTTTTACAATGTTTCTTCAACGATTGCATGTGAAGTCTACAGCCGTGTTACATAATCAAATAGCTACAGGGTCCACAGCGCCCAACAGGTCGTGTGACCACTGTAAATTAAGGCTGCGGAGAACTATCAGCCACAAAGTGCTGAGGGGAAGCTCCCTGTTTCAGCTAGCGTCGGTCGATGCCGCAGACCAGAGCGCAGAGCGCAGAGCACAAAAGGCAGAGTACAGAGTTTGACACTCTTTCACAACCAAAAGGCACACATTATCATGCCATCGCATCTGAAGACGGCCGTCGTGCAGGCCACGGGTCTCGGCACCGCGTCCAACCTGCTCGCCCAGATCGTCTCGGCCTCACACCGTCCTGTCCCGGCCCCGGGCTTGCTGCTCGGCTGGCTCGACGTGCCCCAGCTGCTGCGCTTTGTCATCTTCTCGTTTGTCACTGCGCCGCTCAACTACCAGTTCCAGCTGCTGCTCGAGCACGCCTTCCCCGGCCGGCGGCGGCGTCCGGCCCTGTTCCGGCACAAGCGCAGCGACGACCCGGAGCAGCTGGAGCGCGAAAAGGAAAAGGAGCGCGAGATGGAGCTGGGGAAATGGTCGCCGGCCGTGGCCAACGCGCCGACGTCGCTGGACTGGCAAAACACTATGATCAAGTGGTTTCTGGACGCCGTCTCGCTCGGCACGTTTCTCAACAACGTGTCCTTTCTGGCCATCATGGGCTTCCTCAAAGGGCAGCCATCACACCTTATTCTGTACAATATTCAAACAGTAGGTTTTTTCTTGGGCTTATCTTGTCTCCAATAAGGCGCCTAGCACTAACGAATAGCAACTCGCACCGATTGTCTTTGCGGGCTACCGCGTGTGGCCCATCGCGTCGTTTATCAGTTTCACCTGTGTTCCTCTTGAGCGCCGCATCGGCTGGAACTCTCTGGTCGGTCTCTTTTGGGGCATCTACATGAGTATGATTGCAGAAAAGGTCTGACCTAGACTATCTAAGCAGACTGGGCTGCATTTGCATTTGCATGTGCTGTCTCATCTCATGCATGTCTTTCGAATGTTTCTTTGCCTTTGTAATCATCGTCATTTGTTTCTCAGCCTTTCTTTATTTGTCTTTTATATATTTAATCTTATTGGTATGGATCGCATGGCGTTTGGGTAGAGGTAGCTTAAAGTTTATTTTAATCATATTATTCAATACTTATCATTATCTCTTGATGCATCATTCAACAGGTATCATGACACGTTTCGCTTCACCGTTATCAGATGTCGTTGCCCAGCCGTGTTAGTGATCTTAGCGCCGATTTTAGTATCTTTAGCGGTACGCAGCTGCGCTGTGGATGCCCTGAAAATACAACCATTCTCGACCAAATAAGCTTAGTTAAGTAAGCACCTTAAACGTCATTCCTTTGATCGCGACTCTCAGCGCTCCATTCAATCCTCAATTCTCACCCTCCTTTGACAACACAGCACAAAACACACAATGCCGCTCAAGCTGCTCGGCAAAAAGTCGTGGCATGTCTACAATGCAGACAATGTCGCTCGTGTCCGCCGCGACGAGGCTGCGGCCGAGGCTCAGGAAGAAGAGGAAGAGCGCCAGCGCCGCAAGCGCGAGTCAGACCGGCGTGCGGCTCTCTTGAGAGGAGATGCCTTGCCTGACGACGAGGATGACGAGCAGCAAAAATGGAAAGATGCCGCAAAAGCCCTGGCAGAAGATGATAAGGGCGGTGACTCAAAAGAGCCTGTTTCCATCCCACGGCACGCCCGGCCGCCGCGCCGCCAGCGGAAACGCCGCGGCGAAGATGATACCGATTTCGAAATGCGGCTCGCCAAGGAAAAGCGCGAGCAGGACGACAGTCGCGACAGCAAAGATCACCACAGGCACAAGAGGCCCGAAAACGAGCCTGCACTTGTCGACAGTGCCGGTCATATTGACCTCTTTGGTCAGGCAGCGCTGTCAGCAAATACAAAGGCTACATCGAGTGCCGTAGGACCACAGCCGGGCGATGCCGATGGCCCTTCTATGCGCTTTGCAGATGCCGGCGGTCGCGACGGCTTCGGGACGTGGTACACTGGTCAGGCACCTCCGAAGCGGTCCTTTGCATCGTCTAGACCGGATCGACTAGACCGACCTGACCACCGCCCGCCTCGGCCGCCCATACCTGCACCGGCTGGGTCTATAGCTGCCGATCCCCTGGCCGCCATGAAGCAGGCCACGGCAGCTCTCCGTGCACTAAAAAAAGAACGGCAGCGCGAGAATGACGAGCGAAGCCAGGCAACAGCAGCGCTCATGGCTGAGCAAAGAGCGGCCGAAAAGCATGGCGACGAGCGCAGACGGCATCGTCATCGTGATGAGCGCAACGATCGGGGTGATGAGCGGCGGCACCGAGATGACCGTGACAGAGAACGGGAACGCCACAGCAGTGTTAGACATCGCAGAGAACGTCACGAGAGGCGCAATCGAGGCGACCGAGACGGCCGAGACGACAGACACACTAGCCGTGAGCGTGACAGATACGACCGCAGCCGTGACAAGGGCTCGTCAAGACGGCGTACAGACGACAGACATTCATCTCACCGTCATCGAAGCCGTTCTCCAAGATCAGCTCATCGGACGAGGTCAAAGTCACCATGACCGATGCAAAATATTCGATATACCAAGTTTAGAACAGATTAATGCTATGATACCCATTACCGTATGCCAAAGACCGCTATATCTAAATACCCAAACTTTTGTGAAATACAAGCATAGAACAGAAATGACACAAAAACAACAAAAAGGTACTAATCGGAGACACCACCCCAGCCGTCGCTGTTCTCTTCGGCCGCGGCTGCCTCTTCGATATTCTTGCGCCGGATTTCGGCCACAACAGCCTCGAGACGCTCTGCCTCGGCCCGTTCTTCCGGTGACATGAGTGCCAGACGCTCTGCATCCCGCTTGCGCCGCTTCTTGTCCCGACGGTCAGACCGCACCTGGTCCTGGTCCGCCTTGCTGCTCCATGGCGCGTTCCGCTTGCGCTTCTCCAGTTGAGCTTCTCTCACGGCCGCGGCTTCGGCATCCATGTCCCGGCTCGCCGCCGCCAGCTCCGCCGCACGAATCTCTTCCAGACGTGCCTTCTCCTTGACCTTGTCCTTGAACGCGATATTCCGCAGATCAACCTCGCCCTCTAGACCCAGCGACCGGTCTGTAATGTTGGCGGCGCGCAGCTCCGGCATCTTGGGCAGTTGCAGCAGACCCCATGCATTGGCCATGTCGACCCAGTCTACATCTCCTGCGCGGAAAATAGACGACGCCTGGTGCTCCTTGAACGCGCGCGCCCACGACACAAAAGCGCGACGACTCAGCTGGTGCAGCTCGCGGTCGGCCAGCAACTGCTTGCGGATCTTCTTGGTCATGGCCTCGGCAGCCTCGCGATCGGCTGTGCCGTCAGCCTCCTCATTGGCCGGCAGCGCACCCAGCACACCAACAAGATCAGGCACCATCTGGCCGAGCAGCTCCACTGGCGTCTTGCGTACAGCAAGGAAGGGAACGTAGCCCTCGGCTTCACGGCCAGGACGAAGCATTGTGACAGCCACACCACGGCGGCCGGCACGGCCAGTACGACCGCAACGGTGGATAAAAGTTTTGGGGTCTGTCGGGGGGTCCAGGTTGATGACAAGGTCGACGTTGGGAACATCCAGACCACGACTGGCAACATCGGTAGCTATTTTGTTAGCAAATAGTTTTGTATATGAATCTAATTAGTTGGGACTTACTCAGAAGAATGCAAGGTTTTGTCGACGAGAGAAACCGCTCGTAGGCCAGCTCGCGCACATGTGGCTTGAGCTTTCCATGCAGCGACAGCACTTGGTATCCCTCAGGAACGAGGCTGGGAAGAATTTGTGAAAAGTACATGACCGAAAAACATGATGCCATGAATACCAGTGTCCGCTGCGGCCGCGGCTCAATCTGCTCCAGCAGCTGTACCATGCCCGGCAGTTTCTGGCTCGACTGCAGCACCATGTATGTGTTGAGCAGACTGGCGGGCGTCTTCTTCTCTTCAATGTCAGGCTCTACCTCTTCGCCGTTCGCTTGTGCCTCTCTCTGCTTTGGTGTCTGCACACGCACGACCACACGCTTGGGGTTCCGCAGGTTCATCTTGATCAGCTCGCTAATGGCCTCGTTAACTGATGCAGAGCAGAGGAATGTCCGGCGCTGCTTGGGGATATAGGCGAGAATGCGGCGCAGCTCGTTGGCAAAACCGAGATCCAGCAGCCGATCGGCCTCGTCGAGAATCAAAGCCTCAAAGGATGCAGTCGAGTTGACAGCCTGGCTGGACAGCATCTCTGCCAACCGGCCGGGTGTGCCAATCAATATGTTTGTGCCCTGGCGGATAAATGTCGACAAGTCCGCGCTCGCCTTGACAGTGGCACCGCTAATGACAAGCTGCGGCACAATCACGGCCTCCTTGGCGTCTGGTCTCCGGGTATTGGCCAGCGCCGAGGGAACGTCTGGGTCGTCCTCACCCGCTATCCGCTTGCCGTCGGCCGACAGACCTGATGTTGCCTTCTTCTTGCCCTTGAACTTGTTCTTCTTCCCACTTCCTCCCTCTTCCTCTTCGAGCTGCTTTTGGCGGTTCTGCAGGTACGGCATGATGGCGGCGGTCGGAGGATGGAAGGCGATCAGTTCGAGGAGCACGCGGTGCAGCTGGACAGCCAGCTCGCGCGTCGGGGCAAGGATGACGGCGGCGACATGGCCGCGCTTGATGGGGGCTGCATCCTTCTCGCCAAAGCGCCGTAGTATCCGCACGGCAAGTGGGATGAGGAATGAAAGACTCTTGCCACTACCGGTGGGCGCTTCGACGACGATATCCGAGTTGCCAAGGAACAGGGGGATGGCGGCGGCCTGGGCGGGGGTCGGCTCAGTGAAGCCCATGCTGGAGACGGCCTCGCGACACCATTCGGGCAGGTTCATGGTGTCCCATGACCGCGCGCTGCGCTTCTTGACGGGCGCCATTGGATGGGGAAGGTGCGATAAGGTAGTTTCGCGAAAAAGAAGGAGCGATCGAGATGGCGATAACGGGAAGGGTCGAACGGCCGAATGATTGCGTTGCCGATTTGCTGCCTGGTGGTATATTGTTTCTGGGGAACAACCAGGTAGTCGATAGGGCAACAACAAAATACTAAAAAAGAAGGTGCGCTCGGTATGAGGCTTGAAATGGGATGCGCCTTCCTACTGTAGATTCGCTATGCAGCTCACATGCAAGTAGCAGCTTCTTCAACTTTTTTTTCTTATCTTATCGATAGTGCAGATTGATAGCAGACCTGAAGAGGAAGAGTACCGTGCTAAGAAACAGTGCGAGAACGGCCAGAGGGCGCAAATAAGACACTGTTTACTGTAAAAAGAGTGGGTCTTCCAATTTGATGTTGCCAATCACAGTAACCCAGCTCCTTCCGAACCGTCCGCAAACTCTTTCACTTTGCGCGTCCAGCTCGCTCTAGTCGTGTCGCTCCTCAGTCGCTCCTTCTCCTTCTAGCCCCTAATAAATCTCCTAATACTCCCCTGTCCACCAGCGATCACACAACGCATAGTTACGCTACGGGCAGCCTAATTTTTCCTTCATCCCCATTTTGGCGTCATGTCACGCTCCCACCTTTTATAACGTCAACAGTAATCTGCGTACCCATCTCCTCGACCCTACACCCTCATACGACCCCTAGAAGGCGGTTTTCCTATCCTTTGCTCTGCTTAGACTCTAATTTCTCTCTTATTTTGCACTAGGCTCTTATCAGGCCTTTCCGAGTTTTCTATTCCGTTCCCTACAGCGACCCTACATCGCGCTCCCTCTCTCACGTTTGCAGTCTCTTTTGCGTCAGGCGATCACGATCACAAGCCAAAACGTGACCACCTTGCACGCCCATCAGGCCGCCACATAACACATCTACACTCCTTACAACAGTACCTGTCTATCAGACATACACACACACTTGCAAGCATACTTGCATTCAGTCCAGTCTCGAAGACGCCGCCTTTGCTGTGCAGCCGTCACGATTCTCGACCCGACGACATTGTCAAATCTCCCCTCCATCCCAACGCGCCCTTTATACTCTGTGGCCGAGCCCGCCTCTGCCGCAACGCTCTCTGCAATCCTGGATCCGCTAGTTCAACTTGTGACCGAATTCTTGCAGGCGTCCCCATTCGCACTCTCGCATTCTTCAGCAAACACCCCACCATCCGAGGCTTATCAGTCCGGCAAACACAAGTCTCTCCGCTCTTCTTCCTTTTCCTCTTGTTCGTCTGATTTCTCTCACTCTTCAGACTCCTCAGTTTCGTCTTCTCTTCTTCTCTCCTCGTCGTGCTGGCCGTACCTCCAGCTTCACGACTTCCGCCGGTTCCTTAACGGTGTCATTGCGGCGCCCGTCCTTCCTCCCTTTTCCTTTGACAACATGGCTTCCACACGGCGCCGGAGTATTCCCGCGACGCCACGCGTCATCTCGCCCAGCCCGACACCTTCGGAGCGGCACGGTCAGTTGGATAGCCAGACCGATGGCGAGTCTTCATACAATGGACCGATGACAAGGTCAGCTAGAAAACGGTTGGCCACCCCGCAGCCGGTTGCAGAGGAGTCGTACGACGAGGATAACGACGAGAAGAATAATGCAGGAGGAAAAGGAACGAAGAGCAAGTCAAGTAAGAGTGGCGCAAATTCCGACAGCAGCGATAGCAGCCCCGATGCGCGGCACGCCCGCACACGAAGCCGCAGCCCGATTGTGACACGCCGGCTGGGCGACCTGACACCCGTCACGCCCTCCAAGTCTAAGAAGACAGCATCGCCGGCAACAGCAGCTAGCGAGAAGACAACGGAGACTAAGGAAAAGACCAAGACCAACGGCCACCTGCGGCCGCCACCTCTAAACGGCATTCCCAGCAGCACGAGTTGGAGCTGGCGTGATTTCAGTCGTAGCCCTAGTCCGCTGGGTCTTATTCCCATCCACCGGCATTGGCGGACGTTTGTGCACAAGCACGAGGTTCCACGGAAGCTGCTTCACGTCTCGATTGGTTTCCTGGTGATGTGGTTGTACGCATCGGGTACGCAGACACGCTCAGTGTGTCCCTACCTGATGGGTGGTCTGCTCCCTATTGCGAGCTTTGATATTATGCGGCACCGGTATGCCCCTCTCAACCGTTTATACGTGCGCGTGCTTGGTGCTCTGATGCGCGAGAGTGAGTACGACGGCTACAATGGAGTGATCTTCTACCTGCTGGGCGCCTGGACGGTGCTGTACGCCCTGCCCAAGGACGTCGGCGTTATCAGCGTGATGCTGCTCAGCTGGTGCGACACAGCAGCCAGCACGTTTGGCCGTGCATACGGTCGCTACACGCCTCGCATCCGCCGCGGCAAGTCGCTTGCTGGTTCTGCAGCTGCGTTTGTTGTGGGTGTGGCCACGGCGGCGTGGTTCTGGGGCTGGTATTCGCAGACAGTTGGGCCGATGCCGGGTGACGAGGACTTTATGTTCAAGGGCACGCTCAGCCTGCCATCGACTGTCGTGTCGTACTTTGGCCTGGACGCGGCCAAGACAACCATCTCGGGCGGCCTTGCCCTCGGCGTGGTGAGTCTGTGGTCGGGCTTCATTGCCTCTGCCAGCGAAGTTGTGGACATCTTTGGGTGGGACGACAACCTGACGATTCCCGTGCTCAGCGGCTTTGGCATCTGGGCTTTCCTCAAGGTCTTTGGCTGATTATGTCTGGTGTTATTCAGTCATTTTCAGTGGCATTGCCTCATCACTTATTGGTTGCACTGCTTCTATGCTCAATGCCTAGCAAGCTTACCATCTACCTTTTTGTTTCCTTCTTTGTTTCTTTCTGGTTTGTATATTTATCATTTTGTATTTAATTTTACGCCTTCTCTTTTCTCTTGCTCTTCTCTTCGATTATCCCTCTTACCTATTACTACTTTATTCCCAATGCAGCACACTCGTTACAGCTTGAGAGTTGAGTCACGATACTGGCGTTTTTTTTTGCTTTTCTTTCTTTTCTTTGGATAGATTGAAGGTGGATTCCTTTGTACCTTTTCTTTTCTTTCCATCTCACGGCACAGGCCGTGGCTCCTAATACTTTCGACTTCTCTTTTATCCTCTCTCTTGCCTTTCTACCTATTTACCTCCTTTTGTCCCTTTTTGTATCACAAGTCTTGAATGTTATTCAACTATCATGAATAGAAATCAGTATCCCTTTTGAATATCCAAATATCAAAGATTCAGACTAGGCCAATCACACCAGCAAATTAAAACCATCTCACCCCAGTGATGCCCAACATGCACGCACAGCCATTGTATGACGACGAGAATCTGCAGTGATCTCGATATTTTCGTCTTTTGCTAATTCAGCCCAACGCTCGCCTAAACCTTCTCTCACCTCTATTGTATTGAGGAAATTAGCCTCTCGCTATGTTGGCCCCTATCTCGTGGATGGTTTATTCTTTTTATTCAAGCTTTTTTTTTTTGTTTTGCTCTAGCTCCCCATTTCCCGCTATTCCGCCACACTACCAATCTCGTGTTGGCTTCGCATGCCGTACAAGTCATGGGGCACTTCATGCCTGCGTGGATATTGACCAAGTGAGTTTTTGTGGTGATGCTTCTCCATCTGTATTTGATATCCCCGGATTTTCCTCGCCAGTTGAAAGTCCTGGTATCACTGCCATTGCTACCAGATATATGACTGATCTCATGCTTGGTACAGGTGCTTATTTACATTCACAAAAAATATTCCACAGTAGTCGATGACCGGAAAATAACGGCCAGGCATAAGACAACCAAGGAGGGGGAAACAGTGACAAGCAGGAGTAGGTAGCAATGGAGGGGTGCGTCCTGCATATAGATACAGAATAAAGAAATATCAAATGTAAATAAGCAGAGACTCAATTCGTGCTGATGTGCATATAAGCATACACCTGCCACTGCTCGGGCCCTCTTGGTTTCTGATTCGACCATGCCACCAACGGCCCAGGCAGGCAAGGGAAGCATGCATCAAACAAAGTAGCAGTTCTGCACGCACAAAGGGATAGGGCACACGGATTACTTTGGCCATTTCACCATCTCTCGTTTTCTAATTCTCACCTGTGCCGTGCATCCTAACCGAGGCCATCCATGGTACCGACCTCTTTGCTTTCTCGCCTCTAAACACGGAGATATACAACACAGCATGACCTGCAGATGCCTGCCGTTGTTGGATGGCCTATCATGTCCCCTGTCTCCTGTGGCCGTTGTAGTTGTCGTTGTGGTCTCCGACGGCTATCTGTTGTGGATTTGTCTCTATTCATGCTTAAATGTGTGCTCTGTGTGCCCTACTTCTGACACTTTTGCCCCTACTTTGCCCTCCTTGCATCTGTTACATGGCCTGCACAGGTAACTCGATCTACCGGTCGTGTCACTTTGCCTGTGCTCTTGTCCTCGTGTGGCCGTGTAACACCATGCGCAAAAGTTGACGAGGTCCTTGCCGAGCACAGCGTCAACGCCTGGCCTCTTTGATGCCTCTTATCGATGCCGTTCTGTCAAGGCGCCTTATTTTTGGACTGGCCCTTTTGTCGTCCTCCGTCTATGCCTACTGTCTGTCTTGCCTGCAACAGCCTTTTCCTTCTGCTACTCGCCATGCCCCTCCTATGCTGTGCATGATTAGTTTTTCTAGTCCCTTCTACCGTGCCTTAGCTCGAAGGTCCGGCGTTTTTGTATTGTCTCCTGCCTGTTCTCTGCCTGTACTCTGCCTGTTGCCCTCTACCTGTCATCTTTCTGTCATCAAGAGAGCTTGTTACTCCCCATATCGTTGTATTATCCTGCTGTTGTTTCACTTGTTGTATTCATGGCATCTGCATCAAGCCATAATACTTCTTTGACGTATTGCCGGTTGTCTGCTCTGTATATCTCAGCAGGTAGTCACATCCATCCTGCACATCATATATGCATCCATATATACATCCATTGGCACTACACACGCATTTTCCATATGATGCTGGAGTGTGCTTACACTTAATTGCCTACTTGGGCCAGCCATGACTGAGCACCGTGCCCGCTGTAAACCAGCTGATAATCGTCAAGATTGGTAAATTGACTACAATCGATTGCATTGGATTGAACATGAGTATGTCATCATTCGATTTATTTTCTTATTTCTTTATTGCGACAGTCACCAACCAGAACTCTCAAAAACAGATTTAATCCCGCCTCCTCATTTTTCACCAATCAAAAATAAGAAAAGTCCAAATTTGGGTCTATTTATCATTTTGATTCTCAGAACGAGCAAATGGTATTTTGTTTCTTATAAAAATACTCCCTCTATATCCTTAAGCTCAATTCTCCTATTGACCAGTCCCAATCATACTAACTTCATATTACTATAACATCTCTTCTAACAGCACTGTTCAGTGTTCCTTCCTTATTCATCCCAAAGTCAATGTGCCTCCCAGGCAAGCAAGAACCCCTCCACTCCACCCCTCGCCGCACAACGCACATCTTGATTCTCTATTCGCTGGTTTGCTGCCGGGATAAGGAGCTGTCTGTGGCCTGCACCGCCTTTTATTTCAATTTATTACATTATAATTTGTTAAATCGCGTAAAGACTAATAAAGTATTTACTGTGTTGCATGTGTTTAATGCATTGAATATTTCGAGTGCTTTGGGTGTTTTGGGTGTTTTGGGTGTACGGTGGCTCCTTCTGTGTGGACGGAATTAGAGATGCAGGGAAGGAGCTGCACACCAATTTGCTGTTCTTGCCTATTCCGTGCCATCACTACTTGCCGTCAGTCTTGTCATCGCTTTCACTAGAGACACCTCTCTCACACACGCACAAATATCAATGTCGGGATTTAGTCAAGAAAAAAAAAACTATATGTTGACGCATCTTGCTGCCCCTTTGCTTCCTTTTGGTTCCTTCAAGCACCTGCCACCTTGCCTGTCCACTTGCCAGCTGCCACTTTTTTGCGTTGCTTCGCTCCCTCTTTGCCAACGCATCAGTGCAGGGCACGACCGAGGCGGGTGGTGACCAGGGCGAATAAAAGACACGACACACGGATAAAAATTGGAAGAAGCAGCGAATAAGGTAATCAGGTGTGTATCAGTTTCGATTATTAATATTGCCATTTTAATGAATTTATTCGGGAAAAGCCAATGTCAGAGGGAAGGCACGCCCGACAGATGCACCCCGACAACTGCACTCCTGCCTGATGGACAGACATGCTCAGCAACAGACAACAGCCACCTCTGCAGCCCATTGCTCCTTCTTAATCTATGCCGCTTACTTATTTGCATCATGTATCTCGTGGCTGCCTTTTCCTGCGTCTTTTTGCCGTTTTCTGGTTCGCTCTTTCCCTGCAGCAGCTCTGATCGTGCGATTGTACAGTCGTTCCTTCTCTGGTTGTTGACAATGGTGAAATAATGGTTGATAAATCAACCAAAAGGAAGTCAACAATATATCAAAAGGAGTAAAAGCAAAAGCAATCCTGTGTAGCTCCTTCCTATCTGGCTTATCAATGTACGCTGCATGCAAGGCATGCCGGTCCACCGCCAACACTGTCTCCCTATCCTCACATTGTAAATTACCTTTGCATCCTTTGCATCCAACATCACCAAACCACCAGCATCACCACCAACTTCAACCTGTACACTAACCATAACCACACGCAAGTACACGCAACCAGAATGCTATGCGTGTCAGTGATAGCAGCTTTTCTGTGCTCACCGCCTCCTTCCCACGATACATGTTGCCACTTTGGACGTCTTTCGTTGTGCTCTGACAGTTGCAACTCGGTGTTTCTCTTCCTGTCTGCCTCTTTTCTTGTCTGTCTCTGTACTTGTTTGTATCTCCCCTCTTTTATGCCACACTCACTTTGTTTCCCATTTTTACTCGCTTCTCCTCGTTTTTGCCATCCCGCACCGGCCTCCAACTACCATACGCCCCCTCCCTTCTGCCACATCCATTGATATCCATTCGTGCTGGTTTTCTTATATCTCTTTCATTATATCTCTATCTTTTATCTTTTATAATTTATCTTTTGCATATTATCATATTTCGTGTCCCCAACCTCCCCGAGCCTGGAAGACAGCCTGCATGTGCCCACCCCCCTAGCCGATGTACTGTACATGCTGCCTTCTTGTGTCATCTTCTTCGCCGCTGCTACTTCTCACTAGTCTGGTTTTTCTTCCTCTCGTCCTCTCATCGTCTCCTATTTTCTGTTGTTATCTTCCGACCTTGCATGCGGCTAAACCTGGTTCTGCCTCCGTTTCGTTTGCCCTCCTCACCGTTTTCTGCTACGGGGCTTTCCATCTTTTGCCTGCCCTTTGTCTTTTCAAACTTCTGCTTCTGCTTTTCTTGGGCCTTCTATTTTATATATTTTATCTCTGAGTTTATGCAAAGCGGATGGCTCATCACATCCATTATTGGAACTATTACCGGCCTACCCACTTCACCGTTTGACGGCGCTCTGTAAGTCCACTCTTTCTTTTCAGCCTTTTATGTCTCCAACGACCTTTACCTTTCCAATTCAACGGCTGTCAAGTACATTTCAGTTTGCCCTAGTTTTTTATATTCTGATACACACTGTCTCTTGCTTTCGACACCCCTCTGCCCACATAGACTGCTTTTCTTTCTCTACCCATAATCTCCTAGGATTTGCAGCACACTGGTATCCATACATGCTCGTCCTTGCTTAACCATATTCAGCCATGCTCGCCCATTGACTATTCTCATACATGCATGCTCTTCACCTTCTTTTGATGTTGTGATAGTGCATAAGACATTGCCAGACTACTGGCACCATCGTCACTTCTTTGACCTTCTCCCGGCTGCCGCTGCTCTTTGTCTCCTCTCATTCTTCCACCCTTCACATACTCCTGACACATATTTATGCAGTTTACACACTCTTCACTGGCTATCGTCTTGTCATCAGCCAATCCGGGCTTCCTTCTACTCCTCATCCGCCTTTATTGCTTTCTATTTGCCTCCGCTTGTCCCCCTCTAGCATCTGGGTCTAGAGCACCCTTGCTAGCTTGTTTCCTACTTTCTCACCACCTTCTTTTGAATATAGCTGCCACAGTTTTGTTATTCTGCCTCTACCTCTGTCTCTTTTTGAGTTTATCTATTCTGCCCACCCCGAGCTACTCGTAAACTCTTGTTTGTACGTTCACACCCCTCCTCCGCTCTCGCCTCGTTCTATTCCCCATCCATGGTAGATTTGCTGGTATTCATATCTGTAGATACCTATCATCTGTACATACTTATCAAATTCTATGCCTCTTAGGTTTTGTTAAAGCTTCTTGCCCTCTTCCTATCTTGTTTTAAATATAGTCATTCCGCATGACCGAAGCTCTTCCTTCTCTACCACTTCAAGCACACTCCCGCTCGGTCTCATATGGTCTAATTCTGCCAGGACTTGCATTAGAATTTCTGCTTTTTAGCTTGGCACACCATCTTCTCAACTTATGTCTTGATATACCGTCTATTACCTCCTCACCCAATATTCTCTCGTTTTAATCTCTTATATCATAACGGTGACGGCCTCTTCTATCCGGATCCCTCCTTACGTCCAGCTTTGCCACACCCCACCCCTCCAGATCATATTCTCGTGGATTATATTGCCCATTTTCTCTGCACTTTTTGATTTTCACTTATTTCTCTCATACATTGCTCGCATATACCAGACACTCCATTTGTCAACCTCGCTTGCATTCTCTCTGCCGCTTCATGTACACACCCATCAACCAGAACTTTCCTTTGATATTCAACTCCTCGTCGTAACTTTTGTTTGCACCCCCCCTCTGCTTGAGTTCGTCGACTTCCCATGGTTTTCGTCACCCCATAACAGAAAATCAGCAACTACTGTCCCTCATACCATGTATTGGTCTCGGCACATGTAAACGCACTCTTGAAAGATTTGATCTTTTTATCAACCTGACCTCCTGACACTTGGGTCTTCCCATATTTTACAGTCCCATGTACTCTGTCCTTGATTACTCCCCCTCTACCACAACCAATCTGTAGCTTGGAAAACTGCTCTTACTTCTAAATTTACTTGTGCGGATCAATTCAGCAAAGCCCACCTCCTTCAAGCCGGTGACTGCACGCTGGAGCACTTCACCTCGTCACAAACATACATAGATCTTCTGTGAGTAACAAAGACGCATGGCCGAATTTTGTCAACGCCCCGTTGCTTTTCTTTTTCGTCTCCTCCCCCTCCTGAACCCCGTTCCAAGCTCCTTCGTACCTGTACACTTCCATCTTCCTTCGCCTCCGTTTCTTAAACCTTGCCCATGCCGCTTCCATGCTCTTCTTAGCTCTTCGTTTCCATACCTCACAAACGTTGCCCCCTATCTGGTCACATCTTTTCCCTCTCTCACCATCTCCCCCACCCTTTTGATGCCACTGACACTCATATCTTAGTCCTTCATCTCCGTCTCCGTCATTCGGCCTCCTGTACCATACTTTTCCAAGGACGAGCGGGGTCTCGCCTTTCTTCTTGTCCTTGACGAATCGACTTGTTCTTTCTTATCCTTTCCTTCTCAATAAGCAGCCGACTTGATGCCGGCCAGGATGCCTCCAAAAACTATAAATATGGCCTTTCTCTCCCTCGAAGAGATGTGTTTCCTTCTCTCTTTCTCTTCTCCTTTTTTTCTTTTTCTCTTCCTCCTCCTCAAGGTCTCCAGCATACTCTGTTCTTCTCCCGAACTTATTAACTCATTTTCCCACTTTACAAACAATTTGAAGCAAAGCTTTCTTGCTCTCACTCATCCCTTCGCACACCCACCTGCACATTCATCATACAACTCCTATCATTCATCTACTCTATCTCCAATCCTTGTACAGATTATCATCATGTCTTCATCATACACTACACCCATGTACTCTGGCGCTATGCCCATGGCCGTCCCTGGCAAGGATGACTACAATGGCTACTACAACGGCTACCAGAGTGGCCACAGTGCATACTCTGTATCGCCACCAGAGTCTGAACATGTGAGCTCTGCATCTGGCAGTGCTTCCTACGGTCACTCTGGCTACTCTGCCAGTGCAAGCTACGCAGGTAGCATGCAAGGCGAGTATGATAGCTCTCTGTCGGCAGCCAATGTGGACTTCAACGACTACATGCAAGATCGTTTCCACGAAACCGTCAACCCCATTCCCCTCGACAAGAGCGTGGCAATGCAGGCACACACGTGAGTTAAAAAAATTCACAGCTAGCAAAAATTAATCAGAGCACTAACAAGTATTTTGTAGTTCTGGCATTTTAAACGACAAGCAGCGTGAGCTGCTGGAGGCGCAACAAAAGGCGCAGGCTCGCTTGTCCAAGATGCGCTCGCGCTTCAATGACGGAATGCGCGAGGCACGCGAAGTGCGCGCTGATCTTGAGTGGTCGCAAAAGAAAATCACGTAAGTTATTACAAGCAAAGCATATTTTGTGTGCCATTGAGTGTGAGTGTCGAGTCTCGTTGTGCCTGGCTGCCGCAATTGAAATTCAGAGCCGGGCATTTCTGGATTGGCGCGCAGATCACGGGATTACAAATCTTGCCAATGTGTCGATGTGTCGTTGGAGAAAGCGATCAAGTGTGGATTTGTAAGGCTGACAGCAACCAATCCAGATCTATGAACGCAAAGGCCGCAAAGAAGTACCCTAAGGAGTACAAGAAGGCCCGCGAGCGGTACCCTTCCCCAGACTACTAAATGGAGAAAGCGACGGAGCCTCATCTGTGGCACGGGACGCGCCGCCCCCCTTGCTTTTAGCGTTTCTGATGGCTCCTCGAACTTTACCCCCGAAACCTTATCTCTTCCGCGCGATTTCATTATTCCCCTGTTTTTCATTTGTCTTTTAAGCGACCAGGGGCAACAGCAAGGCTGCATCTTCTGCACACCCCCACCACCTTTGTACCTGTTCCTGCTTGCAGTTGCGTGCAGGCCGCTGCCCCCGTTTTATTACTCGGGACAGTTGGGCTGTTCTGCAACGTGGGACGTCTGACAAGCGCCAAAAAATTGGACCGGTGTCAACGTCACAAATAGCAAAGCAGAGAGAACAACACACAAAATTTGGGGGTGTGGAATACGGAAGGCGCAACGTGCTTTGCCCAATCTGGCGGGTGTCTACAAGCTAGCTGCTGATTTACTCCCAATTTGGGCGCGGCGGCTACTGTCCTTTTTTTCACTTTAATTTTTAGTATTGGCTGCTTGGACGGAGTTTGACGTTTCTGCAGTTTCACTTTTTTTTGTTTATTTTATTGTTGGTGTTTTTCCTTTTGTCCACAGTTTTGCGCGGGGCAGACTGTTCTACGACGTTACGACTTATGATTGGGCTAGATCAGACGGATCTGGGAAACAAGGAGAATTATTTTTGGGAAAGTACAGTACATGGCTCCTCGTGGTGGTGGGAGGGTGGCAGCATCCGTCCGGCAAGCGCCAGGGCTGCAGTAGCCCGCTGGAGAGTGTTCGTCGCACTAACACGCCCCCCCCCCTCTCCATTTCTGGACCTACTGCAAGGGACGGCAGGTGGGTGACGTGGGAAGTCTAGCGAACATGCGTCTTTGGCGGGCGACAGGCCAGCGGCGAGGGAGGGGGAGTGTGCTTTATTTTGGGGCTGCCAATGGATCGGCCGGGCTGGCTATGATCTGGATCTGACGGGAAGGAGGAGCTGTAGCAGGAGCTGTAGCTACTGGCCACAGGGCGATGTGCATATGGGGCAGGCACTGAAACCAGGATTCTGGCAAGTGCCGGCAGTGAAAGGATAGTGGGCTTCAGCTCGCTGCAGATGAGATCTGGCGATCTGGCCAGCTGCCGAGCAGATCATAAATCAAAACGGTGGCCGGACACAGAGGCGGAGAAAACGGTCACGCGCTGGGGGACGTCTTGGGAATGAGGCGGCAATGGGAAAACGGTGGGATGCAGCAGCGGACCCCAGCATGGCTTTGGGCGGTATATTTCTTGTTCTCTGGGATCATGTACACAGGGCTTCTGCCTATCAGACGAGGCGAGAAGCCTAAAAGAGGTAGCCACAGTGGAAGAGATGGGCGGTTGTCACCTTCTGGATGGCCTGTATTTAGGGGCCAAAGATGATGGGATGCCCTGGCCTGGTGATGCTGCAGAGGGCAGTAATTTTGCAAGCGATGGTTCTATGGCGCCCTATGATGACCTTATGACAGTACAGCTTGTTTAGTATTTTAGCTTGATTTTCTATAGTTTTTGTGTGTTTTTTCAATAATTTAAAATTGTATAGTTTTTAATGCTAAATACACTGTTTTTACATGTTTACAAGTCCCGTGACGTGCTTGTATATGTTTGTGTACAATGAGATATCATAACTAGTGTGGCTTGCGTGCGTAGTGCTGTGTGAATAGACTATGGCTGGGCTGTGTTGTGTATACGATGCTGTATATATAGGTGTGTGCCAGCATGTAATACTACCTCCCGTGATCAAAGTGCATGCTATTATATCAGGAAGGCAAGTGCTCTTCCCCCATTGTCAAGTAAATATGCCTTGTATATTAAGACTAACTACTCCAGGATCTAAGATCAATAGCTAAAATCAGGTGCATGATCCAAATGCTTATATGATGATGCCTAATCTGGTGCCGTTTATTTAATGATATTACTATGTGTGCTGGTCTGCTGCTTGATTAAGAGAAGTTGGGCACTGACGTCGACCCTTGTTTTTTTTTTTACCCCTGAAAGAAAAGCTGGCACGAGTGCTGACTCATCACTAGACGAGAAAGCAAACGTTGGCATAAAACCGATTGGGTTACAGAGCGCCAGATTAAGCGAAGCGAAATTGGAAAGTTCAAGACTGGCTAGTTTACTACTCGATATGGTGCAATCACAACTGTAATACAATAATTTACTCGCATGGGCGGCTTGGCAAGGAGTAGTGGTGGGCATGCGAGTCAGACAAGTGGCCGTCCGTAGAGAAACACACTTGTTCTTTCAGGCCAAAGGGGGCAAAACGATTGGTCTATACACGATTTCATAGAAGCAATCGTACAACTGTCGCTCCTTAATACGGCGTTTTGCTGGGCAAGGTAACGAGACACGGGATAATAGAGTGCAATGCTGGGCAATGCAAAGACGGATGGGGTATCATCTAGCAGTGAATTTCATTGGAAAGAAAAGGAAAACATGATTGGACAATGGCAAGGAGTATACAATGAAACAAAAGAACAAGACAGACAAGGATAAAAACAAGGTAGAGTGTGATGGGAAAAGGGCTTTGTACGTCTTTTGTTTGATTATATGATTAGGCTGACCTATTGTTGACTGTCATTTTGTTCTGGATTATGTACTTCGACCCGGCTGAATACGATCTAGTACCGCCTTGGACCGCGACCACGGTTCTGTGGATTGCCACGGCCTCGGAAGCCGCCTCCACGGCCACCACCACCGTCTCGATAATTACCACCGCTGCCTGGACCGAGCTGCCCCTTGTGGTGCCCGGTCTCAAGCCAGCAGCCTTGCCGCGGTGGCAGATTTAATTTGGCCTCAATTTGTAACCAAGGGTTCTCGTTGCTTTGTGGATCGTAGTAGCCTGTCCACCAGTCTCGCTGGCCCTGGCCCTGACCTTTCTGTTGAGGTTCTGAGTCTGCAGTTGTATTGATTTCTCCATCAACACTTGCACGAGCATTCTCGTCGATTGCGCCCGCGTCTTTGAGCTCGCCTTGCACAAGTTCCGGGCGGAAACCGTGTCGGTCTTTGAGTCGGCCGCCTTCCGGATGATGGTCAAAATGACCAGTGGACAGCACGCTGCCATCTAGCTGTTGAGGGTCTGATTGTGATGAGGCAGTCCCAGTTCCTGCCACTGCATATTGGGAATTGCCGGTAGCAATAACGGCCTGCATGCGCGCGTGGAATGCTGTCTCGTCTTCGCCTTGTCGTGGCCCGCCAATCTCGTCGTTCAACCCCAGCCCGTGGTCGCGCACCTCGCCTATTGGTCGTGATGTGTCAATATACTGTGGGCCAGGCTTTGCGTCGTCATTGCCGTCGTTGTCGTCACCATCAATGTTTATTTCGTCGGTATTGGATTTGGATGGTAGCGGCAGCAGAGGGAGGCTCGCGATGCTCGCGACTGGTTTTGGGGGAAGTGCCGTAGAGGATTGTGGCGGCCGTGAGGGAAGCGTCGAGGAGGGTTGTGGCAGCGACATGGGCGCGCGAGGAGCGCCTACTGGTACAGAGTTGGCAGAGGTAGCTGGTGGCCTCGTATGATGTCCAGTTCTTGCACCTGTCGCAGCCGGCGGTCTGTTGTCCCACGGGGAGTCGATGACGGCGTCGGCGAGCGGGTTGAAGCGGCGTTTCTTATTAGGATGCGCCTGCGACCCAAAGCTGGAGAAGCCCATCATGGCGGCCATGGCGGCCGAGTCGACATCATCAACATTGACATCAATGTCGGGGTCCGTCTCTGGTTCTGGCATTGTTGGTGTGTATTGAGATAGGTGTGTGTGGGCGTGCGTGTGTAAAGGTCGGGACGAGGTGACGTTCATTAAAGCAGTGTCTGTGAAGGGCAAGTGGGGCCTTTGAATTACTGGCCAGCGAATCAGAGGTGGCCCCAGGCGGGAGGTGCATATGTTGGGTCGCGCGGTCGCTTTTCTAGTATCTAGTACATTGATGTGAGATTTCGTGATGAACTTTTTGTACTGGTAATTTTGCAGAAAGCTATGCAGCCCAGGCATAGCCAAAGGATTAGTGTTGAAGACGAGCTATTCACACTACAGTGTAAATGACTGAGGGAGTGAAACCAACCGATGAGTGTGCTAGGTGAGTATAGTGTAAATAGTCAATAATATACTGGACACTGCCTCTGCCAGCTGACCTCTGATCTTGACTTTGCAGTCCTGCATATCGGGCGCAGACTTTTGTGCCAAGTGCGGCTATAGAATCTCGAGCCGTTGAGTACATAAATTATGAAGACATGACGAGAACAAATATTGGTGGTATCTTGTGCGGATGCTCAGCAGCGCTCGCTGCGGTTGCAGAAGCTTCAATTTAGTAATTTTATTACTTTACAAAGAAAATGGTTTAAATATAGTCTAATGGCACTAAATTGGCTAGACCCAGCTAGACTGACTAAACCCACTACGCGCTTGCGCTTGTCTACAAGGGGGCCTATATCTGCAACATCCGGGGTCTGAGAATGTTTTACCAAGTACCATTTGCGTGGCTGGGCAAATGTATATATATGTCGAGTCCGACGTCACTTGTGATTGTCATTGAGTATCGAATACAGAATATCGAATATTGAACCAACTCTGTAATCTGCCAACACGACGTCCTGTGCTTTCTTTCACTTGGCTGATTACATAATTACCACAAGCTCTGACATCTCTACATTAACCGTCAAGCTCCAATCATCATCAATCTCATCAGTACCAGACATGTCTTCTGAAGCTCCGGCTGCACCGGCTTCGGCCGCACCTACCAGAATCTCCCTGCGCATCCCTTCAAAGTATGTAGACGCATCATCAACACCAGCTTCAACATCAACAGATGCCGCAACTCCGCCTGCTGCGTGGCTCGAGCGTACCTGGACCGTTACCCACTCGACACTGAGCATGTGGCGCTCCGCTCAGAACGTGCGCATCAGCTACCGCGTGCTACCCGACGACGGCAAGGGTCGCGCGCGCAACGAGGACCTCGTCGAGTATGAGTCGAACCAGAACGAGGCCGAGGGAACCAAGAAGAAGGTCAAGTCCATCCAGGGATACAACACGTCGTCTGCGCCCGGTATTGGATTCGACTGGCGCGGCAAAGGCTGGCTGTGTTTTGTCACGAGCCACTGGGAGATTCTGGGCTGGGGCGAGCGCCCGCTTGCCAATGGCGAGACTGAGCGCTGGGCTGTCACTTGGTTCGCGCCGACGCTGTTTACCAAGGAGGGCATTGACTACTACAGCGACCGGCGCGAGGGTCTGAGTAGCGAGACGACGGCGGCACTCAAGGCGGCGGCTGAGACGGCATGGCCGGCACCTCTGCTGGAGTTGGCCAAGGACTTGGAGCCGGTTGATATCAAGCTGCCATGGTCAGAGTAGTCAAATCACTCGCTTAGTCATTACAATTTGTTTCGTTTAGGTCTTGTTTTCTTGTTATATACACAATATATGTTTGATTTGTTTATTGCTTGACGTTCTCAAAAACCGTCATTTATCCACGACTGTCCGATCACAGTCCACTGAGACAGTAGCATTCATTAATAGATAGTAAAATATGTAATATATAGATAGACAAGGCAGTAGACGTCGTTGTCATTATAATTCCAGAGGCCGTTGCAAAGGCATAAATGCATGGGGTATGGGTATAGACCAAGAGCTGAAAAGAAGCGAGGAAGAAGCGAAAAGACGAAGAACAATGAAAGACAGGAGTAAAATAGAAAAGAAAAAAAGACAAGACGAAAAACTCCAGACCCAATGTGTATCGTCGGTTCCCATGCTAAACGATCACCCGATATATAGCTGCCGCTTGCCCTTCCAAGTGTAACAGACAGAAAGAGAAGAGGTAGATGAAAACAAATGTACAAGTAAATAAGAAAGAAAGAAAGAAAGAAAGAAATCTAAAGTTAGATCAGGAATCGTGATCGTACAAGGTTGAGATGGCCTGTGAATGAGACAAATAGTGTCCACTACAAAGATCATTCAAGGGCTTCGGAAAATTTGCGGATGTCGTCGTCGCTGAGCGCGCTCATCCACAAGCACCTTTCTGTAATGCCCTCAATGGGCTGGAAGTTGTACAGCGCACTCGCCTCCACCAGCCGCAATAGTGTCTTTACAATGTTCGCGGCGACACGGCACCGCTCAAAGTTGACTAGTGGCGCTGTCGTGGGTGAGCTTGCAATCTCGGATGGTCGTTGCGCGTTGAACAGCAGGTCGTGTGTGTAGATGCCGACAAAGGGGATACAGCCGGACTCGGCATTGTCGATATCGACAGCCTCCATCTCGGCCCGCAGGCTGTAAAAGTTGCGTGTCGGCATTACGAGCGACTCCAAGTCCCGCAGCGTGCTGACATCGCTCGGCGGCACCATGGCCCAGGTCTGGCTGAGCCGGCTGATTTCGTTGCTTGACAGCGCAACGGTGATCTGGCTCATGGTCGCATAGTTGCGGTACCGCCGGCAGTGCGACGCAATGTGGATAAACTTGATCAGGCAGCGTGCACGCTCCTCAATGTCCTGCGTCAGGATCACCTCGGAAATAGTCCACTTGACCATGATGTTGAAACGCGCAATCACCACCTCGACACCGCGCGCGTCCGTGTTCCGCAAAAAGTCAACCCACGACCGCGCATTGCCGTTCTCGGCGTTCTTCCACCGCATCTCAATCAGCTCCCTCCAGTCAATCTCGTGTAGCGCATCCTTCTCAATTAGTGTAAACTGTTGCGCCAGGATCTCCGACTCAAAGGCGAGAATAAACGGCAGGTGAACAGAGAACTTGCGAGCTGCCTCCAGTCCGGCGGCTGTGCGTGGCTGCGTCATGCGCTTCTGTGCGAGCATGGGCTGCATACCGATAGCATCGAGCAATTCTGCCTCCTGTTGCAGCTGCTTCTTGGTCTTGCCACTAGTCCCAGCCTCGAGTTCGCCTGGTGTCGGCGGTAAGGGCTTGTCCTCCCAAAGCTGGGAATCATGAAGCTCGGGAATATTGGCTGTGTCGGGCGACATTTGCAGGGCTTGCACAAGAGTCATGGGTGGCGAAGGCGGGTGACTGCCCATGGATGTGTCCTCCACGAGTTTGCCCGGGTGTAGGTCAGGGACAGGAACGTGCAGTGTTTGTGCTGGGGGATCGCGCTGAGGGTCGCCAAGGGGGTGTGCTGGAAGTCGAGAAACAATATTCTTGGAGTCGGCAGCATTGCGGGCTGCTTGGTTGTAAAGGTCCTGCTCCTCTTCGTCCTCGGCGGACATCTCCGACGATAAGTCGCTGGCATGATCGCTGTCGTCATCGTGTTCAAAGAGGGATGCCTCTGTCGCCTGGCCCGGGCTTCTTGGCATCATCTCGCCTGGGTTTATCTTGTCGAGGCTGAGCGTCTTCTCCACAGTCTGGGCGGCTCCAGCGACTGTCAGTGCAGTTGGCGTCTGCTGTCCACTCTCATTCGCTTCACTCATAGTAGACTGATTGCCCCAATCATCAGTTAGTGCACCCTTGCTGCGGCCATCATCAGTCAAGCCACGGTCGAGAAGAGGAATAGACGAGTATGATTCTCCAGACCCTTGTGTGACAAATGATCGCACGTCCTCGAGCATACGCGGTACGGCAGCTGGCCGGATACTTGGCGGTGGA
Source organism: Ophiostoma novo-ulmi subsp. americana (assembly GCA_029298975.1). Lineage (NCBI taxonomy): Eukaryota > Fungi > Ascomycota > Sordariomycetes > Ophiostomatales > Ophiostomataceae > Ophiostoma > Ophiostoma novo-ulmi. The sequence goes on along the minus strand of JANSMA010000003.1, from coordinate 2,376,595 downwards.
GAAAAGTTTGGACCGTGCAACGATGGTGCCATATTGCTGTCTCGGGCGTCGTCGATTTCAAGTCGACTGTCATCAACATCGTCATCAATAGTCTCGGCGGTAGTACTAAACTGGCCCAGCTTCGAGAGCATAGATTGGGGTTGGCTTGGTGACGCTAGGCCACTGTTGACAACTTGTCGGTGTCGGTGCTTGAGCCGCTCCTCTGCAGTCATACGGTTCTCGCGGGATGTATTCTGCAGAGCAAACCCGCTGAGAACAGGCATACCTCCTTGCTTTCCTGATGTGGGCGAGCATACCTTTTGTGGCGGTTCCGAGAATGAGAGCAGCTTTGACTTCCGTTCGTACTTGCCCTCCAGCTTGAGCAATGCTGATTCCACGCCATTGTCGTCGTCATCATCTGGAATTTGAGCAAGCTTCTGGGCCTCTGCTTCAAATGATGGACGCATAAGGGGCTTCGACTTGTGTTCGCTAAACAGCGAGGCTTGACAGGTGGACTTCTTGTCGGTGATTATGCCAATAGAGAATGTCTCGGCTGCTTCGTCGTATTCCGCCTGTCCCTGCGGGTCTACTGTGTTGTCCTTGTCTTGCGTGTAGTCCACAGATATCACATCGACAAACCCGCCGGAGCCGCGTGTGCGACTAGGCTTGAATGAGCTGCGGAAAGACTCCGAGTACGTTGTGAGCGAGCCAACGGAGTGAGACCGGTGGATCGGATCGTAGTCTAGGTCGCCAATATTGGTTGCGGCACGCAAATCACCACCTGGACGTCTTCTCAATATGCGCAGGGGCTGCGGTACCTCTTCATCCTTGGACTCATCCATCATGCCGCTGTCAAATGTGCTTGCGTCAAAGCTCCTAATGTCTGACCGTGGCCCAACGCCACTCGAAAAGGACGCGGCCCGCCTGAGGCCGAATGACCGATCGGATCTATGAGAACGGCTCGAACGGTGTCTGGAGTGACTATATGCCCAACTGGGGCGAGGCATACGTACAGGCGGTGAGCTAGGCATACCGAAGCTATTGACGCCGTTGTTCTTCTCGGTAATCGAGGTGTTTGCAACAGACTCCGCCACCGTGATCCCTCCACCAGAAACCCTCTTTGGAAGACTGATACCATTGAGATTGTCATCCAGAATATCTGATGAAGGAATGATGCTTTCGTCAGCCAAGGGCGCACGGGGTGGCTCAATGACGGAGTCGGCACGCAAAGTGTCCAGATCCGGAATGAACGGGGGCAGCGGGAACTGCTCGAGAGTGCGGCTGATGGGCAGTCGGCCTAGAAGATACGACGAGCGTCGGGGAGTACCAGTGGACATTCCAGGTGGCGTTGTGGGAGGCGTCGGGTCAGCAGCTATGGAGAGATATGTGTCGCCAAACATCTCCACAGACGGGTTGTGTTCAGGCAGTGCACCAGACATGGCAGGGAAATCTAATGGAAGAGTGCCATCGACAATAACAATAGACTTGCTTCCGGTCGTGATTCCGGCATCGCTCATGGGGGACCGCACCAGACTGTCGCCTCCGCCTGGAATCCAGCCGAGGAAAATGCTGTCTGAGTAGTTCGAAGCAGCAGCGGCGTTGCGGTATTCCGGCAGGTTCAGGCCCAGCTCAGGCAGTGTGGGCGTGGGCATGGCAATGTTTTCCTCATTTGGCTTTTCGGAAGACTCGTCGGGAAACTCGTCCTCACGAACTGCAATTTTGAAATCCTCTGCAATCTTTGCACCAAGGAGGTCGATGCGGACTGGTGCTCGGAATCCATTCATTCTCGGCCGGGCTTGGGGCACGATAGCAGTTCCCGGGAGACGATTGGTTGTAGCATCACGCGGTCCCGGTGGGGAAATGTTGATAAAATTGCCCACGGTCGGCGAGATATTGTGGCCTCGGGTGCCGATCGCGCGGCGTACACTGCCGAGCAGCTTGCGCATACCCTGGCTAGACATGGCCGAGGCCTTTTCCTTTTGGGATTCTTCTGCGTCGGCAGTAGTTGTGGTGGTAGCAATAGTAGGGAACGGCTGAAAGAGGGATGTGTGCCGGCTACTGCCGCCACTGGTACTTGGCGGAAAGATTTCGACATATGGCTGGCCAGGAGGGAAAATGTTACCGCGCACAAGGCTGCCGGCATAAGGCAAGGACATGAGCAGCTCCGTATTCTTTTGGAGCATTCTTTCGGTTGCAGCCGCATGCTCTCTGAGAGAGTCCGTCAGACTGTTGTTCCGCTTGTGCTGGTGAGATTGAGTGGTGGTAGACTTTTGGCTTTCGCTGGGTCGAACGCGCTTGCCGACAAGTGCGCGGGGAGTCATGGCGACTGGACCGCTCGAGCTATAGGTCAAAGACGGCTCGGCTGGATGTGCACCGAGCGGCTGGCCCATGCTAGCTTGGAGCATGCGCGTGTTCTTAGTAGGAAACGAGCACGATACAAAGTCCATGCTGTTGATACTAACCGGGGAGGCCTGCCGCCTTTCGCTGGCTTCGCTCGGGCGTGCTTGAGTTTCGGGCGTAGCAGGGCGGTCTCCCATAACAATCGAGTCGATATGCGCTGAGCGGCCATTGGAGACATTGAAGCTACTGCCTGGCTCAGGCTCGGGTTCGAACTCGGGCACAACCATGGACTCGGGCGACTGGAAGTGCGTCAAGAATGTAGAGCCGTTGTCATCGCCGTCGTCAGGCAGCTCAGGCAGTTCGCCAGACATGACCTGCTCCCAGAAAGTAGGGTCGAGAGCTGGGTTACGGTGACCGGCAATACCACCCGGTGTGATGGGCACTTCGGGCCCAAGCGTGTCATCAAAGTCCTCTCCATCCCAGTACTGGGCACACGAACGACGCCAGCACTTTTTGAGCTCGGTGAGGATCTTGAGCTGGACCTTGCGGCCCTGGGGGTTGTTGGAGAGCTCGTCGACAAAGCCGTTGAGGAGAGTACAAAACATAATGCGAAGAGGATAATCAATGACAAAGTCGTCCATAAAGTAGTTAAGAATCCAGTGGCGCAGAGCAACAAAAGTGCGAACACGGACGACCATTCCCGTCTCATCCTCGCGTGCAACAGCCCACCGGAGACGTGCAACGAGCATGCGGAGGAGATCAAGAGGCTCGAGAAAGGCGCGGTATGTGAGGAAGAAGTCAGAAACGAGGTCGTAGTCCATAAACTTGGGCGACGTGATCTCGGCGACGAGACGAGGGGGCGTGGCTGCAGTAATGGCCTTGTTGGACGGAGAGAAGCGCACAATAGACCGGTCCTCACTGGAGGGCTTAAAAGTCAACGAGTCAAACATGGACGGTTCGACAACGGCATAGTTGGAGTGGTAGGTGAGGCGCATGCCACGTTCCAGGTCGTCAAGGTGAAAGCCAGGCGTAGCCAATGGTGTCAGGATTCCAGTCTCAGTTCTCTTTTGCTGTTCAAAAATTCCTTGGCGGGGCGAGATAAGACTGTCGGTGTCACGTAAAGAGCGTGCATTGGCAAAGGCGAGGCTAAAGTACGAGGGCCGATTGGAGCGTGCTTCTTCTGTGGGCGCAACGGAGGAGCCGTGTAGGATCGGTGTGCCGCGCATTGTGAAGCGAGGCGTGCCAATCTTCCAGGACGGGATAGATATCTCGAGGTGCGGTGCGTTCAAGTCGCCCAATCTGAGCTGGTCGAGATCCTCCAGTGTTTTTGAGCGGAGGGCGTCTTCGGTTGGCTGCGAGATGACGATCTTGAAGCCGCCTGGTTCAGATTCGCGAGCAATGCTAGTGTCCTGAATGGTCGAATCCGAAACAGCTCGGCGGTGGCCGTCGCCTGCCCGACCTCCTACAGCACCAGCGGTTGTTGGCCGGATACTATTCCCACTGCGCGATGTTTTCTTGGAAGTAAAGCGTGGCCTTGAAAGGGGTATTGCCGTAGGAGAGGGTGTTGGATCCGTCATCCAGTCGCTGCCATAAATTGCATGTGACTCTTTTATTTGCGGCGGTGGAGGTGGCGGTGGTGCTTGTTGCCGAAGCTTCTGGTCGGTTTGGTTTTGACTCTGATTCTGGTTCTTATTCTTCTGATCTTGTTGAGGAGGAAAAGGTGATATTGGCACTTGCGGCTGTGATGGGCGGCGCTGCATGTCACCTCGTCTCTCCTTATCCTGTGTCAAGAGGTCGAGGCCTGCAGTTGCGGGTGGCGTAATGGGGAACACAAAGTTCGGCTGGGGGAAGCGCAGATGCGCAGGGCGGACAGTTGGTCTAGGGTGTTAGATATTGGTAGATGATTTCAGAATTTTGCAAAGTGTCAGACATATCAGAGACAAGTCTGGCGCATGAGACATTCGCGCATGGCCACACATATAAAGCCAGTGAGGTCATGCACATGCTGACCCAGGCCTGCATTCCATTTCAAAGACTCACCTTAGATATATGCGACCGTTATTGCCGACGTTGGAGACGGTAAACTGTCTGCCTTCACGGCTACCAGAGGAGCCATCGGGAGCTATATCCCACTTTTCGGTGTCGGATGCATCCTTCTCCTTTTTGGCTAGACGATCTAGCTTGTTCTCTTCCTGGCTCTTGCGCTCGGTCAGCGGTAACAGGGGCTTTGGCGCAGGTTGTGGCGCGTTACGAATCTTGGGACGGCCGATGACGCTGCGCACGCCTGTCTGCCGCTCAGACTCGCCGCGGGCAGTAATGCCACGACGCAGCTTCAGTTCGCGCAGAGAGCCGCCGCTAGTTGTTGACGGTATTGACTCTCCAAGGGGGGCGGAGCTGTCAGCCGTTGCTGCTGCTGCTGCTGCTGCTGCTGCTGCTGTTGTTGTTGCTGCTGCTGTTGTTGTTGCTGTTACTACCGGTGCTGTGGCTGACTTGGCAAGCTGTGATGCTGACCCCTTTCTAGCCCGAGTGCCTTTTGCCGAAGAGACTTGGTGTTTGCGTTTTGGAGAAAGTGATGTTCGTGATGGCGCGATTCGAGGTGTAGGAAGCTGTGGCAATTGTGATGGTGGAGATATTGGTGATGTTGATATGGACTGCTCCACGGGTATTCTGGCGCCCACGGACGGCTGGAGGGGGAGCTCAAAGGCGGCGTCCATGGTCAAGGCTGGAGAGACAGCTGAATAGACAGCCGTCGCGCTCGCCACTGCTTGTGCTGTTGTGGTTGCTGCTCCTGGACGAGAAGCAGCCAGCACGAGAGGGGAGCGATGAGGAGGAAAAGTGCTGACGGCACGGCGGGGTGTTCAATTCGGCATCGAGGAGGGCGAATATGAAATGAGAATGGTGTTATTCGCGAGTTGTGTTCGTGACTTTGTAAAGTGAGAAGTGAGTTGCCGTTCGTCGTCGGTGGTTGTCGTAAGAATCGTGAAAATTCAAGGTCGTTAATGTCTGATGTCGTCGGCAGTTGTCAGTTGTGGTCGAAAGGAGAAGTGAGTGGACGGCAGGGACGGAGTGCGTGGACAGGGAGAAAAGGAGTTGAGAGTGTTAAGCTTGTCGAAGGAAGGAGCGCATTAGATTGAAAGCGTGCCGTAAGAGGAAAGAAGTCAGTGTGCGTGTCGACGAGACAGATGAGATAATCGAGAATGAGAATCCAGGAGTAATACGATGTACGTATCTTACTATTACAGGCAGGCACAGACCACAGTGAGAGTACGGGAGTACAAGTGATATCAAGGATACAACAGCTACAAAAGATACAAGATACATGTCACAGCTGAAGTAATATTGAAAATGGAAAGAGCGTTCGAGCGTGACTGCTGGAAAGTGGGAAGGGGCAGTGGGTGGGGCCAGTGGGCAAGTGGAAGTGGAAGGAGACTGGTACAGTATGTAAGATATGAGTGTGTGCGCGGAGGTGCAGTTTCCATCCCATGTGGCAGGCGCGATGGGCGGTGCTTACCAGTGGAAGAACTTGAACGCGGTGGCCAAGGAAGAAGCTGAGATAATATGGAGGAGCCGAGATTTGGAGACGTTTACACAACGCTGTGTTATGTATTATTAATACACAGCAGTCACTGTGTCTACGGGCTACATAAGTTGTGTCTTTTAATGCATTATTTAATATATAATTTAATATAAGGTTGATATGTTTCCACGGGAAAACAATTAAGAACATGGCATGAGAAAGACCACAAAAAAATATGAAAAATAGAAAGGAGTTTCTAGGAAACTCGAAATAAGTTGAAGGAACCGTGATTGTCCAATAACAGGGCCGCTCCCAGGCGCAAAGACGCAGGGCGGGCTGCACGAGGAGGAGAAGAGGAAAAAAGAGAGCGGCGGGATCAGCTGGCAGTGGAAATGGAAGTGTAGCGGCAGTGGTAAGATACGTCGCAGGCAAAAGGCGAAAGGCAACCAAAAAGGGGGGAAAGCTCAAAAGAGAGGGCAAATGGAGACTGCTCAGGCCATGGATGTAAGTGATTGGTCTGGCTGTCGAGGCGAGAACCCAACAGAAAGGAAAGAAAGAATACTCCGTATTGCAGAATAGAAATACTTGAAGGGCAAGGTGACCGTTACAGGGGTTTGTTTACGACCTGGGCCAGGCCATACCTGGGATGGCATAGATCGTAGTATTAATGAGTAGCTAGTGGCGGGCTGCAGTTACGGGCTGTGAGCTGGCGGCGAGGCAGCGACCTCTGGTCTGGGTCTTTGCCTAGCTCCAGTCTACAGGCTGAAAGTACCAAGACCCGACAGGCCAGGGGTAATAGAGTTATTTAACTATGGTCAGGTGCAGCGGCATTCAGTATCTTAGATTTATTATGAGACGTGCTTGATATGGAGATCCCTGCAAGACTTGAGGACATTCAGACAAAGACAAAGAGACGGACAGAACAGAGACAGGCCTGAATCCACTATGGCCAGGCTGTACTTTGTAATACAAATAAGTAGCATCGTGGTATTCCATCTAATATCTGCTAGGACCAGTGGGCCTAATGAGTGTTTGCGTTGCACGAGGTGATCAGACGGAAGCTGCCTATCATTGCGGGCTGGACAGTTGAATTGAAGCAAGTAGAGAGGGTATTGGTGTTTGATTCTAGTGGGTGTTTCGTTGTTTGATTTTGTTTGATTATTTTAGGAAATTATGATGGCTTTGATTATGTAGACACTACACTTGATAATGACACAGATGACATGATATCAAGAAGATGAGAAAGAAGGAAACTTAAAACTTAAAAACGAAAGGCAGGTAAGAAAGATGACATTCTAGAAAGAAAATTAAAAGAATCAAAGAGGCGCCGCTGTTTCAGTAATAAATGAGGAGGGGTTAGGCGAGCCAAAGCGTCAGGGCAAGGCGAGCAGCAACCTAGAGGCAGGGCCTGGTATTAAGAGCGAGAGAGAGATAGACTCAAAGGATAAGGAGACAAGGAGACAACTACAACTACTAATTCCACAATCACAAGCCGCACGGGGCACGTCGAACAGGCTAACAGTCTCACAATGGTCAATCACCTCCAAGATCGCTACAAAATGGCCTGTTAGGTAGTAATGGTCCGTCTTTGTGCTGATCCATTGAACAGAGTTTGCGACCCAGTGGACTAAAGACAGACAGACAGAGTTGTAGTGACGGCCGTAATAATCGATAGTTGACAGAGAGAGTGCCGTTCAAAGTGGGATACGCGTGACGAGATGCAGAGCCCGCAGCAATGGCACTCGTCACATATTGAGAAGAAAAGAAGTGAGCAAAGGATTGAGGACAGTACTTTTACGTGCGGCGGGTATCACCTCATTATCATTATTCATTCTATATTGTTGACGGCTGCTGTTGACGGCAGTTGTACTTGTGAGTGTAAGAAGGGGTGTGCTAGCCGAGAGGATGAGTACCTTTGTCAGGCATAGCCCCCGAGTGAAACAAGCCATGGATGGACGTTGTGCAATTTACCGTCACGGAATCAAAGACATCAAAGGAAAAACAACAAGCTTTCTATTGTGTCTAGTCGGGAACAATGGCCCAACAAAACTGATCAGAGGCAGATGACCACATATTCGTTATTGCAGTTGTGTACTTTGTAGATGTCTTATCGTGCCGGGACCAGGCACGCTCAGGCCTCTTGATGCAATAACGGGGTGATTGGTCTTTTTCATTTGATTCTCTTGATTAATATTGATGAAAGAATGGAAAATGTGACCCGTCATAGCAATTGATGCTGTCCGAGTCCGAGTCTCAGCAGACCAAGGACAGCCTTGCTCATCTGCCTTTTTGAATTATTTGTTGCCTGTCCTTTGCATGGCTGGATCTCGTCAATCTCACTAAAACGCACCATGATCAGACGAAAGCCGTCAAATTTAAGCATATGCAAAGCTAGCACGCATAAACTGGATGGATCATGCAAGCTTGGTTCATGCTGTAATACATGGTAGTCAGGTACCGACTATTTTCTTTCTTTGTCTCGCAGTCATCACTTTTGCTTATTTACTCACTATTTACACTCCAGGATTTAAGTATTCACCCAAGAAAAAAATACAAATGTAACCGTAGTTGGTACGGGTCGAGGCTTCTAGTAGTGGAAACGGAGATTAAAAGCTCGTCACCGGGATCTCATCCATTCTTCCCTTTTCATTTCGGAGAGATGTTGAGACAACAGCACACTTGGGGCTCACTTGTAAACCGGTACTATAGCTCCATAGTGATGGAAGTAGGTTGCTATTGGCATTGGTTGGGAAAGGAGTGGTGAAGATGTAGATATCTTTTCTTCGTTTCTTGGAATTCAGAAATTGTCATCATGAGATTTGATCACAGCTATGAATACGGACCGCTATGAGAATAATCGATATATGTAGGAAAATAAGCTCGTTTATTTCATTCATGATATGAATACTGTTTCAGAATATTAAACAAGTCATATTTCAAAAACTGATTCTTCGAAAAAGAAATAAAAAGCAATATGCCTTGAGTAAATCTAAAGAAAATAACAATGAATTATACCTCATAAACTCCAGCAACTAAACCAGCATAAATGGAAGCACTTATCACATCCACATCCCAGTGCTACCTCTCCACCGCCGAGTTTAACAGTCGAAAATATCTTCAGTCTCACCAAGTAGATAATACCGCTATATGAATATACTGCCATCGTTAAGTCCACACACAGAACAGAAACCTCGACGCCGCAAAATACCACCACGTAGAAGCCCCAGGACAGTAGCATCACTGCCAGAGATGTAAAAAACAATTCCACGCAGGCGTAGCCGATGAAGCCGCGGGCAGTGGCGGGATGGACTGGTATCACGCGTGAAAGAACTGCTGGGGTTTCACCAGAGTCTACGGCCAGCACGTGGTAATAATATACATCTATCGGTAAGCAAAGCGGATAGTGAATAATTGTAGGAGAGAGAAAGAAAAACACCAGGATGACTAAACGATAACAGAGTGTGAGAAACAACCATGCGAGGACATCTACATGGCAGATCGCCGCCCTTCATGTAGTATATGCTGTCCAAGAGCTGACCGAGTGAGTTTACAGGATATTAACAGTACTTCACATGGCAAGGCCCGTAGGAAGATAACTAATAACCAATAACCAAAATCAATATTCAATATTCAATAACCTAAATAATCATCGAGTAAAATGTGAATCAACCTGAATCGTATCTACTCGTGCATTTATGCCACATTGTTGGCCGCAATCTCGCCGCCCACCTGCTCGGCAAACCATGCCACAGGATCGCCCGCGGAAATCGCCGACTCCGACATGGCCGTGTCCGCCGCCGTCAGCACCGTCTTGATGCCCACGCCCACATGGTCGCTGCCGCCCGTGTACTGCCGCACCGTGTCGATCGCGGCTGTGATGTCCGCTGGGTCCTTGAACGCGCCAAACTGCTGCAGCGCCGTGCCCAGCTCGCGAATGTCTGAAATGGCCGGCACTGCAATCTTACGGTCAAACGCGCGCGTAATATCCAGCTGGTCCAGCACCGAGCGCGACGACGTCGTGCCGATAATCAGCAGACGGTGGCCGTTGGGCGGCTTGACCTTGATCAGCGTCAGGATTGCCTGGGCCATGACCGTCGACATGCGTGGGCCGACGTGGAACCACTCGATCAGGCGCTCAATACTGTCAATAATCAGGACACTGAGCGGCGACTTGTAGGCATCCGTAAACACCTTGTGCAGGTAGTCCTTCTTGCCGGCGTCTGTCTGGTAGCCAACAACGTTCTCCGGCGTGATGGCGCGCACAAAGGGGAAACCACTTTTGAGGGCAATGTGTGTGGCCAGCGCCGTCGTGCCGCTGCCTGCCGGGCCGTGCAGCAGGATAGACATGCTGCGCAGACGCTCCAGCGTGCGCACACTGTCGGCATACGCCGTGCCCTCGTTGACAATGGTTTGGATGTTGGGCGAGTAGTTGAGGATGCCGTAGGTCAGGGCCTGCTCGAGCTCCTTGTCCGACACACCAAACGCCGCCTTGACTTCACTCAGAGCGCTTTCGAAATCGCCCATGTTGACCTTCATCTGTGTCACGTCGCCGCCAATCTTGGCATTGTCCACCTTGGTGTGCCGGTTGAACGCAAACGACGTCGCACTCTTCACCAGACCAGACAGCTCGGCACCGCTAAAGTTCTTGGTGCGCGCGGCAATCTTGTTAATGTCCACGTCGCGGTCCAGAATGTCATTGTTCCGCAGCTTCGTTGTGTGGATGTTGAGAATCTGCACACGGCCCTTTTCGTCGGGCAGTGAGATCTCAACCTGGACTTCAAGACGACCCTAGATTGTTAGTATTGATTTCATGCTGGAGGAAATCGAGGTTGCTTACCGGACGCAGAAGAGCATCGTCGATCATGTCCTTTCTGTTGGTCATGCCGACCAGAAGAATGTTGTTGAGCTGGTTCACACCATCCAGCTTACTCAGAAGCTGATTTACCACACTGTCACCGACGCCCGTGCCGCCACCAGAGCCAGAACCTCTCTGCTTACACACAGCGTCCAGCTCATCAAAGATGATGACGTGCAGCTGCGAGTCGTCACCCTTTTCTTTGTACTCCTTCTCGGCATCGGCAAACAGCTTGCGGATGTTCTCTTCACTCTGGCCCACGTACTTGTTTAGCACCTCGGGACCGTTGATAATCTTGGGCTCGCGCGCGTTGAGCATCTTGCCAATCTCGCGCGCAATCAGCGTTTTACCAGTACCGGGTGGGCCGTACAACAGTACACCCTTGACATGCTGGATACCCATCTTCTGGATCAGGCCGGGCGGGAAGATACGCGACGCGAAAGCTCTCCGGAAAATGACGGCAAACTCATTGTCCAGACCGCCAATGCCCATGCTCTCAAACTTGAAGTCGGGCGCAATGATCGAGTTGCCAGCCGCACGCTTCGTCGAGCCAGACAGCTTCATCGGCGAGCCGGCGTTCTTGAAGAATGTAATGCTCGTCTGCGGCACCATGATACCACGGGCCGTCGGGTCCGTGCGCACCTCGGACTCGCCCGTCTTCTCCATGCCTAGATCGGCCAGCTGCACGGTCTTGACAACAAGTGCCAAAGGAGTGTTGCGCACGTCGAGCAGTAGCCGCTGACCGGGAGCAAAGATTTGGTTTGCAAACGTCTTGGTCATAACCTCGGCCAGGGCGTCCTGGTCGTAGGTCTGGTCGTTGACCTTCTTGGCCGACGCAAAGCCAACCTCAACGTCCATGTTGCCCAGGTAGCTCTGGCCACCCTGGCTATTGAAGGGGCTATACACCTCACCAGCAAGCTCGTCCATCATACCCACACGCAGCCATGTGCGCTGGGGGTCGGACAGGGCAATGCAGCCATCGGGGAAGCCGGGAGTCGGTCGTGCCGTGACGACATAGTCGCCGTCGATCTGGTTGCCAGTCAAGCGCAGGTAAATGTCGTTGCCGTCGCGCGAGGGCGGGAAGTCACGCGGAGACACGGCGCAGACGTTGGAGAAGATATACACTTGCTGGAGGGTCTTGTCCTCGACCTTGGCCAGCCGTAAACGGACACCACGGCCGCCGCCGCCGCCACCGCTAGGAGGAGGTGCGCCGTAGCCTCCACCGCCGCCGCCGTACTGCTGCTGCTGACCACCGCCCTGGTAGCCAGATTGAGGAGGGGCACCACCGTAGCCGCGCTGGGGTTGGTCGTAGCCGCCGGCACCGCCGGTACCAGGACCGGCATTTCCGCCGCTCGAAGGACGTCCTGGCAAACCGCCACGGGGGCCCTTACCGAAGAGGTTGTTCCGCAAATCCATGTTGCAGTGTGCGTTGGTTAGTATGGAACTGGGCACGAGTGCCACTAGGGTTTGTAGATATTGTGGATGTCGTGCAATGCCGTGATTCGAGGCCTGTTGTAGTCGACGTTGCTGAAGTTGTCAGGTAAAAGGAGGTGAGGAAGTAAAGCTGGAGGTCAGCACTAAGTTGACAGGGTATGCTCAAAGCTTCTCGGGTCCAGCAAGAAGCAGTGGTGTGTCAATTGGATTGTAGTACCTCTATCGTCGAATTTAGAGTCAACTGGAGAAGCTCTAATATGATGGTGTCGAAGAGAGAAGAGAGGGTGCAAAATGGCAAGATGCTACAAGAGTCGTTTCAGAAGCCTTGCATGTGCCGACATACGTGGAAGGAGCTGGTGACGCTGGGCTGTGCTTTCCATTTCCAGAGCTGGTTTGCCCCTCTTGCCGGCCTAGTCTCTAGCGGCTAACAGTTGGATAAAGTGGATATTCTAGGTACTTCTATAGCTTCAGTAGTACATAGTTTTACATGTTTTGTATTCTGTTTCTACTAGTAGTATATATACTAAATGTACCTCAAAGTACCGGCACTATTTCCTTCTCCAGGCTTCCAGATTCAAGCTTCAGCATTGGAAATCGTTGATAATCGTCATCTGCGGTGAGATATAAGTTGGTTGAAATTGTGTAGTTATTTTCATATTAAATTATGTATTTTGGTGAATAGACTGCATTATATCACTAATTCTACATTTCATTAAGGTTCTGTAATTAATTCAGTATCTCTCTCTCATCATACTCGTAGATTAGAAAATGGGTTTATTATTATAATATAGTCTTTAGTACAGTCCAATCATATGAATAACGTCTACTCATATAATAAAGTCGTCTGAAATCATTGAAAATAAACAATCACCAATCACAATTGAGTGCATTGCCACTTACATCGTCGACATTCCTGCATCTCGTAATACATGCGAGCCGATGTCACGTGCTTTCCCGTATATTTGGCGTTGCCCCGCCAGCACTCAGCGCTCGATCGCTACAACTACGACGCCTCCAACCGATCCCCGCCTATTAGCACATTATGTCACGGCCAATTGGCGGTGGAGGTCTCGACCGTACTCTTCTACTTCTCTTTTCTACTTCTCAGGCCTACTCCTGGTAATCATATATCACCAACGCACATTTAGCAATTGCATATACACCTAAAAACTATACCTTGTGCAGCTCACACCCCACACCACACCATATACACAATGCCTCCGAGAAAGGTTTCCGGCGGCCGCCAGGCAACACTCAGCTTCAACCACAGGGTGACCAAGGCCTCTGTGCCCAAGCAGTCTGCAAAGGAAGCGGTCCTGCTGAAGAAGGTCGACTCCGAGGTGAAGAGCGACAAGGCAGAGAAGATCGAAAAGGAGATTGAGAAGTCCGTCAAGGTTGAGGCCGCAAAGGAGCTCAAGACCGACAAGGTTGAGCCCAAAGAGGAGGTTGAGGAGATTGAGGTAGTCACAGTACCAGCACCAGCACCAGCGCCTGTTGTCCGTTCACCACTCGAGATTGAGGCCGATGTCATCTCCGATGCGCAGATCCGGCAGTACTGGCGGTCAATCGAGGCACAGAGCCGTTCGCGGCCAGTACACCAGGAGGGCATGGGACTCGGCGAGAAGGTGTTGCGCCACTTTGACGTCAGCTCACAGTTTGGTGTAAGTTTTCTCTTCAAACATTGCTTGCATGCACAGTAGCTAACAGACAGCCCTGCATCGGTATCGACCGGAAGAAGAGGTGGATGCGGGCTCAGCGACTCGGCCTGGCACCACCAATCGAGGTGCTGGCTGTGATGCTGCACGAAGAGGCCCGGGGCGTCGAGAATGTCGAACGGTCGTCCTTTGATGCCATTCTGAATGCGTCAGTGGTCGCATAATGATAAGGAGTGATGATGTACGACTTTGGCGTTGTGTGTATTTTTATTTTATATATACTGGGTTTTATGGGGATATTTTAACATTTTATCGTTTTATCATTTTATCATTGTATTGATTCGTTTATTTAATTGTCAACTATCTCAACACATTCTTTAGAGAACAAGAAAGTGCACAATGCAATTTCATATACAGGTTGGATGAAATATGGCATATCTGAGAGCCAAGTCGATAAAATACTCGGGATATAAGTCGGAATACAAATCAGATTAAAATCGGCCGACCCAAGTTTTCGAAGTAGTCGAGCAGACGCCCATGCAGGCGTTGGGTGTGTTGTTTACCATCACCGTGCTGGAGCTGGAGCTGGTGGTGAGGGCCGCGTTGGCATAGCATCTCACATCTGCATATGCATAGTATGGCTCGTCGTTAGTGAGGCTATACCGCACATTGCCGTCCTGCTCAGCATCACAGGCAGACGCGGACTCGCTCACTGAGTTGATCGCCGCCTTGGAGTCGCACGCACAGGTGGTAATGTTCCCATCATTGCTAATGCCGTGGAGTAGGGCGGCCCTCCTGTGCGTGCCAGTCATCGATAGGGCTCAGGGTATATGTGGCGCAGGCCAGAGACGTTGACTCAGTCATCCTCTTCCCACACAAGCATGGCAATGTCTTGCAAGTCGGCTTCCGAAATCAGAACGTCGTGCTCGCCGGCGGCGGGCACCGGCGGACGTTCCATCAGGTCCTCGAAACGTAGAACGAGGGGCGCGCCGTCCACGTGGAAATCCATCGGTGCGCGATGGCCGGACGGTGTCTGCGGAAACGGCGACAGCCCGGCCCAGTGGATAGACGCCTGTTGTTTCATCTCGGGCTGTCTTGCGGTGGCGCCGTGATGCTGCTGTGCAGACGCTCTTGCCACCCATTGCTCGATGTCAATTCTGGATGCTGCCGACACGAGCTTGACCAGAACAACGACGTTCATATGGTAGTTGCTAGCGGCAAACCACCATTGTGCCTTTATCCGCAGTGACGGCAGGCTCTGGGTGGTGTTCGATTCAATGACAAGAGTCGGCCAGATTTTGCCATTGTGCGCCAGTCAAGGAAGACATGTTAATGGGAAATAAGCAATGGTGACAAATTATGGTTCTCAAAATGTCTTGGCGATATGGGTAGTGGTGTGAATAGTTAATAGTAACGAAGAGTGGTGATCACAACAAGTAGAAAAACTAACAAGTGGAAGATTTGTATTATTTTTGGTGATGAAAAGGACTTCAGGGAGCAGAGACTTTACACATTTCTGCCTCACTTTATTGGTTTTACTGAACTATCTGTGTGGCGGCTGACTCATAATAATCCGGCTACTAAATACACTATCTTCGCAGCACATAGCTCTGATATCACTTACAGGTTTTCTAAGGATATATTCTGATAAATCTGCCGCCTGCCGCCTCAGTAACAGCAGTAATCTCGTAATCGAAAAAGGATGGTAGAATCATATGCGTGTGACCATTCCATGGCCTGCCGTTTGTTTATGGGCATCTATGAAAACATAAAAAAACATAAATGAGCGAATAGGGTGTAAGTGATCAAACTAGATGGAGTGTCATCATCATCATCACTGAAAGCATGCCCGAGAAAGGTATCAACAACTTCTATCGTGGTATCGACATAACATATAAAAAATAAAACAGACGAATAGAACAACGAGTCGACGTCAAAGAAATGCCGACTGCAGGCATCTACTGCCATCTAGTACCATATACTCCGTGTCCGGTGATGTGGCACTGCATCCTTGCCCGCTGCCTCCTTCTCCTTCATCGTATCGTACAGGAAGAAATCAATCAGAATCGCATTGACCTTGTGATCGCCCGACGCCGCTTCTGGGTGCTTGGCCAGGATCTCGCGTCGAATCAGCTCCACACACCAGATGCTGCACCCGCGAAGCTGCATCTCCCACAGTCCGCCGCTGGGAAAGTCCGCCTTGGCTTCGATGGCACCCAGCAGTGGTGGACTGTAGTATAGACAGCCTAGAGACTGCAGCATCTGGGGCACGCGATAGTCGGCAAACATGGTGATCTTGTCAATGTCGCGGAACTCGCCAAAGCCGGTGCCTTCAAAGCATGCCCATAGCTCCGCCACCAGGATCTGCGCCCTCTTAAGGAACCGCACTGGTTTTCGCCGCCGTTCGTAGGGGGATGTGAACTCATCGCGGAAGCACGCAAAGTCACGCGCCAAAATGTTGACGAGCTTTGTCGCCGACCCGCCGGCGGCCTTGACCACGTTGACAAAGCTGCAGCTGTACTTCTCATACAGCACCTGGCCTGCTTCACGCAGGCACTCGAGCCGCTCAGCCAACAGTGGCATCTCCTCGTCTGAAGCCGAGCGGAACACCTGGCGCATGGTCTCCATATTGCACTCGTCCTCATTCTGCCAGAAATCCGACGACGTGATGGGCACGCCCTCCTCAATGGCCCGCTGCAGTGCGGCCACCAAGCTCCAGTAACCCGTCCACTTCTTGCCGCGGTACTCAATGCCGAACCGGTCGGCGTCGGGCAGCTCCGACCAAAAGGAAAAATTGAGCAGGTCCATGACAAAGATGAACTCAACCGTGCTCTCGTCACGCGTCTTGGGGTGCAGCTCGTGCTCAGCCCATGTCGACGTCGAGTAACCCTTGGCCTGCATCTGGTTGTAGATGGCCTCGGCCGCGCTCTTGCACGACCTCATATCCAGTGCCACATCAATTGAGTTCTCGTAGATGTGTTCGGCACTTTCCAGCACGCCCGTCTCGGCATCCTCGTCGACAGTCACCTTGCCAAGGAAATGCTGTCTCAGCAGCTCCAGCAGCTCGGGGTCGGCCTCATCGTCGGACATTTTAATGGCTGTTTAGTTAGAAATTGCAGACTTGGATGTATGACTGTTGTGAATATTGGTATCGATCCATGCCGACTTCACCGTCACTTTGTGAGATCGTGACATCTCGGTGAGATTCGGAGCAGTTGCAATTACACAGCCAAGGCAGCTTTTTTCCTTTTGAAACTCACAGTAGTGACGGGCCTGGCAATGGACTTGCCAATTGACCGGTTGATTGAAATATAGTGAAAAGAAA
Source organism: Ophiostoma novo-ulmi subsp. americana (assembly GCA_029298975.1). Taxonomy (NCBI): domain Eukaryota; kingdom Fungi; phylum Ascomycota; class Sordariomycetes; order Ophiostomatales; family Ophiostomataceae; genus Ophiostoma; species Ophiostoma novo-ulmi. The sequence continues at coordinate 2,359,490 of JANSMA010000003.1, read as the reverse complement.
AGAAAAACAATATCAATTTTGCCGTTCACTCTCGTGCTGTGATAACGTCACTGACCGACGATCGGCTGTCTCCTATTTTTCACCTTGGCAGCTGGCAAAACCGTTGTCGGGCCGAAACCTATAATATGAAAGATTGCATGTGCTATCGGTCGCGCTTTCCTCACACTACTACAGAGCCCCATCGCTGTTTCCTCATTTACCCACTAGCCTGCAGCTGCCTGCAGCAGTCGCATCACACCACAGCGAGTCTGCCATAGTGGGCGCAACAAGCAGCAAAGCGCGTCACTTTCCATCCTGTGTTAGCGGATGCGCCCTACTAGTGTGAATTCACGACTACCTCCAACGGCATACTTTGCCCCGTTTGCTGCGACTTTGCCTTCACTTTGGTCTCAGCTTCACCCCATCCTCACCACCATATCTTGCTTTTCCGCCCTCTTGCTTTTCCGCCCATTGCCTCTGTACCCTGCGACCTCTCTCCCGTCCTTTTTACTTTTCGCGCTCTCAACCATATCTGACATCTCCACTCCAATCCTGTGCTTCCTACGATCTTTCGTTTGCCTCATCGACGTCATCCAACTTAATTTTGTCCTCGACGACCTCGACGACGACGACCTCGACGACCTCCGTTTGCCACTCTACTCGTACTAGCCTACACAACACTGCTACTACAGCCGGGCCTGTCGATACATCATGGAGGCAGCACCGGTCTCTGTGACTCTCCCGATCAACGGCAGCAAGCCCGTTGACGCCAAGAAAACTCAGCGCCCCTACCCGGACCGTGACTACCATGTCGAAAAGACACTCGGCAAGGACTTAAACCGCAAGGTCAAGGAGGCGCGTGTCCTGGTCGTCGGCGCTGGTGGTATCGGCTGTGAGCTACTCAAGGCGCTCGTGCTCTCTGGCTTTGGCGAGATCCATCTCGTAGACCTCGACACAATCGATCTCAGCAACCTCAACCGCCAGTTCCTTTTCCGCCATGAGCACATCAAAAAGTCCAAGGCACTTGTCGCCCGCGAAGCTGCCCAGCGCTTCAACCCCAACGTCAAGCTTGTCGCCTACCACTCCGACATCAAGACCTTTCCCGTTTCTTTCTACCGCCAGTTCGATCTCGTCTTCAATGCCCTCGACAATCTCGATGCGCGGCGGCATGTCAACCGCATGTGTGTTGCCTCGGACCGCATTCTAATCGAGAGTGGCACTACGGGTTTCAACGGCCAGGTTCAGGTCATTAAGCGCGGCGTCACTGCTTGCTACGATTGCACGCCCAAGGAGGTACCCAAGTCGTTTCCTGTTTGCACGATCCGCAGCACCCCCAGCCAGCCGATTCACTGCATCGTGTGGGCCAAGAGCTACTTGCTCAACGAGATCTTTGGCGAGAGCGAGGACGAGTCAGCTTTTGACCACTCGGCCGACGCACAAAATGCCACTGAGATTGCAGAGCTGCGCAAAGAGGCACAGGCCCTCAAGGAGATCCGGCAGTCGCTGCAAAAGGACAACTTTATGCAGATGCTGTTCGACAAGGTCTTTGACTCGGACATTGAGCGCCTGCGGTCCATGGAGGACATGTGGAAGACGCGTGCCAAGCCGGAGTCTATCGCATACAAGGACGTGTGGCAGCGCGTGTCCTCTGACGGCAAAGAATTAAAGCCCGAGTACAGTGCCGACGTGCTGGCCCATGGTGGCCAAAAGGTGTGGTCACTCGAAGAGAACTTTGCCATGCTACGCGACAGCATCAGCCGGCTCGTGCAGCGGTCTACGTCGTCACCTGGTGTGGTTATTGAGTTTGACAAGGACGACATTGACACGCTCGACTTTGTAACGAGTGCCGCCAACATCCGCGCCGCCATTTTTGGCATTGACCGCAAATCACGTTTCGATATCAAGCAGATGGCAGGCAACATTATCCCGGCCATTGCCACCACCAACGCCATTGTCGCCAGCTTGTGTGTGCTTGAAGCATTCAAGATCCTCAGTGACGGCGTCCAGGCAGCACCCGAGGTTTTCCTGATGCCGTCGGCCATTGACCGCATGCTGTCGTCGGACAAGTCGCGGCAACCTAACCCCGATTGTCCAGTATGCAATCCGTTCTATGCAACAGCGTCCGCCGACTTCTCCAAGCTCACCATCCGCGATCTTGTCGAGGATCTGGCAATAAAGCACCTTGGCTTCAGCAAGGATAGCGAGGTTGCCCTCAGCAGCGACGGAAACCTCTTGTACGATGTCGAGGAGACAGACTCGCTGGACAAGAAGCTGTCTGATCTTGGCATCAAGACCAGTGCCTGGATGAAGTTTATCGACGAGTCCGACGATGCTGAGAACGTTGATATTCACATTTGGATTGAAGCAGCGTAAGTTTTGCTCTTGTTTTGAATTCCGATGGTTTTCGTTGGTTTTCGTTATATGTTCTATGTCAAACATGTTGAGATTTTCTATCATTACAAACGGTCGCTAACCAGTTCACAGACAAGGACCAGAGCTCGAGGCTTTGAGCGGCAAGCCGTATGCAGTCACGGCGTACTGCAGCACCAGCCCGGACGGCACCGCCAATATCCCCAAGAAGCCGAAGAAGGCTGCGCCAGCACCTGCACCAGCAGCGCCCACGACGAATAACGGTGCTTCAATCACCGTGGACGACGACGACGATCTCATTATTCCGGAAATCCAGTCGGCCGGCACCAAGCGTGCACGCGGTGACCACGACGAGCAGCCGGTGGCGAAAAAGGCCAAGACGGTCGACGAGGCGCCGTCAAAAGCAGCGCCAAATACCGATTCAGAACCAGCAAAGGCCGCCACCAACGGTGCCATCACTCTTGATGATTGAATTTCAATGCATTCTGATTCTACTATCTAAACATCGATATATTCAAACATCTAAGTATTTAGATGATCAAAAGTCTAGACAAAAAGGCCGCCGTCGAGATTAAGTTCACAGTTGTTGGCGTACTTGTTCTTAATCAAAAAGGTGACAGCGTCGGCGACCTCGTCGGGTCTGCCTAGCCGTTTTACGGCAATCTTTCGGAGCGTCTCTTGTGAAAGCAAGCCTAGATGGAAGGTGGAAGAACGGCAACGGGACCAGGTCCCACGTCATGTATTGTTAGTCAACGTTTTGCTTTTTTTGCCTTTTTTTTTGCCTTTTTTTGCGTTGTTCCCCCTCTTCATCTTGTATCCATATTTCTATCTTCGGGAATTGCTTTTGTGTTCTCTCTTTTTTCTCTTCCTTTTATTTTCTCTTTCTTGCATCAAGCAGGGGTTGTTGGCGCCAGGTAGATATCAAGGCATGGAGGCGGAGTGCAAAACAACGGACAGGGTTGCACAAAACATAGCACCCAAATCAAAGAATTCAAACAGTCTCTGAACCAGAAAACAAATAAGAAAAAGAAAAAAAACTCACTCTCTGTCATGCGGGTTTGGATATAGCCGGGCAGAATGACATTGCACCGGACGCTGCGGCTGGCGGCCTCGAGGGCCAGCGACCGGGTCAGGGCGACGACGCCTGCCTTAGATGCCGCATATGCTGCTGCACCGTAACCGCCCTGGGTGGCCAGTGCACTCGAGACGTTGACGATACACCGATCCGGCTTTTCGGAAGCCAGGCCGTGCGCCTTGTGGCTGCGCGCCCAGGATCGTAGGGCCGCGCGACAGCCAATGGTGGTGCCGTACAGGTTGACATCATAGATGCGCTGGATCTCGTCGGCCGGGAAAATGGCCAGCAGCGAGCGGTACGTAATGCCCGCCGCATTCACCAGGTAGTTGGCATTGGGCGACTGTTGGAAAAGATCGCGCCATGCTTGCGGGTCGCAAATGTCGGCGACAAAGTACTTGTGCTGCTTGGTGATTTTGTCCGTCTCGCTCATGTTGCTGCCTGACGGGAGCAGTGGCGGCAGCGTTTCGGCGGCCTTGCGCAGTCTCTCCTCGGTGCGGCCCACAAGAGTGCACTGAACACCCTCGGCGGCGAGGCGCTGGGCGATAGCAAAACCAATACCGCTGGCACCGCCGCTGATGATGGCTTCCTTGTTGGCGATGCGTCGTGGCCGGCGCAGCAGCGGGAAGTTGAATTTCTCATTCTCTTTGGGGTTGGGCTGGACGGACACGATTTTGAATGGCGGGCGTGTCTTTGTAAACATTTCAGAGCGCTTGTCGCTGTATTCTGTGCTCTCGCCGACGGGTATCTTTGTCAATTTGAAAGCTGCATCGTCTTTTGGCGCGGCTGGAGCCGGGGCACTGGCCTCTTCCTCTGTCGAGCCGGCTTTGGCAGAGCTGTCGTTTGCGAGAGCTTCGTCCAATATGCTGTCTATCGAGTTGGTGTATGTTGAGTCGGCCTCTGCCGAGGTGACCTCTGCCGAGTCGGTCTCTGTGGATTTGGCCTCTTGCACCCCCTTCTTGGATTCTTCTGCCAATCGCCTACTTCCGGAGAAGAACCGGGCCTGCGTTGCAAGGGGGCAGCATTGCCGGGATGCCGCTCGGGATGCGATGTGTGATGCCAAAGGTGCCGCGAGTCGGGCCTGCGCGCGACCGGCGAGCAGCTGAACAGCCGGCTGTGCCCGGATAAGTCGCTTCATGCTGGCCACTGAATGTGTATATTGTGCTCGTGCAATTCGTAAAGTGTCGTCAATTTCAAGAACCTGTCGGACGTCGTGATATCATGAGCTCCAAGGCTGCGTCTGACGTCGGGCCTCTCACTGGAAAAGCTCTCCGAGAAAGCAAGAACAGCTCAATTAGTGATTGTGATTGGCTGTGTATGCCAATAGCCCCCACTTGTGTGAGTTAAAGTCAATTAATGCCAGTGAAAACCAGTGAGAATCAGTGAGCGATGGCGTTTGCCAGCCTCGTTCTCCCCATATTTTATTTTATACTGGGGCCGGCTGCACAGCAAATGGCGGGCAGCTTGAAAGAGCAAGTGCACGAAATCTTACATGAAAATGCGTCAGGGCCAAAGTGCTGTAAAAGCTGCCCCTTTTTTGTATTTAGCTACATTTTCGTAGCTTTTAGAGGGGTTTCATCCTGACAAGGTGCGCCTTGGCCAATGAGAGGGCACAACCACCCCATCTTTGGCTCCTTGGGGCAGGCGCGGTTGTCCACTAACAAAAGTCGCATAGGGCGTTCATCGGCCGACCTCCTTCCACATGCGAATTCGAGAAGCTGGCAGGTTTATGTGGCACTACTGAGTATCACTGAGGATCTCCATCGCTCCTGCCGTCCCGCGGTTTTTCGATTTTCGGCATCTCGCCTTTCCTTCCCTTCCTGGAACGTCTTTCCTTTTTCGCCCTACGTTGCGATAGATTACTAATTTCAGAAGTCATCTAGCAACTTTGCATCATTTGGAAGGAGCTACCGTCTAGCTTCTGGCCTCATCTCTTTCCTCGTGCGCCCCTGTTCGCATCGCACTAGTCGCGACTTCGCCTATACCACTCATATCGCATCTTGCAGCCGCCCCACGGGCTTTCCCCTTTTTGCTATACTGAGTATTACTGCTGCGCTGTCCTCTCGAATTCCCTGTTTTACGGAAAGAGCATATCAGTGCGGCTAGACTACTCTATCGCGCCTTCCCTTGCTTCTCACAAGCACTTCCCACCTATATCACGCCACTGCATTGTCACTCTGCAACTTACAAGTGCCTGCATACAGCACCTGCCTCGTGCGACCACAGGTAGCCTTGCAATCCCCGGCCTGTCAATGCCTCCGACGCTCAAAGCCCGACACCTACCCCACGGCCATCACGCATCTTCCGACCCCACGGGCCGCTTCACCAGACGCCAGGTTCCAACCCTTCCAAGCCGGGCGATATATCTCTGTACTCCTACCACTCTCCCACCTCTCGACCGCTTGGACCGTCCCGCGCCCAATCCCTGTCTGCAGACACAAAACTCAAATCCCACCTTGGCTGCACTCCTTTCCTTTTTACACTCCGTTTCGTGCGGCTGCAGTAATATCAAGTACTGTCAAGTGTTTTCGACTGCTAGCGACTAGCACCCCACCACCCTTCTGTCATTGCTTTTCACCGCCGACAGCGACTTGCATCCCGACTCTACCTCGACACACCAAGCACTTTTGCTGTCACTACTATCTACAGGCTGATTTATACTGCATACCACTGCTGCCGCCTGAATGAGTGGCGCGACGGCTAGCATCCCGGCCATCCAGGTCGGGGGCGAGAAGGGGGGGCACACGCACACGCACACGCACGACCACACACACGAGCACTCACCCGACACGGTGGATGCCGGCCTCAAGAGTCTAGATCACTGTAAGTCGGACGGTATACAGAGACAGAGACTATAAGAAGATACTAACCAGACAGACAAGCGCGCACTGCCAAAATGGCGGTACCGGTTGCGCCAGCGACTGTTGCCCCTAGTGCGGTGGGAGACGCCATACCTCGCCTACTTTCAGAACAGCGTGCGCACGCCGGCGCTCGACAGCTACTTTGCCATTACGGCCAACCTGGGCACGCACACATTCTTCATGATCGGCCTGCCGATGCTGTTTTGGTTTGACTACCAGCAGTTTGGCAAGGGCCTCGTCCACATTCTCGCTTCTGGTGTGTTTTTCAGCGGTTTCCTGAAAGACATGTGCTCGCTTCCTCGTCCTCTGTCACCGCCCCTGCACCGCATCACCATGTCTGAAGGTGTGGCGCTGGAATACGGTTTCCCATCTACGCATTCAACAAACGCCGTGTCCGTCGCCGTCTATGGCGTATTGCAGCTGAGCGTGTCCGAGTTCTCGCCAACAACCAAGCTGGCTCTAGAAAGCTTGAGCTACTTCTACGCCATCTCCATTATTGTCGGGCGCCTGTACTGCGGTATGCACGGCTTCCTCGATGTTATCATTGGCGGCCTTATCGGTGCGGCTATCAGTCTCATTGAGTTTTACTGGGTGCCCGCGCTGGAGGTGTACATGCAGCAGAGCTCCTGGTCAGCACCCCTGACAGCCGCCTTAATTATCATTATTCTTGTGCGCATCCACCCCGAGCCTGCCGACGACTGCCCATGCTTTGACGACTCGGTGGCGTTTGCAGGTGTCATGATTGGTCTCGAGATTGGCACATGGCACGTGCCCCGTCTCCGGCACGCTCTGTCCCTGCTGCCTGGCGGCATTGCATCGCCTAGCTGGCCGGTTGCAATTGCGCGCATTTTGTTTGGCGTGCTTGTTGTTTTCGCATGGCGCGAGGTTATGAAGCCGACACTGCTCAAGATGCTGCCGCATCTGTTCCGCATTATCGAGACGCAGGGTCTTAACCTGCCGCGCCGCTTCTTTAAGCAGGCCAGCGAGTACGGCAACATTCCAGCCGTCTTGAGCCTGCGCACCGACAATGTCATTCCCAGTGTCAGCGATATCCCGATCATTGTGCGCAGCTTTCGCAATGCGCGCCGCGGCCGGTCGGTCAGCATCGGCCCCCAGAGTGCGGCCGATGCGTACGAGACGCTGGCCTACCGTGAGCGGCGGCGGCGCGAGAGTATTGGCAGCCAGGGCAGTGTGCGCAGCAAGAGCAGTTTTTACGATTTGCGCGGCGAGCAGACGGATGGCGCATCCGCAGCAGTGTCCAGTGCAGCCAACGACCGCGAGGGCAAGGCCACAACGTCGGGTGTGCAGCGCAAGCCGTCGCTGGCACAGTTTGAAGAGATGATGGGCCAGGGTACAGTAGTGGAGGTGCCGTCGCCAAGGATTGGGCATGCCAAGGCCAATCGAGCCAGCCCCGAGCCGAGCAACGCCAACGGCAGCACGATTGCCTTCCCGGCACTGGAGGAGAACGGAATTGACGAGGAGGGAGAGGAGCCTGAGCTGTATGTTGGGCGGCAAGACGAGCTGGGCGAGCGCGAGATGTTTGAGAAGCTGGTGAAGCCGCGTGTGCGGTACGATGTGGAGGTTGTCACAAAGTTGATTGTCTACACAGGTAAGTTTTGCTATTTCGTTACTTCTATCTATTTGAACCACTAACAACATAGGCATTGCATGGCTGGCGGTCGAGGGCATTCCTGTTGTGTTTGAGCTTATCGGACTCGGTTCATAGGGTGATTGGTTTCTAGATTTGTGATACTTGACGGAGTTTCGGTGGTTGGGTAGAGAACGGGTGATCCTACTGTTTCTACTGGTAATTTGCGTGGCTTTGTGCATATATATTATATTTGCTATTTTCTAATATTTATTACATCTACTCTTCCCTTTTGCTTTTTGCTTTTTGCGTTTGTCTCTCTTCCTCTTATTCTCATATTTCTTTACCTGGATATTCTCTGGGTCACGATCAAGCGATTTATATTGGGATTTTGTGTTTACTTGGCACTGCTTGAGAGTCTCGATAGTCCCTTGCCATGTTTCTATTTCCTGACATGTAGATGTCATTTTATTGCTATTCTACTCTCCTCGAGTATGAAGCTTCATGTATGCTGGGGATGGCTTATGTAATTATCACATGTTGCTGCGCTTTTATTCGGAATACGCAGAATATCTAGCAGACATTTTAGTAAAGTATGAAAGACACGGGCCTAAATAACAAGGCGAAATATTCTTGCATATTATTGCTGGAACGCCCTGCGAATGGACCGGCAGATACGAGTCAGATGGAACGCCGTCCATGGCAGTGTTGGTCGCCCTACTAGTGCCGCCTTACCAAGAGTCTACTAGTTATTAGTAGACGACATGTTAACACAACGACATATATAAAAGTGGGTCATCATATTACTCGTGAGCCTCACTTGGACGCGGAGTATGGTCATCGGTGCATCAAGTCGACGAGTTTGTCGGTGTATTGCTATCCAAGCTGCTAATCTAAATTTTTTTTACGTATAGCTGATCTATAGTGGAAAATATATCTCTGTGGTTCTATTCTGTGCTATCTAGTATACGACAACAGAGTGCATGATACGCGGTCATGTTTGCAAAGTACCTCATTTCATGTTTTTTTTTTTGGTTGTCAGAGGTTCTGCACAGATCGGTTTTCGTAGACAGAAGCACAGTAAAATATCAAATTAAAGAATAAATCACGCACGACTCGTGATAGATGATTATTTTTAAAAAATGGCCGGTATATTAAAATAGCGAGGCTGAGTCGGTACTTCGAATGTCTACAAGGAGAGTCTACTATCGTGTAGAAAAGTACGAGGCGAAAAATGTAGCTTCATATCTAGAAATCTATAAATACCACCCGTTCCCCCAGTCCTTGCTCTTCTTTTTTGCCTTCTTTCTTTCCTTTCCTTTCCTTTCCTTTTTTTCTTTCCTTCCTTCTTTCTTTTCCTTCTTTCTTCATCCCTTTGGATAACCCTCTTACCGTTCACCTACTTTCATTTATACTTCCCATCACACTTTACCACAACTGTATTAAAACTAAAATCTTTAAAATGGCGCCATCAAAGAAAACGCAACAGGAGGGGGGCAAGAAGACAGAGAAGAAGGCGGCCGTTACCCTCAAACCTATTCCTATCTTTGATCCAATCCCATTTACCTTTCATCCCAATGTCCCCGACCCAGTTGGCGATAATGGATACAAGTTCAAGTCCCGCAGCTGGTTTGAGCAGGTGCAGTACGAGGACCTGGATCTGAAGACCCAGAAGAAGCTCAAGAACGAGGCGGCCGATCCCCAGGTCAAGGCCAAGTACAATGCTGCCAGAAATGCAGAGAAAAAGCAGAAACTGCAAGAGCTGAAAGAGCAGAAGGAGCAGAAAGAGCAAAAGGAGCAAAATGAGCAAAAGGAGCAAAAAAAACAGAAGTGCAAGGCGGATGACAAGGCGGATGACAAGACAGATGAAAAGGTTGCCAAAAAGGAGAAGGAGGAGGAGGCGAAGAAAGAGGGGCAGGGGCAGCAAAAGAAGCAGCTGGCAGTGGCTAGCGAGGAAGAAAATACTCGTGATGCTCCCACCAGCCAATCCAAGGCACAGGAAGAAAAGGCAGAGGGCAAGGAGGGCAAGGATACCAAAGGTACTTCGACGCCTCCAGTCAACGCCAAAAGGGCCAAGCGTCGCGCCAAAGAAAAGGCAAAGAAGGAGTTGAAGGCGAAAGAGATGCAGCAGGAGACATCAAGCAAGGAAGAAAATACTTGCGAGATCAACTCTGTCAAAGCCACCCCCGAGTTCACCAACTTGGCTCTCAGGCCAGCTCCTCTCCTCACTCCTCCCACCACTCCCTCTTCTGTCGCCAAAGCTAGCGATGCCAAAGGAGATACCATTCCGACGATGGATCTTGAGAAGGCTTAAGGGAAACGGAGAGGGGGCGGCATCTCCAACGGACTGGCCTAAAGCACCAGAGAGTTGGGATGCAGTCTTTAAAGTTTTCCTTATAAAAGACAGGCACTCTGCAGATCTCGTCAAAGATCTCTTCAAAGCAGTTGAAGCACAGAGGACGCCAATGGCTCACATCAGCTGAGCTATCACGGCACAGATGCATGCGATGCAGACACGATTGTGGTGCACCACTTTCGCTCTGCAATGTATTCTGCAGCACGCACACTGCATATCTTCTGGAGTTGCAGAAACATCCGTTTCGGATTGCATACGTTGATTACAGTAAGTTTACCTTCTTTGGCGTATGGGTCAACTGATACTAACAGTAATAGAAAAGCTATCAAGAGCGAAGACCGGATAGCAAAACATGATGCACTGCGCCGGATGCTTGACATAGAGCCTGGTAAGTCTACACTTCAACTCGTGTCATCGACTTTACACTAACAACAGTAGGACACACGTACCAGAGCCAGTATCTGCGGCTGCGAATAAGCTTATCATGTTGCCTAAAGCATTCTCCTTACAGAATAGCTATATACGCCCATCCATGTCTGGTATCGACTTGGGCGTCTATGAACCCCGAGCCACGCGGGCATGGCGGAAGACGGGCGGAAGACTGACAGAAGCACAACGCAAGTATAGCCGTTATCATTGGGTGGCGGGTAGCAACATGTCTTCTCGACTCTTCTTTAATTTATGTTAGCTATCATTGAGCATTTTCATGTGATGGATGGAGTTTGGAAATGCTTGGACCGGTCGGTAGATGCTCTACTAAATCTCTTGTCCTGAAATTGTATCCTATCTTTATAATCAATTATAAAAAATATTTTTAAAAAAAAGTTATATCAAGCGCACTGCTTATGATCATATTTGTAGTTGAAATGACCGAGTAGCTCAAATGGGTGCCAGTAAAATAAAGTATCACAAAGTAGTCAAGCCATCTGCATTCAAACCGGATTCTTATCTGCAACACCAGACGCGGTTTTATCGTATTTTGATTTCGACATATGTTATCGATCAACGCTCGGCTTATACAAGTTACACAAAATCATGACACACTCTTATGCACCACAGAATAACAGAGATTAATACTGAGTAGTTATCTTACCAGAGGCCGAAAGACTGTATTTCTCGGTTGCCAGGTTTGTATCTAATTGTCTTGGCAGTCAGCATGCAGGGGTGGGACGGGTAAACTCTGGTCTGTTTCGATGCAAGAAGAGGTAAGAAGGTGGGGAGGAGGTCAAGGGCTGCTGAAAATGAGGTATGGCAGTGAGGCAGTGAGGCAGTGGGATGTGAGGCGGTGGGATGTGAGATGTGAGATTCCAAACCCGGGAAATGATGCCCTCATACGAAGCGGCAAAGCGAGAGTTTGTAGAGTGTTTAGAAGGAGGAGGAGAAGAGTCAAAAGAAGCTGTCAAAGAATCAAAGAGTAAGAGAGAGAGAGAGAAAGGAAAACTCATACTCCACAGAGTATGGCTGACCTTGTTTCTCTTCAGACGACTGTTGACTTTTTCTACAATCTTACATCTTCTACCCTGTAAACTCTCCACATACAAGGCTTGTCCCCTCATCCTGGCGGTAAAACAACAAAACTCTGCAAAAGTGCTAGGTAAGTGGTGAGAGAATGAGAGAATGAAAAGAAAAGAGGATGAGGATGAGGATACTTTAGAGTAGAGGAGAGAGGATGAGAGAGTTGCAGCCCGAAAGGGGGCTTGGTCGGGGCTCAGCATTCGGCAGCGATCCCATCTTGGCTATATATTAATACTCGCCTACTCTGTACACATAAACTTGTAGACTGAAGCATATTCAATAACCGGTTCAGCAAGACTCTTCCGCCAGCTGTCCACCGTCCTCGGTGTTATCTGCAGCAGACTCTCCAGAATGTGTCCAGACTCTAGACTCTAGACTCATGCTGTACACATCCTTCTTTGCTCTTCGAGTCCAATGAAAACACCAAAGGCAACATCAGCCGCAGTGGAAGCCGTTTTAGACTCGGTCAGGTTTCTCTACAATAGGCGCCTCCTACCAACAGAGGTTGCCGAAACCCCCATCGACTGGCCTGTATATATAGCCACCTGCATGCGCAGTGCAGCCACCTCTTGGCGGACATAATACATTTACCTTGCATTTATGATTCCTGTAATTACTGTCCCTCCGTAGGATTCTCTTTTGAAATACAGAGAGTCAAGGAGAGTCAGGTTGTGGCACCATCTTCTGCTTGGGCTGCCCCTGAACATGGGCACGCAGCTCCATCTAGACGACAAATAAATTATAAATTAGTCAAATACCAATTGTTTATTCTTGGTATATCTTTTCTTTTATCTTTATAGAGTAGAATTATAATTATGACCTGCATATTATTACTGGCAAAGACGTACTTGTGTGGCTGACCGACCGATTTCTCTTGTTCATCAGCCCAGGCAGAGTTTCCAGTCGTTTTGTCATCTTACACACTTCTCTGCTCATCATCATCGAGACGCAACTCTACTTGAACCTCTTCTTTTTAAATTCGTCCCCTTGAATCGACGCCTATCTAATTGTTAATAATCTACCGCAAATATGACCGACTACTTTGACAACTACTTTTTCACGTCCAATATATCAGACTACACATGTCCAGGCTTTGGCAGCATCGCCTGTCCACCGCCCAAGGCCTGCGCCCGCGATCCCAATACCGGCCGCCGCTACTGCTGCGACCATCAACATCCCCCCTACAAAGGCGTCTGCTGGGCCCTGTCGCAAGATTGTGCGACGGACGGCAGCACCCTCGACTGCGGCACCGGCGACAGGACGTGGTGCTGCATCAACGGCCGCGAAAGGTGCACCGAGCGCACAGCCCAGATCAACGTCTGCTGGTCCACGGCACGCGACATCCTCAATAATATCACCAACGATGTGCTCAACGACACATACTCGTCGCTTAGCTCGGCCAAACCGTCAGCGACGACGTGGGCTTTTACCCCCATCAATTTAGTGGCCATTACAAACCCAGCCATTACACAGACACAGGTCTCGAGTGTGGACCCAAGCGCAACAGGTACCGGCAGCAGTGTGCCTTCTGCAGCTCCGACAGATGGAGGGGAAGATTCCGGGTCGAGTCTGCAAGGCGGAGCCATTGCAGGTGTTGCCGTCGGCGTCGTTGGCGGTGTGGCCCTGCTCGGTCTGGGCATTTTTATGCTCTGGAAACGCCAGAAGCGGCGGCAGGCGTATGCGTCCGTGTCGCCAGCGACCGCGCCAATTTACACTGCAGGCTGCGGGCCAGACGGCAAGGGAGCTGAATTGGCAGAGGGTACCTACAGCGACTCGTATGTGCACTCGTCGCCAGGGCCGCCGACAGAACTGGACGGCCAGCCGTCCGTGGCACACGAGCTTCCAGGATCCTATGGCGTCAGTGGTGCACCTAGCGAGCTGTCTGCAACATCACCAGCAGTGACCTCGTTTGGAGCCAGCACCGAATCAGCTTCGGCAGCAGGCCTCAGCCCGTACGGCACTCCTCACATCACGGGAGCTTCCATTGCCAAGCACAACGAGGCACATCGGCAATAGTTTCTAATTTCGTGTTTGTTTTTCTCTTTAATTGCATTTCATATCTATTTTCTCATCCGCGGATACCTAATGTTTGTTTCATTTGTTTCATTTTGTATGATCAGACTTTTCATAGATTCTTTTTAATTTCGATGCATTCACAATCTGGTAAACCATCACAGATGGAATTGGAACGATTCAAATTATGTGTGCAATAAAAAGCCGTTCATAGATTAAAATACAGTGTATCACATGATATATTGGATAAGATTTTGAGAAGCAAAGTAGTAATAGAGCAGGTGATAACGCTGGCATCGGCTGCCGGGCTCGGATTGGGCACCACATAGCTGCCGGTCACTGTCAAATACATTTGCGTGTTGACCTCGTTGTTGCCGCTGCCACTCGAGATAATGGTGGCAAGACGGCCGACCTTGTTGCACCAAGAGCAAGACAGTTGTTGCTGTATATGCCGGTGTATTTGAGGGTGTGATGATGGTCGTATCTAGACCGACTTCCTAGAACGAGTGGACAGGCAGAAGAATCAAGAATCTTCCGGCTCGGTGAAGCAGGGCGTCTATCTGTCGTGCTTGAAAAACAGCAATCAAGAAGGGAAATGGAAGAACTACCGTCTAAGGCTAGAATATATACAATAATAAGCATCTACACTCTCCTGGTCAAGTACATATTTGCCTTGCCGCTCTCGTCACTTTGTATAATTATAAAGACGATAGTGCATCATGTCATGATGGCAAATGAACGAAGACAGTAAGCAGCACGGGCTACAGTTATATAATTAAAAGAAAGGACAGTACAAAAGCAGTTTAGAATCAAAAGAAGAAAGAGCAAGTGGCTTGCTTGGTACAGCTGCCGTGTTTGATCAATGCTGCACCTTCCATTTACGCTTCTACACCTACACGCTTTTCCTGACGACGTGTGCCTCATTATGGCTACACGAGCCGCTTACCAGGCTCAGGATATTACCAGATTGGGAATCCAGAACAGTCCTTCAGCCCCAGACAGTGTAAGAGAGGCCAGGATCACGGTCTATCCGGAGCTTCACAGTATTAGAGGTTATTCGCATTCAGTCTCATCTTTGAATCAATATATATGAGCTGACTGCAAGCGGCAACACTTATCCGATGACTCTTTTGTCTTTTTCGGTTTTCATATCTGTGGTGAGATAGTTTTCCTTTCTTTGTGTTCTTATTATTTTGTATTATTATTGTGCGTAAAAACAGAGCAAAAAAAAATCACACAAAAGCAGTGGCAAATCGAGATTTCACA
The DNA here is from genome assembly GCA_029298975.1 of Ophiostoma novo-ulmi subsp. americana. NCBI lineage: Eukaryota > Fungi > Ascomycota > Sordariomycetes > Ophiostomatales > Ophiostomataceae > Ophiostoma > Ophiostoma novo-ulmi. The sequence goes on along the minus strand of JANSMA010000003.1, from coordinate 2,344,470 downwards.
CTAGCTGTCTCATCTATATACATTAATACCAGGACGTCCCTCAACAAATCAAGCGACTGGTTCCGTGGTGCAGTTGGTTAGCGCATCGTACTAATATTTCACAAGAATATATGCGAAAGTCGAGGGTTCGAGCCCCTCCGGGACCATCAGATATGAAATAATATCTGGGCCTGCTCCAGCCCTTGATTTCTTTTTTGTCTTTTTTCTCAATTGGTATACTTTCCTTTTTTTGGCATTGACATTGATTAGATAAGTGCATCATTTTTTACAGCCTCCTTTTTTTTCATTATTTTTTTTTGAGCTCTTGAATTATTTGGGCGAGGCTGATATTTATTTTGTATTTGCTTTGTAAAAGATAATTTTTAAATCTTGACGTACTGAAAATTGTGCATAATTCAGAAATAGCATAACTAAAGTTTTGAAACTTCAAGATAACCTCGAGATGTAGTTTATAGGAATTATGATGGCCAAATTTAAGTTGACAGTGCAAAGGAACAGAAATAAACATCATATGCTCAAGACAACTTCCAAAGAAGGCTATCTGAATGATCTTTACCAGCTTGTCAGGTTCTAATAGCATACTCAAAACTTGATTCATATCATCATTTTGCATCAGTAAACTACACATATATATAAACCTTGTGGTCATTCTTATTGCATGTCTATAATTAGCATCTGTATCATCGCTACTCATAGATGACTGTTGATTACTCTCTACTGGCCATGATACAATGCGCCTTTCTCTATAACGATAGTCTCTCAACAAAGGTAGTATGTGAAGCAGTAAGGCACTAAACCTGCACCTATGCCCAGCTATGCCTTGGGTTTTCCTGCTATCCTTTTTGTAGGCTATCAGGGTTTTTTGGTATGTAATGTGTATATGATCTGTCAAGAACTGTAATGCACAGTACTCCCACGCACCACACACTACATTTGATAGTTGTATCTTGGCTGTCAAGAGGCATAACCCGAAACATTGGCATATGTGCTGCCTACGTCTCTGTTCGTCACCATTCGGCCTTTGCCAGGAACAGACGTGATTCACATGGCTTGCCCGAAAGCATAGCCTGCCATACTATCATCGAGTCCTGGCAGGCTGCCCATGCTGTGTAGACTTATCATCTATAGCTTTGGCCTTGCCGTCTGGCCAGCTTAATGTGCCCATATTCAACAGCATTGCTGCGGTTTCACGCAACCTCATCATACACCTCTGCATCCGTCGGCTCGTCGGATCCCCCTTCTCTTCAACATAAACCTGCTTGCGGGTCGTTTTGATATCAACAAGCGTCGGTGGTTTAGTGGTAAAATCTGTCGTTGCCATCGACAGGCCCCGGGTTCGATTCCCGGCCGACGCATCTGGAGCATCGTGAGATGCGTTCGTTTTTTGCTGTTCTTTTTACTCTCTGATGGGGCATGGTTGGTGGAGTCTCGCAAAGTTTTGCAAAGTTTTGCCCATAACTTTTACCACTTTGGAGGTCTGTAATCCATATCCCATAGCCTACGCCAGCGCGGTATGTATATCCTCGTGGTTTAAAATCATTGTGCTGAATATTAACTTCTAGAAATAGTAGATGCCACAAGCTGCTCTGGCCACAGCTGGTTTCATCAAACATACGGGAGGTGACTATCAGAATTCCTTGCCGGCTATCTTGCATTGCAATTTCCGAATCACAACGATTATTATTCTGTTTTAAAAGAATACAAATCATGAACAAAAAAGAAGAATACTACGGGAAACCGGCGGTGTCCGGGGCGGGCTGCCGAGCCGATCCCCGCCACCTCCGATCCACCTCCGAGTAAGCCGCTCGTTGCTATGATAAATTCCAAAGACATTCAAACATCGCAGTATGAACAACGACCGACCTCTTGCAATTTAAGGTGTAGTTCATATCAAATATATTATGATAGTAGCAAGTTTCGTGCGTTTTGGACTGTCATCGTACCTGAGACCACAATGAGACACCCCATGAGTGTTCATTTGACAACATTTGACAACATTTGACAACATTTGACATTATGTAGCACCCTGATAAGACCCTGACTCATATTCCCATTTGATTTATTAGACAAGTTGTCTCCAACTTCATACATCCATATATGTAAGGGATGCTGTCTCTGTGCATGCTATCTGTGGTGAGATATTGAACAAGCATCTTGGAGGTTGGCACTGATGTCTTTAGAAATGGATACAGAGTCATGTTTCTCTTGTAGCGTATTGACATATACAGGGCCATTACAGAGCTATTACAGCTAATTGCGCTTTGCTTTGGGACTTCTGATTTTATAACCTTCAATGACACATATGTATATTGCAATGCCTACACGTTGAGAGATCTCATCACCGACAACAACTAAGAACTGCTTCCCAGTACATATGCATACGTCTTATGTCTTCCATCAATAACACACAATATTGTCAAAAATAATTTCAGTGGCTATTGAACGTCGATGTTGTACACATCCGTCCCGTGACATCAAATTTTGACGACATCGCCACTTAGGAGGTGAGCAAAGCCGTCAAATGCCGCTCTATGAATCGCACAGCTCTTTTATTTGCCGATCGATCCTACTGCTCCGGTCCTACTCAGTAATATATGCAGCACCTCTCATGCCCTTGCAAATATCCAAATATGATCCGCAAATGATGTTCTGCAGCAACACAGACACGCAGCCAAAAGTGGAAGACAAAAACTGGGCCATTCAAGCCCTATGAATATACGACTATCTTTGCTTGCATGTTTTGTGTCTCTCTTTTCTGTCTAATGATACGTGTGCTATATACGGGTCTGCTATGTTTCATACAACTGGGATATATTTCTCTATCATATATGCAGAGTACGGGTAAAACCCTGTATGTACATATGCAAGGCGAATGTTGCATGGGGAATTGGGGAACAAACTAGGCAGTGAGAGTAGAGAGAGCAGGGCTTCTGTTCTATATTTACGTCATTCCGCAAGCAACAAGGGGCACACGAGGGCAGCCAGTTGCACCAGTGTTACGAGTTCAGCAGGGTAGTTGAAAATGAAGACGAAACACACACAGCCTTTGAAGGAGGAGGACGGGCCAAGCAAGGCGATGACCAGGTGAAGATGGGCGAGCAGTACAATATCAGACCGGGCAACACCGATGTGGCCCTGTGCTCTATATTGCCTCTTGATATCGGATGTCACGCGGTGAGAGCCATGGCTTCTGCCTTGAGCAGAGCGTCCTTCGTATCACTTGCCAGACACTGGACAACATGTTGACAGTTGCTCGTTTCTCTTCTCGTTTTCGTTATCTGTTGTTAAAGATAGCCCCATTCTTTGTCTTGTACTTGACAGCATGTCACACCTTCAACGATCAAAGGTGGTGAGTTTCGTGCTGTGCTCTCAAGACCGTTTGCGTGTCTCATTGAGTAATGCTACAAAGCATTATCAAGGCTTATCATGCTCCCATCAATTCGTGCCGGTTGACTCACCTCGATCCGAGTGTGCCAGATGGAGATTAGACTAGCTCTAGGCATGCCATGAGGTCAATATCACAGTTCAGCTCACTTTTCTCATTGCTATTCTTACTCAAGACGTGCTATATTGCACTATTCTAGCACACATGTGACTTATCATGATTTTGTATCAGTGTTGAACGCCTCACAGAAAGAAGCACCATCGCTCTTTCCTCGACTTCATTTCTCCATTTCATCTTCCACTCTGTCGTCAATTGAGCGGTGAAGCACCTTGGGAGGAAAGAGGGTGGGCGACTATGGACGCTGATTGGTGGCGCATCATTAGCCTGAAAATAAGAAAATAGTAAACGCACAGGCTAGACCAATAGTCGAGCGCTAAGAAAATGGGTCTTTGGCGCCTCAGGCATCCATCCCTGCAGAAATCAGAGTACAAAGGTACATCCATATGCCAAAATACGTCACTCAGACCAGGGAGGTTTTTTTTTTGTCTTTTCGTGGGCTATTGACATATATCTGCTGGATAGTCTCGGCAATGCATCAATAATAGGTCACAAGTCCTCAAGATCCCTAAACTTATCTACAATTTAAATTATAGAAAGAAAACATGTAGCGGTCAGGAATCAGGTCGATGGAGACAAATAATATTGTAGAAGCTTGAATCGATATATGATTGCAGTATATTGAATGTTGAGCTCTATCAAATAATTAATTTTCAAAGGTTATGTGCGACCGCGAGCCGTGTCTGTCCACTTGTAGAACGAGAGCTTACACAGGCCGTGAGAGAGAGAAGAGAAAAGGGGTGCGAGTTCCAGAATGCTAAAGGTAGACGCCGACCGGTAACCGAAGCCTTTTTCGGCCTTTTCCCACTATTCACTTGTTTTAATTCAACAATAGTAAAGGTCGACAGTTACGGAGTAAGAATGTACCTACGGATCACTCTTATTTCTGACTTCTTCCTGTGATCTTCATCATCCCGGCCAGTCAGGGTCCTTGCACGACCTGCGTGACGATGGAGCTCATGCACAGCGTGCAGTAGCAGGATGGATGGAGCGTGAAATTTCTGCATACAATAAGTGCAGGATGGCAAGAAGAATGAGGAAGAAATTCACAGACTGAAGAATGAGGTGCATTTGAAATGGGGTTATTCAAGCCCAAGATGAGAGAGATGAGAGATGAGATATGCCGATGCCCAAAAAGAGGCAAGTAAACACGAGCAGCTATCAAGGATACTTTCTTATTTGAGTTTCTACTTTTTCTTCCTCTTCCTCTGGCTTTTGTGGGCTGCATCCTGCAGGCGAGGCGGGACAGGCACAACAAGTTTGAAGATAGCAGACGCTGTAGATGTGAAACCATCCCCATGTCCCCCAAGGTGAATTTCAAGATGTAGTGTGGCATGGCATAGCATGGCATAGCATGGTCTGGTAGGAGCTGAACTGATGTGTGGGTGGATGTTCGAGGCGTCGTAAGAAGATACGCTGTATCACGATTTGCAAGGGTCTGCAATCTGATCAAAGCCGTCGCAGGCGCCGTACGCGAGGAATTACTCTGACAGTGGCGATCGCTCAGCCTCTTTTTAATTTATCCGTCAAGCAATACGGCCTTCGTTGCCGGCTTCCCTTTTATTCTTTCGTTTGCACTCTTCATCAGCCGTCATCCACCCCGTCATCCACCCCGTCATCCATCATCCATCATTCATCATCCATCGGCCGTCGTCCATGTCTTGATGCCCCACTGCAACCCTGGAGGCTGGGCAGACCTCATCTGCAACCTCGTTTGTCGTTTTGGGCTGGATTCAAGTTGATAGCCTGTGATATTCCACTTGCTTCTGATTTTGCCAATTTCTCTTAAATAAATTATCCATACTCGTCGGAGTCAATGTATCTAAATCATAGTACTTTACGCGTAGATATCTCACGATCAATGCTCCGTACTTATGAACTGAACATCCCAACGGAGTATGCCTTTTTACAGCGCAGCCGGCGGCAATATGTCCATGATGGGCAGAGGGTTGAAACGTGGGCTGGTCCTGGCAGACTGTGTGGATACACTTGCATTTGTACCGTGCCAACTCACGACTAGTCATTTTTGGTGTGCTTTACAATATATGTGTAGTGATGATATAGTGTATCTTGATTGTAATCATTTTATTGATATGCGTACAGACATCGCGTGGGCAAACTATTGCAGGCTACAGAAATCAAGACGAAAGGAAGTATGCAAATATATTGGAACTCGTTAATAATACAAGTTTGAAATAGTTATTATGAGTTGTGGCATCCAACAGTATGTGAGCGTGTCGTTGATATCTCATAATAGCATAATGTTTATTGAGTACGTCGCACTGGCGAAATTGACTATCCGCTCCTATTTGATAACAGTACTATGGACCCGTATCGTGAGTTGTAAACGAGTTGAGAACAACCCCTCCAGTTTGAATGGATTGAAGATTGAATGAAATAGGAAAGAGCGATCACATTAATTTCTCAATTATCCCATTAAAAGAGCATTGATAAAATAGTCGAAATATAAATGTAAAAATGAAATGGCAGGAAGAGTTTTCGCTCTATTTCCTGTTTGGATGCTAGCTAGCTCGAGCTACTGCCAGATGGCCGCCCTACGCGATGTGACTGGCTGCAGCAGCTGCGCGGAAGGCCGCAGAAAGGGCAGGAACTGGTGGACAGGGAGAGAGCGATACGGCATACTCTGTATATCTGATGGCACGAAATACGAGGAGTTACTGGCGACGGAAGGAGATAGGAAAGAGCGACTGGCTGTTCTTCAAACTGGAGAGTGATATGTGTAGAAAAGACAAAAGACTGAAGGTGCGACCGGCACGGAACATCCACGGCAGAACCCAGTATCAGTCTATCGGATGGTCACATAATATCGCAGAGTATTATGTCAGTATCAATATCAGTGATGTGCATGAAAACTATCCTGTTTGTGGTACAGCCCTGACGGTCCAGGTCAGGCGTTGGCGCATTTCCTCAAGTTCCTGCCATATTTCGGTGCAAATCCGATGCTACTTCTGCGGCTAGTCTATTAGGTGTATCTTGTTGCCCATCATGGGCTAACCTAACAGATATTGGGCGCTCTCCGTTGCAAGCTGCCTCTTTGCCGAGTAAGGAGCTGACATAGATGCTGGTCTGAAGTGAGAGACGTTCGCCGCAAACAAAAGTAGCCAAAGTACTCAGTATAATACTGCGAGTGGTGGTGAGTTTCATCATACGAGCAGCCCGCATCATCCGAGCAGCACCACTTTCTGGGGCTTCTGGAGCATATATATTTATAAATACGAATAAACACCTTCGATCACCAATGTATCCGAATAAAAAACAACATAGCTTTAAACTTGATCTGGACATGCCATTGGGCTGGTTGACTGTACTCAGTAGTACGTTGACGGTCTGGCCATGAAGATCTGAATGCATACAAAGTACAGTGTATCCACAAATTCGCACGGAACGCATCAACCGCCAAGTTTCTGACGACAGACATTGAATTATCAGCTTGTGTACCGTGAATTCCCTAGATTTTTGACCTAAGAAACGCACAGATAAGAATTCAAAAGAACACAGCAATAATAATAGAACTGAAAACGAGTCGTCATCCAATATGATCCAATATTGCCCGTGATGCGGCTTAAACCAACAGCAGCCAGACAAAGGAGAGCAAGCTGATACAGACGAAAAGAACCGGGAAAAGCTGAGCTCCAGGGGCGAAACAAAGCATCGGACGTATCGCACTACTAGCGATGCCAGAAATAGCAATCTAGCTGGCCAGAAATAGTAATCCAGCTACTCTGCAATTGTACTCAGCACGCAGTATATTCAACAGTCAGTATCTTACTTTTCAATCTCTTAGACACCCGTTGCCGAACTCGTTCTCTACAAGACACTTCTCGTAGATCGCTGCTACATGTGCCATTTCAAAGAAACCGCGCAAAGCTATCTGAAACCAGTCCGCAAATGATCCATCATCCCTTGACAGCTTCGTTGCCTGTATACCGCACTGTATAACACTGTATCATACTATATTTGACCCTAATTAAAAGGTGTATTCGGCTTATCATATAGACAGTTGCACAGTATCCACACGGCCTTGTATTTGTAAACGCGCAAACAGGCTCAAGCACAGTGCTAATTGACGCCCGCTGAATGCGTGAGTAGGACGCGCTGTCAGTCCACACGCAGATTAAATCCACCAAAACAGGCGACACGACACAGTCCCCGGCGCCACTTTCTTACTGTGGGACTTGGTTTTGCCATTTTGCCATTTTGTCGTTTTGTAATTTGTATTTTGTCTCGCTGTATCTTTTGTATGCAAAGCCACACAAAGGGTACATCCACCTGCATGCACACACACGCACAGAGAAGAGACTGTCAGAGGCCCAGAACCGCCAAAACCACCAAAAATGGCCAAAAAGCTGCCCAACCGGAAATCTCATTTAGATGGTATCCATTTTGTCGGCCGCTCCTGCCTCTTTCTCATGCAACATACTCCCCCCCTTCCCTTCCTTCCCTATCAAATCGCCCCTCTCACGCACCTTCCCTCTGGACCAGCTAGAATAGAGCGCTCCTTCCCTCATAGACGTTCTCCAAACTTTTTTTTTGGATTATTATTTTTATTATTATTGTTTTGGTGCACCTTCTTCCACCTTCTCTTTTCTTGTGCGAAGGCAAGTCCGACGAAAGGAAAGTGCTCCCTGCTCACAGTTGATTCTCGTGATCGTTCACATTCCTTGCTTCGATTTCCCCCTCCGACCCATTCACGAAACCTCGCTCTCGCTCAACCCACCAAAACTTCTATTCTTCTCTCGCCCCTTTTCTTTGTTGCGAAGAAGAGAACTGCGAGTTTACGTCTTACCGCCAACATCTATTCAACTCTCTACACATCAGCATATCTACGCTCCTTGAGGCGTCTCTCCTCCTCCGGCCTCGACCTCCGCCGCGTCTCCTCTCCCGGACCGCGACTATCTATCTGCGCGCTTTATCACCCACGCTCACGCTTACGCCTCTTCCGCCACCCGGCTTTCTCTACACCCTTTGCTTACGCAGCTTCGAACATCCTCGACAGCTGCGTGGCAACCCCCCTCCACCTATCGCGCTGTCATTACATCCTCCTCGCTCCCCTACTCTCCTCCGGGCTACACAACCCCCCCTTCACGATCGCATGTAGCCTGAGCGATTGGCCATGTCCAACAACAAAGCGATCGGCGCTCATGCGCTTGGGGGGGAAGCCGACACCATCGCCGTCGCCAGCCCTCTCCTCGGCCTCGACCCCTCGACGACAACCCCCCAGGGCGCCGATGCCCCGGCTGCGACTGCGATGATGACGACCACTTCCTCTTCCGCCTCCATCTCCACCACCACCACCAATTCCAAACTCTCTCGCAACGCCATCTCCCAGGCTGCTACTTCCTCCACCGGCCTTCACTCGCCTCCTGACAGCAACAATGCCACGAAGCTTGACGGCAGTTCCGACTCTGAACTGAGCGATCTCGACGACGACGCCCTCGGCGAATCCTTCCACGCCATGCAGACTGACAACGCCGAGACTGCTGCCACCTCTGCCATGACACCCTCCACCACGGTCGCCGACACTATGCACCCCTTTGAGAATGCGCCCGCCTCGTCCGCCGGCCCCGATGCTTCCGCCCCGAACTCCGATACCCCGGCCGAGGCCGAGGTTGATGATATTGGCGAAGTCGAGCCTGACCACTACTCCGGAACTGTCCCTGTATTCCGGCCCACGATGCACCAGTTCAAGGACTTCAAGAAATTTGTGCGCTACATATTCCCCCGTTGTTTTCTGCCTTTCTCTTCCCTTATCATCCTTGCCAAACCTTATCACCCGTATTACCAACGTGTTTCTCCCTTATCTCTCCCCCCCCTCTACCCTCCCCAATACGTTTGATATTCCCCTACTATATTCGCTTGTGACTGCTGCAGTTGGTAGAGCACTTGTGTTTTTATAGTTCACTTAATGCTTCTCGTTTGATCTAGCTTGGATATGTTTCTAACTGTAATTTCTTTTTGCCTCTTCAGATGGAGAAAGTCGATAAGTATGGCATGAAGTCTGGCATCATCAAGATCATCCCGCCTCAGGAATGGAAGGACTCTCTCGGCCCTCTCGACGAAAAGGTCAAGTCAATCAAGGTCCGTGAACCCATCAAACAGGACATTATGGGTTCTGGCGGCACCTATCGCCAGCTCAACATGCTTCATCCGCGCACCTACAATCTTCCTCAGTGGAGAACCCTCTGTGATCAAAGCGAGCACCAGCCACCTGCCCGCCGTGGTGAGCGTCGCGCCAATGCCGAAAAGCCCAAGCCTGCTGCTCGTGCTCGTGCTGCTGCCAATTCAACTGCCGGTTCCGCTACCGGAGCTGGGAAGAAATGCAAGAAGGGCCGCGGTCGCAGAGGAACTCGTAATACCGCCGACGACGACAACGCCTCTGTTGTGTCTGAGCCGCGCCCTCTTACACCGGAGTCCCAGCGGGGCGATGATGACAGAATGGTGTTGGATGACGACAAGACATGTGTCGCCTCCCCCCAGGATGCTGAACATCACAGCGGCGACAAGGAAGAGGACGACAATGCTGTTCTGTCTTCTGTGGAAGTGGAATATCCCATTAAGAAAGAGGATGATGAGGACTACGACGATGACGACAACCGGACCGTTGGCAGTTCGATGACCGACATCCCAGCTGCTCCCCGTCGCATGGGTGGCGTTCGCCAAGCAGCCAGCAAAGCCCAGTCGACTTCTGCTCGCCGCAAGTATATCAAACGCGAGGGAACTGCGAAAATTGACGAAGCCGCCTTCAAGGATTGGGACTACCAAATGGATGTGTCAGACTACACCCCGGAACGGTGCGAGGAACTGGAGCGGAACTACTGGAAAACTTTGACGTATGCTCCGCCACTGTACGGTGCTGATTTGCCTGGCACGCTGTTTGACGAATCCACGGACCAATGGAATCTGAACAAGCTCCCCAATCTTTTGGACGTCCTCGGTACCAAGGTTCCCGGCGTCAACACGGCTTACCTGTACCTGGGCATGTGGAAGGCCACTTTTGCGTGGCATCTGGAGGACGTCGACCTGTACAGCATCAACTACCTCCACTTTGGTGCCCCGAAGCAGTGGTACAGCATCTCCCAGGGCGACGCGCGCCGTTTTGAGGCTGCTATGAAGAACGTCTGGCCCGCTGACGCCAAGGCTTGCGACCAGTTCCTGCGCCACAAGGCTTTCCTCATCTCGCCCTCCCACCTTCTTAACCACTACAACATACGGGTTAACAAGTGTGTCTCTTACCCTGGCGAGTTTGTTGTCACCTACCCCTACGGCTACCACTCTGGATACAACCTCGGTTACAATTGCGCCGAGGCCGTCAACTTTGCCCTGGAATCGTGGCTGCCCATGGGCAAGATTGCCAAGAAGTGCGAGTGCGCCGAGGCCCAGGACAGCGTGTGGGTGGATGTGTACGAGATTGAGCGCAAGCTGCGTGGCATCTCGACCGACGACGAAGAGTTCTCGGAAGAAGATGACGACGAGGACGAGGATTCCGAAGAAGATGTTGATGACGACTCTGTCAACAACTTGCCAACCCCGCCATCTGGTGGCCGGTTCGTCCGCGTGCAGGTACCGGCCGGTCGGAAGCGCAAGCGGGCCTCTTCCAAGCCTGCGACCAAACGCAGCAAGGCACGTCTCGACCCTGATGCCGAAGATGACAACGAAAAAGATCCCCTCGCCCGGCGGCGGCTCAAGAAGATGCGCATGCGTCTGCGGTCCGGCGAGGCAGCACCCTGCTGTCTGTGCCCCAACAACACCCCCGAGGCCGAGCTTCTTTCCACAGACGATGGCCGCCAGGCTCACCGCATGTGTGCAATGTTTCTTCCAGAGACCTATATCGAGGAGATTGATGGCAAAGAGGTTGTCACCAACGTCGCATCCATCCCCTTGTCCCGACTCGAGCTGCGTTGCATGTACTGCCGCCTGCGCACGGGTGCGTGCTTGCAGTGCTCCTCCAGCAAATGTACACGCTCGTACCATGCGACGTGTGCTGCAGCAGCTGGTGTGTTTGTTGAAGAGGTCGAGATCCCAGTGTTTGGCGAAGATGGTACCGAGTACAAGGAACGCGCGTACGAGTTCACGTGCCGCTTCCAGCGCACAAAACGCGACAAGAAGCTCGACAGCATGGCCCTGGAGAGAAGTGAGCGCATCCACACGGCTGCCGCAGCCTTGAAGACGGGCTCCATTTGCCAAATGCAGCTCTACCGCAGCGACATTTTTGCCGGCGTTGTGCTTGAGAACCGGCATGATGAGCAGACCGTGCTTCTGCGCATCATTCCTAGCAAGTAAGTGATATTCGATATTCTCTGCATCTGTACCTTGAATCATCTCATTGTGTTTGCAAGTTCTAACAAGTACAGTGACGAGGTTGAAGTGGACTGGAAATGGCTCCTGTTGCCTGATCCTTCCGACTACCGCCTACCTAAGCCATCCGCCAATGCCCTGCCTCTGCCCACGTCACGCAAGGAGATCGAAGGGCTCAACGTGAAGAAGCGGTCCTATCCCCTCCCCGATGACGTGTTTGTTGAGGGTTACACCTGGAAGGAGTTTCACATCTGCGAAGGTTCATCCTTTGTCCCAAGCAGGAACCAAGCCAAGGTTGATTTCGCCAAAGCCGACCAGGTGTGGCACTACATTGGAGGACCGTCCACCGACTCAAAGGCACAGTACACGGATGACCACTCGAACCCTGTGCACAATACCAAGAGCAACTTCCTCGAATCGCTCCCGAAACCCGTGCAACCTGTCACACTGGGTGCCCATCCAGGCATGCTGCCACCAAAGCGTCCTGCTACTGTTGCTAGTGTTGGTGCTGGTGCTGCCCTTGTGTCTGCTTCTGCTGTCCCTGTCCCCGGGCAATTTGGTACTTTTGTGCCATCTGCCTTTTCCTCCGCATTTGCGCCAAATCCCAACGCCATCCCTGGCCAGACTGCAGGTCAGCCTGGTGTTTTATCGTCGGCAGAGCCAAGGCGATCATATAGTGTCATCAAGCCTCCTTACGTGCCGCACACGTCCCCAACAACATCAGTTTCCACCTCTCCCCAAGTTTCGGCCACTGCATCAACTACAGTCACGGCTCCCGCAACACTGACAACACTTGGCGCATTCGAGGGTGAACCGACAGCTCTAGCGACTGTAGCACAGCCTGCAACATCTACGGCTCAATTTGTTCCGACGACACCCGCGGCACTGTCCACGGCCCCAGCCACCCCAGCACAGTCGGACACTGCCGTTCCTACTGCATCCCCCGCTTCAGCTTCGCCTGCCGACACTGCTGCTGCCAACAAGTTCAAGAAGACAGCTGACGGTTTCGTCCAGCCCCAGCTACCGGCATCAAGACACGGCCACCGCAACCAATCGTCATCATCCAACCGGGCACCTTTTGGCTCGTTCTTTGCTATGCCCCCATCCGGCGGTAGCGGAAGCAGCAAGTTCCCTCAGATCCAACACCCCAACTTATCCCATGGCTACGCTACGGTGTCTGCCAACAAGTCTCAGTCTGGCAGTGGTGCCATGTCGCCCCCGGCCACAGCACCTGCAAACAACGAGAACGTCGAGGCCAAATCCCAGTCGCCGCCTAGAGCTGCCAACATTCCGACCACAGTGGGCAAAAAGTTTGCATTCTACCAGGAGCATGGCAACAGGGAGGCCAGCAGCTACCGCTCGCCATACATGCCCAATAACGGCATCAACGCTGCCTTTGCTAGCAGCGTCAGCAAGCCCCAGGCCCGGAGCATTCGTGGCCCGTCCAGAAGCAGAAAGAGCAGCGTCAGCGGTGCCGCTGCCCTCGCCGCCGCCGCTGCCAAGCTCCACAAACGTAGTGCGAGCAGCACTAGCAGTGTCAGCAGCTTTAGCCTAGGTGGTGGTCTCAGCGGTCTGAGCCGTCCGTCAACGCACACTAACTATGTCGGTCCTCCCCCTGCGCCGTCGTCGACTGCATCCTCGCCGTTCTTTGGTGCCTTCAATATGAACTCCAACCGCCCAGGCTCGTCTGTGTCCTCGTATGCTTCCTACGAGTCAATCATGAACAGTGGCATGTCGCCGCACTCGCCTCGGACGGTTGATGCCAGCCCATTTATAGGTAGCCCAGGACCCCAGATGGGTGCGTTCGACTACCCTTCGTCGGCGTCTTCCTCATACCACCACCCTGGAATGCGGCCCCAGTTCGGAGCTTCTTGGCAACAGAACTTCCACGCACCCCTTGGCTCTTATGCTACAGATATGGATATGCAATTTTCTCCTCCATCACCCATGTCGCAAGCCCTGTCTCTTCCTGGCGGCGGCTTGGGTGCTGCTGCCAACATTATCCCCAACCACCAGCAGTACTCCTTCAGCAATGCCGGCACTCTCGGACCAGACTCGCTGCTCACTAGTGGTTTGGGCAGTGGCTTTGGCGGTTTTGGATCCATGAGCCCGCCGATGATTCAGGAGTCGCCCATGGCTATGAGCCCGACAATGGAGATGGACCCTCCTCCTGAGCCTGGTCTAGACCAGTCTCCCGCAGACCAGCTCAAGCAGCAGCTGCGCAGCATCTCCGACTCCTCGCTGCCATCGTCCTACCGCCTCCGGTGTCTCCACCAGCCTAGACGGCGGCACCAGAGCCGCAGTAGTCTCAACCGGATCTTCACAAGCCAGCTTCTTGATCTCAACCCTACATGAGCGATATAGGGCATCTGAGCTTGCTTCCCTTGCCATATCCGACACGCCTATCCCGTTATGGTCGACCACAACACCTTGGGCACCAGATCACTCCCTTGTTATCCGTCACACACTGAGCTGCATTGAGCTGCATTTTTGAACCTTTTTGCGCCATGCCGACTCCGCTGCTGGACATTTCCCAGTATCATTTACATCCCTTTTGCATCACTACATTTCCACATCACAACATTCACCTCCCCTCACCCCCGTATTTCATTTCACTACATTTTATATTTATTTTCACCAAGGGGTGGCATCCCCCGAATTTGCAAGGCGTTTTATATCTTTTCCCCAACGGCGTTTACTTCTGTTGTTACAAGTGTTCCCAATTTCTTCACACAACCACCTTTTACAATTTCATTTCTTTTCCCTCCTTTTTGTCTCTTTTCTCCTTTTCTTATCTCTCTTATAGATGGGTTCGAACTAGAGAAAAGCGATACACATTACAACTCGTGTGCTCGGGCCACATTTTTGTTTGTTGCAGAATTACGACGAAGTTTTACGAGAAAGATGTTCACCTCTACATACCAACGAGAGCACGAACCATGATATCCACAGAGTCGGGAAGCTGAAAATTTGGGGAGGAAGATGATTATCATTTTATACATGAGAGCCACGAGCCGCGTTAAGCTTTCCAGCACCCAATACCCTTCAGTCGGTACCTAACAATACTGGCTGAGGCCGAGGCTGCAGCTAAAGGCACGGACAGAGAGGCTACGGGGACACTGCAGGAAGTGTAAACCCCTTGAAAAGAGGAGGAATCAACAGGGACGGAATACTTTTTGTACGAGCGGTGTTTTTTTTTTCCTTTGTTCTTTTGTTTACTGTTGGATGCTTGCTCAAAAAAAGAAGCAGCACCACAAGACACACACATATTGTGTAACCCCATGGCCAGACTTTCAGGAACGATCAAAATCATTATAGGAGAGTATCCGGGGAGAAGGAGAAGAAGAGACTCGTGGCCAGGAACAGGAGACAGCGGATGACAAATCTCTAAATTCTTGGTTTTCTCTTCTTCCAACGGTGAGAGGATGAGAAAGTCGATAAAGAAGCCAAATCATGTAAGTAGTTTTAGATAGCTTACAAC
This sequence comes from Ophiostoma novo-ulmi subsp. americana, assembly GCA_029298975.1. Lineage (NCBI taxonomy): Eukaryota > Fungi > Ascomycota > Sordariomycetes > Ophiostomatales > Ophiostomataceae > Ophiostoma > Ophiostoma novo-ulmi. The sequence goes on along the minus strand of JANSMA010000003.1, from coordinate 2,329,171 downwards.
GTACAAACAAAGCACCACAGACTTTGTATTGTGCCGTTTTCGAACATAACAAATTAAAAAATCAGTCAATCATTATAATGGCAATTGCACGTATTAGGATGGATAATGTGTTATTATTGAATATCCTAATCATCGATTCATTACGTCAAGACGATACCTAAAATCTGATAATCAAAAGCAAAAACTCAATAGAATAATGATAAAATTGTACTGGGAATCAAATCATAAACAGTCCAAACCCCCTACGCTAAGACACGTAACCGTGCGTCAGCAGCCACTGCCGAATATCATCGGTATCGCGGGACCGGTACGCAGCACGGCCACGGATGGTGTCCTTGATAGTGCCCAGAGTGCGGTCGAAGCCCTTGGTATCCTTGGTCTCGAAGAAGTCGGAAATCTGCTCAAGAGACTCCTTGTCAGAGAACTTGTTGAGCGTCACGCTGACAAAGCGGTCAATGAGGATCGGGTTGCCACCCAGCTTCTTGGCGACAGCACCATCCCACTCCTTCTGGATGTACTCCCATAGGGGAGGGCGGGACTCGGTCTTGTTCGACAGAGGTGCGGATAGAATGTGCACATCAGCCGGGGCGACACCGTTTGCACCCAAATCAAACATGAATGGCAAAAGGATATCCTTTGTGACAGCAGCATCGTTAGTTGCCGACATGGCGAGCAGGGCAACGTCCTTTCCATCGGGGGCGGACGTGGTCTTCCACTCCTTGATGAGCAGAGGCACAGCGCGGGCGGGGTCAGCCTTGACGGCAGCAAGGTACACGGGCGTGCGCAGATCACCAGTGACAGGGCTACTGGCGGGGTCAGCAATGTAAGCGTCGAAAAGCTTGAGGGCAGTTTCGGTGTATTGTGGGTGGCCATTGCTGACAGCAGCAGTCAACAGGCGCTTGCGCAGCTCGGCCTTGGTAAACTCCTCGTTGGTAGGAATCTCCAGCTTGAACTCGGATAGGGGCTTTTCAATCAGACGGAGAATAAAGGCCTGGAGACCCTTTCTGATCTTCTCATCAGATCCGAAAATGCTCTGGATGGTGGCAATTGAGTCAAGTGCCTGTCCAAGAACGCGAACATGGGACTCGTTGCCAAAGCCCTCTAGGAAAGATAGCAGAGCTGGAGTCGAGGCATTTCCTGCAAACGCAAGCTCTGCGGCAGAGCCGGCAATCAGGATCTTGTCTGCGGCACTAAGCCGGTCGAGCTGGGTGCCCAGTTTTCCAAGACGCTGGGGAGGGTAGTTGACGCGGTAAAAGGCAGTAGAGTCGGTGTTGAGCTTGTAGAATTCCTCGCTGACATTGGTAATGGTCTCCTCGGTCTTTGTCAGAGCAAGCGACTCAACGCTGCCTTCGGCAGTCCCAACGCGGCCGGTCAGCGCCAGTGGCACCCACCACGTAGTCTTGTTGTCTGCGGGAGTGACATCACCCGTCGACAGGAAACGTGACTGCTTGATCACTAGCTCACCTCCCGTCTTTTCGGTGACATCAAGGACAGGGAAGCCAATCTTGGCGATCCAAGAATCCATCAGTGTGTTGACGTCCTGGCCCGAAGCCTCACTGAGAGAGTTCCACAGGGCGGTAGTCTGGGCATTGCCGTACTTGTGACCCTTGAGGTAGTTGGAGACACCTCTAAGGAAGACCGGTGTAGTGAGGTGGTTGGCCAGCATGCGGATCACGGAGCAGCCCTTGAGGTAGCTGATGGCGTCAAACACCTGGTTCACATCGAGAGCGTCGAGGACTTCCACCTGGATGGGGTGCGAAGCGCGCAGCGAGTCGAGCTTGAGAGCGCGCTCCATGCCCTCGTTGACAAACTGGGCCCATACATCCCACTCGGGGTGCAGAGCCTCGGTGGCAAGCCAGCCGGCCCAAGTAGCAAAGCCCTCGTTCAGCCATAACTCATCCCACCAGTCCATGGTGACAAGGTTGCCAAACCACTGATGAGCCAGCTCGTGGGCAACAATGTATGCAATGCGGTTGCGGAAGAGGTTGTCAGACGTCTTCTCGTCAAACAAGAGTGCACTCGAACGGTACGTCACCAGACCCCAGTTCTCCATGGCACCGTGTGTAAACTCGGCCACGGCCAGAATGTCGGACTTGGGCAGAGGGTAGTCGATGCCGAAGCTCTCGCTGAAGAAGTCAATGTACTTGGGAGCATGCTCCAGGGCCCAATGGCCCTGCTCCTTCAGGCCGCGAACAGTGTAGACACGGACTGGGATCTGCTTGCCCTCGTACTTGCGGTCGGTAAAAGCCTCAATGTACTCGAAGTCACCAACAGCCCAGGCCAAGAGGTATGTGCTCATGATGGGAGTGCGCTCAAACTTGATCAGCTTTTTGCCATCTGCAAAAGGTGAGGGTGTTTCCTGAGCGACAGGCATATTGCTCAGAGCCACGAGGTCGTCGGGCAGTTCAATCTGCAAGTCAAAAGTGGCCTTGAGGTTGGGCTCGTCAAAGCACGGGAATGCACGGCGGGCATCACAGGCCTCGAACTGTGTGCTGAGCATGTAGTGAAAGTCATCGTCGCGAGGTGTCGATGGAGCAACGGGCAATGAATCGGCGCGGGGCGTGTACTGCGAGCGGTAGAAGCCGGCGAGGTCGTGGTTCAGACGGCCCTTGAAGGAGATACTAACGTCTGCCTTATCCGAGCTCAAGAAGAGCTCGCCGCCATCCTTGACAAAGGTGAGGGTTGATCGCTGCGACTTTGGGTTGTGGTGGATTTCAATGGATTCTGCCGAGCGTGGGCCCTTGGTGTTGTTGACGCGCAGTGTAGCCTTGATAATGTCGATTTCGAGGGTGTTGAGAACAATTTGGCCAGTGGGCTCTGTCAGGGCACCTTCGATGACGACGGAGCCCACGTAGGTCCAGTTCTTGAAGTCGAGCTCGCGGATGATGAGGTCATAGTGCCTGGGCTTAAAGTTGCCGGGCAGGATGTTACGGGCTGTTGCCATGATGGGCTGTATAGAGATGTAACAGAGCTAGGAGACGAGTAGACGATGCTGAGTAGATGAGTAGAAGGTAATTTGAGTTGAAAAAACAATCAATCAAAGACCGGCTGAGAGCTGGGAGATGGGAGCTCAAAGAGCTTCAGGCACGAGAGCGAGTACGGAGGCAAGGTAGAAGTGGAGAGAGACTGAGACGGGGATGGGGAGTAAGTGTATACGGAATAAGATGATGGTGTGAAAATGAAGTAGAACGAAGAAAACAAATACAATGAAGAAGAAATGGAGAAGAAGAGAGAGAAGAAAAAGAGGAGAAGAAGAAGTAGAAGAAGAAGAAGAAGAAGAAGAAGACGCAGAGGGAGAGAGAAGTGCACGTCTAATATAGCACACAAGCAGACAATAGGCAAAGGCGTTATCGAGACAGAGCGTCCCCCTCTTGCTGAGGTGTATATACCCCGATTAAGAAGGCGGGGCAACAATGTCATCCGCACCTGCCTTGACGATCCACTGGCGCGAATTACACAGCTCCATGGTTCATTCGTGTATGCCGCCTAGTCGCCATTGTGAGGACTTATGATGGACCCAAAGCTGGAGGGACGCACTCCACTGTAGCTGTGTTTTAGTAGGAACCTGTGCATAGTCTTGGATGATAATAGCCTCGCGGCATGAGAGTGACCGCGTGTGGGCTGGGTTAGGCTGTTCCTTCTTATTATGAGGAAAGTGGTGTGGCTGGTCACTCTTTCCTATTCTGCATTTGTCTTCACTTGCTTGCTTATGTTCCCTACTATTGTCTGCTGTGCTTGACCAGTGATAATCTAGGAAGGCGCGCCTGGCTCCCGTGCCAATGTGAGATGTGTATATACCCAGCCCGTCAAAACGGGCAAAACAATGCCAGTCTTTCCTGCCTTTCCTGGCCTCCGGCGGTCGTCGACTATCCCGATTGAGAAGCTGCAACGGCTGTTCCAGCAACGTTTTAGTAGCTCTTGCTGTTTTAGTTTACTCTTTTGTTTGTCTCTCGTTTCTCTTTCGTAATAAGAGGATCCCTTAAGACACTGTTGTTTCTTTGTAAGCCAAAGCGGTCCCTCCACGCTCCTCCCATGTGCTGGCTCCTTCCTCTCTAGGGAAGAATCGATGGACAATGAAAAAGACGGATAAGAACGGAGTAAGCATAATTCAGTGATATCGATATGATTTAGCGCTTAATTAGGGGAGCACTCGTGTTGGCTCTAGCTGGCGGCTCCATTTGTTGATGAACTGCTTCTTTGGGTAAGTGTGCAGTTGTTGGAAATGGGGTTAAAAAAACAGAAATGGTGTTTTAAATATTCACAATATCACAATATCACAATATCACAATATCACAATATCACAATATCACAATATCACAGTATCACGAAGTGTTGATATAATATAATTCTTGTTTCCTGATAATATTGAACAGTTCGAAAGCAAAACATTGAGGTATGAGAATGACAAAAACGATATAGTCCATAAAGAAATCAGAAGGAAAAAGTATGAAAAAAGAGACAAAAACGACAGAAACAACAGAAATAACCAAGGCAGAGAACTCCAGCACCACCATGGCCACTCGTATATACAGAGGCCCTCAATATGCAGCGTCGTCGTCTCTCAGTTGCCTCCCGTGAATGCGAAAACGAAACTCCCCAGCGTCCGTGATGGGCGTGCACTCGATGCTACACAGACTTGTACGTCTGCGTGATGTGTATGCTATGCACCTATGATGCGTACCTCCCGTTAGGAGCAGACATCTGCTGCTGCTCCAATGTGTAGGTATAAATGCCATATCCCGTCTCTTTCATGCAACATGAACCCGTACTAAACCCAGCCCAAATAGATGATACTCGAAATCAAAAATCAAAAATAAAATAGAAGGAGAAGAAACAGAACGCCGATGATCAAACATAGAAAGACGATGCCGAAGAAAGAAACGCTAACAGAGACTGAAGGAAATGTTTACAGTCTGATGGTAGAACAGGAAAATAATAAAAGAAAAACAGTAGTAGAACAATCGGCAACAAAAGATGGCAGCTAGGATAGCCTAGCTGGCAGGGGCTTCCTCTCTGCTGACGTGCTCGTCAACAGCCTCCCAGAACCGGACATGAGTATCGCGGTCCACGGCACCCACACGCGAGATAAGGTCAGTCATCTCGCGCACTTGCTCAACAAACTCGGCGAGGCCAAGTCCAGCAAGATGTTCGTTGATTGCATTGGACTGACGTGACTTTTCGTTTGTCGCGGCAATGGTCAGGCGGCTCGAGAGGAAGCCACGAAGGCGGTGCAGGAGCAGACGCAAAATAGGCTCTTGCAGGACAACATCGCCACTGCCAGACTCGGCGTTGCCAAGGTTCGATACCGCAGCCTCGGCGCTGGCGGTAATGGTACGCTGCACAATAGTGCGCAAGTTGGCTTTGGTAGATGGTGGCATTGAGCGGCCCGACTCGAGAGCGGCCACGACGCCGTCAATAACAATGCTGGAACAAAGGGCTGAGCGCATGATATCATCCCGGATTGCAGGAGTCATCTGGCCATTGTAGGCCTCAAGCTGTTCAGAAACATCCGATTCGGCCTTGGACAGGACGGCCGAAACACGGCGCGCTTCAGTCTTCCAGGGTAGACGCACATTGCGCTTCAGCAAGCTCTTGCATTGCAGCAGGACAGCACCAGCCGTGACGATGTTGCGTGTTGCAGTACTACAATCGTTGACGCGATCGGTGTCGAGGCGAAGCATTTCTGGTATCTCATACACACGAGGGATGCCGAATTGCACAAACACATCAATGAGCATTTGCGTGTAGAACCGGTTCATGCTAGGTCGTGAGCTTGGGAGGTTGACACCCTCGGGGTCGCGCTTGGCCGTTTCGCTCAAGACCTTTCTCCGAGCAACCTTCCACACAGCCACTGAGGCAGGCAGCTGCTTCTCAATACCAAGGATGCCACTGCCCGTCGCGTCGCTGCTATTGCCAGTGTCATCGCCAGAGCCGTCCTGAGCCACCAGCTGTTCAAAGTGGCGAGTTTCGTACTGAGTCGCAGACTCAAGCAGACGCGGAGCAGCAACGCTGATCATAAAGTTGACGTGGTCGGTTACCATCACATCGATAAAAGACAAAAGGGCCTGCAGCCCATCGACGTAGTCACCCTGCTTGAGCTTCACCTCGAGCAGCTCCTTGACTTCAGCGTCGCGAACAGGCGCACAGAGCTTGGGCAGGAGTTGCCCGATCGACGAGGCAAAACGCTCAAACGAAAAGCTGCCCATCGCAAATTGCCGCTGTGCAACCTCCGTGTCGAGTAGTTCGCCGATGAATTGGTGCATCTTGCGGCCTGTAACCGTGAGCCGCTCCAGCTTTGATCGCATGCAATCAGCAATGGTGAGGAGGTAGTAAAAGTGCTCATCCTGTTCTGCACGTGTTTGGGCAGACATGGTCTTCCTCATACGGAGGAACACGGGCTCCATCCACTTGGCCTGCTGCCGGCTGTATTTGGTAGGAGACACCCGGAACTTGTGGTCAATAGCCAACTCGTGAATAATAACACGGTTCTCTGGCAGGGGACTGCTCGAGTAAGTTTCGTTGCTAGCTGAGAATCTCAGGGCACGCAGCTTTTGTTCGGTCCTGGCTTCGGCCGACGACTTGGACTGCGGCAGCATACCAGAGATGGCAGCGTCGCTGACAACATTGGTCGGCTTTGCTAACGGGTTACCCGAGCCGCTGGTGCCGGATGAGGCGGCGCTCGCTGATCCCTTGCCGTTGCGTGCGGCCCGAGCCGCTTCGCCAGTCAAGTCGCCCATAGCAGTCTCGATGGTACCCTCAGTTTCACGTGGCCGCATTTCGCGATTGGCTGCGCTGGCGGCTGCGGCTGTACGTCTGGTTTCGTCCTTGGCCCGTCGCGCTTTGCGGACGGCCTCAAAAATCTTCTTCTTGCCGGCCTCAGCCCCGGCTAGCTTCTTGATCCGCACCATCAGAAGAAGCTGGTTCTGCTGGATGCTTTCTCTGTAGGTTGCGGACACGGAGGGATTGGATCCGTCCTTGACAGTCTGCCAGATGGCATCGAGCTCGACAAATTGTAGGATCATGACATCGACGAGGGCCGAGGCGTCACGGGCCTTCCATGCAATAAAGGCTTCATAGAAGCTGTCGTAGGCATCCACCAGTTCACTGGCAAGCGACGGTGATGGCGTGTAGTTGTTGGCGTGGGTCAGGCGAGAAACATTGGTTTCAAAACAGATGAGTAGATCCTTGGCCTTGCCGACTAGCTCCTGCAGCTTGGGGTTAGAAAGATCACCCTTTCCGATAGGAACGGATCCCTGGGGGAGGGCACCGCTAGAGGTGGCAGAACCTGGCAATGTGGTGCTTGCCATAGCGGCCGGGTTTGCCGGGACAGCTCCAGCGGCGAGCGCTGCAGCAGCCTCCTGGTTCTCCTTGTTGGTTAAAACCTGCGTTGGGTGTCCAAGAATCAAGAAAGCACTCAGGAATGTGCGGATCACAACGATTTCCTTGACGGAGCTCGTCTTGCCATCCTGGATACCACAGAGCCGCAAGACTTTGCCCGTAGTCATGAGAACACTGTCCTGGCCGAGCATGTCCACGACCTTTTCAAATGAAGTGTTGCGAACACTGTCGATTGCCAGTCCGAGTTCCTGGAACTTGCCAATGGCCTTTTTGCGGCTGGTCCTGCGCCACCAGTGCAGGATCTTGCAAGCAGCCTCGTCAGGAGTGAGGGCTGGTGCTGGCGTGTCACGCGACGGGCTGTCTCTACCGTCCGTCTGCGACGCTGCGCTAGGCGAGGCATCGGTCGACTGATCCTGTGGTGACGTCTCCTTAAGCTCGGCCACCAGGGGCATTACCTCCACATGCTTCCGGCTGCTGTTGACACTCTGGCCGCGTGTGCGTGTGCGACTTCCGGCATTGCGACGCAACTCGTCACGACGACGCTCAGCCAAGTCGAGACGGTCCTGAATTTGTTGGCGCACACGCAACAGTTCTTGCTCACGCTTTTCCTTTATGGATTCCGCGATTGCCTTTGCGCGCTTGACTTCTTCAGCACAGGTGGCGGCAATTTCCTCCAGCTTCTTCTCGCGGGCCTGGGCAGCTGCGAGTGCACGCTCTTCGCTCTGAGAAATGTCACGAACTGCGGCCTTGGCCATGGCAGCGCGTAGACGCACCTGTTCAGCATGCGCGGCGCGGTCGGCAAGACGAGCCTTGCGGTCTGCAAGGATGGATGCACGACGCAGATGCTGTGCAACATGCTTACTCTGGGGAGCAGTGTTGGAGGAGTTGGCGAGTCCATATCCATGTGAAGACCGTGAGTGGTTGGACGATATGGAGTTGCGGCGGGATGATGCGGCAGATCCCTTACGGTGTGCCTGCTGTGCTGTGCGGTAGAAGCGAGCGGCAATGTGCGGGGGTGGTGTGTAGATGCGGGCAGGGCCAGCAAGTAGGGCGTCATCTAGCAAGGCGGCATCCAGCGAGGTACCATCCAACATGATATCCTCTTCAGACTCGGTGCTGTCGCTTGTCAACGGCAGGTCGCTACGAGGAGCCTCGCGCGGCTCATTGTCCATGGTGCCAGAGACCTGCTGGGTCAGAGCTGGTGGTGGTGGTGGTTGTACTTCTTGCTGGACCATACTAGCTGAAAGTATAGACTATGTAAATCAAGAGTATAGTGCGTGTAGTAAGTGATGCAATATCGTGAGAGAGTGATAAGATAGCAGTGCCAGATCAAGGTGGTATGGATGTATGGAGTAGATATGAATGACGAGTCGACTGTGTACGCCGTGATAATGCGTAAGATATAAAGACGCGATACTGAATGAGTGGCGAGGAAGAAGAGATAGGAGAATAGAAGAAGAGAAGAGAAGGGACAATGTCGGCAGCTGATAAAGGCTGATAAAGGCTGAGTCAAACAGAGCTCAGACCAGCGGATGGAACGGGGGCAACACAGGCAAAACACCAACCTTGTCGATAGCGGGCAGGCGTGGCGTGGTAATATGAAGAGCAGGGCTGAGAGAGATAGACAATAGGGACAAAGATGAACTAGGATCTCCTAGTGTGCGTCGACGAGGTCGAGGTCGAGGTCGAGTTGTGGTCGAGAATGGTCGACGAGGGGGATGACTGATGCATAGACGAAAGCGGAAAAGGGAAAGGCTAGGGGCACAAAGACAGTGGTATCGTTAAAATCGGTAAAATAGCGTGATGACGAGAATGACGGCCGAATGGCGCGGCCCGCCAGATATCGATATCAAAATCTGGGATGACCCAGTGTTGGTATGCAGTATGCAGTATGCAGTCTCAAGTCTCTGGAGAGAGTCTAAGCATATATGCATAATAATACAGGAGAAATGGAGAACACTGATACAAGGCAAGAGGGCAGAAAGAGGGGAGGAGCGGCAGAATGGGCAACGCGGTCGAGACGGGCAGTGGGCATCAGTGGCAGACTGGGCGTAGCGTGGGTGTATCTTGCATCAGCATGGTGGGCGGTGTGGGTCGTGTATCGAACTGAGAGTCCCGCCAGAAGAGGAAAGAAGGCTGGGGAAGGGGCAGTAGCGCCTTGGATTGGCTGAACAGGAAGGCGAGACCGACCTGGGATTTTGCATTTGTGAGCAAGCACTCTCAAAACGAGCGAGCTAATTGCAGTGGACTCCAATTAAAAATAGAGCGAAACTGACCCACTCCATCACGCGCAGATAAGGCAGATAAGCCTACCACTGAATCACTGATAGAGGTGATATCATGGTATCACATCAGAGACCCGCTCGCTGCATGCGGTCATGGCATCATGGTGTATCTGATCACGATGTAATTTAGTAGCCGACTAACATGTGCCGTGAGACAACATACTGTCACGAGATCAAGATGAACAGCTGAATTACATCATTTGATGGATAGTCAGGTAAGAAAATTAGGGTAAAAAGATAGGAGAGATAAACAAGAAGAAAGAAAAAAAATTAAAATTAAACTAAAAAAGGAATTATTTGGTCTTGTTCCTATGCATTTTATTATATATTCCTTTTTTTTTAATACAATGGAAATACTATCTACAAAACTAGATTGAATAGTTCATTTCAACAACATCTACAATTTTAAAGCTGATATGATAGTTTCAATTTTAAAAGAAACAATTCTATACAATTATGAAATATATATTCAATTTTCATCCATAAAGATAAATAGTTAAAGAACCATAATTACAACGAGACAGCCGACCAACGCCAATACCAAGATGCCCACACAAGTGCCAAGTATTACCATATGACACAAAAGCATGGATTCTCCGAATCAAAGCGACTCACTGGGCCTCGCTTTTGCTAGCCCTCTTGGCTGCCTCCTTCTCAAACCGCTGGTGTCGCTCCTCCCTCCATTGGGGACCCCAGCGCCTCACAACCAAAACACTGGGACTGGCCGCCAGCACAACAACGCCCATAAAGACATATGTCCACCCGTAGCCCCAGGCGTCAATGATATACTGGACGACTGCCGTGCCGACGGCACTGAGTGTGGCTCTTGCGAGGTTGAATGTAGACGAGACTCGACCAGGGTTCATCGGGTACAGATCGACGAGCAGCGTCGTCAGTATAGAGACGGGGCCGCTGAGACCAAGGCCGGCAAAGAAGAGCACGACCAGCGGTGCAGCTAGGCTCACATCATGGGCATCGATGACCCAGCCCCAGGCAATAATCATGCCAATGGCCAGGATCGTCCAGGGCCACATGATGTCCAGCCGCGCTCGCTCAATAGGGAACTTGCGCATATCGTCGCCGCGCTTGCGGTCCGCCGCGACGCCGATACTGCGGGCAACACGGGCATAGTTCCAGTTCATCAGACGGCCGACGCCGACAGAGCCAATAACAGACCCAATGGCAAAGGGAATATAGCACAGGCCCACCTGGAGATCGTTGAAACCGTATCGCCTCCGGATGACGTCTTGCAGCGGCACCAGCATGGCATAGTTGGCCATGACAAACAGCGACATGAAGATCATGAGCGGGCCGACATCCTTTTCAAACATGATGCGGACAGCCGCAAAGACGTTGGGCACCGGTATCCTCAAAGTCTTTCCCGTGAGAGCTCTCTGCTTGGCGAGTGCTACCTCTTGCTCTTGTTGATGGGCACTTGCTGCTTCGGGGTGTTTGCGCTCTAGTCGGCGCAAATGGGATGCTGTCATGAGTGACATGTTCATGGCCGGTGGCCGCACAGAGCCATCCCCAACAATTTTGCGGGCAGACTACATTGTTAGTTGATATATGGTACAATGTGAGTGGTTCAGAAGACGAATACATACCTCTGGCACGAGTGGAAGATATATAATTAAAAAGACGCCAGCTGCAATGGTCAAGAACCAAAAGGTTGACCGCCAGCCAAGGTACTGTGTCAGGATGCCGCCGAGGACAGGAGCCAAAGCTGGTGCAAACATGATGCTGGCCTGTACGGCTGTTATGTAGCCGCCACGCTCAGCACTAGTCGTGCAGTCGGCCATCACTGCACTGCCAATGGCCACTGTCGCGCTGCTGCCCGTGCTCTGAAGTGCGCGCAGCACAAGCAGCGCGGCGTAGCTGTTCTGTAGTGCAAGACCAATGTTTGCACTGATGTATATGGCAAAAGTGAGCATATACACTGGACGCCGGCCTAACTGGTCGCTCAGGTCTCCAAAAAACAGTGGTGCAACAGCCTGCATGACCTGATAGAGAGTAACGCTCAGGTTGATGTCGGCAATGGACCGGTGGTAGGACTCGGCAATGGGTGTAATGGCAGGCAGGTAGACGAACGACGAGAAGGGCGAGAAGAATGTCGCGAAAACGGTCATCAATACTAGAAGAATCTTGGTGCCTGAAGAGAATGTCGAGTAATCCGCCGTCGGGGGGTTGACAGTGGCTTCCAGGGCAGCATCTTGCCCATGCTTAGTGTTCTTGTTGGACTCATCATGCTTGCCGCCGGGTGTTGAAGATGTATCGTTCAGTCCACCGCCGGCTGGGTGAGTTTCTTGAATGCCGGCTCCCTTGTCTTCTTTTTTCTCGTCAACTAGACCCGTATTCGGTGCCATTGAGCGAAGCTGTGGGAAGAGATGATGCCGTAATGTTGCCAGTAAATCATCACCATCATTGAAATAAAGAGACTTGGCAATATATATGCAAAGCCATGAGAAAACGTTTGCCGTTCCGCTTCCGAGAGTAAACAAGATTGAGTAAACAAGACAAATTGGCTTAATTGCTGCCGGCAAGAGATATGCCAAGGAGAAAGCTTGAGAGACTAAGCCCCGGTGCCCGTAGCGAGGTGTAAGCCGTCATGGGTGGGCCCTTCCGGACTTAAACGGCGTTAGACCATTTGGCCAATGGCATTGCACCGTGATTCTTTAGCGCTCTAGGGCACCTAGAATTCACGACTGGAAAAGGATAGCCAGGTGATTATAATGCGCAATCAATGCCGTCGGAGACTCTTAACACCTGAAGGATACACAACATCGAGGTGGGTTACAAGAGACGGCTCGAGCGTCGGCACCGACCCGGCAGACCCCTTCCGAGCTGCTGTTGACTGACTCGGTAGGTGCACTTGCCTGCGCCTAGATAAGCAAGCTGCCAGATGTTTATAGAAGAATATGCAGTCAGCAAAGTCGCATCTTGGCCACTTTGACATTTCGACGTCGACACATCACGTGCAATGCACGGCACTACACTTTTTCGATTTGAAGTGGCAGTTGTGTCCGCTCGTACCTTCCTGGCAAGCTCGCTCCTTAATGACGCGGGGCACTCAAGCTTGACAACTATCATTTCCCATTTGGGAAGGCACTTAACTCCTCATCCAAGCAAATATTCATACGAAGCGGGACATTGAGCTCGCGGCTAAAGAGGTGCTTCATACGGCGTTTTTGGCCCACCGAAGCCACCGTCAGTCGGACTGCCTAGTCGATTTCTGCAAATGATTTACTGTAGACGATGAAGCTAAGCAATACTAGCAACCAGATGGATGACTCGTGTCGCTGTCGCTGGGACGCCATTGCCATTCTTATAAATCAAGATGCATAAAAACATGGGTAGCTACATGTCCGCGATCGCTCCTTCCAAACACGGACTGCTTGTATTTAGAGAGCTCTCCTCCACTTTGTCTGTGGGCTGTGAAGACGTCCCTCGAGAACTACCCCTCCGACTGCAACACCACTCATCTCAATAACCCTCGTAAAGAACAATCTACGCCAACACAACAAAACGAAAACCAAAAACGAACAGAATCATTACAATGGCAGCTACCAAGTCTGACGACCTCCCCGAGATGGAGTACCGTTTCCTGGGCCGTTCCGGTCTCAAGGTCTCTGCCCTGTCGCTCGGCGGCTGGCTGACCTACGGTGGCCACATTGACGAGGGTGAGTTTCCGCAGCCTGCTTCTATCCGTTTTTTGGGGGGGATGGAAACTAACAGTATAGAGGGCACATTTGGATGCATGAAGGCTGCCTACGACATTGGATGTAACTTCTTCGACTGCGCCGAGGTCTACTCGGACGGCGACAGCGAGCGCGTCATGGGCAAGGCTATCAAGAAGTACGGCTGGAAGCGCAACGACCTTGTCATCTCCACCAAGATCTACTGGGGCCAAAAGTTTGGCAGCATTCGTGCCAACAACGTCGGCCTGTCGCGCAAGCACATCGTGGAGGGTCTCGACGCCGCCCTCGAGCGTCTGCAGCTCGACTATGTTGATCTCGTTTACGCCCACCGTCCCGATCGCCAGACTCCCATGGAGGAGATTGTGCGTGCGTTCAACCACGTTATCAACCAGGGCAAGGCCTTTTACTGGGGCACGTCCGAGTGGAGCGCCGATGAGATTGCCTCGGCTTGGCGCTACGCCGACAAGCTCGGCCTTGTTGGCCCCGTCATGGAGCAGCCCGAGTACAACATGCTGAAGCGCGAAAAGGTAGAGCTTGAGTTTGCACACCTCTACCGTGAGGTCGGCCTGGGTCTCACCACTTTCTCGCCGCTGCGTCTGGGTATCCTGTCGGGCAAGTACAACGACGGTATTCCCGAGGACTCGCGCCTGGCCCAGACCCAGGTCGAGTATATCGCCGGTCTGTGGAAGCGCACTGGCAAGGATGAGTTCGCGGCGACTGTGGCGCAGGTGGCCAAGCTCAAGCCGATTGCCGACAAGCTGGGCGTGTCTCAGAGTGTGCTGGCCCTGTCGTGGGTTCTGCACAACCAAAACGTCAGCTCAGCCATCATGGGCGCGAGTAAGCCGGCGCAGGTCTTTGAGAACGCCAAGGCCATCTCTACGTACAAGAAGCTGACGCCCGAGCTGCTGGAAGAGATTGACTCGATCCTCAACAACAAGCCCCCTGCCATTATTGAGCGTTTCTAGACTTGCATGGAAACCAATTACATGTAGAATTAAAATACAGCAAAATAAACTTTAAAGATAACACTGCACTGACAGAGCTGCCTGGACCCGTAGCTAAGTTGTGCGGGGCATTCATATTTAAAGTGTAAACGTTAAAGTGCGCTATCCCCCACTGAAAAAATACTATCGATAACGATTTGTCGCTGCGTCATCGGCCATCTTTATGACCTCTCTTTAAGAGCATTTTGAACCCCCCGGCACATTTTCATTTACCAGCACCCCCTCTATATAATATACAAGGAATGCATAGGGCACTTTCTGGGGCTCTTCACTGTTGCCGCCGCCGCCTCCTGTCCGTGCAGACCTTGCACCCACGACCACTGCCACCGAGAGCTCTCCCGACCGTCACCAGAGCCACATCTTACTACCGCACCCGTCTCGCTTATTACACAACTACTCGGATCGCGGCCATGACATCACCAACATATGAGGATGCCATCGGCCTCCTTAATTCGACCCAGACGGGGTACAAGCTGATTGAAGAGCGGCGCAAGGCCGGCATTACACTGGACATGTCGGACCCTATCAGCCAGATGAAGACATGGCTTGGATACATTGGCCACACGCCCGAAGACCTGGACCGACTCAACATTGTCCATGTTTCCGGCACAAAGGGCAAGGGAACAACCTGCGCCTTTACCAATGCTATCCTAGAGCAGTATCGTATGCGCAGAGAGCAGGGCCCTGCGACAACAGGCCCGACCAAGATTGGCCTCTACACATCACCGCATCTTGTGGCTGTGCGCGAGCGCATCCGCATCAACTCCAAGCCAATCTCGACAGAGCTGTTTACAAAATACTTTTTCGAGGTGTGGCACGCTTATGAGGCCAGCGCCACCAAGGCCGGCGCCGACCCGGCCATCAAGCCTAGCTATTTCCGCTTCCTGACACTTCTGTCATTCCACGTCTTTTTGCGAGAGGGTGTCGATGCGGCCGTCTATGAAGTGGGCGTTGGCGGCGAGCTGGATGCAACAAATGTGTTTTTGCACCCGGCCGCGACGGCCATTTCGACGCTGGGCATCGATCATGTCGACACGCTCGGTGCGACGCTCGACAAAATTGCCTGGCACAAGGCGGGCATTCTCAAGCCAGGCAGCCCTGCCTTTACCATTCCACAGGAAGAGCTGGCAATGCCTGTTTTGACAGCACGCGCTGCGGAGCGGTCTACATCAATACAAGTATTGGACCCGGCGACGTACAGGAACCAACTCGCGGCTGTCAAGCTGACTCCGGCCGAAGACTTTCAGCGCAAGAATGCAGCACTTGCTATTTCGCTGGCTGCAACCGTGCTGGGCCGGCTGGGCGTCGAGAAAGACAAGATGACCGAGATTGCTACACAAGGCGGCGCACTGCCAGCCGAGTTTGTCTACGGTCTGGAGAATGTGGTGTGGCGTGGCCGGTGCGAGACCAAGGTGACGGGACGACAACGGTGGTATCTGGATGGTGCGCACAACGAGCAGAGTCTCGAGGTGGCGTGCCAGTGGTTTGGCCGTGAAGTCAGGGAGGACAATGCTGCGAACAAGGCGTCGGCAAAGAAGCCGGTGAATATTCTCATCTTCAACCAGCAGTCAACGCGCGATGCCGTTGGCCTGCTGCGGACAGTCCACAAGACAGTCTCGAGCTTCAACGAGGACGGCAGCTTTGTGTATGCTATTTTCTGCACCAACGTGACGTACAAGAACAACTCGTACAAGGTGGATTTTGTCAACAAGAACGTGGACCCGGCAGCGCTCAAGAGTCTGGAGCTGCAGCAGACGCTGGCGGCAGAGTGGCGGACCATTAGCCCGGATACCAAGACGGTGACGGCGATGCCGACCATTGAGGACGCGGTGGACTATGTGCGGCAGATTGAGGGCGGCAATATCGATGTGCGGGTGCTCATCACGGGCAGTTTCCACTTGATTGGCGGTGCTCTCACCATTCTCGAGGAGGGTGAGGACTTTGCTTCCTAGACTTTCATATTTACGGAAGGGTGATTGCAAGAAAGACGGCGCAATACGGAGTTCAACAATGGGTATTCACACGGGTAGTTATATGATAGACACTAGACACTAGACGGTGCAGGACTCAACATGCCAGCCACATTGAATATAATTTCAGATAATAAAATATCTACTACCAGCTCAGGTTTAAAAGTCCTCCAGCTTGACGACAGCATAGGCTGGCTCCTCGTATGGGTGTGCCCTGATTGTTAGTTTATTGGCCATTGCCATACTTTGAGTCATGTCTTCACTAAACACAAAAGGGCTCACTTTTTGAGAGCGGCCACGGCTGCACGGGCTACATCTTCACCAATGCAAATGGTCTGTACACGAGCCTCCTCGAGCGTCTCCAACTTGCCGACCGTGCCAATGGTGGGATTGGCAGCGGCACCCGGCCGGAACTGGCCAACACCGCCGTGGAGAACGGTCCAGCAGACCTCAGTGTAGTTGCCTTGGCCGGGATAGCGGCCTGCACCGGCAGCAAAGACGGCGGCCTTGCACTCCTCGAGATTGGCCGGCGGCACGATGAAAGAAAGCTGGTATTTGGTTGCCATGGTTAAGGTCAACTCGACTAGTCTTTACTGATATTCGTAGGTAATTGTTGATTCCTACCGATGCTACAACCTTTGAAGATGCTACGACTCTAGCTCATGTTAGTCATACTGGTGTTAGTCATACCGGCCACCGGCCATCGGCCGTGATCGCAGCTGCTATCGCCAAGCGGGTTCTACAAAATGACTAATCAAACACTAAACGATACTTCACTTCACTTTTGAAGCATCACGAGTCTTGATGAGACATTTTAGTCCCTTTGAATAGAATCAATGAAAGAAGGGGCAGGGCGGTAATTAAGCTTATTTTACCGTGCTGTATCTCCAGAATGAATGAAAGGAAACGAAACGGACACTTAGCCGCGCGATCCGACCCTGAGACCCTGAGTGCGAAACTGGACACAAGGACTGTCTACTAAATATATGAAAATGGCGAGTAGTTTGCTCGCATACTGAATACAAAAAGGCGAATTGGGGATCAGTGGTTGTAGATATGCCGTTTCAACGTTTGGCAGTCTTAGTTGCATGTGCGTTCGGATGCCTCGGATGACGCTGCATTAGACTATGCCGTTTCGTCACATTAGCACAGACAAAAATCGAGCATATCTCGACAGAGTCTGGTGAGAAAAAAAGTAGTTACATTAATTTAAACTCAAACATGCAACCGAAGACGATTGCGAACCACGGCGCCGAGATGGATAGTTGCACAGGTATTAGCGGTTATACCACAGTAGTATTTGCGTAGTAAAGAGCAAGTATAAAGGCGATATTGTTCTTGAATAACTGATAGGATGAAGAGGTGCGAGGAAAGTCACACGACATATATTCATAGTATCTGAAGAGAGCTGTTCTGTGCTACGAGCTCTTTTATTCCTGGTGCGAGGAACAAACTAATGGACAAGCCACCTTTGTTAGTACAACGGACATTATATATCCGCGAAACTCGTACTCGCTCAGACGGGGTGTTGGCGGGCGCGTATAATCACCCTGGAAAGTCGGACACAGTTCTGATGCGAGCCTCTTGGTAGATACAAATGTTACAGTTTATTCCCATAGTAGTCTGCCTAAAATCGTCCACGTTTTTGAGGTACTTTCTAAGATAGCTCGATTAACCGCAACTATGTAGACATCTTGACCGTTTCCCGCCGTAGTTAACTCACAAGCAGCCGGGTGCACCCATAGTAAATTAAGATACGTTATTTACGGTGAGAGACGGCGGACGGCTGAAGGAACATTTCTCGTGCACGCCTTATGTTGTTTTCGCCGTCTTTTCATCTTTTGTCTGTTGATCTCTCACCCGCCTCGTTTATAAACAGGGTCGCGCTCGCTCCAACGGCATTATGGCACCATCCCCGCCAACGACATGAGCGACAGTTGTCTTGCATGATGAATAGGCAGCTAGACAAATGGCGGGGTGCTGATTGTAAGATATCACAAGATGATAAGATGCGGCCCAACTGCCGCAGCATCTGCCTGCGGCTTACTATCACCACATCTACTTTTGTACTGTACAGGTTCTACCAGCTGTTGCCGTTATTATTACTGACGTACTCTATGAAGACTGTTGGGCTTTGGACGTGAAGAACGACGTAATGGTTGCAAGGATACATACCCACACCACCTTGCCGCTCGCGGGTTGCACCACTACAGGCCCCCATACCTGACCCATCACACAACCCTGGGCGAAGAGAATAGTATGAGACATTGCTGAAAATAAAGGCAAAATCGGTGCAGACGCTCCGCTCCGTATGGCCTGTAAATTTAATCTAGTCCTATCTGACAGTAATCATAACGGTTGGCAGTTGTGCACGGCCAAAGAGCGATCGTGATGAGTCGGTGCCCTACTATCCAAACATGTTGACCGCAAAAACGACAAGCCTTGGCAGAGACGAGCTTACGTCCACTATCATCTGTTAATATTGTATGCTGTGCGATGAACGAGTACGGAAATAAGCGGTGCTCACAAGCGTTCCTAAGAAAGAGAGAGCAGACCAAAGATCACAACGTATGCTTTGTACCGCGCGGGCACGAAACTGCTGTCGCTTGCATATTGATAACCCCCCGACCTTAATTGTCGGCGCCGTCGTAGTATGCTCTATCTGGATATTCTTTGAGCTTTTTCTACTTCAATGAACGACTACTCAGTAGCAACTATGTCTCTGTCCTATCATTTCGCCTTGCAAGATCTTAGTTGCTGACATCAGAATCCTTACCAATCCGCTATATGTTCACGGGCGAGTATGTGCACTTCTTGGCTGCTTTTAGTGCCTGGGTTATGGTAATTAGGCGGCCAAGACTCACCGTAAAGCCACTACAAGACTGACACAGAGGTCGCGTGCCACATTTGTACTCGGTACCCATTTTTTGTATGGTAATAAGAGTGTTGTAGAGGTCACTGTCGCTCTTCTAGCGTGATCTTCTTACTTCTTTGGGCCTTACACCAACCGACGACCCACTTTTCACTTGCTAATGCTGCCCACTGACGCGTTGGCCTGCTGCATGTCTTTGGTCGCTCTTTCCTCCATTGCCGTCTCGGCACTCACAACCTCCGAGCTGTCCGGACGTATCAACGAACGTTGAATGTATCTATGCAAATCTCTGCCAGTGTCGTAGGCATCTTTCCAAAATGATATGTGCTGTTGTGTGTGAACTCTGCAGCCGTTTGGAATGTTAACTGCTGGTAGTAGAATGTAAGATGAACTGATCGACAGCTTATAATTACTGAGCACTGAGTGGTAAAGAAACTGCCAAGAAGGAAAGAACGGAAGACTGTCTCATTGCTCTTTCCGTCTTTGATCTCTTAAGGCTGTAACAGGTCTTGCGGTGTTAGTGAGCTCCGTTTGCCTCAATATACTACGCCATCGCCTCCCCCCCCCGCATGTAAAGATACCGTCATTCTTCAGGTTCTTTATTTTTTATTATGTTTCTTCTTATTTCTTCTTACTGAGTAACGCAGCCTAGACTCTTTGACTAGAGCTCGCTTTTTTTGTAGGCCCCAGAGCTCGGCTGTTGAGCACTTGTCAGCTATTATTTATGATTATTCCAACCCTCCCCGTTGCTCCTTCCATCTCTCTCCGTTTCCTAGATCGTTCTTTCCTTAATACTTCCTTTCCTTATTTCCCTACTTCTTTTTTGGGGACTAGACCGTCTTATGTTGATCGTTCCCTCCTACCAAGCAAACTCAGCTCTTGCCTCCGTTGAGACTTAGTACCCCATACTGTAGGTCTCTCTTTCAAATACTACGCCCCCTCTGCTTGGTTATTTCGACTTCATCCTCTTCTCTCTCTTCACAAAAGCATACTTCATCTGCCCTTCTCATACTTTGCTGCTTCCCTTTACTTCATTAGTCATTTTATTTCTTGGTTTTAGCTTGTCTTATTATCCTGCTTCTATTTCCCACTGCGGCTGTATCCTCACCACCATCACCACCATCGGCAACGCACCATCTTGAATTACTAACACGACTTCAGTCTTCAAGTCTTTCATCTTAATCTTCGCTCCTCACATACCAACCACCAAGATGGCTATCGGAGCCTTTCTTGAACCTCTAATTGTCATTAGCCTACTGGGCGGTGGCACGCTCATCAACCGTGACACTACCACCGCGTTCAACTCAAATAGTAGCAGCCGCTGGAACAGCCCTCGAGCTGCCTCGCCCGCTCCCCGTGTCCGCAAATCTAGCGACGATGACGACGAAGAAGGCGTGGCTGGCCTAGGCTCCTGGGCGCACACCGGCCGCGACAGCCATGACCACACCACCATGCACAATTTCGACTCCGACGATGAGACTGTTCACGACCCTTCACGGCAGATGCGCGTGCTTCGTTTCTGGAATTGGAGACGCAACGTTATCACCCCCAACACCGAGGTCTTCAAGGACCGCCTTCTCAGCCGCGTCCTGCGCAAGTTCCCCTTCCTCGTCGAGGCCTGGTACTGGGCACTCATCTACTGGGTATGTCCTGATTAAGTTCGCCACATCAAAGTTGGCTCTTCTGTGAATGATTATTAACAATATAGGTCTACCAACTCGGCCGTGCCTTCTCGGCCGTTTTCATTATTGACGAGTCGGTCGTCGAGGTCGCCCGCCGTCATGCCCTCCAGCTCATCCACATCGAGCAACGCCTTGGCCTGTTTATTGAGCTCCCCATCCAGCAGTACTTTTTGCAACACCCAACCGCCATGCACTGGATCAACCGCATCTACTCTTTCATCCACATTCCTGGCACTATTCTGTTCCTCCTCGTCCTGTACTACATTACAACTACTCGCCCTGCTCGTCAGCTCCAAAAGGCCCAGCTCAGCGGCCTGTCGTCCACCGAGTGGCGTACCATCCTGCGCAAGTTCAACCCCGATCTCTTCGAGAAGAGACGCCGCACCATGGCCATGTGCAACCTCCTGGCCTTCGTCATCTTCACTGCTTGGCCTTGCATGCCCCCTCGCCTGCTGAGCGACAAGAACCTGGCTGGCAGCAACGAGGAGGCCCTGGGCTACGGCTTTGTCGACACCGTCCACTCGACTAGCGGCGAATCTAGTGTTTGGACTACGAACAAGTTCTGCAACCAGTACGCCGCCATGCCCTCTTTGCACTTTGGCTACTCCTTCCTCATCGGCCTAACCATTGCCTCGCTTCCACTCGAGAACACTGGCCGCTACGCTTTCCGCCGTGTCCTCCTGGTTGCTGGTGCTATGGTCTACCCTGCGACCATCCTGACTGCCATCATCGCCACTGCCAACCACTTTGTGCTCGACGCTATTGTCGGTGCCATGGTCTGTGGCCTCGTGTGGCAGCTGAATGGTTTCCTGCTCAACTTCCTACCTCTGGAAGACTACTTTTTGTATGCTCTGCGCATTCACAAGCCGTCCAAGACGCTCACCAATGACTACTACAAGCTGACCCAGCACATTTAATTTCTAATACCCGATATTATTGTTTTTGGTTTTATACATTGTTTGCACAACCCCTTACAATTGGTTTTGGTTTTACGACTGTACCTCCCTGGTGATTGCGACTAGGAATCTGGGTTTTGGTTATAATTTTGTCTTCTTCATGGTTTATTTGGACCTACTAATAGTCTATATTTGGGAATATACCGCTTTGCTTAACACTATATGTTGTGCCTACTATGAACTGATTTGACTTGACGAATTATTTATATTATTATTTCGATTAACTATTAGTGCGACTGTCTATAACAAACTATATATATAGAAAACTGCCCAGAGTAGAAGAGCTGGCCATGGACGAGAAACTGTTCGTCCTTGGCGGAGTACCCTCGCCCAGCCTGCTAATCTCGCCCTCAAACCGGCTTCTCAGTACCCGCTGATACCACCATCCCAGATAGGTCATGGACATGATAAACCCAATGGCCATGTATCCCGATGAGCTCCAGTATACACTCATCTGGCGATGCAAAAGAGTGTCTGACGCCAAGTTGATCTGGATGGCGTCTTTGTTCGGCGAGAACCACATGCCCGCCGGAATACTGCATGCACAGTTGCCATACACACCAAGCAGCTCCAGCGTGGTGCCGACAAAGGCTGTGACGAGAGAGCCCGACATGGCAAAAGCAACCAGGACGGCTGCCGTTGCTGTCGCAATGTTGGTGGCAAGGCGGCCGTGCTTTGCCCAAAACGACAACTTGGAATCCGAAAAGGCTCGCCATGTGTTGGCAGCAACCAGCACCACCTGCGAACTAACATAAATTAGGAAAGTAATGGACCGGCAGCTGATACAGATCTTGGGCGTTGTGTACGAGACCAAGAACGCGAGCGCCGTGGGGGCCAACACAAGCAGGAACGCCGCCAGCGGGATCATGAACAGGCTGGCTATGCGGCCTATTTGAATTCTGTTCCGCAGCCAAGACTTGCTCTGCCAGACTCTGGTGTTTTCGAGCCAGCGTCTCTTGACCCGGCCGCGATCCCAGAGCGTGACGGGCATGAAGATGCTGTCGTACATTGGCGTCATGCCCAAAAACTTGGCCTCGCCCAGATGCAGACCGAGGACTTGTGTGTGCGCGTTTTCTGATTGCTGGCGGTAGTCGCCAACAATACCCGAGATGGTGCTGGGGTTGTTGCTGCCCAGGATGCACGAGCTCACAATGGTCACTTGCAGAATGACCATCCACCACATGCCAAAGGCGAGCGAGTGGGCTGACGAGTTGTCACCAATGCTCTCGGATAGCTCATCCAGGGCGACAATGAAAGAGCCAACAAAAAATAAAACAGGTGCGCCGACCATGGCACCAAACGTGCCCTGCGACCGTAGGATCGAGGCCAGGTAAGCTTGCGTTTTCTGTAGCTTTTTTGACATGGCAATGTCATCGGCGTCTTCGTTAATGTAGAGCACCTCGCAGATCCGCTCTTTGGGGTTGCCAATCTTGTCGTCCAAGTTGCCGCAGAGCACAGTGACCATGAGCTCGATGCGTTCATTGGTGTTGAGTCGCCTGTACGGGTTCTCGGCAGACATGTTGGTGTTGACGTCCTCCATGTGCTGCAGGATGCGGTAGTCGAGCACGAGCTCCATGACACCACCAACCAGGATGGGGCCGGCGGCAACAAACGTGGTAAAGATCCAGATACCCATGTCAATGATCACGATGGTAATAGACAGGATCAGTGTAGCCAGTAGCATGGGCGGCTTTAAAATCCGGTGGCTGAGACGGTTCGTGTCAAACATGGAATCGGGCACGTTCCAGCTGCGCCGCCGCGGTATGGTCCAGCAAAAGACAACGACGGGCACAATGTACTGCATGAGCAATGCAACGGGGCCCGTCGACGTGGACGAGGTGGCGAGGTCCCACCCGGAACAGGTTTCTTTGCACTGGCCATAGGTGATCAATGCAGTGGGGGCTGCCGGCAGGCCAGATGAATATTTTTGGCCGCAGATGCGGTCGATGAGGGTAGTGTTGGGTGATAGGTATTTGGCGAAGCAAGAGTAGTCTTTTCTGGCGAGCGTGGTGCTGGGGATGCACTCGGTGTCGAAGATGGGCAGGTAGGGTTTTTTGTCATACTTTGCGTCGTTTATAATGACGCTGCTGAGACCTAGGCACTCGCTGGCGCACTCGGAAATCTGCGAGCAAGCCGACGTGATATTTTGACATTTTTGAATGCCGCAGCAGTATTTGTAGGGGCCATGCTGAGCTTGTGCTTCCAGAGCAAGAGACAGCAAAATAACAATCAATGTCATCAGGCGGCAAGAAGTGCCGAACAAGAGAGGCGATGCCATACTCATGCTGCTGGTGCTGCTGCTGGCGCTGTTGCTGCTCTTGGAACTGTTGGTTTGCTATTCATCCTTGAGACGGAATATGAAGATCTTCTACATATTAACCAGAGAATCGGGGGAAGTGGCCCCCAATGATATATAAGAATTGATCAACGTCTGGAGCACAGAGACCCAAGACCCAGGGAGTCCGTGGGAGGACAAGAGGTGACGGGAAGGGACGACGGCGAACGGAGTAAGGGGGTGCATGAACATCAGCCTTATTTTTGCCATTTGATATTATTCGCTGTTAATTGCATTTTAGTCGTGGCTCTTTATTTTCTTGGCATGATTTGGCGTAAACTGTTGTCACTGCCTCGTCTTATTTTCGTTGTGCAGGGCTCGTCATCTCAGTGCAATTGCGTGCTCAGAACTGCACTTATAATCCCTTGTTTTTCTGCTGTTATCGTGTACAGAGTGAAACGTGGACGAGGCGCAGTCGACACCATGAGTATGCAAGTGGGGGTTCAGCTGGCCATATCTGACAGAATCTGACGTCTGGCAGTCTGTCTGCCTGTTATTCGGTCAGAGAGAAAGTAAGCAAAAGCTGGGGTAGGGGGTCGTTGGCACACTGGCAAGGCTTTCTAGAGCATAATGCAATTTAACATTATTCCATGTATTTGGCAGAAAATGCCAAGAAATTCGACTTAATCCACATTTTCCCACCAGGAAAAGGCGCCTCGCACACGTATGCTTATCTCACGGGAGGCTCTTTTCGATATCGAATCTCTTGGCCGTGGGCATCTCGGTCAAGGGTCAAGGGTCAAAGGTGATGAAAGACAAGGGATGAAGCAATCGAGCAGTCGAAGCGATCCAAGCGAAATGCCGGATCCCGGATGTCTATCAATATTCTCGATATTCTGTCAGTATTTGCCACTTTCTGTCACCAATCTGTCACCCATCTGTCAGACTGTCAGTATTCTGCAGCATCCTTGCCAAGACCCTGAGAATCGAAGACGAAAAAATCGTGTTCGGGTTCTCCAGAGCTCTGGCCATGTATCAAGATCTGGCCAAGGACAGTGCATATATTGAGAATCGGGACGGGACCACACAGAGCATCTATGACTTTTGAAACTCATATAGGTTAAGAAATACTACTCTGGTTAGATTAACACATTGTTGCTTGTCTTTCTATTTTCGAGCTTCTCTACTCGCGTTAGTAGTTGTTTTATATCTTGGCTGTAGGTTTCTTGATGTGTAATAAGAGGCCCAGATATAGTCAATTTGCCTTTACCGAACTGACTTTTGAGCTTGGATTGTATTTAGCACACTGATCAGATTGCACCATTGAACCCTGTTTGAGAATTGAAGATCCGGCCCATCTTTCAGCCTTTGATTCCCAGACGCCGATAGTATCCGTCTCATATCTCAGATAAGCCTTATCTTTTTGTCGTTAGATAGTGATGGAATTTATTTTCACAGACATCGGATACCGGTCCGCAAATACGAAGTATCTCATCGTTAGAAGACAGGGATGTGAACTGTCCGAGATTTATCCAAAACGTGAGGCAAATGATAAAAATATGATGGAAACTGACTCTAGAAAGGATTCTTGGAGAAACGAGATTATTGACTGCGCGTTGTTTATGCGATCCATTACGAGGTGATGTTTTATTTTAACTCATTTTCTCTGGACTGAATTAAAGTCGCGATGCTTTATTTTCTCCCTCGAATTCGAACTCGGCATAATCCCAAAGAAAATAAACGACGTAAATCATGATTATTCTTTTCTCTTGGATTATTGTCTAAATATTAGCTTAAGTGACACTTTTCGATATGACGATCTAGAAGTTTTTTTAAAATATATTAATTTTTATATGGCTGGAGCTAAATGCATATATTTACGTCGTGATATAGTATCGAATTTGTGCTTGTTTTTTAGGAGCCATCTGTGTATCACGCTCCCACAACATTTTCAAGTGGCACAATTTCTATACCGTCTACAGCCCTATTAATCTCTAGTATTTTTTCAAATGATCGGCTCGTATGCCGAAAGTACCCCCTCATCTATCAAAGGATGTCAAGATATGTAGGATGTCAATCGAAAGGCGTAGGTTATTGTGGGTCAACATCGTCGTCGAATCCATCACCAAGACATCTACAAAAGAAATCGGATGCGATGAGTATTGTAAAATATAGTTGTAGAAAATTGTAGTAAAATAAACTTTAACGAAAATGGCCACGGAAAAGTCAATTGAAGCTGGCCTGCCGTCGCCGACTTGCTGCTTGGTCGAGTTTGACGGCCCCGACGACAAGACGAACCCGATCAACTGGCCATTCCACAAAAAGTGCTATACAAGTCTACTATATAGCTGCACGAGTGTCGGATCGGTCTGGGCTAGCACCGCGTATGCAAGACGTGCCATTTTGAACTTGAGATGAGACAGTTTCTATTCTAACACACGTCAGATATGCCCCAGCCAACAGCAAGATAGCTGAAAGGTTTGATGTCTCGTCGCAGGTTGCTCTCCTTGGAACGAGCCTGCTCCTCTTTGGGTACGTCCTCGATAAATATGCAGCATTACCCGTGCTCGCGCAAGTATACATACTTTGCTCATACAACAGTACTAACGCTCTGGCTTCTAGATGGGCGTTTGGGCCTCTGTTCTGGGGGCCGCTGTCCGAACTCTATGGCCGGAAACTCCCCGTCCTTGTCCCGTCTGGCATCTCGGCGTTGATGGCTCTCGGCACGGCGACCGCTGGCAATATTGAGACAGTCCTTGTCACTCGTTTCTTCGCGGGCTTCTTTGGAGCAGCCCCGATCACATGCATGGGTGGCACCAATGTTGACCTGTGGCACGCAACAGAGAGAGGCAATGCCATTGTCGGGTACATGCTCGCTGTGTCCGCCGCACTCGTAAGCTGCCATGCTTTCTTGAGCAATGTTATATCTTCGGGTACCTTTGTTGTACCGTATCTTTGTTGTACATGCTCTAACAACTAGGCAATTGCTCCCGTCGTCGGAGCAGCCGTCATCTACAGCGGCTTAAACTGGAGATGGACACAATATGTAGGTCACCGACTATATTCACACTGTCCAATGCTATCGATAGACCATACATTGCTCTTGCTGACCGATAGATTGTTGTCATCATCCAAGCCGTCATATTGACGTTGGACGTCATATTCATCGACGAGACATACACGCCGATATTGCTTGTAAGAAAAGCCAAAAAGCTGCGCAAGACAACTGGCAACCATGACCTTTACGCCCAATGGGAGAAGAATCCTGTGTCGGTTCGCGCACTGGCGATCAAGTTCGGGCTGCGACCGCTGCAGATTCTCGTGACGCCAATCTGCCTCTTGATTACCGTTTACCTGTCCTTTATATATGGCGTGTTCTACGCAAGCCTTGCGTCGTTTCCCATCATCTTTAGAGAGACCCGTGGATGGAACAGCTTTGTTGGGTCTCTGCCCTTTCTCGCTGTTCTCATCGGCATCATCGGCGGCGCGGTGGTCACATGGTTCAATCAGCAGCATTATAACCGTGAACTAATCGCCAACAATGGCATACCCGTTCCCGAAGCCCGTCTGCCGCCAATGAAGATTGCCTCCATCGTTCTCGTCGGCAGTCTCTTTATCATGGGCTGGACGTCGCGCGCCGACGTCCACTGGATTGTGACGGCCATTGGCTGCGTCATGATGGGCTACGGCTTCTACACTATCTTTACCAGCTCGACTAATTACCTGGTTGACACTTTCCAGCACTGGGGATCGAGTGCCGTGGCGGCCAACACGTTTGTGCGGAGTCTCTTTGCGGGAATCCTTCCGCTGCTCGTGAAGCCCTGGTTTCACCACATGGGCAACGGATGGGCAATGACAGTTCTTGGTGTCTTTGCCGTCCTCAATGTGCCTATTCCGTTCATCTTTGCGAGATATGGACCACAGATAAGGGCCAAGGGACAGTACACGTCAGGTGTAATTTGATGATTTGATACTGCATACTAGACAAAAGAGCGAAAGGGCAAAAGGCTTGGCAGACATGAACAACGATGATAATCAATAGACTAGAAGTAGACAAAAGTGGCATAAACACGCAGACCACGGCCCGTGTGCCAGTGCCAACACACTGTGAATATGTACTCTCTCCCCTCTGCTTCTGGTATGGTGTGAATTTTCTAACAGCCCAGTTCACCTGCATCGGACCATGGCCAAAGGTCGGCATGCGCGGCAAACAATAAAATTACCACACAATCTGGATGGTGCAGAAGTGATGCAGGCCCAGTAGAAATGGGCAGAATATTGTCAAGATACCATGATATTTACACTCTTGTGCTGTACTACACCCAGAGTGCTCTGAACAAGCCGCTCTGCATGCTTTGACGCCGGATCAGAATGCAATTTGCAGTCGTGTATATAGTAACAAGACACAATTTACACATGCCTATGCAATGCACGCCCCGTGGCATATTTGCGAGCAATCGGCGGTCGCATTTGCAGATATACGAGTTATTCCAGTTGTCCAATCATTTTCCGTTTTCTATATCCGCGTAAGTACCCGTAGCGCCCGGGCTGGCCCTTGTGGCGTGCAAACCCTGGTCCACTACTCTGAGCCTGCACTCGAGTCTGCACAGTCGTACGAAGTATTATCTCGGCTGGTTTGACCTGCAGCTGCAGCACAACGTCGTAAGATGGCTTGTCTACCAAGTTCTCTCTTCCTCCTTCCTATTATCTTCTCGGCTCTTCTGCATCTCGGCTTCTCTTCTCCTCTTGTGCGCTTTCTCTTGGCTGTCCGCGGTCTCCTCCCCCCCTCCCCAATGTGCCCCCCTCTTCTCTGATCTCGATACCTCAACAATACAACACTCCTCCCGTCTTTTGTAGTGTTGAGTACGACTCCGTGTACGCGAATACTGCAGGTTGCCTTTTAGACTGCAAAAGAACCGTCGATGTGCGACCGACTGTTGCATTCTAATAACTATATATGGCGTAAAGGCAACGTACTATTCCTTTAACAGATATCCCCTTACTCGTTGCAATCAGTCACCCCGCTACACCATGCCCTACACCCCTGTTTCGCCGGGACTGTCCGTCGTTAGCAGTCACGCTTCGGAGAAAAGTACAAGAGCACAAATAGTCATCACAATCAGTTGTTCTACTTACCTCGAGTTCGGTTTCACGACATCAACGTCGAATTATATTGAATTATATTGAATATGTTCATCTAGACCGAGACATTCCAGTCGTTCTTTGCATCGGCTTGAGATCGCATTAACAACCGATATTCGCCGGTCCATTCGCCCATTCGCTAGCATCGTAACAATCACACACGCTCTCCAGCCAACGACCAACAGACCAAGACTTGCATCCAACAACTCAACTGCTAGCTTTGCCTGATTAGTCCCTGCACGTGCGTCAGTACGATATGCAAGCCCTAGCTCCCAGCGGAGATATTCCCCATCTAGAAACTATCCTTTTCTACAACGCAGCAAACAAACCCTGCGCCTCTTTTTTGAGTTTTCACCATAATTAGGAAATGCGTTGCCAAGGTTAACAAAATCCTTTACAAACATTCAACAGACTCGATACAAGGAAAGCGTGCATTGTATACACGTTGTATATACCGCACTCAAGCTCGGCACCTTCGTTTAGCTGATGGGTCCGTTGCCCATCCCCTATCTATTTACTCCTCGTCTATCAATTAACTAACCGGATTTGTTCCTCGTAAACGGGATCCTTGCCTGCAGATGGTGAAGTAGTATGTAGAATAGAAATTCTTACTATTCGTCCTAGATGCTGCCGGGAAGTGGGCCAGCTGCTTCTCTTTGCGCCTTTTGACACTTGATTGCTTTTTTTTAACTTCTGTAGTCTACAGAATGTAGTACTTCGCTGTTGCTCGTTCTCGTTCATTGCTCGTTCTTTGGCCTGGCTCTATCATCATAACAAGCACCGGAGTTAACTATATCGGCTGGTGAGACTACACAATGCTCTGTCAATTACATGTTTGTATATAATACATAAATAAATAAAATACTTTGAGAGACACAAGAGACCGGTGAATAGATCTCTGTCATCGATGTAGGATTCACTGTTTTACTGATTCTAAGTATTTATGGCCCCTCCACTCGATCTGGTTGCTCGTGGCATACAGTCCCGCCCAATGCGACATTGTCTTGGCTGCGTTGATTCTCATATAACACCTCGGTCTCTCCCTTCTCATCACTTCAACCCCTGTTCCTGGCTGTGTTTCCTTTTTATTTCATTTATTCTGGCATCGTCACACATTCGACGACTTGTTTCGCTGATAATTACGACTGCCGATTTCGAATAACACTGAAAATTACACGGCAAACAATATCTAACAAAAAAGTCACAACTTCAGAAGAACACTAAAAATAGACATGTCGGACAAAGCCGCATCCCCGCCACCTGCGGAAAAGGCACCCTCGCCCAAGGCAAAATCGCCAAGTCCGGCTCCCGGATCACCATCAGCCGCAACACCTGTCCCAGGCCCCGCCGAGCCACCAGTCGAGGACGCTCCTGTCGCTCCTGTGCTGCCCTCTAACCACTGGGCACAGTTTCATGACGAAGACGAGGATGACGAGGATGCAGACTCGACACTCGGTAACGATATCGAATCATCTACTGCATCAATTTCATCATCAATTTTGCGTTACCGGACATTGCACGGACGGACGTACCACAGCGAGCGTGGCGATGCGCAGTACTGGGGTGCCAACGACGACCGTCACAACAACTCCCTGGACATGCTGTTAGTTCTCAAATGAAAACTTGGGGCGAACCAAGAAAAATCGGCATAGATCTAACATCATAGCCACCATGCGTTTACTTTGTGTCTCGGCGACAAGCTCTACCTGGCGCCTATTGAAGATCTTGACGTAAGACTATCATATCAATTTTTAGGACTACCACATACTAAATATTATGTAGCTGAAGAAGGTCGTTGATATCGGAACCGGAACTGGTAAGTAAACATATGACCTGATACTCAGACGAGATGACATTTGACTAACTTGATAGGTCTCTGGGCAATGTATGTCTTTACCCGAAATTTCAAGATCGTTCATGATTGACACCTATACTGACCGTGTAGTGATTTTGCTGACGCTCACCCCGAGACCAAAGTTGTCGGAACCGACATCTCGCCCATTCAGCCAACATGGGTGCCTCCTAACATCTCTTTGTGAGCATCTCGCGACCCATTAAGAGGCATATACCTATGATCTGTTTGCTGACTACAAAGTGAGATTGAGGACTTTACCCAGGACTGGACCTTCCAGGACAACTCGATCAACTACGTCCACGCCCGCTATCTCATAGGCTCCGTCCCCAACTGGGACCACATTGCCACCCAGGCCTTCCGGAGTCTCACGCCCGGCGGCTACTTTGAGAGCTACGAAGCATCCCCCAATGTCCAGAGTGACGACAACTCGCTACCGCCCGACTCGGCCTCTGCTCAGTGGGGCCCGCTCTTCTACGAGGGCGGCAAGAAGATTGGCCACACCTTCCGTGTCATCGAGGAACACTTACAGGTCAAGGCCTTTGAGGCCGCCGGCTTTGTTGACATTCAGACATACGACATCAAGTGCCCCTTTGGCAACTGGCCTGCCGACCCCGCCCAGCGCGCTATTGGCGAGATTGGCGAGATTGCCATGATGAGTGACCTTGAGGGTTTCATCCTATTTATGACAAATGTGCTCGGCTGGTCGCGCGAGGATGTCATCATGTACCAGATGCAGCTGCGGAAGGAAGTCAGGAAGCGCGCGTTTCACGTCTACTACCGCCAAAGGGTCGTCTGGGGCCGGAAACCGGAGCCATCTGCCGCATAAGTAACAATGACATGATCTGGCCTACGCTTCTTCTTTTTTTGGTCTACAGTTATTTGGCACTCAAAGTATATTATCCTAGTACATAAGCCGCTCAGATACAAACACAATGAATACTACCTAAATCTGGTTCTACTTCTGCTTTTGTCTATGTCTTATATCATACCTCCCATGTGCATTGGAGGATCCTTTGAAGGAGGACTGGTGATTGGGGGGTCTTTTATTGGTGAGCTTGGCACCGGTGGTAATGCAGTCGTTGGGACGGTTGATGTTGAGCTTGCATATGTAGATGTGACTGACTCTGTGACTGATTCGGTTGTCAAAGGTGAGGCTACTGGAGCAAGTGACTCGGCCGGATACAGCCTCCATTCGGGCACAAAGTGCATCGTGAGCCCTTGTCTATTTCTGCTCTGCCAGAGCCCAAATAATTGCATGTTGGTGTTATGGTGCTTATCGCAATATCTCTAGATTTTCCGCGCAAGACTAGAAAGCTACGGCATTCAACAGCTTCATGTGAGACTATATATGTTTGTTCGACGTTCGATAAGTTGTTCCTTTAGCTTGAACCCATTCTTTCAAGCGATCCCAATAATCTAGTCACCACTTTTCTTCCTCTCTGTATTGCAAAGTGCCTGAATAACTTGCCAGGAAAGGGAGATTTAGCTTCATGAGTTTATATAAGACTACATGGCTTGGGCCGTAGTATGATATCGGCAAGGCTCTTATTGTAATACCAATCGAGTAGACTAGGACTAGCCAATGACTTGTACATATAAAGATTCGCTTTTAAGATGGTCAGTTTACCAGATCGTTTTGCATAAACTTCTATTACAATACCACAAACCACTAGTATTATTGAAGTAAGACCTGCAAATTCTTGCGAAATTTCGAACATTTGCCATAGTTGGATGTGGTTAGTTGTATATAGTCATTAGACTTGTTATCTAATTGCATGCACTGCAATAATCAAGTCAACGTATTGAACGCGGCAGCCAGACTATACGGTAAGAATCGGCCAGTAAAAGTATAGCATCAGACGGGGGGAATACAGCATTCGCCATTACAAGAATCTTTACCAAGTTCCGAACCACTTGTAGAAAGTGGTAGTTGTTGTCAAAGTAAGACGGCATCTCTCCCAAAATTACATGGGGTATCCAGGAGGCGAGTTTTGGGATTTCCATTCATCTACAAAAGGTATGATGTGTATAATAGACGTGTTTAATTTTGCCGGCTATAGTATGTCACCCCAAACAAAGATAGCTCGTGCCGGTTAATGTGGTCGATATGAAGTATATATTGCCTGGCGGAGATGATCATAGGTCTAGTCATGCACTGCCAAGGCTGCCTTGCTTCCGTTTTCCCATTACGGAAATTCGCCCTGGACATTTAAGGCCCCCCCCGGAGAAGATGTGCTTTGCAATTTACATCGGTACCAGAACTGGAGAGCAGCGCTCTCCCGCGGGCATGTGTTCCTCTAACGCTTGTGCTTGGTTTGCACGTTCATTATATGATATACTGAAAACTCGCGGTAATCTCAACCGTTCTGGACCACAATATAATGGCTACCTCGGAGAATGATGGACTCGTTCTTTCCGTACTCGATCCATGTGATCACATGAATGCACTGGTAGTGTTGCAATGTCGCAAGTATACTCGGAACGACGAGGCGGTCGGATTGCTGCCTAGTCCTATATTATAACACACGGAAGATAAGCTTGAGCTGTTAAAGTCTTAACCCGTAGTCACAAACTCTAATGTCTGGGGTCTGAGTCGAGTACATAAAGCTGAAGATGCCAGATGAAAACGACAAAAAATAACCGTTGTCGCAAGGTATCCAATGTCTTTGAGAGTCGCCTGCACCACAACGACAAATAACAATGAAGTCAGCGTCTACTATTGCAGTTTATTTGGCCTTGGCAGCTCGCCAAGTTGCCGGCCACGCCACATTTCAGCAGCTCTGGGTTGGCGGCAAGGATTTGATAAGTTCATCTATTTTTATTCCGTCTTGGTATTTTCAAAGGTGTTCCTGCTGACAGCTTCACGGGTCGCAGTGCGCTCGCCTGCCGTTATCAAACTCTCCAGTTACTGATGTCACATCTACGGACTTTCGCTGCAATGCCGGCACATCGCCCGTGGCCTTTAAGTGCCCGGTAAGCCCGGGGTCGACGGTGACAGTGGAGATGCACCAGCAGAATAATGACCGAAGCTGTGCCAACGAGGCTATCGGCGGTGCTCACTACGGCCCCGTCAGTGTATACCTCAGCAAGGTTGACGATTCTAGCAAGGCTGATGGGTCGTCCGACTGGTTCAAGGTTTTTGAGGACGGCTGGAAGGCCGGTGCCGGCAGCGACAACGGTGATGCCGACTACTGGGGCACCAAGGACCTTAACACGTGCTGTGGCAAGCTGGATGTGCCCCTTCCAGCCGATCTTGCGTCGGGTGACTATCTGTTGAGAGCGGAAGCCCTGGCACTGCACGCTTCCGGGACGACTGGTGGTGGCCAGTTTTATATGACATGTTTCCAGCTCCAGGTCGGTGGGACAGCGGCGGCAAAATCGTCTTCATCGGCCTCTAAAGTACGCGCCGTATCAAGAGCACTTGCTGCTGACTACCAGACCGTCAAGTTCCCAGGTGCATACAAAGCATCGGACCCTGGTATCCTCATCAACATCCACACTAAGCTGTCGACCTATGTCGTCCCCGGACCCGCCGTAGTCGCTGGTGGCACTACTCGGGTTGCCGGATCACCATGCACTGGCTGCGAGTCGACCTGCAAGCCTGGATCGAATCCTTCCGGAACAGCTATATCGGCGCCGCTCCCGACCTCTGCTGCTGGTGGTGGATCTGGTGGGCTTCCTGATGGCAGCTGTACCGTTGCCCAGTTTAACCAGTGTGGTGGTACCGGCTACACGGGCTGCACTACTTGTGCTGTAAGTCAAACTACGCTCCAGTGATTTTTCCTTTATGGATTGTGCTAAAAATACCAGTCTGGCCTCACATGCAAGGATGTGTCCCCTCCTTACTATTCGCAGTGTAGTTAGCGAGATGGTACTTTCTTTCATCGCAACGACCACAGGTCATCTAGTAGGTCCTCGATGGCCTCGGTTTGTTCATAATAGCACGGGATGTATTACGACACGGATAGGATCCTTACTATGATAGCAAGAAAACAAAATAAGCTTAAAGATCCAGCCCAATAGTATGGTGCACTAGCTAGAGAGATCGGACGATTTTAAAAGCTGATAAGACCGGTGCGATCGTAGATAACAAAAGTACATATTCTTCTTTGTGGCCGTGGCCGTGTGTCTGTTGTTCAGTCTTTAAGTAACAGTTGAACACTGGCAATGGGTAGTTTGCGAACAAAGAAATGTTCGTTGCTGACATGGTTATCCACGAATGTTTTTGTATGCATAGTCACGTACAGCATGAGTTAAGAAATAATGATATAATCGCTTTAGTGGTTATTCACTAGGATATGGATAAAACTATGGACAAAAAATGACTAGATGATTGGTATATGGCAGTCTAAGATGCGCACACATCTTCGTCTTCGTCTTCCGACATCGGGTATATAATATTAGTTCAGCAGACAACAACACACACAAGACACAGCTCCGTTTTTTTGTTTACTGCTTGGGAGTGATCATGTTCAGCTCAGTCTCAGCGATGGGAGCGGGCAGGTTCTCAGTCTTGTTGATCTCGTTGGTGCCGACGACCTTAGTGGTGCCCTCAAGAGTGAGCTCGTAGTCCCTGTTCTGGGACAGAACGTACTCCTCCTTGTCAATGTGGCGGAACATGAAGTAGAAGATAACGGTCAGGACACCGCCAGTGATGGCCGGGCCACCAAAGTCCCAGGTCAGGTAGGGGTCAGTGACGACAGACGAGCAAGCAAGGCCGATGGCGTAGGCAACGGCAGTGTTGAACAGGTTGATGGCAGAGACCAGACCACGCATGTTGACGGGCGAGCGAGAGTAGGCAATACCGAAAGCAGGGACGTTGACAAACAGCTCAGAGATACCACCCAGGGCGTAGGGAATGGCCATCCACCAAATAGTGATGGGGGCAACACCAGTGCCGATGGTACAGTCGCTGGAGCCGAATTTACCGCAAGGGGACTTCTTGTAGGCAAAGTGGTTGAGGACGGTGTAACCAACACCACCAGCGGTGGACATGGCCAGGCCAGTGGTGATACGGGCAATGGGACCGTAGTGGATGTTGGCCTTGCGGAAGAAGGGGTACAGGCCGTAGTTGAGAATAGGGGCAGACACAATAATCGACAGGGAGTTGAAGTTGCCAATAACGTCGTTGGGCACACCGTTGGTGGTCAGCATGGTCGACAGGAAAGAAGCGGCAGAGCCGATACCGTTGTCGTTGAGGTATTGAATGGGGAAGAAGCTGAAAATGCCGGTAGCCTGGAAAGTGCGGCGGACATCATCGACAAAGCTGTCGTTCCACCGGGTGCTGATGGTCAGACCAGCAGCGGCAATATTGGAAGGCTTGGCCAGATCCCAGAAGCCGTGACGGCCAATGTGCTTGATACCACCGCGACGGAAGCAGACACCAAGGACGCGGAAGACGTTGGGCAGATCAGAGCCACCAGCAGGGTGCAGGATCAGCTTCTTGCGGAGGAACCACAGAAGACCGGGCAGGGGAATGTACAGGACCAGGGGAATGGCAAAGGCCAACCACCAGCCGACGTACTTCTCAGAGTAGGCAGTAGCGACACCCATGAAGCCACCGATGTTGATCACAAGGTAAAACCACAGCATAGCACGCTCGGTAGTAGCCTCAGGATCCTCAATGACGCGCTCGCCCTTCTTGGTGGTGACGACCACGGGCACGGTGTTGACCATCTGATCGAGCAGCAGGGGCGAAACATTGGGCTTAAACATGGCAGCACCGATAGCGAGGATGTAGACAGACAGGAAGAAGGGAGCCTTGGCGTTGCCGTTGGCGAGCAGATCCTTGGAACCAGCGACAATGAGCAGAACGTGAGCGATACCAAAAACAGCAACACCCCAGCAGATCAGCGTGAAGCGACCAGTGCGGGCATCAGCGAGGTAACCAAAGAGTAGGGGCAGAGTGTATGCCAGCATGGAGAAAGACTGGGAGACGGCGTTGGCAGTGACGGTACCCATACCAAGGGCACCGGCAGTCTGCTGGGTGCCCGAGGGAGGAGCACCCCAGCCGTTGCCGCCAGCGGGCAAAGGACGGTTGACGTAGTTGCTGATGAGGGGCTGGACACCATAGTAAGAAGCACGCTCGCAGAACTCGACAATGCAGATGAGGTAGGCGACGGTAGGCAGCTTGCCGGGGACACGGCGCAGTGTGTGCAGCTCCTCCTCAGTGGGCTTGCCCTCATAGTCTGCGTCGATGACGGAGGGGTCGAGGTAGGCAGCGTGGCTGTCGCCAGGGGGCGTCTGAGCCATCTTGAGGTCGTCGGAGGTCTTTTCTGTGACTGAATCGTTAGATTGTGATTCCAAATTCAATTTTAAGTGACTTCAAAGCGTATTGAAATCAGTGTGCATGAGAGGGCACGAGGGTACATGAGATTGCATGAAACCCAGATTGAGACTCACTTTCGGCCATCTTGAATATTCCTCCCTGGATTTTCGTGCTTGATCCTTTCTGCTGGAGATAGGAAGAAGAGAAGAAAATAAAAAATGAAGGGGAGGGGAGAGGGGTGAAGAAGGGTTAAAAGTAAAAGATGAGAAGGGAATGGGACAGGGGAGGACAAAAGAAGACGAAAAAAGGCAAGAGAGGACGCAGCTGGTCTTTTATGCAGATCCAAGGTAGGGTACGTAGAGTATTACTGGTAAGAGAGGAAGAGGACCGAGGAGGAGGAGAGGGTAGCAAGACCCAAGTACCACCATAAGTGGGCAATATAGGAATTGGGAAGGAGGAGGAAGTGCCAAGGCCTAGCCCGATATCAGTGATAGTGAGAGTGAGAGCAAGACACTGATAAACAACCGCGGACGGTGGGTGGCAATTACAGAGGGGAGGGGGGGTCAGAGGAGATAGACAAAGCCAGGCATTGATTGCGCGAGCAGGATGGAAGAATAGACCAAAACAGAAGACACAAACACAAAACAAGCATGTAAGTGCCACGCTAGTGTGGTTCCAGAAGCACGCGGCAATATGAGTAGAAGAGGAAGGCACGGTATTATGGATCGAGTTACTGTATAAAAAGAGAAAGAGCGACTGGCACGGCGCAGGACAACGCAATCTTGGAGCAGAACAGAAAGAAGAAGGTGCGTATGTGCGTATGTGCGTACCAACTTCTTCCTACCTCCGTCCTCCTCTGTGCTTCCGTAGTTTGCGCGCCTTCCATTTCTTCTCGAATCACGCTATGGTCCCCATAATAACTGCTGTGCGCCCAAAAACGCAGTACGAAGTATTATCTCATTTCGCGCAACTGGTAGGAGAGAGTAGGACGAAAGAGGCAGCTAAATTGACCATCTCGCGGTCTTTTTCTATTATCTGTGATTCTACTGATTTAATCATTTTATGTCATTTTATCACTAATTGAATAGGTAACTAGCGTCCGACGTTCTGCGACTGCCGTTCTTCCTAGACAGGACAAGTGTGTAATGTACCTTTACACATTATCTTGGTGTGGAGGTACAAGGTACACTGCTACCTGTGCTAAAACCCGCGCTAATCGTCGCATTACGGAGTACTCCCGTAGCTTAAGGTGGTGTGGAGCCTGGGAATTGGCCTGGGACGGGGACTCGCCTGCACTAGAAGCTACGCAGTTGTGCAGCCCGGGGAAGGCGCGAGCCAGCAGCAGTATCCAACAGTTAACAGTTGTGTAGGTGATACTAGATGATAGCGAAGGATAAGAGTTCTGAGGTGTAGGGCCGCCTGGAGATAACAAGGCTATCTGCGGTTACATTAACTGATCAATTACTTTTGGGCGATGTGATGTAAGTGAGCAGCGGCTGAGATAGGGAAGCCTGCTACATAGCACAGACGGCCAGGCGAGGTTATGCGAAAGCTTATTTCGGGCGTCACGTCGAGGCAACCAAGGTCGAGGTCGAGGTCACCGGCGAGGCCAACGAACGAGGCAAGAATCTAGAGGTCAAGCTGAGTCCAGAATCACTGAGGAAGAAGACGTCCGAGACGCCACAGGGCCAGGCCGAGGCACGCCAGCTAGACGGCGGATTGCCAATCCAGGTGGTGATCACACCGAAGCACACCACGGGGGCAAAAGGCCTATGCAACGTCTACTTGTACTCCGTACTTTACGATACTTTATTTTCCAGGGGCTGTTTTGATTGTTCAATCAGCTTACAGGCTTTCTAGTTGTCAGTCAGATAGTTGCTCTGTGAGTGTTCTCCGTCTCACTTCAAATGTGATAAACGGCGCCCAATTCGTCGACGCCCCCCTCGTCTGCTATTTGTCTTCTCACGTCTACTCACGCTATCCCTCACACGACCCGAATGCTGGTGGTTCGCCAATGGATTATGCTTATTTGTAAGCGACTATGTTGCGTAGGTGTATATGTAGCTGTGACTGTATTCCACACGACCATGTTTATTTTCACCTTTCCACGAATTAGACGCGGCACGTTGAACATCCGGTGTTTCTTGATATGGAATCACTGTTCTGTGCATAGAAAATCGAATTAGCTACGACGTATCAACTACTTCGTATGCGCTCTGACTCAGGCTTCTGGCCGCTGGTTGGCTCCCGTCCTTTCGCACCACCATATCCTTGATATCCACCACAAGCTACATCCTATCCCTGCTCTCTCTAGTCTTGGCAGCCTTTCGTGATTGCAAGACAGTGTCGTTCATTGCCCAATTCGGTAGGTGGTAATGTCCATGTATCTCTCATCTCACGCACCTGATAGCTGTCCCCTCCTTCAGGTCTCTCACTCCTTTTTCTGCACTCATCTGGTGCTCTCGACATTCCTCTACCCCAACCCAAATATAAATACACAAATATGCTATCACAATCGAGGTAAGCTGTTTCGTTGCCATCCTGTTATCTTAGTCCCTTGGCTGTTGGTCGGCTGTTGGATCATGTTCGTGGATCATGGACTACAGGACTACACGAAGAAGGTATCACAAATGCAATACGAGCATCGCCTATCGCTAGTGCTACACTCGTCGGTCGTTGTCTCTGTTCTTCTCGTCTTCAGTGCTGCTTTAAATCTCCTGCTGTCTACTTGTATTCGCGCCTGTCTACCGTGGCCTGTGATACATTGATCCTGTTGCTTGTTCTATTGCGTGTATATGTAGACGAATGCAACTCCATGCCTCTACTTGTCTGAGCTCATGTCTGATATGCCAATGCTGATGTGCTGATTCACTGGTATGCCGTATTATGCCATACGTCGTATACGCTATTACCCAATACGGACCTACATCCGTTTCCATCTAATTGACCCCGAGACCCGTACCTGTCTCTTCTACAGAGTAGATTTGCAGTTCTGTAGAGCGCTCGCTCTTCGGCTACTCAGGCCTTCTGCTTGGCCGTCTTGGCTCTGCGGGCGAAGAAAAAGGTTAACCAAGGTAAGAATTGCTGCAAAACGCTTGTACGCGAAATGGAAATTCAAATAGCAGTCGCCGCTGTCACTTGGCGCAATGGTTTTTTTTGTTTTTTTTGTTGTTTTGGCGCTTCTTCTAGGAAACCAAGCCACTATCCAAGTCAAGCCTACCAAGCACTGGCCTAAAACTGAGCTAGAAATTCTTGCTATCTGCCCAGCCGGAGAGAAAAAAAACCTGCAACCGAATGCAATGTTGAAAGGCTATCTAACTTGGTGGTAATTGTTTTATTATTATTTTAATTCGACTACTTGCTTCGCGACTTTTATTGATCTCTGCTTCATATCGTTCATGTCCAACAGCTCGCATCTTACCTTCTTCATACTCTACCGAATCGTTAATTGCATCTGGCCTTGGCACGAGCTAGGCATGTCATCGCGCTGCCAAGACCAGGACACGCTGTGTTCTGTGCATACGAAATAGGGCTTCTGGCTTCGATGGCTTCTATTTCTCCGTCTATATTAATGCAAAACTATGAGCAGTGGGTGGCGTAAAAAGAAGCGGCTCTGTGTGTATGATTTGCAATTAGGTGTCTTTGTCGTCAACCGCTTAGTTCGGCACAGCAAGACCGCCACTGGT
Source organism: Ophiostoma novo-ulmi subsp. americana (assembly GCA_029298975.1). Taxonomy (NCBI): domain Eukaryota; kingdom Fungi; phylum Ascomycota; class Sordariomycetes; order Ophiostomatales; family Ophiostomataceae; genus Ophiostoma; species Ophiostoma novo-ulmi. The sequence continues at coordinate 2,288,143 of JANSMA010000003.1, read as the reverse complement.
CGTGGACCGACAGCACCGAGTCGGCCCTTTATCATTGAGTGATAAGACACAGACCGCCATGTACAGATCCTCTCAATTTCTGCAGCATGTCTACTTTGAGATCCTTCCTGCTGCCAGGTGCTACATGTCGGAGTGTTTTTGGCCCCCTTAACTGTAACCTTACAAGTGCCACCACCTCGACCGCTAGAGTCCACTCTTTTTCTTTTCGTTCTCTTTGACTTGATCTTTTTGCCTTTGACGCTAAGCCCGGAAGTGGTAGGTCAGATACAAGGCGGGTAACTATTTCTTGGTCCCTACTCCATAGTGTGGCCTAACGCAGACGATGTAAAGAAAAAGAACCAGACGATGAGAAATCGAATTCAGATTACAAAAATGAAAGAAGGAGGAGGCAAAAGGAAATGAATCAAGTCGCAAGAACAATGGGTGGCACACGGTTTGGTTCTCTTCTCGGTGCTCCTCCCGGTGAATGAGTTTGAAAACTGTTGAGTCAGAGTCTCTCGATATTGGATCTGTTAGACTCGTCCAGTCCCTGGCACTGGTTTGTGGCGTTTGGTGGCGATAGAAGCGGTTTAGAAGGATGGAAGAAAAATACCTGCCAGGTCGCTCTGCAAGGCACATGAACTCTTGCGACACTCAGTCACACAATGGCTCAGGCCATTGCTTGCGCACACGACCACACACTTTAAAAGATTTTTTGCCTTTTTATCACGGCATTCAATATGCTAATACGATGGGGTTGGGATGGAAGACTCGCCCACCACAGTGGTAATGTATTACGTACGAGTTATTCGTAGCGGTAGTCTATCGGTGGTCTACTTCAACATAGCAAAATACTGTGCTTTGAGCTTCGAACCACTATGTTCAAGCTGACGCCTTCTACACATCATGTTGTCGAAACACTACATTAGTTTCACGCACTTGGCCACCGCGACTACCAGCAGCCTGACAACACAAATCACACTTTCTTGTTATGTGGTTATGGTCAAAAACATATCAGTCCCAAGCTACACTGCTTAGACGCTTGGCAGACAAGCCGTCTAATTCAGTACCCCGGCATAATTACGGCGGGGACAGACGTACCAAGTGGGAAGTGGGAACAACCTCGTGAGTTGATGAAGCCTCCTTCCTTCTTGGGACAATCACGAGAAAGACGAGACCAGTTGTAGACTCAAGCTCAGTTGACTCGGTGGAGCAAACATACGGAATAACATAACACAGGTGCTTGGAGTGTGTGATAGGGAATAAATAGCTCGAATCATATCCCGTCGCGCTGGATAAATATCATCGTGTACTGTGTCCACCAGGCTGTTCCACTTGTCGTCAGTCGTCAGTCGTCAGTTTCAACGGCCATCGTCTAGCATCATCCTCACCAACGCCAGCAGAAAGAAAATAGTCGCAGGCAAAAAATTATTATATTGCAAAGCGGAGCTGTGGTCGGTGCCGTCTCGCTCTTTTCTCCTCGCTAATGTCGCGCTTTCACTACAAACAAACGATAAGAGGAAAAAGACATCACCGAGCATCTTCGTACTCGAGGGAAATAGTCCCATATTACCATGTTGGCCCCCGAGAATAGCTCGGGAAATAGCTTGCGTCTGCTCTGGTAGTCTGATACTACGACTTCTTGCGTCTAGCTTGCTTGCGTCTGTGCAATACTCTATATTACTCCTATTCTCCTTGTGGTATGGGCCGGTTGCTGGACCATGCCTCTCACCTTTTTTACAGATCCAGCATCATCAAATAATAGCAGACTTTCTGCACTTTCCGTTGTTATGTTTATCCTCCCCGGACACTTCCCCAAGAAGGGAAAGATATTTTGGACAGCATGGGGGAACAGGAAGCCAAAAAAAAAAGTCGGAGTCCATCCCCCTCCGAGTCATGTCCGATATTCTTGGTTGGGATAAATCTTTTCAAAATAAAATACTTGATGAATTAGTAAAATCCATAAGGAGGATAGCTTGTTGCTGTACAATTTTCTACTTGGGTTTTTATTCAATTTCTGCAGCCTTATTCAAATGCACGCCTGGCATAAATTATTCAGGTAGAAAAAAGGTACGTTAAACGCAACGTCGTCGACAATATCAACGTCGTCATGTTGACAGAGGGGACGTCCGCTCTTCAAACCTTGTCCAAAGAAGACAAGACGGCAGCTCGTCCAATGACAAACAACATGTTGTCAGTCGCGGAAGGGGATGTTGCCACCGCACAAGCAGGTCTGGCTGACAAATACTTTGTGACTTACTGAACAACAGCATGGCATTTGCTTTTCGGCGGGCAAAATTACACAAAAGAAAAACTGCCGGCAAGCACGGCGTGACATCCTGCGGCGTCTCTGCACTACATGGCTATGGTCTGGGGAAGCGTTTTGCTATCCTGGTCTACCACTTACGCGGCGTTAAAGGTCATCAACGGTTCTGGTACTGCCGCGCCGATACGTGTATTGCATCCGTGCCAACTTATCATCTGATCCTGCAGCCAGATAGTCTCCAACGTATATGCTGGCATATGTAGACATCATGCAGTATGTTCAAACATCAACGCTTAGCCTTGTATTGTACTTCAATATACATTATCGTGATAATAACGAATCTCGAACAATTGCGTGCTTGGTATTCTTTACGTTACGAAAACACTTCAAAACGTGAACAGGAGAACATAAGTCAGCACAAGCCCCAGAAACTCTCCGATGGAGTTAATCCGCGAGATGTTCCATGAAATGTCCGCTCAAACGCCAGTCAATAATACAACTGGAGCCTCAAAGATTCCGAATAATAACGGAATAACATTCCTCGGACCACGGATTTATTTGCATGCTATGTTAGGCTTTTTGCTAATACAATATTGTTTGAAGTCAATTAGCAACAAACCGTTTGAGCTTCCTGTTACGGCACTAGCCTGCCCAGGAGGAAATTGGTGTGGTGGAGTGGCCATCTCGCTGCATACTTGACGGGCACCAAAGACGGCAGCCAAGACTAGACCGTCAGATCCAAGCCAGCTAAGCTGGCCGGCAAACAAGCTTATCAAAGGGATACGATATGGGGACGTCTACTCCTTGCGTGTATTACCTCCTTTATGAGGCAGGTCCGGGCAGCCCCCCGTTGCTGTTGGTTGTAGATTGGTAGCCGTTGTTAGTGGCACGCACACAAACGCGGTAGACACACTGACAAGCAGAGCCAAGACGAGAGAAGTAAGACGGAGCCTTGTACCTCCCGATCTCATTCAACCGAGCCGTTGAGCGTATGGCAGCTCATTTGCAGCTAGTCACGAGATATTAATTTTTGCCTCTCAATAGTGAGCTCGGGAGTGAGCTCGAGAGTGAGCTCTATTGGATAAGCCTGGACGTGACACAATGCTGCATTGCCCGAATAGGAAGGTCTTGCTCGACATCAAACAAAAATACCGCCGCCAGCACGTCAAGGCTTGGGGTGCAGTATCTATGAATAATAGATTCCTTTAGCACCGATGTACGATGCTTGGTAGTAACACGAGTGAATAACGGTTATGCGGAGAGATGGCGATGATAACATTGCTGACAATTATCAATTTCATAGTGGTAATGTGGCCTACATTTCAGTACGAGGCATGTTGGTCATGAATAGAGGTAGAGTGTGCATCCAGAGTTTTGACTACTTTATATCAGACACTTTGAAATAGTATGCATTCTCGATGGCAACGATTCGGATGTAGCCCTGCAAGCCTCGCCTATTGTAGGCTCCGTCGACGAACTATGCAGCTGGCCATGACCATACGTTGTGAGCTTTATTCTTTGTCCGTTAGTACGCAACTATGAGCTAGATTCTACAGTGATAAGATTAGATCATGCTGCATAATCGACTTTTTATCACGAATGCGAGAATGCGAAGTTATCATAGGAAATAACAATGGTATTTGCGGTGATTCATACCCTACTTAAATGATCTACTTATCTCTTCTAACTTGAATATAAATGTTCTACTCAGTCATATACAAAATTCTCAAGATATTAAAAATTAACTTAGTTATTGTTTGAGAACGTCAAGTTTTTTGAATAAAATCAATGCTCCTTGATATCAAAGTACAACTTTTCATGATAATAAATTAAATTAAATTAAATAAAGACTATAAAATTTTCAAAATTAACACGTCGTAACCAATCCCATCACCCAACATAAGAGACCAAGAAGAGACCAAGAAATGCCATGGCCTGATAGCATCACGGCACCTTGCTTGTGCGACTATATTTGTTTACAAGCTTCCGTATTAGGACTAGCAGTTCGCTGTTAAGCCGACGTGGACCGTTACTATCCTCTTCATCGCCACCCCCAGTGAACAAGTTGCTTGGCTGCTTAGATAGGGGCGGTATATCAGTATTTTTGTTAACCAGATGAAGAAGGAGGACACTTCGGGAACCGGGGCCGTCCTTTGATAACTGCGGCCCCGGGCGGGTGGACCATGCGGGGAGAGCTATCATATGGAAACCAGGACACAAGACTCGTGTTCAAAGTCCGGGGAACCTCGATTTGTACGTAAGAGATAGACCGCGAGTATACTTTTCTGAATGACATGAGATGAATAGCTAAATGTAACTACTTTGGTTGATAAACAGCAATACTGTCCTTGTCAAGACTGCCACCAAGCATCAATCATATTGGCTGCCTTGAGACGCAACAGCATCGAGGTACTTGAGACGGCCACCTGTTGGCATCTAGAATCAGATGAATAAGTTGCTGTGTTAATATTCTGAAGGTTTTAGAGAGTTTGGGAGAAAATGAAGCTGCTGATCTAGTAGCTGCACTGGAGTGCGTTACTCGGTGTTCTAAGCTATAGAAATCCGATGATGTGGCCTGAAACGGTCTCGTTGGACCGGCTACGTGCTGTGCAAGACCATATAAAAAAAGGAGTACTGGCACTTAAGATAGCATTTTTGACCTTCTACAGACGAAGCAGGTGAAGATGGTAAGCCGAAAGGAGCTTCTAACTACAGCCTGATAAGAAATATTAGCAAGCATGCGACGAATTGCAGTACCACACGACACTGTAGACTGCAATTAGCAGTTTTCTATACAAGGAAGGTGGAAAATTCTATGCTACATGGTGATACTGCTTTATTTCCTAGGAGAGTTCTGGCATCCCCAGTCACAAAGAAAAACAACATAAACACCTTAGAGCAGCGAGAATAAGACGATAAACCACCAGACTCTGACAGAAACCACCCCACTGACGACCTTTGGCTCCGAGAACATACGCACCATGTTGGAGGCATAATGGATGCTGTGCAGGGTCTACGCATGATGCTACACACATGGCATCACCCATGAAGGAGTTCACTACTGTGCCGAAGCCATGGTGAGAAGAATATGCACGCGAGTAATGCAACCGTCTCGGTACTGCCATATAAAGAAGCTTATCGCGGTGTTATAGAGCCTCGTCACTAATCCGAGATTCACTTTAGTTTTATGGCATCTGAGATCTGAAATCTGAAGCCTGCAAACAAGTATCATAAGACTTGTGTTTGCGAAGAATAGAAGTTCGGTAGACTCATACTACAGAGGTTCATATCACCAGAGCACGACAGCGGACGAGCTAAAAAAAAAAGCAGGTCACAAGAGATAGAAGGATAGCCGCCAACGCGCCTCTCATGTGTCTAGACCGGGCACGAAATATGGATGAGATAACTTTTGAAGGTCGACACATACCACCTCGCGCGTCACAGACAAAAGACTTCGCTCGAAGGCATCCAAAGGCATAACTGGAAAGAAAGCAATTGTTGGCAAGGTCCCAATCATTTACGACCAGGTACAATACCGATGAATCGCTCAACTGCGAGAGAGATCAAGCTTTCTCGACTCATTTGGTAGACTTCGAGCCGCCAAACGAAGGGATGAGCTATATCGCTGCCACCAAGTGAGGTTGCGCCCTGAATAGTTCAGCCCGAGCGTCCGGATCCCCTCTCATGGGTGTGATGCCCGATCTAGGAGTGATGTATCCGAACAGGACAACGATAGATGAAGGTAGTACATGGCAAGGTTGTCCATGGTGTATGGCACCTTCAAGCCGCAAAGATTTGGAGACTGAATTATCAAGTGATAATTGCTGATGCGCCCGTATTCATACGATGAGGATGACAACCGGAATTGAGTTCCATACCGTGTCGATGGTCGGTCGCTGCTCGCCGAAGATTTGTTCCTGCGCGTCTTCTTTGACGTCAACAATGTTGCATCAATTGAGTGCTGCAGAGGGACTCTCATAATTCTCTCCAAGACTATTCATTAATGCTGTGGCTCGGAAGGAAAATTGCTTGATGCATCCAATCGATATCTCCGGACAATGACGAGGCTCACGGTCAGTTATCACGCCGTAGGCGCCTACACCCTTACGGTCTCACCGGCGCCAACGTTTCTCCATATGCAGGATAATGAATTTTGGTGGAGAAGTGGCTCGAGTGTTTTTATTGAGTAATAAGGAATTCCGGCCTGTGCTCGTCATTGAAAATGTAAAACTTCAGTTTGAATTCAATCCTTACAATTCCAAAATCTGAGAAATCTGAATGAATCAGGGTCAACTCAATGATGGACCTTTATCAGTACACAGACAAAGCCAAGGGGGATTAAAAAAAAGTTAAACAAAACCATAAGAAAAACCTTTCTGTTGGTTCTGCGATGAACAAAACATTTGCCTCGAACTCGCCAAGTCTTATCCACAAGTATCCGGTAGTGGCGTATCCCGATAGCGATATGGCGAATCTCATTGCATGAATGTGGTTACTCCAGGCTATCGATCTGCGAAAGGGCGCAGATTGACATCGAAAGCCAAAAAAAAAAGAGCAAAAAGACGACAAGAGAAAACTCAAACTAAGCTCAACTCACCTCCAGCTCGGTTTCACCCGGCATATAAGTACAGACGTAAAACTCTGTCTGATAATCAAGCAGCCGACAGCGACATAAAGTCTTTACATAGAAAGGAATACGAGAGCGCGAAGTTGTGGTTTTTCGTTTTGGCTTCTCGTTTTATCTATCTACAAATTACAGCAGCAACGTCATTATTTGGCTTTTCAACGGCGTTTGTGATCGGCACTCAGCAACAAACCGACAGCAATATTTTTTCTCTGCCAACAGCCTTGATATTCGCAGAATCACGACAATGAACTCGGCAATCGCAGCTGACGAGACACAGCCTCTGCTGGCTGGTGAGCCGACATCGGGTTCTGGCACAACCTCCCCCTCACCATCGCCAACACTTGCCGGCGACGCAACAACCCTGTCGTTCAAAGACGATCCCGACAACCCACGTAACTGGCCTGCCACATTCAAGTGGTCAATTGTCTGCCTGTTGGCCCTTCTCGCATTTACTGTTACTTTCACTTGCATTTCTGTCGTCCCATTTGCGACACACATTGTGGAGGAACTTGAGGGCAATCGCAACAATGGAAATGTGCGGGCCGCAAGCGTGCTTCTCGTCACAATCTGGGAGCTCGGCGAAGCAGCTGGTCCTTTGGCGATTGCACCGTTATCCGAGACGGCGTCATGGGGCCGGTCGGCTGTTTTGACGGCTGCAACGACCATGTTTGCCATCACGACAGCAGGCGCTGCTCTTGCACCATCGGCGGGGCTCTTTATTGCTGCACGCGGCCTCACGGGCGTTGCAGTCGCCACAAACGTTCTGAACCCGGCCATTGTTGGCGATCTCTTTCCTCCTGAGAAGCGCGGCTCGGCTATGGCCCTGGTTCAGCTGGCACCGCTTCTCGGTGGTGCTATTGGGCCAGCAATTGGCGGCGCTGTAGCCGATACCTGGGGCTGGCGTTCCGTAATGTGGCTAAGTACGGCCCTTGCTGTTGTTTGCAATGTTCTTGTCTGGGTTGCTTTCCGCGAAACGTTCACACCGGCCATCAAGCAGGCGCGCAAGATTCGGCAGTTGAAGGAGAACCAGAAGATTGCTTCCGGTGCCGTGACACCGACAGAAGAGTCGATCGGCGCCACCTCAGAGGTTGTCGCTGAAATCCCCGAAACACCGGCATCATCCTCCGGCCTGCGCCACATCCGCGATGCCGTTCTTCGCCCGGCTATCTTGCTTGCAGACTCGTTTGTGCTCGCAATCCTTGCTGTGTTTGGCTCGGTTATGTTCTCGTACTTTTACGTCATGTCTGTCACTCTACCTGACATTCTTGAGACGCAGTACAATTTCAACTCGGCCGCGACAGGCTCGTCGTTCCTTATTTTCAGCTTCGGTGCATTCATCAGCGTCGTTGTTTGCAATAAGTACCTCGACCCTATTTACCTTAACCTAACGGCTAAATATGGTCGCGACGTTGTCGATGCCCATGGCAACTCTGAGCGCGTCGGCCGTCCCGAGTTCAAGCTGCCGCTGGCTGCCTGCAGCACTCTTGTCCTGCCCATCGCAACTGTGACTTACGGCTGGGCTGCCGAGTTTACTCTGCCTCTGCCGGTTCTTTTCTTGTCCGTGGGTCTGATGGGTTCATCGATGTTGCTCACTTTTATTCCCCTAGCTGCCTATGTTGTCGATTCATTTGGCCTCTACGCAGCCTCGGCCATGACCGGCGTCATTGTGACGCGGTGCTTGTGCGGCACATTCTTGCCGCTCGCTGTTTCGCCTCTTGTTGATGCATTTGGCTACGGCTGGGGTTTCATGGTTATGGCCGCTATTTGCTTCTCAGTGACTCCAATCCCCGTCTTTGTATACTACTATGGCGAGTCATGGCGGCAGCTGTCCAAGTACACGCGTGATGTCTGATTACTGAATTACAGGGTCGTGCTTTTGTTACAGCTACGTATGATGATGCCAAAAGATTTGTTAATTTGCGTGGTTTTTGCGATCTTTGTGTTTTGCATATACGTTGGGCGTTATTTGTTTAGAGAAAAGCAGCATGTTTAGACATTTATCCGATTTATAGTATTTATTGCCTTGATTACGTGATGTGGTCATCACATTACTTGCCCATCCTTCTTGCCAATACTGCTAGATTACGTCAGCGTTGAACCTCACCCGGCGAGCCCTCTATTGATAGAACCTCAGCCAGTATTGTCATGTCGCTAGTTGCGGATAAAACAACCCATTAATCAATGCACGGTACCATAGGCGATGCAGTTTGTGGCCGCTGGTCTGGGCTGCCAGCTGGCATGTCTGAAATTGTCGGATGCTCGTGCAGCTACGGCACAGACCCCAAGTGCATGGTGCCTTATCCGGCGTTGGACGGTCCATTTATAAATGCACACAGTACGCCCTTAAGCGGCACACCACTGCATCCCGAAAATTGCCACTAAAGCCGGGATCAGCAAACCCAGTATGTCTAAAACCGGGCGGTCTCGGCGTTGATATCGATAGTATATAGACACTCTTCAACGCCGTTTGTGTTTGTCGTGTCCTCTGACTGGGCGTATGGAGTATGACTCAAGATTATTGAAGAATGCATACAAAGTCACTCTTCCTGCTGCGTTTGCGTTTGTGCCCAAGGTGCCCTCAGTAGATACCGAAATTTGAGGTCCCTCTACTGACACGCTAATAGATCGATTATATATATTGGAAGATGCATTTGTTCAGCTGAATGTCATTGACGTGGTCTTATGCTTAACCTTCCACACCACCTGCGGCGATCATGTATTCTTTTGTGCTTAGCTGCATATAGGCTTTCATCCCAACTCCAGTCTTCGCGGGTAGCAAGTCTTGTGTGTTTGATGAGTCTCTATCACTGTTTTGATTTACTTGACAGAAGCCGCTGGCTAAAACTCTGAAAACTACCACTAGATATTTAGTGACTAACACGCTATCTAATAAACCGGCGCCGAGATACTTCAGTCTCGGAGTAACCGCCGTGAACGGTCTACTTTAGTCACATATACTACTTCGGGCCGCAATCTAAGGTTTGCTTGGTTATTCGGCATAAATATATAAATATTGATCCCAACAGCGTAAGCGAGGCGACTGACGCTGGTTCCAAGAAGTAATCAAGTCGCTTAGTCTACCCTTTGTCACTACCACGCAACCAAATAACGAGTCTCAAAGTCCAACCAAAGGCAGGCCAAAAAAAGAAGCTACGGAGACTAGAGACGCGGTCTCAAGACAAGGGAATTGACTATCGCTTCTATAACTAACTTGTGGGGGCTCATAGATTGCATCCAAAGATATAAAAGTCTGGAGATCCATTCGAGGTGTCGGGATCCATCATACCGCATATCATGAACTTTTACACAATGCTACTCGTAGCAGCACACTTTCCCCGCTATGGGCAGTGTTCCAGTCTACTCAGTGTAGCCGTGTCATAACTTTCGTAGATCGGACGCAAGATAACGTACCTCTCTGCGGCTGAGAGCTGGATGTACGCCAAACGATGACTAAATAAGCAAACAAATTGTGACTAGCAATAATATAATGCAGTGTGGCGTTCTCGTGAACGAGGGTAGGAGCAAGATATACTCGGACATGAAGTAGGATGTGATATGGTAAGAGATCCTGCACTCAAAATTATGAATATTGTTTCCCCAACACACTGCACCACGAGCAAGTTGCAATGTAGAATTTGAAAAATTTCCCGAGAATAAGTTATCGTAGTGATGATTATTAAAATACTATGAATAAGAAATAAAAATGTACTGTGGAGTATTGTGAAGGATATAATGGTAATACAATATAATATGTAAAGAGAAAAAAAAAAAACGGGAACAGCCAGCAAAAAAAGGAAAAAAAATAACTGAGGGCAAGAAGATAATTTTGAAGAGTAGAAAACCAACATCTCCAACATTGCAAGAAAATAAAGAGGGGAACAAATTAATAGACATCCAAAAATAGTAGAGATAAATTGCCTACTCAGAGTTCAAACTGGTGGCCCGCCACATCCTACAAGACTGCATCTTTATCTGCCCCCAGAAATGTGCCACCCTCTTGGTACAGCGGTGCAGTCAGGTTGACCCGTATTCGCGTTGTATTTTGTCTTGGAATGGACCGTAGCAAGCCTGACTGACACCAATGCGAGCCATAAATTCGGCAAAGAGCGCATCGCGAGGCAGCCGTGCTGTTCTATCAGATGAGCCGACAAGCCAAGAAGGCGAAAGGTCACGGTTGAGCCGGAGGTCCTCGTAGGCAGACTGTTGCAACAACAAATACTGCACAACGCTCTGAAAATCGGCCTGACGTCCCTTCATACCTAGCTCGACTACTTTGCCGCAGATTTGCAGCCAGCCCTGAACCAGGTCGTCCTGCAGAGTGCCTTCGAGGATGCGATACTCGACTGTTCGAGGGTTTGTCCGTGAACGTTCATCTTCGCCACCAAATGCACTAAAGTTGAACCCGAGACGCCGGTGCTCTCTCTGCGAACCGGACAGTAGCAAGCCAAGCTCTTGCGAGTTTGCACACCTCCAAATAGCCCGCAGAGCCTCGTACTGTGACTCCGAACCATCCACACCGTCCATATACTGGTACCATTCAGCCACGTTTTCAGCATCACCAGAACCTGACCGGATGCGAGACAAAATGTCTTGTGCAATTTTCACCGGGTCAGAGGCTGGATGGGCCCCTGCCAATGCTAGAGCTAGTCGACTATATTGCCTTTGTTCAAATCCCCACGTGTATTCATTCGTGAAGTTGGGTGAATTGGGATCGCGAACACTGCGGATGATGGGCTCGGCCAACCAGAAAATCGTTGCCAGCTTCTTGAGCGTGACAAGAGTAAATGCCGCGCCATCACACCGTCCGATGTGGACATGCACGTCGCATGTGTAGTTGACATGGGTTGGGAAACTCCTCACGCGAGAAAGAACGTTACTGACAAGCGGAAGGACGCTGCTGTCTTTCCAGGCTAGCTTTGGCGAATTCAGCTCAACGGAAATAGGCACGCCGTTGGTCCGGCGGGTGTTGGCTCGTGGATCCTCTGGCCGGTGCTCGACAGAGTTGGCCTTCTTGACGATCCAGTGGGTTGGCCAGTAGTTTTTCTCGTCAAGGCCAGCCTCAGTGATATCAGCCTTACTCACGGCTTGAGGCTGTAACGACTTTATGTTTTCAAAATTAGCGAGCCGGTTGTGATTTTCGGGTCGTCTGCTGATAGCACGGGCAAGAGCCGAGTGAGCCATCTTAATGATGTCATCATCAGGTCCAGAATGCATAGTGCTATCAATTTCAGAAAGCGGCAATCCCAGCATCAGGAACTTGAACTCTGTGCCGATGCATATATCATTCACTGTATCCGGACCGGTTGGCTGACCTGCAACGAGGCTGGCAGAGTTGAGACGGATAACGCTCGGCATTGTCACGCTGGAATCTGGGCGTGATTGGGAGTCCTCGGGCGTAAATAATTAGAAATAAGAACTCGTCTATATCTGTGACAACTGCACGGCCTGCGTGCGATGTTGAGATGAGTTATACAACTGGGGCGTGAGCAAGATTGCAGCTGAGGAGGCGAAAATAAACCCTTGAGGCGTGATGTGATGTGATAATATATATATATATATATATATATATAAGGCGTTAAGGTTAAGTTTTCCAAGAAAAAGAAAACACAAAGGAAGGCAGATCGAAGAAAGGGGGGCAATGGAACAAAAAAAACGTGGGACGGGATTAAAGCAGTTAAAAGATACTGATAAGTATGTGTGGCGTCTGTGGTGGGGGATGGGGGAGCTCCCTAGTGTAGCTCCCGGCCGGCCTAGTGGTATGGAGTAGTAGTTAAGTACGGAGTCGTCTAAGATGAAATTCGGTGTGTACATATATTTGCTGGTGTACTCGTAATGTAATAGAAGAATGAGAGGGGGGGGTGCACTTATGCTGGCATCGATACAGTCTGATAGGTTGAACTGCTTACTTCGTTTAAGTAGGGGTAGAATACCAAGGCTGCCGAGAGTGCGGCCGTGGCCTCTTTATACAGGTCCAAGGTGAGGCCGGCAAGTCTATCAATCCGACTTGATGCTATCTAGAAGTAGACTTATGACTGTTCAAGCTAAAGGGACGGACTAATTCGTAATCGCCGACGGTAAGGATGGAGAGACAAAGGGGGAATAGAATGACAAACAAAACATAACGTTGGGAGCGCACGCAGCGTCCAAAAAAAAAAAAAAAGACTGAGATGTGCGGGAGTGGAGTTGATCCTGTTGAGAGAAGAGCTCAAGAGACGGTCGATAAAGCTCGAGATGAATATGGATAAAACGGAGTAGAAAAAGGCGGAACGGTGGTGTATTAACTGACAAGTATTGAGGAAGGGGGGAGGTGTGCGAGCAGTGCATGATGACAAGAACCGGGACGACTGGAAAAAGGCACCCCCTTCCACCAGTTGGGAGCCAGGCGGTAGGAGAGTCTATTTGGAACAAGACGGGAGGCTTGCCTTGACTTTGGCCTTCAGTTTTGGTATTTCGTATGATAAGACCTGGCTTGATAGATAAAGGCTGTCGAATATGAGATGACTGCCGTTGAGCCAAATGTAGGCGACGGTAGACGAGTTCAAAAGCATTTGCTAATTATGCGTGATAAAAAAGCAACAAACTAGGACCACAATATTCGAATACAGGGACGGCAGTATGAGGTCGACTATGATTCACACCAGAACCAGTGGTGAACTTGAGAAGATGAGCTTCTTGGCAAGCGGAGGAGGGGGGGGGGGTGTTTTGAGTATGGAATGAACCGGAGTGCTGGCAGGTCAAAAGCCAGATATATCGGACACTTTTACTTAAACTGGGAGCATGGGACGGGGGAGCAACAATAGACATAAGAACAGGAGATAATATGCGGAATCGATGGTGCCCAAGGGACAAAGGAACCGCAATGGATCACGCTGGTCAAGGTAGGTTGCAGGCAATAATAGACTCAGACCAAGACAGAAGTGACGAGTAGAAGTCCGCCGAAGAAACGGAGAAAGGACTACTCCATATTTATTAAAAGTAACAGCTCTCCAAGTATCGATAATAAAATACAACTGCCAGTAGCCGCGAGATCCAGCCTCTTGACTACAAGCTCATATCCCAGTACTTAACGTGCCTCGCCTGCTTCTCTGTTGCGCTGCTGGTGGATCATTTGTAGAAATCGGCTCATTGCGTTGTGTCGACCGCAACCAAGTCCAGGGCAGAGGGCGCCGCTTGTCCAAATGGGTGCAGATGTGCCTGGGATCGTAATATGCTTACCATTTCAGGACATGAATGCACCTCTTTGAGCTCTGCCAACCCCTGTGACAGGCGGACTTGTCGGCCCCGTTGATATCTTCAAATTTGAGATTGGGGACTGATAATTCGTACTTGTAGCTCAGCTGGCTGTCATTGCAACAGTCGTCGTATTCCTGCCTAGCCATGTACCTGGTATCTTACATTTATCTGCAAGATAAAGTAGTCGATTATTGCGCTTCTCATGTTGGATGGATTCATTCTTTCTGTGCCTCTTGTCTCATATTGGAAGCCACTGAATGGCCGGATCTCGTAGACATGATGCGCTTCAGATGAGCGGTAGCCCAATATGCGGCCAGCCCATGGGAGGTGGATCGGTCCCCATATCTGATATCGAGGCCATGCAAACCCATGTCTGATGCTCTAGCTCTGTAGCAGACAGTGACAATCAGTCAGTCCACTGTGCATATTGTCTATGTTTATGTCTATACGAGTAATATCGTAAAATAACATAGCTAAATGCACAGACCTAATCGGCACTGATATGTAGGTGAGAAGGCGGTAAAGATGTGCATCGACGTGCGTCAACGTGCGTCAAGGCGCGTCGAGTGTCAGACGGGATGGCGAGTGAGATTGAAAGTTGCATTGTCGTCGTGAGTATTGGGAAAGGAGAATCGGCGGTCATCTTTCCGTAATAGGTGAGCCAACAAGAAATGCCTTTATATTTTAGGCTGCATGATGCGCTTTGCACCTTCCTCGGCTGCGCTTGGGCAATTGGCACGCCAGAAAGTGGAAGGAGCCACGCACCTATCTAAAGCATGTTTATCATTTATTCATGTAAGATAGTGATCGATACCACTTGGTCATCTTGTCAATGTCAGACATTGTGGTCAGTTGCACCTTCCCGAAGCCGATATATGCGCCTTCCAAAAACGTGGATCCAGTAAAGGCGCAATGCCTACACCGTTTCCATGATTACAAATTAAATTCCCTGTAAAAGTGAGAAAATAGAACACAGGAAGGAATCAAACAAGATTGTTGGAGAAAATAGGAAGGTGCGACTGGCCGCCTGGGTCTGGCATCAGGCCCGTGTCCAAGCAGTAGCTTCAAACCTGATGTTTTCTCACCTCATCCTTCATCCGTCATCTTGTCTATTGTCTCCTGTTTCTTGTTTCTCGATCCCGAACATTGCCTTGCATATCGACCCAACATGCACAGTACATCTTTAATCTGCTGTGTGACCACCGGCAAGCGTTTCTGGGTACTATCCGACAACAGGGTGTCTGGTGTCTCATGCATTTAGATGCCCAAAGTTGACCCCCCCTCCGCGCGTGCCTCCGTTCTCCCTCCCTCCTTGCCTCACGTCTTTCGCATGCCGCCTTTTTGCTCATGTTTCATTGTACCATTCTTTTCTTTTTCGCGGGGTAACAGCGTACGGCTACTATATTCTACATGTACCTACCCGAATGCATGTGCAAAGGGTGAAGGGCTCCATTGGGTTTGTGCTTCATGAACACAATGCGCAAAATAGCAGACAAGCATCTGACTGCGCTTGGACCAACGCAACACAGCTTCAAAGGAGGTATGGACAGCCTCTTCGTCGGCCATGTGTGAAACGCAGACTGGACTGTTCTGATTCTGATGTGTGTGCTTCCATCGCACGTGGATGTCTGTCTACCTTTTCCCCATTGCGCCTTGCATAGGTTTCGCTCCGACACAATTGGCCGTGAATAGGCCACATGATTGAATTCCACAAGGTTTTTGGTTGCAACCTTCTTAGTTGAACAGCTATCTGTGTCATGCTTTCCTATGAGTCCGTCGGATTCCACGGGATGTATTTCAAGATCTACTTGTTCTCCATCTATGTCCAAAATTGATACAGCCACCATATATGCCGTCCACAATGAGCGCATGCTTACTCTCCCGACAACATAACCACAATTGTTTGTCCTGTCCACGCAATATCAGTCTCTCAAAGATAAATTGACTGAAGACCATCTCGACACAACACCAATTCACTACAAGGTTCACTTTAACCCCCACCCTGTCAGCCCCCACGGTACAGTATCGGGGTCATTGATGGTCAGAATGAGCTGTTCGCTAGATGCGCGCACATAATGCGCAAGAAGTCTCGGACAAATTCATTCGTCAAGATACACAGGACAAGGGTACGGGCTTTTGTTCTCTTCTGAGGGAACAAGCAAACCGGTGAGTGTTACGACTGACTCTGGAAATGACATCTCCGTACTTTCCGTACAATCTAGCATTGATACTTGAATAGCAGCGACGTTTATTCATTGTATCGACCCTCGTATGAGAATGTGTTCTGTGCTGCAAGGTATGGGTGTACGGAGCCCCAAGTTCTCGCAACCATCAAAGCCTACTCTGTAGACGTATGGTTTCATGAACCTTCTCGACGACGATCACAGCGTGCACAATCTTTCAGAGCTGGAAGGCCGGGTTTGATCACTCGCTGCATCACTTCTTTTCTTCATACACCCATGATAGGGGTCGAGTCTGAGGCATTTGATGCGTCTTGACCGGACTACGCCCGGAACTTACTGTCGGCAACTTTGCCTAATGTGCAAAGCATAAGACCAGATGAACGTGCGGGCGGGCTAGACAGCCGGCGGACCAAAAAAGTTGTTTCTGCTGTACTCAATACTTGGTGACATAAAGAACACAAAGATATGCACGGACAATCGTTTCACCAGCATGGGCACTGTAAGAACAACATACTACTAAGCCTGGGTTGTCAAAGATACAAATCACAAATACATAACTATCTGCCATCAAAAATAAAGATCTTCAGTCATCAAGCCTGCTCTCCGCCGTTACAGTGGCATTGCTTGTGATCACCCGCAGCTGGATAAATTGCAATATACTGGTAGTGCGGAAAACGACTGCCTATTTGCATCAAGATGATAATGAGGGGAAGTTCGTCTAAAGGAGAGGGAATAGATGGTGATAAAAAGGTAGTTGACGATGGGTTGGCGATGTCGAGATGCTGGACTTTACGGATCCGTACATCACATATCTTACCGTTAATTGAAATCAAGAAAACTAGACAACATGGTTAAATTCTCGGCGCATCTGGCGTGGAGAGCCAAGGCGTGGCACACCCTTGTCCTTTTGAGTGTGCTGACAGCTGTTACTGCTGCTGCAACCCCGGGTGCATCATCATCACCTCTTTCTTCACCGGCATCATCTTCTTCAGTTGCACCGAGAAAGGTTTTTTTGGGCGGTGGTCTTGAGCAAGACGGTACATCTATCTCGCTGGTATTCTCCGAGACTGCAAACGCAGCTACAACAGAGAAGACTACCTCTGGCTGGTCAATGGTCAATACCCTTTTCCCCGAGCGGCATGAGCCTCAATCTGGTCACATTGGCCGGTCAGACATCTCCGGTCTTGTCCTGAATGGCAGCATTCTCCGTGAAGATGGAGGCCACACCGCATGGAATGTCTCATCACCTGGTGTTGTTACTGTGACAGTCAACCGTCAGCACAACCAACAATTTATCTTTCCCGGCGGCACACTGTTCTATGGTGTCTGGGAGTATCCATGGGGAGGATCTATCACCAACAACCACTACGGCTCGAACAATAGTGCGACGTCGGCAGCAGCCAAACTGGGCCAGCCAGTACTTGATATTGGCATTTACGGTACACAGCCCGGTATCAACTGGTGCAATGCGCGCGCGCCCTTCTTTTTTACGGATAGCGGCATTGGCGTGTACGTTGACACGGAAGCTCCCGTAGCGTTTACGTTTGAGGATCGGGACGATGGGTCGGGTGTAACCAGTGTCACGCTCGCCACGAACGCTTCGGTCTTGTCCTACCATATCTTGTACGACAACGCAAGTCCAAAGTCGCTCTTGGAGGCATTTGCTAAGCTTTCGAGCTACCCCATGATGCCGGCCGAGGCAGGATATGGCCCAATCTTCTGGTCGGATAATTTCGAAAAGGGTTTCAACAACAGTTCTATCCGTAATGCTCAGGATAACATCAACGATGTTGCCAACCACTTGGACGAGTACAGGATCCGGGCTACGGCCTTCTTTGCCGACCGTGGGTTATATCACAACTAAGCCTTCAATTTTCCTTTCACGTTGACTAACCTGAACAGGTCCATATGGAACGGGAAACCAGTCATTTGGAAACTTTGACTTTGACCCTGAATTCTACCCAGACCCGATCAGCTTTATCTCCAGTCTGGCCACGCGCGGCTATGACTTCCAGGTCTGGACGGCCAATCGTGCATTTTTGTTCACGGAACTGTTCAATGTGTCTTCCAGCCATGATTGGCTTTTTTCGGGTGTTGACCCAACAAAGTTCCTGGGCCCGGCACTCAACCTCTCCATTCCAGAGGCATACAACTACTCTCGTGACAAATTGACCGAGTTCGTCACCAAGATGGGCATCACAGGATTCAAGATTGACCGCGGTGAAGAGCGCGAGATGCCGGATGATGAACAGAACATTCAGCAGCCACTCTACTTGAAGCTATGTGAGGAGGTCATGCAGGCCGCCCGAGGCACAGCTAACAAATACTACAATTTTGCCAGATCCGCGTTTGACCGTGACCGGTCCCACGTGGCCATCTGGAATGGCGACCCATTTGCCACGTTTTTGGGCTTGCAGTACACGGTGGCGTCGGGTATCAGAGCCGGCCTATTGGGCTTCTCGCACTGGGGTGGTGATACAGGCGGCTATGTTCGTGCCAATGGGGGCCCAACGGAAGAGCTGTTTGCCCGCTGGATGCACTTTTCTACTTGGACACCGATGTATGAAATCATGGTTGGTCTGAACCACACGCCGTGGTACGAGTACTCGCCTAGAATGACCGAGGTTCTGCGGCAGACGGCCGATACTCATACCAATCTGATACCGTACCTGCGCAGCCTTGGCCACGAAGCGTCTACAACTGGCATCTCGGCATTGAGGGCTTTGTTCTTGGAATTCCCCGACGACCGCTCCGCATATGAGGCAACCGACATGTATATGCTAGGTAGCGAGTTTCTGGTCGCGCCAATTCTGGAGGAGGGCGGGGGGCGCTCTGTTCGGTTCCCAGTTGTGTCAGACAACCGCGCCAAATTTCTCAACTACAACGACAAGTCGACCGTATACAAGTCCGGCGAAGTTGATACCATCACAAACCTTCCGCTAGAAGCTACACCAGTCTACATCCGTGAAGGAGCCATCATCACGCTAGGTGACGTCTATGCCGGAAACACTGTTGGGTGGAACACTACCTCATGGTCCCCTCACCTGACTATAGAAGTCTATCCCAGCTATGACATACCAGAGATTAGTTTTGTGTACTATCGCGGGGCTGAGGGACGTCGACTTTTGCCCGGCCCGGTCATAATCACTTTGAGAACAAACATTACAACACGTACGGTCGAGGTCGAGGCCAATGGTGATTATGGGGTGGATGCCGAGGTTGTTGTATATCAGAAGACGAATGGAACCGCTAATAAGCGTTTTGTTATGGGAAGAGACACTTCTACGGCGAGGAACAAGTTTGTCGCCCACGGAGTATACTCACTGTTTGAGTAAGGCTGGACTCGGTTGAAAGTGTCTGTCTTCGGTATGAGTTACAGTCACTTAGCCAGTTTCATGAGGATCTAACCTACATTTATTTTGCTGAGGCTGCACAAAGAAGGTAGAAGACATGTCAGGTGGCTGGGGTGACTTCATATATAACAATAAATATTGTAAATATTTCGAATAAATAAATCAAGCAGCACTAATATCTATATCACCCCTAGTTTCTTTGCTTGCCTAGTTCTTGCTTCTTTGGGATTTCTATAGGAGGCAAGAGCAAGGTCAAATACAGAAGGAACGATCTGGACATTAAGACTTTAAGGAAAGAGTAACCGATCTTTACACGCCACTTTTCTAATTTATACATCCAAAACAGTATATACATCCAAAAACAGTAAATATCAGCCAAACGGGGCTGTACTCCTTCCATATATGAAGCTAGCACGGCTTCGGCAAGCGATGTGGCCGTGCTACCTGGGCAGAGTCCGACCAGGTCAACATGACCTTCTCTAGATACACGACACCTAGAATGGAAAGAACGATGGTAGAGCAAATCTACACAAACACCAAAACAACATATCGTCTTCACATCTTCTGCTCTTCTCCTCCCTACCTCTAGACATCCTGCATCATCATTATCTCTATCTTCATTCTCATACACCTATACTCTTCTGAAAAGTATTGATTATTACACCTCGTCTACCGCCACAATGGTTAAGCTGGGTCTCCTCCTCCTTGGTACTGCGGCCCTCGCCTCGGCCACGCCCCTTTTCGGTGAAGATGGTGACGAGTTTCCCGGCATCATGGCAAATGCTGATGCCTCAACTTCCAAGGGTTTCAAGCTTGCTGCTGTCCCCACTGACAAGTCAAATCCACTAGCAGCTTCTGTGCACGGCATGTACTTGAACTCGTACCATCTGGGCGCCGGCCTAAATCTGCCTGTCTTCCATGGAATTGACGCCAAAAACCGTGGAGCTGTCTTCTACGTCAATCAAAAGCCTGGCCAACCAAAGAATATTTTGACTGATGCCGGTCCTTTTCCGTACAGCTTAAATGTGCCTCCCCCCGGCGAGAAGGGCGTGCAAAGCGTCCTGCTGCCCGTCGGTGATGTTGGTTCACCCGTCGAGATAAGTAACACAGGCGCGCAAAACGGCATCTATGTCACCAACGGACTGATCGGATCCGGCAAGGGCACTTTCCTAGCATGCAAGCGCCCCGTTCCCTACTACCACAACACCGAGATGGTGGTGCTCCAGTATGCATACAGCACGGAAACTCCTCAGGGCTGTGTGCCCATCTCCGTCGTGCTAGAGTGCGCCGAGCTTCCTGCAGCACAGCCGCACGGCCCGGTCTCCCACCAATATGTCCAGACAGTACCGTGTTACCCCAAGGTAGACGCATGAGGGCCAGAGTGCTGTTTCTGAGTCGCCCTCTGGATTGTTGTATTTAGTTTATCTTTCCTGTTTCTTTGGTCTTGTTTATGATAGGACACAATACCCCTAGACATGCCTGCATCTGCTGCCCTTCTTTACATTGCATCAGTTCTAATACAATTGTCTGTTAATAAGAAGTTAGCACAAAGTCTCTCGTTGTGAATTGACAGCGCTCGTTGTTTACTTGCCAATCTACCCTTGCACGATCTCATGCTTACAGACCTGAACTAGCAAACGCCACCAACAAATCCCTCCTCAGACTCTACGCTTACGACGACTCATCTATCGTAATCTCATCTGGTACAGTACTTTACTTTGACTCAGTAATTAGTGCACATCCCACCATGGCCAGCCACATACGGCCGTCACTTACCACGCTTGAGAGACTTCACCTCTACTTTGTTTCTGCCCCGGCAGCCATTGCGACGTTCTTCTACACGTTTGCGCGGCATACTGTCCACGGACTGTTGAGGGTCAATGGCAATCTCGACATTTCCTTTACGTCGCAGCTCAAGCGCAACATGATCACCAGCCTTGGATCCCTAATGACCGTCTTCAGTCTACAAGAGTTGCAGTACTTACAGCGACGCACAACAGGCGATTCTGTGCGCACCTACGCTACTGCAAAACAATTAAAGCTTGAGTCTATCCTGCTGTCTGACTCTGACACGGACGGCTTTGCACCAGCCACTCTGCATCTCCTCGACGTTAAAGATGGCAGTCAACAAGATGACGGCAAGGTCATGCTGTACTTTCACGGAGGCGCCTACATTAGCCCGCTTAACAGTCCACTGCCGGCTCATATACTAGCCACCCGCATGGGTGCCCAGCAGCTAGCCATCCTCGAGTACGGTCTCGCACCAGCATGTCCTTATCCCACGCAACTTGCTCAGGCTGTCGCCGCACTACGCTATCTAGTCGAGACATCTGACCGGTATATATTCGAATCTGTTGTGATTGCTGGTGAATCAGCCGGTGGCAATCTGGCTCTCGCCCTGCTTGCTCATATGCAAAGACCTCATCCACGCATCAAGCCATTGTCAATGACACCCGCATCTTCTTTTCTCGGGCTGTTGGCCATCTCTCCACGTACGCGGAACGACCCGACGCGTCTCAGTCACCAAGAAAACGACGGCAAGGATATGCTATCCAAGGCAAGCATGGTACGTATCTCAGAGGCATGGAGGCCGAAACCAGGCGAAGTATGGGCAGCATCCGATCTGGCTGACCATACGTTCTGGCGCAATCTCCGAGCAGACCATGTCCTTCTGGTTGCTGGCGACGATGAGATCTATCGCGACGATATCGTTCATACAGCAGAGACGATGGGTGCTGGTTCGAGTGAAGAGAAAGGAGAGGCAAAGGTCGAGGTCATCGTTTGTCCGGGCGAAGTGCATGTGCAATGTGTCTCTGACATGGCACTGGGAATCAAGGGTGGCATCATGACAAACGCGGTGTTGGCATGGGTGGACATGATGAGGCATCTCAGGGCATAGAGTTCCAGTAGCAAATGCCTGTACATGCGCTGTAGTTTTAGGTGTTGTATATGCTGTAGAATCTATCGATACAGTTGATATGATTGGTCACCATTTCCAAAGTAATTAACTCCCCACTATTCGCCCCTCAGCTGGCTGACAGCTTGTTGACAATGACCTCATTAAGCGCATTTCTGCATTTCTGCATTTCTGCCACTGTGCTGGGGAATCGCGTTAGATCTTCATTGGCGCTTTCTGCATCGTGAACTTTTTCACTTTTGCATTTCCAGCAAGACCAACGTGTCAAACAGGAGAACCCCCGACAACGCCACATCATGGCAAACCAGTCAACTCAGCTCTCTATTCCCTTCCGCAAGTCGACTCACCTAACTCTCTCCACGATCATCCGTCAGTATGTCACCGACAAGTACGGTCAGCACCCGGACACGTTCCGCGACGACATGGCCGTGATCGACACGCTGCGCCGTGACGCTGTCAATGTACGCGAAGCCCATACCAGCGGCATTCGCAAGCTGCAGGCATATGCGGGGCAGCTGTCATGGATCGGCGGCAAGTTTCCCGTGGAAATCGGCGCCGAGTTCACGTGGTACCCGGCCCTGGGTTACAATGTTGAGCGCCCGATAGTTCAGAACAACCTCAAGTTTGAGCGTGCCAATGTGCTATACAATCTTGCAGCACTGTATGGGCAGTTGGCAGCAGCAGGTGCTGGTAGCGGCAGCGGAAGTGGTGGAGGTGGTGTGGGCAGTTCTGGAGAAAAGGCCAGCGGTTCAGCAGATGCCGACGGGCTCAAAACGTCGGCTAGCTACTTTATGCAGGCTGCCGGCGTGCTAAAGTACCTACGCGAGACAGTCGTGACAGATCCCGACGTGTCGGGCGTACTGCCCGAGGACATGGACAGTGCGACCCTGGAGTGTCTCGAGCAGCTCATGCTCGCCCAGGCTCAGGAGTGCTTCTGGATGCGTGCCGTCTCGGAGCGCTACAAGGATGCTACCATTGCAAAGCTGGCTGCACGTCTCTCGGATCTGTACAACCAAGCCGGCGAGGCGGCAATGAAAAGCGATGCAATCAGCCGTGCCTGGATCCATCATGTGAGCGCCAAGCACCACCACTTTGCAGCAGCTGCGCAGTATCGGGCATCTCTTGACTGTTTAGAGAAGCGGCGCTACGGCGAGGAGATTGCCCGCTTACAGGATGCACAAGCTTGTGTGGCCGAGGGTTTAAAGGAGACGCGCGGGGGCTATCTCAATAAGACGGTCATTGATGACCTGAACGGACTGAAGCGCCGGATTGAGGAAGATCTGAAGCGTGCCGAGCGTGACAACGACGTCATCTACTTGAGTAAGCTATACTTTAGTCTGATAGTATGTTTTTCTATATTGTCTCATCACTAACATTACAGATATTGTGCCGCCAAAATCAGAACTCAAGATCCTGGACCGCGCCAACATGGCCACATCCCGCACACCACCACAAGTCGAGAAGCCGTTCGAGTACCTTGGCGACCATGCTGATTTTGGCCCGGCTCTGTTCTCGAAGCTCGTTCCGTTTGCTGTCCACTTGGCTGTGTCCGTCTACGAGGAGCGTCGCGACCGCCTTGTCAACCAGAACATTATCAACGACCTCGAAGTTCTTACCGAGTCACTGCACGCTACTTTGTTAGAACTAAATCTACCAGGCTCCCTGCAGGCCATAGAACGGCCGCTTGGACTTCCGGGTACACTAGTTCAGCACGCTGAAGAAATACGTTATGCAGATGCTGTAAATCGCTGTAAGCGGAGCTTTGCTGACATCGACAAACTGCGGGCGGGCGATCGTGCCACTTTTGACGAGGGCAAGGCACTTTTAGCAGTCGAGAGTGATGAGGATGCACAGCTGCGGCGCAAATACGGAACTGAGCGGTGGCCACGCCCGGAGGGACGTGTCGATGAGGGCCAGGGTCAGAAGCTGTGGGTAAACGCTGACGAGATAGAGGGCTACTTTGCTTCGAGCGGGTCCAGCGACGGTGTTGTGCGTGACATGTTCTCAGGTATCGAAGATATGCTGGCAATGCTAGCCGGTCCTGACCGAGTGCTGATGGACTTTGTGCCCAACAGCCGCAAGATGGACTTGCCCGAGTCAGTCAAGCCATCTCTCGGCCGGCTGCGGAGTGCATACAATGATGTTTTGCGGCTAGAGTCACGGCGGCGGAAGCGTGTCGAGGCGCTGCGCGAAAAGGCGCGAGCAGACGACATCAAGCCCGATATTATGAAGGAGACAGCCCGACTCGAGCGCGCATATCCCAACACGCCGATCGTCGCATCGCACTTTGACAGTTTCTTTGAGACACGTCTGCACGACCTGTACGAGAGCGACCAGGAGCAGCTCGTCGACAAGGAGAAGGCAGACCAGGAGAAGCTATTGGATGACATCACGCGGGCAAACCGTGAGTTTACAAGCCAGAAGAAGGCTGCCGGTACTGACCGTGGTGGGCGTGAGCGTGAGGCAGCATTACAGCAGCTGGATAATGCACACTACAAGTACAAGGAGATTGTGCGCAATGTCGAGGTCGGGCGCAAATTCTACAATGATCTGAGCAAGATTGTTGGGTCGTTCCGGGACCGGTGTAGGACATGGGTCCAGCAGCGGCGAAGTGAAGCCCAAGCCATGGAAGAGTAAGTCAGCCTTGTCACACAAAAAAAGAAAACTGAAGAGAAACGGAAACCGGTTTATACTAACAATTAAGGGAGCTGTCGATGCCTGTGTTGTCGTCGCTCAACCTTGGTCAGAGACACCAGGTCCAGAGTACACCTCTATCATCACCAGCGATACAGCAGCAGCAGCAGCAGCAACAGCAGCAGCAACAGCAACAGCAGCCTCAACCGTTCTACCAGCAGCAAGCATACCAGGAGCCAGAGGTCCAAGCCCCGACACCACAATCTTGGCAGTCCCTGCCTCAACACCAGCAACAGCAGGCGGCACCACACCTACCTACGCCTCCGCAACATACGCCATACCCCCAGGAGCAAACACCACAGCTTCTCCAGCAAGGAATCCCCTCAGCGCTGCAGCAGCAGTTCCAGCAGCGGCAGATGTGGACTCCCGAGATGGGTATCCGCTTTGGTGGCTCACCAGCGCCTACTGGAGGATCGGGTCAGCAGCAGCAGCCACCGCAGCAAGCGAACAACAGCCAGCCGCAACCCGGATCGGGACCGGCAACATGGAACCCATCGTCTGGTATCCGATTTGGTTAGATGTAGTTGGTGTACAATTACGGGTTTATATTTAGCCATGTGATACACCTATAGAATATCAATAACATAATATTAATCAGTCTTTTATATCTATTGGCAGTGATTTGATTCTACTCTGACTCTATTTAGCTACCACTACACTCACTTGAGAATCTATCAGCCAATTCAGCAGATGTAGTCAATTATTATGTCAATTTAAAAGTCAATGTACTAAAGCGAGCTGACAAAAGGAAGAATAAAATAGTAGGTTTAATCAGTAAAATCCCCAGTCCCAAATAGGAAATAACCTTACAAACCTGCATCCCCACTCCTGCATTATCAGATCTGGGGCATCATGTCTTGGCATCGAGCTGCTGCGGATGCAAACCCAACGGCATTTCTCCAGGATGGAAATCAACGAGAGGACAAGATAATAGAAGATTTTCATAAGAAATATGGGAAGAGAAGGAACACAAAAACTCGGGATACGGAGACCATTCATGTCAACTGAGGCATGGACTCGGCAACTTGTCGCGTAATGACCAACAGTAAAAAGAACGGGAGAACAATTGCTACGAATAAAAGAAGATCTCATCATCAGATGCAATACTAAAGCTCCACCCGCACCTGGTCTCGTACTGCATTGTAACTTTTCAGAATCTGCTGTGCACGCTGCGCTGATCGCGGCTTGATGCTTAGCTGGAACGGACTCGGCTCTAGGATCACGTGCGAGTTGGTCGCTTGCGTGTCAATGGCTACTGCCTCGCCCGTCAGCGGACACGTCTTTTGCGCCCACTCAAAGCCCCAGAGTAGCGCCGCACAGCTCACAAACAGCTCATCGTTGACAATGTCCTTTCCCAGGCACGTGCGCCGGCCCCATCCAAACGTGTGCATTGATGCGCCGTCTCGCAGGTTGGGGTACCTAGCTAGGGGCTCCATGAACGTCGGCCAGCCTGACTCGAGATACCGCTCTGGGTGAAAGACTTCTGGGTCTGGGTAGCGCTCGGTCACACGATTAAGGGACCACTCGCATGCCAGCACGATGGTGCCCTTTTTGATCTCGACGCCGCGGTACACATCATCGCGCTCGGCCTGGTGCGGTACCCCCAGGGGTACACCCGGCCGCCAGCGCAGCGTCTCTTTGATGCAGGCGCGCACTGTTGGAAGTGCTGCAAAGTTGGCCATGGTCGGCATACGGTCGCCGCAGACACTATCAATCTCGGCCTGGGCCCTGTGCTGCCACTCAGGGTGCAATGCCATGGCCATCTCGAAAAACTTGAGCGGGCCTGACAGTGGCACGACGCCCACGAGATTAAAGAACCCGATCATGCAGGCGCCAAAGATTTCTTGCTCTTCGCTCTGTTCGAGGGTGGCATTTCTGCTGTCCTCAGCGTGCAGCTGCTCAAAGTACCGGAAGCCCCAGGTATCTTTGGGCAGGTCGCCGCGCAGGTACCGCGCCTTGGCCAGCCGCAGATTGTTGATCCACCACTGTTTCTGCTCGCGCTCGCGCTTGACTTCATACTGTTTCCATGGGTTGATTATTTGTGGTATGTGCCAGAGCGGCGACACGGTGTTGGTAATGGGGCCCGATACGGATATGCAGTGAAGCATCGTGTCGGCACTGTCGCCATTAGCCCGGCCCTGTGTGGCATCGTCCCAGGCGAGACGCGACATGACTCGGCCGCAGAACTCGCGCGAATGGTCCAAGAAACGCGCCGGGTCAAGCAAGAGCATAGCCAACAGTCGGTGCGCCTCGGCTTCGATGTGGCCATAGAAGTGGTGCTTGTATGCCTCGGCCATGGCGGCGTGCACCCACTTGCGCTGGCGCTGCCATGTATCGTTGCGGTCCATGAGTGCCGAGTAGTTGGGTCCCTCCTTGTGCTGGAATAGCGATCGAATCTGGGGCCGGCCCGAGTAGATGTGGCCACGCTTGACAAGCAGCTCATGGGCAATCTTTTCGTCGGAGATGATGACAAAGGTCTGGCCGATAGCCCGTGTTTGGTAGATGGGCCCAAATTCGTCCGCCCATTCTTTGAACTTGAGCCAGAGAGAGAAGCGAGGCAGGTCATGGATGCGGCCGACCAAAGGGTACTGCTTAGGCCCTGGAAACTTGAGTTTCTGGTTGTTGGCCTTGACCTTTGTTGCTTTTTTCCATGACAATATGGTTTGGGACAAGGAATAAAGGATGCTGGGGATAGCCAGGTACAGGATGATGAGTGTATATGACTCCATGCTGGTCATGAAGATGATACTATGAGTCTTTGAGGCTCTTATCTCTGTGCGAGAATACTCGTCGAGGCAACAATATGAAGAAAGGTGACCGAGGGCATCAGCTATACTAATACATGCCAACGCACACGGGCAGGTAAACCGTAGACGACAATCGACCCGGGACACCCATAGCAAGTGCTATATAGGATCACGACACACGACAACGGATTTAAAATAAAAAATGACATTTCATAGTGCTGCCAGCCTCCGGAATTATCACTTAGAAATTGGTGTAGAGCAGCCTGCGTCGGCCAGTCTAATTTGCAATGTGTGTGTGCCGGATATAGCTAGAAACCAACAACTCATACGACTGACCTCTATGCCATCCATATCTATATTGAGAGCGAGGGCGGGTGCGTACTGCCTACTGTCTACCTAACCAACTACCAACACACCAACCTAACACTACACTAGGCATGCAGACAGGGGGTCGGGCTGGGCACTCCTGACCAGAGGCCAGGAGGCCAAATTTGTATTTTTACGACTACAAGTCTAGAAGGTCTGGGAAGTGGTCGAGGAGGATCGTAGTGTACCGGTCGGGATAAATCTAAAGTCGTAAATCAAAAATACCAATTCTGCGAGGCGTAGTCGATTATTCTCTAGCTTCTGACCGACAGAAGACTACTAGTACTTGAGAAGGGTATAGGCGGTATAGTACGGGAATGCCGTGCTATGGAGCTAAAACTAAACAGTACAATAAATAATACTAAAAATCAAAATAGTAACAAAAATATCATGACAACCGTCAAAAACAAAACTAAAAAGAAAAAAAAATACAATATCTTAGGACCTTTATATAAAGTCAATATGTATCGACCTTCCCATGGACGTGACTGGATAATTAGGACGCTCTATTCTTTACACAAGAGGTTTGGAAGTCGGCTACTTAATACGTTTACATCGCAAGTGTCCTGTGACAGAGAGAGCTATTGCCTCTCCTCCCCATCATCTCTTTGTCTACTCCTCTTGATGAGGCTCCCCCGCTCGACTAGCACTTGACCAACACTTGGCCAGCTCTCAAGATCGGAAGATGCACTCGCGTCAGCAGCCGTTAATAACGCAAAGGCACAAGTTGTTGACAAATGTGAGCAAGTGTGTATAAGTCTCTATGTGTATATAAACCTAAGAAAGGGGTGGGTAAAGACTCGAGATGATTGACTCGGTGCCATGCCACAGATAATGTGTGCTACCAACAGGCCACCCCAGAATAGACAAGTAGCAAAACCAAGTGATACTCAGCAACAGCAAGCAAGTATCTAGTACGTGGTAGACTCATCCATCGGTTGACAGCTTGACAGTGACAGCTTGACACCTTGACAGCTTGGCTAGACAAGTCGAGATTTTTTGGCCGAGCTCGACAGCAAGAGAACCAGACTTTAGAGGTGATCGGCAATGACGATCCCTGCAGACTACGGTCTTCGGGCATAAGCGCTTTGTTGTCGATGATTATATACAGCAAGCATGTCGAGGTTTCAAAGTCGGCCATCTATTGCTCTTGAAAACTAATAAAAAGACAAAAAGACAGTTTAACCGTTGTCTCGCCTTTCACTATAAATCTACTTTTTTCATCTAACAAGACCAACCCGTGATATTCCATTGCTAGCCGTGCCAAATTGATTTAAATTGATTTAATGTGGTCTAAGTGAATGTCTTGGCTGTCGTCCAATGTGACAACTGGAGAACTATCTTGCAGCATCAGCAGCAGTGAGATATTATTGCTTATTGTCGCACTGCAGCTACGGAAGAGAAGTTGAGCACTTCCACGTGTAGTGTGGACGTCTGGCGTCCTTTTTTTTTTTTTTTACATTGTTCTGTCGTCTAGGGCCCATCACAACCGTTTACCTAGTAGACATGATCCGCTGTTGGCCTGTCTGTAAGCAGTCGAGGATCCGTCATCCCAGTCAGAGTGCCAGTGATAAGGCACGGTTTGGTATCGACTTTCAATATCATTATGCCTTGTTTTAATTTACAGCTCTTGGGGATCCCCGCCGGTATTTGCACTTTCGCGGGCGGTGGCTGTATGAGATTGGCAGTGTTGAGTTGGACAATCTTGGATAGTATCCTATCCAGTATGGGTAGACGTCATCCTGAATGGCGGAACGAGTGAATCGGATGTTAGAAGTTTGAAATTATAATCATGGATGGCAACTTGTAGAAAAGTTATCAATGAGTTAGATAGCACAATATCTAGTAGCAATTCTTATTGATTTTATTATTCACAATTAAAATAAAATAAAATATAAACATACAAATATATTTGAAATCGCTACAATTATGAAAACAAATTTGAATTCAGTTTAAAAATATACACGTCCAGCAAGCAAGAATAATAACCAAAGTAGATGACTCAGTTCAGAATGAAAATAATTAATGAAACACAATATGTACTATAAAACGCCACCGATTATTAGAATCTTAAAACCAAACCAAGTCGTAAGAATATTAAAAAAAAAAGACATAAACGCCTATGATGCACGCTTAGCCAGAGAATAGACAAGAGACAGATATGACTTGAAAAGAACAGGCGATACAAAACAATAGAAATAAAATCAAACAAAAATGTAGAAAACACCGCCGTCATCCGTCATAAATCATCACCGGGGTATTAATCGTGCAAGGCACCTCAAACTCCCCCGACCACTCCCACCTGCCAACAACTAACAACCAGTAATTCAGTTCCACGCACGCCGGCCACTGACCTTCCGCCGCACAGGCGCGCTGACCTCTCTCCGTTCCGTGCCAGGTGTCACTGGACGCCGTGTAGCACCAGTGCCTGTAGCAGAACCGGGTTTAGTGACCCCGTTCGACGTGCTTGGGCCTGATCCCGAGTGTGATCCAGCTGACGACGACGATGAGCCGCTAGCAACACTACGGGCCCGGCCACGCCGTTCCCTAATCTGAGCAATGCACTGCTCGCGTGTCATTGTCGGCGTCAGAGCAGGGTTATTGATGTCAAAGCTAGGGCCATCATTCACATCGCCGCCATTGTCGCTGTGTGATGACGACGTGGAAATCTTGTTCTGTGGTGTGCGCTGGGCCGCCATAATACGCTGTGCCAGGCTCGGGTCTGTTGTCTCCTCGCGTAGAGGCACCTTGGTGGTTGTCGTGGTGGTTGTCTTTATCTTTGCTGAAAGCGCATTGCCAGTCGCCGTGTGCGGCCGAACAATGCTCCGTTTGGGGACGGGATCTTCCAACGCAGGCGTCTCGTAGCGATGAGGCTGCACCTCGGCTCTGCTCATTCGGTTCTCCTTGTTCTGCGTCACCTCTTGCTGCACAGCTTTAACAGCCGGCACGGCCTGCATAGTTGGGCCACTGACCTCCGGCCCCGGCTGCGTCCGAGTCGAGCGGCCATAAACCTCAGTGACGTCAGATACGCGAGACTGCTCAATCTCTTCTGTGATCTCGTCGTCGTCATCCTCATCACCCATCTCTGTGTCATCCATGTCGTGCGCCGATGTGCTCGACACAAGAATCGAGGCCGCAGCGCGCCGAATAGGCTCTTCGTTGTCAACGTTGTCGTCGTTATCGACGTCTTTGTCCTCAAGATCAATATCCATGGGCTGGCGGGTAGTGTTGCCGTGATTGTTACGGTGTGTGTTGGAGGGTACGGGGCCTGGTGTGGTGGGCACATAAAAGTTAATCGGCTGTTCCACCTCTTGTCTATGGGGTGCGTCAAGGAGAGAAAGCAAAGAAGTTCGTGTCTGAGCAAAAGCAGGAGGTTCAACTGACGGAGTGCGTGCATACATGGACTTTTCTGTAGTCTCAACGGTGTATGCTGTTTCCGTAGTCACATCGCCCACGGTTGTGTCGGCGGCATCCTGGACATCTTTAGCATCTGGGACATCTTCGTCGGCTGCTGCGGGTGCCTGCTTCTCCGAGTGCAGAGTATCATGTTCAAGCGCGGGAAGGATCTTCTTCTCCTCGTCGGCTGGGAAGAGGTCTATGGCAGTCGGCTCCTCCGGCATGGCGGCAATAGTGGCGTTGGCTGCTGCAGATACGGCATTCTCCATCTCCTCTGCGATCTGCTGCGAGACAGTACGGAAGATACCCTCTTCAGGAACGAAGACGGTCATGCTGGGCCGGGGTGCCTTCTGTTTCGGGGATTGCTTGGGAGAGTACTCGTGTGCGTGTGCGTGTTCGTGCGAATGGTCGTTGGAGGGCTCCAGAGCCTGCTTCTCGGGGCCGACGTCGACAGTCTTTTTCAGGGCGCTGGGCAGAAGCTTTCTCGGCGACAGAGAAGCCCGGATCTTGGCGGTGGGCGACGAGAGAGCAGCGTTCTCACTAAGGATGATGCGGTCACCACCGTCGCCAAGATCAAGAGCGGGCCGTTTGCGAGCTGATTCAAGGAAACTGGTCCGCGGGCGTTTCTTCATGCACGAGCACGCACGTAGATGGCACTCGGCCTCTAGGTACTCAACAAGCTCAGACGAGCGGTCGGCACGCTGCTTTTCCCACTGCCACAGGCGCGTAAGCTCGTCAATCTCGGCCTCACTGGCAGCAGATGACTTGATGTCGTGTAGCTGGGACACGCGGCGGCCCTTGATGCTCTGGCGCTTGCTTCTCTGCTTGGGCATGACAAGAACCTTGTCGTCGCTCTCGCTGTCGCTGGCCTTGTCGCTGATGCTGTCTTCGGTCTCATCCATCTTGTTGGCATCGGCACCGGCTGTGGCGTTCTTTTCTTTGCTGTCATTTTCCTCCTGCTCCTTGAGCTCCTCCTCTTCCTCCTCCTCCTCAGGGCTGGGTGGCGGCAGCGGTAGGCGGCCTTCAGACGCAATACGAGTAAAATCCTCCTCCGACTTCGCCAGGCTTCTAAAAGCATCCCGCTCCTGCTCGAGCATCTTTACTTTCTGCAGTGTCTGCTCCAGCTCCTCTTGGCAACCAACCAGCTCATAGCGTGCCTGGAACGCCTCCTGCTCACGAGCCTTGCTGCGCTCCTTTTCGTGAACAAGCGACTCTTCGACGGCCTTACTGCTGGCGCGTGCTGCCTTAAGCTCTTCTTGCAGCTTCACAATCGCACTCTGTGACTTGAAGGTCTCTTTGCGTGCTCGCCGGATCTCCTTCTCCCACAGAGCCTGTGTGTGAGCATGCGTCTCTTTTGCCCGTCCATAGTTTTCCTATGCTGTCAGTTTAACCCCCCTAAAGACATCCGGTGGTCAACTTACCATGACACCCTCGAGCCTCTCGCCGACACGCCGTTCCCGGTCACGACCTTCGTCCATTTGTTTGCGCAGCTGGCGGACCTCGTCGCGGTACCGCCGCATCTCCGTCTCTGCCTCTTCACGGCCAAGCATGGCCCGCTTTAGTGCTGCGTCGGCGGTCTTACGCTCGAGGTGTTTTGACTGCATTGCGAGCGAGTTGAACTGGCCGATCTTATCTGTGACGGTGGCAACGCTGGAGTTCAAGCCGAGCGCGGTGCCGTGTTGTTGGTTGACGCGTTCGGGCGACATTGCCTGCAGCGGGCCGGGCGAGCCTGCGCTGCCGTTTTGCGAATCCATCGCCGGTCTGTGTTGCTGTTTGTGTGTGTTCAATCGATGAATGACGCGATGCCCGTTGGGGAATATCACGGTTGGGTCGTGTTGTCACGGCTGTATGTTTGTTCGATTGAAAAGCTGTTTGTGTTTGTTTACTCGAGATCAGAGTTGTCGTCAACAATAGGATCGAGGTTGTTGTTGCTGTTGTTGGTATTGTCGTTGAAGTCAACGGGTTGATGTTGTCGATTGTCGGTATGTTTCCTGTAAGATGTCGCGGTACAAAAGTATCCCACCAAACAAATGCCTGTCAATGTATAGATTGAATGTGCGTTGGGTGGAACAAACTGCTGGCGCCACCTTGGCCGGCCTCGTCCCATATTGACTATTGATTGTAAACTTGCCTACCGTGTTGACTGTGGATCCCGCTAATGAGCACTGTTGCTGGGGAGACGCGGCTTGCTCCATGACCACACGTGACTTTGAGCTTAGCTGGATTTGGTATGATCTGTGGCTTTAGTGCTAGTGGCTGATCAGACCCACTAATTCTCCAGTGTAATTACATCTATTTCAATGACAATACCTTTGGGCAAGCTCGCACTCTAACAACTTCCCGCAGTGCCCACTAATGCTGGCACGCGCATTGGCCCGGAGCTCCTTGCTTCCACTGTATCGTCCACTTTGCAAGGCAATCTGGTGTAATCTGGGCAAGCTGGGCAATCTATTTCTGGCACTCATACTCTGCCGTTTGTCTGCACGAGCATTGTGGCCAAAGTGTTCTCTGTCGACTACATATATATTGTGCCGTGGCGTTTTAAATACTTGAACCGACCGTTTCTTGATCGAGGCCAGCATCGTGAACTCGCATTTGTTAATACTCGCGACCTACACTGAAGCTATAGTCCTATCCATCTACTAAATGGCAGCACACGACTCAGCTGCTCGCCTTCGGAGGGTGCCTGTTGCTCAGCCGGGCTTTGTGGAGGAGCTGTCCGACTCGGAAGATGACAACATTTTTGAGGCACGGCCTGAAAAGGCGACAGCGACGACGACAGCAACGGATACAGCAGACGCAGCACTTTCATCTGCAGCATCACCGGAATCAAAAGATGCTACACCCAGCAAACCCCGGAAAAGCCACAAGAAGCGGGCACGTGTGGAAGAAGAGGACGACTACAGCCCGTACCTTGACATCCTGCGCGTCATCTCGTTTCTCCTTGTGGCATCGTGCGGCATCAGTTACCTCGTGTCCAACGGCGAATCGTACTTTTGGGGCATGAAGAACAAGCCCGACTACCTGAAATTGTCTTGGTGGAAGCTGCAATATGTAGGGCCCAACTACCATGCATGTCATTCTGTGTGCACTATCCAACTCCTGTTTCGGGATTGGTATGCTGCCTTTTGAAGAGAAAAAAATTGCTAACCGATTACTACAGACTGGACCGAAATACCTGACACTCGACGAACTGGCCCAGTACGATGGCACCAACCCAGAAACGCCCGTCTACCTCTCCATTAACGGATCCATCTACGACGTGTCGGCAGGACGGCACATGTACGGCCCTGGTGGTTCGTACCACTATTTCGCAGGCGTGGATGCGAGTCGCGGCTTCATTACAGGATGTTTTGCCGAGGACCGGACCGGTGATGTGCGTGGCGTGGAGGAGATGTTCCTGCCGCGGGACAACCCAGAAATCGACAGCTACTGGACACCCAAGGAGCTGGCGGCAAAGAGAGAGGAGGAGCTGCGGGAAGCACGGAAACGGGTGCATGGAGTTGTTAAGCACTGGTCCGATTTCTTTAGAAATAGCAAGAAGTACAGCTACGTGGGCCAGCTGGTTCGCGAGCCGGGCTGGGAGGGCGAACTCAAGCCATTGTGCAAAACTGCACAAGACGGCAGAGGCTTCCGTACCCTGCCGAAGAAGGAGGGCAAGTAACTGCTCTGAGTTGAGTTTATATCGCGATATGTTAAGAAAACATCTTTTCGGTCCAACTCGAGTGATTTACGAATTGACACCATTCACTTCGAACTCACTTTATAGTCAACACAGATGATCATAGAATCTTTATTCTCTTGGCCGACATCAGCCAAACACCCCTCCCTTGTACGTGAAAACCTAACAAATGAGAAGAAAAAAAGTATATAACAATAACAGGTCTGAAATCTCGAGCCCTCTTTTCGAGGCGAGGCTAAGGATTCGCTACCACCGTTGACAGTAATAAACGTGGACCATATTGCCAGCGTCAAGATTGCCAGGGCTTAAGGAATATTATAGTCCTCCAGACGAAGAGTAGGAAACAAATCCAGTGACAAAAGGGAATAAAAGAAGAGAAGGGAAAATGATACACCCAATCCATGGGACCGCGAAGAACATAAGGAAAAAAAGAAGGCAGCCGTTTTATGAAACCATTACCGCCCAGAAGCACCCATACCCAGTATATCCAGCCGACTTCCTATGCGCGTGTTTTTGATTACATTTACAGAAGGAAGAAGGAACCGGCAACGGCAACGAGACCAGCGACCAGCTTGGGTACTGCCAGGAGCATAGAGCCACTGGTAGTGGCAGGGCTGGACGACGAAGCCGCGCCGCCGGAGGTGGTGGAGCCGCTGGAAGAGCCGGGAACGCTAGTGGTGACCTTAGTAGACAGGGAGCGGTACTCGGCCAGGGAGCGAGTAGAGTTGGCAGCAGTGCTGTTTTGTTAGTCTATATTGAAATTATACGAAGGCGTGTAGATGGAGGCAACTCACTTCTCGTTGATGACCATGCTCATACCGGCCTGGCAGTGCTTGCCCTGGGCGCAGTAGACCCAGATTGGAGTGGTGTTGTTGATCATGATGGTGTAAGTGGGAACATTGCCGGCACTGATGCTGGCAGCGGCAGGGACATAGCCCGAGTGGAAACCGGTGGCGTTGCTGAAAGAGCCAATGGGCTGGCACGGGTTGTCAAAGTTGGACTGAGTAACGGTGTGGTTGCCGGCAAGGAACTGGAACTGGACCATGCCGCCGGCGGCGACCTTGATGTTATCGGGCGAGAAAGTGAGGGAGTTGTTTGTGGAAGCGACCTCGACGACTGTGACGGAAGTAGACTGGGCTGTTGCTGTTAGAAAAATGTCGAAAAAAGGTGGCTTGAGAAAGAAAACCTACCAGAAGCCAGGCCCAGGAGGGCAGAGAGAGCGAGAGTAGAGAACTGCATTTTTGAGATTTGTTTGGTTTGGATTTCTTAAAAAGAAAAAAAGGTATAAAAGAGGAAAGTTAAAAAAGGAGAGAAAAAAGACTGAGGTTGTAAAAGATGATAAAAGCGACTCGCGCTGTGTTGGTGATAATAACAAATTAAAAGGACTAGCCTTTGAAAGAATGGAAATATAGAGAAAGAAAAAAGTACAAGGGAGCACGACCAAAGAGAAAGACGAGAAACTTGAAGAGAACTGAAGAACAAGAAGAAGAAGAAGAGAAGAGATAATCAAAGAAGGGAAACAGGAGGGCACGGCATAAATATATGAAGCTCCCAAACACTCAAAACACACAAGCACTCAAACACGAAATGGTGGAAGGGGCGATCCGAGAGAGGAGACTGACAAGAGGAGACAAGACGACAAGACACTAACGATTAACAAGGAGAAGCCCGTGCAGACAAGTTCCAGCGGACATGGAGACACCTGATAGGACACCCTTGTTAGAGGTTCGAGGTGAGGTCGAGGCAGCAAGCAAAATGGAGACTTGGGCTTAGCCATAGCGAAGACTGATAATAATAAAAAATAGAATAATTTAAATACGGAGGACGGGACAAAGCTGTGCCATAGGGGCGAGGTGAGGTGAGAAGGGGGTTTGTGTTTGGGTGGATCTATGAAACGGTAACTACTTTGACGATGCTGGGCACTGCTTTTGCACTTTCAATCTTCCTTGGTATTTTATTTTATGTATTTAATAAAGATACACACTGTGCTGACTTGACAGTTAACGTCAAAGAAAGGCCAACGAGTTCATGAATGTAAGATAAAATACAAATGGGAGGAAAAGAAACATCACAACGGAAGATTGAGGCCACCTGAAGGACGAAACAGAAGTGGCCCACACAGACCTATTGCTTCGTCCTACCACGGCTACACTAACCCACCCACCTCACGGCTATAGCAAGCAGTATTATTATTCATACTTCTTTATTATTGCAGTCTTCGTCCGTCCTTTGATTTTCACTTTTCGACCTTGGCACCCCGTATTGGCCACGACTCATCTCCTGACCACATTCCCAGAAACAAATCCATTAGAGCACGGAGAAACAATAGTCTTCTAGTCCTATTCCTGCGTCTGCGCCATCAAACGGAAGCCCCGTGTTGTGAGCACCGAGATTAAGGGATGCAACCCCAATAGAGAGAAACAATATAGAAATGTAGAAACATCTGGGATAGACTGTGACCTCCCTCCATTTTAGGTATGAAACCAAAAGTGCTGACTCGATATTAAGAAAATCAAGTCTACTCACAATGCCCAGATATCCAAGGCTCAACCTCTGTTTCTATGATTGTATTGCGTGTTTGTGTATACATATGTTTTTCTTTACAAAGTGATGTCTCTGGCCTCGTCATCAATGTATCAAGAGTGTACCTGAATCGCAAGTCAGACTATTCAGCAATGCCGAGTCATGAATACCACGAGTCTCAAGCGATCTTCCAAGATATAAATTCAACAGAAAACAATGCCTAGCCGCGAGTGAATATGCATCTGAAGCAGATCTTGTTTGCCCGAAACATCAGCAGACCAGAGAGTGGGCCATGGTGACCGAAAGCGATAGCAAAGGCTTCGAGAGTCAGATGGATACCGGCGAGGGCGGCTACTTGCATCCTTCCCCAGATGTAGGATATTGCTGACCATACGCACAAATCAAAGCAAAGCATATATTTATATTTAGACAAACTACTTCGTGCTTCAAACCCCTAGTCTTGGGAGGCCTGGTCCAATGGCCTCCAGTAGCCCAATACCACACAAAAGAAGGTTATCGGCAATATTGCCCTTGCCACTGTGTGGTTTTCTTAAATTTCGTACTCTAACAAGGGTCTATCGCTCAGCTCTGGTGTTTAGGTTTTGCACGTTAAGGGGCTCTTCTAGCGAAAAAGCTTAATACTGGACGTAAAATGGATATAAAAGGTAATTAGTGGGTCGTTTGGTACCGCCCGCACGGATGTGCCTCAGTATTGTGGGCTTAGCCGCATGTCAAACGCAACTCAAACCCAACCGTGTCTCAAGAGTGTCGGGGGCTCTAGGCAGTGCCTGGCTGGGTGCTCGGCGGACAGTGAGATCCCAGCTTTGTGAGCTTTGTTGAGTGGCTGCGATACTGTTGGTATTTGGCCTGATAATTTCATGAGTATACGCCACGTGACTTGGACGACATGTTTGTTTTTATTACTCATCACCGACACCTCCTGACTTGTAATTGAACTGATTATGCTACTCAGGGGAAATATGTATTCAGAAGTTTATGTGAGTACTGTTACTATCTATGCAAATTATTCTTTCTTACCACGCTTGAGTAGCTTGGCCATCAACGTCATAGTTCTAGCTGCACGCGTTTCGAGGTCGCTTGTTGCAAGAAGCAAGAAACTGGACGAGGTGACAATGGCGAACGCGGATGGAACGAGTAATAAACAGACTACAATAAATTATTGACGGGAGACTACCGAGAGGTGCCAGTGCAGATCATGAAAGTTAATTTGATGTATATTGGGACGCCAGCCCTATGAGATCCGATGAAGGATTCTTGAGCAGATATGAGCACATTTACAAAAG
Organism: Ophiostoma novo-ulmi subsp. americana; assembly: GCA_029298975.1. NCBI lineage: Eukaryota > Fungi > Ascomycota > Sordariomycetes > Ophiostomatales > Ophiostomataceae > Ophiostoma > Ophiostoma novo-ulmi. The sequence continues at coordinate 2,248,873 of JANSMA010000003.1, read as the reverse complement.
ATAGCCTGCCCCGACAAGAGTATAAGTAAGAGCATAGCCCCCCCCAGTCAAAAGAGATTTTTTTTGTTTTATTGGATTTGTATATGTGAGACAAAAGAGACAAAAGAGACAAAAGCTGGAAACATAGAAGCAAGTGACAAAAGGGAAGGGGGAAGAGAAGCAAGAGAACAGTTGTCAACAAAACGCATACAGGAAGATAATCAAGGCAAAGAAGCAACAAAGCAAAGACAAAATCGGTCTGAAGGAGGGATCAAGGGCACGGCTTATTGATTGTCTCAAGAGGCGGATCGATAATTGTCCTCATAGGCAGGGGGTACATGCTCGTAATCCTCTGGCCTCCTGGACTATTCTCGTCTTTAGCCATCTCGACTCCGAAGTACCTGCAAGGCCAATCTTGCACTTGGAAGGCTTCGTGCAGTTCGTCTGCATGGTGGCATTGGCAGATTGGGAGGACAACGGGGTTGCCTTCATCAGGACTATGGAATCCATAGCCGTAAGCTTCCCTGTCCAAAATACCTTGAGCACTAAAATCAGGGACGCCGGTTTGAAAGGTTTTATAGCATGCAAAGACCGGAAGATTTTCCTTGTCATTTGCCTTGATATAGGTAGCATGCTTAGCCTTTCCACATTCTTGCATCAACCGTATCTTGGTTGCAAGGGTGTCTTTGAGAGTGTTGTACTCTTTAAGCTCCTCTGGGATGGGCTCACCAGGCTTGACCGTGACATCACCGAAGCGGCTTCTCATCTCCTTGTAAGTGCTCAAATCCTTCTTGAATTGCTCCTCCTTGTTTTTCTCCCATTTAAGTGCGAACTCGGCGTTTTGGCGAAGAAAATCAAGGAACAAGAAGTCAACCCATGGCAGACTCGATCCGTAAAAGTGCAGGTAGTCATCGTCCAGATCACTAGCCATATACACGTTCTCCTTTGAGATGATCTCGTTAACGGTGCAAATGACCTCGTTGAGTGCCTTCTCACGTTGCTCCAATGTTTGGCGACAGTCGCGCATGTAAACAACTCTGTGCAGGCAAGAGAACCTGGTGCAGTCAGAGAAGGGGAATGTGCCCTTTGGATTCACATACATGCTGAGGAAGCCCGCCATTATAAATGAATGTGCTGTGTTGTGTGATTTTTCTGAAAGTTGTCGCACTGGCAGTTGTATAGTCGATGATGATGATGATGATGATGATGATGATGATGATGATGATGATGATGATATTGATATGAAATTGAGCTGCTGAAGTGGGAGAACTGCCAGCACCTTATATACACGGTTTTGGGAATTGAGACCAGATTTTCAATTAAATATTGGCAGACGTGACATTAATGTCTAGGAACAAAATACAACCAGCTTCACTTTGGTGGTTTACTTTGTTCTTCTGGTGTATGGGAAACTCCTCAAAGAAACAAAGACGCTTGACAATTCCAAGGTGCTCTCAGGTTTCGATAGCCACAGACGTTTTCGGTGAGATAATAAGCTCCCCGAGGGAAAATAAAGTCATAGTTCAAAGAAGTACACCGAGGTTTATAACGCTCGTCTCATCGAGTACTGCATCTATGTCTTGTTTCGTCAAACAAAGCGTCCGAGGTGGTAGATTGAAACGTCAAAGACCACTGCACCATACCCTTAAATAGCCATTGACGGCCATTAGATGGCTTTGTAATATAACGCATTCGGACCGTGAATTTATTAATAGTAAATGTTGAATTTGCGAAGACAAAAATCATCAAAGAATCAGAACCGTTCTTGAATCTTTGCTCGATATTCCTGTAACCAAAGTAGGTGCCTAGAAAAGGCAGCATAATCCTACCCAACTACAAAAAGAACAAAGCCGCTATCGACGAGAATATGAAATTAAAAATAGCGACAAAGAAAATAACCCAAGATTATGCATTGCACGATGTTCAGTTGTATTGGGTTGATTTAATATTTATCAATAAACGAAATAAAAATAGAGAGACAAGAATAGAAAAAAAAAGCTCCGACAACAGTGAAAACAAATAAAAAATGGAAAACTTCAAGATGACATATCTAGTGACAGCAGCAGCAGATAGTTGCTATCTCCTGCCTTAAAAGAAGCTGCTTCTGGGGCCTTGGCGAGAACTGTTTCGAGAGTTACGCCCGTAACTACGATGGGCACTCTGCGGAACAGTCCATGAACTTCTCCCATAATCACTCTCAGAGGTGTTTCGGTGAGATCCTTGGTGTGCATTATGAATCCCCTCGGGTACGTATTCATGTCCATACTGATAACGGCCCTGAGGAGAGCCTTGGTATGAGCCCTGTGAGCCTTGATGGGTGTTCTGGTGGCCAATTTGGGAATCGTTTTGAGGCCGAGACATGTCAAGAGTCTGCTCTCCACCACTGGAGTAGCCCTCGTCATCAAGCCACTCCAACTGATATTGGTTGTTCTGCGGCTGCTGAACATGGCTGGTATATTGGCCTGCCTGCTGGTGAGATTCTTCACCAGGACCATTATGCCCAACAGTATAGCTCTGCTGGTGCTGGTGAGATGTCATATATGGCTCGGGACGGGGCTCGAACGGGTTGACTGGTGGAGAACTACCACGAGCACGAGTGTGCGAGCGATAGTCATGACCCTGCCAGAAAGTGCTGTTACCAAACCGGTTCCGGAGTCTCTCTCTCTCATCCATATCCATGTCCTGCGAGGGAGCAGACCAGTTCTCGCCTTGAGTGTTCTGCTGGCTTCCATATCTAAGAGGCATTGTGAAATAGTTCAGCTAGTTAATTGCTATGAGAAGCTACTGTATGTTGATGGTTAGTGCTGCGATTGTGTTGTTGTGCTTATCGTGTTGTGAATGAAAACTAGGAGAGAATGTAATCAACATCAAAAGGGCAAGTTTATAATATATCCTCAACAAAAGCTTGTTCGCCTTCATATGAACAACACAGAATGTCAATCATCTGAACAAGACACACTCTATATGCGGCTTATTGCGAAAAGAAAGTATACACAGCTCAGGGGGTCGTGTCTTTGTTAACGGCTCTTTATCTATTCCTCAAAGAAGCCCTTTAACTCTAGTAAGACGGCTATTTATGATAATTGATACATCATTGTTATTCTTTCTCACTGCTAACGACAATGAATCTTTGTATAAATACTGTGGTGGCTGTTCTTTGATTATTTGTTCACTTCCCCCGTTTCACTAGAACAAGTAAATCTGCCACACATTTACATAACGACCAACCGCACCAAGTGTCCACCATCGTTGAGAAAATCCAAATATCGACACAATTACAACTCTTCATGATGTTGAAACTATTGGAATGGGCATTTATACTATTTGTTATACTCTCGATATCTTTTCTATCAGTTCTTGCCATATATACACTTCTATTCGTTGCTGTTCCTATCTATTTCTGCGTGGATGAGGTAGTCAGTTGGTTTATACCACACTCTATTGTCAGATATATTCTGTTTTTCACATTCGACTTTTACTTTGCTATTCTGCACGAAACGTTTAGATAAGATCAGCGAGGGTTATTCAAACAGGCCCTGCACCGGAAACTTGTTGAACTACAGGACAGACAAAATAATGTCATTTCAAAACCCTGAACTGCATCCTAATGCCAATATTTAAAATAAGATATCTATTCATTGACTACATTGTGCCCATAATCATGGTAGAAGAACTAGTAAACGGATTTCTGGAGAGACTGCAGAAAGGCAGGGCTCTCGTAGCCATCACGTACCTTCGCCACGGGTGTCAGATAGGCGTTTCCGTAGCTGTCGCCTCTGCTGCTGGCAAGTTGACGGACATATGCTTGGGAGACCTGGAGCCACTGCGACCGCTCAGTAGCACTAGCGCCGCGGCCCTCCCACACCCAGACTTCGCGCCCAGCATCATCCCACAGGAAAACATCATTGCTGTTAAAGTCGTTGAGTGTTGCAGCTCCTTCCTGAACAAGATCAAACGACAGGGAGCCAGACACATCACTCAAACGCCACAGCTTCTGGGACCGGCCCGTGTTGCTGTTGGACGGCTGTGTAGCCTGTCTTGTTGATGCTACTGGGCGGGCCGAGGCATACGACGCCGGTGCATTGTCCGAAGCACCACCCTGACCGGCTGCTTCGTTAAGAAGGCGCGCCACAATACCAGAACGGCCCTCGTCTTGCGCCAGAACCTGCACGCCGCCAGTGTGTGCTGGTGTCACAAGATCCTGTGCGACCTCGGCCGCCTTGAGCTTCTCCATAGGCTGGCAGTTGCGGCCCTGCCAGACGTACACTGTGTGGTTGGTGTTGCCACTGTCCAGGACAAATACGTCACCGTCGTCTAGGCTGCTGACCTGTGCCGGCACCTCGTGCACGACAATACCACCGTCTGTGCGTGCACCTGGCTGCTTGAAGACGCGCAGCAGCAGCAGAGGTTGCTTCTTGCTAGCTCTGGACTCCTCGACGGTCTCGTCGACGTGTGTGAAGCCAGTAGCCACACCACCGCGACGGATCGTAATGCGGCGAGGGAACAGCTCCAGGAACGCAGACGAAGGACTGGCCTGCAGCTCGCGGTGCTGTGTAGCGGAACCCTTCAGGAACTCATCGAGCTCGACAGTCTTGTATGCGGCAGTACCAGCCTCATCCTGTGATGTGTGGGCGCCGAGCCAGAAGAAGATCTCGTGGCCAAGCTTGTCGGCATCTCGGCCAACCTTGTATGAGTTGAGCACAATGTAGCTGTCACCGTCGTAAAAGACGCCAATGTCGGACGACGGAACAGGCACGACCTGGAAGTCCTCGATGCGCCAGACAAAGAGACCCTCACGGGCACCAACGACGCCGTTGTTCCAGGCGGGCTCTGAGGCAGCCGAGGCATACTTGACACGGTGATCAATGTCGCTGCCGATCAGCTCGACATTGCTGTCTTTGATGTCATACTCCTTGAGATGGGTGAGTCCGTTATGAGGGGCCATGGCTGCGGTCTTTTAATGCAATGACTCTTTAAAGACTTTGATAGATATGATTGATTCAACATGAGACAAAATGGCTTTTAACATTTACATGGGGTTGGATCTCTGACAATTGTTGGTCCAGGGTCTCCTGAAACAGTCACGTGAAATTAGCCAACATCATTTGTCGGCCAACCCACGTGGAAATGACGTCGATCTACTATTTAGAGTTGTTTCTCTTGCCAATTTTCAAACACACTTTACTCGTCTTTCCACGTGAGGTTTATACCAATGCAATGTTCGAAATTTAGTTTAATTTAACAAGACTTACATGACTCGTTGTTCTTAAAGGTGGTGATGTTTGATTCATTACGTGTTTAGTGAAAATAGCATAGACTGCGACTAATTGCACTTCTTATGTCGAGTTCACGATAATGTAAGTATAGGCAACCTCGGTTGTATTTATAGTAATTTGATACCTAAAAAATGTAGTGGTAAAATTAGTCTGAGAAGAATCGAATGAAAACTTGATACTAAAGGTACGGTTGCTTTGACCTAGTACGTGTAGCAAAGGAAAAAAACTGTCAAGAAGGGACGAAAAAAGGCGTTATGATGTAGCGGTGGCTACCGGGTTGAGAACGTGCAATTCTCTTCCGTGCTTTCCTAATCCTCTTCCATGTTTGCCTATTCTCATCAAGCTCAGCCATATAACTTCCACAGTCATGGGCGAGCGAGCTTAAATGCCGACGGGGTCGGTGCAGACAAGTGCCAGGCCGAGCTGTAGGAGGGGAAGTTAGTATACTGTTTTATCTTGTTTCTTCTATTTAGTCAAGTTGGAGGAGAGGCATCTTACGAGGGAGAGAGTGCAGCACCGGGCCGATCTGCCGCCGTCGGCAACACAGCTGGCCTGGAACTGGCTGGGAGACGTAGGCACGCTTGGGGCTGTATTATGAATTATATTAGTATGCAACTGGATTACATTGTAGGTAAATAAAACACCATAGGGGTAGAAACGTACGGCCATGGCAGTCAAGATTGGCCACACCAAGAATGTCGGTGTTGCAGCACTGGGGAGACTTCTGCAGCAGGCCAGTGCAAGGGTCGTAGGAGTCGCTGTTGCTGTTGCCAGAGTAGGGAGCCGCCATGGCGGAGGACAGGAAGAGGGCGATGGTGGCAATGGAGAACTGCATTTTGAAGATTTGAATGATAATCTAAAAGATTGAAGATGGTGTATGAAAATAGAGTGTTTTGAAAGTGTGTTTAAGATGAAGAGATGGTGAGTGTTGAGTGATGAGGATAAGAAAAGATTTGTGACTGAAGAGAGAGAAATGTCGTGGTATTTATACCCAATCTCGTCAATATCAACATAGGTCAAGCTGAAGACAAAACGGAACTACGTAGGACGCCGATACTACTGGCGGCAATAGCTTGAGATAGGAGAGAGGTCGATCAGAGACATCCCTGCATGGTGTATAGTCATGTTCTTCACTCTGAGCACATTGGCACTCTGGCGTCTGGTTCACTCTGGTAAGCTGCCCTGATTTCTGAGGATGATTTACTTGGCTGCCCATCACCCCTCTGGATCATAGCTAGGGAGGGTATGGCAGGGCAAGAGGTTAGATCTTTACAAAATACTCTGTCTATTTACCATATGACCTGTGCTCATTCATGTATAGCATGTCCATGTTTTCACAGGAGCACAAGCAAACGCTTGAGTGAGAAATTCTAGCACAAGAATCGCACAACATCGATGATGGCAAAATTTAGGCCTGGCGAGAAGATACAGTTTTGTCCAACAAGGATACACACACTCATTCGAGTGGCGGTCTGGGTTTGGGTCTAGGCCAGAGTGTATTCACAGACGATGAGCATATTACTCTGGATTAAGCTCGCCTTGTACTCTGTCTTACAGTAATTATCTTAATCGATGAGGCCAAAATGAACTCAACCCGGAGATTCGAGATTTTATGTCTTGAATAAAAGGCGGTGTGCGATAATCTTATAGGACAAGACACTTTTTCAAGTCTCATGATGCATGACTCGTACAAGCTGAAGTAAAATCAGGTGTTGATTCTGCATCTACATCGTCACCCTTCGGCACGGCAGTATTCGTATTATCAACAGCAGCGACTGATGGTACGTTGCTCCTTAAAGATAGTTGGCAAGTATATGCATTGGCTTTATGAAGGGGTCACATTGCTTTCATGGTGTTAGACATTGTTTCAGCTCGTCGATATAGTCATGCTAGATACCGCCTTCAAATGAGTTGCTGTGTTCAGATAATATTTTAAGCAGGCAAAGTCTTGCATGTACGTAACGGTTGCGCTGCTACAGAAAATCATGGCCAGGATTAGATATATTCTCCGACAGCCTGCAGATGTTGTTCAATCTCAGCCCTGTCTCAGGCCGTCAGCACGAAGCAGAGTCATACCTTGGCCTGTTTTCCTGACATTTTAACGACAATTTCAAGATCAACGTACTATTACCAGCCTATTCTGAAGAGATTTGAGCTAGGGGCTGTTTCCCCAGCCTGCATATGTCTTAGAATCATCCCACCAGTGGAAATAAAGATGTTACTCTTTGGCATCCGATAGTTAATCAAATGAGGGGAAAAGAATAGAGATGGATGGGGAAGGGCTTGACAACAGCCGAACTGGAGGGCACGAGTTGACAAGATGTGTGAAACTCGTCCGATGCCAGGTTTATTTAGTTGGTGTTATGCAATAGAACCGTCATTGTGGCGAGTCATACAAACTTGAGAGAGTGATATTCATCTTATTAGGAGAGCTAATATTGCTTCGTGCTACACAGTATCAGCCATATATGTCCAGGATCTACCGGTACAACGTGGCTGTCCCAGAGCCAGGTAGATGGGCATTACTGTGTAGCACGCTGGCACATGAATTCAATCTCTCAAGGACCTTGTAGCATCTTTGGGGTGCATGTAGCACCAAGTAGACGGCAGGCGCCGAATCGTCGATGTAGGGGCAGGAATAATTCGGGAAATGATCAGTAAACATTGGCTGTCTATCACATCTCCATATAAATGGCAGCTTAGTGATTTGTTGTAAAGGAGCATGTCTCGTTTGTAAGACAATCCGGAAATCAAGCTCGAAGCTCGCCGAAGGTCTAGATATTAATGTTTTATGTTTGAAAGTGTTGAGATACGGTAGTCAATAATGTCCCGTATTAGCCTTTGCACTACATTATGTTCTAATCCTGTTTTCTTGATCTTTATTTTGTTCATAAGTAAAAGTGACCAGTCGCAACTGTTCCTGCTTTCTGATAGATCTACAGTCGGCGGCCGGGATATTCTAGAAGTACCTTGCATTTAGCCTGCACGCTTTTCCTCACATCCTCAATCCTGCTCACTTCGCCCTCTCGCCCTATGCATCCCAAAGCTCAATTGGCCAGTCGGAAACTTGCATCCCGTGTCATTCAAGGCTGCTTTGTTATACAGTCGCACAACTACATCACATTGGCTGTTGTCGACGCCTATATTATACTGTCCATTTCTATAATCATGTCTGTACGCTGTGATACTACGTAGTGGCATACACTGAAATTCGAGACAAAAAAGACTTTCTTTTCGAAGCTCAGCTCGAGCCAAACGGCCTCGTTGTATGCCATGTCTCTTCTCGCTTCTCACCAGCTTCTCACTGCCAACAAATCGACGATTGATGCCCAGACGCTTCCATCGCAAACAAAGGTGGCGAACAATGATCAGCTCGCATGTGCCGATCATCAACGGCTACCAAGCGGTATCATGCTCACCTTTACATGACTCTGTTAGCTAGCCATCCCCGGAGCCAAGCATCCGGTCAATTTCTATTTTACTTTTTACAGGAATATAACATAGTAAATCAGCTTAGGTTATGGCGATCCGGATATTATCGGAGCCGTGTCTTGAATTTACGAAATCAATCCAACACTAGGTTTTCTCTGTTTATTCCAATCATGTCATAATTTATATTTTATCATTACCAGTTAAGATATAATATAATAAATAGGGTCATGTTCTAAGCTAATCTAGCTGTTGTTTACATCTTAGCGGCGAGTGGAAATTACCAATTAATTAATCAAGATGAAAGAAACCTTAAACTGTGTCTCTGGAGCTTCTTTTGTGTCTACCAACCGCCGCAATCTAGGGTCAGTAAGTTACTGAGTCAGTAAATCCAAGCCTCGGTTGTGGTGTAACGTTATTTAAAATGGCCGAGACATACGCCAATGTGAATGCGGCGCGCCAAGATACTCCTCCGGGTATAGTATGCGGGTCATTAGGTAGTGCGGCGGGATTGCCATCTAGCGGCCGACGTTGTGGCCTTGCCTCTTTGTAGGCGATCCGTTGTAGCAATTCCTATTACGGTGTACAATCAACAAGGGCATAGCTAAGGATGAATTCGGTGGCTATCATCCAGCGAGTTCACAACGTGACCGATAGCACTACTGCAATCGCCGGAGAGGTCGAGAAGCCACAGATAAGACCCTGGCGGAGGATGCAAACTGGACCCGATCCTTGATTTGGGCAGAGAATAATGCAATGCCCATAGTGGTTGATTTTCGCAATCTCTTGCTTCTACTAGCTAACAGTGGTTATTCACGATGGCAGATGAAATCCTATTGATCACATTGCCGTACGAGCCGTTCCCTGAGAGCTTTCCCGGTTGAAGAAGCTCCAGCCATGCATCAAAGAAACCATATACTTCAATCTTGAAGGGCCCCAGGGCCATGAGACTGTGCGCGCTGATATCTGGGCTCGCGCGATAATCTATCTCACGCTGAGACTATTTCCCAAGAGCCGCGAGCAGGTGCCAAATCTGAAATGAATTCACACTTATAGCGCCGGCATCAACCAGGCCCTCGGTTGCCCACTGCTCCAGGATCCCAATATTCACTGGACGCGAAACAGCAGCGTCCATGTGCCGCAAATTGCAGAATGGGCCATATCGATGCTGCTGTCACTACCGCCAAATTCCACTGCTCTTGGGGTGGCAAGCTGAGCAGTCGTGGCGAGGATCCGAGTTTAGGGCGCACAGCGATCTCCCAGGCAAAACTATTGCTTTCTATGGATTTGGTGCAGTTGCACGGCACGCAACTCGGATCGCCAATGCCTGTGGTATGCGCGTTGTTGCTTACACGCTACACGATAAGACGGTCCCAGCGCAGCGAGTCGGCACCACCTTTACACCAGCCAATACTGGCGATCCGGAGGGAAAGCTACCGGCAGAATGGTACCATGGCGATCTAGACGGCTTCTTGAGTAGCGAGTCGATTGATGTGCTGGTGGTTGCCCTCCCTTCGACGGAGAATACAAGAAACTCAATTGCGGCACCGCAGATGGCCAAGCTGCGTGGATGCTACATTATCAATGTCGGCCGCGGAGACATTGTCAATACGGACGATCTCGTCTCTCAATGATGGCACACTATTTGGTACCGCACTTGACGTCACGGACCCAGAGCCACTGCCAAAGGGGCACCCCTTGTGAACAGCACGAAACACGCTGTTGTCGCCGCACATCTCTGGGCTCTCGGACGAATATATACCAAGGACAATTGATATTTTGGGCGAGAATCTAGGCCGTGTCAAGAGTGGCAAACCAATGATCAACCAAGTCTCTATAAAAGACAGGTACTAGCTAGTACGGAGGTGCGAGGGACAACGGAATTGATTATTGAACAATAGCATTTGCATCTGAAATCACCTTTACCAGTAGATAGAAGGGGTTGAATGAACCAAACGCAAATGAAAAAGACGGCACTAAACAAAAGGACGGGAGTAAAAGCAATACACTTACACCGGAAATACGCCGGAAAATTATTGCAAAAAGAAACAGCTGTCAAGAGGAAAGTGCCGATGATACTGGTGAGGACAAAAAGTAATGCCCAGACGCGGGATCGAACCGCGGACCTCCTGCTTACTAGGCAGGCGCAGCTACCACTGTGCTACCCGGGCCATTTGTTGAAATATCTGCCCCCTAGACCGGTACAAGTAGTGGACCGAAAGTGGGAAAAGGAAAGAATACGAAGAATAGAAGAAGTGTCGGTGATGGGGGCCGGTATATCTAGGTGTGGAGATGGCGTTGATGTGGCTGAAGCGAAGTGGAGGAGGTGCGGTGACCCGTGTTATGCAAGTGGTGGGATGATGATGCATAAACTAAAGTACTCAGCCTTGGGCCTTGCTGGTCTCTATTACATGTGGTCTTGATGTTATTGTTTTTCTAAAACTTAGGATATCTTTGATTTTATAATCAAATTATTTTGTTGTTTCTGTTTTCTGCGTTAAGTATATATCTTTTTTCGGATTTATATTTTCTGTCGATATTTTGTTGTTTTATGTGCATATCTTTAAAGATGCTCAAACCAATATCCAGTGGCAAACAGAAATGAATTACTCACGCTTACAACATCTAGAAAATCAAATACATGAAATAAAGAAACTAAATTTCTATTCCAAGAAACCCAAACATGCACAGCCAGATCAGCATTCACAGAACGCATAAACCTGTAGGGAGCGATACGATAACTACCATGTCGCTCGCTGTCATCAAGGACTGTGAAGAAACAACACCTCTTAGACATGCCCATTCTCACCACCAAATACGACTGTTACACTAGATGTCGATCTTTGGCGCGGGTAGAGGGTAGACAGAACGACACTGCCTCGATAATATGTGGCTGTGATGCAGCCTCGCACTGAGCTACGAATAAACGCCTCGTGACGTTGTTTCTTGTTTCAAGTTACGGTGTCTAAAACGACACCAATTCGCAGCACGAATTACGATCGACCGAAAGCTTAGTAGCTAGTATTAAGATATTGTTTACAACTGAAAAGAGTTTACATAACATGCACGTGCACAGCGAAATAAAAAAGACAGCTATAGTGAGATCTAATGGCCACTTCCTCGACTGTAGATGACACTAGGGCAGTGGTTTGTATGTAGAGATAAAACTATAGGCTATGGAATTCGTATGGTGGTGATCGAGCAAGACATTGAAAAGAAACAGAAAAATCATGATACATTGTTGAATAGCGTTGGGGTCGTGGATTTGGTTTGTAATATAATAGAGCAGACCCCATGCATCTCGAGAACTATGCTCGCTTAATAATTATGGCCGACGCCAAACTTCTCCTCGTGCTTCTTCTGGAGGCTTTCAAACTCTTCGTCGTAGGGCATCGACTTCCGGTTTCGCCGGTGCCCGCCAATGCGGCGGCGGAACATCATGATGCCCAGGCCGATAAGTGCAACAGCAACGATTGGGCCAGATATGACAGCCGCCATAACGGGCTTGCTCATACCGCCGCTGCTGCTAGACGACGGGGTGGCCGTAGCGGAAATTGAGGCAGTCTGGGCAATGGGAGTCATGGTGGTCGTGGCCACGGTCATGACCATGGTGGTGCCATCCGAGGTTGGTGGAATGATAGTCGTAACGACAGCGTTGCTGGTAATAAAAGAAGTGGCGGTCGATGTGGGAGCAGGCGAGGCGCTGACTTGTTAGTATGTACTTGCGTGATGTATTAGAATACATATTTACTCACCTTGTGACCGCGGTGGAGGACACAATGACGGCGCCGGCGTTCGCGAAAGGAGAAGTAACAGACGTAGAAAGAGTAGAAGAAGAAGTAACAGATGTAGAAAGAGTAGTGGATGTAGATGACACCGAAGATGTAGTATTTGTAGTGGCTGAGGTGGTGGCAGCTGCAGTTGCCGTGGTGCTGCTTATCGTAGTAGTCTTGTCACTGGTGTCCTTGGAGCTCTTGTCGTCATCGTCGCCTGAGTCGGCGTTCCCCGTTAAACTGGAGTCGCTGCTCACTGTGGCCACGGCGGCCGAAGCTGTCGAGGTGGGGCTTTTCGTTGAAGATGTTGTCGTATTAGCCGGAGTGCTGGAAGAAATCGCCGAAGTGGAAGATGTAGGCAAGACAGCACCGACGAGACCCGAAACGACATCAGAGCCCAGACCAGTCAGGCCATTGGCCAGGCTACCGGCGACACCATCGAGAAGATCACGTTCGTTGAACATTGCGAGAATATGGGAATAGTACAAAAGAAATTATTCGAATATGGAGAGATTGATGAGTCGTAAGAAAGTCGAGCCGATGAGAGTTGAACAAATTAAGCAAGCACTGGATAGATAAAGAAAGAAGAAATAACAATAACAAAACGCTTGAATTAATACTGGCCGGCAGAGAAAGCAAGAAGAGAAGAAATGATGTTGACCTGCAACTTATTGTGTCATTATTTTCAAATTGATTGTCTTGCCATAAGTCGATGGTCGTTGGTGAGAATATGCTGAACAAGGAGAATAGAATGGATGAAGAATCAAACGGGAAAAGAAGAAAAGAAGAAAGAAAAAAAGAAGAAAAGCAAAGAAGAGGGGGAAAAGATCAGAGAAAAGAAGAAACAAACTAAAACAGAGGAGGCCTATGCATCTTATGAACTTACACGACACGATAAAGGTGGCTCGACAGTAGAGCCCTACACTTCCGTAGCAACCGGCAATCTTTACAAGAAACTTTCCGACGGCCTCTCCTAGACATTGCCCAAGAGGAGGAGTGACGTCTACGCTCAGAATGGGAGCATGTCTGGGTTTTGCATTTCCCCCGTATACTAACGCAGATTGGTCGAGCTTGCCATTCGAAACGGCCTCCTAGGCGTTGGACTGAGGGCCCTCACCAGGGGCAATGTGCAAGCCCCCTGTTCATATCACGGCATGTATGCTTAAGATAAATGCATGCAGACTGTAAGGCAGAATAAGTGCTCCTCATTACCTCTTGATCACGACCCTGGCTCCCGAGTAGGCTGGCCTGTGTCGATCCAGTTCGAGGATTGCCTTCAAATAATTACCGGCTACTGTCCCAGGTTGCGAAAACGAGGCCCTCCAGATTCCGAATCATGTTCAAACCGAGTCGCTTTTTCTTCCTTTCTTCTGTAAAAGTAGTAAACTAGCTCGTCCAAACTGTATCCTACGGTTGACTCCGGGTATGCTTATTTTACCAAATCTTATTATGAAGGGGCATTGGGGCTCTACGGTTGCATTTCTTAGCCAATAATCATAAGATACCTATCCTTATTACTACCTTCATAAATACTACACTAAAGGTCTTGTGATGGCCCGTGAGACATCCTGGGGAAGAGAAGGAGTAAAAGACGACTACAAAGAGCCAGGAGCTTGTTGGGGACGCCAAACGCCTTTCGCTTAGATTTGACCAGAATGACGTTGTGACCCGTCGAGCGAGCAGCCAACAAAACTCAGAGTGTCTTCCTCTCTGTCGACGGTGTGGACGGCGCACGGATTGCGTGGTGTTTGATCGTCTCATAATGCAAAGGCACAGCAATGAAAGCAAGGAGTTGGCTAAGAGAAGAGACCGAACTGACAGAGTAGTAGATCAACTAGATCAATAGGGTATGTAGGGCAGGAGCCGCGTTTGTTCAGTAAGTGTATGCCTACGACCTTACTCGTTGTGCTTGGTCGGTCAACTAGGTCTGGCACGAAAGCTGAAACGGCTGAAACCACAATGATCACTAGGCAAGCCCCTGTTTTTCACGTTCTCTTACTTTGTTGCTCTTAGTTCTCACCACTTATCCCTAGTAGTCCAGCTCGTTCGATAGAGTTATGGGGCACCAGTGCCGAGAGCTAAAATAAGCTTGAGTATGCCAATGGAGTTATTGATTTGGTGAGGTGACTTTCATGATTGAAGATTGAAAACCGGACGAGAAGAATCTTACAACAACATTGTTGTTTCCAACGCTACAAGGTGTGTATGCGATTGCATAGATTACTATATTCGGCTTCTGAAACGAAAGATCTTCGGTTGATGGGCAGAGATTGACTACACCATAAAAGATGTTTATCGCATAGCTTGCAATTCTAAGAAGATTTTACTAGAGTCGTATTTTTAGTGATATCTCGCAAAGTTGACTGTGATGAGAGTGAGAAATTGTACAAGTTAAGTAGTCACCCTATGGGAGAAGTATAAATAGCCTGCCTTAAAGTGGTTAAAAGCTACAAGCTGAAACCTGACTCGATTGGTTGATTTATGAATAGACACGACTTTGTTTACAGAAACATTACGAATAACCTGGTATGATACTAGGATGCTCTTTTTGAATTACGACATAAGCCACTATTTATCGTCGTGAATATAAATAATTCAATATACACCCGACAAGAGCCGCATCATCCATAGCCAACTCAAGATGCAATCCAATTAAGTAAGCCACGCTGTAGTTTTATCGTGCTTAAACTATTGAGCTCAGACGTGATATCTCTGTATTTGTCGCGCTCATTCGTTAGAAAAACGGAATGTTTTCATTTAGTGCTTGGGCACCGTCGCCTCGAGCCGTATTCTGATTTGATGCTGTACTGCATAACCGCTTCAGAACGTGCATCTTGTGATAACTTTGCGGCCGTGCGAAGCGGACTGATTATCGGTCTCTTCGTCTTGTCGAGTCAATGTAGCGTATTTCTTTTCGGGAACTTTTATGCCTATGGAACAACAAATCCTCCTGTTTCTTCTCGCTCTTCTAGAAGTAGATAACCAAACTGATGCAATTCTCAAGTGCCACCGAAATATTGACTTTGCATCTTTACTGGAAATGGCTCCGATATGGGATGGATGGAAATTGACTGTCCCCATAAGCCGCCGATTCAAGTCCTATCACCGGCTACTCCATATCATAGTAGTTATCCATGACGGTGGTGCATGTTGTGGCGAATCTTGCCTCCTTCGGCTCAAAACAACAAATACAGACTGGGACGAAACCCGCCTCGTTACTGCGATGCTATGTCTTGACCACACTGCTTTTGCTGTTATCCTCATATCTTTCCAGTTCCATTATAAACGAGACGGACTTATATTTGCTCACTTTAGATCAAGAATACTTGGAGAGTATTACGATATTGAACCCGTCTTGAAAATATACCAACTTTTCTCTTCCGTGGCCGCACTATCAGAAACAGAACGACAAGTGTGGGAGGATATTGGAGGGCTCCTTTATGAAATGAACAGCAGATCAGTAACTGCTGGCAATTCTACTCTGCCAGTTGAGTCGAGCTTGCCGGGCCGAGGAGCTTGCCCATATCCCATGCCACAACGAACGGAGCAAGATATGAAGCTACTGAAGAAAGAGCTGGACAATCATGCGGATAGGACTATGGATAGTTTGGTGGCTTCTTGGGTATAGTTGTCAATATTTTGTCCTTTTTTTCTTGCCTTATTATGTTTCATTATTTCAGTATTTGTTCGGCAGCGTTCCATGAAAATCAAGTCTTATCGCCTTTACCATTGGAAAGAAACTAAACACTAAGCAGACGTGTTGTATCCGTGATCACGTCAGTTAGCGAGTGCAACACAGCTCGATGTTGTATACGTTTCGGCAAATTCTGTCAACGAGACCCGGCGATCATCAAACATCTACTGGTCTGTGGACGGGAAGTAGGTGTTGGTCAGCATTTTTCAGGTGATCATCGCGATCATAACAGAAGCGCTAGATGTATTGTGACAATAAGCACGCATTAGTTATTTGTACATGAACGGGGCGCGGCCAGAGGTTACGTTGCCGTTAATTGCCGGACTGGATCTCGAGACTGGATATGGAACAGTGTTCCGAGTTTCTGCTTGGGTCAAGCCTGGATAATTAATAGCTGCTTGATCAATTCGATGAAATCCGTTATAAATAAATAACATGGCCTGATATCAGAGCTTAATTCTATGAGAATTTTAGTTTTGGCTAGCACACAGAGGCTCTGTTTTAACAAGTTTTTGTTTTATATTGTCATGTCTACTTATTACTTTGGGTCTCTTTTAAAACTACATGCTGAAATTTAGCTACTCTACGCTTATATAACGTTCTTAAGCTTCTGGCCGGCAATAAACCGCCGCAGGTTCTCGGCAATCAGACCCTCGGCACCCTGCGGCCGACCACCGGCAGCGTGGGGAGACACCACCAAGTTCTTGGCCTTCCACAGACGGCTGCCAGCCGGCAGGGGCTCAACATCAAACACATCCAGAGCAGCACCACCCAGACGGCCCTCGTTCAGGGCGTCAGCAAGAGCCTCCTCGTCGACGCTCGTACCACGACCGACGTTGACCAGCCATGCGTGTGCGGGCAGCTGCTTGATGCGCTCGGCGTTAAAAACGTGGCGAGTAGACTCGGAGCCGGGCAGGATCATGACCAGAGCGTCGGTCTTGGGCAACAGCTCGGGCAGGCTGTCCTCGGAAACAACCTGGATACCGTCACGGATGCCGGCAGAGCGTGCAACACCGGTGACCTTGGCACCAAGGCTCACGAGCCAGGGAGTCAGGGTCTTGGCAATGTTACCGAAGCCCCAGATGAGCACGTTGGCGTCGCGCAGAGAGGTGAACTTGCCCTCGGGCCGGTCAGGCTGAGGACCGCCAAGGTGGCCGGGCCATTTGCCCTGGAGCTGGTAGTCGCGCATCTCATCGAAGCGGCGAGCGGCAACAAGCAGGAGACCCAGGGTGTGCTCGGCAACGGTGTGGTCATGCAGGCCGGAACCGGTAGTGATGATAATCTTAGAGGCGTCAAAGCCGGCGTTCAAAACGTCGTTGGGGCCGGCAGCAAGGGACTGAATCCAGCGCAGTTTGGTCAGACGCTTGGCACCATCCTTGAGGTTGTCGGCAGAGTTAGTCCAGGTGACGAGGACATCGGCATCGACGTGCTCCTCAGGGAAGGGCTCAGTGACGTTGTAAGGGACCAGCTGGGCAGAGAAACCCTCGATGCTGGCAGCATCGAGCTTGAGCGAGGTAGGGTAGAGAAGCTTCATGGCGGCGGCTGTGAAAGGGGTGGATGAGAATGGGCGAGTGAGTGGTGAGATAAGAGCTGGCGAGAAGGTCGTCGGGCGCGAGAACGGGCGAGAAGACTTGAAGACGGCAGTAAGACGAGACCAGGCACGCATGTGGTGAGGTAACGTTGAGATTGAAGATTAAGCAGGGAAGGGATAGAGAAAGAAGGAAGAAACAAACTGAACAAGAATAAGAAGCGAGATCAAGACAGTTTTGAGGACATTGCCAATACACATGCGAAGCCGGAGCGGGCGACAAAGTACCCCAAAATGGTGTAAGCTGCCTGCAAAAGGCGGGGCAGGAACCAATGGCAATTGAAAATATAGATGGAAGGTGCAAGTATGGAGAATGGGGGGAGCTCCGCTCGGCATGTTATTGACGCGATGTCCTTGCGACGAGATTTGCAGCGTGGGGAATGGTCGTGTAAGCTGTATGAGCGTTGTGATGCCATTAGATATCCCACTTTGAGATACCCGGAGCATATCCGTGCCTGCTTGATGATCTGGATTGATTCCACGATTGCTGGTTGGCGGGATGCAATTACATAATCCGGCCTTTGTCCGTCGGCAAACAGATTCCGATCACGTAAGCAAGCCGACTACTAATTTGCATCATTATTTCTTCAGCATCAGCTGCTTGACTAGCAGTTAAGTAACGGTGACTTGAATAATGATTGTTTTGTCTAAAAATGCCATTACAATATCTTGCGTAGAGTGATGTTTCGGAGCAATGGACGACACTAGTATTGATCGCGGCTATTGAGCCGGCAATTGGTACCCACTTATTGGCACCTGCTTTAACAAGGTGAAATGGCCAGTAGCCCACTAACAAGTTCAATCGCCGCGTCGCAATAATGGGGGAACGTTTAATTTTCCACCTCTGACATAAAGAGGATTGTAATCGCGACGATAACAACATAGATCACGAGACTCGTGATGCTAACATCTCATGACGTCTTCTGTGGTGCTGAGAGGTCTAGTTTTTTTATTTTAGTTTTCTTTTTTAGTTATACGTCTGAATTATGAATATGGCGAATTTCAATGCAAATAGGAATGAAAAAGAAAAGGAGAAACAAGAAATACATTTGATCTAAAACATATATGTGCAATATTTACATTAAAAAAAAGAAAAATACGAAAGCAAAGTACCAAGCCGGACCCCTACTAATAAATTATACCCCAAATCAAGAGATTAATGCCAGGTAGATACTAGATGAAGAGACAGCAACTTGGATGTACAAGAGACGGGATATGAATTAGTTTGCATCCAGGCACCGTAGAGAATACAGGTATCTATCAAATCTATGTGGCATCATTAATGTACCGCTATAAAAATAAGAATATTTGAGAAAAGCGTTCTGCTTTTCTAATAATAGACACGCAGGGGTGATGATCTGCCTTCATTCTTCTCAATAGCCACACGATACGATGCTCGACTCGGATCATCCCGAGCAAAGGAACCCTTTTACGACCCAAGTGTCCGCCATTGTAATCCAACATTCATAGTTTTACAGGCTGGCTTCCACGCTTTCGTCATTTTCCGGAGCCCTTCCCCATTGAAAGCAGCTTTCCGTATGGCTGTAGCTTTGTTCACATTATTCTCAGGGACGTGTTGATCTCCCCGCATAGCTGTCGGTAAATAAGTACCGTGCCGAGCCAGCTAATTTATGAGTTTCCGTTATGAATCGACTTGATTATCAACTTTAAAGAACAACCATGGCTATAAATTTAAAGCTTGGGCCGTGCTAGATAGCCGTTGACCTTTTTCAAAACATGATGTTTCAGACCAGCCCGCCAATCTTTGGTGGCTTGAACATTGTCCTGCACGGCCTGGCTTTTGGCATGTACATCCCAAAGGTAGTCTTTGGTTGTGTAAGCCTCAAGCGTGTACAGCGTGTTAGGGTTCGTATCACCGCGTGTGATTGTGTACAATAGGGACCCAGCCTCGTTGTCGCGTGTCGTGTTGATGACCTCGGCCCAGTACGGCAGCGACTTTTTCAGCAGCTCGCTGTCCTTGAAAGAAACTTCGCCAACGACAATCAATGGATCTGCCGTGTTATCGAGCACGTCGTGGCGCACAAAGATGCCTCCCCCGACGTCATGAAGCAGTTCGAGCTCTAGCACCGTGGGTGTTCCCTCTAACACGGGGTTGTTCCCCATCCAGGCGATCATATCCTTGACTATATCGGACTGCATGTGACTGTCTAATGCAGCCTGATCCAGGTACAGCTCGATCATGTAAACAGTCTTGGAGTCGGCGTCGTCGTGGGGCAGGCAGACGGCATAGCTCAGGACGCCGGGCTCGTTGGCATCGGAATAGTCGGCAATAGCTGCCAATTTGGCAACGTACTGTTTATTAGATATGTTTTCCAACACTTGAACTACGTTCAACACAATGAGAACTCACTTCTTCCCGGCCTTTGCCACCGACAGTGGGTAGAACTGCAAAAACAAGCTTCATCGGCATTGTTGTAAATTCGATAAGATATCTGGACAAAGCCGATAGTAGAAGATTAGAGCAACCAGTTACATTTTGGGATGCATTTGGAATTTATACCATAACAAGAGGGGAAGCTATTGGGGTAGCTCAGGATCTCGGGGATCGTTTGCCGCGATGAGGACATCTACTTCAGGACTTGGAGTAGATGCACTCGGCTGGGGTAGACCGGCTAACCGAACCGACAGTTGCGTCTATCATAATGTAAAAGTACTTTTTTATTATAGAATTATTGTTGTGTATCGGAAGCTGGGAATAATTATAACTATAGCTTGGACTCTGGCCTATCTAGTGACGACGGCCCTTTGCGCATTACTGCCATTTGCTTACGTAGGATCTTGCCAGTCGGGTTCTTAGGCAGCGCCTCAATGTGCCATACTCCACCGCGAAGCTTCTTGTAGCCGCTGACCTGTGCGTCAATGCTCGCATGTATATCTTTGAGCGCAGACTTGATCTTTTCCGGCGAGCTCGAGGCTTCATCTTTCAGCACTACCCAAGCCGTCGGCAGTTCCGTCAGCTGGCTCTCATCCCATGTCGCCGCAACACCACCCTCGGACACGGCCGGATGCGAGTTGATGTATGACTCGAGCTCTGCCGGCGAGACCTGGAAGCCCTTGTACTTGATCAGCTCCTTGGTGCGGCCCACAATGCTGATACGGCCGAGCTTGTCAATTTTGCAGACGTCGCCCGTATTGTACCAGCCAGGCTCAGGGAACGCCGACCGTGTCGCGTCCGGGTTGAACAGGTAGCCCTTTGTGATATTGGGCCCGCGCAGCCATAGCTCGCCTGCTGCACCTTCGGGAACATCTTCACTTGTGCCTTCTTTCTTTAGACACGCCTCTATGCCTGGCAGCAGGCAACCAACGACACCTTCAGGCACTTCTTCGTCTAGTTTCTGAAAAGCTACATAGCCGGCCGCCTCAGTCATTCCATACACCTGGACCAGTTTCCATGGTGCCATCTTCAGCAAAGGATCCAGCACGTCCCGCTTGAAGTTGGCGCCGCCGACGGTAATGGTCTCGGCGCGCGAAAAATCAAAGCGCTTGGTGACGTCGGAGCGTGCCATCTGCAAGACAACACTGGGAGGGCCTTGGAAAGTGGTGGCCTGGCATGACCCAGCGATCTCAGCCATCTGCTCAAGATTATAGGTGGGCATAGCATGGTGGAAGAGACCCATATACGGCCCGTTGAAGAGAGGCATCGTGGTCATGCCAATGTGTGCCCACGGAGTAATGGTCACAGTGCGTGTCGCCGAGTGGAACTGTTTTGGGTCATGTGCAAACAACTGTAGCACATTGGCTACATAGTTGAGGTGTGT
This sequence comes from Ophiostoma novo-ulmi subsp. americana, assembly GCA_029298975.1. Classification (NCBI taxonomy): domain Eukaryota; kingdom Fungi; phylum Ascomycota; class Sordariomycetes; order Ophiostomatales; family Ophiostomataceae; genus Ophiostoma; species Ophiostoma novo-ulmi. The sequence continues at coordinate 2,227,355 of JANSMA010000003.1, read as the reverse complement.
GAGCTTTACACCCTTTGGTTTTCCAGTCGTGCCCGACGAGAGATGAATTGTGGCGACGCGGTCCGACGTGTCTGGGTAATGCGGGATCGGGAGTCGCTGGCCGGTGGGCGCGAGAAAATCCGTGCCAATGTGCAACAGGCCGGGCACGGGTGTTACAATAGAAATGACAATAGGCCGTTCCCAGACAGTACCCGCTGCCTCAAGCTCCTTCTCGGCCACGCGGATAGCCCGGTTGACAAGATCGATGATGGCGCCATACGCCACAATGTATCTCGGCTGACTGACAGCAATTCCATGGCCAATCTCAGCATCCTTGAGGGCCCAATTGATGGGTGCAATGATACCACCAGTCCAAAGTATAGCGTGGAAGATTTCGAGAAAATCTACGCTGCTAGGCACGATGAGAGCCCAGCGTGCCTGGTCTTGTGGCTGAAGTTTGTCATGGAGGCCTTTGGCGATACGGCCAGCGCGGTCCCGTAGCTCACCAAGGGTAATGCTGCGGTTTGTCAAGCTGTCCTTGGCAATGAGATGGGACTCGGGGAGTGGCCGCCCTGTTTTGTGAAGAAGTTCGGTGAGGTTAACATTGCGTGGGATGTCAATGGTTCCAGATGAGTAAATGCGCATTGTAATGGTAAGATGGGGTGTTAAACAATAGAACAAGGAAACAAAGAAAAGTATCTATGCTGTACGTGAGGCTATATAAAAAAAAGAGATACGACTGTTACCGAAAGCATCAGGCCATGAGTACTGAGTGGGATGGCGAGCTGCAGTCCGTATCTGTCTAGCACCTTGTGAACCGTCGCCGAGGTGGTCTTCACAGTTATCAGGAACAATTAAACAAGCCGGAGGCAAGCGTGAGTCCCAGTGATTGATACAAGTACCAATTATACTCCGTACAGTCAATACTTGACTGTTACAAGCAGGAAGTATAGATCCTTCCATTCATTCTCGCTTGCTGCACCAGTAAGAGCACATCAACACTGTTCGATTGCAAAAAAAGATACATCGGATGAGGGGCTGGACTGCCTGCAGAGACGGGCACGGCACAATTGAATCCTTGGCGAAGAGCGGTAAAGTATTTGCATGGGAATAAGAAATAACAAGGAGAGATCTTCCTCGAGCTGAGCTCTTGCTTTCTGTCCCTTTTTATATTCGCTTCTCAGATGCTCGTACATTCAAAGCTCAACAGTTCACACTCTGGCCACCTTATTTTTTTCTTTTCTTCTGTTGGTGATCTCTCTTGATACCACAAACAGGGCCGGCGTGCAAGTAGGCAGCATCCTCCCCCATCACCACACCGTTAATCCTTGTGTCAGTGTATCTCTCATTGTTAAAGTAGATATACATTGATGTAATTTCAGCTCTATGGTCTAATGCCTTCAAAGTTCGTCTTATTCTCCGTAGTGGTTGGCGGGTTTGGATTGATGTAACCCGCCCCTCTCTTTATTTGTCTATTAATACTCATCAACATTGGCGGGCGGAAACCCCTTTTCCGCCCGATGATTCAGTTTTCAGGGACTAAACCGCCTCATTTTTTATGTGCCAATACACCAGAGCTAGCCCAGCTCAATCCAACAAACTCTCTACTACACTGGTGTATGACAAGTTGGTAAACTCGTAGAGCTTGCCCAGAAAATGACCACCATGGTAGCATTAGTTAGCAAACAAAGCCTGAGTTGGGTGACATTTGGCAATGAATAGTTGAATAAAACTGTAGGTATGCTTGAGAAAATGATTTCGTATAGTGTGAATAGTCGGAGTGGCTACCTGGCCCATTATCAACAAATCTGTAAATGTAATTGATTCAGTTATAAACGTATATGCAGCGCTCAAGAGTGTTTAGCAATAGCAAAGAAATTCACCTACTTTATCAACGATGGCTAACGACAGACCCGTCAAGAACGCCTTGGGCAGATACGATAATGTTGACTTCCGCAAGGCTGTTGGCTTCGAATATCCCGTAGTCAAATGCAGCTACAACCGTCGGGATGTTCTTCTTTTTGTAAGTATACCCAGTATCACTTACTATTAAACTTTCATCTAACGCCTCAGGCCAATGCTATCGGCGTCAAAGCTGACGAGTTGCACTTTCTTTACGAGCTGCACCCCAAGTTCGCCGTCTTTCCCACGTTCCCTATCAACTTGATCTTCAAGCAGACAGATCAAGATGTGTACGACTTTGCCAAGAAGATGATTTCTGGCGACGTTCCTGGAACACCGCCTTTTGACGTACAGAACTCAGTCGACGGCGAGCGCGGTATCGAAATTGTCAATCCGCTGCCCGTGAGCTCCGACGGTCTTGACCTCGAAATACGGCACAAAGTCATTGGTGTCTACGACAAGGGCGGCAACATGATACTAGAAGCCGAGCAGCGTCTCGTCGATGCAAATACAGAAAAGGTCTATGTTAATCTGAGCTCAACGGCATTTGGCATTAAGCAGGGCGGCTACGGCGGACCGCGCGGGCCAACACGTGTGGCAGTGCAGATGCCCAAAGACCGCGCACCAGATGCCGTGTCACGCTTTCAAACGACGCCCGAGACGGCACTGTTATACCGCTTGTGCGGCGACTACAACCCGCTCCATGCAGATGACGAGTTTGGGCGTGGCGGTGGCTTCAAGGGTGCTATTATGCAGGGTTTGGGTACTTGGAACTTTGCGGCGCATGCGGTGCTACGAGAGCTTGGAGGGTCGGATCCGACACGCTTCAAGTCATTTGGAGCGCGGTTCAAAAATGTCGTGTACCCGGGTGAGCTACTGGAGACGCGCATGTGGGTGGTTGGCACTGAGGACGGTTACGACAATATTGCGTTTGAGACAGTGGTGGTTGATGACGGGCGGGTGGCGCTGTCCAACGGCTACGCAAAGATCAAATCAGCAAGGAGCAAGCTGTAATTGACAGTTGAGCAGTAGCAAATAAAGTACATGTACATAGGATAAGACAAGGTGCAGCACTTAGTGCTCCATCAGCACGTTGATGCATTGATACGACAAAAGAGAAAAGATCGACGCGATAACGCAACACCTACCTATTCTAGATGAGCTTCAGTGAAAGGTGAAATCTGTAATGAAAAAAAGAAAAAAGAAAGCACTGTGCCACAGCTAGAGCTCTGAATCGTCAATTGGAGAGAACGGTGAGAATAGGGGCTGCATCATGCCACCTACCAGCGCGTGAATGCATTTCCGCTGCAGCATAATGTAGCATAAGCAGAGCTGCAAGGAATCGAAGCTATCGTATGTCAGAATTCAACGGCAACTGTATATCCTATACGTATTGACTAATAATGCAGGCATTATATTTATTGACATTTTTCTGATGTCGCAATCTGCATCGAATTTGTATTCCCGATTCTAATTCATTCATCAACACAGAATGGCTTCCCTTCCAACGACGACACCACCACCACCGACGCCAGTCTTTTTGAAGCTGTCATACCCGGCACCCCGGGTGCTGCTCGTCCGCATGGACCGGCCACTGGACCTCAATGCAATGCCAACTGTAGGCCAGCTTGAGATGAACGATGTCTGGAAGTGGTTTGATGACGAGCCCAACCTGTCAGTAGCCATCATCACTGGTACCGGTCGCGCCTTTTCTGCAGGTGCCGACCTCAAGGAGTGGGATCGCTCCATGGCCGCCGACGCCGACCCGAACAAGCGCATGGGTAATGCACCGGCATTTAAGCCACTCAGTCGTCGGCTCGGCAAGAAGCCCGTCATTGCGGCAGTCAATGGCCTGGCTATGGGCGGTGGCTGCGAGTTTGTCGTCAATTGCGATCTCGTCATCGCTGCTGATGATGCCTACTTTGGCTTGCCCGAAGTCAAACGCGGTCTTGCGGCGATTGGAGGTGCTTTGCCGCGGCTAATTCGTACAATTGGTCTGCAGCGTGCATCAGAAATGGCACTGACGGGGCGGCGCGTAACTGCACAAGAGATGCACCAGTGGGGTATCGTCAACAGCATCGTGCCCAAGGATCAGGTGGTGCAGGAGGCCGTACGATATGCCACAATGATTGCCGAGAACAGCCCGGACGCAATCATATGCTCGCGTGCAGGTCTACGACAAGGCTGGGAGACGGCTCCGGTAGAGCGTGCTGTCGAGATTACGCTGGAGCGCGAATTTGCCGAGCTGCAAAAGGGCGAGAACATCCTCGAGGGTCTCAAGGCGTTTACAGAAAAGCGGCCGCCTCAGTGGAAAGCCAGCCGGTTATAGATATAGATAACGGCTAGATTGTGTAAATACCATCCCTATCTTACATACCTTTGACCTTTGTCATCTCGTCGCCATTGGCTTTCTACGAGCCGGCCGGATATCTTGCTAGCTGCCCCGGCAGAATCACACTGATATACCTCGAACTCCATCTCGTTCCAGTCATGAGATTATGCCCTTCACAGACAGTGCTCTCCCCGCACCCTCATCGTGTTGGTGCCCGGCTATGCGCCTGGGCGCCTACCCCGCCCGGACCATTTACACGCAAACGCTAGCCGCTTCCGGGGTGCAAATGAAGGGAGACGGCGGCAGGTAAGACGTTGTAGTGGCCATCGCTCTTTCCCATCATGAGTATCCTCTTATCCCCTCTCCTGTAAAGCCAGTTTCAAGCTCTTCTCATTCTGGGAGGAGCTACCATATAATTCAATCCCATTCGACATTGCCAAGGCGGGGAAGGCGCAACTCTACACCCTTCAACGCCTTCCTAATAGGCTACCCTAATCCCCCCTTGCCTGTTGGTCATCTGTGCTTACCTTGTTGGATTACCCCAGACTTTCTTTTCCCAGACTGTCTCCTTCTTTAGCCTTGCTTCGGCAAATTCTCGTCTTCTCCAAATGTACCAATGAAGAAATGTAGCAAATCAGGCCAATATCAATCCAATGATCTATTCCCTACCTGCTTGCCTCTACTGATTCATTCTCGACACGCATAACTCTCGACGTCCACACTCTTTTGCATCGTCAAGATAGCTGGTCTCGCACTGATTCACCAATCCTCTTGATAATCATTAGGGCGATCCTGCACTGACCACCACATACAGTTCTCGTCAAACGGGTCTTCCTCTGAAGAAAAAACAAATATGTCTGCGCCTTTGTCTAGGGCAACGTTCCCGTCCCTTGGGGTAACTACCCATGCAGATGACCATCATTACTCTTATACCAGAAGCACTTCTTGCAATCCCATGATACCTCCGTTCTCAGCATCAGGTGGGTCGAATTCCGCATCCTCACCACCGGGTGTTGTATCTTCCAGTCTATACCCGACTTCGGCCACATCACCAGAGTCGGCAACATCAACTACATCTCCCACTTCTGTCTCATCTCTCATAGAAGGATCCACAGGAGGTAGTTCATATCAAACTGGACTGCCTACAGTCAGCTCGTCTAGTGGCCAATCCCTGACGGCCAAGGACATTGAGCTTCAGCGTAAACGGGCCCGAGACCGCAAATCGCAACAGGCAATGCGAGACCGAACCAAATGGACCATCTTTAATCTCAACGAGCAGGTGTCATTTCTTACGCAAATGCTCAGTGATCGCACTCGCGATGTTACACTACTAAACTCCCGCATGCGCATGCTCGAGACAGACAATGCACAACTCCGAACTCAAAATGCGGCTCTTCAGTTGAGCTTGATGGGCACGCAGTCGAGGGTAGACATGCCAGACGACCTCATTGAAGTTGTGGCCACGTCAACAACACCAACATCAAGCAGCTCAATGGTAGCTTCAGCCGCACGGTCTGACCTGACTAAACAAGTTTGGGAAGTGCCACCAGCCGAAGGACCGCCGACATGTTTGAGTGACCAGATCCTACAAGGGTTTCTTGCGTCCAGTGTCCACCGGCAATCCCATGACAGCACCCTCACATTTGGATTCAAACCAAACTTGTGTTCACTTCTCGAAAAAGACAGACGGACGTCGGATGCTATCAGTGACGTTGTCGGTGACATTGTCCGGAGTTATTTCGAGATTAACACACTGCCAAAGCAGATTGCCGTCTTCTACATCATTTGCTCTTTGTTAAAGGTAGGCTACCTTGGCCTTTGAAAAGTCGACAATCTCTAACCATCTAGTGGATGATCCTACTGGACAAGGAGAGTTGGGACCTATTACCAACATGGCTGCGGCCGACACAGCTGCAGGTCACAGCGCCCCATGCGGCTTGGATCGATCGCATTCCATGGCCCCGTGTCCGTGACTATCTGATTGTCCACCCCGATATAACACTGGATCACTTTGCCGCTGTCTATAGCACAAGCTTCAGTATACGGTGGGAATATGATCCAGCGCACGTCCTCCTGAAAGCCGTGACACCGAGCGAGGAGACCATGATCAACCCCGTCTATGAAGAGCACATTCGGCAGCTCAGCAACTGGAATGTCGGTGTACCATTTCGCGACCGATATCCAGACATAGCTGCACTGATTGATGATGACCTCAGAAGCAGTAACTCATAGCTCTTCTCACCAGAATGTACCGGACTTGTTTCTCCGCCAGTCTTGCAAGCCAAAACAACATCAGGGTAGGACCCACTTCCCGTGTTAGTGAGCTATAGTGTAATTAGTCGAGACTGTAATTGTAGTAAACTTATCCCTTCGATACCCCCGAATAAATGAACATCTTGACTCGATCTAGCCTCAAGATTACTCTATACTATTAATGTTGTCCAATAGTACCTTGACTAAAATGCAACAATCAACAAGACGGCCTGTACGGATTGGAGGCGCCTCCGGTGGTTTCACAGACCGCGTGGCAGCCATCCAGCGCCTTGCCAGTGATCCTGGTATCGACGCAGTGGTTGGCGACTGGCTGTCAGAAAATGTCATGACCGGCTATGGAGCTGGAAAAGCTCAGCAGGACAGGAATAAAAAAAATATTCCATTGGAAGAACGAAAGAAGACGGCACAGTACGCAAGCACATTCCTGCAATGTTTCGAGCCTGCCATGCACGACCTAGCCCGCAATGGCACAAAACTCGCCGTCAATGCTGGTGCCAGTGACACGGAGCTATTGGCCGAGGTTGTCTTGGATATGGTCAACAAGGCCGGCCTCAAGTTGAAAGTCGCATGGGTTGAGGGCGATGACGTGACAGCGGTCTTCAAGCAGATGGCAGTGGATGATGAGGGCCAGTTCAAGAGCCTTACCGACGGCAAGACGCTGTCCGAATGGGGATTTGACCCTATCTGCGCGCAGGCCTACCTTGGAAGTCTTGGTATTACCGAAGCTCTACGTCAAGGAGCCGATATTGTTATCTGCGGGCGCGTATCAGACGCGGCGCCGACGATCGGAGTTGCCGCATGGTGGCACGGGTGGACAGCGGACAATCTTGACAAGCTGGCAGGTGCACTGATTGCCGGTCATATTATAGAGTGCTCGGCCTTTGCAACCGGTGGCTACTACTCGCGCTTCAAGGACCTGATGGCTGCCAAAAAGCATCTTAACCTTGGCTTTCCTATAGCTAGCGTCTATGCAGATGGCGAGTTCGACATTGAAAAGGAGAGAAACACCAATGGCGTCGTTAACGCAGAGACAGTCACGTCTCAGCTTGTCTACGAAATATCCGGCCCGCTATACTTCAACTCTGATGTCGTAGCAGACTTGCATAACATTACGCTGTCAGAAACAGCCGAGAATGTGGTTCACGTCAGCGGTGTGCGTGGTCTACCACCTCCCCCGACTACACGCTGCGGTATAACAGCACATGGAGGCTACCAGGCCGAGTGGCACTTTTACCTCGTCGGTCTTGATATTGAGGAAAAGTGTCGGTGGATGGAAGAGCAGGCCCGGCACGCAATCGGCGACGACCTCATCAGCCAGTTCTCCATGCTCAAGTTCCACGTCCACGGCACATCGCCGGCCAACCCCGCCAACCAGGAAATTGCCACGGTCGACTTTCGCATATTTGCCCAAGCACGCGATGCCGCCCTATTTGACCCAAGTCTGCCCTATGGATTTGCACGCAAGTTGTACGAGACTGTTTTGCAGTCATGTCCAGGCGTGTCGCGGCCTAATGACTTGCGCCAGTCAACAGCCAAAAGCTACTACGAGTACTTTGTGACACTCATCCCGCAGTCAGCATGTCAACACCGTGTACACCTCCTGTTTGGCGACAACCGGCAAGCTATTGGTATTCCACTTCCACTTCAGACGCATGAGTACGGCCCACAAGAGTCCTACGAGACCAGGAATGCTGTTGAGTTGGCTGCATTTGGCGAGACTGTTGAAGCACCACTCGGCTGGATAGCACTTGGCCGGTCTGGTGACAAGGCATCTGATGCCAACGTGGGTTTTTTTGTGCCGACCAAGGAGCAGTGGGACTGGCTGCGCTCTTTTCTGACAGTGGCCAAAGTCAAAGAACTACTAGGCCCGGCCGAGTACAGCGGTAGCCGGATCGACCGCTTCGAGATGAGCAACATTCGGGCTGTCCATTTCCTGCTCAAGGACCATCTGGACAGGGGTTACAATTCCGGATCAAAGCTCGACACGCTTGCCAAGAACCTATGCGAGTACTTGCGAGCCAAATATGTGCCTATCCCGAGGAAGTTTATCGAGAACGGGCATCTCTAGTTTTTAGAAAGTTGAATCATTAGTCTGCCAGCTATTCATACAATGTGCTTATGGTTATCCTCGTTCTGTCTCCTCACTTCTCCGCATGCTTCCCCAACAATGCAATGATTCATTCTGGTTGTCAGCGTCTCGGATATGGTTTGGCTATATGTAACTGTGAAAATTGTTTATAATTTACTTCTAATTTGGCTCGTAGACTCTAATAATGAGCATCGCAACTTTTTATCGTTTTCGCTCATATGATGCATCGACAACTTCAGGACAAAGTGATTGCCGTGACAGGCGCCGCTTCGGGCATCGGCCTGGCATTTGCCCAGCTTGCCGCCAACCGTGGTGCCAAGTTGTCTTTAGCAGACGTTTCCAAGGACGGCCTCGAGCGGGTTGCTGCCGAGCTCGTCAAGGTGGCGGGCGCCGACAATGTCGTTATTTTCACAGTGGACGTTACCAAAATGACGGACGTGCAGGCCTGGATTGATGCTACCATCTCCAAATTCGGCCGCCTCGATGGTGCCGCCAATATGGCCGGCGTGATTCCCAAGGATATCGGCATCAACACACTCGCCGACCAGGACCTGGAGCAGTGGGCCTTTGTCATGGGTGTTAATTCCACTGGTCTCATGCACTGCCTCAAGGCACAGACAGGAGTCATTGCCGACAATGGCAGTATTGTGAATGCATCATCCATTGCCGGTGTCTCGGGCCGGTCTAAGAATGCAGCCTACTCGGCAAGCAAGCATGCCGTTGTTGGTCTAACGCGGTCGGCTTGCAAAGAGTTTGGATTCCGCGGCGTGCGGGTCAACTGCATCTGCCCCGGCCCCATTGACACACCCATGAACCGCGCAGCAACAGACATTGTGACCAGCAGCGGGTCGGCTACGGCTGATGGACAGACGGTTCTTTCTAGCACAGAAGAAAACGCTCTGCGCCGAACGGGCAGAGCAGAAGAGGTGGCACACCTGATTGCTTATTTACTCAGCGACGAGTCGACCTACGTGTCGGGTACGGCCATTTGCATTGATGGAGGGTGGATTTGTTAAATTAATTTTACAAAATATTGTCCTAGAAAAGACGCTCTTCATTGATGACATCCTCTGGATTGGGCATGACATTCTTGAGATGCACCTCACAGATCTCGCAGATGGATGTTGTGACAATAAATGCATAGTCCAGCTGCTCCCGTGTTCCTCCGTTCCTAATGACACCACGCATGTGCCAAGAAACCTCGGCGGTCACGTCCATGGGCACAAGTGAGGCGATATTGAGCTGGCTCGTCGTAACGGCATCGAGTACGGTCGTGTCCGACTGGTAGTAGCCATAGATTGTAGTGACAACAAGCGTGCGCAAGTCGGGCCAGTAAGTATCCATAACTTTAAGAAACGGATCGAGGTCGGCACGGAAGATGTTGCGCATATACTCTAGTCCACGAGTGTCGGTGTCAGAAGGTGTTTGGATGTGGTTACGGATAGACATTGTCTCATTAGCCTCGGGGCTCGGAAGTGCTTTGATGAGTGCCCGGAATGCATTGATGACCCGCGGGATACCGTAGATAATTCCTGTCTTCAGTATGGCCTCTGTACTATTAGTATAAATATTACTTGTTATGTTTTACTACTTTGGCTCTGAAAATCTCGCCTTTGATCCGTTTCAAAACGTTTCGTTGATAGTTGGTATCATCAAGATGGCCACTGATAGCCGCTCGATAGAGATCGGCGACGTAGCCTCCCTGGTTGCAAGCTGCAAAAGAACAAGCAGCTACACAGTACCAGGTCTCTGTCATGCCATTATTTTGTGCTTCATCGGCCAGTTTCTGGATGAAGTCTCTGGCCTTTGTGTCCATCTCTATGTTAGCCTCGTGTTCCATGGTTGCTTGTGTACTTATTTCTCTCTTCACGTGTACGAGACGTAGGTTGTATATGTAGTGTCCCCTCACATTTGCGGAAACCCATTTCCGCCTCTCGATTTGGCTGAATATTTCAAGTTTTTATTTGAATTCTAATTACAGCTTCGATGTACACGAGGCATCCTGTATGGCAGCAGGGATATCTTTTCTCTGTAATTTTCCAGTCACCCCCTTGGGAATTGTGTCCAGGTGGAACAAACCTCCTCGCAGTCTCTTATATGGAGAGACCTTATCATTAAGAAACGCCATGATTTTTGCTAGACTTTCCTTACGCTCACCTACGGGCACAGATGGCGACAACGTTACTGCACCAATGGGCACTTCCGTATCCAACTCATTACTATAGATCCCACAAACACCAGCATCAACCACGAAGGGATGTGAAAGCAATATTTCCTCGAGCTCGGCCGGTGCGATTTGATTTCCGCGGAATTTGATCAGCTCCTTCTTTCGGCCAGTCATCCACAGAAACCCGTCGCTGTCCATTTTGACAACATCTCCAGTCCGAAACCAACCGTCTTCTGTGAAAGAGGCTTTTGTTTCTTCTTCATTGCCTCGGTACCCCATAAACAGGGTTGGGCCTCGCACCAGACACTGTCCGTCTTCTCCCACAGGGACATTGCGCATCTCATCGTCAACTATGCGAATTTCCATCCCGGCTGCCACACGCCCGAGACTTCCGGGGTGAGAATGGCCTCTCGTCTCGCGGAGTGTAGAAATGGTGCATTCGGTCATGCCATAACCGTTTAGTACTGCAGCACCAGAGTGCAAAATCTCAGTTTGAAAGACCCGCATGGTATCTAAAGGCAGGGCAGCACCGGCCACCATGACACTCTGAACACTAGTCAAGTCCAACTGACGCACATATGGGTCCTTTGCCATGCGGGTAGCTGTGGACGGCACAAGACGGAGCACAGTTGCCTTGATAGCAGCACACCGTCTGAGGTAGGGAAGAAAGTCAAACTTTTTCATGGCCACAGCATGATGTCCCACCCAAGCTGCCATTAGTACACACGACACAAGACCGTAGATGTGGCCAAAGGATGGATAAAACACCTCGTTGACGTGTGCATTGTTGAGAAATGGACTGGTTGCGCGCGAGGATAAGAGCTGTGCAATGAGTGTATGATGTGAAAGCATGACACCTTTTGGTAGGCCAGATGTCCCAGAGCTGAAGCACATTCCGGCCATGATTGTCTTGTTGTCGCGGTTTGAAAGGTTATACGGAGCCACAGAGGGGCATTGAAAACGAATAAAGTCGCGAGGGAATCTGGCCTTTTTAAGACCATAATGGTGGCCGTCTTCGATGACGATGACTTGGACAGGTGGCAGCGGCAAGCCCGCCAGTGCTTGCTTGACCCTAGGTAAAAGGGCTGCATCGACGGCAACGATTGTTGGCTTTGCAATCCCGAAGTAGTGGATGAGCTCATGCGATGTAGAGAGTGGATTTATGGCGCAAAAGACACCACCACCCCAGAGGATGCAATGACATAAAAGCATCCAATTGACACTGTTGTGACCCAATATGCACACGACATCGCCCTCGTTCATACCGAAGCGGCCTCGAAGTGTCGCCGCACCCTGCGCCGAACGTGCACGTAGTCCCCCATATGTCAAAGCATGGCGGGGCGTGTCAAAGTCGCTAATGATGACTTTGGCGTGAGGCACATCATCGGGGTTGGTCTGGACGAGGAACTGGGAGACGGAGAGATTGCGAGGCACCGCCGGCAGCGAAAATGGGGACGAGAAGGACATTGCAACATGGTCGAATAGACGTGCAATGAAGTATCATTGTCAAAATTTATTACGCTCATATCACAGAGTTCTACCACCTCACAACATTCGCCGGTTCCCCGCACTCGACAATCTCATACATAAAGTATGTCAGGAAAACTTCTTCCTTAATCGGACTTATGGTGACCGGGCTCTCCAAACTTGAATTTTCGTTGTTAATATTAGTACATATAGGTGATCACTATATCAAATATCTGTGTATTTTATTGAATTGTTTTATAAGCCCAAAGAAGGAAATGTTGGGAATAAACTTGACATTTTATTCGAGTGAAAATAAATATAATTGTATCGTAATGCAATTGTATAGAACATGATATTTTTTCGGTTTCTCTTGCATGAACATAAAATTGCTTCAATAAAGACACTTCTTTAAATATCATACACTTCCAGTCTATGTCTTCTCTACGAAGTGAACGATTGCATGACATTCTACACAAGTCACCGCGTTTACCTTTACCACAAGTCTTGGCATTGCCGGTGCCATGGATGTCGATCGATCGCGGCCCACAGACGGAAGCAGCCGCTGTCTTGGCGTTTAACAGAGGAATATTAGACGACTTTGACGGGCGTGGGCAATTAAAGATAGAAATAGACACACAATAGAAGACACAGAGAACAGGTGTGGGCAGTTTGAGGTTTCGGAAGTTGAAAGGTGGCAACATAAGCGAGATGAGTCAGCTTGATAGATCACACCACGCACACGCGCCTCGGTGATGGCAATAGCAACCATAAAATGAGGCTGCTAGATGGAAGATTAATATAACAGTTATTCTAGAATAAATATTAATAACCCGCGCCAAGCCTGAAACATGAGAGCGTGGGATGAGGCAGCCCGTGTACTTTGTGATATACAATGTACGCCAAAATAAACAAAAAACATGAGTAGTACTTTGCTGTGCTGGATGATGAAACGAAACAGAAGCTCTACCTTGCTACTCCGGGAATGATATAGAGCACCTGCTTATCACCAGACCTTCAAAGTCGAGTAATCCTGGAGGAGACCAAGGGAAACAAAAGGAGGTGGCGGAGCAGAGTCGTGGTGACGATAGACGACTAAGTCATCAAGTACAACGTCACCGGGCATACATGGACAGAACGAACATGGTGCAACTGGTACAATATGAGCACAGACTAGACTATTCGGGGAATATGTACAACGCAGGAGACATAAAGCTTGTTTTGTTGATCATCGTTGTGTGTTGCATTGTCTGTGTTTTGCTGTGTCCGAGACCAAATGGAACCTCTAGCTTGGCACCTGTCAAGTATTGAATAGTCAAACTCTGGCGTTCCAAGTTGGAGACTCTTCGTTGATGTCAAAAAAATGGCTGCGCGATTTGATTTCAATATTTTGCAAGACGGCTGTACTGCCGCCATTTTACCCTTGGTGTCTTTGTATTTTGTGACGAAACGCATAGACGCATACGGTATGGACATCTTCGAACTCTGGTTCGTCGGCGTGCTATGCTTCTGAACTATAGGCTTGCCAGAAGTTCGGTTTTATTGGATGTGTTGATCTTTCGTCACCTTACCGATATGCGTTGTTTTCTGTAGTCATTACGTATGAAGTACATGGGCAGCTACTCCTTTAATTTGCCTATACAGTACTGTCGAACCATTGCGTATGTCTTGGCCACGGGCAAACAGTTCCTTGTATCAAGAATTGCGAAGGATACTGATGTCGAGATGGCGAGATGGCTTCAGACGTGGTTCTATGTTGATTACGTTGGCAGTCAAACAGAGACATCCATGTGTGCCTCTCCAATGATGTCACTTCTGGCGGCATGTTTTGAACGCGTGTCCAGCCCCTGCCTTAATCTCAGGCACTAGCTAATATTCTGGCCAGGGTATTATTATCTTCGCGATTGATCTACTTTATCTTTGGCTCTATCTTTGCTTTCTGTTTTTTTTTGCTTCTGCCTTCTTTCGGTCTCATTCTTTCATCTGCCCTCGTACTTTTCCAAGTGTTGGCTTCGTATTTCTCATATACAGACGGCCCGGCTCCTTTCCGCCAACATTCCCTTTTGATATGTTGTCAGTACACCTAACATCCAAGACCACGTCTTCTTACAATCAAAGCATTTTCCAATATCTGCTCATATTCATATTCCACTCGTATCAAGACAAGCATTTTTGCCCCTCTTCGCTCAGTAGCGGCTCCGCATCTAGACCAGGCCCGCTCCTGCCGCTGAGGCCGAGCATCGACTCCGTGCGACGCGCATTGCCCAAGTATGCAGTAATGATTTTCCTTTTCTGCTGTCTTGTCGTGCAGATCAACGTCAGAATAATAATATCATGCACTTTCTCTACTTTTATGTATAAGTTCTCTATGGTTTCCTCTGTTTATGAGCTGTTTGTTGGTGACACTCTGCCCTCTGCTGCAGCTAGGGTACCCCCACTTGACAGTCTTACTCCATCCACTCTCGAAAACCTCAGTCAGTAGAGAGCAGTAATAATGCGGAAAGAGCTGAAGAAGTGGAGGGTGGGATGGCTGGCAAATGGGTGTCCTCATTCAAGATGTGTTCGTTTGAAAATAGATAGAAGGGAGGAGCTATCCCAGTGCATCCCTAGATGAATTCGTGGTTGATTGCTCCTTCCGTGGAAGTCTATGATAATATAAGCATAGACAGAAGAGCAAAGAGACGCAGAAGATAATTACATCCTAACTAAGCAAGACGTGCAGCTGAAGTAGGCCGTTGAACCGCCCCTCTTTGCGTACTTACTCACTGGCCCTTTGTCCAGAGCTTGTTCCAAGTTTATTTACGTTTATGTCTCAATATTACTATTTATTGCTTTTTTTCTTTATTGACGAATTTACTAGATGTTTTCTGAGGCAAGTCATCACCAATCGCAGCTTCCCGTTTGGACCTGGCACGCAACCTGGGTTCCCTCCGGTCGTGCCTTCTAGTTTTTCTCTTTCTGTTTCTGTGTTTGCATTATTCTACTCCGTAGCTGTAATAGCTATTCTTCCTATTTGGATCCTTCAAGCTTTCGTCCTCGCTCCTTTCCTTCCGAGACACCCACAGTTTATTGTCTCACCATTACTAAGATCACCTTTCTCATATCTCTTGTCTTCATATCCATTCTCTTTAGAAGCCTTGAGAAGCCTCACTCTCACTCCCACTGTCACTCTCACTTTACCTCGTCTACGCCTCTTCATCCCACATACTCGGTGAGTCTTCCTTGCCTGCAACAGCTGTTGTGCCCATATTCTGTCTGCTGTCTGCAACGTCTACGTCACCCCACCAAAAAGGGGCACGGCACCACTGCATCACTCGTCAACGACCCCTACCATGACTCGTCTCGTCGTCTCGTCGTCTTCTACCAGCACTGCAGTCACTACACGAGCACTACCCATCCACTAGACAAAGCTTGGCCAACAGCTACAAGCTACCGTTCTAGAATCCCTGTCGAAACTTGGCGTGTAGCTCACTGTTACGGCGAGTACAAGTGTACATGTGTAATGTACTGGTTGCACTGCTGTCTTGCCGCTGTTTCATTACGACCTTGAGCTCAACCTCTGCTCCTACTAGCTGCTTCTAGCTACTCTTCTGCTGCCTCCGCCCTTTCTGAGCTGTCATCTCAGTCTGATACCTACCTCCCTGCCGACTACATACTGACTGCCCAACATACAGCCCAGCCCAACTATATAAAGAGCCATCGCAAGCTCTCAAAATCCGAGTGTATGATCTCCCATCTCATCCCTTCATATTGCATCCTAACATTAACAATCTGACCACTCTCTCAGCCATACCTCTTTTCATATAAATCATTCTCTACAACACCACCAAAATGGTCCATCTTGCAGAGATCAACCACCCGGAGGTGTCCTCCACGCACGTCGACAAGGCTGCTAAGAAGGCCGTTCTGCATCTTGCCAGCGACCAGGACAACTTCACAACCTCCGTCTATGGCTCTCGCTTTGCCACGGCCGACCTGCCGCGCCATGAGATGCCCGAGAATGAGATGCCCCGCGAGGTTGCCTACCGCATGATCAAGGACGAGCTCAGTCTCGACGGCAACCCCATGCTCAACCTAGCCTCCTTTGTCACCACATACATGGAGGAGGAGGCTGAGAAGCTCATGACTGAGTCCTTCTCCAAGAATTTTATCGACTATGAAGAGTACCCCCAGTCTGCCGACATCCAGAACCGCTGCGTGTCTATGATCGGCCGCCTCTTCAATGCCCATGTCGGTGTCGACAAGGGCCAGGGTGCTGTTGGCACCTCATGTGTGGGCAGTTCCGAGGCCATCATGCTGGGCGTGCTGGCCATGAAACGTGTCTGGAAGAACCGCCGCAAGGCTGAGGGCAAGTCGACTGAGAACCCCAATATTGTCATGTCGTCGGCCGTTCAGGTTTGTTGGGAGAAGGCTACTCGCTACTTTGAGATCGAGGAGAAACTTGTCTACTGCACCCCCGACCGCTTTGTCATTGACCCCCAGCAGGTTGTGGACCTGGTTGACGAAAACACCATTGGTATCTGCTGTATCCTGGGTACCACCTATACTGGCGAGTACGAGGATGTCAAGGCTGTCAATGACCTGCTCGAGGAGCGTGGCCTCAACACTCCCATCCACGTCGATGCCGCCAGTGGAGGTTTTGTTGCCCCCTTTGTCGTGCCCGACCTAGAGTGGGACTTCCGTCTGAAGCACGTTGTTTCCATTAACGTGTCTGGCCACAAGTACGGCCTTGTCTACCCCGGTGTCGGCTGGGTCGTGTGGCGGTCTGCCGAGTTCCTGCCCCAAGAGCTTGTGTTCAACATCAACTACCTGGGTGCCGACCAGGCATCGTTCACTCTCAACTTTAGCAAGGGCGCGTCACAGGTTATCGGCCAGTACTACCAGCTTATTCGGCTCGGCAAGCACGGCTACCGTGCCATCATGTCCAACCTTATCCGCACCGCCGACTACCTCTCGGAGTCGCTCGAGAACCTCGGCTTTGTCATCATGTCCAAGAAGTCAGGAGAGGGTCTCCCACTTGTTGCGTTCCGCCTGGCGACTCTCAACGGTGACGACGATGACGAGCGCTCGTATGACGAGTTTGCACTTGCCCACCAGCTGCGTGTCCGTGGCTGGGTTGTGCCCGCCTACACGATGGCACCGCACACAGGGAAACTCAAGATGCTGCGCGTTGTTGTGCGCGAGGACTTTACCTGGAGCCGCTGCGACGCTCTGATCTCCGACATTAAGCTGTGCACGAGCTACCTCGCGAACATGGACAAGGAGGCGATTCTCAAGACGCAAGAGTTTGTCCGCACACATAATATGGCCAGCAGCCGTGCCAAGCACAACCACCCCAAGTTCCGCGTTTGTCCTCCCCTGACTCGTTCCGTAAAAACCATTGCTAACCATACTTTTTCTGATAGAACGAAACACACTCGATCCAAGGCAAGACGGACAAGACCCACGCGATCTGCTAGTCGATCGCCACTTCCACATCGAGACCGACATCCGCTCGCCATCGTCGCAGCAGTCTAAGCATATATGGAGATGATCTGGAGATGATGAGGTTGTTTAGAGGAGACGGTGATGAGACGCTGACGGGGGGAGGATCGATCGACGTTTAAATTATGATGATCTTTACGATAGCGAATATGACTCGTTAATATAGACAATGCATATCTTGGTGGTGTGACTGTTCACTGACGGCTGATGGCTATTCACGGCGTGTTAGATTGTACAAATACAAGCACATGTAGATAAAGTATAGTGTGTTTAGTCCAAGTGGTACTCTAAATCACTAAATATCATCAGAAAGAAAGTAGGTATGGGTGTTCTCAAAGCTCATTCCGGTTCCCCACAGTACGCTATTACTTCTTCTATTCGTACCCCAGAACCCCATACCAAGCCATACCTAAAACACCATCGCACATGACACACTTGCTACTCATGATTGTAAGAAAAGCATGTGCTCTTGTTTTCCTACCACTCGGCCAGTGTTTGTCATCCATGCAACTAATAGTAAAAGCCCGAGCTGTCCGCATCCGCCACCAACGACCTGGGCTTTCACATGTCAACCGAGCACAACATAAGATAGAGAATGATCGCGGACACACGAATGTAGCACCAAGCCTGGCCGCGACAAATGAGATGCTAGTAAAAGGGATTATTTTCTTATTATCCGGGGTCGAGTAGAACATACATTCCTTTCTTTTCTGAGACTTTTCCTTTAGTAGAAGAACAACAATACCCATATACACGGCATGCCCTCGTGAGGTGTCTTTGTTTCGGCCCTTTCATATATTCTTATAGTCTTCTCATTTTCTTTGACTTGACTTTTCCCTTTCAACGACCTCAGAGAGGTTGATTTTTTCTTTCTTTCTTTTCTTTTCTTTTCTTTTCTCTAGCTGTATTCTTCAACTCCTGTGTCAATATCCTGGGTGTACCAAACAGCCATCCCATACCTTCAAGGCTTCCTCCTAATTTACAACGGTCACAGGCTTTGCCTGTCATGGCGACGACTGCCGTCTGATTTCAACATTATCACACCATTGACTACAACTTCTACAATACATCGCCAACATGATCGATCACGTTCTCGGCCGGCCGTCCGTCAAGTCGCGCCGGCTCCAGGTCCTCGCTGTTCTCGCCTTCTGGACAGCCTACCTGGCCCGTGGCAACAAGAATGGCCCTCCCGGCACACAGACATTCTCTAAACTTCTGTCTAAAAGGCTCACGGCATGGCAGGTCGTCCTCCTCACCATGCTCTACCTCTACGCCGCCCGCAACTTTAGCACCCTTGTCGGCCTCGCCAGCCCTGATCCGCTCGCCAACATGTACGACCCCAGTTTCTTCCGGGCCACCTGGATCCTGACTGCCCTGGACGCCGGCTTCTGGACCGCCATGAAGATCCGCACAACATGGGTTCGCGAGATTGCCAGTATCGTCTTTTCCGGCTTCTACATGATCGCTGCCGAAAAGGCCGACGAAAAAGTGCGCAAGGTGCGCGGCAATTTGACAGTCGAACACCTGCGCGTGAGCTGGAACAAGGGCACCACACCCTATATCAAGTTCCTACAGGGTTTGACCCGGCCTCGACTGACACGCTGGCCGCCCCGGCAGCTGCGGATCCCGCGACCCAACGCTACCGGCACCAACGGCAAAGACCACCCACCCATTATGGCGTGGCTGTACTACGACGGCTCTCTTGAGCAGCTGCGCACATCAGGCATTGATCGGGTCATTATGGACATCCCGGGCGGCGGTTTTGTCGCCATGGACCCGCGGTGCAACGACGACCGCCTGCTTTCATGGGCTGTCAAGACGGGCCTCCCTGTCGTCAGCCTCGACTACAAGAAGGCGCCCGAGTACCCCTTCCCCTACGCTCTCAACGAATGCTACGATGCATACTCGACGCTAGTGCAGACCCGGGGTCGTTGTATTGGACTTGCAGCCGAGTCACCGGTGCGCGTTGTCGTGGCTGGAGACAGTGCAGGCGGAAACCTCGCCACTGCCATGATACTGATGCTAGCACAGCAGTCTGGGTTGAGTAACTGGGACCGTGACGCTAGCAGCAAACAGAGCCGTCTTCCTCTTCCCGATGGCCTAATTTTAGTCTACCCGTGTATGGACGTCAATATTGGCAACTGGATGTCGGACGAGCAGATGGCGCTGATGCAGGACCGCCGCTCACGGGCTACCAACCGCAATGTGCTGCGCCGCAAGGCCAAGCAGTACAGCGATATTGCCGGCACACCTCACGATACAGATGATGAAGACTTGACTTTGGCCATGACGCCGGCTGTCAAGACTCGCGCCAACAACAAGACCAAAACTACTGACAATACGCAACACGAAGACGGTGATGCCGACGACGAGTACACCAAGTCGCAGGGCGAGCGTGCCCGGACGCCCCGGCCGGCTTACTCGCACGTTAACATCTCCACCTTCTCGCGGCCCCAGACGCCCGCAACTGAAAAGCCTCCGATTCAGTTCACACCACCTACTGATTCGACTGGGGCTGCACCCTCGCCGTACCACCCAGCACCCATGAGCACGCGCCTGGCTACGGCATCTACAATCTCATACTTCAATGACCGCGTCCTCACGCCTGAGATGATGCGTGCCATGATCATCTTGTACGTCGGCCCCCACAACCGGCCCGACTTTTCTCAAGACTATTTGCTGTCGCCCATCCTCGCACCCGATCTCCTGCTCGCCCATTTCCCCAAGACCTACTTCTTGACGGGCGAGCGCGATCCGCTTGTCGACGACACTGTCATTTTCTCTGGTCGTCTGCGCCGCATCAAGATGGCGTACCATGCCTCGGGTGGGCGGCGTGTCGAGTACCGCGAGTCAGATGCGGCATTCTGTGCCGACGACGACAGCTTTGACGACCGCCGTGATGTAGCTGAAGTAGTCCTTATTCCGGGTGTGAGTCATGGCTTTCTCCAGTTCCCAGCTGTCTATCCGCCAGCATGGCAGTGGTTCCAGCGGTCAGCGCAGTGGATCGAGGACGCCTTTGCGCATGCTGAAGAGACGCGGACGAAGACAGCATCTTCCAAGGCCAATAGAGCAAGTGAGGGCCAGGGATCGACTCAGCGAGGCCGGACGACGTCGCGCACAGACGCGCAGGCTCAGGAAACGGGCAAGGAGCCGAACCAAGCACCAGAAAGCAGAAAGGGAAAGCAGCTAGTAGTGAACACAGGCAAGAGCGATACAACAGCAGCACGAACAGAGTCGAGCGGTGATGAGGCGCCCTTGGAGATGATGCGCATGACCAAGAAGATATCACCTCCACCGGCAGCATCCAATTCGACATCATCTTCGACATCAGCTTCGACAACAGCGACAACGCCCGATTCCCGGCCATCGTCCGAGGTCAAGACAAAGAAGCCAAAGGGATCGCGGCGGGCCAAGGACGACAAGAGTCTCGTCAAGCTCAAGAGCTCGGATGATTTGCTCGGCCGGCGTATGCAGGGCATTGTCGGAAGTCTGTCAGGAGTTACGGAGGAATAGTTTTTGAAGCACGATTTGATGAGACTCACTGTACATTTGAATTTGAATAGATTGTAAAATTGAATATTATATTTCATAAATAAAAGCTGTTGAATGCTTTATATGCTGGTATGTAAAACCTCGTGAGGTGAATCGCTATTTCTCTAATGAAAACAAAACCCATCCGATCCTTGGTATAAAAGTTGAAAATTATGAACCTTGCGCCTCTCTATAAATCATGTCGTTTCTTTTTTCTTCTGGGGGGGTTGAGGTGGCTGTCAGCTACACCAGAGTGCCGGCAGCCCAGGCGGCCAGGACAGTGTCAATCTCGTCCAGAATGACCTGCTTGCGTGCATCGTCGCACCAACTGAGGCGGATCGAGTTGCGCACAATCGTGGCCCAGTCCTCGACAGACAGGTCGTGTGCCTCCTGCACGGCACAGTAGTTCTCCTGGATGTAGCCGCCAAAGTAGGCCGGGTCATCCGAGTTGATGGAAAACGGCACATTGTTGTCTAGGAATGTGCGGATTGGCACCTCCTTGACTGATTTTGTCACACGCAGGCACACGTTGGAGATAGGGCACACAGTCAGTAGAATCTGCTCGCGCGCCAGGCGCTCCATGACGGCCGGATCGCTCGCTGCAGCCACACCGTGGTCGATGCGCTGGGCGCCGAGGTGGTCGAGCGCAAGGGTAATGTACTCAGCAGGGCCCTCCTCACCAGCGTGAGCAGTAATACGGGTAGCACCGCGGCGTGCGATAGTAGGCTTCTCAGCAGATGAGGCAGAGACAGAGTGGCGTCTGGCCTCCTGGAAGACCTCGCGCCACAGGGTAGGAGGCAGGTCACGCTCCGACGAGCACAGGCCCAGACCGGCCAAGGCACCGCGCAGTGACGCGGCATCCTTGTCACCCTCAAAAGCCTCCTCGAGCGCCTTGACAACAGTCTCCTCCTGCTTCTGCTCGTCACCGTCGGCCCAGTAGCCCTCACGCAGCTGCGAAACAAGCTCGCCGCTATCAGCCACGGGCAAGTGGCGCAGCAGACAGGGGATCAGAAGGCTCGTCATGCCACCAAGCTCGGCAGTGGCGCGCAGGCTAGCAGCACGCAAGCCGCGCACAACGTCGGCAAGCGAGATGCCGCGGGCCAGATGGACCTGGGGATCGAAAAAGATCTCGGTATGGCGGACATTGGCGGCGTGTGCCTTTTTAAAGTACTCCATGGCCAGAGTCTCGAAATCGGCGGCAGTCTGGAGCACAGACATGCCAATGTAGTAGTAGTGCAGGAAATCGTCGAGGTTGGTGAAGCGGGCATAGCGGGCATAGAGAGCTTCGACGGAAGCAAACGACTCGTCTTCGGCGACGGGGAGGGTGACGCCGTTGCGGGCAGCAAGCTCAAAGAGAAGTTCGGGGGAGAGCGAGCCCTCGACGTGCATGTGGTGCTCGCACTTGGGCAGGGCCGCAATGAGCGGGTGCAGGTCTTGGTGACACATGGCGATGGGTGCAGGGTTGTTGTGTGAGGAGTTTGGGGTGTGCAGGTCAGAGAGGACAGAGTGAGACGATTAAAGACGAGGGGTCTAAGGTGTGGTGCCTTCCGTTTGTGAAAACAAGTCAGCCTTGCCAAGAAGAATATAGGATGTAGGATGCAGAGTGTAGAGATATAGTATAGAAGAGGAGAAGAGTTAGAATAAAGGTTAAGAAAGACATAATAAAGCAAAAAAGAAGAGACAATGGCCTTTTATTCATGGGCTTACACATTAACGCAGCTAGCCGTCTCGTCATAGCTATGACAACTTATTCCACGTGGATCATTTTTCTCGATTTTCGATTATTTTTTCGATTATTTTTTGCTGTCTTTTCTTTTTTTCTTATCTTTCTTTTTTATTAATAGAGACTTCTTCGATTGTTCTATGGGCCCTCTATCTGTATCGGACGTTACAAGCTCCTCTTTTTCTGTTCTGGGTACCGCCATACTACATGAATAGGACGAGCTCACAGGGTCGACAGGTTTTTGTTCCCTCAAGTTTTTAACTTTTCCATATTTTTACTGGAGCTTGAAGGCGATGCCCAGCTTCCAAGAGGCCCGCGTCTAGGACAAGCTTTGGTGGTCGGAGACTTCCGCCAGTGACCGGATATGCTGGGTTAAAAGAATAAGAGACAAAGTGCAAAAGAGGAAAAGATAAAAACCGACCGGCAGAGTGACTAGCGAACAACAACATATGAGGAGGGTATCACGCAAGAAACAAAGCACTTAGCAATGCCATAAAATTTCCGGCATCGATTGTTTATCTGAAAGGAAGTTGAGATGTAAGTGGAAGTAGAGAAGTTTACAGAAGCCTTTACTGTACATAGCAGTATATTTCAGGAAGGCTGTAGATTATATTAATCGGAGTCATAGCACATATAGATAGCAAAAAGAATAACAAACAGACCGCCAACCGTTATGACGAGAATCGTGAAAGAATTTACAATACAGCCATTGGGAGTAAAGAAACACAAGTATGAGAAACAGAAGCGAAACAAGGGCATCAATAATAAAAGATAATAAAAAAGATAAATAAAATAGTTAAAGGCCCGAAAAGCATATTCGAAGCGACGGGGTCTCAACCAGATCAATGAAGAAAGGAGTAAAAACCCGCTGATATCCTATATAGTGCGGACGAGCTAGTCTTCTTGTCCGCGCCGTTTTTTTTTTTTGTCTATTTGCAATCCTATATCCGGGCCACTTTATTTACAACAGCTGTCAAGTCCGGCATCCACGCGGACAACGACTTTCACCACTTTGATACAGTATCAAATAATATTAGCAATGCTGATCCGCTCTTCACTCTTTGACTTTGCGCTGACACCAGCAGCACCACCAGGTGTAGTATCCACGCGCAGAGTCGCAGATGAAGAGACCAGCAGCCTAGACGTTGCCGACGGTGCAGTAGTTGCTGCTGCTGTTGCTGCCGAAGCGACTGCAATGGCCGATGCCGCAATCTCCGATGCAGATGGTGTTTTGGCCAGTACTTCGTGTGCATTGAGTGGTGGCTGGTAAGGAGATAGGTATGGCTGGTATTGGTGTTGTTGTGATTGAGACTGAGATTGGGATTGGGATTGTGGATGTGGTGACGGCGGTGGTTGAGACGGGTGGTAGTAGTGAGGGTGTTCTTGTTTGACGGCCGGCGGTGTTCGGCCGCTTCCACCAAAAGCTGACGCAGACGGATACGGCTGATATGTATAGTGGCTTTGCTGTGCAAGCGGGCTGGCAGTCCCCATTGTTGTGGTGGCTGTCGAGTATGAAGTCGGTGGCGGCACATTGGCTGCAATGGCATG
The DNA here is from genome assembly GCA_029298975.1 of Ophiostoma novo-ulmi subsp. americana. Classification (NCBI taxonomy): domain Eukaryota; kingdom Fungi; phylum Ascomycota; class Sordariomycetes; order Ophiostomatales; family Ophiostomataceae; genus Ophiostoma; species Ophiostoma novo-ulmi. The sequence continues at coordinate 2,202,862 of JANSMA010000003.1, read as the reverse complement.
AGTCGGCGTCGACGTGCCCGAGACGGCAAGGCTGCGCACCCGGTTTTCCAGCGAGTCCCAGCCACCCCAATCGCGGCTCTGCTCGGCTGTCAAACCCATGCGCGACTCTTCATTAGACAACTCAGTGGTTGTCAACCCCGTCGGTGAAGCAGTGGCAGCTGTTTCAGTCTCGCCCTGCCAGACCCAGCTGCTATCAAGCGATGCCTGCATGTCGGCACTGACGTAGACGAGCAGCTCTTCGTCGTGCAGGAGGGCATCGCAGACCTGGACTGACACCAAGGTGGCCGAGGGCACTGTGATGCTAGCAGTCTGCGGCGGTGTTGCTCGCGACAGGTATGCCGTGTACTCGGCGCGCTTAAACGAGAGGCACGAGATGAAGCACGCCAGCCAGCGGCCGCACGGCACAGCCACCTCGCGGCGCACTATAGACACCTTGGACAGGGCATGCACCAATACAAGAGCATCCTCGACATGGCCACCAAGCAGCAAGAACAGAATACATCGCGTCAAGTGTGTTGCAAGCAGAGCCGTGGCCCCTTTACCCGATGCGAGATCGTCAGGTTGCACACGCCGCACAATCTTGGCGGTCTCGAGAGCGGTGCTTGTACACTGCTCGATAGCGGTTAGGCGGGCATGTGTGACCGCTGCTTGAACGTTTGAAAAACTGTGCTGGTAGCCAGGGTACTGCTGCTGGCTAGCGTAGGCAGTGGGTGATAGATTATGGCGATGCAGCACGAGACGGGCATTTAAAAGATGTACAAGAGGGCCGAGTAGGTATGCCGAGAGATGGTGCGCAGAAACTGGATTGCACTCGGCGGGAAAGCTGTGGAAGCAGGCGGCAAAGTGCCGGTCAAAAGTCGCAAGGTATGTAGTCGGGATACTCGTGCCGAACGGCGTGATGGGTGCAGCCGAGACGGATGTTGACGACACGGGCTGGGCTGTGTGCGGTGTTGACGAGGTTAGTAATGTCGTGGCCGACTGGGATGGCGTTGCAAAAGAAGATGACGGCGAGGGTGTCGTTAAGCTTGAGGACGAGGAGTGTGGCCGATCGTGGTAGTAATGTGTTGCTGTCGAATTCGAAGAGGATGGCCGGTACAAGGAGGCTTCTGACAAGAGGCTGCTCAGTGACGAGTAGGACCGGATTACATTGAGGATGGCAACCATGGGCTGAGTCTGCGGTGCACTGCTCCCATTGGGGTTGGCAAAGTCGGTCTCGGAAGGAAGAGAAACATCACAGTCATCGTCGCTGATAAGTGACGGCCGATTGCCCAGTTCGAGCGAGAGCGAGCGGTCGGTAATGTACACTGCCCACCAAACACGCCGGCGCATCTCGGCCTCGGCAGGGTTATGGCTGTAGAAGCCTGGATCTGGGTCTCTGTCAAGGTTGATGGACTGTGCAGCCCGCACAGCAATTGCCAGCCATGTCCAAGCAGCTGATCTGCAGTTGCTCTCGCTGAGAACGATTGATAGGAGCAAGAGTGTCCGCACATCGTCAAGGGAGTATGCCGAGCAAGTGCTCAACGACCATGGATTGAGCAGAGAGCGTGCAGTGTCGGCCAGGGTGAAAGCTGACAAGCCCGGTTTAGATTCTGTAGAGGAAGATGATGGTGGTGGCAAAGAGTCCAAGTAGGTACAGAACTGGCCACCGACTGCGAGTACGCTGAAAAAAAGGGCTACAAATGAAGCTGGTGGTTGTGGTTGTGGTTGTGCTGCGTCAGCTTCCTTTCTGAAATCGTAGAGACTGTCTACTTGGCGCTGGAATGTCGGCCAATGGATCATGGGCAGCATTGTATGGATGGAAGTGTAGTACGCATGCAGTAGAGTGTCGACGGCGTCACGAGGCGGTAGGTTAGGCAAACTTGTTTTTGGCTGTGCTGATTCTGAAGACCGACCATGGTGTGGAGGATCCCATACACCCTTGGCAAACATGCGGAGGTTCGACCGTGTGCGGCTAAAGTCTAACAGTGGTGTCTCCGGTCCAGGCAGTTGTTGTGCCGTGCGACCAGTATTCAGAGAGTCTCGGCGACGCCGTGGGTTGGATCCAATGGCAGGTATTGGGCGCAAGGTTAGGTGTTGATGCTGGTTTTGTTCCATGTCCATTAAGCTCTGCTCCACGGACTGGTAGCTACTGTCGGCATCGATCATCTTGACATCCCGGGCCGGGTACTGGAGAGATTGCCCTTGACTTTGTAGGTCGCACCCTCTTTCGTTCAGGACTTGCTTCAGTGTGGTGTTCTCGCGCTTGAGCTTGTCTAGTTGCCTCTCCAAATCCTGCAACTGCTTGATCGAAGACATTCGCCGGTTTGTCTCTTTTGTAAATTGGCACTTGACCTGCCGGTTTGAGCACTCGGAGCAGCTGGTCATCTCGGTGGCATCGCACTTGACCTTTCTTTCACGGCAGGCATCACAGCTGGGGTCTTTTCTTCGCTGCCGGTATGCTCTTTTCTGGATGTTGTGTTGGGATGGCTGAGACGACGGCGGGCTTTGGTGTGTGTACGAAGGTTGTGGCAGTGGGTGTTGCTGTAGAAGATTCTGATGGTGTTGCTGTTGTTGTTGCTGCTGCAAAGCCGGTGCGAGACCGGGCATCGGTCCGTGTTGCAGCGATGGTAGAGAAGTGTATGCTGGTCCTGGGGTGTGGGTGTGTCCATGATTGCGGGAGTTAGCATGACCGTGGCCATGACCAAGACTATGACCATGACTATGACCGTGATTGTGATTATGAAAGGAACTGGAGAGCGAGTCGGAGGGAGGAAGCGAATTGCCGCGGGTTCCTCCTCCGCCGGTGCTCTCCCCTGCCATGGATTCTGGAGAAGGGTGGTAAGGGTAGCTTTGGTGTTGCTGTTGCTGGTACTGGCACTGGTACTGGTTTAAGGACTGATTATGGTGGTGATTACTCTCAGGAGGGTACAAAGAGCCTGTGCGTGGTTGTCCGTTGAGAAACCGTGATCCCAGTGCGAGTAGCCGAGGGGACGCGGCCGAGGACACGGAAGAAGAATCAGAGAATTTGGTGGAAGGGTTGGGGGAGCGCGGGTATCCGTGTGACATGGTAATTGAAGTAAAGTGCAGAAGAGAAATAGGTTGGTGTAGGATATAGGAGAAGAAACCCAACAAATTTTGAGCAGAATAAATAAGAAATGGTGACGGTCAAGGGGGCGGAAGGAGATGGGGGCAATAAAGCTATGGTCAAGTCAGAAAGGACTGGAAGTAGGGTTCAAGTTGACCGTGTTGCTGGAGGTGTGCATAGATTGGCATTCAGAGAGGATTATAATAGAAGACGCGTAAACAAGATCGAGCCAGCGATTTCCATTGCCGAAGATTGATGTAGAAAATAAGAGATGTTGGCAACTGATGAGCCTCTTCCGGGCCACCACGGCGAGCTGACGATAAGCAGCGGTCTCTCGGGATCTTGGTCAGAGGCCTAGAGGTCTAGAGGTCTAGAGGTCTCCTGTTTCTTGTGCTTGTGCGCGTGTCTGCCCACACTTTTGGGTTGGTGTGGCCTATGCAGTGTTTGTGCGTGCTGCGCGTGTGCGTATTGTGTGCTGTGTGTTGTATATTATTAGATTACCCGTGTGTTGACCTGTAGACTTTCTGTTGCTGATCTGAGATGCTACTAGTATCTACCCCGACTGCTCCTCTGCTCCCGTCTACTGTTGTGATAGACTTAATTCGGCTTCCGGGAGTGTGCGAGTCGAGTTGCGTTGCAGAGTATGGCAGAGTGTGGCAGAGTGTGCCGTTGATATCGATGGGAGGTGGGATGAGTGTGATAGTCTGCCTGCGCGCGAGGCGTGAGATGGAGTGCACCTCGAGTGCGTCTGCCGGTGTCCGTTTTAATCTATCTGATCTCTCTTTCTGGCGACTTGCATCTGGTAGTTGGGTTGGTGAAAGGTAGTATACAGCATACTATAAAATGGCGTCGTAGTATCCGGGGCGTTCTGTTTCTCTCTGCTCTTACTAGTTCATCCACTCTGTCTGTTTTATTCTTTTTCTTTCAATGGTCACTTTCAACAAGAACCATTTCAGATCCTCGAGTTCTCCAGTCCTAGTTCTACTCAGTAGTCTCCAGCTGCTCATGGCCGAGGGGACTGGTGTATTATATTGCCCGGCAGTCTCTCCGGCATCCCACTTATGCAGCACCCCTGCTGTCTGTTTTTCTATTTCTCTTTCTATTTATTTTCCTATTTATTTTCCTATTTCTTTTCTATTCGGTTTTATTCTTTATTTTCTCACTTTTAATTATTCGTCTCTCACCCTTGACCAAACGGCCGTTGCTTGCTTTACCGTGTCTTGTCTTTTACATGTCTCTTCATGTCTTGTCTCCTCGTTTCGTCTTTGTTCTTTATTTATATATATATATATATATATTTTTCATTTCATTCATCCTGATCATCTTGGTCATCTTGATTCGTCGTTGTACAGCTCGGCTTGATATACTTTCTCAAAAAATATTGCCGTGTGAAATAAACACTGTCAATCACACCAGCCAGAGTCAGTCCTTACCTGGGTTTGTTTCTTTTTTGTTTCTACTATTCAACCGCACACAGCGTCGATCAACTTGACACATGTCATTCTTGGTGAAGAGCATGGCTGTAGACAGGCCAGTAAACGATTAAACGAAAACCGAAATCCTAAATCCAGAAATCAAACAACCGACTCCGTATTCCAAACGTGGGAGACTACAGGCTTGGATCAAGGAAAGCGTACGGAGTCTGAACAGCAAACTCGTCTTGGCTGTGATGATCTTCGGCATCTTGCAGGGTGTGAGGATAAGTGTGCTAAGGAATATGACAGGAAAATCAGCCACAAACAAGTAAAAACAACCGACGAAAATGGTTGAAGAATAAATAATAAACTCATAAAATCAGACAATAATCAAATAATAATCAAATCATTAAAGCTCAGCTTACAAGCACACACCTAGCCATGTACATGTACGCGTGCCGTGCTGAACGAAAGACAGCAAAGCTTAAATGCAGGCTCACATCCGACGGGTAGAGAATAGAGAAGTAGAGGTGTAGGTAGTGTAAAGAGTACAAAACAAAAAGAAAAGAAGATCAATAGAAAGAAAACTAACACTTTTCGCTTGCAGCCGTTTTACTGTTTACTACGCTGTCTTGTCTAGCTAGCTCACTGCAACTCTACGAGTACTGTGAACCAACCGATGATGGAAATATGGAGTAGCAAAGGAAACAGGAAAGAAATGATAGCAGAAGAAGAAAAAGAGACAGGTCAAGTGGCAAGGAAAAGTGGCAAGGACAAAGCTAACTAGGGAGAACGCTGGAGTGGTACGTATCACCAAAAGAGGGCGAGAGGCTGCACAGACCGTTGAAGAATCAAGACCGGTTTGTTCGTTTGTTTTCTTTCCTTTCTTTTCTTCTTCTTCATTTTTACCGACTTTGCTTTCTTCTTTTTCCATTCGTTGATCTATTTGACTTCCATGTGTTTTGTCGCCTTGACCATACTTTGATTTGTTTGTCTCAGTGTGCCTCAGCCGCATGTCAAGTTATTCAATATTAGATTAATTTGGGGGCAGCAATAAGATTGTAACTCTGCGTGAGGTGAGAAACTAAAGAGAGCTGATCAAGCACAGCTCCTAAAAAATAGAAAGATCTCCAGATTCGGGTGAACAACCCGAAATGCATGGCCGAGTGGAGTGGGGTGATATGTATGAAGAGCAAGGTGTGGTGGGTGAGAAGATAGGACAGAGGACAGGCAGTCACAAAGAAAGAGGGCGTGCAGCTGACATGGCGAATGGTATTGGAGCAAAACGCAAAAAGTGACGGATGCCACGGTGATTGGGATGAGATGGATTTACAAGGGAAAAGAATAAAGATAAAGAGGCCAGACCGACGGGGATGAAAAGTATGAAAAGTATGAAAAAGACATTGGCTTAAGAAGTAGAGATTCGATAAGTTAAATAGAAGTGCCCGTTTGTGGAATCATGAGTTCGCGAGAAGGTCCGTGATCAGAATTACTAAATGCTGATACTACGTCTACATTTGCATATACGTCTGCCCGTCTTGCCGGTTTGTCATTTGCTTTGAGTATATTTTGACGTGTTTGAATATATATACTTTGATACGCGTATCTTCGCATATATCTATCTATATCCAGTATTCCGTATCCAGTTGAGCATGTAGGCATTTGAATGTGTTATATATATTTATACAAGACAATACTACACTTGCTTGCTGCGACAACATGTAGCATTGATATACATGCGTATCATATTGTGCGTATCGTGTCAAGTCCACGAGTAAGAGCAAGACGCTGGAGAGAATGTAGCATCAGTAAATATGTGTGTAGCAAAGAATAGCAGAATAGCTGCTGATGTGTGTGGAGCAGTCGCCTTGCCATACGATCCGGCTAGGGGAGAAGACGCAAGAGACGGTAGGGAGCAAGAAGAGGGCGAGCAGAGGACGAGGAATTAAGGAAATAAAAGCGAGACGGCGAGACGGGTATCGGCAGTCCAGATAGACGCACGCACGCAATCGGGGCCGAAATCAGATAGAGAGATGAGAAGAATCAAGTGATAAATATAAATGAGAGACGACAGAAACGAAACTGTTTGCCCCTGACAAGTAGAAGAAACCGGGGTCCTGTTGCTCGAAGGGATAGCCGATGGAGATAATCTACAGACTACAGGCATAATAATTAGACGATTAGAATAGAGATAATCAACACACAAAACACTACAAATGGCAATACTACTCTGTGCATGTCGAAGAACCGAAGCGAACGGGAACGGCAGCGGCCTTTTTCTCTGAAATAGCTCTCGCATTCAGACTATCAGCCTCACAGCCTATCTCTAATATGGCTCACTCAAGCCTACTAGATTTATTTTACTATCCTTTTCTCAATTGCCAACACTCTGTCTCCATCGTATCCATACACTGGACGCCTTATATCAACGCAAACGTGGAGTACAGTGGTCCGTTTCGGGCCGTTGAAGATATCCTCAGCCAAGGGATGCTATCGGAAGTAAAGAGGAGTCAATACTGGGTACGACTGGGTACCATGCTCATCCTCCGGAATAATTCGAATTCGTCTCCAGTCTACTACTATCTCCAGTATCATCTCCAGTACCATCTATTATCTCCAGTCTCCCCATTCTGCAAGCTACCTTTTGCACTTGTAACCATATCCGAGCTAATATATGACAGTTGTGCTCTCATACGGACTAGCCGATTTACCGCTGGTTCTGGGCCTGTGCTCGGCTTCGGCCGGTTCATTCATTTTTCAAATGTAGATGTAAAAAGAGAGAATAAAGACAAAAGACATAGGACATAGGGCATAGCAGTTCCTAGCGTGCATCGATCGCACCGATTGGGCCTATATGATACAAAATATGAGAGAGCATAAGATCTCCTGTTTGAACCAGCCGGCAGCATGACGACAAGAAACAGGGAGACAGGGAGACGGGAACAGAAAACGTCATTCAAAATACGGTCAAGGGGCTATCCTAGTATGAAATAATACTCCGTGCAGAGAGGGGAACCCGCGAAAAAACAGAGTCATAGCAGGGAAGGTGCCTCTTCGACGACGTTCCGGTCCGTTTATACTCAATCCATTTTACAATCTAATTTATTGCGATGCAGTTGTCTAGTTGTTCTAGCTGTATTTTGTTTAATAAACTATAAATACTCGTGTTTCATATGCACGAAGCCTATTTGTAGAGCCCGAGTCGAGTCCGACGAGTCAAGCAGTCTATCGCCTCTAGAGTAGCATCTCGTGCCGTTCCCCTCAAAGGAGGCTGCAGGTGCGTGCCGTGGGAAGCAAGAAAAAGAAGGAGTCGAGATGAATTATAAAGGACTGATAAAGTAGGACATGTACCGGAGCACTGCAGATACTACGCCATACATACGGACGTATGCTTTTTTGTCTGGTAGTTGCAGTGGCTGACGCATCACTTCCAATGCGTTTCTAATTCATCTCTGCTGCATTTCTTACGGCACTGCAATGGATAACTGCAGACTGTCAGCATCCTAATGGGGAGGATCGTCCGAGGTGCACATACTATTGTGATTGCCACTTCGAAGTGAGAAACATAATCAAAGCAAAGCAGTACCTATGATTAGGGAACATGAGAGGGCGGTATTTTTGTCTTGAATTTAGCAGAAATAAAGAGTATAAGCCAGATCGTGCTAAATGAGAGAGAAGAAGCTAGGTCAGAAGTAGTAAATATTGTGGAAGAGCGAGCAGCGAGAAAAGAGACGAGCGAGGGAGAGTAGACCAACATCAGAAACATACAATGTTCTAGCATGCCCTACTAGGACCTTCATGATGCCCCCAACTGTCGTGTTGGTCACAGCCATAATATTAGACCATGCCAGACAAGTCACCTCGGGCCGGCAGTGCACTTTGTAGAGGTTCTCTCGGTATTACATCTAACGGGCCAGCTCCGACGGAGTGTTGTTGTGATTAGTTGGAGTTTATTCCTTTTTCTTTGTTTCTATTTCTGTCACTCTCACTCTGGTCCATCACTCGTCACTAATCCCTCATCACTTATCACCATCCCTGACCACGTTGCATTTCATCACCTCATCTCGGTTATTGCTATTCTCAACTAACGCGAGCACTGTCGAGCTGGAGACGGGGTAATGCCGCCGTTGGAACCGGCCCATCGTTTTAGCATTCGTTGGCATATTTATGTCTCCCTGTCTTCCTGCTCCCTGTCTTCTTGTCTTTTTTAATCATGTCCATATTTACAACTCTGCATACAACTCTCAGTTGCTTTCACTCTACGAGAACTCGGATCGGAAGACTTGTCTTACAATCAGCCGCCGTGCTACGACTCGGCCGCAAGCTGGTGCACAAGCATTGCTTTGATGGCCACTAAACTCTCGCAGTAGCCGTGTTTGTACACAACAGAGAGAGCATAACAAGTGAATTCTCAGTAGGCCATCCTACACTCACATGCACACATGCCAACAAAGTACATATGTAGTCATTGCCAACACTACCACTTCTGCCATCTCTACGCTCTACAAGTTACAAACTACACACTACAGACTTCAGTCTAGCCTTGTCAGCCCCGCGGGTTTCCTCTCGCCGCGCACAGAGTAGGGTCCCAGGCCACTGTTTTCAAGACATTCGGTGACACCTCTCGTATAAATCCATATGCGCCTCTCTACCCTCGCGCCAAGTTTAAATTTGAATTTATTCTTTATTCGTCATCTGCCCATGTATTGATACAAGTAGTCTAGATATAGCCACTCGACAGCAGACCGAGACATTTCAAAACGCCCACCCATTCTTTCGTCATTTATATTTTTAATAAAGTTAATATATACTATTATCTATTAAATTTTGTAGCGTTACACACTTTATCTTTACTAGTTAATAAAGTCATCACATTACATCAACAGCTCGTTATGCTTATGCTTGTGCTGTGGTGCTTCCTTTTTCTTGCTGAATTTCGCTTGCTGCTTGCTGCTCATCATATTAAATGCCGGATGCTGCCCATACTGCGCATCCTCTCTGGCACTCGGGCTCTACTGTACTCAATGCAGTAGAAATGTGCTCTTCAAAACACCACTTGATTTGTTTAGTCGGCATCAACTACTCTCGCTAATACAAATATCTCTTCAATCGTAGCACCCTCTCATCTGCCATTTGTCGTTTGTCCGCTCTCATCCTCTTCTCATCTTCTCCATGAACAGACCAACAGATTGTGATGGCGAGCATGGGCTGATGGTCATCGGTCCTCTATTCTCTTTTTATCCCTTGTCCTCCTTCTTCTTTCTACTCCCTACTTTATGCCATTCTAATTCTCTCGTCCATGACGTTACCGCGCGTCCATGACGTTACCGCGCCGCGTATCTACCAAGCGGCCTGGCCAAGTGAGCTTATCGACTGCTTTACCTATTCAAGTCTCTACTAACTGCACAACTATCATCCTACCAACATGGACTTGCAGTGGCGAAAGTCCATTGCCCTAGTTGGCATTGTAATTGTGTATTCCTCTACAATTCTTGGCCCTGTGCTTTCATCTCCATCATCACACCCTGTCCCAGTCTTCATCCTTCCTGTCCGACATAATCTGTTCATAGTCATTACCTCGGTCACGCATGCAGATTACGCTTATTTTTGTAATCTTTCTGTAGTATGTTGTTCACGTACTGTCCTTGGTTGTATTTTTCTACTGTATCTAATATTCTTCGTCCTCTATTATGCAAGAACTCGGCAGTCTCCGTCCGGTCTACATGGCCTACATGTCTGCATCCACATGTCTGCATACCGACTCGTGCAGATGCCTCCCGTACGCACGAATGGCAACAAAAGGATACTCAGCTGGCCATGGACGTGACGTACACATGCCAGCATATGCCAGCATGGGATGATTTTAGCCAGTCTATTTTCTGCTTCCAACACTAGAATACCATGACTAGCTGAACGTGGCAACAGACAAGTACAACAGCGGGCACGACTTCCCGAGCCTGTTACACTCCGGTGTCCGGCACCGTAGGCCGTCTCTCCTACAGTCACTATACGTAGACACTCTCAAGACAATTCTACAAACAAATGCCGACTCTCGCACAAACCCAGAGACGCGTTCGACTTGGCGTGGTTTGCTTGGCTGTAGCAGATACGGAGAAACACTTGAAGAGAATCAACCGTTGGAAATACCATCTACCGGCACACATGCTAAACGTTACCCTTGACTCTCAAGTTTGACTCTTGTCGGTGGATGTCTCTGGTTCTCTTTCTTTTCTCTTTTCTTCTCGCTTTCGTTCTCTCTTACACTTGCTCTTTCAGACGTTATCCTTTAGACTTGTTCAACAGTTACGGACGTGTGCAAGTCCGGGTCCTTTGCCGATGGTGATCTTAAAACAGCAGCGTTTCAAGCTTGAATCTCTTGATTCCGTTTTTTTACTAGGACCGTCTATTAAATTTGTTTAATGAGCTGTTTTTATTTTGGATACTTTTACCAATTCCTGCAATATATTACCAACTACCATGCCGTGTAACAGCGTGACCACATCACGAACCAAGCAATTCTTCTCATCACATTTTGTTGTTTTGAGTTACTTGTCCAGTTGACCGACGAGTCCGGGTCGGGTGCCCCAAGTCGGTCGTATAGATTGCTTCTCGCACCACCTCATACCTCGAGGTAGTCCGAAGCTGTGGAAGGGTGTGCTGTTGTATGGCCTAGAACGGCCCTCGACAATTGTGGTAACGATATCACGAGATGGCGAGATGGCGAGATGGCAATAAACAAATTGACGATTTAACAAGATGACGAACTCGGGGACGCTGTGTCATATCTGACGCTGATAATCTTATTTGTCCTTGCTTTTCTTGTTCTTACTCTTTGTAGCTCGCCACCGCCAATTCTCAAACTTTTCTTACTTTTCTGGGTTTTCTCAAATATGCATGGCATCCGCCAGATCGTCGAATCGAGATCGTATCATATTGTCAGGCAGGCAGATCCTCCGTCTGCCGCTGTACTGTTTGGATATTTGTAACAAGCAACAAATGTGATTAAAAAGGTTATCCGGGCCCCTGTGCTTCATTGATTCCCTCATCAAACTTGTACTCGATGATCACGAGAGATCAAAACAAACCAGAGATCACCATTTGTTGGCCTCCTTTATTTGACTTGTTAACTCAATTACAACCGGGGAAATACAACAAAAAATAGACACAGCAAAACACTATATAATACCAATTACCAAATACCAGACCCTTGGCTCGCTCAGTCGTATACAGGCGGTCATCTCTACTGATCACGGCCGTGCTTCCTCGGGTTCTTGCTGCCATCCCTAATCTAGCCTGCTCCGTGTCAATCAAACGTAGTGTCATTCATAGTTTATAATTTCTATGTTATTACCCCTCGCCAACCCTACTTCTATTAATAATAGCTCAAGTGTCTTCATTGTATTTAGAATAATGATTCGTATTTGTTTCGAAATTTTTTAAAGATAAACAAGTATTTTACTTTATTTTTGTTTTTGTTTTATCATTATCTTGGTATAAATGAGTGTTTTCAAATAATTTTATTTGTCATATTTTATTCAACTACAATAGCTCAACGTAGATCGCAGATTTTATAAAATAAGTCTATATACGATTAAATAGGAATTGTTATTTGTCAATTCAGTATCGAACCATATAATTGCTGACATAGTATCACCACCACCCGAATAGCCTGATGCACTTATCACTTTATAGGTTTTTACAAATGGTTACAATCCTCATTCCTCCTACATATCGTGCTAGCTATTTTATGAATGTTTTTTATGATTATTTGATGATTTGTTTATACTTTTTGTTCTTTTGAATGTTTTTTTCTACCGATTTTTTCTCCCTTTTCGCCGGATATTGCTTGCTCTATAAATACAAAATGCATGCTCATCCATAAACATATTCTCTGATATAGGTAATCTAATTAATCAGCAGTTTCTTAATCTCCTCAACCAGGTCGTCCTGGGACACCAGCTGGCCACGGTCCTTCTCGTCCGTCTCGCCGCCGCTGCCGAGCACCTTGAGGCGAACCTGGCCATTGGCCAGCTCGTCCTCGCCCAGAATAACACCCAGCGGCACATCCTCAGCCGCCTTGAACTGCTGCGGCAACCGCGGCTTCGTCTTGGCCGCAAACTCGGCCTTGATTCCACCGTCCCACAGCTTGCGGGCAATCTGCATGCGCTCCTTGAGCATGCCGTTGAAGGAGCCACCGCCAAAGGCCATGACGTAGACGTCTGTCTCGCGCACGCGTGCCTTGCCGTTCTCCTTTTCGCGCTTAGCCTTCATAATGGTGAAGATGCGGTCCACACCAAACGAGACACCCACGCAGGGGATCTGGGTCTTGCCGTACATGCCGACAAGGTTGTCGTAGCGGCCACCAGCGGCAATGCTGCCCACCTGTGGCTCCTCAGAGCCCTTCTTCTTGGCGGGCTTGCCGCCCTCGGTGACAGCGGGTGGTGTCGACTTGACAATAACCTCAAAGATCAGGCCGGTGTAGTAGTCCAGACCACGGCATAGCGACAGGTCAAACGAGATCTTGTCACTGGGCACGCCAAAGGCCTCGAGGAAGCTGGACAGCAGCTCCATGTCGTCAATGCCCTGTTTGATGTCGGCGTTGGCGTACAGTATCTCGTCGGCCTTGAGCAGCGTCACGATAGTAGGAATGTCGCCGCTGTGCTTGACGTACTCGCCGATGCGGTCGGCAATAGGCTCCTCGAGACCCTTCTCCTCAACCATCTCCTTCTTAACATCGGCCCACGGCAGCTTGTCCAGCTTGTCGACGGCCGAGCTGATGGCGCGGATCTTGTCCTCGGGGACACCCGACACGGCAAAGATGCCGTCCAGGATCTGGCGGTGGTTCAGCTTGACAACAATGTCCTCCTTAAGCGTCTCGAAAATCTCGTAGATGACACGCAGGATCTCGGCGTCGGGGATCATGCGGTCGTAGGTGCCGGCAATGTCGAAATCGCACTGGTAGAACTCGCGCATGCGGCCGCGGGCAATGGCGGGCTGGTCACGGCGGTAGACCTTGGCGATCTGATACCGCTTGATCTGCTGGACCTTGTTCATGGCCAGGAAACGGGCAAAGGGGACCGTCAAGTCGTAGCGAAGCGCGCAAAGCTCGCCGCCCTGGTCGGCCAGGTCGTAGATCAGCCGCGAGTCCTCGCCATACTTGCCGGCCAGCACATCCTTGAGCTCGAAGACGGGGGTATCTAGGGGAACAGCACCGTGGCGCTTGAAGACGTCGGAGATGGTGGAGCTGCTTTGTTAGAAAATGTGTATATAAAAACAAGGTGTTGAACACGTACAAGATCTCATCGCGCAGAATCATGTCAGGGCCGGTCCAGTCGCGTGTGCCCTTGGGGGTCTTGAGCTGAACGGCAGAGTTCTTGCCCTTGCCCTCCTTGCCCTCCTTTCCTTCTTTGGAAGCCATGTTGTCGTCGGTGTCGAGTGTATCGTCGGTGTTGAGGGGAAGCGTGCTGTATGCGCGGTTGGTCGTGGACTGGTCTAAGCAGTAGTAGGCTTTGACTTTTCCAGGTGGGGTTGGTCTTGTCGATAAGGCGGCCCGGGGAGGGAGGGGTCTGCGAGCGCAAGAGCTAGGCTGCGACAAGCAAAAAGCTGGGGATGCTGTCGATGAGTAAAATCGAGAGAGTGGATATTGTGTGTCCGAGGACAGGGGATCAAACTTGTTCAAAGTGATCCGTGTGGATGTTGTCGCGATCGAGGAGGTCGAGGAGGTCGTGATGGTGCGTGCGATCGAGGATGCCGGTCGACTAGTGCGTGCGATTGATTGTCCAAGAAGCATTCCGCAGTGTGCAGAAGAGACTTGAATGGTGGTGAGGTATCGAGAGTCGGATAGTTATGATCGCAATTCGAAACCGTTGGAAATGTGTCACAAAGATACGTCAAAGGCTATTAGGGTGCTGTTTTGCTAGAGCCTTCCATATATTTTTTTGGATTTTTTTTATCTACACTACACTAAACAATGACTAACACTGAAAAGAGAGAGGGACAGATCCAGATAATTTTTTGCGAGCTGATAAGATTGGGCAGGAGCAGACGGTCATATGGCGGGGTGCTTGCCCGTTTGCGCTGCAGAGCGATGGCACATTCTAGTCGCCTGATATGTCAGGCATATATAAAGCTGATGTAATCAGCCTTGTCTCTAGTCTCCAATTATGCTGCAAGTGCATTAGCGGGTCCGCCGTGTAAGCTAAGACGACGCGTTGATTGGTCTACTTGATAGCTAGCTTCCCCAGACCGCGGCCCGTCGCCATCTCGTAATAGCAATAGCAACCGCCGTCATCCACTGTAATTTGCGCTGGAGTCATCACAGTGCGACGTCGAGCTGACCTAGACAGCTCACTAGGCACCGACATTGACGAGCATCGACATCCATCTCGTCCACGGCCATTGACAGCAATATATTGCTAATTGTCGGCTGGATCACTAAATGACCTAGTTCGTCGCCATCTTTATCTACATTCTCGGCACGACATCTTCATCGAGGTCGACCTCAGCCTCGATATCTCGGCATCGACGGCAGCCTCATAACATGCTGCGTACGCAGTGTGCTATCCCTCGAAACGAGTAGGCATTAACTACATCTACATTCTCTGTCATATACAGCCACAATGCCACAGTCACCTGCCCTCTCATCGGCGTCCTCATTCGCCTCCTCCGGTTCCTTCTCTCCCGACCTCTCCTCATCCCGCATCCTCCGCCGCCGCCGCAATAATGGCCTCTCTGCTTCGGCAACTTCTGCAGCCCGCACAATAGCTTTTTTGTCGGCTATCCTCTCCGCCCTTTGTGCAGGCTCTGTTACTGTGTTCTCGCTCTATGGCCACATCTTCCAGGAACGCCTGCGCTACTCTCAGTTCCAAGTCAACGGCGTCGCCATTGCGTCGAGCATATCTTGCTACCTGCCCGTGTCATTGATGGGTTATGTCTGTGACCGTGTCGGCCCAGCACCTTTGTCTTTGCTTTCGAGTGCTTTGTTTGGCATCGGCTACGGCACGGCAGCATTGCTGTACAAGAAGGCAGCAAGCGAGGCCACTGCGGGAGCCGGAAGTGGCCACCCGTCCGGCCCAACAACACAGGCCTATGCCTTTATGCTAACGGCATTTGTATTTATCGGCATGGCAACATGTGCCATGTACCTCGGTGCGGTAACTACATGCGCAAAGAACTTTGGCCGTGGACGCCACCGGGGGTTGGCACTGGCGGCCCCAATCGCAGCTTTCGGCCTCAGCGGCATGTGGCAGAGCCAACTCGGCAGCCGTGTGCTGTACGAGCGCCTACCCCCTCTGCCAGAGGACGGCCCAGATGCACCCCCGCGCAAGGGTGACGTTGATGTCTTTGCGTTCTTTTTATTCCTGGCCGTTCTACTGGCCATCGTCGGTCTGCTCGGCTTCTTTACTCTGCGGGTTGTGGACGAGGAGCAGCTGGTCGATGACGCCGTTGAGCATCTCGAGCGCAGCGGTCTGCTGGATGGCAGTGCCTTGTTCTCCCCCACTACACCAGGCATGTCCTCGTCGGGTCACCTGTCTGTTCCGGGCGATTCTTCCAGCCGGTCTACTCGCTTTGGACCGGGCGTCAGTGGCACGAGCCGCAACGCCACTTACGGCACAATGGGCCGCACAAATCCCTTTTACGACGGCGCTCGCAGTGAGGATGAAGACGATGATGTTACTGCCGTCAGTGAGACCACTCGCATTCTCAGGCCAGCACGGTCGCCGCGCCCTGCCAGCCGCGAAAGCGAGAACGACGTTCTCGCAGCACACCTCCTCGACCCTAGTAAGGATGACGACGAGGGCGACGATGGCGAATCCGGTGCAGCGGAAGAGCAGGCACGGTTCAAGAAGGCGTGGGTGCTCAATGCCGAGACACGCCGCTTTCTCACCGATCACACCATGTGGCTGTTTGCGCTGGGCTTCTTCTTCATGATCGGTCCTGGCGAGGCGTTTATCAACAACCTCGGCACCGTCATTCAGACGCTGTACCCGCCCACTACGGTCTTTGTTGGCGGTGGCGGACCAACGACCGCGGCTACACATGTGTCAATTGTCGGCATGACGAGTACAATTGCACGCCTGCTGACGGGCTCCCTAACAGATATCCTGGCACCGCGGCCACAGACGCAGCACTTGCAGGTGGCCCACGACAGCGGAGTACGCGAGGATTATGGCGACTCGGACGAAGATGAGGAGGTGCACAGAGACCACAGAAACTCAGCCTACGAGGACGAGGGCAGTCTTCTCAAGAGGCTGAGTACATGGCTTGCTCAGCTGTCCATCTCGCGCGTTGCCTTTCTGCTTACGTTTGCCCTACTGTTGTCTGCTGGACTCGTAGTACTGGCTTCGGGTGCTGTGCAGAACCACGGCGACCGCTTCTGGATCGTCTCGGGCCTCGTCGGTGCTGGCTATGGCGCAGTGTTTAGTCTCACCCCCATTATCATTACGGTTATCTGGGGTGTCGAGAACTTTGGCACCAACTGGGGCATTGTGGCCATGTTCCCTGCCTTGGGTGCCACCTTTTGGGGCATCGTCTACTCGGCCGTCTACCAGGCTGGCGTGGCCAAGTCATCGCCAGTAGATCCTGCAGCTCCTGCAGACCCTGCTGTAGACGACGGGAATCACTGCTACGGCACCCAGTGCTATGCGCCGACGTTCTGGGCCATGACAGGGAGTGTGTGGTTGGCATGCGTTCTGGTGCTTGTGGCCTGGAAGGGCCGCAACGGCTGGTCGCAGCGCGGGATTGTGATTTAAACGAAAGCCCGGATGCATGGCCGGCAATTCCGGGCAGATTCTTCTTTGCGTATGCGCCCAGTTATCATTCTTCTACTTCTTTTTTGATATTTTCTTGTCTTTCCTCTTTTCTCTTTTGTCTTTAACTCTAGTTTCTTTTCTCTTTATCTTTTTTTTTTCGTATTGCTTCCACTTTGTATACCTACACCCTGACCGGTCAGTATTGCCAAGCCCCTTCTAGTCCATTGTCTTACAGTTTAAGCTATTTGTCTGCTGCTTATTTCCGTTGTCATCTTCTTGGCACATTTCTCTACACGTTCTCTTTGTTCTTTTCTCATGCCTCTATTGTCTACTGTCTACTGTCTACTATGTTCCTACATCTAGACTATCAGACTGCCTGTGCCCAAGGCTGGCGCTGCTGTACTCGTAGACCAGCCAATACCATCCAATATCCATTATGCGAAGCAAGCGTACCAAACTTTTGGAAATATGACAACAATATTTGGCTATAAAAATCAAAAACTACCAAGCTTCTCAAAAACATTATACATTGCCCATCTGCCGGCCCTTTCGCCAGCCGGACAATTGACTCCAGCCCATATCCCTAGTGCTCACCAAAAGGGCAACTGTCCGCCATATTATGGGTACATCGTCATTACACCACGATTGACTGAGCCGATCAGCAGCGAAATGTATACTTACGGAGAAGCACGACCCTTGAACGGAGTCCAATCCACAGAGTATCATGAAGTTTTTACAGTTTTGCAGCCTTTCTGTTGTGTAGCTGAAAACCGGGGATTCCTCATCACCTCAACTTTTATTTTCTGAGATTATTGGCCGGCAATCTTCTTCCATATCCTTGTGAATCATTAGTCTTACCTTTTTTTTTTTATTGATTTATTTATCATTCTTGACTTGCGCGTATCTGGCTATGAGTGGCAAATCGAGCCTTGCTTTTTATATGATTACTTGCATCACACCCCTCGTCTTTGTCTTGGCCGTTGAGATGTTATGAACCAGATAGTTCTCAACCGTATGAATATCGAAAACAATAGACAAAAACAAGTTCTTACTTTGTTTCAGTAGTTTATTTGTTGAATTTTGGTTCTCAATAGTGCATGACCGTTATCCAATAGTGCCATCACCACTGTGTCTTTCATTCAATTTTTCCACAAAAAGAGCAAACAGTTGCCACTGTCAAAACGGCTGCCAAGATTTATGAATAGTTAGCTGTTACACGATCAAAGAAAAAAGCAGAACAATCGATAAGGGGTATATTTAAAATAAAATAAAAAATATGCTTATACAGAGGCTAAGAGAATAACCTTGCACAAGTGAGACACAACTAGTGTCGCAAACTACTGCCAGTTATCTCAACAGAAGCTCTAGCTTGCCCATCCAGTGGCGATGTGTGGGTGTAGATGTCTGGTTGCCACGGCCATGGCCGTTCTGATTATAGCCTGGAAGCCTTGACGCTTCGATTATTGCTGTGTACTCGGCCTTTGTTTTGGCACGAAACTGCCGAATTTCTTGAACAACGTCTTTCATCTTGCCGTCTCTTTCTTTCAAGGTGGTTTTGTCACTTCTTTGCTCGCAGAATTTGGCAAACGTCGTTGGATCAGACTCGAGCCAGACAATTGCATCCCAGGCAAGATTGTAAATGCACACCCCGATAGGAACACCTGCCCTAATCTGATCAGGTGTAGCCGGCCGTACATTAGCTCGCAATTCGGGATCAGCTAGATTGGTCATGTATGCCTGCGTAGCAGGACTCTGCTTATGTAACGGATCTAGAGAAATATATCCCGAGCCAACCCAAACTGGAACGGTCTGCGAATGTTGTGCACCATCACCATCCAAGTAGATGATCTGATTGACGAACTCACTATCAGGCGTAACAGATCCAGGGAGCGGATAATGAGATAGTCGGACCGATTGATTGTCATTGGAAGTTGAGGATGTTGCGGGAGTCACGTCTGCACTGGCATGAGAATTCAACTGACTCGAGGGCCGAAAAGACGCGACTTGACGGATCACAGTACGTGGTGCAGGAGAGGCAGAAGACGACGAAGAAGAGGAATGTGCAACCTCATCCTTGAAGAAACTGAAATCATCTGCCCCAGAATTCAGCAAGGCCCCAGCGTCCAGGCTGTCAAGTGCTGCAGCTGCGTCATGATCATCACTGCGCCGCGGCCAGGGATCAAACTCAAGTCGAATGTGTCTCAGGCCTCTGAGCATGGTGGGGCTTCGGCGAGACAGTGATGCTGCAGTGCGCCATATCGCATTTTCCTGATCAGACGCAGAAATAAGCAAGTGAATCAGGCTGTCGATCACAGGCCCAGAAGAGACCCGTGGAAGACGGGTTAGGGTCAAGAACTGCAGTCGAGGGTTCAGATCGGGCACAAATGTCAGAGGATATGCCATCTCGGCCCTTTCACGCAAGACTGTCTCTGAATATTGCAGCGCTGACATTGACAATGGCGAACTCAAGCTCAAGCTTAAGCTCGATGGCGACCTGCGGCCATTGACCGGATCGGCGTCGAGCAATGTCGGAATATGCGTGACCAGTGAGTGGTGTATGCGTAGACTCTGAAGATTGGAGGCAAACACTGGCCGCAAGATGTGACTGCGTCCCAGAATGCCAGCCAGCGTGAGCTTCCTGTTGATATTTGGCTTTAGGGAGGACTTTACGAAGGGGTTTGGATTTTTGTTCGGCGGACTCTGACCAGTTGGAATCGCCGGCGATTCACAGTCAAAATTCATTATGTGGCCTCGCGAGCGGCGAAAGACAGCCTCTACACCCTCCACTGTCAAGTCTGGGTTGCCCGAGACGTGCAGGTGTGTCAAAGTTGAGGACGGCGTGCAAATGTCAGTGCCCCTTGCATCGTGCCAATCTGGACTGGGGCATCCAATACCTCCTGTGAGAGTAATCTTGATGTCTTGCACACTATCGC
Organism: Ophiostoma novo-ulmi subsp. americana; assembly: GCA_029298975.1. NCBI lineage: Eukaryota > Fungi > Ascomycota > Sordariomycetes > Ophiostomatales > Ophiostomataceae > Ophiostoma > Ophiostoma novo-ulmi. The sequence goes on along the minus strand of JANSMA010000003.1, from coordinate 2,182,698 downwards.
TCCGTAGAGGGTCATTGCCAGAGATCCGTGACCTGCGCCCAATGTGAGCGTCATAGACAGGCGCGTCGGCGAGGTGGCGATCAGGGTGTCTGAATGCACCACTAAACGACGATTCCTGAATGTATGACAGCCACCCACGCCACACAGGTGGCAGTGCGACCGAAGTAGGCAGTTTCAAATCAATTAATTCGCCTTCAATGTCTGCCCGCATGCCGTCAGCTGTGTTACCAGCTGTAAGGTCGTGTTTGCCAAAGCATTGCAACAGCAGGGTGTGAACACTGGCATCCGTCAGATTGTTCTGTGACAGGTCTAGACTCCAGAGACGGGTTTTGGAAAATTCTACAATGGGAACAAAGGACTCTTCCGTGAGTCCCCGGCCCTGGAGCTTGAGAATACGGAGATTTGGCAAAGCACCATGGGTAAACGTTCCTGTCTTGATGATCCCTCTCAGTGAGCCCGGCAAGTGGGACATGTCAAGGAACACGAGCTGTCGCCAGTATGAGAGATGGAAAAAGTTGTTTGGCAAAGGCAGCCCACAATGCGATATATCGAGAATCTGTGGTACTGGGACAGAGCCATCCTCCGGAAAGCTGTCTGGCTGCAGCAGCCGGCCAAGGTCTGCCGGGTCATAGCCCAGCTTTGCGCCGATAAGAATGCACCGTGCAGCAGGGAACAATACTCCAACCTGCCGAAGCAGCTCTGAGAAGTTATGGCCACTGGCATTAGTGACTGACAGAGTATCAACGGTCATGGTACGAAAGTCCAGAGACGTAACGAGTGACCGGGTGTCTAACCGAACGGTTTTTGCATGCCGTGTAAAAAAGTATACAAGCCAGTTCAAGTCTAGGCAATTAGTAGGAGGTATTGACAGATCAGGCGATAGTAAGAGGCGAAAGCGAGACGAACAAGAAAACGAATGGTGACAGGATGCTGTCAGTGCGTGCTAAAGTAAGACAATGACGACTAGTACAAATGATAGTGTAATTGGCAGTGTAAGCGAGGCCATAGCGCGGATTACGGCCCAAAGAGGTTATGCTCCGGAGATGACAAAGGAGAAGCAAATAGAAAATAGACATCAAATAAAGAAATGCATTTTTGGATAAATACGTAAGGAAATGCAAATAAAAGAGCTCACCATCATTGGGGTGCAGGCCTAAAAGCCGGACAGCTTGTATAGGATCGTTCCACAACCGCGGTGAAAACTGGGAATAGAAGCGGCGTGATACTCGACAGAGGTTAGAATAGCTGCGGATGGGCATGTACGGGGCGGCCAAGTCGAGCCAATGCCCGCCCGACACGGCGTCCTCGTAGGAGGGGAGTGAAATCATAGAGATATTATACACTCATAGATATGAATCAATGAATTCGATGGGGCCAAATGACTGTCGTTTCTTTGTTGTTGCGGATAGTCGAGGTGCGGGCAGGGCAGGACAACCGGGCAGGGTGTGGATTGGACCGGAGGGGGTACAATGGGCGTTAATAAACCGAAGGAAGAAATGGAGCAACGGTGATGCAATAAATAGTTTAAATGGTTAAAATAAGAATGCAAACATAAAAATAAATCAAGCCATTGGCAGAGTGGTGTTTGTCGTCCGGGACAGGAGCTCTCGGTTAATGTCGGAGAGTTTGCCTGCCTTCCTGTGATCTGGCTTATACCAATAAAGGTAGGAAAATTGGAGGTGAAAATGTGTCAGTGAGATGGCAAGACAGACGAGGCTGAGGATGGCAATGAGCGGTCTGGCTGCAGGTGGGAGTGTTGGGCGTTGGTTGTGTTGCTTCCGGGAATGGGATTAGAGAGTTCTAGTGTATCCGCGTTGTAAAGATGAGAGCATTAAAAATACAGAAGATGGACACTGGAATAGAAAAAAAAGGATACAAGGATGGAAGAAAAGGATAAAATGTATAGAGATAACAACGTGCAGGCTTGGGGGCTGTTGGGGGTTGAGGGCTGTAGAGGCGGCAAGCCGACGACAAGATTGGCCGTTTACGACACACTGTGTGAGTTTTGGGGCGGCTTGTTATTTGTTGTATGCTTCTTGTCGCTTATTTTTGTTGATGCTTGTTGGTGCTTATTGATGGGGTCTATGTGGCTTGTGGCATGTGGTAATGCGGTATGTGATATGTGGTATGTGAGTGGAAGGGGGTCGGCAATCATCCGCCACCACAGTCAAGAGAGAGCTGTTTGCGGTCAGTCCAGTCGGTGTGGTGTAGCGTTGCAATACTTTGTGAAGGCGCTGATGCATCAAGGCTGGCAGATAACGGCATCAGGATTGCATTGCGTCGTTGTTTGTTGTTGTTGTTTACTGCGGGCGCTTGACGGATGCAGTCGGTTACAAACGACGTCACGAGGCTCTAGTGCTGATGACAAAGACGTACATACATAGTACAGAAAATGATACAAGAATACATCCCACACACAGAAGGTACCCCGCACCGTAACACGCACCTGTGTTCACAGGGAAAGTGCGACTGCGATAAGATATGCTTAGCCTACTAGTGCACATGGCTAAACACTTTATTTAGATTCAATAGCCCTATCGAGACAATAACAAAATCAAACCAGAAGGAGCGATACATTGCACTTTCTGTATTTGTTTACAAGTATGCAACGGATAAACAACTAACCGGTGCAGCTCCCGTGACCTGCACTGCAAGCATGAGGCAGTTGCCATTTTATATATAGCCAGCAACGTGCAAAGACGAAAGCAGCCAAAGCCAGAATGCAGTATATGTATGGTGCAGCGTTGGCTTGACAATGAGCCAACTGCATGAAATGCTGCAATATCTACACTGTGTATGCACACTACTGAGCACACCACCACCGAAAAGAGTAAATATAATGAAGAGGGAGGAGAGCGACCTCGTAGTTCTTCCACTGCCCTGCAGCAAAGTGCCGGCATGTAATGTGACTCTGCCGATGCACAACGTCGGGGCGTGTGGCGAATGGCATAAATAAAGATAGAGTGGCTCTGGCTGCAAGCGTCGGTGTAGGGCCTACGGGAGAGTGGCCTACAAGTCGTTGAGTCAAAGAGACGAGGAAGACGAGGAGACTTTGCGAGTCCAGAAATCCCTGCCTGCTACTCATATACCCCATCAAGCCCGTCAAGTCCCTGCTCGTGCATCCCTGCAACTGCTGTACAGAGTGTAATGACATATCTAAACAAGGATAACAAGTCACAACCCTCCATGCTTCATCCTGGTAAGAAAGGCCTTCAAGAACGCGGCCCAGCCCGGTGCTGTGGAACGACATGCAGAGAGGCCCGCTTTAAATTCTGCAGCAAAGCACAATCCGGACTAGCGTGGTGAAAGCGGAAAAGAAGGGAAAGAGAAGCAGGCATGAGGTGAGGAAATTGCATATAATGTGCCTTTGAGTCGAGTTAAACGTATATATAGAAACTAGAAATGTATATATATGGATGAAGTCTCCGTATAAGCCGTTGACAAGCCGTTGACAAGCCGTTGACAAGCATTTAGGCCACTAATATTGATAGAAAATATCCGGCATGCTACACTTACGTGCCACCAAGTTCAGCGTGTGAACAAAGAAGACCATTTATTGCTTTGTAGCATGAGGGTAGTTTGAGGTAGTTTCTATTTAATGCGTGTAGTCAATGTAAAATCAACATAGTCTGCATATAGTCCATGTGTAGTTTCTTGTGTCGTTGATTTTATGCACGGCTTCTTTGTCTGTCGATCACATATCGCATCCTCGACTAGTTCTTGATGGAGGTACTGTCACGTCAAAGGCTCCCTGCCCATCTAGCTCCCGGCTTGCACGGACTGAAGGAGGCAGGTCGTATGAAAGAGAATAGATGTAACATAGAATAAAGAAAATGCAGAAGGAGGAAGAAGAAGAAAAATAATTAAAAATGAAAAATGAAAAGACAAACAAAGCATAAAGTATGCCCCTTCCGGGACCAAGACGCGCTGGCATACCGGAAGAGGCATAGCGGAATGAAGGAGCCAACATCCATAGAGTCCAACGGCGCTGATGCTTGATATCTGTGAAAGGAACTGATTTATAATTACTTTCTTTCTTTACTATTCACCGCAGTAGGGTGAGTGCAGAGACCGGGTATACTACCGGGGTGGGCATAGTATGGCTGGTCGAGATGATGTCAAGAGTTGAGATGTGGCACGGATTGATTAGTTTTTGAAAAGGGAAAATCAGTTTGAGAACAGTAATGGAGAATATACGAACCGGAAGCCTTGGTATGATACTGAGTTGACCGTTGAGTTGCACGACCTTGTATCACAAGTTACAAGCGAGACAAGCAAGCATGGCATGAACATGGTATGCATGGCATCAAGGGATGTTGTTCGACGAACTCAAAAGCGGCAAGGGAGACGACCCTGACTCTCGCTCGCAGTGTGCTGCTTATGCTTTTACTTTGTTAGTCTTCTATACAGCATAAAGTCCACTCGCAAAAGCAATCACAACAGCAGACTACTCTAAGCGAGAATAAGTAACCGCGAGATGAGAGGCAGCGGCATCGCTTCAGTGGCCGTTCCAGTTGCTGTTTTAGCAGCTCCAGCTGTATCATTGGCTTTTTTAGGTCTCTGTAAATGTGCTGTATGTCTGGTCTGGGAGAATATTCAGAATGCACGCCGTGGTCGCCGATCCGACTATCGGTGCGGCTGTTCGAACCAACAGCACAGAGTGAGACACTAGGCTTTGCGTGAGAGGCGGCTGACATTACTGATGCCTCAATGCGGACGAGCTGGGGCGAATATTTGATTTATGGCTTATTTGATTATTGCATCGCATGATCTTCAATCTGCCAGAATACTTGCTCTCGCATCTCTCGCGCCTCTCGCATCATTCGCATTTTTCGCATCTCTCACATCAACTAAACGATATTATCTTAATCATACACCATCGGAAATTTGTGAGTTCCAGTTCTAATGCAAAAAGGGGAAATCGGCCTTTTTCGGAAAAGCCTCGTAGACTTTGCAACTCATTTCATAAGCTACTTGCACTCTTTCTCCCTCAAGTCTCTCGCCGGTTCACTTTGCTAGTCCAAGAGTTTGTCCACTCACAGGATGCTAACCAGCCTTTCTCCATTCGCCTACAAAGGCAAGAACAGTCACTGTACCAAGACTGCCTAGCCACTGAGCTGGCACTGTTTGCCCATCATGTCCACAATGCACTCCTCCATTACACTTGCATTAACACGCTCCATAGACGGGCAGACCGTGTATAATTATATACGCAAGTGTATTCAGTGTTTTTTCAAGTGTTTTCAGGTGAGTGGTCAGGCTTGCACTCCAAGGCCAATAGTGCCAGTAGTGTGAGCTGGTCGCGTTAGTGTACTTATATAGTGGTACATCGAGGCCAGTATTACTACCAAAATACCAAGTACACTAACATTGCCTATCATGCTGAGGTATTTTAGACTTGCAATAGAAGCCGGCAGGTTTGGCTGACAGGAGATGAATGCCCGGCCAGGCCGCTCACCTCTAAACCACGCACTCTCAGCTGCTCTAGCTACTAAGCCAAGGGGATCAGCACTCGATCTCTTGGCCTGATAGCAGACTGCCCCATCGCACCAAATCATAAAGATACAAAGCATAAACACACAAACACAGACACAAAGTCACAAAGTCACAAAGATACAGAGTGTGCCATAACAGTAGTGTGTTGTAGTGTGTCATATTACGAAGTAGCGTATGAAAATGTCTTTCATGGTCATCGTAGACCGTCCATCACGTCCATCATGCCCACCACCCGCCCATCACTCCTTCACAGTGACAGCTTACAAATGATAGATACCCCGACTGTGATCTTCCACCCCGACATCCGAGCGCCGTCACTCTTAGCTGCTCCGTAGAGTTTTTGGTAGACTGTCGGAAGCCAGGATATCCCAGTCAACCTGTATTGACTAACCACTTGCTGACTGTCTGCAAATTCTGCCAATGCCTCCCAAGCACATCTTCTTTTACACCTTGGACATCCGGAACTATCTCTTTCCAATCGCACCTTCTTCACCATCCTTGGCCGGCGTCTAAGTCCATGGTGCTTTGAAGCTTCTTATCACTCCAGCTCTAGCTACCATCACTCTCTGTATTTCACAGCCTTTTATCTTTATCTGCCTCAGTACACAGCCATTGCCATTTTCTGTCCCTATCCTATCTATTTATCTACCATTAACTAGAACTCAACTACTTTTATTTACTATATCGCCAATCTTCTACATATATTGAGATAGATCAGCCATTGTCTTCATTGTTGACACTTTATCTTCGCGTTTTGACCGCAATAAGCCAATATCCGTCGCTGTATGGACTCTATACGAAGGTTTGTCTCAATGAGTCTATCAACCCCTAGTACCCCCGTACCCTGAGCCTCGGTAAGCTCTAAAGTCCCGGAGTCTATCATCATGATGCAATCAATTCGGTCTTTCAGGCGCAGTCTAGACCATTTACCAAAGTATAAACCATATGTCGTATCTAGTACGAAGTAATGCCGTTCAGAGAACCTGAGTGCCGTCATCGCCAATCACTCCTTGCATCGCACATCTCGTTGTAACACCCTCACGTTTTCGTCTTTTTGTAATATGATTGTTTATCGTGTTCTCTTTTGTTTTTAGATATCGTTTCGCGGTTCAACATCTCCGAATTATCGATTATTATCTGCCAACAGCCCAGATGCAATTATAGCATGTGATATCCGATGTCTATCAATCCACCAGTCCGCCACACGAGATGCTCACGGAAGCAATGTACCGTAGTACGTGTTTATCACTTTATCGTCATTTTCTCGTATTTAGCTATCATGCGGGTGAGAATCCCATGATGAGCGTCTCTATCATAGCAGTAGCAATAGCATCATTTCATGATACCGTCATAGTTGTAGTTTGACAGCATATGCCGAAACCAAAGCTAATTCGCCAAACAAAGAACGAAACAAGCCGGTGCTTCAGATATCTTGGTGCCAACGCGTCACGGCTATCACCGAATATCAAATTACTCTCTATATTTTGCGCATACAATTTATTTAAATACACTTCCTCCACAGCCCTCCTCGTCTGCTATGCATATGCTAGGTTGGCCAAGTCGTAAACCAGCCATCTGATGATGTATCATTTTCGTTTGTTTTTGGGCTCTTTTTTCCTATTTTTTCTTCTTTTTGCTGCATGTTATTTACTTGATTGGATTATTTAAATATGTGTTAAATGCATTTATGATGCACACGCCTCACCTAGTGCATAGATCGTCACTGTAGCGGTAGAGATGAACCCAGAGCAGATGATAATAAAGAAGAATAGAATATGAAAGAGAGAAAGAAAACTACCAACGAACACAGTCCTGATTCGCATTGGCTACTGTTGCGGTATCACAGTATGCCGCATTGAATCTATTCTCGATCCTTTACACGACCAACAATATATGCTTCCAATTGAATGTAACCCCGTGATGCATGCGACTGCACTACACCACCACCACCTTATCTGTTTTGCAAGCTCAGCTCGAGCTTTGTGCCGATCATACCCACATCTGAGCTGCATCTTACACCGAGTCCCAAACTATGATCATACTATCTACCTTGTATCTATCCACTGTACTTGTAGAGGTAGAACAGTAAACCAGCCCAGGCTCAATAGGACTCGATAGTGAGTCTCTACTTCGTAGGCGCGCTATCTACACACGTGCCCAACCTTTCTCCAGTTACTAGGGTGGTTGGATATGGTGAAGTCGACTGACGAGAAGGGACATGATTGCGAGGCTAACCACTCCGTACACAAAAACAAGTGAGGTATCGTCAAAAAGTTGCAAATCGTAAGAGAAGAAATAAAATAACCAATCGCATCAACCTCGTAGGCCTACATATGCAGACAAGCGGCATAGTCTGCATTGCATGCTTGGATGCATTGCATTGCATTTGTTTTTGAAGTTTTTACGAGTTTAAACTGTGGTTTGGATGCTTATGATTACGTCATGGCCTGCAGCATACTCGTCGATTGCATGTAGCATATAGATTAATGGCAATCATTTACAGCCAGCTGCACACAATGATGAGTGATCAATCGTCTCGCTCGCCTCGCTCGCCTCGCCCGCCTCGCTGAAACTATGGAGTACTCCATCGTATACTCCAATTTGTTTGTGGGTTTTCAAATTCTCGTCTCCATACTACGGTGGACTTCCAGTCTCTACCCCGATGCTTCATCCCTTCCGGGCCAGCCCATGGGCTGCGTTAGTATTATCAACTATGTTTATTCCGTCTTACGCTAGACTAAACGAAACTCGTTTAACTCGACTTGATCTACGAGTAGTTGCCAATAGTTTTCGACTATGAATGGCTGTATTACATCGATAACAAAGAACAAGACCTGCACTACTGATAGTTGCTGATAGCTGGCAACTAATAACACTAGAAGAAGGTTAAAAAAAAAAAAAAAAAAAGGACACACACTGGAGCTATCGAGGTGAGTCGAGATGAAAGTGAGATAAATCCGGGCTACAAGACCAATTCAGTGTGTTGAACAGAGTGAGTTGTGTAAAGTTGGTGGAACTATTTCTATTTTATTGTACTCTAAATGTCATTTGAATGTCATTTTCAGCCCATTTATGTGAACAGGGGGAGGGGGCCACCAAATATGATTATGAAAATGATCGGCTGCATGCTCTAATGCATCTTGAAATGCAGCTAATTAGTAAACAAGATAATTCTCTGGGCACGATTGTCGGGTTTGAAATCTCATCAACTGCCGTCAAGTGTCGGGGATATTTCAGTCATTTTCAAGATGGATTAACACATCTGCTATTATGGAGAATAGAGTACGGAGCATGGGAGATCACCACCCGTGTAAATACTACAGCGGCACCAAAACTCTGGACAAGCAAGTGAGGGAGAAATGCTTGTGTTGCCTGTCAGTGATCCGTAGGAGCTGGTCAGTGAGCCGCAAAGCAAGGGTGATGTCAGGAGGAGGATTCAGATCACGACAGACGGGAGGATGGCTTCTAGAAGATTGGCCATTGGGATCTGTTTTGTCAATATTCTATTCATTTGATGTTTCGTCGATGTTCCTTTGATTTAGGGTCACCCGGAGCATGTCTCCGTGAATGAACCAAGCTAAGATACATCATGCAGAGGATGTGTCTTTTCTCTTGGGTCCTTTCTCTTGTTTTTCACTTTGCCTTTGCTTATTTTGTTCGCTTTCCACCTCCATACCTCTATCATTTCTGATTACTCGACTTCGGCATCGGGTGGGTATGCTTCGTATGCCGTATGCCGTATGCCGTATGGCGTTGTGCGTCGTGCATAGGGAGTCGAGGGGATTACGGAGTCAGCGTTGTGGATGGTTTGTCTTTCGACCAGACAGGGGCTCGTAGTGCAGTGCAGTGTGAAAGTGTGCAGTCCTCGGCGCCCAGCACAAGATATGAACGCACTATGCAGGGGACGGGTCAACCGGATCTAGTTCCTCGGTCCACCCACACACCACAAGTACTTGTGTGCGGCATAATGGGCGACGAATCAGTGCAATTTGTTGAGAATAAAACTGAACTCCGTGCATAACCGGTAAAAGGGAAATACAGGGACGAGACAAGACGGTATCTTCTAGGGCTCGCCGGTATTTTGTAGGCTCTATGCCTGTATTAAAATGTTCTTTAATCTTGTGCGATATTGAATTCGTATTCTCTCTTACGAGGAGAGACATGCATAAGAGATAATGCAAATTGATTAAATGCGAGTTGGTAACAAATGAGGTAATAGTATCAAAAGAGGTAAAATCATCAAAATCATCAAAATAATCAAAAGGAAATAATGAATAACCTAGGTGCTAGCTGGTACTTTTACAAGCCAATCTTGGCTGCTGGCTGTGCTATCGCTGTTGGGCTGCAGCCATGGGATCACAGTAAATAGTTTATGGTGTGGTGCCACCATGAAACAGCTCGTTTCATAGGAATTGTGAAGACTTTATCAAACGCACAAGAAAGAGATGAATAAGAACACCATTGGGACCAACATCCATACTATTCGGAAGACGGCACACCTTGAGATAGATACAGACACAGATCAGACAGACTATCGTTCTAGATGACACAATGATTGGACGGAGCCTCACCTTGTCTTGGTGGCTTTATCTAGACGTAGATCATTGCGTATGCCCAAGCTAGCACTCAGTAAGAACTCGGAGAAGTAAAGATAACTCTAGGACGTGCTCGAGGGTTTAGTGTAACTCCGTCACATGTCTACTTATCTCACGTATCTCATAATCTCATAGTTGACATGCACAGGACTGCCAGATTGCGAGATCGTTGCGGGGGATTCGAGCTAGGACCAGGGTGCGTTCACATAGGACGAGATGTGGCAGTGGTGGTGATACGGCCAGTGAATGTGGATGTGGGTGTGGGTGTATTTCTAGTGTAGATATTTATGGCTACGAGGCCAGGGTATTGCAGGGAACAAGGCAGAGAGTGAGACAGCAGATTCAGCTACACAGTGGTGTCGAATCGAGCTGTAAGAGAGTCGTAGTGGACCAAAGAACAGAGCAGATGGATGCCGAGAGGCCCTAGATAAACAAAAGTAAACAACAAAAGGAAGAGTACGCGATGAAAAGAAGGAAGACAGAGAACACAAAAGAAAGCTAAAACAAATCGAGTGGCACAATTCGAATTGTCCGCGAGTCAAGACAGCTCCTACAGAGCTACCGAGCGGAGAGCTCCAAAGCGGAGAGCTCCAGAGTTACAGAGCAGTAGAGCTACGGAGGAGACCACAGAAGAGACATGCAGAGGCGCAAACTCTTTCAAAAAGTAATAAAGTACGTCAACAGACATGTCGGGCTGAATAAATCAGAGTCATAGTGCGATAACGATCGTGCTGGATGTAGGTCATTGAAGATGCACAGTATATAATATGCAATAATCAAACAGATTGTCTTGGAACGTCTGGTGTTCAAAAGATGGAAGAGACTGTGATGTGATGAAACTTTGAAAATGCAGTGGAAATCGAAAACATCATCAGTAAAAGACAGAGAGTACAAATCACATATGAAATCAGACAGACACCTTACGCCTGAATGGCGCTCTATCTTAGTTTTGCTATTGTCTCTACTCTCCCGTCGTCACTTGTCACTTCCCCTCTTTCTTTTGTTTTGCCTCTTCTTGACTCGGAGCCCTCTCTACTTTGCTTTTTGCTCACTCTACCTCCACCATCATCATCACATCTTACATCTTCCGCCCCAGTGCCGAGCGAATTTCCTCCGTGCTGATACATGGCTCGATCCATCTGTCCCGCTGATATCCACAGATAGTGGAATCTCCCAGCTCTCCGGCCTCATCGAGTCTTCTCAAGTCGAGGTTCTCTCCATTATTTAGAATTTAAAAGTTAACATTTAAATTTCAACATTTAGAGTTGGGCATCTATGACAAGTCTCTTTATTTCCTAAAGTTTGGTTGTGTCTCTTAAAATCAGGGATCGCCACTGCATGTCTCACACGATCAGGAAGAAGGAAATAACAGTATAACGGAAAAAGAAAGCATAGAAATCAGGCAATCAAAGATGGAAATCAACAAGAACTGGACCTGACCCGACAAACTTGACAAACCCTGAGTAACAATTATGCATACATAAATAATGCATTGTAATTACCAAGACACCTCTCTAGATATACAAGAAACACTCGCGGGGGATGTTTCTGAAATTGGCCGACCTAGACACCGTAGAGACACGTTAAAGATACCCCCAAGACACCCAAAGCCAGACTGTCTTCTCCGAGCAGAAATCGGAATAAGGATATCTCGGGGCCTTTTACCATTCTGTCTTGGTGCTCCGGAATGAGATCGCGTCCAGGGTCAGGAATCAGTCGGGTCGTGTGATGGTTCGATGAATGTTTCTGTTTCGTCTCTGTACTGTCTGACTATTCTCTGTCTCTCTTCTTTGACCCTCAACTTATATTATCGGTCTTTATATGATTGTAGCTGTTTTGTGTGCCTGTCTTGTGTGCCATCTGTCTTGTGCTGTCTCGAGCGTTGACGAGTGAATAGATAACATGATCATGAATAGTACTTTTAGAATTAGATAATAATAATAATAATAATAATAAACAAGATAATATATTATGAACTATCAAATAAAACTACCAAACATAGCAAATACTTCATACGCGGAAGTTGTAAATGTTTGTTGGTGAGGGGCGATTGACGGTATGGTCAGCCTCGGGGCATTTATTACGTTTGGTTTGATGTTGGCTTATTTTGCTGATTCTAGGTGAGTTTACTCCGAGGTTGGCCGTGTTAGATTCACCTCAGTCACTCATCGACTCTGAGTGAGTCCATCTTATTTCCTATTTCCCGTTGTTTCTGGCTGTGTTTCGTTTCTTTTTCTTTTGGTCACTACACCAAGTATATGCATTTGCTCTCCCCTCTTTTCTTCTCCATTTGTTTAACATCTCCTCTCTGATCCCTGTATCTACTTACTACTGAGCAACTCTCTACTTGCCTCTGCTTGCCTCTGCTTGATCGACTTGGTCCGAGTTGGGCTTGCACATGATCTAGGATACTTGTAGGTATTCACATATGAATATGCAGGGTCGGTCGTAGATTAGGGTAGATCAGGTGTACTTTGAGTCACTCTACTCCATCTTGCTTTATCCTGCTCTATCTTACTTTGAATATTCCTTCCAAGCATCTCGGAGTCTGGCCTCTGTCTTCGATCCTCAAAATTCTACTTACTCATCGAATCAGCTCATTGCCTCTGCGTATCTTTCTCCAGCTTGTATTGAATCTTGAAACTTGTGGCTTTCCTTTTTTTTTTTTTTTTAATACTTTCTTCTGTTATCGGTCTCTTCCGTTTCTTCCGTTCCATATCCTAATCATCGACTATCGACTGTCTTCAAATTTGCTTCTGTTCCCCAGTGATTTTGAAATCAAATCTCGATGTTGTCTTACTGTAATGTTCCGAACTCTATTTACTCTCTTCATCTTCTTTTCATCTTCTCCAATGTCTTTCGCCATGTCTTTCTCTGTCTTGTTCAATGTCTTTTTCCTATGTCTTCACCAGGTTTGGTACATTCTCTACCATATTGTCTCAGTATCCCTTGCTTTTGTTCAACTCATCTCTTGGGGCCTGCAGGTACAATCTTGAATGTGAGCCCAAGTTGGTCTAGAGTTGATTTATGTTGGTTTGAAGATTCGATTGATGCAGTGTGTCGAGATCGTTGGAGATGCCAGATACCAAGTACCAAAAGAACAGAAACGAAAAGAAGATAGACAAAAGTAATAAAATATAGTCTGTGTCACTTCCTCAGCATCTCAGCCCATATCCATTTGATATTTGTTTTGGTTTATTTTACTTTCCTGGAGACTGTCAAACGTAACACACTCGTCGCTATTCTCCCTCCGACACCAACGCTTTTGCAATAGAGACTCATCTTTCTGTACCTTTCTGCATCAATGGCCTGTGCGACTGCTGTACTACCACGTCATCTGGCTGTCGTAGTACAAGGCATTTTTAGGTAACAAAATTAGACGGACAAAAGAAGAATATTTTTTTTGATGTAACGTCAAACTCATTCAAGCCAAACGTCAACAAAGTCAGCAAAGCCATAAAGTCACTTGGCACAGCAAAGAAAGTAGATAGTAGTAAAGTAAAGTTGGTATTCGTTTTTGAACCTAATTTAGACCAGTTCTAACCCTTGTCGCTCGTGTTTTTGCGTAAAAGAAAAAAAGAAGGAGAGTCTGACAAAAAGACAGTAGTTCCACCACCCCAAGATCCGTGCCAATGATAATTCAAAACGAAAATTGTAAAAAGACATAGAGACAGTACAAGAGACAACTAGTAATATAGAAAATGGTAACAGAAAATAGAAAATAGATACTGACTATATAGTAGAAAATCAAAACTCCACCACCCGCCACCCGACCAGGGTTTGAGGAAATGACCATTGAAATAAGTAGGGGAAATAGGAAAACGAAAGAATAAGAAATAAAAGAGATAAAATAAAAAAAAACCGGAACGCCTTTGCCTGTACAGTAGTAGGCCCCAAGTCATAATGCCGTACAAGATAATGAGAAATAAGAAATAAGAAAAGAAATAAAAAGACAGACGAGGTAAAGAACGCCAGCTCGCAGAGGGAATATTGTACATGCAATGCAATGATAAACAAAAAGGGAATATAAAAGAACAGAAGAGACACAAAGAGACAAGAAACTTAGTGCATGCCAGCAATGGATGCCTTGCGGGCACGGCTCTTTGTGACCTTGCGCATCTCGTCGTTGTAGAGGACAACAGCGTCGGGGAAGTAGTCTGTCCGTGCATTCTTGCCGCGAGGAGCAGTGTGCAGCTTCAGGTGCGACCGCCAGTTGTCCTTGCGGTTGAACTGGCGAGCACAGAACTGGCAGTTGTACTGGTCCTTGTTCTCGTGGTGTGTGGTGATGTGGCGCTTCAGGTGCTCGGAGCGCTTGAAAGGACGCGAAGGGCAGCCGGGGACAGTGCACTTGTAGGCACCCGAGGCAATCTTGGCAACCTCAAGACCGTTGCGGCGGACCATGATGCCATCAGACACAGGCATGGAAGCGTAGCCGTAGTGAGAGTGTGCGTGGTGCGACTGGGAGCCAACGGCGTTTTGCAGGGCCTTGGCCGACATCTGGGCGCTCGAGAAGCTCATGGACCGGCGAGGATCGCAGTGGTCGTGCATGGGAGACATGTAGCCATCAGTGACGCTGCCCTCACCCTTGACAATGGAGGACTTGAGGGTAACCGAGGGAGGAGGGGGAGGCAGAGACTGGCGGTCGCCAAAATAGCTAATGGCCGGGCTGTCAGGGCGGGTCTGCTGGCCCTGGGTGGTCTGCCAGTAGAACTCGGACGGTGAGCAGTCGTTGCCGGCGTGTCCAAAGGGAGAGGCGTTGTGTGAAGAGGCACCAGTGTGGTAGTTGGGGTAGCGGGAAGTCTGGACCTGAGAAGTGCTGTACGGGCTGGGCAGAGGCTGCTGGCCGGCCATGGACTTGGAGTGAACCTCGGGGAAGGGGTAGGCACCATCGGGGGTAGGAGGACCACCGAGAGACGAAACGGAAGAGACAGAACCAATGGAAGCAGGGTAGGAAGGGGGCATCATGTGGCCAACGGAGCAGACGGGAGTGCCAAAGTCGTGAGAGCCGATGCTGCTGATACTGGAGAAGCTGGAGTTGCGCTCGGGTGTGGCAGGCTGGGAAGCAAAGCTGGACGAAGACATGCCAAAAGACATGCCGTCAACGGCAGCAGTCATGGACATGGGCGAGTCGGTGGTGGTCATGTTCATAGAGAAGTAGGGAGCAGTGGCGGAGCTGGGAGGAGTCATATCGAGGGGGATGCCGTGGTAGCCAGTAGCGGAAAAGTCGACGGAGTCGATGCGGTGGTTGATGGCGGGAGAAGAACGGCCAGACATGGAGACGGGAGTGTAGGACTCGCCGTACATGGCAGCATGCTGAGCCTCAAAGTCGGCCATCTTGACAACCTTGATGTTCATAGTTTGTTGGTAGTTGGATATGGGAGAGTGAATGTTGTCTGTTGAGACGATGAAGAGGTGATGATGTTGTGAGAGTGAGTGATGGTGGACAAGATAGAATATACCAAGTGTGAATAGAACAAAGTCAAGAAGAGAATGAGAAAGTGAATGAATCAAGAATGAAGGGAGTTGTAATGAAAGAGATGGGATGAAGAGAATGGAGATGGGATGTTGGGAAGAATGAAGGGACGAGGGAGGACAACAGTTATATAGATTTGCTTTGACGATGGAGTATCAGAAAAAGAGACTGTATGAAAAGGCCCATACAGGCACAGGATAGTACAGGCACAGGCACAGGCACATCCCATATCCATATCCACACGCACGTCTTGCCGTTGCTCTCACAAGTCAGATATATTCATGTACCTTTGCTAGCAAATTGCGAGTAGATGTACTTTGGCGATCAGGTGGGTCTGGCCAGCTCCCCATATAGAGAGCACTCTACTTCGTACGAGAGGTGTAGGTCCAGCGTACATCCACTCGCAGTTTGCGTGAGAGAGCCTCTAAAAAGAATGTGTGAAATGGAAGAAGCGAATGTCAGTCGCGAAGTAAAAGGCACACCGGGGGTATGCGGTTCTCTGAGAGTCGATGTGGATGGGGGCGTGCGAGAACAGCGCGTTGGGTCAGGGTGTGGGGAGAGGGGGCGTACAGATAACGACTGGGTGTGCGTCGAGCACTAGTGCGAGAGGTGCTCTAGTGTGCTAGTGCTGGACGCTGGACGCTGGACGCTGGACGCTGGACGCTGGACGCTGGACTCTAGTGCGGTTGACCACCGTGACCCACAATTTGTGTTAGTGGATAGGCTCGACAAGTTAGGAAGGTTCGACCCAGCACGGCTAGGCCGTCTTTCTGTCTCTTTCCCTATGTTTTTTGTATAAGTGTGTAAGCCATATGCATGTGTTAAATGTAAATGCGTGGCTCTCTGCGTGTGTAACTACGGAGTACAGCTCTTTCCCTGTATTACCGTTTCTAATACCACTCTGCTTACTACTGCTATTCTGCTGACTGCTAATTACTCGACTCACTGCTACCCTGCTGACTGCTACTCTACAGGCTAAACATACTCTATCGAGCATAAGCATACTCTACTCAGGCACCCTATATTGTGCATCGTATTGGTTGTTACCGGCTACCTGGTTGCTTGCATAATAGCCTTGTGCACGTGCACACGTAGTAATCTCTCACCTCTCACCTTTACCTCTACCTCACCTCAAGCATAACTCACTTCAACATCATATTTGCCTGACCTTTGCATTAACACTACTTAACCCCTGCCCCGCCAAATCTCCATCCAGCATCATGGTGTACAAGATTCTTCAAATGTCTTGATATTTCATATTTAAATGTTAATGTTTGTAAAAGGCTTCTTTGTAAAATAATTCTACATCCAACAATCTTCATCTACACGCATCTACACGCTCACGCGTCGCCAGGATCGTTCTCTTCATCTCCTTTACGCCCTCTGGCCAGATCGCGTTGATGCGTCGTTGTCTAGTGTGTCTTTTTGCGTTCTACAATATCAAATTCTGCAGTCTGGAGTCTGTAATAATCCATTGTAAAAGTCTCGATCTATATCTCCCTGAGCTGGGCCTGGCCATAGTGGGTGTGTGGACTAGTGGACTCAACACTGGTGGACTAGGCACTGGTGGTGGACTCAATACTCTGTGGTGGTGGACAGTCGTCGTAGGGAGGGAGAGGGATGAGAGACATGAGAGACATGAGAGACAGATCCAGGAACGCGAAGAGCTAGAGCCAAGAGAGCAGCAGCAAAATGGAACAACCCGAGAAAGGGCAGAGCAAGCAGCCCATCACTGGCGTGCAAAGTGAGAGCTGTCTCTCGGATGATGATCCACCTTGTTACTCTTTTGCTCTCATACAAACTTGCACGCACATATTGCCATATACTCATTGCATCTAGCTGCCTTTAAAACCAATATCTCTCTCCCTATGTTCTCTTTCTACGACGTGAGCCTCCCCATCCCAGGGAGGCTGTGATTTTGACGTGACATGATGAAGAGACTGTTGTAGAGAACGCGTCTGTAGACGTCTAGTTCATTGTCTTTTTAATAGTCTGTTTCTTATTCTTATTTTTTTATCATTATTTTAATTCATATTCCTAGACAGTAAATGGCAATGGTACCTGAATCCTCCCATCCACAGACATCACGACGATACGCGTCTGTCCAGCCCTTGACCGGCGATTGACGACGTTATCAATGATAAAAGTTTGACTATTGGCTACTCAACTTGTTGGTTGTTGGTTTCTAGATGCTGGTTGCTGGTTGCTAGTTGCTAGTTGCTAGTTGACTGTCTGAGTTCTCGGCTCTACTTTTACACTTGTAAAACACACAAACCATCGTTCATGATAGATAGAGTCGACTCACCTGTTGATCGCAGGCAATCACCCATCAGTCCATGTCTATCAGTCAGTCGGTGTATGTGTGAACCAATCGCATGTTGACAAATGCTGATAAAAAATGGGCTTATACGGGCGAACAGAGCTGGACACTGTAGTGAATCTAGTTGCTATCTAGAATAATTCAGAGATTATGGTAGTTGGCCATCGGCGTATTTTTATTTCCATAGGTAAATATTTACACAAGGTGTACTAAGTATGTGATGATCAGCAGTGATGTGCCCGGGATACGTCCTCGCTAGAGTCAAAACAGTAATGAGCGACAGGCCTCCGCGGTCCACGGATGGAGCGCGCATGATGTGCTCAGTCGTGATTGTCAGCAGAGCTAGCAAGGTAAGTTTTCTCTTTTCCTACTGCTCCGACTACTGTGAACTCTAAAACTATGCCTAGGACGGCCGTCTTCCTCTTTGGCAACGCGAATCTCTGGGGTGCAAAGAGTCCGTGTTTTCCGGCCCGCATTCCCATAGCCCGGCGATCTTTCTCTCTTTGCTTTTGGCGTGTATTTGCTTCTTCTGTCATCTGCTTTTTAATGTTTTACTACTGTACTGATCACTGTCTTCTACTCTTCTACTCTCCTTATGACGTATCTACCCTCCTTTAGGGAAAACAAATGGCGATAGTGATGTACGTATCAGCAACAGGGATAAGTGACAGTCGGTGGTGATATGATATATGATTACTCTTAGCATTTAGGTCTCTAGGGCATCAATGACTTTAAAATGATTTTCCGACTATCTGACTTTTCGAGTATCTGGCCATCAAGTTGATGATCAGGTAATCGTGATGTAGGCGGGGCGCGTATCCTCTTGGAAGATAAAAACCAAAATCATGAAAGGCAAAAACAGCATGACATCGACCGCTTAAATATTATGAGTAGTTTAAAAATTCAAAGCTTATATTCGATATCAGAGGCAAGGGACGGTAATGAATATACACCGTACCTATTTTCCTTCATTATTTTACGTAGGTTACGTAGGTCTTCCTAGTCTCTAGACTAGACTATCTAGACATCCAACATGCAACATCGCGTTCAACGCCGACGATAGGGATGCATCGGCGTACTTGTGGTCTCCCAGTCGTTGACCGCGTCTTCCATTCAACAGCATTCAGTCGCGTCAATAGACAAGCTAGAGGCTAGACAAAACGTACAGAGACTATAGAGACAGTAGAGAACATTAACTGAGGAGAGAATATTTAGCGTTTCTTGTGCCTGGATCAAGACACTACCCGACTAGTTGGTCCTTTGTCAAAACAATAGCTAGAATAGATAGAACAGGTATAAATACAGAGTAAACCCGAGAGACAGAGCTCTAGTTCAGAGAGTGGTTCCTGAAAGTGGCACTCTGCATTCCTGAGCATGAGGATCAAGGGCGAGGCAGCGCGAGGCAGCGCGAGGCACGGCAGGGAGAGTAAGAAAATACGTAGACGTAGAGACGAGACTGCAAAGTACGGGTGCGAGTTATACATCCACCATCATAGGTAGTAGCCAACTTAATCCAGGAACCAGGAACCGTTTGTAAAAAGAACCACAACTGGGCCTCAGTCAAGAGTTGCAAAGGGGTACATTTTGATTTTGATTTACTTTGATTTTATTCCCGAGACGCCAATTCAATCGGGTAGATGTCAATTGGTTGAAGAGAGGGAGAATATGGGAAGATATGGCAGTTTGTCATGGGCGGCGGCGCAGTTACGACATTGAATAGGCTTAGGCGATGGTCGATGTGACACTGATTACACATTGGACGGCAACAAGACAGCGATGCATATGGCAGATTATTCATCTATACTAATATGCACTAGCCGACCATTCTGCAGTGCAACACTGTTGATTCTGGATCGCCTCTAGTTACTCAGTATGGCTGTCTGTCACTCGGCAACATGCAGAAACGGGTGCAGATAATCTCCAAATATGTCAAATATGATCCGAATATGCTCCAGATAGACGCAGGGACGACCAAAATGGAAGACGTATGTATGTGCGTAGGTGGAAGAGAGTCGTATTGAGGGCGAGACAATGGCCCAAAGGGGATGGATACATCTGGGTACAGACTGGATACAGAACGGGGACCAGACTACAGACACCGCGGTGGACGAAAAAAGATGAGAAAAGACGAGAAAGGAAGTAATAGCAACGCAAATAAGACTGTATGCAGACTAAAATGAGTAGTAACACTGTTGTAGAGGCAAGGGGTTGCCAGACATTATTCAGACAGGCAACCATAGACATTAATACTGGCATTAATAAACCGGGGTAATGAGTAAGAATCGCTTAGCACATGCAACGTAAAAGATCACATAAAAAAGTAGGTAGCAATCAAATAATGCAACACAAAAACACGACACGGTGACATTGGAAAGGGAGAAGCACGCCGATGGAGAAAAGACGGCCAATACAGACCGTAGTACGACTTTTGGATGGATGGTTGACTGAGGACCCTTTTTGAATCTCTTGGACTTAGCGGCTGTTCTGTTAAGAGAGTCAAGGTGTCAAGGTGTAAAGGTGAAAAGGTGTAATAGTGCAAATCAATGTCGTTTAGAGTACACCTTTGCATAATCACATGATAGGTGAGACAAGAGAAACTAGCACTCTAGGTTCTAGACGACAAGCTAGCAATGGTGAGGTAGATCACTTTAGTTTAGGACGGTAGTTTGGTGGTAAGGACACGCGTGTATGGATTAAGAAGAGAGAGAGATTGAGGTGAGAGGAGGTGAGATCAAGGTGAAATGGAGGTGGGTGAAAATCAAAAGATGGAAGAGGGATGAAACCGGATATTATCAGGAACAAAAGAAATTGACAGAGAAGAAACAAGGGTAAGAATAAGGCTACAGACTTGAGCCTGTCGGCACGGGTCTAAACAAAGGTGCTGTAGAGGTAGAAAAGAGAGAAGAGAGCAGAGTAGAGCAGAGTAAAGAGCCCCCGCAGTGGATAATATCTAAAAGGTAAATCTCTCAATGCAGTATGAATATCACAATGGGGGCCATAGCAATCAACTAATGTCTTGATTGGATAATGTCTTGAGTTGATGTCACGATGCATGAAATGAGATGAGATAAAGGTAGTAGAGAAATCAAGCGATAAAGAAACGGGGGAATAGAGAAAGAAGATGGAAGAGAATATGGGATAGGTGAGATTACGAGGGAGTCGGAGGTGGTGGATAAAGAATCGAAGTAGGAAAGGAATAGGAATGGAAATGGGAATAGGTAGAGGAAGAAGGAATATGTAGAAAGAACCAAAAGAAATCATAGATTATAGATCACAGATCACAGATCAAAGATCACAGATCGAAAGGATAAACTTTGGAGGGATGAGGGGACAGATGTAATTCAGTTGCAGATAGCAGTCAAAAGAAAGTCAAGTCACATAGATAATTGACAAGCGATATATCAATGTACATCTACCCGGAGAATGATAATATGTTTCAAATACAATATTGAATCCGACTTGAAGCTCCAAGAAAGTAAAACACCGGCGATTACACACGAAGCCAAAGCCAAAGTCAGCCGGTAAGGACGGAGACAAAAGCGACGGCCACTTTCTCCAGAGGATCGCCAGGAGTCGAAGCCAGTTGAAAGAAGACACGAAAGAAGTAAAATGTATCGTGAAAGAAAGTAGGCGTAAACTATAGAAGCTGGATGAAAGAAGAGAGACATGATGGACAGGAACAAAGAAGTCGTTGTTGGCATTTTCTACATTGGAACGGTCGATAGAGAATATAACGCAATGAAACAGGAACAGAAAGGAGCAGGAAGGAACGGAACGGAGCAAAACAGACGATGAAACGTAGAGAGCAGACAAAGAAGAGCGTAGAAAAAGGTGAATGCAGGGCTTGAGAAAGGACTCTGGAATGCGGATGCTGCAATCACGACTACCAAATTGGGAAAGCTATCGCGGGGAATATGGACAGAAAGAGCACCGATAAGCAATCTCGAGCAGCAGTAGTAGTATATTCAGTGGGCTCTTTTCCTTTAAGCTTGGTATGCATCTCACTGCATCTCCATATGTTAATCCTTAACCTTGGTTTACAATGGATCTCCGAGAATCTTTCTTTGATTCCTCTAGCTAGCAAGTGCTTACTGGAAATACGGAACCGAGTTCTTTCATGGATCTTTAATCCTCTCTTGTTTTGAGTGGTTTCTATTTCGCTGGTATCGGCGGGCCGTAGACTAGTACATGGATGGACAAATAGAGATGGACTGATATTGTCTAAAGTCTAGAACCGGTGAGAGGTCCAGAGTCTGGCATTTGCCTACTATGTTGAAATAAAGATTAACCAGGTCGAACACAACCGGCAACAGTCCAGCGTAGCATGGGTTTTCCAGGGTGTAATATTCCAATCCCTGCTGTTTATGTTAACCTGTCGTATCGGCGGCGATGGGAATATGGCCTGCAAACCAATAGCAGAATTGATAGAGGGCGGATCATCAAAGGAAAATCAAAGGAAAATCAAAGTCAATCTGAAATATTTTTGCAGTACGCTCGCTGACATAATCAACTAAAACGAAAAGAACCAGGAACCATGTATCGGATCACCACTAGCGCTGCCTATCTAGAGGCGAACTCCGCCAATCTGCCCGGTTATCCTCTCCTCGCTGGCCTAATTCTCGCTGACGTATCTTTTACTCTGGTAGTCTGCTCAAATGTGCTCGCCGGCTCAGGCATATTTCCTTGTCGAGACTAGATTCTCCATTTCAGGAATCCTCTTCCGTCTCTTTGGTCTCTTCTTTTCTCCTTCTCTCCTCTATCGTCGATTCTTCTACTTGTCTACCTGCATTAAGTCCACTTATTTTTCAAAGCTTGCAAGGACAGGGACAGAAAAGTCCGACAAGCCGCCAGGAGAAAGAGAGAGAGACAGAGAGACTAAGAGAGCATGGTTCTCCAGTCTCGATGGAGCTCTGCTTACTCCCTCATTCTCCTCAAGTCTCCTCAGTCTCCTCTCCTTCTTATGTCTAGTGACGGAAAGCGTCTGTGCGTCCCGTAACTACATATTAGTCACATCACATTACCGTAAGTAGTGAGTGATCACGATCACCGATCACTGATGCTGTCAACCGGAGAAACTCCTCACAGGAGAACAGGAACAAGTCGAAGAACCTCTATGCGTCTGATATCCTATTAAATCTGGTTAAATCTGCCAAGGATCAACCTCCATGCTGCCCTTTAGGGTCACTGACATTTCTAAAGGACTTGCATACGTATCATACGACAAGGAAAATGTAAAAGATGAGCACAGACAGGCGTCAAAAGAATTATTAGCTCAAAAATAAATGGTCAATTCACGCTATTTTGTTAGTCGACACAGAGAACAAAGCGAGCCTCGCTTTAGCTCATGACTTCCGGTTACAATCATCGTATGGCGGATAGCCTTGCGGCATCTTATTGTACTCAGTTTATTTACCTTACTTTACAGTGAGCTAATTTGTTTGGTTTGTTGCCCATTCGGTGGTGGCTGGCTCTGTATCAACTGTTTTATTTTTTATATATTCCAGAGATTGATGTAGTAATATTATGGTACAGCCATGGCAGCGTAAAATAAACACATCCGAATACAGTCAAATATAAATAATACCACCTTGCCCCAGTGTGCTTCGCCTCGCTGCTCGCTACTCCTGGCTAGGACTCGGTGTAGTTCGCCATCGCTCTCGCGTTGCAGTTGCAGTTGCAGCGTGCCATTCGCCCGACTGATGACGGGTGACGGATGACGGTGACGGGTGGCAGATCACCACCAATAGACAGTTCTTCCATGACGTTGTTTTCATATTTTCACTTTTATATATTTCTGTCGTTACGTGTCAATATTTTTCAAGCCACAATGCCTTGCTTGGGGAAATTATCATTAATTTGGGTTGATATCTAGATGACTAGATCACGATGTGAACAACGCGTTCAAACAATAAAGCAACAAAAGAACAACCAAAATGTAGGACATCAAGTATTAATAAATATCGAATATCGAATATCGAATATCAAATATCGAATATTGAATATCGAATATTGAATATCGAATATCGAATATCGAATATCGGACATAGCCTTGCCTGATCTCCAAATGGAAGTACAGCAGTGTCTGACTTGTCGCAAGATCACACTTAGCAGAATAGGCAAATAGGCCGACACAATAGCCCGATTTGATATGACTGAAGAACAGATAATAAATACTAACTCAGACAATAGAGGCCCACTCCAGCCTGGCAGGGTCGGGTAGCAGGGACTGGTATGATCACTGACAGGGACTCTCGAGTCGGGCAATATTTCGGATTGAAATAGAACAGCAGGACAAAACAGGAACAAGGACAGGGTGAGTCGACCAACAACCAGGTATGACCTCAATACTTCGTACTCCAATGAGCCCACAAGGGGAAGCCGGATATGTAAAAATACTGCGCAAGCCATGGCAAGCTACTGCAGGTGGAAGATGAGAGGTAAGATAGAACAGAGAGGAGAGAGGAGGCAGGCTGTAAAGCAAACCAGGGAAAAGTAGATTACTGAGTAGGCAACTCGGGTACGACGCAATAAATCAGACGGATACCCCGTTTAGCTGCATGACGCAAAAACAAACGCAAAAAAGGACAAAAAATTGACAAAAACAATGGCATTGTCCGAGCTTGTTCCTCTTGTGTATGTAGGAAGAGGAGCAATGCAACACTGACACCGACTCGACAAGAAACTTCTCCGTAGCGTCGCCTTGGGTACAGGGACGACAGGAACGATATGGACTCGCAGGGACTAGACCGTCGGCCTCCTATCGAGGTAGTGTCAGGAGTGGGTTTACCCGAATCATGCTTTTTGTACGGCGTATTCACTATGGTACTTGGCAGCTGAGCAGAAACACGAGGACGGGAATTGGTTCTGAAGGATTGTTCGATATAATCAGTGAGTCTCCATTATTGTCGGCGATGGACAGTGGGTGCATATTTAGCTATGAGAACTGCATAAAAGTGTATAAATGAAATAATGACAGAGTTGTGCACCGTTGTAAGCAGACACTCGTATTGCCGGCTGCGATGGGAGACAGACGATCTTTGCAGCCAACGACTGTTGGCTCGTTACCTGTCGAATCATATCCACGGATGCAACACGCTCCACACCACCTCTGTCACGTCTATCGCTGTCTATCGCGGACTATCTCGCCCATCTCAGCATTCTTGCGTTTTGCCTCTTCATCTACGACATCTACGTGTCGAGTATTATGCCCAATCTGACCCCAGTCTGATCAAGTAATAAACTGCGCATGTAGTCCAAGGTTGGAAAACTAGATAATGGATGGATTTACAAACAAATCATGTCCTTTTAATATGGATATGACCGTGGTCACAAAAGAACTGTCGATGTTGTCTGTTTTAACTGCTGTAAGCATAGGCGTTGCGACGGGCTGTAACGGAATTTATTTATTATATTTACTATGTTATAGAGTGAAAAGGGTAATATCTTATTATTTCAAAGAACAAGAGGAACAAAAATTCCGAGTACGAACCAAGTTGACCCCATCTTCACTCATTTTACCTCCAAGCCACCAAAGAAGGACTGTGCAGTAGGTTTGTAGTATCGTGCCCGTATGAATGCGTAGACTAAAGTCGTGCTGGAGTCCAGCGTACTTTTTATGCTAGTCCGGGAACCCCTGTTGGATTCGTGGGTTTTAGCATTATCTTAGCATTAATCTAGTACTTTGGCATGAGCGTATCCCGGGGGATCTGTACTCCGTACTCCGTAATAGATGGTGGGAGCGCAGATGGACAATGGACAGGGACAGGGGACAGGGGACAGGGACAGGGTCTGTTGAGAGGAGTGGACGTTTTGCTTCTCCCATTTCCCGTATAGATGGACAAGTGCCACAGCTGTCCTCTGGGGGTCTTTTTTTCTCCTCCGTGGTCTGACTCTTTGCGCCATAAATCCAACAGTATTTCTCATCTACTAATGCACAGCCCAGGATTCAACGTATTGTCCCTAAATTCCTAAAACCCTAAGCTCCTAAACTCCTAGGGCCAACACTGCCGGGGCGTCTTCCTACTAATATTTATTATTTTAGATTTAAAGAGAAAATCAGACGCCGTCTTTCCGTCTTCATTGCTTCTTGAAACGAATCGATGCGAAACAGTCTTTGTATGTCTATGCATATACTCTGAGAGTAGTGTATGAAACAGCATAACCAGGTAATATATCAATATTGTGTCAAAACCAGCAAACGATATATTTGTCAAGACAACCACCATTACATCATCACTCGGGGTCTACTAGCACACTATGATCTGCTCGCCGTCCATAAGAGTGGCACAGTGGCACAGTGACACGGGCATGGTACCTTGGGGAGAAAAGAAAGTGATTAGCCAAAAAATGACGATGGAGAGGTCAGAGCTAAAAAGAAGAAAATATTTAAAGAAAATTGGCTGTCCATAATTCGAAATCAAAAGAAAGTATGTAAGACACATAAGATAGGCCGAGAATAGGTGCGGCTTGGTTGGGCATAGACAGTATCAGGTAGAGTAGCTAGGTTATTAGGTAGAGAGTAACAGGTAGCTTAGACAGTCATGTTGATAAACGGTAGAGATGGAAGGCCTCCAGTATACGACATCAGTGGGACTGTCTATCCAAATCATATTTCAGCTGGACAGAGCTGAGTAGAAACACGATGAGATGAGTTGAGACGACAGATCTTTCGATCGATGAGATTAGGAGATTAAGAAACTAAAGAAGCAGAGAAGCAGAGGAGCAGAGAAGGGCTAGTCTAAAGCAGGCCAAAGGAGGAGTCAAAATAAGCAATTTAGGAACAGCGCCTCCTACGCATCGAGATACACGAGAAGGAGTTGCGAAAAGAAGATGAGGCCAGAAACGATAGTAAAAGATGGATTGAATTCAACAGTGAAAATGAATAATGAACAATGAATAGTGAGCAGGGGCCACAGGTCATGGGTCCGTTAAGGGTCCATATTCAAATTGAACAGAAACTACGAAGCAAGTGACTGAGTTGTTTGTAACTGAGCAACGCATCTGCAACTTCATCTTCATTGCATCTTCATCTACAGTTACATCTATAGTTGCATCTGTCTACACCGAAGTCTCCCTTTCCGGATCGACCCTGACTATATTCATTTATGATTCTGTGATATTTCGACTATATTTCTTTTGACGGACGAGGCTCAGCGCGTCAATTTGTCAGTAGACTAGAATCGAGACAAAATTGAGACAGCCAATCGAAAAAAGAAGATCACGACGATTCGAGTTGAAATTCAAGCTGAGATTCGGCGTGATATAGAGTTGTAATCTTTTCGATGCCGTGAGACATGCAGTAGGCGGTCGATTCGGCAGTGTGGTAGTAGCAAAATAGTAGCAAAATAGTAGCAAAAGTGGTTCTCGGTATTAGTATAGTATGTGAATACGGCAATTTTAGAATTAGAGTAATCAAAGTTGCAGTAAGTTGCGGCACGTTTACGAAGGATTCTATTTCAAAATCTGCCAAAAGAGGACGCCGGGAGGTGACGCAGATCATGAAATAAGATATGAAAAAGGCATAAATAAAGGCAAAAATAAGGTGATTGTTGTGATCATAAATCAGAAATAGAAGCAATTGGAAACGGCAAAAAGTATATCACAGATAAAGAGAACACAGAAGAAGAAGAAATAAGAAAACGAGAAAACGAAAACAAAGATCGTGATCAACCACGCCAAGTAGCAAATATACTGCTCACTGATCGTCGTATCAGATAATGTCAAGCGCAGAAAGACGCCAAGATCCTAACCACACAAGAACGGAGTATAATACATCGTAGAGTTAAAGCATCAAAGCACACGCAACAACAGAGCTTGGGCGTACTTTAGTCGGCGACTACTATTTCGGAAAGGGATCTTCCTTCCGTGTGCCGAGGAGTAGCAAAGTACAAGTTCATCAAGGAGATCAAAGGTGATCGAAACCAAGATGAAAGAACTCTGTTGGAAAGGAATAAAGAAAGAAGAAATCAAAAATCAAAAAGAGACAAAGAAAGAAGAAGCAACATCCAAAGGGAGGACTGCCAGTCAGGTACAGGGACCAATTTGGAGATTGGTTCGAGATTGTGTTTTTCTTTCTTTTTTTTTCTTCCTCTTTTTTTTCTATTTTTCTTCTTTTAATCACCCAATATCCTCCGCTGTCATCTTCGTCATCGCCTAGCAACTGGAGAATTATCAAGACAAGCGCATCAGTCAATCGATCCAGACATTAAAGAAGAAGAAAAAATACCACAAAAAAAGCAAGAAGAGGATTAATCATCTCGGTGCTACTGTCTTACTTTTGGCTGCCTCTGTTGTCTGTTTCACTTATCGAGAGACTTGCCTGTCTCTTGAGTTTCTTTTGTTTCTCCTCCACCAAAACCCACAGTTACCGACATGTGAATCCCTGCTGCCTTCCCGTCGGCTCCTCCATCTCATCATCCCGCCTGCAAACCCCCCTGGTCGGTCTGTTTATGATCTGTGATCTGTGATCTGTGACCTGTATCAGTACTACAGAAGATGACATTACAATTGTGTCATTATGCCGTTATTCATCTACCCTGGTCGTTTGAGATGAAAAGAGTCTAGGATGGCCAATGCTCGTGATACCGATGCGAAGCTTATCAAAAATCAAAGACGAGCTCTGCCTCTTGATGACACCACCAACTAAACGTCATGTTCTTTTGATAACAAGGATAATTATTATTCTACTAAAATAAACTACCAGCGATTTACATTCGTCACGGTCAGTCACGGTCGCGTAGCACTGGCACTTTAACTCATCCCTGCTCCCTGATGAACCAGCGGGCTGGATTGACACGAAGAGCAGCAGCAAAAGGACAGACATTGCGGACATGTACAGACGTGATGGACAGATGGAGAAGGATAGTGACCAAAGACCGATTCTGCAAGTTAAGCAAGGGCTCAATCGCGGATAGGTACTCACCTGACTGGAATGTAATCGCCAGGAACGAAGCAAGGGCGGCCCGTAGCTTGGGGATGTGTAGTGGTGGTGGTGTAGAGGTAGAGGTAGAGGTAGAGGTAGAGGTAGAGAGGTAGAGAGGTAGAGAGGTAGAGAGGTAGAGAGGTAGAGAGGTAGAGAGGTAGAGAGGTAGAGCAATGATCTTAGAGGGTGCTGTGTTACCTACTGCTGTAGTGGTGTAGTGCAGACGCGACGTGAACAAGGGAGTCGTTGGCGGTTCTTCGCGTAAGCTGTTGGGTCTATTCTCGGTATTAGTGAGCAATGAGAATATCGGAACACTCTCCATGGCTTCTCTGGTTAGTAAATACTTTGCAGCGGATGTGTAGCAGCTCCCCGCTGAAATTTTGCCCGGTCATGGATAACCGGCACTATCTTCTCCATGTTTTTATTTTATTTTATTTTATTATTATTAGTGATTTTGAGTCTTCGGTCTTTGCTCGTGGATCCTTAGTATCTCATTCTTTGATGCACAGTTTTTATGCTGTATTTTCATTATATCGCTCTTCGTATTTCACGCAACTTCTGTCACTTTAACTGCTTTCTGCAATATCTTCATCTAGCATTCGATAGTTTAGCTATCCATCTCTTCTTGTTGTCTTTCTATATGTTTTCTTATTACTTCTTCTGTCTTGTCTTTCTTTCTTCTCATCCTCTCTCCACATTTCGACGCGTTGAATCGCCAACGGCTCTCGTCGCCTGCATAAGCATATATTATTACTATTGTCTACTCTTTATCGATTCTATCCCTTGCCGATTCTCATATGGATCATCGAGTGCGCACAATGAACAAAATGTGTGTATGCTAGCTGGTGGTGTAGAGGTTTTGGATGGTTTGCAATGTCTTGGTATGATAAATACTAAATAGAATATGTGCAGAAGCGAGAACATAGAAACTAGATATATAGAATAAATATGAGGGGCGATAAAGAGCAGAGTGGCTCGAGGGGGCTAGAGTGATGATATAATACACTGTATGCCTACAAGTGGCGTGTATATCATGTGTTTAGTCAAGAGTCGAGTATCAGTGGTGTGCCCATCATCCCTTGAGTGCCTTGGAAGAGGGGAAGATGCAGTAGTTCAGGAACAGATGAGCAGATGTCTGAATTATGTAGAGTCTAAAGGCTAAAATGTCTGAGATTATTGGAGAGTAAGCATAGAATAGTGGAATAACTTTTTTTGAGTAATAGAGGATATTTAGAGGATATTTAGAGGACATAGGATATGGTAAGACATGGACAGAAGCGGAGAGATAACCCGCCCCGGCCCAAACGGAGAAGTGATAGGTAGTTCAAGCAAAAGAAAGCCAAAGAAAGCATGCTCAGCTGAGAGAAGAAAACATAAAAAGATGGCCACACAAAAGAAACCAAAGAAGAATCATAAACAATACATGAGACAGATGCAAAGCAAAAGGACTCTTCATACGTGAGACAGATCTTTCCAATCAAGATCCTGTGCAAATGAGCACTGTTTCGGAGGAAAGCGACGGGCGGAAAATCAAACACAGTCTCATAGGAAACAGTTTGCGAATAGTACAACATGGTTCATGACGGCAAGCCGGTAGTATTTCTTGGATGACCAGCCACATATGGGGTAGAGCCACCATCACGCCACACATACCTCTCGGTATTGCTCTCGCATTTTTGGCCGGTGAGTCTGCTCATCCGAACTGGAACTGGGTCCGAATACAGAATAAATATAGAGACGGAACTCCGGGTCGTCTACCGGGCATGCTCAGCTGGATATTGCAATACGAACAAGATAGCCAGAACTGCTGGAGCTCTGTTATCATCTTACGTTGTAATTATATTTAGATATATATGCCATGGTGGTAGTATTGGTTCCTGCAAGCTTCCCGAAGTGGATGACTGTCAACGTCAAGCGCCCTGAGCTCGTGCAGTCTCGTCCACTCCTCCCGTCCAATCCGTCCGAGCAACGTCCACCATAGCTACCACCTTACGGTCCATTCGTAAGATATCATAATACAGCTTTCATATATCCTAATATCCGCACCGGCCTCTGACGTCGCCGACCTGTATTGCGTATATTGGCCCCTATTCTTCTAGACGGGCCCTTCATGTTACTGTTGGGCAGATAGCTAATTTGAGCCCCTCTATCAGAGGGCGTGCACATGAGCACATGAGCATCCAACGAAAGGGGGAGGAGAGGATGAGAAGAGGATAAACAATGGGAAAACGAGAGTGTGTTGTCGTTTGTCTGTCTGTCTGTCAAGCCGAAGTGGTGGGCAACTCGTACTGTAAGACATTCTTTTATTATATTTAATATTTATGTGGGGTTTTCTTATATAATAACCGATAACAAGATCGTTTAGCGGAGGTAGAGGTGCCGTTTAGCTGTTTAGCTGCTTAGCTGCTTAGCTCCTGGTTGTCGACTTCTTGTGCTTGGTGCTGGACCCTTACCCCTGGAACAGGTCTAGATATAGGCCAGCCTGGCCACTCAGAGCGCTATTCGGGCACAGACTGGCAGTGCTAAGACGAGCTACAGCGCACTACTCGCTGACACATTAGCACTAGCCACTAAAAAAAGCACTAAAGCACTACACCACTAACACAACTGCACTAATAGCACTAACAAGTGCACTACACCACTACACGACACCATGAGCACTTGACAACGACTCCAAGATATCTCCCTATCTCGCATATAAACAACCTCAACAGCCCTCAGCTCTTACAGTCCAGTCCAACAATGTCTGACTAACCTATAATAACAGGTTTTACCTACACTAACACTGATCGCTGCCTCCTCGGCTCCGCGGCTCCGTGTGACTTGATTTATTCATGAATTTTTCTTTCGGTTTAATGGATTCAATTATTTATTTTAATATTTATTGAGAATTGTACCGGATTTACTGGGAATAATCAAGCAGCTACAAAAAATCCTATCATATTCAAGAAGAGCCACAAACTAAAATACACAGAGGCCTCTACGGTACGACGTCGCACTTTGGCCGTCACGATATGCAGAATCCAATGTTGGAAGATGGAATGTCCAAACAAAGCTGAAATGTCGTCGGGGTTTTGCCCGAATGGAACTGTCAATCTGTTGGGCAAGTGTTGTGGCGTAGACGCTGGGAAAAGACGTGAATGCACAATGGCAATAGCTGCATGTCTGTGCATGTTTGTGTATTTCAAATACTCCCAACGTCTGATAATCATGGCTACTGCCGCAGTATACAAGTCTCTCTGGGTCTGGCCAGGTCTGGCATTCTCTTCGCCATATGACTACCTTTCTGCTTCTCTGGTTCAAGCTCACCTCTTGGAACCAACTGACGTGCTAGTGATCCTTTGATTTTCAATATATTTGCCAACAGAGGCATTCGGAATTGGGCGAATAGTAGAAGCTGATATGCTCCGTAGTGCATAGTATATTATATATTAGATAATAGACCAGCTACTTGCTTAATGGTAAGACCAATAATCTTGTAATATTGGCTCGGTTACATAGATTCATGAGATTTGTCATGATTGTATAATGTCATTGTGGTTTAGTTTTCAAGATGCTCAGTGATTCTTCTTGTCATTTTGATTGCTTTCTTTTTAGATAGTATTTTATATCTCTACAATTTTTTCTTCAATTTTTATTATATCCTAGAATCAAAAGACCTGACAAATATTTGATTTTTTATTATTTCTAGTTTATTTGGGTTTACTGTTCTTAACCAAGACAGGGAGATTAATATCGCATGCATTTTGAAATTTAAAGTAGAGCACGAAAACAAAATCACGGCAAAAATCATGTCATAGCGATGTCATAAGCAAGTTGTGATGGAGAATGAGGAAAGAAAAAAAAGAAAAGAAAGGAAAGAAGGAAAGGAAAAAAGAAGAAGAAAAAAAAACATGGAAACTGAAAAGCTGGAAATGCAGGTGATAGATAGAAATAAAATAAGAGGAAATACGAGGAAATACGAGGAAATACGAGGAAATACAACAATAGAAGAAGAAAAACGTAAATAAAAGAATTAAAACATAGCAAAAATAAACTATTAAATAAAAGTGTGATGAGGCCGGAACTGTCTGTCAAGCAGCCGGAAATCTCAATATCAGAGAGACATACAGACATGGAGCAATAAAAAAATAAAAATAAAATAAGCTGGAAATTAAGGAAATGAAAAAGAAAAAGAAACAAAGAGGAGAGGAATATAGGAAAAAAACACAACCAAGACGACCAGTCGTTTCTGCTGCTTCCACCCCTTGCTCAGTTATTACCTGTCAGCCAGACTTTACTTGACAACCAACAGGTTTCGTTCAGATTCAGACTGAACTAGGCCTAGATGGACAATATTTTCCAATGTTTGCCAGCTGATGTTGATCATTGCAT
This sequence comes from Ophiostoma novo-ulmi subsp. americana, assembly GCA_029298975.1. NCBI lineage: Eukaryota > Fungi > Ascomycota > Sordariomycetes > Ophiostomatales > Ophiostomataceae > Ophiostoma > Ophiostoma novo-ulmi. The sequence continues at coordinate 2,149,519 of JANSMA010000003.1, read as the reverse complement.
TTCCTTTGAAGCGAGGTCAAGCTGTCTGTATATCAAGACTATTGCTGCTGTTATGATTATGAGTATTTGATGCATATGCAGCCATAATAATACAATATTCTGAATATACTGTCAGACATTCAACCAGCATATGGCTAAACGGTTAACGGCATAGGAGGCAGCAGTAAGTAGGCAGCAGGTTGTGGTAGTGATGCAGTGGCGATGGAGATGGCCGTACCAGTGTCGGCGTCTAGATGGTCGTATGAGCAGAACAACAAAACCCAACAGATGCTTTGCATTAGAGCTGACTCGTTCGGAGGGCTCCTCCAGTCTAGGCTTTTCTGTTTTCCTTCTCCTTTCTTTTTCCATTCCATTTGGCATTGTCATATTTTTTATTTTCTTCGCATTGTGAGACTGCCACTTGGATTGCTCTGATATTTATCTCGCGTGCATTCAAATATACAAACCTGAGTCTTACGTCGTACTCTGTACTATAAATGACATCAATGACATTCTCGGATGCATGCCGGAATCCGGCAACCGGGCAATATATCTCGATAACTTTCGATTCGGCCGGCAAAGCACCGCAGGAAAAACCGGGCTACGACAGCCACATGAACCCTGCCTAGACTGCTTAGACTGTTGGCAAGCTTGGAAAACACCTCACAATGATGCATATGCAATCCATAGCATGCCTCCCTAGCATCCATTTCACACACTTGGAAGTAGCTTAGTAGCAAAATGTCAGATATCACAACTGGTCCGGACAATAGTGTCTGTTGCCAAGATGTGGCCGTTTTCTTTGCTCTTGTTTGCCCTTCCCGTTCTCGTTAGTATCCATTGTTCTCAACCTATTGTCCTCCTCTGTACTATCATATTTTATCTTGTCATTGTCTTGTCATTGTCTTGTCATCGTCTTGTCATCGTCTTGTCATCGGCTTGTCATTGTCTTGTCATCTGTCATTCTGGCATTGAATATCATATCTGCAGCAAACCACTTATTCTCTCGAAAAAGAAATATACAAAAGAAAGTAAGGGATTCAAAATTCGATAACTCAACACCGTCTATTCCCTCTATTCTCTAGTAAAATGCTGAGCAGACCTCGCTTAGGATCAAGCTAGAACAAAAAGGTCGACAAGAGGAAATAGAGCACCTGTAGTTTATTAGTTGGTATCCCTGGGCTAACTGTAGGAGAACTGTAGACGCTTCACTTCTCTCACAGTGACTCTCCGGTCCAGCAGTCCGTGCTTCCTTGACCCTCTTTCATCCGTGCTTCCGCCATAAACAACGTGGCAGGACGGGGACAGGGGCCTAGTAGCTGTTGACAGAAAGTTAAAGTTAAAATAACAGCTGATAGTTGAGCTGAGATTATGTTGGTTCATACTATTGAATACTATTGATGCAGCTCGACCCTTGGCTTCGGAAAAAAATAGAAATATGAAAGGTAGTAGACACGGAAATATATTTATGCTTAGTCGTCAGCCTGCAAAGAGGCGTCGTGGCTAACGGGTCTGGCCGTGAGCTAACTATGTCAGAATTCAAGTTATTTCCTGCCTTGTTGCCAAGCGTTTTTAATTTTTTGTTGGACCTACATAGAAAGAATAGAGAGAAATAAATAAAACTTTGATTCATCACAAGACGTTGAAGACTCCAAACATAACGTACGATAATTCAACCACTTACCACAGGCGGCAACACAAACGAAAAACACAGCACAAAACTCAAAATGAGACTGCCGACGCGGACGGGTTCCCCGGGCGGCTAAGAAGAAGCTTCTGCGGGAGGGGCAGGGCAGTGCAGAAAGTGGAAAAGTATATATTTTCACGACCAAGAGGAGGCCGGTTGAAATTTTCAGCTTATGCACTCTCGGACAAATTGCTCGTACTACTGAGTATGCTCGTTCGGAGGATTTCTCAGCTCTGTGATTAGCTACTGGGCCAGATGCCGTGCATAAGACAATGCATTGTTGGTGTATGGAGTCTTGGGAACATCGAATAATAAAATACAGAATATAAATCAAACTTATTAAACAGAATTATTATTAGAAATAAATAAAAGACAGTACGACTTTATCAACCCGAGAAAAGCCACAATACACCTCCGCATTTTCTACCCATGTCATCGAGATCGTGGCGTTCTGAACTGTAGTCGAGCATGCAGGAATAAATAGCAGTGAGGCGGGGAGTGCGAGGGAGTGAAGAAGAAGTTCAAACGAGAACAAGGCAGCAAGGCAGTAAATAGCAACGAGACAGCAATGGGGTAGCATCTAGATGGTAGCATCCGGGACTCACTGCAACACTAGGTATCAGCGGCATGATTATTTGGTATTATGGTGGTATTGTAATATTGTAATATGGTCAAGTCTGTAGATGGTGTTGGGGATGAACCGTGGGCGTAGAATAAAGCGTAAAATAGAGCGTATAATAAAGCGTAATCAGAGGCTACGGCTATGCCGGTCGTGCGAGACAGCATATAGATTTATTCAAATCTGGACAAATTTACTCAAATTTGGACAAACTTGGACTGGAATAAGAGCAAATACACAACAATAGACAGGAGAAAGGCAAAGACAGCAAAGACTAGTTGATACATTCCTTACCTCTTCAACAGACGAGGATACTCGAGCCAGATCACCAGAGTCCAATATAGAGTAATTCGACAAATAGAGAAAATAAATAGACAAACCCCAACCAAAGAGAGATATCGTGTGACGGCTGACAACTGTAACAAGTCACCGAGAACCCCAACTAGTAATGCAGGGTCCAATATTCAAACGGCCCCCCTTCCAGAAAAAGGTAGGCGTTGGTTTGCGTCTGCCTGTTTTCCTTTATTGCCTTGATTGCCATATTTGCACTCTCCTACCTCCCTGCTTATGTTCACTATTCTCTATATGTTCTGTGCCTTTCTCTGTACACTCACTCACTGGGTCTTCCAATTCTCACGACGGCCTTGACTTGGCTTTTGCTCGCTAATGCAGGCAATACGAGTGCGAGTGTCTCACCTCCATGTGTTTTCTGCAGGTTTTCCACTTTCTTCACGGGCCGCCCGTGCTCTGCCTGCAATGCAGACTTTGATGCAGGGCCGTGATAAAGTAAATGAATACGAGTAATAAAGGGTTTGCCCATGTTCACGCCTTTCTCATTTGGTACCCTTTATCCTTGCCTACCACGTTGACATTGGCCGACGAACTCGTCACGGACCACCTCGCTTCGAGACTACACAATAAACAACAGACAATAAACTTGGCCTGCCATGGAACAATATTTGCTGCATACCCCTTGGATGCGAGCACTCTGATATGGCACTGCTACTGATCTTGCTACTGAAGTGATATGTGTACAATAACGCTCGGGACCGAGTGCCTTCTCGGCAAGCTATCGTCTCTACTATCGTCTCTACTATCGTCTAATATCGACTGCATGTCTGACTGCATGTCAGACCATCTCAAGAACAAAGAAATCATCAATCCTTATTAGAGACTACCCAGGACAGGCAACCCACCGAGTGTCTTCTCCGCAGCCGAGATGCCTACAATCTCCAGATTCTACTCTACGCAGTCGTCTCCTCCCGGCTCATCATCGTCCACTAATCGTCACCCGCCGCCGCTGTCTGTGCCTCCTGTGCATCTCCCTTTTCTTCCGTCTATAGTGTGCGATAGTGCCTATAGTTTGTGCTGTCGTCTTTGTTCTCTTTGCTTTAACCAGTTATTGTTTGTCACCGCCTTGGCAGTAGTAGAATAACGTTTACAACGTCTGTGTTGATCTTGATTCTGCTATGGCATTTGTATCCTGTACATTTCGTACAACGTTCCACATCTTTGGCTTGAAAACACTCCAAAATGCCTCCCAAAGAGTGAAAGCTCATGACGAAATATTAGCTCACCATCTCTACAGAATAAGAAGTAGAAAATAAAAGTATGCTTAGAAGCAGTCTCCATACACACTACTCGTCGACCGGTCAAGGGGTTCGCTCATTCGGAGAGATGCGATGCAGAAGCAGGGCAAAGGGTCCGAATGGACACATACCACATGGCGTGGAGGGATGTGGTGGTGGTGGGTATATTAAAATAAAATAACACAAGCATATAGAATTCAATCGTAAAAAAGTAGTAGAAATAAACAAAACCACACATGAAATATTAGAAAAGGCAGAGGCACAGGGGAACACGGACCGCGGAGAGATTGCAAAGAAATTATTGCACAACAGGCAGATTGCTGTAGAAATACTACATCCAGAACGTGGTCTAGAATGAAAAGAATATTCTATATTGTTGATGTGGTCTCTTTTTATATTCGACACCCTTGGCAGTCTGCATCGCATCCTTCATTATCTGCATCTACACTCTATGTTCTCCAGGATGTTAACAGGGGTAGACATTGAAAAACAAGGGTGCCGTATCCCGAGGATTTGTTCTCACTGGGTTTGTATTTGGGGTTTTACTTTGAGATACACTCAACTATTCAAATATGCATTCCACACACCCCCTCCATGACAAGCAATATCATCGTTTAGATGCAGCAGCCACGACGCGCTAGATGAAGCCAATACTCGTGTGCCGGCTGGGGTGTGTCTTCAACCTCTGCATATCCCTGCATATCTCTACATATCTCTACATATCTTAGATGGTCCAAGTATGCGCATGGCAGGATGTATCGCGATAGAGGATGAAGATAGGTAGCATCGACCGGCAGGGTGCAGAAGAGGAACACACTCCGATGCGTCCCACTGCCACGCGAGGAGGCTGATATTAAGCTTGTCCTGAATGGCTGTAGTCGGCTTCTAGTTTTTGAACATCATCAGGTAAATGTTCTCATTATCGTTGCCTCATTCTTCTAGTATTTTAGTGTTCTAGTCTACCATTCTACATCTCTTCTACTCTCTTCTATGCTTCATCCGACGCGAGGGGTTATACGACGCTGCGTTCTTGGTTTGGGCAATCAATATTAGACCGGTGTAAAGTCAAATATTGTTTATTGGGTTATTAAGAATCGTCTCTTAATATACGCTCTGTAGTCTGGCATTAGCATCTGACGCCGACAACTCGCATTACATAACCAACAACTCGTACGAAGTAAAGTTTGTCTGTTCCTGGTTCGCTTAAACTTTTGTGCCTCTCTGCCCTGCCTAACTCAACTTGTACCTCTCCCATCTTATCACTACAATCATTATTGTCTGGTTCTTCCACTTCCTCCCCTCTCTTCTCTTCTCCTCCCCTTGTCTCTCTCCCCCCCCTCTCGTTTCATCTCGCTTGCTCTCGCCACCCATCTAGTCCTTTAGTCATGTCTTCCCAACAAAGTCTATGTAATTTCAGCTCCAGCTATAGCTGACAACCCCCTCTAGGACAAGCGCGGCCTTAAATCTTGACACAGATGAGACAATAACTTCTTGTAGATGCTCCAGTCGATTGAAAATCAAGGAAAACCACGCTGTATCTGGGAAGATTGCCGCCGTTTTATTTATTGATCATATGATGATATTTCATTTGAATAATATATTGAACAAATGTGATACTTGAGATTTCGTGGGTTTTTCTTCTGTCTTCATCCAATTTTTGGCTTTCCTGCAGGCTGTTTGGTTCTATTGCTGCTACCCACAACCTTGCATGTTCATATTCCCATCTCACTGGCTCCAAAGCCTCAATGGAGGCGTCACCTGCAGGGACAGTAGATCTAGAGCTTCAAGTCCAACAGCTTGATAGCTTCACAATATGCGGGAGAGACAGACTCCGTCCCCCTCCCATCAGCAAGTCGAAAATCGAAAATCGATTATTGGATGCCCCATAGTGTCCTGTCGTTTCCTGGTTTTTTGCCTGTTCTTTTTCGACTTCCTTTTTACTCCGTTCTTCGTATCACCCGTCACATCAAGTAATCACCTAGCATCATGGAGTCCCCATGATTTAGATCGTATGAGAGCCGAGCAGGGCCTGGTCCTGCTCATCCAACCGATCCTCGACCTAGTCCTCGGTGCTTCTACTCCGCCGGGGGCTAAGAAATCAAATAGTTCGGATGATCAAATTAGTATTGTTTTCATAGCCATAAAAACGGTAGTCGTGATGAGTGGCAGGTAACTGGGCAAATAATGACTAGACTGTCGATTATTTGATTTGGTTCTAGGCCCGGTCTTCTGGCTCGTTCCCTCTTAAGCTTTTGTAGCTTTTGAAACACTTGATTTAATTTTGATTTTGATTTTGATTTCGATGAATTAATTTGCTTCTTTTTTTATTATTAACATTGGCCGTTATCATGCTCCCACCAGGTCGTCATCATCCAGACCCTGCATGGCCTCGTCCATCTCCTCTGCCGTCGCTTCCATTCCCTCGGAACTCATAAAGTTGTTGTCCTTCTCCTCAGCTAGAAATGGTTAGTGAATGTCAGATACAGTAATTGTTGTTTAGTCATAAAGAGTGGTGCAAGCAGTAACAAGGAAGATGTAGGGAAAGGTGGCTGATAAGGAACAACCCATAACCAAAGGACTGGGACAAGACGTGGAAAAAGGGAAGCGGCAATAGACTTTGAACGAAGACAATAGACAATAGACAATAGACTTGGACAATGGATTATTGGCTGGTGGGTGACAATGGCTGTTGTCCATCTCCAGCATCTCAATCGCACGCCATTCTGTAATCTTATACCGAAAAGGGAAAATCGATGCGAGATACCCCAATTGCACATGTCATACTTTGATATTCTCATCAAGTCGAATATCTAGGTTTTTGGCAGTGGATATATGCACGAGAGAGGGTGCACTATTGAAGCAGCGAGGTAGATCGCTGATTCTGAAGTGGCAGATGTAGAGGTGTAGAGGTATAGAGGTATAGAGGAGTGAAAATGTAGAGATCGTCAAGACCGGCAAAGGGAGTTGCAGAGGGGAATGGTAGCCACAGGGGGGCCGAGAGGCTCGGAAGGATACAAAACGTAAGAGCAAAGAGGGTAAACAGAAACTGTGCAGAGACTGCATAGCATCGGGGTAGGGGATAGGGGGCTTGCATGGGGATCGATGGGCTGAGAAACTTACTTTTGGGCTCGACGAGCATGTTCTCCTGAACCTCACAGTCGGCTAGCACAGACTGCGCACCAATCTCACTTCTCTTGCCCAGGATGCAGCGTGTCAGACGGGCCCCCTTGCCCACCACAACACCCTCCATCAGCAGGCACTGGTGCAGCTTCGCGCCCTCGTGAATCTGGCAGTTGGCACCAATCACACACTCCTTGATCGAGACCTTTTCCTCCACAGTCACGTTCTCAGCCACCAGGCTGTCTGGCCGCGTCACCGTAGTCCGCGGCTTAACACCCTCGGGGTAGGCCACCTTCTTCGTATGTGCAAACGGCGAGGCCAGCGACAGCGCCGCTGCACTGTCGACGGCAAGGCCTGCTGCCACGGCTGTCTCCTCCACCGACGCCAGCTTGGCCAGCTGCAGAGACACTGTCAGCAGAAGCTGCGATGTGTCGACACGCCGAATCAGCGGCGCCGTAGGCCCTGACGGGTGCACGTATGCAATAATCGGCGGCATCTGCTGGCCCTCGCTGTCGTCCGAGGATGCTCCTCCTGCAATTCCGGACTGTGTCTCTGCACGAGATGCGCCCTCGGCGCCCAATGCTGCTGCTGCTGCTGCCGCACCAGACTTGGCGTCGCTTGCGTCCGTCACAGGTCCGGTCGTGCTGCCGTCGTCGCTGTCGCCGTTACGCGCACCGTACGTCTGCAGAGCCTTGCCGACGCCCAGCTTCTCCGGCAGGTTGCGTTGCCACTCAGCTTTGGCCCACCAGCCAACAACATCCTCGCCAATGTTGTCCATGTACTCGTTCTCCTGCACAAAGTCCATCACCCAGTGCGGGAAGATGTAGATGTGCGCATCACGGTGTGTCGTGCGCATCCGCACCGCACGGTGTCGCCGTAGCAAACTGTGCCGTGTAGGGTAGCCGCTCTTCTCTTCAGTCAGGTCGTTCAGCGAGTCTGTCGGCATCGCCGTCACAACGCGCTCAAGGTGTGGTAATAACGACGCGGGTGCCGCTGCAGAGGTCTTGCTCTTTTGTGATGATCCTGACGCAGCCTGCTTTGGAAGCGGCACAGTTGCCACAAAGTCTTTCTCCTCGCTCTTGACTGTCGGGATGCCCGATCGCGTGTCATACCACACGCCAAGACCGCCGCTGTGAACAGACGTATCGGTGCTGCTCTGCTTTATGCTTGATGCAATGCCGGTAATCTCATTATTTGCGCTCGCAACAGGGTAGTTTGTGCCCAGGTTTGGTTCCTCGAGCAGGTCGCCCAGCGACGCCGCCTTGACCATCCATGCCTGCAGCAGCTTCTCGCCACCCAGCTCACACACCAGGTCGCAGGGAAGAACAATAAAATCCGACTTTACGGCATCGCGCACCTCGGGTAGTCGCAGGACTGCTGCTGTACCGGTCGTGTTGTCGAGAGTCTTGGGCGCGAGCACCGTCGGTGCGGGCAGGCTGGTGAGGAAAGGGTTCGTGCTGAGGGCGGCCTTGATCGCGTCGCTCGAAGAAGGAGGTGAGATCAGGGTGACATCTGTTTGTTAGGACTTTTAATTCAATTTTCTTTAGAGTGGTATCCAAAATATAATATATTTTATAAAGTATACCTGTAATGCCGGCGCGGTTGCAGAAATCCAGAGGGTACCAAACCATCGGCCGGTTTGCGATCGGGAGGAGAGCCTTGGGGTTCTCGTCGGGGTTGGCCGTAAATGTCGGGAAAGAAGACCCTGGGCCACACAGAATCAGTGCCTGCAGGCCAGTGCCTTTTGTTACGGCATGCGGCATCGTGGTGGTGAGTGTGTTGTGATGGTCGAGAAGAAAAAGACGAAGAAAAAGACGAAGAAAAAGACGAAGAAAAACGCGAAGATGTGATGCCGCGCAATCGAGTCGATAGAAGCTGTGAAGGCGATAAAAAATCCCAGATTATTGTATTCCCAGTATAGTAAGGTCTGCAGAATGCGGCCTATCAAATGGGCAATTCCTGTGCTTTTATGGCTGAGCAATGCCAAAGTATCGTCGATTTTGCCTTGGATGCGATGCTGCTTTTGACTCACTCGAGCTATGTTTCTACATCCGTCAGCCCCTCCAAAGAAAATGCGCCAACAGTGCTTATCGTTATCGCAATGGCACCTCTCGCAAAAATAAATAGATAAGCATGATGTGTCATGTGATTCACAAGCCACAGGAGGCTTGACATGTGGTGGAGCCTTGGCCCTAGTCATTGCCGTCTCCTGGTCTCCATTTACCTTGTCCGCAACCCCACACATCTCCATCACCGACGACGCGACCGGATCCCAGCATCGAGAACCGACTATCACCACCCATCACGTCCATCAATCCTCGGCCACAACTTCGACTTATCCGCCAGTCACGCTGCTCTCACAACAAAGCAGAACCCAGCGTCTCTTTGTGCAGCAATTATTTTACTCGCGACCCTCTTGTTCGCGTCCTAATTCCTCCTTTTGGCACACTCTCGGAATCGCCTCGAAACGCGACACTGGCCATTGATATCATCGACAGCCCATCCATACCCACCAATATCCATTGATATTTCTTTTGAACCCGATTTAGGAAGATACTAGCAACACTGAAAATATTTTTTCTTGTCGGAATTTGCCTTTCCGACCTCTCCCTGGGTCTTGCGATCCGCTGCCACTCGTTTTGCCTAGCTATCCAACCAATTTGTTTTCACGACCAGCCTCGGCACACCTAATACCATCGAATAGCACAAATTACTTGCCTCCCCATCGAGAACAAATGGTGCGCAATATATCAGGTCACGTTACGGCATAATATTGCGGAGGATACTGCCGTCAAGAGCGCCCGCGCATCTTTGTCGGCCTCGGCCTTTGTCCGCCCCCTTTTGTCAGATATCGACATCATCGCTAAGGGTGTTGTCGCGCACATTTCCATTTGAAAGCATTGCAACACACTTCTTCTGCAAGGCAAAGAGTCAAATATTTAATTTAATATACGCACACACACCACGCGCAATCATGGCGCCCATTTCTGTCACGGCGGTCCCGCCCCCGGCCATTCCTAAGGCTAAGCGCCCCGTTCCGGCCGGCGTCCAGACAAATGGCACAAGCTCGATCCGCTCTTCACCGTCACCTCTACTCACATCAAAAAAGCCGCCAGTTTCTGGTAGGGCATCATCTGGGGCCCCGAATGGCATGACCATAACACCCGTCCGCCCTCCCAAGGTCATGCTTGGCCCAACAAATGGCGTTGCTCGCCACGACGCACAGCTCAACGGCTCTTCACATCTCTCCATGGGCTCTGATCAAGCGGCATTAGCGGCAATCATGCAGCGGCCATATAGTATGCTGCATTCACTCAAAGATTCTTCACTGTCTCCTGTTCTTTACTAATGTTTCTCTCCCCCTCGCCAGTCATCAAGAGTAGCTATATCCTCAAAAAGTATGCCGGCAGCCCCCCGTCACTGGTTGTCCACCTCCACCCCTCACACTTCCGATTCGACCAGCAAGACGGCAGCTTCTCCTACACATCGCCAATGCGCATCTTCCTCGAACACCTGCGCAAGGGCACTGTGCCTCACAACCTGCTGCCTCAGTTCGTGCAAGCAAAGGTTCCATTCTACGAAGGTTGTCTGATTGTGCAAGTCTACGACCACAAGTCCGTCGCACAGGCAAAGGAGGCCACGGCCCGCCGGGCTCCAACAGAAACCAAGCCGACACTTTCGTCCATTCATAACTACGATCCCTACGTCACACCGTCCGGCTTTGCACCATATCCCAAAGACAGCCTCTCTCAAGACAAGAACGGAGTGGACAAAAAGCCTACAGACAGCAAGACTTCAAACGATGCTGATGCCGACAAGGAGAATGCTATTGCCCCGAATGGTCTACCTGAACAAAAGTCCAAGGCGCCACCCAAGCCTCGAATCACCACAGTAGTCCTGAAGCCGACGCAGGAATCGCTGCATTTCGACATGCTCATTAGTGCATCGACTCCTCGCGATGTGGCCGAGACTAACCGTCAAGACGCGAATGGCATGACCTACATCCCGCCACCAACACCTGCGCCCAAGAGACAAAAGCGCGAACCGATGCAGCTCGATAGCTCCAACATGCCCGAGTTTGAAGCTAAAGTCTTGGTTGCCATGTACCCTCACCTCGACCTCGAGCCAGCCCGCAGTGCAGAGGGCATGCGCCACAGACTGGAAGATCACGCCCATCCCGAACACCTCTATTCACCTCCCCAGCCCAAGACCCGCAAGCGGACAGTCGCCGAGATGGCAGCGGACGAGGCACAGGCTGCTACACTCGAACGCTACATGTTGGCCCAGGACGAACGCCTCAGTGGCAATACTGCTGGTGGTCAGGGCACTATGGGTGGCGGCAGCGGCGAGGCTCGCTTCGAACGCTTCAAGCTCATTGAAGAGATCAAGCGCGAGCAGGCCGAGCGTAAGGAGCAGGAGCGTATCAAGCAAATCGAGAGAGAGCGCCAGCTAGCAATTCAAAAGGCAGAAATGCAGGCACAGATCGCACGGGAACAGCAAGCTCAGCGCGAAAAGGAGGCCGAGCGTCAGCGGGCACAGCAGTTGCAGCAGCAGCAGCAGGCTGCTCAGGCCGCACGCGAACAAGCCGCCCGGGAACAACAAGCGCGGGAGCAGCAGCAGCAGCAAGCACAGCAGCAGCAACAACTTCAGCAGCAGCAGCAGCGCCAAGAAGCACAGCGCAGAAGGCTACAGGCTCAGCAAGCTGCCAAGGCCCAGCAGGCTCAACAGGCCCAGCAGGCCCAGGCTGCACAGCAGCAAGCACAACAAGCCGCCTCGCAGGCACAAGCACAAGTACAACAACAGGCGATGCAGCAACAGGCAGCCAGAGCTCAAGCCCAAGGCATGCAAAACCAACCCCAGACACCAGCACAGCAGAATGCCCAGGTCGCCCAAAAGGCTGGTGGACAGAATGGTCCTGCTATGAACCAGGGCCACCCCAATATGGTCAATGGGTTCCCTGGTGGCGTGCCTGGCAATATGACACCACAGCAGGCCGCCCAGCAGTTGCGTATGCAGCAGGTTCAGGCGCAGCAGGCTGCCGCTGCCGCCTCATCGCCGATCCCGCGCAACGGCACACCGCAAAACGCCATGTCGTCTCCCATGGTGGGCGCCGCGCCGATGCAACCATCGACGTCCAGTATGGCTGGAAGTCCTCCCCGGCCACCATCTGTTGCCCAAAGTCATGGCCCTATGGCGGTGCCCATGTCTGTCACCATGTCTGCCCGTGGCAGTCAGCAAAGCCACCCGTCCAACACGCCGCGGATGCCCAGTGCCACGCCTAATATGCAGCAGCAAATGGCTACGCCTATCAGCCGTCCCCAGCAACTGGCACAGACACCAAGAATGGCTAACAGTGCCAGCCCTCAGCCCGGCATGATGACCCAGCAGCAGGCCGCCCAGCAGTTCTTGCTTCAGCAGCAACAGAGCATGAACGCTGCCGCCAACGGCATGGGTACTCCGCAGATGGCAAATGGTCTGACACAGGCCCAGATGGCTGCGATGCAGCAGAGAAGCCTTCAACAGCGTATGATGCAAAGCGGCATGCTTACGGCCCAGCAGCAGCAGCAACTTGCTCAGCAGCGTCTGATGCAAATGCAGATGCGCAACGGCGGTGTGCCACAGAACGCGCAACAGCAGGCTGCTCTTCTCCAGATGCAGCAGGCCATGCAGAACCAGCAGTTGACGCCACAGCAGGTTCAACAACTCCAGCGCCAGCAGCAAATTCTTCAGCATCAACAGCAGCAGGTTGCGCAGGCCCAGCATCAGCAGCAGCAGCAGCAGCAGGCTCAACAACAGCAGCAGCAGCAGGCCCAGCAACATCAGCAACAGCAGGCCCAAGCACAGCAGGCAGCGATGCTCCAGAGACAGCAGATTTTGGCCGGCAACCCCAACATCATGGCAGCCGCTAATGGCATGAACCTGTCACCGGGTCAGCTCAGTCAGATGCAACAGCTGCAGCAGCAACGGTCACAGCAGCAAATGGCCATGCAGCAGCAGCAAGCAATTCAGCAACAGCAACAGCGTATCTACCAAAACAACATTGGCACGCTAGTGGCAAAGTACGGTGGCGAGGCCAATATTCCACCTGAGGAGATGCAGCAATTCCAGCAGCGCTGTGTGCAACAGGCGACAGTGGCAGTCTCGCAGATTCTGGCTCAGCGGCGGCAGCAAGTCATGAGCATTATGCAAGCTCAGCATCAGCAGCAGGCTCAGGCCCAACAACAGCAAGTTCAGCAGCAGCAACAACACCAGCAGCAGACGGCTGCCATGCAGGCAGCCCAGGGCATGGGCATGCAGCAGGGAATGAGCCAGGGTGGAATGCCACAGGGGATGCAGCAAGGTATGCCTCAGGGCATGCAAGGTATGCAAGGCATGCCGCAAGGGATGCTTCCCCAGGGTATGAGCCCAGCGGCGGTGACAGTAGCTATGAGCCAGGGCATGAGTCCGGCGATGAACGGGCTTGGCGGTATTATGCCACAGGGGATGCAGTAGAACACCCCTCCCCTTCCTGGCACTCAAGCGCGAGACTCCTCAAGGCTTAGCACGTCGCCGGGTAGTGCAGCCAGTTCCGGCATTACTCCCGAAAAATAGTATCACAGTACCGCTGTCTCCTCTCCCTGCGCCTGCGCCTGCGCCTCGACTCGGCTCGACGATGATACTACTCGCCTACTAAGAGCGTGTATTAACTTGCCGGGGAGGTGAGGTCCTAGTGACCGGGCGCTCTCGCCATGCTTGCCGTCACCTATCTTCCAATCATCAACGCCTCTACTGATTTCTCAGTTCTCTGACCTTTTAACCTCCCTTCTTCTTCACTGTTATTATTACTCTTGTTATATTAGTTGCGCTTTCTTCCCTTTTTTTCTCTTTTTATTTCTCTTTTTCATTTGCTTTATCTTCTTACTGTTTCTGTTTGTGTGGGAATTGCGTTTACTTTCTCCTTTGGCTGTTTCAATACCCCCAACGGTTCTTCATTCTACCCCGGATTGTTATGTTATTCTCTTTCCATTTTCTCTTTTTTGTTCTTATTCCTTTATGTCTATTCGGCCCCTTGGTGTGCATCCCTTGGCGTCCTTGTTATTGCGGCAGCCGTCTCACGAAATAGTAGTGGATGCTAATGATTTGGCTATATTTACATACATTGTCATGTATTTTCCTACGTTTTAGCTGCCTCCCGTTATTTATACACCTCATCTTATTTCAGTTTCTTGTCTCGAGACATTTTACTTTAGTCTTTAGTGTCTGGGTGTCGCACTTTGAGCATTGAGAATCGAGGTAGTAATCCAAAATTACAAAAGTTACATAATCATATATATGTCACGTGAATTAACGGGTCTGTCGTGTTATTTGGCCGGCCAACCAATTAGCGTGTACTATGTATATTTGCCTCGGTCGTATCCTTGGTTGCGCTTGCGCGCAGCTAGTGGTGAGGTGGCTGGGGAAGCACTGATTTAGGGAAGGTGGGAATAATGTTACACTTGCCACGGAATGTGTTGTTTGCCAGCTCCTTTCCACCTTGAACCAGTTATCAGGCAAAGACAAGTAAACAATTAAATTAAATCACAATTAAAATAAGGGAAATCGTTGCATCACCAACCACCCCATCTCAGCTCCTCAGCTCCTCAGCTCCTCAAATCACCTAGTAATCCCCAGAGTTTATACTTTGAGAAACTCTGATTAAACAACAACACGAGCGCATACAAACCAGCTCTGGCAATGTCGCAGCGCGGATGTGATTCTATGATATTGCTTCACTCGGTACAAACTCATCGTCATTGACTGACAACGACCATCTGATTGCCTCTCTCCTCAAACTCTCGGTTTAAAAGACTCCCGTCTTCTCTATCGCTGTTCCGTTGCAGCAATAACGGTCGAACTACCACTTACACATTGTGTCGCGCATTCCTGTGGCGCGGCAAGGTGTCCTACGTCCCCGCACTCTATCCGCTTCATCCTGCATTCCATCGCTCACTCCCACTACCGGGCCATGTGAGACGTCGACATCGACTTGAACTCTTATCTAAATACATCGCATTATTGCAACCTTTCCCACTAAAATGGGCGACAACGGTTCTTCATCGCGCCGCCGCGGTGTGGTGAACCACTGGGTCCCGTTGGTGGTTACTCTGACTGTCGCAACAGTCGGTGTCGCCGCCTGGGCCTGGAGCCAGCGCAACCGCGACGACGACTATGAAGATGAAGGGGGCGAGCAGAGCGGCGGCTACACCAGCGGTGGGCCGAACCGTCCTCCCAACTTGCCTCAGCGGCCATACACGGACGTTGACTACGACCACGCTGACTATGGCGACAACCCGGCTTACGGAGCATCGACACCGCAACCCCGCGGCGCAGGTGACAACACTATTAACATGACCGAGTCGGCATCCGCTGTCGGTAGCAACGGTGGCTGGAGCGCGCGCATCGGAGCGCTGGGCGGCTCGTCAAGCCCTCAGCAGTGGGTCGGTAACGCGAGTAAGGCGGTCTCTGCAGGACTCACGGCAGCGTCCGCGGCAGTGGGCGGTGCTCTCGCATCAATCCGCGAGGGTGACAAGGATGCCTATGCCGACCATGAGACGTGGTCCGAGGAGGCAGAGACGCGCAAGGATCGCTCTGCGCCTGGCGGCAATGCCGCTGCCTCAGCCAGTGCCGCTGCTGGTGCTGGTGCCTCGTCGTCCAGCCGGAAGCGCAAGACTGTCGTTATTGTTGTCTCTGCAGACCACTATGTCGACGTCGACGAGGACGGATTCCACGAGAACGCTGTAAGTCTCGCCAGAGTCACCATATGATCTTTACTCTATTGCATACTAACATAATAGTCTATCCTGTCTTACATCCCCCGCCACAACGACTTTGCACGCACCCGGATATTTGTGCTCGTGTACGCCCCTAACTACAAGGAGTCGTCTGCCACCCTGGACCCCAACTCGTTTAGCTCGTCGCATCTGCCCAACTCGCTGAGCTCGTCCTTCTCCAACATTGCCACCGATGCTGCGCAGTCGCCCAAGCAGGAGGCCAAGTCGGCACCCGCCAACGACGTCGGCTACAGCGCACTGCACGCCCAGGCACTGGCTCTTGTGCAGAAGGACTCTGAGATTATTCCGTTCACGTCGCCCAACGGCCATGCCAACATACTGCACCTGCTAGAACCGGATGTGGTGTACTTGCAGGAGTCGCTGTCCGGCGACAACGGCGCCACTGTTAACCAACTCCAGAACTGGATGCGCAACGAAATTGTTGTTGTTGTTGGTGCCGAGAGCGGCTACGGTGGTCTTGCCGACAGCGAGTCCGAGGCTGAGAAGCCTTCTGCCAAATCTGGCGCTACTGATGTTGTGCCAAAGTGGTGGCAGCGCGAGGACCGTGTCGGCCGTGGCCGTGGTGTTGTCGTTGTCGACGGCATGCGCGTGCACGACGACTGGGTCCGCCGTGTTCAGGGCAAGGACTAGGGATAGATGTCGTTAAGGTTGGAAGGGGGTTTGTTTCTACTTGGTATATACTGTTAGTTTTTTTTTTTTTTTTAGTTTTTGTTTTTGCTTGTCTTTGCTTTGAATTCTGCTTGTTCCTTCTGTTCTGCTACCGTTGCTTTGTTGCAAGCAACACTTGATGAGCCTCATGATTTATCTGACTTTATTTATCTAGCTTTGCAATGATGGTCAGCTTTGATTGTGATATTTTGAATTTTAAAGCATGTCAACAAAATAACTGTCTTACATCACCGAGCTGTGCATCGTCGCCGCATCGCCATCGGCCTCGACCCCTCCACAACCGAGGCTAATAAAGAAAGCTTTCTCAACGTCACCGCCGCATGCCAAGTAATCACAAATACATTGATTCATTAATAAAGTCTATTAGCAGGTGTTTCTTGAATCTATAAAGTAGATGGTTGATGGTAGATGGTAAAAACGGAATGAAATGGATCAAAGGTAGATTATGACAAGAGATGTTCGAGGGAGAAGATAAAGAGGATATGGGAAATGAGAAAATAGGAAAAGAAAAGAGAAAAGAGAAAATATGAAAAATGAAAACAAGAGTCTTATGCTACTTTTACACGCAAAATGCACCACAACCCTTTGTCATGTCATTTCCAAAATCTCGAAAGTCGTGAAGCTTGCTGCCAGCCCAAAATTAAATCGCACAAAACAAGACGCATATTCCCCCTCTTGTCCGTCATGTACCGTGCATCAAACATGTAGCGGCTTCGAGGGGCTCTTTGTCTTAATCTATTATCATTCCCCTATTACTCATACACAGCTCTCCAGTTCCAGTGCGGTAAGCATTTACTTGGAGATCTCGACACCACCAGTGGCGCCAAGGGCCTTCTTCAGGTCACCTGGGTAAGTTAGTATTTGTAAGTCTGTAGAGGTCTTGTAGGGAGCGAAAACATACCGTAGATAGCAAACTGGAAAGCGGTCAGGGTGCCGACCATGAACAGACGGGCACCGATACCGGTGTAGGAGCCGCGGAGGCCCAGCTCTTTGCCGATCTTGATCAGGCGCGAGGTGGTGCCCTCACCGGGAGCACCGGGGGTCTTGTTGATCTTGGACAGCATGGTGTCGGCGGGCTGCGAAACCAGGGCGGCGGCGAAACCGGCAACGAGACCAGAGCCCAGGTTGACAGCAGTCTGGGCACCGTCGGACAGGGTGTTCTTGGGGTAGGTGTTGAAGACGGCCTCAGAAACCTTCTCAAAGACGACAAACTTGGACATGGTGTAGGGGACCTGCTTGAACAGGATGGGGCCGAAACCGGCGTAGAAAGCACCAACACCCTCCTGGGACAGAATCTTGGAGAAGCCGGAAACCAGGCCGCTGGCGTAGGTGGGCTCGGAGACGAGACGGATACGGGTGGCCTCAAGGGGGCACAGGGCAATGTCGGCAAAGAACTCGGCAAGAGCGGACGAGCCCAGGTAGACGGCAGTGCGGTAGTTGGAGGCGGTCTCCAGGCCGAGGACGTCAATGTGCTTCTTCTTGAAGAACTCGTAACCACCGAACTTGAAGGCACCCTGCAGGAAGTAACCGGCGGCGGTAGGGCCAAAGCCGGTCAGGAGAGCGCCGGCGCCCTCGGCCTGGATGACCTGCTTGAAGCCACCAATCATGCCCTTGTTGTAGACAGCGGGCTCGAGCTGGATGCGAGTCTTGACGCTGGGAAAGTTAGATATGAACGGTAGAATAAAGAGGGCATCTTATGATATATGTAGATGATATCACGGGTAGTGGGGAAGCTGTGTAAAGGTGGTAGAGGTCTGAGGGTATCGTGAAGCTGTGATGATCGTATGCCGTTGGTATTGAGCCAATGGCGGGCATCGTGATGTAGGGATGATGTTGCAGTGGCGTGCAGTGACGTGCATCGTGCATCGATGTGCACCGTGTATCGACATGGTGAGGCGAAAGAGTACACGGAGGTGAGGCGGCGAGTCGGCCGGCATCGTTCGGCATCGGTCGGCCTTGGGAAAGAAAACAAGCTGTAATAAGCCGTGATAGCTATGGGGAGTACCTACACATCGACGGGGGTCAGGGCACCGTGGGTGACGGAGCAGCAGACGGCACCAGCCAGGGCGAAGCGCGAGTACAGCGCAAAGCCCGACTTGGGAGCATCAGTCTTCTGGACAGCAGCCATTGCGAATGTGAATGGAATGGGTGGTTAAAGAGAAGAGGAGTGGAGAGAATGATTTGTTGCAAAACAAGACGGAATCTTGAGATCAAGGTCGGAAAGAAGAGAAAGGGAAAGGGAGGGGGAGGAAGAGGGAAAAGATTTTGTGAGGCACTTTTTTTCCCTGTTTCCGTTTCCCGTTGTCCACCGCCCACTATGTGAATTTCTACTTTTTATTTGGATTATTTTTAATTGCTCCTACTACATTGGCGTTTCTTTACTTTTCGCTGTGTGTTCGGCTGCGAGAAGCTGTCTCGGCTCACTTGGGCATTTTACCCATCGTTCTTTCCGCAAGACTGTAAAAACAGACTATAAAATTGGCAGGAGCGGGTCCGTATCGCGAAATTTCACCGGCCTGGTCGGCCAATGACACTAGTTTTTATTTCGGGTGGATTCGGTGAATGGGCTTGTTTTGCCTCTTCTAGCACTTCCAGCGTTTACCAAGATAGCTTTCAGGGACCTTTCATAAGATACAAAACTAAAATACCCAGATTCTCTCTCATCTTCATCCAAGAAGCAAGCACCGGCAAGCTAGGATGGCATGTGAGTCGCGCCTTCCTCCTACTTGTATGTGCAAATGTGTAAGGCGCAAGGCCCGCTAGACCCGGCAGGAGGACCACTATTTTCGTCTTAGTAGGGGGTGTCATCGAGATATGCGTCCCAATCGGTAATACAGAACAGCTCCTTCCTTGATCGTATTCGTACACTTGTGATTACGTACTCTTCAATGTGTTACGAAGATCTAAGTTTTTGAAGCTCTGTAATGTGCCACTGTTCAGTGGCTGTCTATTTAATATAGATTCATGTCTCGTAGATCTATGCTAAGGCCGGGCTTGCCCTATGTTGATATGTCCCGATCTTGGCTGTCTTGTCTTTGTCTGTTGTCTGCTCTTGACCACACTCAGAGAAACATTGCATAGTCAATGGCTACTTAGACGGCAAAGTCGATGCTTGCTCATCGCCCGTGAATGCCTCCCATCCCGTCGGGTCGAGGTTGTCGTTGAAACACCACACCGTGTATTCGTTGTTATAGTCCATGACCAGAAAGTCGTCGTCGCCCTGAAGCGAGTATTGTCGGATATGTGTCG
Organism: Ophiostoma novo-ulmi subsp. americana; assembly: GCA_029298975.1. Lineage (NCBI taxonomy): Eukaryota > Fungi > Ascomycota > Sordariomycetes > Ophiostomatales > Ophiostomataceae > Ophiostoma > Ophiostoma novo-ulmi. The sequence continues at coordinate 2,129,797 of JANSMA010000003.1, read as the reverse complement.
GCCGGTCCTCCCTACCCTTGCGTAACGTAACCACGTCCAGCCCGAATCGTAGGATGCAGCCGTTCTTGGCCCAATCTTCATCGCTCTGCAACCATGCAGCCGCCGTGCCGGGGTTGATCTCGTGGAACTTGATCCCCCTGCGACGCTCAGGCTTAATAATAGCCGGGTTCTCCAGAATTTCTAACGGTGTGTTCTTGCCGTAGCTGTGGGCTGGCAGCGGTGTCGAGACATACAGCGGCATTGCGGAAAAGGGGGCATCGGCCAAGCAGCGGGCCTCCTCGCCGCCTTCGTCTTCAAACGCCAGCAGCAGCGGCTTGGCGACGCGGATCTTGGCCTTGACTGCATCGCGATAGCGATCTACCAGGGTTATGAGCTGGTTGTTCCAAAGGTGTGTGTTGATGGTATGGAAGTGGTCGGGCCCTATGGTGGGTGACTGCGGCGGCAGCGGGAAGAAGGATATGGCAAACTTGTGCGTGTAAATGTTGAACGACAAGGACCCAATACGGTCGAGCAGGGCAAGAGTCGATGTCTGCTTCCAGCCCGGTGTACCCTTGTCGGCACGCCACGTGGCCACGGAGAAGAGACCGCGCGAGTCGCGTCGCGCATTGGTACCGATGATGCGTGACGGAAAGGCAAAGTTGCTAAAGGGCAGACCGTGGGTAAAGGTCTCAGTGTACTTGAGATTCTGAAATTTGTGCAAGTGAATGCATAGCTCCCCACTAAGACCGTTGGCACCGCCGACCACCTCATAGTTGCCCAGGTAAAAAATGTCGCGGTTGAGAGGATCCAGCAGAAAATAGCTCGGCAGACGGCCGTCTCTATCGGGCTGGCGGAACCTAGGATCAAAGCCGGTCATGTCGACCTCTCTCACAGGACCGCCTGTCTTCCATACAAAGATGTTGCCTTGTGATAGGATATAGACGGCGTTTCCAAGTGTTGCGACGGTGTCCATCTGCGCAGGAATCGTCTTGGTGTATGTGTCTCCCGAGGCAAAGTCCCATGCCATTCTATCAGTCAGCAACTCTCCTAGGTCTGTATGATCATCTACGACTGCATATGAATGTCTACAATTGTCTGTCAACTTACATGCTGGTGCCGGCGTTTGTGACAAGCAGCTGGTCGCCAAATGCACACAGGATGTGCACTTGTCCTCGCACAGTGCTGTTCATCACGTTTAGGATTGCTCGCTTTCCAGTCCGTAGATCATCGACAATAAACGACACATAGGTAGTGCTGATAGACTCCCAGGCAAGCCGGCCGTATGCGTAGTCAGGGCTCATGTACGTCTCAAGATCACTGTCTTCGTCTTCGTCGGATGAAGATATGTCCTCTTGTCCACTTGCGAGTAGGTCTGGTGGTGGGTAGGTTGGTAGCAGCGGTGTTGGTTGTTTCTTTCGCCGCTTGAAAGGGGGTCGTTCAGTGTTGAGCCATGTCAATGGCCTTCGGGGTTTGCTTGTTTCTTCTGCTTTAGCTGCGGCCAGCTTTTCTGTTTGTGCTTCAACATACTCCATTGCCAGCCGTGCAGGAGGGTACTTGCAGTGCCGGAAAACATATGAGAACCGGCCCTGCGCCCGCACCGCATGCTGCTTGGCCATGTCGGTAAATATCTGTGCCACCAGCGTATCTAGACTGTTGTCATCTGTCTTGTCGCCTTCCGAATCCCCTTGCTTTTGTTTGTGTACGACATCAATATACTCAAGCAGAGACGGGAAGCACCGACGGGCCAGCTTTTTGAGCATCGACTCGTGCAACAGTGCTAGCCGCCACCTGCTCGACACCTGGAGGCAGCATCCCAGGTCGGACGGTCCTAGATCATCTGCAACCAGGATCTGCAGCTCTGGAGGTAGTCGCGAGAAAATATCGGTACGTAGGTCGAGGCTAGCTAGTCGTTTCTGTAGCATCCAGATCTCGTCGAGGGACAAATCAGACACGAGATCAAGGAGATACTTCTTGCGGTTTGTGGTGATGGCATCCATATCAATGCATGTGGCCGTGGCCGTGGCCGTAGTGGCTGGCCTCAGTGTGAGAGTTGTTTCCCGGCCTTCGGATCCGATCTGTGCTGCCGCTTGTGACGTTGCGACGGTGGTGGCGGCTGTGGTGTCGGCATCGATGGTGGTGACGTCGACGGGGCGTCCACTACCGCCGCCGCTGGGACGATAGTGATCTGCCATTGCAACCGACGGCTATAGCACAGTGAATAGTGTATGATGTATGATGGATAGAATTTTTTGTATCGTTTCGTTTTGCTTTCTTTTTGGTGTTGCACTGGGCCCGGCTGGACCTCGTATTCATTAAACAAGCTTGTTGATGTGCGTGACTAGCTCCGTGGGGATAAGAATCCCGGGCTCGTAGTCCGTAGTGGTCTACGCGCCATAAAAGAAGGTAAGAATGGAGGCGGGAAAAAGGGAGAGGTGAAGGAAAAGAAAAAGGAAAAAGGAAAAAGGAAAAGGAAAAGAAAAATCGGAATATAGCTTTCAAGAAGGGCCGGTGCGAATAAGTCAGAGAGCGGGTTGGAAAGTAAGTGTAAATGGGTCTCTATATGTAGGAGCACGGAGCAGTAGGGAGCCGTTTAAGGGTCCTGCCGTTGCGGGTTGAGACCAGGCAGTCCAACGTGGGGTTCTCAGGTTCCGGGGAGGTGGCTCGGTCGCCGTGTCCCTCTTTCCGTTTGGGGATTTATTGCTCTCTGAGTCCCTTTCAATCCCTCCGAATCTCACTCTTTTTCTCAGACTCTGCATCTATGTGCATAAGTCAGCTTTTGATGCATTGCCACTGCCAGAGATGGAAAGAAAGAGGACAGAAAGAAGAAGGAGCGATCGAGATGGTGGTGGGTGGGCAGAAGTGGGGCAACCGTGTAAGCCCTGCAGATCGCCAATGGTCTGACAAGAGGCAGAAATACGTTGCCACGCTACGAACTGTAGTTCACGCTGTAGGGCAAGGTGTCGACGTTCAATCCGGGGTTTTTGTTACTTGCATCTGCCGGCCTTGTAATTGTTTTTCAGGCTTCTTTTCTTTGGCCGTTGCCATTAGTGTTGGCGGTGCCCCCGGGGAGGCCTGCCAGAGAACAAAGAATGAAGATCAGGAAATCAGACGACAAGACAAAGACGGCCAAGAAGACCCCTGTTCTTGCTTTTGTTTCGAGTCTAATCATCTGTGCCTGTTACTTTAGTCCTTCTTACTCTCACTGTACTTCTACATGGTCTCTCCCGCATGTCTCGTGCATGTCTCGTGTCTCATGCCGTTCTCGAGGGGCCTAGACCTGACAGGCGGGCAGGCACCAGGAATTTAGTCCAGCAGAGCACAGCGTTGATCAGATGGTCTGGAGGGTTCTTTACAGGGTCTGGATCATTGAATTAGTAGTTTGTCCAGTTGTCCAGCTGCCGTGGCTAGTTGCACGGCGGTGGGTAAGGTACAAGTCACGACAGGAAGACTCGCTCTAATGGTGTGATTATGTAAGTGTGGCTGTCAGCTTTTCTCTACCATAGCATCTCGGATGTACAACAGGCCAAGAGCCCGCACTACATGCACAAAACAGGGAAGCAGAGTCAGGACTACATTAGTATCACAAGATATAATGTGAGCTAGAGTAGCTGCAGGAATGGCGTCGGTTCGTCGTTTCGGGCTCGCATGCTGGCTTGTCCTTTTTGGAATGAGACGGTGATATTGCGTCGGTATTATTTATTTAATGATGAAGATTTTATTTTACTCAGTATATTAATTGATCTATTGCTTCAACTCTTGATTCGTTTGTTGATTGATTATTTACGATTTTATTTTATTGATTAATGTTTTGATTTTTTTGCTCTGCATGCTTATTTACTTTTTTGTCTGCTCGAAAGCAAGCTGCACTTATTGTCTATTCATTGTAATAAACCAGATACTTACATCATCGTCTACTTGATATTTTCCCATAACACATAACAATAACAAATAACACCAAACCTAGCAGTGAATAGAAAATTGCTATGATGTTGTTCTTACCTCATCGTGTCGTCTCAAATAGGCCGTGCCTTCCCCTACCCGACGTCGGACCCATGACCCCGCCGAGTTTTACGTACCAGAAAACTTTTTTTGACTCACGGATGCTTATCGATAAGAGATATTCGACTCATTGAGTTGCTCGAATTAACTAATTCACGCCACTTGGTATAATGATTGTTACTGTTGATTGTTTACTTTTGTTGCTTTGATTCAGTTTAGTCTTTTCAAATTCCCCAATCTTCACATACATATCCAACATAATGGTCTGGCGGTTGCAAGCCGTGAACGCGGCCAAGGCGGCCCGGAGCGTTGTCGCAAGCTCTACCACTGCGGTGTCGGCCTCGACCCGTCGCTCAGCCATTGTGGCTCGCCCAGCTGTCCGGTCCATCTCTACAACTATCCGCCGCATGGCCGATGCTCTTGCATCCGAGCTGCACAGCGAGACCGTTGTCGCCCAGAGCGACCCCTATATGGTGGCCACCTACTCGCGCCCTGCCCCCGTTTTTGAGCGCGGTGCTGGTACTTACCTGTGGGACCTCGAGGGAAAGCAATATCTCGACCTGACAGCTGGTATTGCAGTAAATGGCCTTGGCCACTGCGACCCCGAGGTTGCTCGCATCATTGGCGACCAGGCCAGCACGCTGATGCACGCCTCCAACCTGTACCACAACATCTGGACCGGCACTCTGTCGCGCAAGCTCGTCGAGGAGACCACCAAGTCCGGTGGCATGGCCTACGATCCCATCAAGGCCGTCTTCATTGCCAACTCGGGCAGTGAGGCCAACGAGGCTGCTATTAAGTTTGCTCGCAAGGTCGGCAAGGTGCGCGACCCCTCAGGCAAGAAGACCGATATCGTTTCCTTCTCGGGCGCCTTTCACGGTCGCACCATGGGTAGTCTGTCGGCCACGCACAACCCCAAGTACCAGAAGCCGTTTGCGCCTATGGTTCCCGGCTTCCGCTGCGGCACTTTCAATGATGCAGACCCAGTCGTGCTTGAGGCTCTCGTGACCCCCGAGACCTGTGCCGTCATTGTTGAGCCCATCCAGGGTGAGGGCGGTGTCAACGTTGGCACTGAGGAGTTTATGGTCGCTCTGGCTAAGCGGTGCCGCGCTGTCGGTGCCGTTCTGATCCACGACGAGATCCAGTGCGGTCTTTCCCGTACCGGCGGCACTCTTTGGGCCCACGCCCACCTGCCCAAGGAGGCCCACCCCGACATTGTCACGGCAGCCAAGGCTCTCGGCAACGGCTTCCCCATTGCCGCGACACTTGTCAGCGGCACTGTCGCTGACGCCATGAAGGTCGGTGACCACGGCACCACATACGGCGGCAATCCGCTGGGTTCGCGCGTTGCCACACACGTGCTGGGGCGCCTGAGCGACTCAAAGCTGCAGTCGGACGTTGTCGCCAAGGGCGCTGTCTTTGTGCGCGGCCTGCAGCAGCTGCGCCAAAAATACCCCGATGTCATTACTGAGATTCGCGGCCGCGGCCTGATCCTGGGTGCCCAGCTGACATGCGACCCCAACCCCATCATCGAGGCAGCCCGCAACCGGGGCCTGCTGGTGATTAGCTGCGGTACCAACACGCTGCGCTTTGTGCCGCCACTGACCATTACTGAGTCTGAGATCCAGGAGGGTCTCCGTCTGCTGGATCTGGCCATTGCCGATTCGCGCAAGTAATTCCCTAGTCTCTGTCCCATTTTGTCATTCTCTTTTCCCATTTGGCCTTTTTGCACCTTCTTCTTTGCATTTCTTTTCATAGAGTTTTCTGATTATCTCTGACTATCTCTGATAATCAGATTTAGATAACCAGTACTTAGCGAGGAGATAGACGAGTACGAGTGTCAGCGTCTGGCGTCAAAAGTTATGATAATAGTTGCTGGCTTTGTTTGGCCATTTTAATAGAATAATGTTCACGTTGTGTTTTTCTAAAATAAAACCAGTGCCCCGTTTTGTCTACTTTATGTCAACGACTAACACGCTCTGGCTTACCTAAATGGCACGCGTCACGTAAGCACCCGTTGCAATACTAGGAGGCTCCGAGGCTGTAAGCCTGCCAGTGCCAATGGCGGCCGACTCGCGTTGTGAACTCACATTGCGGAGTCTTTTCTTTGAGAAACAGATTATGGTAATATGATCAAACCGAGAGGCTAGACAGTGTCATTGACGCCACTTTTTACAGATTCACAGATCTAAAAGATTAGGCCAAGGCTGCACTAAACGTCATAGCTCATGGCCACGCGCGTGCAGACTCTGCACTTTGTCAAAGATATAAATTTGAATATCAAATTATTATCAATAGCATCAACAGCATTGAGATATCCACTGCTTGAACGAATTAGAGCTGTTGTAAATGTCAAACCCGTGTGAGGCTGCAACAGAGATTAGAAATTCAAGAATGGATAACAAAGGAAGAATCTTCCGACCTCACCCACACCAAAGTCCAAGTCTAAAATCCCGGTCTGTTTATTTATATTCAGATTCATTGGTAGATGGGTTTTCATTTTTTTTAATATTTGTACCTGGATATCTCCCGCTGCAAATTGACCGACATCATATAGTGTAGATGTGAAGATATGGTGACTTGAGTATCTGTCAAGGATAACGTTGGTGAAAGCTGCACAACTGTGCAATGCATCTAGCTACGACTGAACAAATACTCAATTAATGCGAGGTATAGGTCGGATCCGACATGCAACATGGCTCTCTCACTGTGACATATTGCTTAAGTCCTAGTTGCTTGCTTTGCGGGTTCATCGCAGCTTTCGGTCTAAATGCTTGTATTTGCTTCGGGGATACGAAATGGAGCTGTGTCTGGTGACTCGCGAGCCAATCATTGACAAGATATTAGATTGCCCAGTCCATTTTACAAGAAAGAAAATAGGCACCAGACTAGTTTTTTATGGTCTTTGTGGTGATGCGCCTTGTCTTAAAGTCCGGTGCTGCTAATTAAGTCTCCTGTGATTGGTTGCAGTTAGAAATACTGAGTAATAGCCAGTACTTGATTGGCTGAATTGTCTACATAATAATGGAGACATTGCCTCTCACCAATTTTTTGGTGTGGAACAGCCAAGGGCGGATGCAATCCAGGTCATCTTCGGTTTAGGAAAAGAAAGCCAAAGAACCCAGAGAAGGGTCAAAGCAAGTAGACAAAGCGGCGAGGGGGTTCCTTGGGACCTCCTTGAGCCATCAACAGAAAAGTATTAAACATCGTCTGTATCCTCGTCCTGTCCATCTCCTGACATCTCTCCCATCAGCTCAGTCTTCGTCTTATAGTTACTTTGTGTTAGTGACTAGCGTACCTTCCTCTTTTGTCACCTTACAAATCACCACACTTTTTCAATATCTTTCATCTTGTCAATCTGCTCTCCTCCCTTCTCTACTATCATATACATCGACAGCAGCAACAATAGCCAAATGGCATCCCCTTCGCCTACCATGTCTTACTCGTCCATCAACACCTTGGCCACCGAGGTCGACCCTCTCATCGAGCGCCGCTCCGACAGCAGCCTGACCCGTATTTCTTCCAGCAGTACTACCCACTCCGAGCGTCACTCCGACTATAACGATGTTGTCCGTGATATCATTATCGGTTTCGCCGATGGCTTGACTGTCCCCTTTGCTCTGTGCGCCGGCCTGTCCACCCTCGGTGACACCCGTCTCGTTGTCATGGGCGGTCTTGCCGAGCTGTTCTCGGGCGCCATCAGCATGGGCCTCGGTGCCTACCTGGCCGCAGCGACTGAGAAGGAGCACTACCACAGCGAGGAGGCCCGCGAGTGGGACGAGGTCAAGAACAAGCCCGAGGCTGAGCGCCAGGAGATCTTTGACATTCTCGCCCAGTACAACATCAGCCACGAGGCGGCCAAGCCCCTCGTCAACGAGCTGTGCAGGGACCCCGAGATGTGGGTGCGCTTCATGATGCACTTTGAGCTGAAGCTGGAGTGTCCCGAGACCAGCCGCGCATGGTTGTCGGCCCTGACCATGGGCATGAGCTACTTTATCGGCGGCCTGATCCCCATGATCCCTTACTTTATGATGAAGCGCGCGGGCGACGCGCTGCTGGTTTCTGTTGTGATCACTGCTCTGATCCTTCTGGCATTCGGCTATGTCAAGACAATTGTGACTGTTCACAGCCGCGCGGCCGGTATCTGGGGTGCCCTGCAGACGTTGCTGATAGGTGCTCTGGCAGCGGGTGCTTCGTACGGTATTGTGCGGGCTCTCGACTCCGGCAGCCACCAACCATGAGCAGTTTGAGGTTTATATCTGTTTCCGGCAAGCACTTGCTTGCTATTTAATGACTTATGATCAGACCTAAGAAGGGTCGGTATCAACAAGATAAAACTGTTTGCTTTATAGGAGTTTTGGGTTGGGTCTTAAAGGATTGGCCTTTGATTTGCCGTTTGGGGCGTTTGGACTGGGCAACGGGATAATATCTTCTCTCAGAATAGCATTTGCATACATCAATTTCATTATTTACATACCATATTTTTGTCCAAAGTGAGAAAACAAAACAAAAACAACAAATGTTGTATCCATGGACGGTAGCATCAAGGAAACCGATTATATAATCATCACTTAAGATACATGACATAATTAAACTTATCCTTATCGTATCGAAGATATCCGATCTTACCCCTGAAAGAAGCCGTCAAACGACCGCGCTAGCTCTAGCTCTTTCAGGCCTGTGCTCACCACTGACGTCCACTCACCTCTCTCAATACATAGCCAGATAGGCGGGACGCCATATTGCGCTGCACTGCTGCTAGTGGTGACGGCACAAATGCACAATGCAAGATACAGTGCTTGCAGCAGCCGCCTGCAGCTACAGGCAAGAAAGACGACATGCATGAGGATGCGAAACAGTGGACAGCTTAAACAGGGGCACTTTGCCTGGCTCTATCAAGGACTGAGCTATTGTCGCAACAAGCCACTGGCATGCTCTATATATCTGTTAGGCTTTGCTCGAGCGTATATTACTGAGTAAAGAGTCTTTCTTATGGCTTGTCAGATATCTGATTTTTTCTGTGCGAACACGCAAATAGTCACAATCACAATCACAATCAAACAATAAACCTACAATCTACAAAACAATCAAACGATAAACGGCCTTACCCCTTTCAAATGGTTCATCAATATTACCGTTTCTCATTTCCTCTACTCCGTAGTCTATCTGCCAACGGTCTCCGTAATCGTAATCCGTATTATTGTCCCACTGCAAACGTACTCAACTCGACTTCCACCAGGACCTTATTTCCTTAGAATGTAAAATTATGGCGAGAATGCCGGGGTATTATTGTACAGTTGTCTATTATGGCTTGCGTTGTGCCGTTATCAACTGGTGTCTGAGCGCACAATCAACTCTGGTCCAGTGCTCCTGTTGCTACGTCTTCTAAAAGCCAAGGCACGGGATAGAAAGTATCTCACTCGTTAAGAGGTAGGAAGCGTACTTTATACAGAGTAGAAAATAAGAAGTAATAATAGGAATATCTGGTTATAATAGACTGATTCTTGGAAACATGACGCAAGCCAAAGTTGCTGAGATCCGAAACACAGCAGAACCAACAGGGCCAACGACAGGAAGCAGGGCTTTGGCCGAGGACCAGCTCTTTTTTTTTTTAAGTTTTTAAGGAGGCGAGAATATTAACAGTTTATTACAGTGTAAATTTCAATTTACGCGTAGGGCAACGTGTGAAACTATCACAGTCGCGCTAAAATGCACTGGAAGCTAGAATGCTCAGTCAGTTAGTGTTAATTCGTGTCAGAGAGGGTCCATGCTGGACAATGGGCTAGTGCTAATATTTAGTGCTATGCTGGCTCTAACTATAATCAGCATGCAGCCAATCACATGCCGTATCCCTGATTGACATACAGGACGGGGCCGGGGTCCGTAGAGCTTGCAGTGTGGTAGCCTTTGGGCTCTGGTTCTTTCCTTCTGTCCCAAGGATGCACACTGTTTTTGCAATGTGTGTGAGTGGAAAAGGGAAGGAGCCAGGGGGAGCGTACAAGGCCGATGCACGTTAGTAAAGTGGCACAACATGTGTAAAAAGAGGAGTAAATTGACTGATTGTGAGAAAGGGAAAGGGGAAAATGTCTAGCAGGGCAGGTGCGATAGGCAATGGGCACAAAGTCTGGTGGGCAACAGGGAAGGTGCGAACTGGTGATAATTCAGACAGGGAAAGAGCGCCAGGGTCGCAAATCCCAATCCTAATAGTATTGCTATCACACAGGGCAGCCGTCACATCGAGCACATTCTTCATTTTGGTAGCAATCGCAACCTCCAAAACCCAAGCGTATAGTGCACTTCTCCCATCGTTCGTTTGTTTCACCACATCAAGCCCCATCAGTCCCAGTCCAACCTCTTATCCACTTGAGCTGTCTCCGAGGTGGGAGATATCTTCTCCACGTCCAGGGGCCCTTTTTCATTTATTTATATTTATTTCGGAATAACTCCATTTTAATATTCGGCCCCCCTCGTCGACCCAGCTGAGCTCGTCGCTTCAGTCACCACTGCGCGCACCATTGAGAGCTTTTCCAGGCTTCTCTCATTGCCTTGCTACGAAGTATCGTGTTTGCTCTGCTCGCTGCTCTGTCTAGGCCTTCTCCACCGGCCGTTGATTTGATTGACTGCGCGACGAGATCCTCCCCTGCTGCTTCCTCCTCCTTTGTCCACCACCCCAGTCGTTTGTCTTTTTTAATCTCGTGCAGGACGATCATTTTGTGCTTTCCCTCGACTCCATATTACATACATTCTCCGTGTACAGGGACCCAAAAGGTACGACTCTCTCCCGCCCCCTACCATATCCTTTCACCCCCTACTATCGACATCCCGCCCCTGAACAACGCGCTCTGGCACTTTGAGGATCCAAAACGGAACGCGATCGTCGACAGTAGACAGTTCAGAGTAAAGTTATCCAGTGGGTGCAAAATCTACCGCGAGCGAGAACACGATACCCAAACGGCTCGTCCACTTCCACTCCACGCTCGGTCTACCTCCAACCTCCGAACTCCCTACAACCCATTCATTACCCAACGTTGCACTCTGGACTCCCACTCCAGCCCACAGTTCATAGGCCACTGACACAACATACCCATTCAGCGTCGACAATTGTCTTTTTTTCATCTTTTCGAGCCCACGACGACGGCAACCCTAAGCTCTCGACACCGAAATACATCTCTCCTCTCTCGTCGATACTCTCCTCTACCCCTTTGAGCGCCGGTACACTCCCACCTCGATGCAAAGTACCACCACCACCACCAATCCTACGCCATCCTCACCTGCATCTGCATTTACACTTGCACCTGCCTGTACGTTTACTCGTTTACTTGCTTGATATAGGATTTTCCCCTGCGTACATGTGAGACCCTCTGCATGAGACTTTAGTGTGAGACCTCTGTGAGACCTCTTGTCTATTGCTTTCATGTGCTTTGCATCTGCTTTAGTCAATGGCCCTCCGCGCCTCAGCTGTCCTGCTTAATGGTCCCGACTGTAAAAGTACCATGTCTCTCTTCCCATACAGCCTGTCTAACCTGATCTAAGACAGGACTCTTATACGATCTCCCTCCATGCGATGCCCGTGAGTACAGCCTTGAAAGCCTCACTATCACGCGCATAGCATCGTTGCGCGTGGCACAGAACCACGCCGTGCGACAACCTGCTGTTTCCCGACACTCGTTTTAGACGCCAGACAATACACGCGCAAAGGCCGCCATCTGTGACACGACGCCATCTCCACAAGCTGCTCTTGACTCAGGAACAGGATCATTGGTGCCTGTCTTGCTGAGCATAGCTTCGCATACATCTTCCCCCAACCTACCACTACTATCACAACATTCACCACCAACATCACCTTTGCCAAACCTCACAATGCCTTGGCAACCATTACCGCACATCGCATTTGCGGTTGCGACCTTTCCCTTCTCTGCATCTTACCCTGAGGACCTCGTGCTCGAAATCGGCGACGAACTATACATTATTGAAGAGACACCAGACGGCAATTGGCTACGTGGCTACCTGCTTAAGCCGCCTAGCTTGCTTGCCGGTCTCACATCGGTCAAGGGCCAGACTCTTGAGGCACGTGTCTTCAGCGGCATCTTCCCCCGGAGCTGTGTCGAGGTGCGCGAGCTGCTAGGCGAGTCTGAAGCTGGCGACGCAGAAAACGTCGAGAACGAGGTCGAGGGTGGCGATACAAGCGACAATGGTGCCGTCCACCAGGGCAGCGACTCGGCAAAAAACAGCATCGCTGGCCGCCGCCGGCAAAAGAAAAGAGCGGCACTGAAAGAGCTCGACCCCAACGGTGTCGACAACATATCTAAGCACTCATCTAGGGCCCGGTCGGCAGCCACAATATCCAGCCATGAACGCCTGTCTGTACCCATCAAGCGTGACCCTGATGCTCCCCGCCCACAGGCACCTGTACCTATGCTCAAGATTGGCGACGAGACGCCTACCTCTGCTGCCGAACCGCTCATCGACGAGATTGCATCTTGCCTCCGTGAATGGCACTCTACCAACCTCCACGAGCTGCTCCTGTCGCGCCAGTATCATAAGCTCGACATCCTCTCCCAACTAATCACTTCTCTTAACCAGGCTCGCCAACAGTTCCTCCACAACGTTCTGACCACCTGGGAATACAAAAAGCTGCGTGAGAAGACGGTCTGGGACTTGGTGCGCGTCAACAAGCTCTGCGGTGGTGAGGTCATTGTGCGTGACCCTGCCCAGCGGGGTCGCATCCTCACCGGCGACGACTCTGTAGTTGAAATCACCCAGCTCCAGTCTGTCATGAGCATGCTGAGCGAGCCGCCACAGCCCACCATCGAAACAACTGCGCTCCATCACCTGCTGGTCGACATCAAGGGCTTTGCTGGCGCATCGACCGACGGCACCTCTCTGGTTTTGAGCCTCGTTGGCCGTGTTGGCGGCAGTCTTGTTCGTCTTTCTGAAAACTATAGCATCACATCGCCACCCGGTGGATCGATCAACAACCTGGCCCGTGGTCTCAGCATGCGCACGCTCTTTACCGACCTGTCATCCGGTGATATCGGTGAAGCACCTAGCCTTGACTCGGAGATTTTCCTTGTCGTCGCTGTCCGTTCCTCTCAGCAACTTCCCGTCTCAGCACAGCCTGCTGGCAAGCCGATGTCTCGCTCCGGTACGGGCTCGGCTGGCTATAGCAGTGCAAATACCATGCCTGGCACGGCCGGATCCAAGGAGCCCAACCGCCCGCCCCTGTCTAGTGGGAACAAGTCAGTACGGAGGAGTTTGATGTGGGCCGGTAAGAACACTCGCGCACAATTCTCACGTTCAGGCACTGGAAACGCAAAGCTCGACTCGCTTAACGAGAACGCCGACGTACCACCAAATACCGGCGGTACTAGCAGAGACGGCCCACCAAGCACGGCAAATTCGAGAAGCGGCGGCCGCAACTCCATCGATGGAGGTGCAGGTCACCATGTAGAGGTGGAGCGTATGACAGGTGTTGGTGTATTGAAGCTCAATGCTCTCATGAAGCAGCAAAACGACGAGGTCGAGCATGTCATCAACATCTGGGCACCATCGGACCGCCAGGGCAGCATGTCCGGCGACAGAATGGGTGACAATTGGGATCCGCTCATTCAGGACCTCATGTCTAGTAAAAGCGGCTATTTCGATAAATCTCGTGGCGCTGAGCGTGTCCAGGTCCACCTCCGCGCATTCGACCACCAAGACGCCGACTCGCTCATCAAGGCGACACCCACCCTGCTCGCAGGAATCAGCAAGACAAACAAGATGGGCTTCTCTGGCGCACCAACAAAGCCCCGCTCCGACATCTACGTGACTCTGCATGACGCTGTACTCACACGCCAGGTCTTGTTGTCTCGATATGGCACTAGTCCTTCGTCTCTCCCCAGTGGACTGATTGGCAGCAACCTCCAGGTTACACTCGAAGTGCGCCGCTCAAATGGCGAGCGTATTGACAGCTGTATCCACCCATACTCCAACAGCGAGGCACTGAGCACATGGCGCTCTCTAGCTACCGAACGGGGCGATGGCTGGCGCCAGACTTTGCGCCTATCCTTGTCTCCCCAGGACGTGGACACGGCACATATTGCAATGTTTGTTGCAGACGCGCCAAACCCTCCTTTTGCCGTCGCCTACATGCCTTTGTGGGACCAGGCCGCATTCGTGCGCGATGGCAAGCACCCGCTTCTGCTGTATCGTGTAGATGAGAACACTGTTGCTCCTCGGCCGCCAGCGAACGCACCTCCTGGCCGTGGTGGCTACCTCTCGCTGCCCTGGAGCACAAAGGGCCGCGGTGATGCACAGGCCGAAGTTACTGGTCCTCTTGCCACGCTCCGCGTCGAGTCATACCTGTGCAGCACCCGTTTCTCCCAGGACCGTGTTGTGCTCGGCCTGCTTGGATGGCGCAACGGTCCTCGCGACGCTATTCCGGGCCTTTTAAAGCAGCTTATCTTTGTCCCCGAGATTGAGGTTGTCAAGCTGCTTAGCGATGTTCTGGATGCGCTCTTTGCTATTCTAGTTGACTATGCCGGCAACGACGAGTACGAGGACCTTGTCTTTACTGCTTTGGTCCGTGTGCTTGACATTGTCCACGATCGTCGCTTCAATGTCGGCCCCCTCGTCGACTACTACGCCGAGAACAAGTTTAACTACCCCTTTGCGACCCCCTGCCTTGTCCGCTCGTTCACACGCCTGCTTGCGAAGCCGACCGAGCCAGAAATCTCACGTAAATTGCGTGCTACGTTCAAGGTCGTGCGCCAGATCCTCAAGTTCATCACGCATGCGCGTGATCAGCAAAAGGTCAAGGAAGCCGGCATTGGCATTACGAGTACGACGCCCGGATTTACGCGCCACCTACAGACAATTTTCAAGGCTCTTGAGAACATGATGCGCAACACCGCCCCTGTTCTTGTCGGTAGTCAGACACTGGCAGTACAGCACTTCCACACATGGCTGCCTGAGCTGTCAAATCTGCTTACCACAGAGGAGATCCTACATATAGCTATTGATTTTATGGATGCTTGCGCCAATGTGAAGGGCAAGCTGGTTCTCTATAAGCTGGTATTGATCATTAACTACTCGCGCCTAGACATCTTTTCGCATCCCGAGCAGCGGTCTGCGCTGAGTGCCAACACCGTACGCTGGATTGCACCTCACTGGGGCCTCAGCGACGATGTGACAGATCAGTGGAAGGAGCAGGTCCGTCTGTGCTGCTCTATCCTGGCCAGCCAGATCAACCATCTCGGCCCCGAGATCCCCGACTACATTCCCAAGATTCTTGAGTCTTACCTCGCTATCCAGCAATCCATCGAGACCGCATCGTCGACAAAGGCCACAGCTACCGCAACTGGCGTGCACACACCGGTCAAGCCAACACGCACGCGTCTATCTCTTTTGTTTCCTACCCAGTATCCGTTCCCATCACGGCCAATCGCTGCGGCCGAGGGCAGCACTGAAGAGCCCCTGGACGGCCGCCTGCAGACGACCGAGCTGCAAAAGGCCAACAAGAATCAGCAGGAGCAGCCTGTCTTTGACGAAGCTCTTGTCGAACTCTCAGCTGTCTTGTCAGCTCTGTCCAACTCCCCTAGTGGTATGCAGCTCGAGCTCGCAGATGGTGATCTTGCTGTCATTTTCGAAAACACGCTTCGCGTCCACATGAGTATTCTGCGAGGCGAGGCCTTCCCGTCGACTTGGCTGAGCACGCACATTTTCCACCATAAGTCTACTATGCGTACCCTGCAGTATCTAGCCACAATTTTGCTAGACAGTTTCTTGCCCGACCCCGATGATGCAGAGGGCTTCAACACGGAGCTTTGGAAGATGCTATTCAGTACACTTCTAATGCTTGTCAGCAGCCCGTGCCTGGCTCTTGAGACGTTCCCCGAGCAGAAGCGGCGCGCAGTGTGGAAGATTGCTGGCGACGTTCGCGAGCACGGAGCCGATCTCCTGCGCCGTACGTGGGAGGCCATTGGATGGGAAGCCACCGTCGACGAGCGCCAGCGGTACGGCCTGAACAAGATGGGCGGCTACCAGGTGCAGTATGTTCCTGCTCTTGTCGGTCCCATCGTTGAGCTCTGTCTTAGTGTGCACCAGGGTCTGCGTCGCGTGGCTGTCGAGGTCCTGCAGACAATGATTGTCAGTGAATGGACTTTAAGCGAGGATCTGTCCATTATTCAGGCCGAGATCATCGACTACCTCGACCACTACTTCAAATCGAAGCCGTTGACTGAGAGCATCCTGCAGAAGCTCTTTGTGGGCGAGCTGCTCGACCGGTTTACCGCTCTGTCTGTAATCCCCAACGAGCCCCTGTACACCGCTCTTCGTGAGCTGATTGGCACAATTGATGAGTTCCTTGATCTCCTTGTCGCTGTTCATGGTGGCGATGGTGGTGGCGCGGTCGGTAGTGCTGCTTCGACCGGTGCGGGTACTGGCGTTGTTGCTGGCAATTCTGCATCTGGTGAGGCCTCAAGCTTGATTGACCGTCTCCGATTAATGGAGTTCCTCCGTGACATGCAAAAGGAGGAGATGTTTGTCCGCTATGTGCACCAGCTGGCCACATTGCAGGCCGCATCGCGCAACCATGCCGAGGCCGGCCTGGCATTGCGCCTGCACGCGGAGCTGTACGACTGGGATCCTTTACGGGGAGCCCCTGCACTGGCAGATCCCCCTTTCCCTCCACAGTCGCACTTTGAACGCAAGGAGCGGATCTACTTTGACATGATCAAGCACTTTGAAGAGGGTGAGGCCTGGAGCAGTGCTCTGACGGCATACAAGGAGCTGCAGGTGCAGTACGAGACCAATGTCTACGACTTTTCCAAGCTGGCACGTACGGAGCGCGCAATTGCGACAGTGTACGAGACGATTGCCAAGAGCGACCGGCTGGTTCCCAAGTACTTCCGGGTGGTATTCCGGGGTCTTGGTTTCCCGGCCAGCATTCGCGACAAGGAGTTTGTGTACGAGGGATCACCCAACGAACGCACAGGTGCATTTACCGACCGTATGCAGGAGCAGTATCCTGCGGCACAGATTCTTGTTGTTCCTGCGGGCCCTGGTGCAGCACACTCCCGCATTGGATCCGGTCTGGGCGGCGGCAATGGCGGCAATGCGACCGAGGATATGATTGACGATATTGTGGAAGGTCAGTTCCTAGTCGTATCGGCCATCAGCCCGCACCGCGACCTCAAGCACCACGTGTTCCAGCGCGCGCGTGTGCCGCAGGTCATTCGCGACTACCTTGTGTCATCGCACCCGCAGACGTTCTCGGTATCGGTACATCGGCAGACGAGCGGCCCCGTGGCCGAGCATTATGTGGACAAGACCATCTATACGACAGTCGAGGCGTTCCCGACGATCCTGCGGCGCAGCGAAATTGTTTCTGTTGGCGAGACACGGCTATCGGCCAAAGAGGCTGCTCTTGAGCGTATCCTGCGCAAGACCGCTGAGATGACCGTGGTCGAGAAGCGCATTGTCGAGGGGGATAACTCGACAGAGACGGCACAGCTTCTGCTGGATGCGATCAGCGTTTCCGTCAACCCGAACTCAGAGAACAGTGTTGTGGGCTACCGTGAACTCTTGCCGACTGGCCGTCGTGACAGCCAAGCTGGCCAGGACGGCTCAGACGATGACGAAGACGAAGAGCTCGACGACGACGATGAGGACAGTGTGCCGGAGCTCGATGCGCAAGAAAATGCAATCAAGATGGCCCTTGTTGACCATGCAATGATGATCAAGCGCAGCTTGAGCCTAATCGGCAAGTCGCACGTCGAGCAACTCGCGAACCACGCCGATGACCTATCACAATGTGAGTGTTTATGAGACAAAAGTTACATAGAACCAAAATCAACAGGTACTAACAACAAGCAGACTTCGAGGCAGCATTTGCACCTGAAATTGCCATCTTTACGCCGCAGGCTGTGATAGGCATTGCGTCTCCCTCACCGACATGGCCGCGCACATCTCCGACAGATACGGTGCCTCCAAGGTTACCTGACGTCGCGGCGACTCTGGAGAGTGGTGCCGGCAGCTCTGTGGTGATCAGCTCGAATGTGAACGGCGGTGTTACTGTTGAAGAAACTGCTACAGGCCAGCCGGTGGCCCTGCGTCCGGCACGTGGCACACGGCTGTCGTTCTTGGGTGGCGGCAGCAGCGGTACAAGTGCGCACCGCAAGTTGGACAGTGTCCACTTGCAAAACGGCGATAACACAATCCTGGAATCGCGGCAAAGCAGCACGGCAGGAGGCGAGGGCGACTCTGTAAGCGATCACAGCCGGACACGTGGCCGCGACAACCCGAACCGGCGCAGCTTCTTCCGCACTGCGAGTGACAAGACACACACGCTTCCGCAATACGTCGGTCACGAGACGGTGATTACGGGCGGTAGTCTCAACGGCAGTACCAAGAACGCCAACCGGGCCACACGTAGCGGCAACGGCAGTGCCAACAACAGTGTCAATGGACATAGCCACCAGTCCTCGACCAATGGAGCCAAGTCCAAGCTGAACGGCGCAACAGAGTGGGTGGCCGAGCTGGGACTGCGCAAGAGCCTGGACCTGAGCACGCTGGACCGCAAAAAGAGCACGACGGGCGACAGCTTCATGGGCGACAGTAGTGATGCCGACACGGGCAACGGCAGTAGTGGTGGCGGCGGCGGCGGCATTGTCAAGATGGGCAGTGTGCGCAAGCGGCTGAGCATGTTGAAGCTGGGCAAGAAGTCGAGCAAGGCCAACGGCCTTATGGTGGCCGTTGACGAGGAGTAGTCTTGCACACATTCGCTTTTCTTTCTTTCCTTTCTCTCTCTCTCTCATTTCTATTTCCTTCATCTCTTTCGTCATCTTCTCGTTTCATCTGTCTATATTTGTCATCTTCTGCGTTATATCCTTTTGTTTAAAACCTTTCCTATAATCCTTTAACTACAAGCCTCCCGGTTTATTTTTTTCTTTCCTGTTTCTTTTTTATCTTCATCTCTTCACTTCTTGCTTGTCTTCTTATTTACTTGTTCTCTTCTTGTTTCTATTTACTTGTCTGTGCTACTATCTGGTAAAATCTCTCGCATGGTGTTTCTGGTTCTCATCTTCTACTATTCTAATTTTATTGTTTTATCAAATTTTGGTTCTCTTTTTATATTGCTATTATTGAAAGCCACTTGCTTACGGTTTCCCTTTATATCCAACCCTATCAAAAGCAGGAATGAGAGAAGTACTTGGATTAACCTGTGCTGTCATGTGAAGCTATATAAAGCTATATAGAGATAGACCCGTCGTTACAGACTCGTTATCATTACAGCTTCATCAATGTCTGCAGTGAGCATAACAAAATGCTCTTTCAAGGAATCAAGAAGCGCAAGGTCAAGACCGACGACATGGTCACGGAGATGTCTCTGACTCCCGAATATTATGCCCGGGCTGTCGGCAAGAAGCTCCTTAACAGAATCAAATGATAAAGCCACCGGCTGGAATAGCACCCGCTGTCGGCAGCATCTTTGACGCCGCGAGTGTGCTGGATAACCTGGCCGTATTATTTGGCATCCCTGGCGTGTGTGCCTCTGTCGGTGGCCGCGGCGCCCGAGGCACCAGCCAGAAAGTGTGCAGTTTAGGAAAAAAAGACCCAGGTACCGTCGTCGAAGACATTGACGATATTGTCTACGTCGTGGGGCAGATGCAGAAGATCGAGAACGAGGGAAACCATGACGTAGACATGCTGGAGCCCACTGATTACTTGTCAGACGAATACAGCGCTGCCAATAGCCCTATAGAACTGTCTGGCCGCAACTCGTGGCAGCGGCGACAGCGCGGAGGGCAGGGCGAGCCCCTTTACCGTGACCCAGAAGGCTTTGAGACGTGTATTCTCTTCCAGATTGCCAGCGGTCGACGCGTGTTTGGAGAGAAATGGGGGCACCGAGGCGATAATAGGACGAGTTTCGGTGGTGGTTGGTAGTTATAGGAGCTAGTAGCTCATTGTATATTTAATTCATAGCATATCTCAAGTATACCATTCCGGGGGTATAATCTAAAGCATCTAAAGCATCAAAGCACTTTCTGGAGAATGACGACACCAAGTGCCACGGCCAGGCCAACGAGGGTAACAACGGCCAACAACAAAGTGCTGGCCGACGGCACCCACGACGCCGTGGTTGTGCCATCTGTGGTACTCTGGATAATCTCGTCCAGTATTCCGTCCAGCCGTGCGGCCATTTGTGTGTCGGCAAACAAACTGCGCACTCTCTTGCGGCCAGCGTTGGCCATGGACTTGCGCTTGACCTCAGAGATGGTCTTGGTTGCATTGCCCGGCAGCACGTACTCCATCACGCCCGTCCACGCGCCCACATCCTCGCTCGGCCGCAGCCAGCCCGTCACGTCTTCCACCACCGTCTCTGTTGGTCCACCCGAGTTGCACGCCAGCACCGGCAGGCCTGCCAGCATCGCCTCCAGCGGCACAATGCCAAAGTGTTCATTGGCCGGCGTGTACACCAGCAGTCGGCATGATGGGCTGTGTAGCAACAGCGACTTGAGCGCTGACGGCACCGACAGCAAGAACAGAACCTGCACGTCGTTGGGGATGCTGAGGGCTGTCACCATAGTGCGTGCCGTTGCCGTGCGCAGGCCCAGCTCGGTAGCCATAGTTTCCAGCTCGCGGTGGTACTCGACGTTCTCGGCGACGCGGTTATCGTAGCCGCCGGCCACGACGAGACGGGCTGCCTGCTTCTGGTTGTCGGGCAGTCCTGCAAACGCGCGGATGGCGAGGCCGATATCCTTTTTGCGCTCAAAACGGTTGATGCTCAGCACAAACGGCAGACCCTTCCAGAGGTCGACGGGCTCGTCGGCGGCGCCCTGTTTCATTTCCACCGAGTTGTTGTCTTCTTGCGTCAGGTCGATGCACGGGTAGACCACGCGCAGACCCTTGTCATCGTCGTTGTCGATGTTGGCACGTCCCACGGATACCTTGGCTGCCAGTCGTGGCCACGTTGCCGTCACGACTGACTTTGTGAACCGCGAGTTGACGGCCACAGCGTCGGCAAATCCCATGCTCCATTGCTCCAAAGCATCAAACGGCACGCGGTACACGCGCTTCCACCACTTCTGCCGGCCCTTGGCAAGTAGCAAGTCGGGGAAGTGGCAGTAGAAGAAGATGGGCGTCGTTTTGCCAGATTCAGACTCGATGCCGACCGCCCGCAGCAGTGGTAGCCCTGCCGACAGCTGGTCCACAAAGTACGCCGACGCGTGCAGCTCCGCCAGCTCGCCCGTCAGCCAGATCTGCAGCAGCAAGTGCACCTGGCGCGCAATCGCACAAAAGATGGCGAAGCGGCCCAGTAACGATGCCGGCACAACACTGCCGCCGCGCACGCGCACATCCAAGATACCGCCCGCCTCTTTCGGCCGTGCCTCATCAAAACAGTGTGTCGGGTCGCAGTGGCTCGTAAAGATGACCACGCGGTGGCCGCGGTTCTGTAGTCCGACAGCCGCATCGACGACGAGCCGCTCGGCGCCACCAATGCCCAGGTCTGGGTGGAAGAAGACAATCGTCTTTTTGGCTGCCGTCTCGTCTTTTGTTTTTTCTGCCATTCTTGTCGATGTGTATTTGAGATTAAACACAGGTCATTGCAGAAGCTTAGCTCGTAGCTTGAGCTTGACGCGGTTGAAATGACGTTGGAAAGGCTGACGTGACCAGTTGCATAAAAGTGGATTAACATGCATACAGTGTGGGTTCTCAATCACACCAATTTTGCATCAGTACACACTGTATCTACACTGTACTATGTAAGCTCATACAACAGCCTCAACATCAGATACATCAGATACATTAGATATAATTATACTTATTCAAAGCAATATTCATTATCGTCAAAATCCTAAACTCCTGCTGCTTGGATGCAAGCCGTAAACCAAAACCAATTACAACCCAGAAAACCAGTGTCATCCTTCTTTTCTATCGTACAATTCTTCGTCTCTCTTTTCTTCTTCCTCCTCGACGACGTCCTTCTTCTCTGACATTAATTGCATCACCATTTCGTATATTACACTCACGCAAAGGTGTCCTCGGCTCCCCACCGGCTATCATCTTCTTCGCCTCCCTCCTCCTCCTTCTCTATATCCGCCTTGCTCGACGCTCCAACCACAATCCCCCTTGCATTCAATGCCTGCCACACGGCGTCGCGCAACTCGCCCAGCTTCCGGTCAACTGCAAGACCGTCCAGCTGCTCCAGCTTGCTGCATGCATCGCCAAACACCTGGCTGTACACGCGTCTGCGCATGCCTGTCGCCATGTCCAGACGGCCACAGTAAGCCTTGTCCTGTGCCGCATCTGCCAATGGCAGCGTAAACGGCTCATTCGCGGCCTGTGCATTTTGTGCTTCTTCTTCCGCGGCCTCGGCCTCCTTATCTTTATTGCTCCTTCTCTTGCTACCGACCTCCTTTCCAGTAGACAAGGATGCATGCGAGTGCGGGTAGAAGCCCTGCGTCACCGGGTTGTCGCGCAGGTCTACCTCGGTCAGGTAGACAAAGCTCGACAGCGTCTGGATCACAGAGAACGCATGAGCCAGCCGGTTGCCTGCTGCTAGCACCTTCTTGAGACGCGCAATGCCACAAAGCGGGCTGAGATCGGCGATCGCATTAAAGTTGAGGTTCACCTTGCGCAGGTTCGGTATCGCCCGACCCAGCTTGGCCGGCAGACTTGTCAGGCCGCAGTTGGCAAGTTCCAGCAGTTGCAGGTTCAGAAAATCGACAGGCGGGTCAAAGCTCTCGAGTACATTGCCCGACAGGTAGAGCTTGCGGATTTCGTAGGCATGATATAACGACGATATGTCCATGCGCTTTGTCGGGTCCGAGAGTGTCTGCTCGCGAATAGACACGCTGTCGAGTCGGGGTGTCTTGGAGAAACCGCGGACGCGTGCCAACATGTTGCGGTCGGCAAACAGCACCCGCAGCGACGGTAGGCCCCGAACATCGAGGGACGTGAGCTGATTGTCGCTGACGTTGAGAGTCCGTAGACGCGGCAGGGCACTGCCGCTATGAACTGTGTCGGGCGTGAACTTGTCGAGTGCGTTGCGGCGCAGGTTAAGCAATGATAGCGACACAAGCTGGTCAAGGTTGGTTGCCGAGCTGATCTTGTTGCCCTCGAGGTCGAGGTCCACCAGCTTGTGCAGCCGGGTGCCGTCAAAGTCAATCGATTCGATCTGGTTGCCCCGAGCACGCAGAGTTTGGAGCGCGTCGTGGTATTTGACACCGTCCAGGTTCTCCAGGTTGCAGTTGTCCGCCTTGAGGCTGCGCAAGTGCACCAAATTTATGAGGCCCGAAAGCGTCTTGATGTCGTTGTTCGAAATGTCCAGGTACTGCAGGTTGGCGAGGCGCACCCATGACGTCAGTTCTGACAGCTGGTTATCGACAATGCGGAGGTGCCGCACACTCGTAGGAATGCCGCCCAGGTTTCTTAGTGCGTTCCCGGCTGCATCGAGCGTCACCAACTGCGGGCAAAACTCGTTCAACTTATGCAGACTCTCTAGCTTCTTGCCCTGCACGTCCAGCTCCTCCATGTCCTCCCAGTACGGCTCAAATGGCTGCACCTCGGCAATCCGGTCAACAAGATCGCGCAGGTTCTGGGACATGACGGCCTTGGAGTTGTCGCCCGTTTTGAGGTGCCGGTCTCCGAGCACATAGCTCGCCTCAAACGCCAGAGACTTGTCCTGGTGGATGGTAAACTCAGACATGGGACTGAGCGACAGCATACCCACATACTGCGCCATCAACTGGTCGTCATCCATGCGCGATGCTGGTCCAGGTGTTGTCAAAAGCACACTGAGGCTTGCCTGGCGCTGAGGAACGAGCTCCGACACCTCTCCATGATGCTCGCCCGAGTCTGCATGTATCAGTTCGCTCTGGTCACCGATCAGGCTCAGCTCTTGGCTTTGCACCGGTAAACTGGAGTGGGACTGATTCTGGCTGTGGCTTTTACTGTCGTCTTCCTCGTGTTCCTCGATGCGTGATATGGGACGAGGAACAAAGGCTTGCCCGGCAAGAGAAAATGACCTGCGAGACCCGCGCGAGATGCTCCGTGGCCGATTGCTGCCGCTGTCTTCCCCACTGGCACCAGTAGATGTGCTCTTAAACTTAACAGAGACTGTGTGGCGGCCGCGGTTCAGTGACGATGGTGTCGGCGCGTTCGAGTGTGGCGGCTCCTCTTTGGGGCTTTGGCTATGGTCAAGCCGCGAGTTGATGGTGTTATCCTCGACAACAAAATCTTGGATTATTGATGCTATCGGCGAAGAGAAGCTGATGGCAAGGTGGCGCTTTCTAGAGGGCGAGGACGAGTAAGCAACGCGATCCTCATCAATGTTAATCTCGTGCTCGACGGGGGCAGTGTTCTCATCGGCCTTGTCGTTCTCGTTGGCAATCATGGTCGAATCAGCTAATATCGAGGCATCCTCCACCGTTGCGCTCGGAACCACAAGGCTCGGCTTGGTGAAGAGAATCGGCCCGTTAGCCTTAGCTGGGCTGGGTATGGGTGGCTTCAGTCTATTAAACTCCATGGTTGCATCAACACTCAGGTCAGGGATGTCTGCAAACGGATCTTCCTCGCTTCCCTCGGATGGCAGCACATGGTGCATGGGCTGGATTCTAGGCACAGCTCCGCTGCTTCCGTTGCGTCTCTTGATCCAAAGATTCCGGTCGCGGTCGAGGATCATGTTGCCGACCTGGTCTGGTATAAGGTGTGACACGTTCTGGGGCGCAATTGTTTTTCTCGATTCTGAGCCACGAGACGATCCAGTAGGGATAGACCGTCCAGTCGAGTTGCCTGATGACACCGACCGCTGGGACGGGTTCTCTGAAGCCCTAAAGTCCTCGCCGTGGTGCTTGGGGTTCATTGTGATCCGGATGTTTGGGGGATCGCTGATTTCGTCACTGTCGTCCAGTCGGGTGCGGCTTTGAAAGGTACCGAGGGAATCTTGCACGGCCTGCACTGCCTCTTTCTCGGCCCGGATTGCACTCTGAGCAATGTTGATCGATCGAGTAGTAGTCGTCATGATGTCGTCAAGGTCGCTCCGTTCCTCGTACTTCTTGAGCCGTGCGAGCAGCTCGGGGTCCTCCTGGACTCGAGCCACACGCGGCACCGGCTTGCCTTCGCGGCTGGGCGGGCGTGAGAATGGCTCTCTGGTCGAGTCAAAAGAGTGGTCTTCATTTTCGGATTGCTCTGCAATCACAGGTATCTCCATCTCCGACTCCTCAACGCTCTCCAGACCGCCTCCGCGGCTCCTGATCATTGCCAGAATCTTTTGTGCCTCGTTCATAAAGTCCTCCGTCCTAATGGAAGGTTTGCGGTTTCCATCAGCAACAGGTCCAGAGGCAGGCCCGGTCGGGCCAGGAGGAGAACCTTCAGACCAGGCTGCAGAGTATCTGTCATCACTGAAGCTGCTGCCGAAGCTGCGGTCATCGGCCGGTGCGCTGACATGCCCTGTCTCACTGTCATGGTTTGGGTGCTGTAAGGAGGATCTGCGGCTCGCCGTTGGCGTGTGTGGCTTGAGAATCTCTCGACCAGCAAGCACATCGGGGTCAACATTCTTCAGTTGAAGCCTGTCTCCATCTCGAGCATCTCTGCGTTTCCGCCCAATTACTGACTGCATGTTGCTGTGCGACATTCGCACAGAGTCCATATGGATTTGCGAGTTGTCCTCCATTCCAAACGCAATATCAGACTTGTGCAGAGTCCGTCGCCGCTTGGGGGTCGGATCCTTGGCCGGTGATGTGCGAGGCCGCTTGCCTTCAGGACCACTGTCCGCACCCCGGCGAGGTGTTCCCAGGTGTGGGATCTTGCCGGCTGAAGCTACCGCATCGCTCGACTTAGCCCACTTCTCTGCTGTGTTAGGCCGGCTCGACATGACGTTGCGGCTCTGTCTCATCCGTTGAATATGCAGCTCGCCTGGCCCGTGGCTGGAACGCAGAGATGGGAATAGCGCCTCGCTTCTGCTTAGTAGAGACTGAGGCTCAGGGAAACAAGCTTCCGCGGGGTCCTCTTCGGGCTGGTCGTCCTGGGACAGATGCGAAATTTGCTCGTCTTCGAATTGGTACTGGTCAAGATCGCCGGCCCCAAATTGAGAGGAAGACCGCCGAGACACATTCTGCTGGGAGTTCCTTGCTGGCTGGGCAGCCTTTTCTGGCATTCCTCGCATTCCTGGTATTTCTAGCTCAGATTCCTCCTCGGCAATAGGGTCTGTACGATTGGCTGAAAGCTGAGAGCCGTTTGACATTTGGTCCTCAAACTGGCTAATCCGGCGCATAAGAGTCTGGTTGGTGAATGTATCGTATGGGCCAAAGAGCTTGAGAGGACTCGTGCTCGCTGATTGCTGCTGCCAGGAGAGACTGCCGCGTTTCTCTGGACTAGGATTGGGGGCCGGGGGCACCTGAGGACTGTACTCGCTGTCTGTCTGGCCCGCAGACTGGACGCGAATCGCCGGTAATTGCTTGGGTGTGCTCGCTTGGAGAGACTCTTCGGTGAACATGGCAGACGAGTCGTTGCCAATGGGGGGGCTCAAAAGACGGTCGCGGAATGAGCCATCGGCTGACCGACCCCCTCTGCGGAAGTTTATGAAGCCTCTCATCTTCTCATACTCTTCAGTGCTGTCAACATTAAGCGATCTGCCACCAATGCTAGCAGACGTCTCTACCGGGCCCTGGGCTTCGTCATCGGCTAGGACCATCTGGTTCCAGCGGAGATTCTCGAGGCGGCGCTTGAGCTCACCAGGCGGGAGCTCAACAGGGCCAAACACGGCACCGTCACCACCCTTGTCCTTCTCAGGGGATATCAGGATCGCGCTGAAACTCTCGTTGCGTAGCACGCTTTGCCCACTAATCGCTCGAGATTCCCGATTCATGAGGTGGTGGATTTGGCTGTCTTCAGAAGAGGCAGAGTTGTCCTTTGCTTGTGAGTTGGGGGTTTGAGGTCCGTTCATACTGTGCCGGCGGACGCTTCCGTCCTCTTCAAACTCGGCCTCGTCAGACTCTGGCAGCAGATCAGCTTCAGTGCCCTCGACATCGAACCCGCTTCTCTCCGGTTCAAATGTACTCGGCTCCTCCTCCAATGTATCGAGGTAGTTTTCGTGTGGTCGTTGGGGAAGCTGCTGCACGGCATCGTCGTCTTGGAAGCCTGATGAGTCGTAGCGAAAAGAGTGAATAGGTGGGCTGGAGGGCATGGTCATGTCGTTGGCCATGTCTCGAGCCTCACGGGAGTCGATGTCCAGGTTTTCCCTCTCGGCGTGCGCGCGGTCCAGCTCTTGGTCTACACCGCCATTTGGTTGGTCTTCCTCTTCTTCGTCCTCTTCCTCCTCTTCGATCGCTGTGGATAGCTTGCGAGGTGCGCCAGCTGCTGGCGGGTTGAACATGTTCTCAAGCCCTG
The DNA here is from genome assembly GCA_029298975.1 of Ophiostoma novo-ulmi subsp. americana. NCBI lineage: Eukaryota > Fungi > Ascomycota > Sordariomycetes > Ophiostomatales > Ophiostomataceae > Ophiostoma > Ophiostoma novo-ulmi. The sequence continues at coordinate 2,102,446 of JANSMA010000003.1, read as the reverse complement.
TGCGGGCCGAGCTGAACAGATCACGCTGCTCACCATATGCCAGCTGGCCCTCGATGATTCGCCGTCTCCATTCCGGTGTGTCGCCGTTCTTGTCGGGTGATGTGCCTTGTGGTTGGCGTTCGACTGTGTTATGGACGACAGAGCCGGCAGAAGAGGTCGATATTGAGCACATGGACACACGTCTTCCCTTGCTCTGGATCTCCTGGTTATCGCCAAACTTGTACTCGTTTGAAAGCTTGGATGGGCTGTGACGAGACCCAAAGATGTTAATCTCGTTGACGCTGCGCTCGTTGAGAATATTGCTACTGTTCCCAGGAGACTGGTCTTGTGATGCCCGGACAGAACCAAAGGGACGGCCGCTGTTGCTTCTGGAACCGGGTGTGGTGCTGCTGGTCTTGGATTTTAATGAGTGTGTCGGTGAGTGTGAGGGTTCCGAGCCGGCCTGGGACGGCCAGTCCTCGGACAAGGAGTCGAGCCACGCGGGTGCCATTGCGCGTCGTGTGTATGTGTAGACCGACTCAAGTATCAAGTGTGTAGATGTGTATTGTGTTTGTAAGTATGGTCGTCAATGTCGTGAGTGTCGTCAAAGTCGTGGTGCTGGGGTAAGAGAGGGGGTGGATATCGTCTAGCACAAGGCCATGGGGTGGTTTCGCTCTTTAGAACGTGTATAGATGTCTGAGGGAATAGACGGGTGAAGATACGACTGGAATGAACAAACGGAGCTGGATAAAATTCCAAGCAAGTCGCGATTTCTTTGACGTTTTTATTGTCTCTAATGTCTTTAATGTCGAGGGGGGGCTGTCGTGACGATGGGGCAAATGCTTCTAAACAAAGGTGGTCGTGTAAGTTATGTCAAGTAAGAAAGGAACAAAGTGAGAAGAAGAATAAGAGGGTTGAGGAGAAAAAAGAATGTTTGCTGTCGTGGTGCTGAGCGCGTGTAGTGACAGATGTCGCAGTCGATTGCCAGATGTCGTCAAGACTGGCGTTTAGTTTGGCGGTGGTGCGTGTGGGTTAGCACAGGGCAATCAGAGAGGGAATATGTTGTGGGCGCGTCTCATTTGTGTGGAGGAAGGTTCGTTGTTTCCTAATCGAGTACTTGGGCCAACATGTTTGTTGTTGCCCTGACAACATAATGTGACGCTATAAAGTGGGTCGTTATGAGCCACAATTAGCCACAGCTGCAAGTTCGTCATTCATACTGGCAAACAGCAATCGACGAGCACAAGCAATTGCTTCGCAACGGGACGCAAACTTGTACTTTGGAGGCGGGTACTAATTACATTTTCTTCAGATCTAAATGGTTCCTGAATAATCAACTAAAATTGTATTTTTTGAGGCCATTATCTACAAAAGCATAAATGCGTTCACGTGATACGCGTTAATTGATTTTGAAAGGAACGCGTCTTACACGCGTTACCACCGTGACGGGAAGGTACGGCTGACCCACAAGGGTAATGGAAGCTCCAAATTTCCCCAGTCGAGCCCAGGCAGGTGCTGGCCATGGCAGTCAACCCCGTTGGTGTCCACCTCCATCTTTCCCTATGCTCAAGTTTACTCGTTCGGATCCAGGGAGAACCTTCAGCATGCCACGAGTCGAACCCCTTGTCATCTCACACTCTCGCACACACTATGAATGGAATCAATTCGACAACAGCCTCCTGGAGGAGGATCAACCGGGAAGCGATGCCTCAACTGCCGATCATGATCGATGAGCCAATACGCAGCGAGGCACTGGACTGCCTAGACGACGTGCTGCTGTCGGGATCGGACGACGAATATTACGACGACTCCGACGCACGGCGGAGGCGGATCGAAGAACACGCCCAAATGTTTCTTGATGGAAGACGGCCTTTTTTGCTCTCGGCATCATTACGGGGTCCCTTTGGCAAAGAGTCTGGATGGCAGAACCCATGGGGAGGGAAGGGTGACAGATCTTACAAGGCTGCAGTGACCACGGAAAAGGAGAAGGAAAAGGAAAAGAGGACGACAGAACAGCCTAGACCAACACAAGCATCTCTGCAAACAGACGAGACACCTCCAACATCACCTGTCTTGTCTTTGTTGCCATCCGTGCACCAAAACCTAGGATCAATACCCGGCATCAGTGCCCTCGGCGAAAGGACCAGCCAGTCCAAGAAACGATCAGCTAGTACAGACTGGCTGCGGCGAAAGAACCTGAAGCGGATGCGGCCCATGCACGACAGCGACTCGACTTCCTCACCAACAGCAACTCGTGCCAGCAGACCTGTGGTTGTTGCCAAGGCATTCAGGACACCAGTCCTGGCTCGTTCATTCTCTGCACCAGTAGAGCCTCGGTTCGAGGTTGTTACGGCAGCAGCTGATGAGCCAGAGGAGAGTGTGTATTCCGAGAAGTGTTCTGTTGCTGTCTCTCACATATCAGACAGCGAGAGGTGCATGTCTGTCCCGTCGGATATGCTGTGGACAAGCCACTCGGAGATGCAGCAGAGCACATATCGTGTTGAAATTGACGAGACAATCATGCTAGATCTGTCGTGCAGTATTGATGCCGGGGCTGCGGAGGATGCCAACGCTATGGATGAGGATGCTGAGGCTGATTTGGCAAGTCAACAAATCGTCACAGAAGAGGCCCAGTTTGAGAGCCAGAGGAGCAGCAGTCCAGTACCGGCACCCATTGATGCCACTAAAGATAGCAGCACCGCCAAACCTCATAAGGAGGCACCGGAACTATCAGAGGATGAACGTCTGGCTACACAGTTTCAAAGTCCTTGGTCCAAACCGCAAGCGTCAACAATTATCAACGCCAACATTACCGAATTCGGGACCGAAGAAGAAGATGGGGATGAAGATGAAGATGAACACGATGAGGATATGGCTACTGTCAACGCCGACGCCGAAGTACAAGACGACACAATCACCAAACTACATTTACCAGCGGCTTCTACAACTACACAGAGCCCCTTTTCGAGAGAGTCGCAGTGGCAACTTCCTGCACCTAGTAGCCCGCCTGCTCTTCCAACAACGCCAGTTGGACACATTTCTGCCAGCCAGAATCCATGGGTCGAGGAGAGCGATCCAACACGGGCAATATCCTCATCTCAGCCGAATCTACCAACGTCACCATGCTCTCCCGGCCAGGACGTTAGCCTGCCGCAGTTCTCGAGTGAACGGCACCAACACCAAGAGCCTTTCTTGCCATCTCTACCTATACCCATTCCGACAACACACTCCTCTGGGACGGCACCGTCGACCCCAGACACAAAACAGTCAAGCCTCCCTACTCCTGATATGACAATGTCGATCAAGTCGTTTAGAAGATTCCGGTCGCCGACGCCAACGCCACCGCCTCGTCGGAAGAACAAGAAGAAGGGAGGTCCGCAGTCTATCCTCAAGCAGACTCGGCGGAAGTTGGGCAATGCCCCGAGTGCGTCATCATCCGGCCGCCGCATTCAGTTTAGTCTCCCCGACGATGACAATAATGAGGACGGGGCCGATGAGGGGGGCGTGACTTCTACAGAGGGCGTAATAGTCGAAGAAGAAGATTTTATCAAAACCGGACTTTCGGGAACATCTAGGGGCCGCAAGTTTACGTGCGATCTACAGGCTAAGAGCTCAAATGCGCGTTTGCGGTCATCCCAGCGCGCTACCTCGCCGCCACCCCAGGACAAAACACTTATGGAGACTCTGCCCAGTGAGGTCGAGAAGTTCCAAGGGCACTTTGCGTCAGTAGTAGGGCGGGCAAACGGTACTGCGGTGTTCGCTAGTACAGCAGCAGCCTCTCGTGCCAACGCAGCGTCCTCGGTCATTTGTAGGCTTAAGGAAGCCGAAGTAGATGCTCTCGGTTCCAATACTAGCAGGCCAGCAATTGAAGCCATGGCGTCACGCTCCCAAGAGGTCGATGCACAAACGTCGAAGCTGCAGCAGACATCGCAGCAGTCACTGCCGGCAGCACAGCGTCCGCGGGAAAGCAGCATGGCCGAGACAGGCAGCAAGCTATTTGGTATAGATAAGGAGAATGCTTGGACCACCAAAAACGACCAGGCCGGCGATAATGATGCCGAGTCTGTGGTGGACGATGTGCAGGAAGTCTTGGACAACCTAGATGATTTCCTAGGGATGTGGGATATGGACGCGGAGCTGGCACAGGTGCGCTCTGGCAGGGTCTAGATGAAGATGATGAGTCTCTGGTATTACTATTAGAATACTAGACATTGAGGATTGGAGTTTCTACGGCGTCACTGCGCGCACACGCTTGTACATTGATATCATTTGATTTGCGGCGGTATTTTTGTATTAGATTATTTTATATATATACTATCATCTGACGAGGCGAGGCTGGACTAGACGACGCCGGCCGGTGGGATTACGCTTACATGTTTTATACTACTAATTTATTACTTAATCTATTATTTTTCAAATTCAGATACAAGTTGGTGATGTTTTGTACGATAGCAATATCAATAAAACACTGCTTATTGTTTCTATTTTCACATGTCTTGATTCCCATCACAAATACTACTCAAATTACATCAATAAATGCTCTTGTTTTTCTACAACAATAGTTCTAGAAGCACCAATATTGCAAACAAAGAGTGCCAAAGAGAAGAACCAGGCACGTTGCAGACAACTCTTTGATTCCATGATATGGGGAGAGTGTCGCCCCTGGTCCCCATCTCGTCTTATTTTAGCCCGCGCCAGCAGTGAGTGGTCTTGAGTTGTTTTAAGTTCAACTGCCTGCGAGCTGGCAACACAAAGTGTCGATAGCGGCCCACGTGTAAGTCAAGTCGCCTTGTCATTAGACGGATCTGCGCCAAAGGCATGTACCTTCATCGTGTATTGGATGCTTGCAATGCAATTTACCCTAATGTATTCAGACAAAGACTGTTTCAATAATTAATAGACAATAGACATCAATAAAGAAGAACAACAAAAGCAAGCGAAAAAGAGCACGCACAAGACAGCGACCACAAGATAGGCTGGATGGACACGAGGCACCGGGGAAGGCGGAAAGGGGGCAACGAGATGATCTGAGATGCTTAAGATATTCAAGAAATTCAAGAGATAAGGCGAAATGAAAAAGGCTACTGATGCCCTGGTACACTGGGAGTTCAGCGATTACGACGCTGCTATTTTTGCCCATTGTCAGCTTGTCCGTCTCATTTGGCTTTGATTCGATGATTTGATACGGAATTTAGATGCCTGTTTCTTGAGTGGTTATTATCATAAACAAATGTTTCGCCCCTCTAGACAGTTGCAGTTGCTTCTTGGCTCTTTTATCGGTACTCTAAAAGTTCCCGAGCCAAGGGGCAGTGGGCTAGAGGTGCACATGGCCTGGTGATTGGATCTCTTTGGGTGGTCGTGGGCAAGTCACGCAACGATGGGAGGCTCTGCCAGGGCCATGGGCAGGGGGGTAGGACATGGGCTGTAGTATATATGGCGATCACGGAAGCAATATTCGAACAAAATAAAGGATATTAAGAAAAAAAAGAAAAAAAAGAAGAAAGGGAGCGGTGTAGATGGAACATGCATATGTAGGATGGCATCTCATACGACAGCATGGGAGCATATCCAGGGAAATCAGGCAAGACATGCCGCGAGACGACAGCAGTGATACTGCAGGGAGGCCCCTTTCAGCCGTAGCTCTTATAGGAGTAGAAACGTTGAGACTGACAGTTTTGATGAGCTGTACTCAACTCGGATTTTTATCGGAACCGAATATCAACGAAACGGTATTGATAACATTTCATAAGCACGAGTCGAAGTAGGGGAATATGGCAGAGCTCTGCCGCGGTCGATGCACATCGAACTATGCTCTCCGGTCTGGGACCACGGGATAGAGTACCTCATACCTCATCGTATAGAAGCGGTATCTTGGAAGCTGTGAATATATCTCCAGATGGGAATGGTGGTTGTCGGCAAGATGAAAATATGTCAAGTATCAGAGTTCATGACGTGCCATTACCACGGTTGAAGCAGTGCCATCGCATCTTGATACTCGGACTAAACAAGAGACATTGACGATCAGAACAGTAGTCAAGTTAACACAATCAAGAAATCACCAAACAAATAATCAGACATGAGCGAGGTCGTACAGAGAAGCAACTTGCTGCATCAGGTCATATATCTACTCAGCATATACGAACCAGTCTCGTCAATGTCTCCTCAAACTAGACAATACAACACTCCTACCAATTCAAAAATGAAAGAAAGCAAAAGACAACAGTCAGGATAAAAATGACAAGTCTCACTCAGCGTCATTCTGCGGGTCTGGGGTTGGCTAAACCCATGGCGGCGATCCGTCGACGGGACGAGGCTCGATGGTGCACGTTCCTTGTTGATTGGCTTGCAACATTTTAATTGCTTGTTGCTTACTGTATCCAACATCAACGTCACCTTTGAAGCTTGGCCACGGCCTTGTCGTCCTGCGCCTCTCATTCGCCGTTTGTTGCTTCTATTACTCCATATAGGGCACGCAATGCTCCCTCTTGGCTTCTCGTGAATTCTTTTAGAGTCTCTTCTAGACCAAAGTACAGCTCATCCACAAGCAATTATTCCTAAATATATTCTCACCATTTGCTTCTAATTCTCAGTTTTATTCACTTACAGTCAACGACGACGATGCGTGCTTTCGTGAGGCTATGTATGACCTCTTGGCGCGACAGAAACAGCTCCGTTTACAGCCTAGTACGACTGGCAGATACGGAGCCAGAGCTACACTACGTCCACACTGCGAGATTAGAACTGCTCAATACGGCGTTCAGGACCCACACGTGACGGCGCTATCACGTGTGGAATGCCGGACACCTTCGGACACCGCCACAACAGAGCAATAGGGTTTGCACTGACAAGACCCTTTGTCTGCCTGGCCGTTTACGGCAATGATGTACCATTCTTATCATTGATTTTGTGTTTTTGCTGATGTGCATGGCTTCTAACTCGCTATGAAATTGCATTGGTTTGAGCTCATGTTTTTATGCTTGCTGTCTCGATCGGATCGTGAGGCATCCCGAAGCGATTGGCCGTTTTGGACAGCAGTGCCGTCGATCGCAAAACGGTGCCCTCAATCTGTGGTAGATGGATAGACGGGAAGTAGGAAAGAGGGGCCGTACGACGCGGTATTTGGGGATTTGTACCCAATGATGACAGAATAAAGGGCGGCTTCCTAAACTAGTCAACACTCTACTGAGTATGCCAAAGTGACACATTTATTATAAACATTACTTCAAACTGGAAAGAGGGTCCTGCGAGAAGGTGCTGCAGGGAAGGTGCGAGCGTCACTTGTCATATGACCTTGCCGACTATTTACAAAGTAGCTGTTTGGCTATTTGACGATACAGCGCAAGCGGGACTGTTTTGAGGAATTGGGCAATTGCCGTGTTAGTGCCCTCCACTTGCTTATCAGCTGCACAGCCAAACCAGACTGCTGGGGAAATTAGTAGCAGATATCGCTATCGCTATCGCTATCAAAGTTGAATTCATATTCAAATTCAAATTCAAAACAAGCAGTTGACATAAGCATAAAAAGGAGGAAAGATAAAGGGCAATAGGGGTTATCTTGTGTCCTTCGTTCCTGCCGGTTTCGCAATTACGTCCGTAGATAGGACAGACATAGACACCGACCACAGACTGCTCCTTCCTCGCTTGTGTTCCTCGTGTTCAGCTGGCTGCCCAGATACGGTGTGACGTTCATCAACGTGTGTCGCACCTTCCTCGTGCACAACAAACGTTACAAACGCCTCTTGCCTATTTATGATTTATCGATATTTACAGGCGAGCCAGCAATCAAATGTCCATTGTACGCACGTGGTTAGTTACGTAACAGTCCCCGGTGAGGCGGTGGCCCTCTTGCCTCTTTTTCTCTTTCCCTCTTTCCCTCTTTCCCTCTTTATCTCAACGCTAACCGCACTCCTGCACTTTCCCTCTTTGGGTCTTTTCTTGTATCTTTTCCTCACCTCGCCCCTCTCCCACCGCCCAATCCCCACCGTTTCCCAATCCACATTACACTTTGGCACTACCACTACCACCGTACATATGCACTTTGTGCACCGTTTTCCATCCCATTTGCCTTTTGCCTTTGCCAGTGAGCCAGTGAGCCTGTGTTTTCCCACCCCTCTTTAGCAGCAACCAACAACAAACCCACCCGCTCAACTCTCCCCAATTCATTTTCACCATCTACAAAACGTCGCCGCCTTCCTTTTCCCCCCAAAACATCAGTCTCCAACGATTTAAGCCGGCCCCCTCCCACTCTGCACCCACAGCCTCGTCTCTGAATATCTTCGCCTTGTAAATCTTAAAGCGTATTCTCTTTTTATAGTCTTTTTCGTTTAGTCTTTTAGTCTTTTAGTCTTTTAGTCTTTTAGTCTTTTAGGCGTCTAGGCGAATTGCTTTTGTTTTGTTTCTTTCCTCCGCCTCTCGTTCCTTCATTGTCTCTCATCGCCTTCTTCGTCCTCGTCTGTCCTCTCCTCCCCAAGACTCCCTTTGCCGCTCCTTCGACTCTATCGGGGGAGAACAGCCACCTGCAGACTCTGATGGAAGCGAATCATCGCCCGGTCGACGACGGCACCATCAACAGTGTCACCGGCATCGGCCTCAGCGCCGATTCTATCGAGAATTGCCAGGCTTCAACTCCACAGCCTTCTCACTCCTCGCAGCCTCACGATGGCCTGCAAGGTGATGGCAAGGTCGCTCCCGCTGCTGGAGTAGACTCTGATTTCAATGCTTCAGTCGCTTCAGTTGCTCCTCAGCCATCATTCACATACACCGACAGTCAGCAGCCCTCTATCACAGACAACTCGATTCGCCAGGCTCTGGATCTCACGCCAACACAACATCCCCAGTATGAAGGAAATCTTAGTTCTCCCACAGACTGCGCTCCTCTAGAGACAGCACCCACCTACCCACGCCTCATGTCTTCTACGCACGCGCACACTTCCACATTGTCCGAGGACTCGACCGGCTCCAACGACTACCCCAGAACATCTTCTGATTTCCTCGCCGTCCTCCACGAATCCCCTCAGACTCATCCTACAAATAGACCACAGCCGCGCCAAAACCAGCAATTGTATTTCTCAGTCAAGGCCACTGCCCAGGAACGGTCCTCAAATCGCGATTACTATGGTGCCGAGCCCGTCGCATCTAGGGATGTTGTCATGCCCGTCAAAATGTTTGAAAAGACGCGCTCCAGCCGTTCCACTACAGGACAACAGCAAGAATCAGCAACTGCCAGCAGCACGTCCACCAACGATAGGCCTACTGCCCCGATACCGATCCCGAAGCAAGCAGGCACGGGACCCCATACACGGGGTGTGATATCCGCCATCGACGATACAGACTCGGGCGTACACAGTGCTCTGGCGTCCCTCAGCAAGCGCCGCATGAGCACTCGCCGCGAATCAGAGGATAAATCGGACGGCAGCACAGACACGGCTGTAGCGGCCGAGGACTGCGACGACTCGGGCGAAGAGAAGATCTCTGCTCTTTTTGTTCCTCACAAGACGATCGACGAGGGTGCTCCAGCATCACCTACAGCTGGCTCTTCGAGCTCGGGCCTCGCCGCTTCACCCATGCCCATTGCACGCCAATCCTCGCGCGAACCCTTCAACACATGGCCACACAACGCCGCTTCCGCCACTCCCAAGCAAGAGTCGCCTCGCAAGACTCCAACACCTGCGACTGACCTGTCTCCTGGCTTTGCCAACAAGATCCGCCGGCAAATGTCACACAGCAGCCAGCAATATGCCGCTCGCATTGCCTCACTTCCCGTCGCACCAAACGATGTCCCCGAATCAGCCGTTATGGAAAGCGCAGAATCTCCGACAGACAGAGCAGAGAGACCATCACGGCCCATGTCACAGTATTTTGAGGAACCCGACCAGGAAATCGAGCCCACGCCCAGTCAGCCGCGCGACGCTATTGAACTCATTCCCTACAAGCATCAGGTCGGCGGGCACACAACTCTGTGGCGGTTCTCCAAGCGTGCTGTATGCAAGCAGCTGACGAACCGGGAAAACGAGTTTTACGAAAGAACGGAGCGCTGGCACAGAGATCTGCTCCCATTCCTTCCTCGGTATGTTTTCAATTGATGTTTCATTCATCGTGTTACAAGTGTTACAAATATATTAACAGCAGCAGCTACATTGGTGTTTTAAATGTAACCTTTCACAAAAAGGCCCGCAGAAAGTCGACCATAAAGAAGGACGATGCCGCCTCTGCCAAACGCAAGTCGATCAACCAGAGCGAGCTCAGTGCTGCTATCCGGGGCAGCAAGCCCGACTCGGGATCGCTGTCGACAGATACCAGCGCACCTCCTCCGCGAATTGTCAGCCAGTCAATGCAGAACTCGCAGTCGCAGGTTCCCACCGTCACGTTCCTCGACAACCAGCACATCCTTCCCCGGCACCTCTTACAGCCGAGTTCTGCAGGCAATAGCCCACGCGGCAGCTATTCCGGGGCGAGCGGTGGTTTCGAAGGCAACGTAACAAGTGCTCTGCAACATGCAGGCAGTGGAGACGCATATCACCCTGCTTCATACGAGACATCGCTGTACAATGCCTCCCTTCGCCCGTCTCTCGGAGACCGTCATGCCACCAGCTGGGGTGCTACACTGGTGAACAAGAGACTCCGCAATGAGGTCTTCAATGACGCCTTTCTTAAGCAGCCTGTGGACGTGCAAAAGTATCAAAAAGGAAACACTAAGCGGGCGATTCCCCGGAAGACGCTGCAGCATATCTTGCGCCAATCAAATTCGGAGTCGACGCTGGTTACCGAGCATGAACGTCGTGCGAGCGCCGATGCTTCACACATTGACGCACAAGACTCCACAGCTTCTGCTCCCCCCGCCAAGATGCTGGTCACCCATAGCGACATGGGTCCAATTGCAAAGAGCGTCAATGAGGAGGCTATCGTCGACGAGGATGAGGACGTAAAGGACGTGACTGGAACTAGTGCCCCAGAAGCGCAAACATTTGGTGATCAACTTAGACCTTTGAACCGGAAGCGGCGCTATTCCGGCACCGGTCTGCGTCGGAAGCCCAAGGACGTCTCCGAACCTCGTGGCGATCTCAAGTACTACGAGGGTGCAGACGAGGCCGCATACAAGGCCGACTGCGAGGATGTGTCCACAATAAACACAAACACGACTAACACGGCGACTACTAGCCGCTCGTCTTTTATCGCTCCAGAGCCTAGAACGGCATACCAGAGCCCCTTTTCCGAGTTCGCGCCCAGCACGCCACCCCAGGTGCCTCAGGATGCTCAAGAGTTCCAGGATGAGGGCATCAGCAGCCACAGTACCATCTCCGCCATGAACATTGCGAATCCGCGACAGAACAGTCACGGACATGGTACCGGGCTGGAGGCAGGCGATGCCGAGCAGTCTCTTCTGCATACGCCTGTCCCCAGAACACCTCTTGCGTCGAGCCCAAACGAGTTTCGCAAATTCCCGCGGCCCATCAACCCCAAGGAGGCCCAGACTCACAACGGATCACGCCAAGAGTACTTTTTGCTCCTCGAGGATCTGACGGCCGGCATGCGGCGCCCTTGCATCATGGACTTGAAGATGGGCACACGTCAGTATGGCGTCGAGGCCAACGAGAAGAAGCAGTTGTCGCAGCAGCGCAAATGTGCTAGCACCACCTCGCGCGAACTGGGCGTCCGCATCTGCGGCATGCAGGTCTGGAACGTCGAGACACAGTCGTACATTGTGCACGACAAGTACTATGGGCGCCGCGTAAAGGCTGGTGACGAATTCAAGAATGTGCTGAAGCAGTTCATGTACGACGGCGCCGACCAGTCGAGCATTCTGCGCCACATTCCTATCATGCTTGAGAAGCTTAGTCAGCTGGAGAAGATTATCCGTCGCCTGCGTGGCTACCGCTTCTATGCGGCCAGTCTGCTTGTGTTTTATGACGGTGACCAGAGCGTGAAGGATGACGGTGGTGCTACCACGGCCGGCGAGGATACGGCCATGGAAGACTCCGCTACAGACATTACGACTGACAACGAGGACGCGACTGAACGCCGTCGCCGCCCGCAGCACCGGAACAAGCGCGATATTGACTTCAAGGTCGCCGACTTTGCCAACAGTGTGACGGCAGAGGATATGGCCAAGGACCGACCCTGCCCGCCGCAGCACCCTTCGGATGTCGACCGCGGCTTTTTGCGCGGCCTGCAGTCTCTCCAGCGCTACCTACTCCAGATACAGCGCGAAGTTAGGGCTGAGATGGGACTTGTGTGGCATATACGCAACTTTGATATCAACGAACCGGATCTATTTGCAGTGGACGACGACGGCGAAGTCAGCGAGTAAACTTGCTTTACTCTTCTACATTCCCGCTTTCTTGGACGACTACGATTGGACATTAACGACTTGGTCCAACACGATACATATGACCTCTTTCTTTCTCTCCGTTTCTCTTTCTGTTGTCTATTTTTCTCTTCTCTTCTCTTCAGTCTTATTTTCATATGTATTTGTTTCTACATGTACCACGGCTCATGCCATCATCTTTTGTTTGAAGGCGCATTGGCTTCTTATACCATTGTCGGTTACCATACCCTTTTGTTGCATTATTTGGCGTTTTGTTGTTTGTAACCTGTTATTACGTTTATTACTACTACTATTTATTTATTTATTGTTCTATTACGACGTTGATGGCCTCTACTTCTCTTTTTGTCTTTTCTTTTCCAACTTTCACCTTTTAAGATTTCTCTTATTTGCTTGTATGATCCGCCTTTCGTTTTTGAATGCGTGATGATGGAAAATGGAAAACTCTGGGAATTGGGAGCTTTAACGAGAACAACGGCAACAAAATGGGCAAAAGGACAAAGGGAAAAGGGCCAGACAGCCACGGGCTTGATTAAGAGCTTGTTTTGATACATGTACAGATAGGCGAGAAGACTGCGGCTGCTGTCGTTCCATACCATCATCCATCTTATGTAACTGTATGTCAGTGCTGCTTTATTTTTTGCTTCAGTTGTTTAGTTTGTTGATTGTCCATATGGGCAGCAACATGACTGACTGTCTTGCATTGCTTTCTACAATAAATTGATTTCAAAATAGGTGTTTATAACGAAATATAAAGGGTGTGGCCTTGTATCTTATTAGTGGTGATTATATAATACATTACGTCACATTGTTACATAATACAACTTTCAACAGCCGTATATTACACAACGCTTTCAAGAGCTAATATAAAAAGCCAGAAAACGAAAAGGGAAAAAGAGACATGTAATAATAAAATGATATAAATACCGTACAATACAAAACCCCCCAGGTAAAGCTGGACGTTCGCATCCCGAGGCCATGCTGTGTAGGATAACAAGTGGTATACACAGTCCCTCAAGTCTAAAGAGAAGAACAGAGAAATGGATGAACAAAAGTACAGACAGGCGACAAACAAAAACAATGACAACCCAAGATATAGCAAACAAGAGACAAGAGAACACAAAAGACAACACCTCACACAGCACTGTAGCCACCCCGGCTGCCACTGCCCTGTAGAGTGTTGATCACCAGGCGCACCCAGTCCTTGAGCAGGTATGGCACGTCGCGCAGCGTGTCGCCATGCGGCAGGAGGTCCCAACCGCGCGCGCCGTAGCGGTTGTAGTTGAGCCACGAGCCAAAGATCAGGTACGACGCCGTGCCCAGGAACACAATAATGACAAACCACGTAAAGAAGCCCCAGTGCTCGCGCCGCGAGTCGGCCATGCTCTCGCACGCATACTTTGTGTGCCAGGTCAGACGCAGCGTGCCAAACTCATTCTCGGTGTCGTGCACCTCGTAACCCTGGAAGATGAGCGCCGGGTCATCGCCCTCGCGCGTCAGCTGCTTCTCGCCGGACTCGAGGAACGAGACGTCGGCCGAAGTCATTGTCGCGTTGCCTGCGGGTGCATCGTCGCCCTCGGTCGGCACGCCACCCTCGGGGTCGTACTCGTCCACCAGCCACTCGCCCTCAGTGCCCTCGCGCGACATGTCGCACAACAGCTCCACAATCACGCGCTGGTCCTGGCGGTCCTTGGCGGGGCCGTCCAGAGGGTAGCGGCCGCCCTGCAGGATCAAGCGCACACCCTCTTTTTGCGAGTCCGTGTTGGATTCGGACGACTTGAGCCGCGTGACCTTGTGGTCCATGGCCTTGCCGCCGTGGTTCTCGAGGTAGCCGGCCAGCGGAATGACCTGGCCGATGCCCGATGTGCCGTCGGCGGCCTTCCAGCGCTTGATGGCGCACGCCCAGCTACCGTTGGGGCACTCCTCGCCCTTGGGCACGTTGCCCTTCCTCTTAAGGGGCCCGCACAGGTCTAGGGTGTAGGTGGTGTTTTGTTCGGTGGGAGGCGTGTGCTGCGTCGTGATGACGGAATGGGGGCCCTTGAGCTTGCTAAAGTCGAAACGTGTGCCGTCGGCGACAATGTGCTCGCACGACAGCATAGCCGCAACAGGCTGGGCGGCCACAAGGGCCAAGCTTAGTAAGGAAAGCATCGAAGAGGTGGATGAAGCTGACGAAGAGGAAGAAGACCGAGACGGACTGGATGAAGACCAGCGCATCGTTATAAAAGGAGGGGTATCGAAGTGTCAATAAGCGTAGTAAACAAGCCCGGATTGGTATGAGGGGAGGATTCTAAATCAAGCGAAACCCTATGTAAGCACAGGACGTCACTGTCGGGTACTGTGTGACGGTTGATGGGTGACGTTGTTTGGTATGCTGTTCCGAAAGACCCGTCGTTGGGCGTGCTTGCAGAAGGACAAGGCGAGGTAGAGAGTTGTCTGATTGGCTCGATTATTAAGCAGAATAATCTTGAGAGTCAAAGAGGAAGAGCCGTCACGATGCCGTCGAGACTTGATGGTTCAAGAGTGTGGGTAGTCAAAGCTAGAGCGAGATAGCCTTGGTTCGGATGTGACTTTGGAGGAAGGCTGGCAAAGACAAGGCAGAAAGCAAATGGCCGCAGCTATGCTATGGGTCGTGTGCTGGTGCTTACAAAGGCAGACACAGCTGAGGTACAAAAGGCTCTCAGAAGGTTACAGCGATATGGGCGCGCTATTTTGGTGGGCCGCGAGCCATTGTTCCTCTGCCTTGGACAGGGAAGCTCCATAATGGGTCAAGCGCACTTCATTGTGCAATTCGTCATTCGTCATAGTGGATAGAGCAGCTTCAAGTCACGTGCAACTACTCCGTCTTTGTTCACATCATCACGAGGCTGCAAGGCCATCATCTCAAGTCATACACGAGCAACAATGATCGAAATGATTAATTGAGTCTTTGATAGTTTATATTGAGACTAATTTTGTAGGGCACAACTATATATTTCGGGGGGGTTATTTAAATAAAATAAAAAAATACTTATTGCTCTTAATAACGCTTCCCATGAAACAAATAAAGAAATATACATATATATATATTTTTTTTTAAAAAAAAACAAAACAATTATGAATAGGAGTCATCGAATTATACCTACAAAGTGATAATACAACATTCATGCTGCAGATACTAACTGGATTTGGGCTACAGTAAAGACGGATAAACCAAAAGACTAAAAAGTCGGCAAAGACGTAAAGAAAAGAGTTTTGACAAGATTGAAGCGGCAGCAACTGCCACCGTAAAAAATACAACAAAGAAAAAGTACAAGGAGGGGACGGCAAGAAACAATACCAGCAAAGCTATGCAAAAATAAAAACAACAAAGAACAGACCAAGAACAAGCTCAGTAAACAAACAAAATATTAAACCTCAACAATACTGTGCACATAGACGATTACAAGATATGGCACACCAAAGTGAACATGCGGGAGATAATTAGGCGGTTGGGTGTTGGATATTAAAGAGTGGCAGGACAGCCTTACGACTGGCTGGCAAGGAAGTTGGCAGCCTGCAATAAGGAGAAGAAAAAATTAGAATCTGATGACACGACAAGACTTGAACTCTCAAAAAAAACCGGCATCGATTAACTTACCCGCTCAACGTTGTAATCGTATTTCTCCAGGGCGCTCAGGGCAGTCGCACGAGGGTAGCCCATGGATGTTAGTCTCTGCAGAGTAGGGTCGTCGGTGGTAGTGCTCTCCTGTGTGGCAATGCGGCTGACCGAAGGCCTGGTGGCATCGTCGGCAGCAGGGACAGCAGACGTAGTTGCAGGGGCAGCAGCCGGCTTCTGCTCATCTGCACCTAGCGAGAACCAGTCACTGCTGTCGCCAGCAGCCTTGTTCGCCGAGCCAGAGGCTACACCTGCACCCGAGCTTGCCGCACCGCCGAGGCTCGAGAAGTCAAAGCCGCTATCGAGACCCTTTCCGACAGGTGACGAGTTGAAAGCCGACTGGAAGTCATCTAAACCCGACCGGCTAATGTTGGCAAACTCCTCATCACCGGAGCCCTCGCGAGCCTCCTCCAGACCATCAAAATCATCCAGGTCGTCAAACGACGTGTTATCAAAGGATGTCGTGGCAGTCGAAGCAGCAGCAGCGGCAGGCGCAGTGGCAGTAGCAGCAGGGACACTAAAGATATCATCCATGTTGGTCGGTGCTGCGGGAACTGCGGGTGCGCTGAAGATATCACTGTTAGCAGGCGCAGACTTGGCCACCTCGGGGGATCTAGCCTTGGGAGTGGCGCTCTCAGCAATGCTGTGGCCGTTAGCCTCGACAGCAGTGGGGAGAGACGTCTCGGTAGCATCCGACACCGCCTTCGTCTTCTTCTTGCTGGGGGGCGAGGCCGGTGCAAAGTCGTCATCGAAGCCGCCGTTGTCGCTATCAGAATCGGAATCTTCGATAATAGTCAGCTCCGTAATAGGAGGGAATTCAGTGTTGAAGTGGGTAGCAGCCTTGTCAGTGTCGACAGCGGTAGCATCGTCGCTCTTGATCGGCGCAAAAGTGCTAGTTGCAGCTGTACCCGAGGCAGGCGTCTTAATCTCAAAGGCGTCGTCGAACCCGCCACCACCCGCGGACTCGTCGGCACGAGCTGCCTTGAAGCTGGCAAATGCCGACTCAAAGTCCTCCTTAGCCTTGTCCTTGTTGTCGTCGAGGCTAGAGAATGGATCAGCAAGGCTGTCGTTCTTTCCGTGACCTTGAGCCCAGACAAACTTCTCCTCGTTGGCGTTGGTAGCCGGTGTTGTGGTGTCGTTGGTGCCAACAGCCGCAGCAGCGACCCCGGCAGTAGCAGCAGTCACAGCAGCAGCTGCAGCGGGAAGACCAAATGCGCCTAGGGTAGACGTAGGTGCTGATTCATCAGAGACAGCCTTGGTAGCGGTTGACTCTGAGCCGGCAAGGGGAGCAGCGTGGATCGCTGCTGCTGCAGGCGCCGGAGAGGTAGTTGCAGAGGGTGCAGCAATGCTAGCGGCGGAAGAAGCGACATTGGCAGAGGCGGGAACAGCAGCGCCAGTGACTGGGGGAACCTCCGTTGGTGCTTCGGAAGAGGCCGAAGGTGAGAATGGCGAGAACACATTGTCAGCAGTAGCGGCAGCAGGAACAGGAACAGCAGCAGCCGTCTCGGGAGTGAAGGTGGCCTGGCGGCTCATAGCGGGAGATACGTCCGAGGTGGGTGCAGTCACAGCTGAAAACGTCGAAGAGGCGGTGGATGCACCGGTAAATTGGGGCTTCACGGCTGCGGGAATAGCAGAGGCCGAAGGAGCAGGTGATGTAGAGGTAGGGTTGGGGCCAAAGACATCATCAAAAGACCTGTCCGCATAAGACTTGGGCGGTGCAGGCGTCGTGCTTGGGCTGGGGCCCGAGAACACACCCATGATGTCGGCGCTGCCGGTGCGACGGAAGAATGGGTTCTTGCCGGAGGCCGAGGCCACCGAGGGGCTGACAGCGGCAGATCCGGCAGCTGCGGATCCAGTACTGGAAACGACGCTGGCGTTTTGGATTTGGCGGGCAAGGTCCTGGTTCTGGCGCGTCAAGTCGTCGGCCTCAGCCTTGAGCTTGTCACGCTCGCTTTCGCCGAGCGACAACTGCTTCCGGTTGATGGCCACAATGCCCTTCTGCTGACGCGCCTCAGATTTTAACTTCTCGATCTGGGGCTTAATCTGGTTGACCTCGGCGCTCACAACCTTGAGGCGTTCCTTGAGTGAAATGTTTTCTTGCTGGTCTGCCTGCAGAGCTGCAACAATGGTCTGGTGCTGAGATTGCAGCTCGTGGTATGAAGCCTCGACAGACGCAACCTCGGCCGACAACTTGGTGGTCTCGGCCTTGGACGTCTTGAGCTGCTCCTCCAGAGCACGAACGTCACGAGCCTCCTTTTCGTACAAGGCACGCAGCTGCGCGAGGCGCTGCTCAAAGTTCTTCTTCTGAACGCTAGTCTGACTCAGCTCGTTTTGTAGGTTGGAACGATTGGCGGAGGTCTCCTGCATGTGCTTCGACAGGGAACCGATCTGGTTCGATAGGTTGGCAAGCTCAGCTGTGTCGTTTGACAGGCTGCGGCTTGCCTCGCCATCATCACCACCGAGGAGGTCATTTTGGGCAGCAGCAGGAGCAGGGGGCGAGCTGATGCCAAAGCTCTGCGGAGGGGTGGGAACGGCCTTGATCTGGGATGCTGCACCCGGTGCGGAGTGGTGCGACTCACCCGTTGCCTGGGTGGTCAGAGTGCGGCCAAAAGCCGAGGACGGAACAAAGGGCTTGAAGGTGGTGGCGTTGTTGATGGGCGACCGTGTAGGTGAGCTGGGCTGGGCAGGGCTAGTGCTGCCGGCAAAGGGGTCGCTAGGGGGAGGGGGAACGCCGGCACCACCACCAGTCGGAGTTGCCGTCAGAGCCGGCAGGGACGGGGTTGTGCTCGATGGGCCAGAGTCAAGGCCAAACAAGTCGTCCATAGCGGACTTGATCTGTGGTGGAGGAACAGCGATAGGGGCGGCGACGGGTGGGCTGGTAGGTCTCTGCTGCTGCTGGGGCGTGCGCATGCTGGGCGGAATAAGGTTCAATGGAAGCTTGTCAGGCAAGGGACCACCGCTCTGGCGCTGCTGCTGGATAAGGTGCAGGGCCACAGCAAAGGTGTCGCTCGTCAGGTGGCCTTCTGACTTGACGTCTGCAAGGTCCCAGATCTGTGCCAGGACATTGTCATCGAGGCCAGAGCGCTGTAGGAAAGGAACAGCCTGCTCACCGGTAACTACACCCTTTTTAAGTTTGTCCAGATCCTGGAAAACAGTGTTCATACGTGCTTTCTCGGCCGGAGTAATGAGCCACTCGGGGCCACCGGTAGGGACTGCAGGTGCGGGTGCGGCACGAGGGAGGGGGCTGTTTGAGAAGTTGGGCGGTGCAGGCCGCATGCCGGTCATCTGGCGACCGACAGCTGCCGGGGGAGGTGCAATACCACCGACACCAAAAGTGGCGCCGAGGGGACTACGTTGAGTGGCACCTGGGCTTGAGGGACCGGGACCAGGGGCAGCGCCTCCAGCAGCGGCACTAGCAGCACCCCGTGTGGCCACGTCGTAAAGGCCAGCCGGCAGAATTGTCGGAAGAGAGCGCAGAGTGCCTGCCTTGATCGAGGTCAATAGGTGCATAGCAATGATAAACTCAGTCTGGACGAGGGCACCGCGCTGCTCGGTATCAGCAAGCTGCCAGATACGACCGAGCACGTCGATGCCAAGTTGCGACTTCTCAAAGATCCGCTTGGCTGCTTCGCCCGAGAGAACAGGCTCGCCGTTGGACTGATCCTGGAAGACACGGGCATACTGAGTAGCTCGCTCTAGAGGCAGGGGAGGGACCCGTGAAGCGCCACTGCCTTGTGCAGAGAGCTGTGGTGCGCCGACGCCGCTGCCCGTTCCTTGTGCAGAGAGCGTTCCTGTCGGCTGGGGGTTAAGAGGAGTAGTCTTGACGCCTTCGAACTGGGGAATGGGACCCTGGGATAGGGCGAGGGCTGCAGTCGGCTCCTTGTTGGCTTGCGCATGGCCGATGAGGCGGAGGGCAACGCTGAAGCCGGCGGGGGTGAGGAAGCCGCGATTTTCTCTGTCGGCAAGTTGCCAGATCTGCAGGTGTTAGAGTCGGGTGAACATGGTGAATATTGTGAGTGAAGCCAAAGAGCTAGGCTTTGTGAACTTACCTCACCAAGAAGGCGTGCATTAAGACGAGTCTTTTCAAAGAACTTGACGGCGGCGTCGCCCATCACGATACCGACACTTTCAGGGTCGGCCTGACGAAACAGCTGGCCATAGACATGTCTTTCCTCGGGCGAGAGGTTGAGGCCTGTAGATAGGGGAAGACATTGTTAGTTTGCCGTCTCCTTGTCTCGTGGACTGCGATATCACCAATGGATAGCATTTGCGACTCGGAATGATGTCGGAGCGGGTGTGCACTTACTCTCGCCGGAGTCTCCGGGAGCCATTGTGATAAAGGGGCGCTTTCGAAGCTCGAGATGGTTTTGTGACAATCGAAATCGTTCGGACAGCGCTGTTGTTGTTCAGGATGAAGGTTGTTAGAGGATGAAGATGACGTTGGCTGTAGCTGGCCACGATGCAGTTGCGGGTTTGGGTGAGGGTGCGCAAGGCTCGGTGGCAGAATCGAGGAGAATAATGACGGGGGGATAGGGAGTTGCTGGTGTGTTGCTGGCTGGCGGGAAGCAGACGAGGATAGCTCCGGGGGGGGCTGGGGTCAGTGTTAACTGGTAAGATAGTATGCGCCAGTGCTGGCCAGTACTGTTAGTATCTTACTGCTAGTACTGACAAGAGAGGGTCGTATTTCTCTTAGTGTGCGCTCTAGTTCAGGTGCACCGAGTGGCAACACACGTACCCGCTACACCCGCTTTGTTGGGTGCAGCTTAGTGAGCAAGAGACAGATGTTGGAACGGACAAAAAGACTGATCAAATGGATTGTATGCACGAGGAAGATGAAGATGATATTGTCGTCGTCAATGACTGACTTTGTGATGTTGTTATTGCTGATCTCTTTTGCTGATGGAGGATGGAGGCTTGAGGGATCAGGTCGGTGCCGGGCGCACTGAGCTTAGCCGCACTGGAGTTGCAATTGACTAGGGTGGTAATACGAGCAGCAAGACAGAGCAACACAAAAGATCAAAAATGCAATAGGAGACGTTTGATTGAGAGACACAAAGGAAATGAAGGTTTAACGTTCCGCTGAAGAATGTCACGATTGTCAATATGGAGAAGAGCAGATGGGGAGAACAGGAGAAGAGCAGAAAGAAAGAGTGCCCAAAATATGGGGAAGAAGAGATGACTGGGCGGTATATTAAGGTAAGATACAACGTAGCCGCTGGTGCCCTGTCGCTCTTTCCGTTTCTGTTGGCTAGGCTAGGCTGCAGGCACACTTGTGCATGCTCATTGCTCCGGTGGGAAGGAATGACTGGCATCTGTTTCCTATTGCGACTGCATCAAGCACCACCAGAGGGCAGGTACGACTGGTAGTTGATATCAGGCATCAAAGCGGCGTCTCCTTTCTCAGCCAATCTCCTGTCGTCCCCGTTCCTGCCAAATTGGTCTCCAGGATGTAATATGACAGTGGGACTCTCATTACCTTTAAAGGAGCTTGGCCGCATTACATAATCTTGTCCTGGACAATCGATATATGCATATAACGCATCATGACTTTTATTCATCGGATTCATTCAATCAAATTACACTACGTTTTGCACGAACTGTCTCAACTGATATTAAGCCGGGGTTAATAGCTGCTCTATTACGGATCTGTCAAATTCGTTCTGCTGCAGGCTGAGACATAAAATGGTGGCTTAAGCAATTAAGCAATGGTCACCAGTGGCATTGATGTGAAGGAATGGTGCAGAATGGTGCAGAATGGCGTATAACGTTGGAGATATGGAATACCTATCCAAGACTGACATCTGGACGGGCGACTGGCCAGCTGGTCCTGATGGGAGGGTGGCTGATGACCAACAAGTATTGCATATGATGGCACTGCATCTCTTAATCCGATATATCAAGCTGATGGAGGGTTACACGGCGGTTCGAGTGCCTGCATGCATGCTATTGGATGAGGAGATATGTTAAAGACGAATTTCCAGATATGCACGCGTTCCTTTCCGGCACATGCTCACTCGCAGGCACATCAACACAGCACCATACTGTCATATTATACCGGCATGGGATAAATGATTCACAGATAGAAAGGAATAAAATTGCATAGAGAATTAAAAGGCTGAGAAATATAGTTGCTGATGGCCGAACCATCATTGCCAATCTGTTGTATGTCTTTCTCTCTTCACCATTACGAACAAGTTGTATAAAGAAACCAAGAAAACACGAAAAAGGGAGAATAAAATAAAAAAAGAACAAGTCGCCAGCCTTCATCCGCTTGCAAACAACGAAGCCGCTTAGTCTTGCACCTTTCCTAGGACTTTCCTAGAGAAGCATAGGGGTGTGTCTAGTACTCGGCCTCGGTGCCCTCCTCGGCGTCGAGCGAGTCGGTACCAACCTCCTCGTAATCGCGCTCCAGAGCAGCCAGATCCTCGCGGGCCTCGGAGAACTCGCCCTCCTCCATACCCTCGCCGACATACCAGTGGACGAAAGCGCGCTTGGAGTACATGAGGTCGAACTTGGCCGACAGAGCAGACCAGGCCTCGGCGATGGCAGTGGTGTTGGATAGCATGCACCTGATTTGTTAGTAGTTGTACTTGGATGAGGAATAACAAAATATAAAATAGAATAGAGAGAACATACACAGCGCGGTTGACCTTGGCCAGGTCGCCGTTGGGGACCTGCTGGGGAGGCTGGAAGCAGATACCCAGCTTGAAACCGGTAGGGCACCAGTCGACAAACTGGATGGTGCGCTTGGTCTTGAGGGTAGCGACAGCGGCGTGGGCGTCCTTAGGGACAACGTCACCACGGTACAGCAGGCAGGTTGCCATGTACTTGCCGTGACGGGGGTCACACTTGACCATCTGGTTGTGGGGCTCGAAGCAGGACATGGTCATCTCCTGGACGGAGTTGGCCTCGTGAGCAGCCTTAGCGGCCGAGATGACGGGGGCGTAGGCGACCAGAGGGAAGTGGATACGGGGGTAGGGAACCAGGTTGGTCTGGAACTCGTTCAAGTCGACGTTCAGCGAGCCGTCGAAACGCAGAGAGGCGGTGATGGAAGAAACGACCTGGGCGATCAGGCGGTTCAGGTTCTCGTAGTTGGGGCGCTCCAGGCCAAGGTTGCGACGGCAGATGTCGTAGATAGCCTCGTTGTCGACCATGAACGAACAGTCGGCGTGCTCGAGGGTGGTGTGGGTGGTCAGAATGGAGTTGTAGGGCTCAACAACCGAGGTGGCAGTCTGGGGAGCAGGGTAGACACAGAACTCCAGCTTGGACTTCTTGCCATAGTCAACGGACAGACGCTCCATCAGCAGGGCACCGAAACCGGAACCGGTACCGCCACCGAACGAGTGGAAGACCAGGAAGCCCTGGAGACCGGCGCAGCCATCAGCGACGCGACGGACCTTGTCCAGGACCTGGTCAATCAGCTCCTTGCCGACGGTGTAGTGGCCACGGGCGTAGTTGTTGGAAGCATCCTCCTTGCCGGTGATCATCTGCTCGGGGTGGAACAGGCTGCGGTAGGCACCGGTGCGGACCTCATCGACGACGTTGGGCTCGAGATCGCAGTAGATGGTGCGGGGCACGTACTTGCCGTTGCCTATAATTGTTAGGTGAATGTTGACATTTACGTTGGCAATGCCTTGACGCCTTCTTATTTAAGGACATACCGGTCTCAGTGAAAAAGGTGCTGAAGCCGTGGTCGGGGTCGGCGGCCTTGCGCTCCTCAGTCAGGAAACCATCAGGCTAAAGTGGAGCGCGTTAGTATGGGTGATATCGCAGTGCGGAACAGGGGTGTCGGGCTGTGATGGGAAAGCTTACCTGGATGCCGTGCTCGAGGCAGTACAGCTATTGACATATTGTTAGTTGATGCTTCCGTGAAGGCGCCTTTGACGCCACCCGCTAGTATGTTGGTGTCCGGTCCGGCCGTGGCCTTTGTCCCTGACTAGAAAACGGCGTCAAACGGGTTGTCGTTGGCCGACAACGGCAGCAAAAAAAAAACATACCTCCCAGCAGGAGTTGGCGATCTGGCAACCGGCCTGGCCGACTAGAGAGCAACAGGAATGTCAGTATGCATGTACACAGAACAGATTGGTTGACATGTGGTGGCGAATGATGGTCTGGATGTGCAATTAAGAGGTTGACAGTCGTGATCGTGGAGGATGCCGACGGTGACGATGCGGTGAGAAGCTTTGACAGTGAAGTGATATCTTAGCTGGCTTGATATCAGGCCTTGCTACCGGCATAAGGTCAAACAAACACGGCATCCAACCAGGCGAGACACGCGCATATCATGGCCGGTCTGATTCGTCTCCGCCAGTAGCAGAGGGCGTGATATCGCAGGACGCAGGAGGGAGGTATGTGATATGGCTGAAAGGGGGTGGGCAGATATGGGCAGAGATGGACAGAGAGGCGACGGAGGCAGGCAGAGTGAGCCGGGGCGAGACATACCGTTGATGCTGATAATCTCACGCATTTTGTTGGATTTGTAGAAGCTGTGAATGTATGTCGTGAGAGTGTGTGGTCGGGTTGAAAGGTCGAAAGTTAGTATGCAGAGGACTGGGTTTTCACAGGAGAGCGGTGGACGGTTTTCAAAGTATTTCTGGTGTCGGCATCCGTATTTTCTGCTTTTAATCTATCATATAATTTATTATGGTCCCCTTATTTAAAATTTGTTTGTGTTGTCTACTCTGGGCGTAGTGGACGTGGTTGTCCTTTATTTTTAATAGCAGTTTATTTACTTTATTTACCTATCAGCACCAAATCTCGGATGGGGAAGGAGCAATGGGGGGGGGGGGGGGAAATAGCGAAAGAGGGGAAGATCCCTTCCCTACCTCGAGATATCCTAGCTCTCGCAGCCCTTGATGCGGTGAGTGCGCTGTAATAATAGGACAAGGTTCAAGATTGAGTGAGAGACTCAAGCTCGCCCACTGAAGAGGAGACAAATTGGCAGTAAGGAGACACCTGGACATGGCCTGACAGTGACAGATGCAGGGCCCGAGTCATAGGAACGGGTGGAGTTGCTTTGAAATAAATACTGTTGCCTGCGCCTGTATCATTGTTTACAAACTGGATTTTGGAGAGGAAGGAGCGGATGGCCCGCCTGTGGTCTCCTTCCCAAAAAGTTTCCAGAGAGCTAGACTGCTGAGAAATTGCTACTTGGGGGTTCATTGGGGAGCATCACCATAATTTATGGGTCGCCCAACGAGGAAGGCGCGTCTGCTAGGGAAGAAAAAGGGGCAGAGGGGCCATCAGGGAGGAAGGAACGATGGGCAGCCATAGAAAACCCATACGAAGTAGAAAACATGGGTCCGCTACTGGCCCGTGCGCGACCCGTCGGCAGTAAACGCGCCTGGCCGTAGCGCGAGTAAACAATGGGACCGGGCAGTGACTCACACCGCTTTCTCCTTTTGTTTACTTTGAGCTCGCGGAATGTGGGAAGTGGGGCTTCACGTGTAGTTGAGCTGTGTGACTGGTGACACTATGAAGTAATTTTGAGATTTTGTCTACTCGGAGTATAGCTTGCATGCCGAGACAACGAAGAGACAATGGTAGACTATTGTGTACAATTGTGCATTATATCATACCACAACTTCATCTGGACGTGCGAGTAGTAAAATATGTGCAGTGACAGTTATCCTGCTTCTACGAGCTATCTGCACTCCAAGCTCCATTTTCTGCCAAGCTTACCCGGATAGCTCCGAATGGATGACTAATAAATGACTAAATAAAGACGACACTCCGGCGACACATGAACGACCATCTAACAACAGCGAAACCATACACGTATCGTAATATAACAGTAGATATCGATGCACAATAAAACCAAAAGATCCTTATTATAAAACGCAATGAAGTAAAAATGCACTAGATAGAACATGCCGTCAATATACACCAATACACCAAGCACAAAAAGCAGCCGTTGCAGGCAAACCCGAGACCGAGACGACGCTCGTCGTCGGCAGGTTCCTCTTCCTCTTTCTTCTTTCTTCCTTTTTGCCAAATGCTAATTTTACAAGTACAGAGACTGGGCAGCAACAATGCCGCGCTTGATCTTCTCCAGACTCTGCTCAAACTTCTTGGTAATGTCCTCGCTGCCCATCACCTTGCCGGCCTCGGCCATCTGGCGCAGGAGCTCCTCCAGACGGCGGAACAGGCGCACCAGGGAACCCTCGTAGGCATTGGTCATTTTGCTGTTTAGTTAGTAAAGTTCTGAAAGAAGAATAGATAAAGAGAAGAAGGGAAAAACTTACCAGATCTCGGCAAACGAGGCACCCTTGGCCCATGCAAGCACCGTCTCCATCAGCTGCCACTTGAGGCTGGCAACGTACTCCTCCTCGTTGACATCCAGCTTGCTCTCCTGGCTGACCTTGGCAATGACCTTGGCCTGTGCCTTGATCTCGCGCAGCGGCTTGGCCAGGTCCTCCTTCAGATCGGGAGCCTCGACCTTTTCGTCAAACAGGAAACACGTCATGACCGAAGCGACAACCTCGGGCGACAAATCGTTGAAGAAACGGTTGAATAGCAGCTCAGACAGCAGCAGCTCGTGGCCTTCTGTAGAGGAGATCTGGCATGCAACACGGGCCTTGAGCTGAACAACATCGTCCTCGTTGATGAAACCCAGACGGCGCAGGACAGTCTTGCGCGACTTGAGCTCGTCAAGCTGGGCGATACTGTGTGCCTGTGCAATGGCCTTCTTTTTCTCCTTGATCTGGTCGCCCAGGGCAGTCTTGTTGTGATACTTCTCCCACAGCTCGGGCAGGATAGGCGACCCGTGCAGGGGGTTGGCCAGCAGCTTCGATTCAAGCAGCTCAATCTTGCGGATGAGCTTCTTGAACGAGTCGTCGGTGATCTTCATGTTCTCAATGGGATCTAGTGTCGGAATTCCATCGGGGAACCGGCGCTGAACCTCGCGAATAACTTTGCCAGTGCGGTCCTTGCCGGGCTTCTTGGTGACGTTATCGGGCATGAAGATGCGGAGCTTGCTCATGGCCACGACACATGACAGCAGGCAAGGCACAATCTCGACACGGGCATCGGTCAGGTTGGAAGTCTCCTCCTTGTCGTCCTTCTTGTCGTCCTTTTTCTTGGAAGCCTTTGGCTTCTTGTCCTTGCTGCCGTCGTCGGTACTGTCTTCGGTCAGGACCGCGCTGGCACCGGACCACGGGACGGCACCGGGTGCAATCTCGCCGACAGGGAAGCCGGGTGCAATGCTCTGGGCACTTTTGCTGTCGGAGATGAACAGCGCAACATCGACTGAGTATGACTCCTGGGGCGAAACCTCCTCTTCGCCACGCTTGGGAGCGCGGCGCTGAGTGAAGCTCAGCACAGCACCCCAGCCGTAGTCCTCACCGCTGGGGGTCTTGATATGCACCAGACGACCGGGCTGCAGGAACGGCAAACAGTAGCTTGGGTGCTGCATGACAAGTACCATATCCTTGCGGTACTCCTCGATAAGTTGTCTGAGCTTGTAGTACTCCTTGACAGTATTCTCGTCGGGAATGATGGTGCTGTCGCGCTCGTGCTGGAGAGACATGAGGTCCTTCTCCAGAGCGGGAACACTGGAAGCATTCTGGAACTGGAAGAAGCAACGCTCAAGCATGTACTCGGGCGACACGGTCTCGATACGCTGCAAGTTGAGGATCATGTTGTAGCCGAGGTAGAAGGCGGAGTTGAGGCGATCCTGCTTACCGGCCACAATGGCCTTGGCAGTCTCGGGCTCCAGCTTGTCGTCGACCATCATAATGACAATACCGCGGTCATCAAGACCACGACGACCAGCACGACCAGACATCTGAATGTACTCGGACGACGTCAGGGGACGCATCGACACACCATCAAACTTGCGGACCTGTGTGAACACGACTGTTCTTGCCGGCATGTTGAGACCGATGGAGAAAGTCTCGGTAGCGAACAGGACCTTGATCAAGTTCTCCTGGAAGAGAATCTCGACAATCTCCTTGAGGATGGGCAGCAAGCCCGAGTGATGAACACCGATACCCTTGCGGAGAAGCGGCAGAAGATGTGTGATTTGGGAGAGCTCACGGTCGGCCTCGGACAGGGTGTCGATGGCGTTTTCAAACACGCGTGTGACGAGTTGCTGCTCCGAGTCGTTATTAAAGTTCATGCCCGAAATCTTGAGTGCCAGCATCTCGCACTCGCGCTTGCTAAAGTTAAAGACAATAACAGGGTGGAAGTTCTTCTTCATGATCATGCGAATGATCTTGTAGATGTCGGATGTCGACTCGTTTCCGCCGCCCTTGTTGATCTTCTTGTTCTTGCCCTGGCCCTTTGTCTTTGCGTTGGGATCAGCCGGATCGGCACCCCGGTTCTGCTCCACGAGAGCCATGGCCTTGTTGAAGTTGTTCTCCTTGAAGACGCCGCGCTCGTCCACGACAAGCAGAATACCGTCACCACCAGCGGGGAAGCAGTAGTTTTGCAGAGGCGTTGGCCGGAAGTCGGTGTACACGACGTGACATGCCTGGCGATGGATCTTGGCAATCCACTCGGCGAACTGGAAGGCGTTGGGAATAGTAGCGGACAGGAACACATAGCGCACCTTGTCGGGCAACAGGATAATGGTCTCCTCCCACACGACACCACGAGACTTGTCACGCAGGTAGTGAATCTCATCAAAAACGACCCAGGCCACTTCGCGCATGATCTCGGAACCGCGGTACAGCATGGACCGCAGAATCTCCGTTGTCATGACGAGACAGCTCGCCGTCGGGTTGATGGTAACATCACCAGTCATCAGACCAACATCGCCAAACTCGGCCTGGAAGTCGCGGAACTTCTGGTTACTAAGGGCCTTGATGGGACTGGTGTAGATGACACGCTGGTTGCGCTTGAAGCACTGTGCAATAGCATACTCGGCGACGACCGTCTTGCCGGCACTGGTATGCGCAGACACCAGCACACTCTCCTCGCGCTCGATCGAGGCGATGGACAAACTCTGGAACGGATCGAGGGCGAAGGGGTAGCTGCGCGCAGGCTCAGCGGGGGGCTTGTGCTCGGAGAGAGGAATGTATTCGTAGTTGAGGTCTGGAGGAAGGGCGACTTGGTGCTGGATGTTGTGCTGCAAGACAAGGGACTCGGTGTCTTTCTGGGCTGCGAAACCGGCAGCTGTCGCGAGCTCGCGCGACTTGGCGGTCTCAAAGGTGTCGGTCAAAACGGGCTCAGCCTCAGCCGACTTCTTGCGACGTTTAGTCTGGTTGTCAGAGTCGTCTGCATCCACATCGTCGGCAGCAGAGGAGACATCGGCGTCATTAGAAGGCTCCTGGACAAGCACGGGCTTCGGCACGGGGTCCTTGTTATTGTCGACGGCCTTGCGCTTGCGGCTGCTGTCGACAGGCGCGGGCGATTCCTCCTGCTGGGGGCGCGAGACAGCAGCCGGGTTCTCAAAGGAGTCGAACAGGTCGTCGATATCCATCGTGGTCGGTTGGTCCCGCACGATGGCGGTCGGGCAACGGTGGTGGTCAAAAGTACGTATTTGTTGTGTTGTTGGGGGTTGTTTGAAGGTTTGATGCGAAGTTGTAGGGCTCAAAAAGCCGGTTACCGCTGGAGGGAGAGAGCAGTGTGATTACTACTCTCTCTGGTAATATTTCGATAAAATACTGCCGACAGTGAATGTGAGCCGGCCCTGTTGACTTGACGTGAACTGGGGCAGGAATCGACACTCGTTGGTGAAGACGAGATAGCAATAAAGAGAAATCAGATTTCGCATGGCAGAAAAAAAAAAACTGGGCAGGTATTGACTCGACCCAGTCGAACGAGACTGAAGTGGGGCGATGAGCGGGATTCTGCCAGCTAGCGCAGTATCTTGGAGAGCGGTGGCGCTAGCACGCGGCAGATCACATGCACAATCACGAGCACGGTACCGGCTGTCGATGTTGGTAGCCGGAAAAACATGGAACAGGCCAATTCCTCACGCCACCAGTCACAGCCGCGCAAAAGGCAAAAAACGAGCTGTTTTGACTTGAAGCTTCAACTCCTCCACCACCATCCACCACCCCCCGTCCTCTACTGTCCCATCAGACCATCACCACTCTCATCGTCAAGGTAGGCACGCTCTTTGCAAGCCCAATTGGCATTTTAGTTTGCAATCTGTGGCTGTTGCGCCCACTGCCCGTCGAGCCCGGCTAACCGAACCCCCTCTTCCTCCTCGTCTAGATGTTCTCTCGCGCCGCTGTCCGCACGTCGCAGGCCGTTGGCCGCCGTGCCTTCCACTCGACCCCCTCTCGCATGAGCTCGCCCTACCACTACCCCGAGGGCCCTTACTCCAACCTGCCCTTCAACCCCAAGCACAAGGCCTTCGGCGTCGCCTACTGGGGCTCCATGGTCGGCTTTTTCCTTGCCCCCGTCGGCATTGCCCGTAAGTTGCAGAGGATTATGAATGGAGGATAGACT
Organism: Ophiostoma novo-ulmi subsp. americana; assembly: GCA_029298975.1. Lineage (NCBI taxonomy): Eukaryota > Fungi > Ascomycota > Sordariomycetes > Ophiostomatales > Ophiostomataceae > Ophiostoma > Ophiostoma novo-ulmi. The sequence continues at coordinate 2,072,111 of JANSMA010000003.1, read as the reverse complement.
GTGCCATTGTGTATTTGAATTGCGGAATGAATGCTAATAAAGACCACAGTCTGGCAGACGTACAAGCCGAAATAAATGATTCGTTTCGGCAGCTCTCTCTTGAGCTACTGGGGATATAGGCGCGGAGGGTCGGAGCCGAGGTGGCACGGAGAAGTGTCTCGTTGGCAGACGGCTTCGGTCCTTGCGGTCCGATGTACATAAGCATTGCATAGAAACCATATAACACATATACCAGACATGACGGATCACAACGTGAAGCACTACCATTATTACGACCAGGGACGATGATACAAAGCTGCTGAAAGGCATGGCATGATTTCGTGGGAGTGTAATCTAGCATCTATATATACAAAAGGGGCCTATTTTGGCTTGAAAGAGTAGTTATCCAGCGTGCTCAGCACAGACATATCGTTGTTGCTGTTCCAGGGGTCCCGGTCCGGCTGGTGCCTGGTTGTGTCGCCATACTGGTACTTGGTTTGCTTGAGAAGCTGGTGCAAAAAGCTAATGGAAAAGTCCATTTCCTCCTCGTTCATCTCCCAACGTGTTGTCAGCGACTGGTATGCCTTGAAGACCATCTCGGGAGTGCTGCAGCGGTTAAAGGCACGCAGCGCCCAGATCAGCATCCACTTGTTGACATAGAGACCCTCGACCTTGTCGTCCAGGGCCCGCAGCAGGGCTGCCCAGATGCTGCGCAGGCGCCGCTCGGTCCATGGCGAGCCAGTGCCCTCGATGCCGCCGTGCATACCAAAACCCTTGAAGAGAGCGAGGAAGACAGCACCGTGTAATGGAATGCGCAGAAGCTTCATGTCGTTGAGGTAGCGGGTGACACTGTCGAGGTCGCCCATGCGTATGGCATAGTGGGCAATGAGGCAGCGAAACGTGTCGACGTTGGGCCGTGTCGGCATGAGGAATTGGTACTGAGGCCGCAAGCTCGGAATCTTCCTGCCGATCTTGGCCAGCATCGTGAGGACATCGGGCATGAAGTGGTGGCTCGCATAGTTGGGGGCCTCGGCGTTCAGGGGCACAATCTGGTCAAACGTCTCCTCTTCGTCTTCGTCTTGGGCCTTTGATGATGGTGTTGGCTTCTGCGGCTGCCTCTGATGGTCTGTTCTTTTGGCTGTCTTCTTGATCTTGGTCCGGTACTTGTCAAACATCTTTTGGTAGACGCGCTCCGCCGCATCCTCTTCGCCGCAGCGGAGAAAGCTGACAATGACACAGTTGAGCACCGTGACATCAATCATCTCGCCGGCCATGACCATTTCGCGGTAGGCTGCACGCACACCGTCCGAGTTCAGCTTGAGGCCAAACAGATAAATGAGCGAGACATTGTGGTACCGGTTGTAGGAGAATCCGCGCCGTTCCATCTCCAGGTAGAGCATCTCGGCCAGGGTGAAGTTGCCGGCTTTGGCTGCAACATCGAACAGAATGTTGAACGTCTGGTCATTAGCCTGGATGCCAATCTTCCGCTCCATCTCCCGCCACAGCTGCAGGGCTGCCTCCATCTCAGTACCCCCTGAATCGCCGACATAGCGCCCGGCATACGACATGGCTGTGTTCCACTCGACTCGCTTGAGGGGAAAGCCGCTGTCTCTGGCATCGGCGACGACAGCAAAGTAGCGCAGCATGGCCTCGGCATTCTTCTTCTCCGACATCCCTAGGGCGTGCAGCAGGCGATGCCGCAATGTAAAGGGGATCACAGACATGCGTGCGCCAGGCAGTAGCCGGTACTGCTCATAGACCGAGGCAGCGCTTGTCTTGTGAGGTGTGCGCAGGCGGTGCCACACGATATGATTGAGGCCGTGGACAATGCGCTGGATTTCTTCGTCTTCATTGAGTAGATCTGACCATGTCGGATACTGGGCGTCGTAGCCAGAGTTGTCCAGCGTCACTTGGGGGTCATCAGGCTGGGCATATCTGCGCATATACGGGTCTCGCATGTACTCGAGGTGGTCATCGACCGACTCATCGTCGAAGGGAGGGTCAACAAATGTCAGAAGCTCCTCCTGTGTCTGCACATATCGATTTGGCTTCCAAGGCCCAGTAGCAGGGTTATTTGTTGTTTGTGGTGGATGACCTGTGAACGAGATCTTCTTTGGGGGCTCTGACTTGAGTCGGGATGAGGCGCCAGAGGAGCTGGAGGCACCGGCTGGGTTGTGCTTTTGTTGCGAAGTCGTGAAGCTGCGCATCTGTTCTGTATGTTCGTGTAGACGTCGGGCCGGCTTGAGGGCTGGTGCTGTCTTCCGGGCAGACGTTGTATAAGTCTTCTTCCAAGTCCCGGTCCAGGCCGGGGGGCACAACAGCGGCAGCAGGGTTCCAGATGCAGGGTCAGACCCAGCGACCGTAGAGACCCATGTTCCAAACGGCCGCATTCCCTGCGTCTCTCCTTGTGTTTTTGAATGCACACATTGTGTTGGCAGAGGTGTGCGGGCTGCCGGCAGCGGGCGAGGGACCGGGCGTGGGGAGGGACGGAGCCCGGAGGACAGGACGATGCCGCAAACCGGCCGGTCAAGGCGGCGTGATGTTTTCATGGGCTGGCCTTCATGGCGGCCTTGTTTAGGTGTCTATGGAGGCGCTGCTGTAAAATTGTGACAATTTGTCGCGTGTTTTGCCAGTATCAAAGTTGGTGGTCGTCGTGTGCTTCTTCTATCGACGTCTCCAATATGCGGAGGTGAAAAAAATGCACTAGAGGCAACAGAGCATTAGAGCTGAGCAATCGCTACATGCTCAGACTCCCACCTTGAATTAATTGTGGGACTGTCACTTTCAGCACTTTCAGCGGCCGTTATCTTATCGCAGCCAACTGTAGCTCGTCCTGAAAAGCCATTTAGGCGCATATTTGTCATTTTATGCGGCTACCGGGTTTTCCTGTGCCCGCTGAAAAAATTAACGACGGCCGCGGACGCTCCTCACTCCACGGCTGCGATATCCCGATCTCCGACGCTTGACGACATACGACGACATTGACGACCCTACCCACAATCTATCTTGTACCAAACGAACTGGACGGCTTAGCCAAACAATCTAGGCACCCACCACACACCCAATTGGCGACCTTGCTGCCGCCACGACACACACAAGATGGGCCGGCTTTTTCGGGCAACCCGCCTCGGCAAGGCCGCGCGCGATAGTCTCAACACCCGCACAGTCAACCGTGTGACCGAGGTTGCACCGCCATGGCTCGACGTTCTAGAGACCATTCCGCCTACCGAGATCCTTGTTCGCACCATCCCTGTCCAGCACCAGACACCCGCCAAAGCGCTGCGCAAACCCAAAAACACATACCGTCCACAACGAATCGTATACGAGGAGGACGAGCTGCGGTCAACATTCTTCAAGGACCACCCATGGGAGCTGGCACGGCCACGTGTGATGGTTGAGACGGACGGCAAAGACTATCAGCGTGTGGACTGGAGCAAGGGTCTGCGGCAGGTCGGCTTGCCAGTAACCGGCGAGAGGTCAGTACAAGTCTTTTGGATGAATGAATACACAAAAGTACTAACGATATAGCGTGGTTCAACGGCAAATGTGGCTGATGCACAACAACTTCCTGTCAAAGGAGCAGGCCTACGACGTGGCACGGCGCGAGCTGTACACGCTGCGGCACAAGGAGGACGTTGAGCGCCGGGTAGCCCAGGAGGAGGCCCGCATGGTGGGCGCATACTTTGGCAAGTCAGCCCTGCAGGTCGGAATGACTATTGAGAACCGGACCTACGAGGGCTGGAAGAGATACGCACAACGCCAGACGGCCAAGATCGAGGCAATGAAGGCTAAGCAGGTCGCGGCTCAGAACATTACGGGCGAGGCGGACGATGCGCCAGCAACACCGGCAGCTTGAACGGGTTGCAGGGATGAAGGGAAGGAGCAAAGAAATCTTATCCCACGCATACTCAAACAAGCATATACTCAAACACAACACAAAATCAAACGACAAACGACAAGGATTCGGCATGATGGGGAGAAGATCCAGGCTACGACCTGTGTATATTATTACGTATAAATAAACTGTACATCTCATAGAAGTAGAGCTGTTCAATGAGTGACCATGAGCGAGAATATTTTGCATACAAAAAATACGAAAAGAACGAAAAGAGTATGCGAATGCTTTGGAATTTCGGAATCTGTGTGCTGACATAATCAAATATATCAATGATTAAACGTCTTCCGGATACCCAGTAGGTTGCCGTACTTGGCCACCTCCCCGATATACTTCTCATCCGTGTTTTTGGCCAGCTGCTCATGCTGAACCACAAAAAGGTCGGCAATGCGGCTGTAATAAAACAGCTTGCCCGTCAGGCTGAGTGTGCTGACATGGGCCCAGGTCTCGATGAACAGCACGCTGCACCGGCTAGCAGGTATAATGAAGAGCATGCGCAGGACAAAGGCCACAAGACACACAATAAACCCCGTTCCAGGCCCGTTTGTGACAATCAGATTCGGGTATGTGAAAGCAGGTGTCTTTGCCTTTGCACTGGGTCTCGCTCTCAGCTTTGGCGGCTGACGCAGGGCTTGGACAATGGACAGTGCACTCAGAAGAGCCGTATACCACGCGGCAAACAGAGGCTGGTGCACATGCCGTGCCCGCACAACATCCACAATGTCCCAAGTGCCGCCCAGTGTGCTGCCATTGGCGTCGACGGGGTACATTGTCCTGATGACTTTCTCGAGACGGTTGACGGCGTTGACAGAATGCGAGTCCCCCGACGTAATGAGATAACGTCTGTGGCTGAGAGGATCTGGCCGGAACTGCTGCTTGATCATCTCGCACATCTCGCCAGTGTGGCCGCCGGATCCCAGCACGTAGACGACGTATGTTGCTGGCAACTCGACATGTTCTGGGACAGGGCCCTGCTTGGCGGCTTTCCAGGCCTGTTCCATAAGCGGCCGTCCTCTGCGAGTCAGGGCCAGATAGCGGACCTGTAACAGTCAGAAGGAGACAGAGACTTCGAAACAGCATATTACATTGATATACTAACCGTTGCGAAGACGAGGCCGAGGATGACAGCGACGATGCTGGAGAGCACGATGACGAGGGACGCCATGTTGGTGCAGGTGTGGTGGTGTATAAGTGGTTGCTTTATAGTGTCCTTTCTTATGTAAATATAAGAAGCCCAGCTTCCGCACTTATAAAAATATAAAAGCACCAGCTTTTAAGTTGCGCTCTGTATATTTGCCGTGAATGAGTCCGTCCTACCATGGTCTCAATTCACCACAGCTTCAGCTTGAATAACACGTTGAAAGTAGTCCCTGTAAAAGTGTCGTATGTACGTACCTCGACTAGTACCGATTGGATCCACCTTGAATCTATGGACCCACACCGCCCGGCAGTATCTGCAAGTTTACTTTTGGTTCCTGGGATTCTCGTACAACGCCCAAACTACGTCAGTCAACCGCGACATTCTTCTCGGACCTTTTTCCATAGTTTGTGGACAACAACGTCGCGTTTTGCTTTCCTTTCTTCTCAAGTTTTTCATCTGGACTATGAACAGCCACTCTATCCATAACTGTGCTCGGAACAACACCCTGCGGGCAACACCACAACACCACAGCCGGCGCCCGCCATGGCGATCCTGCGCAGACCTCGACTCTTGAGATGCTTTTACTGCAACCAGCGCACGTCGATCCAGTACGACGGCCACATTCGCCAGTTCCAATGCCGCGGCTGTGACGCAACAAACTATCTCGACCAGAACGGCGATATCACCGACCCTCCTGCGTCCACAACAGCAGCCGCTGGCGCGACAGCCTCGACCTTTTACGCTTCACCCCCCGATCCCTTTAACGATAGCTTTGGCAGCCCCGATAGCGCTGGCAGCCCCAGCCTTGCTCAGTCACAGAACGGCGGCGGCGTCTTCTGCAACACATGTCTCAAAAATCAACACCTGTTCGTGTCGTCCCTCGCGCAGTACTTCCCCTCCGACCCCAACGACCCCGAATTTCCTGAGCTTGAGCGCAAATACTTTCACTTTCGCAAGGGACTCGAGCAGCGCTACCCGCAGATCTGCGCCGACTGCGAGCCGCGCGTTATCGAGCGCATCCGCGAAGCTGACTACACAGCCAAGACGGACCACTTGCGCCGCATGGTGCAGTACAGCCGCGATGTGCGCCTAACGCAGACGACACCCCTCGACGTAACAAACAAGCTGGGGAGGTGGCTATGGTGGTCCGGTCTTATTTTGCAGATTCTCTGGCAGGTTGGCGTGCTGGGAAGCTTCTTGCTAGCAGCGTCGGTCAATACTGCTGGCGAGGACGCCGCCGGCTTTGAAGATGACGCGATCGTTGACGACGGTGCAACACCGAATACAAATCAGCCTTCTTCTTCTTTGCTACCAGCCCTGGCCATACCCTTGGTAGTAGAGCCTACCCTCCGTATACTTGCAGCCAATGCCGGGCGTCTGCAGTCTCTGTGCGTCGGCGCAACAGTAGCTAGCTGCTGGTGGAATCCGTACCTCGTCGAGACTGTGCGCGGCTTCACCAAGCCTCTCAACGGCATCCCGACCTGGTACACCTACCAGGCTGCCATACTTTTGGTGAGGTTCCTTCTGTCCAAGGTTGGCGTGGATACTATATCACCAGAGAGCAGGGAATCCGTGTCAGCTCTGCCGCCGACAATAGCTGGTGCCCACGTCGTGGCAGCCCTCTTTACATTCTACCTTTACTCAGTAGCACCGCGGGCCATCACAAAGGATATGCGACCACTTTTTGGAAAGCTGCCAGAGATACCTTTCACCCCTCAAAAACAGACACGCCCAACCGAGCAGCAGTCAGCGAACCGCCGGCGCGGTCTCGAGACACTGTCGGACGTACTCGACGAGATCTCTGCCTCGCCTCAGCGTGCCTCTGCCAATCTACATCGCCGCCACGACAGCGATACAGAAGGATGGGATGGCTGGCAACCGTCCCAGAGCCAGCGGAAACCGATCAGCAACGGTTTCGAATCACCGTATGGCTCGCAGTATGGTGCACAGTACGGATCGCAATACGGAGCACAATACGGAGCACAAAATGAATCAACTACACCAGCATCACAGCCGGCTGCATACTATGGAGACGAAATGGATTGGACACCAACACAGACGCCGACTCAGACACCGCAACGTCCTGGGACATCGCAGTTACAATTCACCACACCGTCGCCTCACCGGGCTTTCAACACATATAGTGCCGGTCGAAGTCCCCTGAGCCAGCGGCCCCCATCATCGTCAACAGGCACGTTCAACCAGACACCAGTCGAGGCAAACAAGGGCCCGTTCTGGTACAAGGTGCCACCTGCACCGACCAGCATCGCCCAGCGGATATTTAACCGGCCCAATGCACCTAAAATCATTGACCAGGCCGTTATTGATGACGATGCAAAGAAGGCGAGCACGTCGTCGCCCTTTTTTGACCGCAGGCAAGGGCAAGGGCAGCCACTCAGCTTTGACGCGCACGCACAGACCGGCGCATTGTCGTCGTCTGTCGAGTTCGCCCAGCCGTCCTTTTTCGCAGAAGATTTGAATCGCAAGTCAATGGGCAGCCGGGGCGGAAACAATGACGATCCGGGCAGTTTCCTGTCAGATCTGTTCAGTCAGACGTTTTCACTAGGCCAGCAGAACGGTGACGATGGGGGTGAGACGACTGAAGAAGACGAGAGCTCAGAGCCCAACACTTTCCAAGGTGGTGGTTCTGGTGTTTCCAGTGGCTTTGCAAGCAAAGGTGCCTCAGCTGGTTCATCCATGGCACGCAGCAGACGGCGAAGCTCAGTGCACCACCGGCGGCATGCTGGCGCTTCTAGCGGCCAGTCGATTATGATGCGCCTGCCACCGCTGTTTGTCACTGTCACGTCGCTAATGGGCATGTCCTGGCTGCATGACGAACTGCTGCTGAGCAACGGCAGCAACGGCAGTGCATCGATGGAGACGGCCGAGCCGGTAGACCAGCTGCTGTTTGAGTATGTGCGACCGTACGCGCGACTGGTGGAGTCGGCTGCACTTGGCCTCTGTCTGGTGCTGGCCGTGTCTCTAACAAGAGAGTCGATGCGGCGCTGGGCGCGATCGACCGTGGCGCCTGTGGTTGGACTGGTTCTGGGCCTGGGGAGTATTATGCTGGCCGGGTGGATGGCCATACAGATGTGGACATTGGTGCAGCAGCCAGCGCCACCACCAGCCAGTGAGATTTACCTTTCATTTGATGACTACGACCAAGGGTGGCGCGACGAGCAGCAGGATGATGTCCTGGTAGATGTGGCCTCTGCAGTCTCTGCCGTTCTACCGTGGCCATGGTGGCAGATGGTGACGCTGCACAGCACAGTGATCGCACACCAAGTGTGGCTTATGCTGGTGTAAAATCCAGAGTGGGGAGAAGTACATATTTGGTCTTGGAGAAAACGAAGGATACCTTTTTTGGGTTATGACTATTTGATTTTTTTTGTTTGGTAGATTGTTAAATTGTTTGCTCGTTTGTTTATTGTACTTGAATTGCATAGCGTTTCTGCCTCTATGGCTTGCTGGGAGTGCTTATTGGGAGGACACAACACCGACAACAGCAATATATCGCCGCCGTGGCTTTTACACCTCTCTCATATAATTTGCTTTACGTTAATTTTATTCTTCGGGTGTCTGTGTGTGCTACTTGTTGGCATAGACACAGTGCCCATGGCATGAATGTTTGTTCTCTCTTCGCCTCCGCCACTATTTATCTACAACCACGACAACCACGGGAAATATTAAAGGCAGAGCAAAGTATAGAATCTGGAGGGAAAATATTATTTGCGCATAGTCGGCAGAGCTTCCAACGTCATTTCATGTCAAGTTCATTCGAATCTACTCGCCGGAGCCTAGGTGGCGATGCTCCGGTCTCACACAACACAGGCCCAGGCCCAGGTCGGCATGCCATATGTATATCAATTCTCAAAGTACTGGTGTATACGGCGCCTAGGGCTTGCGTGTATACGTAGGCTTTTTCTGTCCACGTCTGTACAGCGCCAGGTCGAGCCTTGTAGTTGTCTCGCAAGAAAAGTCGCACAGTATCAGCCAGCATGCCTAGTGGATGGTGGATGGTGGAAGTTTGTGGCAAACGGTGGCGGCGAGACAATTCCAGGGGCATGGGGAAGGTACAGAAGTCAAGATTGAAAAGACCAAGTATAAAGGGAGTCTGCTTTCTCTTCCAGTGTCTTCTGAGACGGCCAACTTGCCATCCGCACTCCAACTAAGTCACTCGTTTACGACCGGCATCTTCTCTCATAACATCTTACAGACCATCACTACACTGCAATGGCCGGCGACTCTCTTCCTGCATCATCTGGCTGGGGCTCCCCTGGCTCGTCCGGCAGCTTGCCGGCAACGTTGGGCACGTCGATCGGCTGGGAGACTGCTTCTGTCACGTTCATTGCGGCGTCTCCGACGCTCTCGACGACCGAGACTTGGATCACTGCGACGCTGTTTGTGAACACAACCTCTGTGACGATTACACCGACGACTTCCAAGAAGAGCAGTACCACATCGAGCATTGGCAGTATCACCAAGACGACGACCAAGTCCTCCAGCTCCAGCTCTAGCTCCAACTCTGGTACTAGTACTGGTACCAGTACCAGTACCGGTACCGGTACCACCTCGAGCAAGACTTCTCCGACGGCGTCGACCGCGAGCGAGAGCCCGAGTCCGTCGCCATCGTCCAATGCTGCAGCTGCACACTATGGCAGTGTCAGCCTCGGGGCTGTCATTCTCAGCGTCACACTGGCCGGCCTTATCTTCATCTGATTAAACGGATGGGCTTTGTGAGACTCATAAAGCATACATATACATATACAAGGGGTCGGTGGGCATTATCAGGCTTGTAGGAGGAGATGGGTCTTGTGGTAGTAATGGGAGTAATGGGGGTAATGGGAGTAATGGGCAGCGGTCAAGCGGCAAGTATTATGTAATTGTTAAATAGCATAGTAGCTCAGTAATAGTATCTATTCGCAGCGGGAAAGTCCGACAGGCAAGAAGATGAAAGAGATGGCGGTGTCAGGAATACGTGTTTCTTTAGAGAGAAAGGTCGGTGATAAGTAGATTTTATAAGAAATTCACGGTATCGAGTTAAGGTGGTATGCAGTGCTTATTATTATATGAATTCAGAGAGTGCAATCCAATGTACGAAGGATGTTGCTGTTTTATAACGGTCGAGTATGCCAAGAATGAGGTTGAAAAGGAGAGGAAGCAAGAAGTCAGTCGAGATGGTAGACGGTGATAAGAGTCCTCTAGAGCTACTTTTTTACGTGTCTATTATTGAATAATTTGATGGAATATAATTGGTTTTGATTATAAAGTTGAAAGAAAAATGTGTACATTTTCTGTAATAATTAATTAAACAAAACAGGTTGATCATTAATCTCTTGAAATATCAAATTAAAATATGAAATCAGGTTCTAATCCCATCTTGATACCCCTTCTTTAAGTGCAAAAATAGAAGAAGAAAACAGAAAACATTCTCTATAAAATATCATGATTGATTAAACATACAACCGTCGCAGAAAAGTCGCTTGCTTCCAAGTCTGCTTCAGACGGCTATGATGGTACTCTACAGTACGTTCGCGGCAGCCATTCCCGTCCATGAACCTTCTTTGTTTATGCTTCTCATACTGCTATCTTTGTGGTTCATAACATCTTTATGAGATGACGTGTTTTGCTGTGCTTTGTTTGTTCTGTTTACTATTTTCGTTTTGCTCACCCGATCCGGTGCATGATGTTCTTTGTCGTCTACTCTTTTCACCTGTTACCCTGTTGTTTTCTTTCTTTCCTCTTCCCTTTGTTCATTTGACTCTTCCCTCTTCTTTTCTCTCGTTTTCTCGTCCTTCTTTTTTACGCCTCTCTTCTTTTCTCTTCCTCTTCCACTTCTATTCAGGATTTGATGTGATCACCTTTGCTAAAATAATACCCAACAAATGCATGAAACGAGGGGCTCCTTGATACGCTTCTTCTTTCATTTATATTGATGTTGCTTTCCGTTTTCATTTAAATCCAATATTTTATTGTCATGGCATCTCTTTTATCCTTCTGATCAACGGTTGCAATATATAATATTAGTAATCAATATCAACATAAACTCTCGTCTATTGAGAGCCTCGTAAATGCCCGATGAAGAAGGAGCGCTGACGTAATTATCGGGTATATACTCAGTATTGATTACAGTGGACAAGTGCCCTAGTACACATATCTGCACACCGGACTTGCTCACTTGTCAGTATTATTATTATATGTAATACGGAGTATGATTTCTTATGCAGCTAGGCCTGATGCGGGCCTGTGCTGCCTGCAGCTCGCGTGGCTAATTGTGCTTTAGCCATACAGCATATGACTCCTACCCCTACTCCGTAAATTACCTCCAAAATAGCCAGTCTCTACGGCCATTTTTGCCCTCTGCATTCTCCTCCTGCAACCTCTGTTTTGGCCGTCTCTCAACTCCTTGCCACGACACGTCGACGACGATTCGCTTCGCATTACATCGCGTGCCCGACATCTGCTCTGAATCCAGTCATCGGCTTTGATTACTTTGACTTATTTTCAGCACAATTGTCGATACTGCATTGACGCCGACATACACAATACAACACGGCACGACACGACGACATTGCAAAGCAGCCGTCTCGACATCCGACAAATCGCGATATCTTGATGATTCCAACGAATATGACAGAGTAACTCGTCCTTGCCAGCAATAGAGAACAACGACAACCAAGATTGCATCTACAACAATAAATACAATCGGGTAGGTTTATAGTCAAAGTGCAATCGCCTCTCGTCCTTTGCCGGCATCAGTCGGTAGAAATCGATGGCATCTGCCTCATCTCCTTCTTCATTGTCATCATCATCTTCATCTTCATTTCTACATCGCGTATTTACCGTGATGTCTCGTTCGATTAAGGATGCATCTAAGCATCAACGAGACAACATGGGCGAGTTAAGCCGTCAGCAGGCAGATGCCTACATAAACAGAAGCAGCAAGCCGCAGGCATAATCATAAAGACAAAAGATATAACAGCGTGGCAATAATAAGCAAACAGGCATGCAGAAGAGACGAGACGAGAGAAACTAGCAAAAGACAAAAGAAGACGACGACCTGGTAGAGTTGGGTATAAAAATCCCGGCTTCACTTGGCCAGCCTCGACGTGGAAGAGCCTTGCTTGTTTCGTGTCTTTTTCTTCTTTTCTCTTTCTTTTCTTCTTCTCTGTTTCTTGTCTTTTCTTGCATCTCTTCTGCCTCTTGCCTGGCTCTACCTGCAAAGTCTCTACTTTGGCTCATACAGCGGGCAAAAGTGCACTTTTGGGGCTAGATTGGGCGAGAGACGCGACGCTTGACGCTACTTGCCTTTGCCTTTGCGCCTCTACTAGCGGGGCAGTAGGTTAGTATTACATGACGGCAAAACATAAAAACAGAGCAAAACAGAGCAAAACAGAACATAACAGTGAGTAAGTTACAAAGCAGAACAGAATTACTTGACAGGCGAGGACATTCGCAAAAGTCAGCCAAAACACGACTTTTTCTTGTGTATAGCTTCACGACTCAACGACAGCAATTGATTACATAATCCAACCACCGGTAAAGCAAACACGGAAGAAAAAAAGAACTTGAAAGAAAAATATCCAAAATAAACCAAAAAGTCAAAATACTCATAGATGGCAACAGATGTCAACAGATGTCAACCAGATGCCTACTACAAGTCAGCACAAGTCACAGAAAAGCGGGAGATAGGCGTTGCAGCAGTTGGAGTCGCAGTTGCAGTAGTGCCGATTACAAACAGCCCCGCCTCTCTGCACCTCACTGCACTGCCCTTCCCTGCCTAATCCAAACAGCCAACCCATCGCTCACCATTCAGCCTTGTTGTTGAACTTGACTTAATTTCTAGTATCTACCTTTCTTGTTTTGTTGTTTTCTTTGGCTTCATTCCCTCTACTACTTCTACTTGATTTATTCCCTGTCAGATATCTACCACCTAGCCTCACTGTCAACGGCAGACTTTACTCTACATTCTACACATTACTCCCAGGCACCCATACATCTTGCTTGTCACCCAAGGCCGCTTGAGCTTGTCATTTGATGACTCGCTGGCTACTCGCTGGCTACTGCTATTCGTCTCTCTCAACCTGTCTGAACCTGGACTGGTCTCGTCTTGGCCGCTCCAAGCTGCAGCGCCCTAATGCGGCCATGGCAACCCTCACCACAAAGCCTCTGTCATATTCTTTATCCATTAACTCGTTCTATATTGACTCTAGTCTTTGATGTATCTAACCACCAACTGACACTCTACTAATGTTCTGTTCTGTTCTGCTCTGCTCTGTCGTCTGCCATCTGCTGCTATCTACTGTCCTGCTGACTAAGCTCTTACTGCCACATTGTCTGCTTGGCCTCTCATTCTAAGAATCTGAATTAGCCTTGGGCATTTGCGCTTGAATTTGCATCTTTCATCTTCCTTTTCATTGCTCACTCATTATCCTACACGTTTACTTCACCTCTCCTACTGAGTACATCCGCCACATCTACATCCGCTAATACGCCAGATAGCTCCCACACTACAGTTCCAACAACTTAACTTTCCTTGTCCTTCCCGCTTTTGGACTAGCGCCATTCGCCCTTGTTAGTCGCTACCTCGTCCCTGACAGGGATTCGCCGTCGCGACTCCAAATACACCAAATACACCACAGCGGTGCACGTGACCGTCTCACGTCCCTACATTCGGTCGCGACAGCTCCTCTCAAAACTGTCGTCTCCATCTCCATCTCCAGAATCTCGAATTTCAATATTCGAGTCTTCATCTTTACCCCATTGTCTACATATCTACCATTGAGTGTGCGGCTCCTATAAGGCTATATTAATACATTGCACTGTAAGCCAAGGTGATAAAAAACACCAAAATGGCCCAACAGGGCGCCGGAAACACCGGCTGGCCCATGAACTTTGACGATGGCTCTACCTTTGGTCTGCCGCCCGCCGGAGACGACATCAACGGCTTTCTAGACATGAACACCCTGTCGCAGCACTCGTTGGAGGGCTGGCCGTCTGCCGCTGACACTACAGGTGGCATCCCGGGCTTCAGTCACGATGGCCAGCTCGACCTCTCCAACCAGCAGCTCCCCTCCGACTACGCAAACCTCGTCGGCAACGGCCATCTTGCTCCCAACGGCGCGCCCGACACCTCCCACTCCCATCAGTCACACCAGAAGTGGCAGCAGTTCCAGATGCCGCCGCAGTCCAGTCAGCCACCAGTACCGTCTTTTGCTGTATCCTCTGTTGGCGCATCCCACGCCTTTGTCGGCCAGCCTCAGTTTGGCAACGGCCACAACAACCACAATGGCCAAGACTTTTCTATACCGACAGACTTCCTCCCCGAACAGCTCAGCGATGACCACCTCAATGCCTTCCCCTTTGCCGCCAACCCTGCCGCCGTTCAACAGCAGCAGCAGCGCGCGCCGTCAATACCCATCCCGACAACGCGGCCCAGCGCGTCGCCCATTCCTCGACAACCCTCCGTCGCCTCCGTCGCAGCACCCGAAATCGCTCGCCAGCATACACACTCGCCCGCTGGGAACTACCAGAGCCCTGCCCCAAGTAACAACTGGCCATTACAACAGCAGCCCCTTGGAAATCTACACCACGTGCCGCAGACGTTATCCCCCGCACCTGCCGCACCCGCGCCTGCTCCTGCCGCCAAAGTCACAAAAGCTGCCGCGGCTAAAGCAGCCAAGGTGACTAAGCCGAAAGCACCAAAGGCGCCCGCAAAGTCAAAAGCAGCACAGGCACAGGCAGCGCAGGCAGCGCAGGCTCTATCGGCGCAGCAATCACCGCCCCAGCAGCAGCCTGCCATTCCGGACCAGGTCTACCAGCAGCAGATGTATCTTGAGCAGCAGCAGCAGCACCATCATCAACCACCACAACAACCACAGCAACCACAATACCTCCAGCAGCAACAGATGGACCCTACAGTCGCCAATGGCTGGCAACACCAGCAGCAGCAGCCGAATCTCGGACTGCAGTTTGCAGGCGGACATCCAGGCCAGGCCAACTTCCGGCCCGGCCACCCGGATAATGCGACAGCCATCCCTCAGAACTGGCAAGACCAGCAACAACAACAGCAGCAGCAGCAGCAACAGCAGCTTCAGCAACAGTTTGCTCAGCAGGGCCAACAGGCATATCAGCCCCAGCAGCTCAATGCTCAGCAGCAACAACTGCAGCAGCAGCTACAGCAGCAACAATTACAACTACAGCAACGCCAGATGAAGCAGCTGCATCTTCAACAGCAGCAGCAACAACAGCACCAGTTCCGTATACAGACCCAGCAGCCGCAGCCGCAGCAGCCGCAGCAGCAGTTTGTCCACCAGCAATTCCAGCATATACCTCAACAACAACAACAGCAGCAGCAGCAGCAGCAACAAAAACAGCAGCAACAACATCAGCAACAACATCAGCAACAACAACAGGTTCTTCAACCAACAGCGATCAACACCCAACCCCGGCCAAACAAGCCCTCTCCTCTGGTCGCAGCTTCCAAGCTCGCAACACCTGCAGTCGCAGACATTACTCCGGGTGCACCACCTCTTGCTCGGGCCAAGACTGCTAAGCCTGTCGTCAAAAAGGCGGCCACGGCAGATCTTATACCCAAGGAGTTCCCCCACCTCGTGTCTGCCGCAGATACCCTCGAGCGCCAGAAGTTCTTCCCCAACGTGCCGTTCCTTGCTCTCGGCAACATTGTGCAGATTGAGGCGCCGCTGACGACCACCGAGCCCGCTGTTCAGCCTGACCCGACCAAGGAGCTGGGCAAAAAGTTCTTCCCAGGCCGTAAGACGGCCCTGCCCTGCGAGATCATTGCCGACTTTGACAAGCGTGTTAGTGCCGCTGAGCCCGCACTCAAGGATGGCATGATTGCAGAGCTGCGCGCCATGCTCAAGAAGCAGGGCAAGATCTTGCCGCCCAAGGTATACAAGTTTGCGTCCAATGGCGAGCCCACAACCAAAAAGGTGACCAAGACATCATCCCGCGCTCCGGCAGCCATGGAGTCGCCCGACGACGACGACAGCAGCGAAGAAGAAGAGGAGGAGGAGGAAGTCCGCAGTGCGACACGTCCTACCAACCCGCCTGATGCTGCTGCATGGGACGCTATTGGTATTGTGCATGTCACGGACAACTCGGTCAACACCATCAAGCGGGCCGTCAAGGGCTTTGGCGATTTTATCAAGGGCATCTACGACGGTGTCAAGGAAGTCAAAGCCAAGATTGCAAAGGCCGAAGAGGCCAATGCCAAGAAAGAGACGCTGGAGCAGCTCAAAAAGTCACTGGCCTCCAAACAGGAACTGCTCTACCGTGCTGTCGATGCTGCTGACGAAAAGGGCCACGAGCAGGTGCTGGAGAACCTGGGCGGTAACGGTCCTCTTGTGGCTAACCTCGTGTCTGCACTGCGCGACTGCGTCAACAATGCCGATTTCAACGGCAAGCTACCCAAGACTCTGCTGCGGTTCATGTCGCAGTTCACAACCGTCACCGACGAGATGCTCAACCAGAAGCTTAAGTTTGACAAGATCCAGAAGCGCTTCATGACCAAGGGCGACGACGAAGTCAAAGGTCTTGTCGGCGAGATCGTCTCCAAGACGGTCCATGCCACCAAGCCTGCTGCTGTACCTGCAGCAGCAGCAGCCACTACAGCAGCAAAGCCGGCATCCCGGGTACCTTCAGACTCTCTCTCGGCCAAGCGCCAGCGCGAAGACGAGTCAGACTCACGGTCATCCAAGAAGATTGCTGCCAACTCGGCATCAGGCGGACCACAGGCCGTATCCAAACCCTCTACGACATCAACCACAACGACCAAGCCATGGGCCGGCACTGCTCTGCTTCCCGGAAAGTCGCGGCCTCTTATCAAGCCACCCACCAGAATCGAGTCTTTGGCTATGTCACGGACAGACTCTAAAGATTCCAAGGATTCTAAAGATGCCAAGGACTCGAAAGACACGAGCAAGTCATCGTCTAATACCGGTTCTCCTTCAAAGCGTGACGCCGACTCTTCGGCGCCTGCTCCTGCGCCTACTTCTACAGCATCAGCAGCAGCAGCTCGCCTCAAGAAGGCCGCCACTGTTGTCAAGGTAGAACAGTCATCATCATCATCGTCCAAGCTGGGCGCACTGCTAGAAGAGATTTCCAAGCCCAAGAGCGTTACCCCTGCCGCGCCTACACCCGACTCGTCCAACGAAAGTGTTGACCGCAACGAGACACCTGAGGAAAAGGCCAAGCGTCTGCGAAAGGAAAGCAGGCGTAAGCTGAGAGTGACGTGGAAATCGGGCGACGAGCTGACTGAGGTCCGCGTCTTTACCAAGGACGTCGGCGAAGACGAGGGCAGAGCTAATTACCTGCTCCGTGACGCCGGCGACGACCGGTCTGAAGGCCTCGCACTCAAGCGCAGCCTCAAGAAGGGATCTGACGGCATGGATGACGACGACGAGGATGGCAACGGTAACGGCGGCGATGCTATGACCATTGACGGCGACGACGTGTCCCTCCGGCCCTGGTCCGTGCCAACTCGCATCGACTTTTCCAGTCTGCTCTCGGCACTTCCTGCCGACAAGAAGGCCCACACGTTTGCCACTAGAGGTGGCGAGCTGGTAGTCGACACGGACGAGCAAAAGACCATGGCGGACCGCGAGAATATTGTTCTTATGGCCATCTACACTGATCCCTCGGACATCCCACCGACACCCAAGTCGCCTACTCTCCGCGCTGCTGATAGCACGGACAAAAATGCAGAAGGCATTTCCCTACTGCCATCAGGCGATGCCAAGCTGCTGGAGCTCCAGACACGGTGGAACGAGGAACGCACACTTGGCGTGGACTGGGCTCTGTGGAATGCACTCAAACGGCTCGAGGCGTCTCGGCAGGAGCTGCAGGCAGCTGTAGCCGACGATAACGACGACGGCTACGACCCAGCAGCACCAGCCGGTCTTCCGCCTGCATCTGCCACCATGACCTCAACTTCCACAGCCAAATCCATCTTCAGCTCGGGCGAGATTGCATCCTTCAACGGTCCTGAAGTTGCGCTCGAGGTTGTACGTCTGTTGACTTCAGACGCAGTCAAGAAGTGGAAGTCGACACTGGACCTGTCCAAGACAGGCCAGCACCCACACTGGCAGGACTACAAGGAAGCCGAAGTGCAAAAGGCCGTGCAGACCATTGAGGCTCTGTCCGAGTACCTCAAGGACCTGCCGTTCCCCGCGACCGAGCCTCCTGCATACATTATGGACCAGGAGCGCATCAAAGAATGGTGGACTGGCTACAACCGCGAGAAGCAGAAGAACGAGAGACTCAAGGCGGAGGCCGAGCGTCAAACATCTGCTGCGAATGTCCAGCTCCAGAATATCCAGCAGCCCCCTCAGGTCCCAGCACAACAAGACCCAGCTGCCGCTATGGCTGCTCTGTACGCCCAGTACGCTCCACAGCAGCCGCCGCCGCCGCCGCCTCCGCAGCAACAGCAACCGCAGCAGGCCGACCCTTACGCACAGTATATGAACGGGTACTACCAGCAGCAGCAGCAGCAGCAGCAGCAACCAGCTGGCGGAGATGCTAATGCACAGCTGCAGGCACTGTTGACGACTTTGGGCGCCGGCGCCGGCGGTGGTGCCGGCCAAAACCAGAGTGCCCAGCAGCAGCAGGCCGCCCTTGCTGCGGCCATGACTGCAGCTGCGGCATCGCCCAACGACCCCCAAGCTCAGGCGCTCATGATGTCGCTTGCACAGCTGGGTGGCCAGGGAATGGATCCCAACCAGCTTATGCAGATGCTGGGTGGTGGCGGCAATGCCATTAGCAACGCTGGCAACAACGCCGTTAACAACCACTACAACAATGGCAACAAGTCGCACTACGACAACAACAACAACAACGACTATGACTACAACTACAAGCGCATTAAGCGCGACCGCGACGACGCCAACGTGCCCAGCCACCTGCGCGGTATCAACCGGGCCCTCATCGGTACCAAGGCGTGCGTCTTCTGGGCCAGCGGCAAGTGTGCCAAGGGCGACAAGTGCACTTTCCGGCACGATTAGTCGGCGGCGCGCCGTTGCCACCTTTCTCTGGGCTCTGCCTACATGTTCTACAACTGCTTCTAATATTTCTTTTCTTTTATCTTCTTCTGCATCTTCTTCTGCATCTTCTTCTGTACAGTTCAAAAGGTCTGCATGTCCGTCGGCGTTGTTCTTTTCCTTTCTACATTTCACTACTCATATATTTCATCTTGAGAATCATCGAGACAGGGTCGGGTTGTTTTTCTTATGTTTCATACATTTACATAGCATTTTACAATGATCACAATGGTGTTCTATACGGATTTAGACTGAATTCCTCGCGTGTTAGTAAATAGTGAAGATGACTAATAATGTCAAACCGTAGGCAATGACGCTAGTGCCCCAGAGTAGCGATTACCCTCTAATTACAGGCTAGCCAGTCAGCGTCTTTGCAATTCCAACAGCACGTCAATTGTGACTAGTAAAGTGCTAGCAAAATCTACAAATTCGAAATCCGCCACCCTGGACAAGCCGATTTCGCAGCATGCGGCGATTCCTCCAAGAAAAGTTGTAGATAAAAGCGTAGAGTTACAAATACGCGAGTGTAAGTGGTATGGGGCGATTTCAAAGCATTTCCCTTAAACATTAGAGCATTTGAGCATTTGACGTCCCAACGTCGCTCCTTCCTTTTACAAATATTTCTGCCTTTACAACTCAACGTCGTTCTTTCCTTTTCCTGTCAACGTTTTACCCTCATCTTGACATCATCGACATCACCATTACATAATCGACGACCCCCCAACTAAATCCTTATTCGACCTCTACACCACAACACCCTCTACCACGATGAGCGCCATTTTATCGGCCGACGATCTCAACGACTTTATCAGCCCCGGTGTCGCCTGCATCAAGCCCGTCGAGACTCTACCCTCAGTCGAGGAGACCTCTGCCAACGAGCATGAAGTCTTTCGCGACGAAGGCCCGACTGCCAACAAGGATGCCGGGCCAGCACAGATCTCTCTGACAGACTGTCTTGCCTGCTCGGGGTGTGTGACGTCTGCCGAGGCCGTTCTAGTCAGTCTGCAGAGCCATGCCGAGGTATTGAGGGCACTGGACTCTGGGCCGGCTTGGACCTCGGAGGCGGCAGCACAGACGTCTAGCTTGGAGGAGACATCAAGCCCCCGCATCTTTGTGGCCAGCGTGTCGCCCCAGACGAGGGCCAACCTGGCGGCAGCTTGTGGTGGCCGTGTGACCGAGCAAGAGGCTGGCTACATGCTGGAGCACTTGCTGTCGGGTCCTGGCGGTCTGCGCTCCGGCGGCGCATTCAACAACGGCTTCACCTGGGTCGTCGACACCAACACAGCACGCGAAGCCACCCTCGTTCTTGGCGCTGACGAGGTACTGAAGAAGACATCAAAACCCAAGGCCAAGCCGCTGCTCACATCGTCCTGCCCGGGCTGGGTTTGCTATGCCGAAAAGACTCACCCGCACGTGCTCAGCTACCTATCAAAAGTCAAGTCGCCACAGGCCCTCATGGGCACGCTCCTCAAGACAACCCTCAGCCGCAAGCTTGGCATCCCCGTCGATCGCATCTTCCACGTCGCCGTCATGCCGTGCTTTGATAAGAAGCTCGAAGCCAGTCGCGAAGAGCTGATGGACGGTGCATGGGGGAATACCAGCAGTGGCAGCGACGGCAAGATTCGTGATGTCGACTGTGTTATTACTAGCAAAGAGGTGCTGATGCTAGCCGAGTCGCGCGGTATCGATTTCTTCAGTTTGCCCAAGACCAAGCCCGACACGGCAGCGTCTGCGGCAGCAACGTTCCCCGACCCTGTGCTGGGCCGGTTCCTATTCCCTGCCGAGTCTCAGAAGAGCCGGCCAACTCTGGCTGCTGGCAGCTCCGGCGGCAACCTGCATTTCATCCTACAGTCGGTGCTGGCACAAAACCCAGGCGCCACACTGCACACGACACGCGGTCGCAACATTGACGTTGTCGAATACAGCATTACTGCTGCGGAAAGCGACGAGACATTGGGTACTGCTACACCACTCTTCAAGGCAGCCCGCTACTACGGCTTCCGCAATATTCAGAACCTCGTGCGCAGACTGCGCCCTGCGCGCCCATCACGGCTGCCTGGCGGCCGGCCCGTCGGCAGTGCACGCAAGGGCGGCGCCAGCGGTGCCGGTGCCGGTCTCGACTTTGCCTATGTCGAAGTCATGGCGTGCCCTGGTGGCTGTACAAACGGCGGCGGCCAGATCAAGGTAGACGATCCCGTTGTTGTTGAGCGCCGCGGTGCCGACCTGGGCATGTCCTCTGCCACGGGCGCGAAGCCGGGTCCGCTCGAGCAAAAGGCTTGGCTCGCCGAAATTGACGAGGCCTACTTTTCGGATGAAGAAGCACAAAAGTCCGTATCTGCAAAAGCCACTGCAGCCGACTTGGACTTGGTAGACGGCATCAGCCCGTCGTATGTGCGGGATACACTGGCGCACTGGTCCAAGACGACTGGTATCGATCTGAACAAGTTGGTGTACACGACGTACCGCGAGGTTGTGAGTGACGTGGGCAAGTCAAGCAGCAAAAAGGGCAACGGCTCAACTGTGGACGTGACGGAGCACGTTGTTCAGCTCTCGAGCAAGATTGGTGGCGGGTGGTAACTTGACTTATGCATTATGGGTTATTGGTTTACGTTTTGCACAACAGGACATCACCGGGCGTTTTGTTTTCTGTTATTTCTTTTCATCTTCTCGCATCTAGCTGGCATTGCGTTATGATTGTTTCATTGGGACCATATAGACTCGGTAGAATAGGATGATACCCTACGCCTCATCGAACCTCGAGAGGAAATAAAATGCTTTTAGTTCATAATTTCTAATGATATATATGGGGTACCCAATGTGCTTTTATCCTTTTTATATGCATTGATGCTTCTATACAAAGCTATCCGCCTCTTCGCGAGAAACCAAAACCGCCACGGCCAGTCCCGTCTGGCCCCTTGGGTGCTCGTGTGACAAAGTCATTGTCTTCTCGAGGCGTGGCTGTCCGGCTAGGAAATGGAGATGCCTCGTTACTGTTTCCATTGCTGTTGCCGTTGCTGTTGTTTCTGCTCAGTCCGTTCAGATTCTGCCCACCCTGTCGTCTAGACCCTGGCTTGGGGGAGTAATTTGGATCAAATAGTTTCTGAGATGATGCGTGGTTGGATGACGGCGAGCCGTGTCCTGCGACTGGCAACTGGCCGTTGTTGCTGTTGGAGTGGTGGTGGTACCCGCGATTGCCCTGGCCGTTGTTGTTGCCGCCGCGGTTGCTGCTCTGTCCGCTTTGACCGCCTTGGCCTTGACCCCGGCCCCGGCCTCTTCGGTTGTTGTGGGATTGTGGTGACAACGGTGTGTTGTGATTGTGATTGTTTTGGTTGTTGCTGTTTCCAGACTTTGGCGTCGGCGATGTCTGCCGTGATGATACAGAAGGTGTGTTGTTTCCACTGCCGCTGACACCACTGCCATTGCCGCCATTATTGCCGCCGACTGTCTCGCCAAAAATCTTGGCTCGCGCCTCATTGTACTTGCGCTGCCGCTCTTCGCGCTCTTTCAGCTGCCGCACACGGATTTGCTCCGGTGTTTCCTGCTTGCGCGCCGCTGCCGCTCTTGCCTCAGCCTCGGCCTCGGCCTCGGCTGCATCGTCGCTCATCGTCAGCTGCTCGAGCCCTGTTACCGGGTCGCGCCGGCGGATCATTTGCGGTGCAGGTTTGCGGCTGAGAACCGTCATGGTGGGACGGAACGCGCTTGCCGAGGCCAAGATGGTAGGGCCGCTGCTGCCGTTGGTGTTTGTGCTGGGGCCCGCCGACAGAAAATGGAATTCCTCGGGGTTGTCCCTTTTTTTGTTAGTCTTGGAAATATTATGTAGCAAGTATAGTATCCGAGAATACATACGCAGTCTCCCAGAGCTTCCGGTTCTTTTCGGCGTGTTGAGCCAGCCGTTCGGCCCGGCTTAGCAAGACCGGCTTTGCGTCTGCCTTTTCCTTTGTGTCTGCATAGTCTGCAGACGGCTGGGTTAAGAGTGCACCGCCGCTAAACGGAGTATCATTCTCGTCGTCGTTGTATGCGTCGTCAATGCGCCGGGGTTTAGACTGCTTTGACTGTTTTGCAGTTGTCTGATCGGCCTCGGCCTCCCAATCGTCGTCCCACGCATTGGGAACATCCGCTTTCCGAGCCATGGCAGCAGCAGACGCCAAGAGTAGCCGCCAAAATGGAGCGACTGCGAGAAAGAGAGAAAAAGAGAGAGGGATTTGCGAGCTGCGAGACTAGCCGGGTAGAGGGCAGGGCTATAAATGCCGCTGGATCCTTGAGCGCATGTGGCCTGCTTGGTTGTGTTGTTTGTAGTTGTGTTGCGCTGTGTGTGTTGCAAGGTCGGGCATGAGAGGATGCGTGGTGATGGGTTTCCGTGACGGGATGAGGTTCGGTTTTGTTCTTTAGTGTTGCTGGGCGGTACTAAGCCTGCCCTTTTAGGAAATTCTCAGCGGCACAGGCGCTGCGGAGACGTACTGTTGGCTGTCTGTGTGTGCTGTTAGAGGAAGGTACCGATAGGGCGGGATGTGATTGGCCGACATTTAGTAACTTCTTACATAATCCCCACACTGTGTTGACGTCGTCCGGCTTCACCTCAGGCCGACCCGGAAGGACAGTCAACGGCCGGTCATATAGGGAGCTCGGAATATATTCTTCAACAATTAATTCAAGAAATAATTCCTACGAAATGTCCGACTCAATGGATATTGTCAGTGATAAGCAGTCGCAGCAGAGTGCCAAGCAGCTGACCGATGGCGCATCAGAAGACACCGCCGAACTCCTGGCAGCGGCATCGTCGTCACAGGCACAGGCATCGGCCGCCGGCATCGTGAGCCCAACAGCACCAGCTTCTGCAAGCAGCAAGAAGAGGGCGACATGGAATACGCCAAAGTACCGCGAAGAGATGGACGTTCTCCAGTCACGGTTTGTCGACAAGTCATTCAACCCAGGTTAGTTGTGGTAATCCTTGTCGAGTCAAAGAGGCCGATGAGATCAGTTCAACACGAACAATATGCTAACGGTGACTGAACAGCCGACTATGGTGATCCGTTGACTTTGGTGCGGCCTCTCAATAAGTTTTATGCGCATCAGTTCTCAGAAGAGGACAAGCAGCTATTCGCCGAGCTCGAGGCCGAGGTGGACGAGCATCTTGCAAAACAGGGAGGGCAATAGTCTTTATTTCTGGGTGAATAAAACGAGACAACCGGAGAAGGTATATTCACTTCACTACCACTATGCATTATGAGACACCCAAATAAATACGATGTTATGAACACTACAGATAGATACATGCCTTGAGTGAATTCAGCTGATGCGAGCTTGACATGGAGGCAAACCATTGATCGTGAATGGCCTCTGCATTGCTATTCACAGACACGATGTGACTATATCTATACCTCCAGTTTTATCGAATCCCGCTGAATCTATACCGCTGCTTCAACATCACGTCTACTCTCACATCGACATGGACCTATCTCGCCTGGTCCACAACTATAGGCCGTCCGGGGTTGCGACGATAAAGGGAGGAATCGTTGCCCCGAGGAGAGTGCCTGTCCCAGTTGGCGACAGTGGAAGTCGCCCGGCAAGCCGACAAGCCGAAGCTGCCTCCGAGCCTCAGCGTCAAGATATAGTCGATAACCTGTCTGCACCGCCAGCCATAGATGAAGGTTCGCCAGATGACACGCCAGCAGCAGACCCAGAAGCAGACTCGTCCTCGTCTCTGTCGTATCTCTCTAGTACGCCGTCGCTGCCACCAGAAGCTGCAGAGCGACTCACAGCAACCCCTGCAAGACCAAGACCTCAGCTTCACATCCAAGCCCGGCTGGCACAAATAAAAACCGAGCTGGCCAGAGTCTACCAAACCAAAGACAGGACCACCCCGCTAAATACAAGAAACCGGCCATCTCTAATCGTTGGCCCGTTTGTGCGATTCATGGCACGCGTCTACACAAAAGACATTGAGGATGTGCGGATCCAGAGACACCTGAGAGAGCAAGTCATGACGCCTGCACATTTCAGGGAGCTCATGATCTGGCATGCGCGGGCAGTCAGGGAGCGTGAACGAAAGTCCAGGGCCGGGCCGACGCCAAGGGAACGTGAACGACAAAATGACGGTCCTGCACCAAGGCCGAGACCAGCCGAAAAAGCACCGTCTCGTACTGTTAAGAGAAAGAGCAAGAAGAAATGAATGATATATTTTTGCTAAAATCTAGTTGAACGCACAAATATTATTTTGCACTCTAGATACACATAACATGACGGCTTAGCTAAGAACACTCAAAATACGAATAAAGTGCTGCTGCTATTCTGAGTACGGCTTGGTCTTGGTATACGAATGATGGCATTGTCGGGTTTTAACTCGATGAGTCTGATGTTGACTCGTTGCTGAATATTGGGCAAAGCAAGCTCAAGCTTTCATGCCTTCACCGAAGTTTCATTCCGGACATCTTGAGTGGGCTGACCCTGGATAAAAGTGGTCAGATGTGTAGTATCCGACTCACCAGAGCTCCAGCAACAGCTGCGTCTCACCTCACTATATGATCTGTCACTAGAACGTATAGTGTCTAGATAAGAAGTACGTGGCGTCGGCACTCTATCGTGCCCTGCTTCTATCCCCGCAGAACACAAGTCGAAGGCCGTCGCTAACACTTTTGATTCTTTCAAGGCCCTTCCACACACCCTTATAGTGGCGCCTCTGTGTAAATGTCTCCTTTGTCGCATCTGGCACCGCGTCCGTAGTAGTCAACAACTTGGCTGGCTTGCTGTCAGAATTGCTCGCACCAGGTGCAGGTGGTTGAGCCGAGTCAGGATCTGCAACCGATGCAGTATATGCGGTCGGGACGGTCGTCGTTTCGGTTGGGTTTACAGCCGGCTCTGTAGCACGCCCCAATGTTGACGTAGGTAGTGCTTCATGCCGTGAAAGCCCGCTCTAGGGGTCTTTGTCGCCATCTTCCTCGTCCTCGTCTATTCCCCGTCTCCATGTATGCATCCAGTCAAGCGGATTCTTCTGGATCCGGCCAGGAAGGCCAGAAAGCAGCGAGGACTTTCCACGTCTCGGCGTGGTCGGCGTCTTTAGCACACACAGGCACAATGTGTACACCTTGCGGCTTGGCCGTGCCTGTCAGCACGCAACGGCTACCGTACCATTTAGGCACATTCTTTTGCGCGCTCCGGTCGGCGGCATCCCTTTTGACACTTGTCGTGATTTTGGCTGGATGTCATGCTTTCAGCAGTTTCGAGATTCCATTGGTCAAGCCACCCAGGTAAACCCCCATGAATATGTGCAGTCTGGCTCCGGTAAGATCGGGCCAAATAGCCAGGCCAGTCGTGTGCGCGCTCGGACCAATGAGGAGATCGCGGATGGCAAGAAGTTGGGATTTTTTATCCGCGCGTTCTGTACGTTCTTTTGTAGTTGAACCCTCGCTATCGTTGATGCGATCAAGCTGGGCCTGGATGAAGGCAATGAAGCGCGGGTCGGCTGTTGACGACTGTGATGGCGGCGAGGTAGTTGCGGCGTCGTCTGCGACTGCTATATCTCCCGTCGACGCCACCCGATAAAGTTGACAGATATTTTCTGGTCCATTTGAATGTTTATGTTCAGATGTTTGCAAACTTTGTGCTTTAATGCTTGGAAGTCCTCAAAAGATTCGCTTCCTGGCGTGTCTTGTTGTCTAAAATCTAGATGACAATAACAAGAGTGGAAAACCCTGTTATGGTTGCACTTAACTGTGTCGTTTGTGTTTTACAGATGCATAACGAGTTGCCTATGTTGCTTACTCACTTCTTATGTCACGTACTTTTTTGAAGTCCTGTTGTCTTCAACGTGCCAGATGATTCATATAATAGAAACCCGCAAAATGCCGAGCATCAAGATGCTAGTGGTAGATGTTACCGAGCTCGTCGTTATTGTCGCTGCTTTTATCGCGGTATCATGGTCTAAAATAAGCTGTTGTAATTGCAAACTCTAGGAAGTGGCAGGGAGGCTGATAATAGTGACAAAATGGCAATATAAATAGCTCGAAATCAAGAGACTTGAAAAGATAATAAATAGACTGCGGAAGCTAGACGGTTGCACTGCTAGCATTGACACGCTAGTTTCTAGAGCCTAGAGCTGGTACGGCACGAAGACGGCATGCCATCAGGATGAAGTGATATGCACAGCTTATTAAAATCCAGAGAATATTGGTGAGTGTATCGATGAAGAAATGAAAGAACAACCATGGCTCCTTCCGTTTGTTGGGACACCCTTGGTCCGGAAATATCTCAAAATGGAAAGAGCGATGGCCGCGACCACGGCGGAAATGTTCCGGCCCATGTCCAAAGTAGGATGCATGTGACTGCAGAGTGCGTGCAAAGCCAAAGTGCATTTTTATAAGCTCTCAAGCTCTTGAGCTCTTAAGCTCTTCTCAGAAAGCTGCGTTTGCTTGGAGTGCTATAAGGTCTCGGCACTCTGATCGACTTCCCCCACTTACACTGTCAAAACAGAAACAGGAGGGGCACTTTTGATATTTGATTTATGTAAGTGATTACATGCATGTGCGTGCATCTGCTCTATTTATGTATTACTTCTTGACATTGCCATTGTGTTATTGTCTCGTCTTGTGTCTGCAGCATGCGGTGTTTATGTAATGTAGTCACTTTATATTGGGCATGTTTGAGTGTCTCGCAAGGAAGGCGTCAAGAACCCACAGCTAGCAACAGCATGCAGTCATGCAGTCAAATATCAAAATCAACAATCAAAAAGGAAGGAGCTTGGGTGCATGCATGGCAGCTTCCTCCTCTTCCGCCCCATCAGTCCAATAACGTCGTCGCGTGCCACAAGCAAACGATGATCAACCCCGCCATCGATGTTTTTGACGCTCCCCCTTTTACTTTCCCCCATCCTCCCCCATCTTCCTTCTCCCTTCTCTCGCTTCCTTGCCCTTATCCTACCCTCCACGCTCTCTCCTGTCTCGCTTATTATCTCTCGTTTTCTTTTGTATTGGCTAGTTACTTCCTATCTTATTTATATCAGGTTGTTCTTTTGACTGCGTTTGGTCTTTCCAACCCTTTGCACTCTGCGCCTTGCACCTTGCACCTTGCACCTTGCACCTTGCACCTCACATATTGCGAATCGCATCTTCCTTTCACATCTTTGTTACCTTGGCTTTAACGTCATTTTGATCTTATCATCACTAAAAGGCTTGTCCGTCTCTCAGTAACGACTCCGCAACAATCGTTCACCTTGTGTTTACTCGAGAACCTCTTCATCACAAACAGCTCACTCGAATAGAACTCAAAACGGCAACCGGCTCACACAACTGCGGGCTATCACCATTAACACGACAATCGCAGCTTTACCACCGCGTTCGAAAATACTTACATACTGCTTAAAGCTTTGAGCTAAGACCAAGTTCTAGGAAACCAACGGTGATACTTTTAGGACATCTGAAGCACAAACAAGACAGGACACAGGCACAGACACAGGCACAGACACGGCATAACAAAGTACACGAAAGTACAGGGGCACCAGACCAAAGCATATCTTTCTTTACCGGCACTCCGACTACTTTCCGCCATGGAGGGCATCCGCGATGCTCACGGCGCCCATCCCGTCCCTCTGGGTAACCACGGCGCCCACGGCAATCATGGGCCCAACGACAGCTTTGATCTTCTACGCCGGGCTACAGCTGCCGTAATGTCAAGGTGAGTCTTTGATTTTTGGTTGATTTTTTTCGATTTTTTCACACTTAACTTCCCGTTTATCTGATCACGCCTGTTCTCCTGCCCATTGCATTTTCACTACGTCATCAAACCACATCTTCTTAACCATTTTTTCACATCCTTGCCCCGGTAGCGCCGTCCATGATCTAGTGTTTCGAACTGTTTGTTTGTTTTCGTTTCTTCCATGATTTCTCCTTTAACCGCCCATTGCGTTGCTGTTCTATCTTTGTCAACAGCTGAGCTAGCTCTATGCTCTTGTGCTTCACATCGTCAGGAGTGGGACTCTACCATTGTACGTCCCAGATCCCCGCTCAAGTGTGACGCCATTGCTTCTAGAGCACTAGAGCACTAGAGCTAGAGCCTGGAGACCAGCTAGGACCAAGTGCAAGTGCCTGTGTCTTGACCTGCTGTTTCACATGGATCATTCTACTGTACATTTACCGGCTCAATCATAGCAAAGAATATCTGCCACTATTTCAACTCGGACGCATATGGATGATCGGGGCAGTGCAGTACCAAAGCTGGCTTCTCGCAGATGGAGCTCGCAGCTCAATCTGCATGTACTTTACATGAATGCACCATCAGCCAAGCAAACACACTCCCTCATTATTGCTCTGGAAGGACTGATTAGCACCAAACACTTGCAACCTCCGGTCGACGGCCTCTACCCCAGAAGCGGATAACAGCCTGCGCAATCGCGGTGGCTGATCTTGTACTTGCGTCTGTCGGGCACAATATCGCTATTGGAGGGTGGGTTTCATACATTGAAACCAGTTTATTGGCTGTCGCCCACTCTTCAGCTTATCAAGCGAGAGAAGCGACAGAGCTATCAACCCCTGCGACCGGCTGCAATACCTCATGTTCGCGTGCTCCGTAGTGGCAAGTTGCAACACGAGCTGCCAGCTACGCTTTCTTGACACGCCACTGGCTATGTATGGCATGTTGTGCTCTACATTTATTTTCTCTTCTTATTTTTACTTTGGCTGCTATCCTTGCTTTCCTAGCTGCTCACTTGTCACTTTTCTTGACAACATCCCCTAGTCAATGTACTCTCGTCATTGCCCTCTCCTTTCACTGCCAACCATTTACACCCAGCGGGTCAATAACAACCGTTCCACCCTTGTCTCCAGCCACATGGCTGGCCAGACTGGCTTGGGTGTAACCACGGGTGAAATCCTACTCAGTAGAGTCAGTGGTCTGGAGCTTGCGAGTCTTTTGCCGTCTTGGTCAGCGCTTGGGCGGCAAGATTGATAGGATAATTCCTTTAGTATCGGCCGACAACATCCCAAATTATTCAATATATTCGGGCACTTGAAATGGCTAGCAGCAGACCCGTATCTTATTACAAGATAGCCACAACTGGGGCAAATGAGACCATGCTGAGCTCTAGCCAGTGGACCTACGAAGTAGACTTGCAGTGTGCGCCCACACTTCCTTGAGGAGGTCGGTACTTTTGCAAGATTTGCTGTATGCGGTTGTCTATTAGTTCTACTACTTTCGCTCAACACTTGCCTTACAAGTTGTGCTATTCTTTTATTTACTTTTATTCATGTTTCCTTTTGTCCTACAATTCTGCTTATGTCAGTTATTACGCTGTCACTCGGAAATTCCTAGAGTCTACAATCGCACCTTCCTCCACACTCGCGTCATAACTTCCCCTCTTCAGGTGTCCTGCAAGTGGCCCACACTTTGGCCCTTGCGTGGAAACTTACTCCTCACGCCCGCCCCTAGAGTCTCCAAGCGGGCATACTCCAGCCGCTAGAGCAAACTCTGCACTGCCGGCGAATTGCTGCTGCTGGGCTGTAAGAGCCTGGCGCAAAACGAAAAGGGGAAGTGCGACTGGCTGTAGCTTCCGAAGAGATTTCACACCACTCCTCTCCCACTACCCATGTTTCAGTAAATCACAGTGATTGAATGGAAACAAAAGGAAAAAGAAGCATGAACCCGAGACCGAACCTGAACCTGAACCTGAACTTGAAGAAACAAAAGACGAAACCCGGATTTGCGATTTATTGCGATTTATCTTGGCTAATAGTCTACCAATTCCTCTGGTCCTTTTACGCCTTTCTGCCTTTCTGTCTTTGTCATTCCTTCCCGATTTGATTTCAGTTATTCTTTGCCCCTCATTGACTCGGCGGCTCCTTCTCTTGCCGAGCTATTTCCCACTACAGCGAAGGCCGACACCTATTATCTTATTTTAAGATGCCATTTCCGTATTGATACAGCAGTATTACTCATCTGGATGATTAATGCAATTTGCATGCCACCTAGAGCCTCTATATTCATTGTTTTGCCTCTATCACTCTCTCTCAACTATTGCCCTTTCTAAATTCCACACTACTCGCCGCTTCTCATCAGCTCGATCTGCCGCTGCATTTTTCTATTTGCTAGTGCAATACTGACAAAAATACATTTTCACCTATTTCACTCTCCAATTGGCAGCCGTTTGGATCCAGTCAAATCCCTTCTTTTTTCCTTTTGTTTTTTTTTCGCCCCTTTGTCCTTGGCCTGGCCTCCTTGACTTTCCGGGGCACTGGCTCATTCGACTGGGTCTACTATTATGTCTGCTATGCCTGGTCTGACTAAAGCTCTTGTCTACTCGACAGCTTAATACTAGACTAGCAAACTCACTTAAATCAATACTCCTCTCACCACTTTGTCTTGTCCAAAAGGCGGCTTTTCATCCTTTCTCCTCTTTTCCCCGAATTGCCATCTCATATCCCATCGTCTATCTCAGTCATAGCCTTCTGCCGCATCTCTTCCTCACTTCATCTTGACATCATCGTCAACACAACCTTTCAACACATCACTCCCAGTCTTCTATTTCTTCTTCATTTTCTTTGCTTTTTACAGTCTTTTCCTCCTTTTTTCACTTCTTCATATCAACATTCATCTTATTGTCCGACCTCTTCGATCTCTCGTGTCTCTTCTGTCTTCTGCTCAGTCATCTTTCTGCCCACTCTGCAGTCTGATGCCCAACCCCAATCATGTCTCCAACATCCGGAATTGACCAACCAAACAGGTCTGCCGCCGCCGAAGACGACGGCACCGATCAGATCGGCACCGACACCCCTCGCTCTGGTATTGCTACACCGCAGCCGGACCTCCACGATAAACGCCTGCCAGGAATCATGAGTTACTTCCAGGTTCGTGCTGCATCTTTAAAGAACTTGTTTTCAGGTTCTTCCGTTACACCCTCGAGACTTCCCTCTGCTTCTTCCAATACCTCTTCCACTTCTATGCTTTCTCCCAACTCTGCAACCTCTTCTGCAACCTCCTCCCCTCTCGTTTCCTCTAGCAATCTTGCTGTCGCCGCCGCCGCCGCCACCGCCGCATCCTCCTCCTCCTCTTCTGCTTCCGCTTCGATAGCTGCCGCCGACCAGTCTGCGTCCAATGTAACGCAATTACCAGAGCATTGTCTGCAGCACCAAACTGTACCCTCCTCTGAGTCATCCATGTCTCAAACAATGCACAATCTCGCAACTACTGCTCCATTACGACAAGCTCAACCTCAAACCCAAGCTACCCAAGCTGGAGCAAATACGTCATCATCAACCTCCAAAAAGACTGCTTTGGCCGAACAACTTCATTCTCTCTCCAATCCCTCTCAGCCATCACAACCTTCTCCGCTGTCGCAAATGGTTCCCGCGAGCTTAACACTAAGTTACGACGACACTCCACCATTATTTCCGCACGAGTTCCCCGATTCTGTGTTGGTTCCAATATCTCAAACAATGCCGTCCTCCCAATCACCAGCTGCGTCACATTCCTCGCAGGCTCAACAGTCTTGTACCTCCCGCTCCAATGGCGAGCCACAGCCACATCATTCAGGCGCCGCATCCCCACTAGTGACATCACCAACCAAAGATACCCCGTCAACTAGCGGCCCAGATGCGGCCAGCCGTTCTTCACCATACCCGTACCCAACATCACCGGCATCAATACGAGGAGCAGTTGAATACGGAAGTTCAAGCGGTAGCGGTAGCAGAAACGACAGCGGATCTGGTTCCGGTCCCAGCCCTAGCAGCGGACAAGCAGTTGCAAACACTGGAAAAGAGAGCGACAAACTTGCCATCATAAAAAAGGTTAGGAAAGGCTGGGCAGGAGAGAGCGGCGGTGTTATCATGGGTTCCAATCCTCCTTCTGGCAGTAGCACCCCTGGCGCCACGGAACGAGACCGATGGAACGCACCTTGGAGCTTTAGCCACAAGAAGAGCGTGTCCGATGTCGCCGATATGCGCAGCCGTCCCGAGTCTCCATCTAACACCCCCTTGGCTGGTGTCGTCACTCCTTCCAGCGTCTTTGCTCGTCACTTTTCTATTCCTTCAATCCCTCCCATCACCCTCCCCCCGTCTTCCACTTCCACTGCATCCACCCCTACGTCTCTTCGTTCTCCTACCCTCAATCCCAACCCTGGCGGCGGCAGTGTTCTGAAGGCTTCAACGGCTCCAGACACGCCTGCCCGTTCAGAATCACCATCTGCGGCTGGAGCAAGCGGCAGCCACAGTGCTATAGCCATTGCCAATGCCGCTGCATCCTCCTTTGCTCGCTCTGCTTCTGCAGATCATCTCAGAAAGCTAACTCGTATGACTTCAACTAAAAAGAGCGGACACTCTACACCGACTCGTTCCCTGTCCACCGCTCACTCTACAACCGTGACGCCTCGTATGTCTGTTGCTACTCCCAGCGACAACTATGGCTCCGGCCAAGCAACGCCCAGCGGCAACACCCGAAGCCGCGCTCCTAGTGTCACACCCACACCGCAGGGAGCTCAGGCGCCTGTGCCCAAGGGAAAATTGACAATTAAGATTTCCGAGGCCCGAGGCCTCAGACGGACCAGAGATCCATATGTTGTCGCTGTTTTCCAACGGAGCGAGCTCATCTCCAGCGGTCCGCGGCCTGCAGAAGAGGACAGCGAAGCTATAGCTCCTGGTATTGCCATTGGAAGCATTGCCATCCAGCGGCAAGCAAGCGACAATGGCCGCCCCATGGCCATCCCCATGCGGAGCCGCCAGAGCAGCAACACCAGCATCAATGACTTTAGCAGCTTCCGGAATCGGTCTGGACGCCGGTCTCTTACCAATCCCAAATGGGACGCAGAAGCTATTTTGTATGTTTTGTTATCATATCTTTGGTCTGTATTCCGTATATTTGTGTACTAACTATATAGCGATGTCGTTGACTCGAATATGCTTGTTGACGTATCTGTTTATGACCACTCGCCAACCGGTGAGGAATTCCTTGGTCATGTCGACTTTCAAGCCAACAACTCGGAGAAGGATGGCCTTGTTCGGGGCTGGTTCCCACTACGCGGACACGCAGACACCATGGCTGAGAACGCACCTACCGGTGAAGTCTACGTCGAGGCCCTCTACCAAGGAACGGAAAAGAAACACTACGGACCGGATGATTTTGAAATCCTGCGGCTGATCGGCAAGGGCACTTTTGGACAAGTGTACCAGGTCCGCAAAAAGGACACTCGCCGGATCTATGCCATGAAGGTGCTCTCGAAGAAGAAGATTGTGCAGAAGAAGGAAGTCGCACATACCGTCGGCGAGCGGAACATTTTGGTGCGCACAGCCACGTCCGATTCGCCATTTATTGTCGGTCTCAAGTTCTCGTTCCAGACCCCTTCGGACCTATACCTGGTCACAGACTACATGTCTGGCGGCGAGCTTTTTTGGCACTTGCAAAAGGAAGGCCGCTTCGAGGAGGCGCGTGCCAAGTTTTACATTGCCGAGCTTATTCTGGCAATTGAGCATCTGCACAACAACAACATTGTGTACCGTGATCTCAAGCCAGAGAATATTCTGCTAGACGCCAACGGTCACATTGCGCTGTGCGATTTTGGCCTGTCCAAGGCCAACCTAACCAAGAACGACACAACCAATACGTTCTGCGGTACAACAGAGTACCTTGCACCAGAAGTTTTGCTGGACGAGGCGGGCTACACCAAGATGGTTGACTTTTGGTCTTTGGGCGTGCTTGTTTTTGAGATGTGCTGTGGCTGGAGCCCATTCTATGCAGAGGACACGCAACAGATGTACAAGAACATTGCATTTGGCAAGGTCCGATTCCCAAAGGACACACTGTCGGCCGAGGGCCGGAGTTTTGTCAAGGGCCTGCTGAACCGGAACCCCAAGCACCGACTGGGTGCAACTAAGGATGCGGCGGAGCTTATGGAACATCCGTTCTTCCGGGACATTGACTGGACTGCGCTGTCGAAGAAGCTGATTACGCCGCCGTTTAAGCCGAAGCTCAAGTCGGACACGGATGTGTCGTACTTTGACCCGATATTCACTGATGCCATGGATAAGGGTGGCTCTTTGAATGAGCGGGCGGCGGCGCTGGCACACGGCCTTGCGACTAGTACACCGCTGTCGCCGTCGATGCAGGCCAACTTCCAGGGCTTCACGTTTGTGGATGAGAGCGCACTGGACGACAACATGCGCGGCCGCAATTCGTACAACAACCAGTTTGACGACTTTGATGACGACATGCACGATGCGGCATACCTGAGTGCACATGGTGGCCGCGGGCAACGAGGCGAGTGGGATGACCACGATTCAAGAAATGACACGCACATGGGCGGAGCCCGGGCAGGCAATGCCGACGAGCCCATGTTTGGCGGCTCTCACATGGACATTTAGTCTACGAGAGCTAGTTACTGCGCCAGTCGTTTGATTCTTGCCTCTATCTCTTTCTTTATTGCCATCCTTGTGTTTCCATCTTATTACCATCCTCATGTATCATGTTATGTGAATTTTGATCCTATCATCCACAAACGACAGCATTTACAATAAAACCTACTGCACCACGTCCTCACACCAGGTCAACAGACCGAAGAATGACATTTTTTTAATTAACAAGCTTTTCACGTTTTCGTTTTACATCATGTACACCCACTTAACCTCTGCATCTTCTACCGGGTGTTTCCTGTTGCATTGCATCTCGCATTACGTGTTTATGCTTTCTTATGTCTTATGCTTATTTAATGTTTGCATCTTTCCTTTGTGTGGGAGGTATAGGCCATGCTACAAAATTTGTTTGCTCTCTTTATTTTGTGCGTGCTTACCTTGGCTT
This sequence comes from Ophiostoma novo-ulmi subsp. americana, assembly GCA_029298975.1. Taxonomy (NCBI): domain Eukaryota; kingdom Fungi; phylum Ascomycota; class Sordariomycetes; order Ophiostomatales; family Ophiostomataceae; genus Ophiostoma; species Ophiostoma novo-ulmi. Next base: position 2,036,272 of record JANSMA010000003.1, on the reverse strand, counting down.
TCTTTGATTAATTCCATGCTCTTTCAAAATGATTTCAAATTAGCAATGAAAACACAGTATAATATACGAAACCCTATCTTCACACTTTGTTGGAAACCATGCTGTGTGAGTTGTGTATTAGAAATGAACCTGGTTGAGATGATTCATTGATGCATGTATTCTATATCATCACCGACTCATACGAAGTAGAGTATGAAATATAGATATAATATTTAAGAGATATCCTATACACGGATAGATAGAGACGTAAAGGCCAGTGGCCTATAGAGGTAAGAGATGAAAAAGAAAGGTTAAGGTATAAAGGGTTGTGTAGATGCAAATGGCGGGTAAAGAGTCGTGCTCTATTCGTCGTTCTTTTTTGTCTGTAACTCGTTTTATTAACATTCAACGCTTATTGACGTTTAATGACGTCTAATAACGCTCAACGTTTTCAAGACTGCCTTGCCAATAAAAAACACTTAGTGGTGAGCACCCTCCTCCTCCTCCTCCTCGACCAGCCAGTCCTCAACAGGAGCGGCAGCGGCCTGGCCGTCGGCACCAGTCTCCTGGCCCTCAACCTCGACAGCCATCGACTCGTACTCTTGCAGGCTGCTGGCCAGATCGGCCTCCTCGGGCGACGCGGGGGCCTTGGGCAGGTTGAAAGTGGCGACCTGGCCAACGGAATCCTCGGGCTTGACAACAGGGGTCTTGTAGGCCTTGAGCTCCTTCAGGTAGAGCTCCTGGACAAAGTCGGCTGTGTAAATGTCAGTATTGTGAATATTTTTTGTAACGGATATAAAAAGTATGCATATACATACCCCGGCGCGAGACGGTGGGCACGATAAAGGTGCGGACCTGGACGGTAGAGGTCCGGGCGACAGCGGCAAGGGCCCGGCGGGGCTACTGTATGTTAGTAAGTTGTGTCATAAAGGTGTGATGTATTGTGTTGTCTCCAATTGGCAGTGTGTCTCCGTCGCGTGTGGTGTACTGTATCATCATCGCATCGCATCGCATCGCATCGCATCGCATCGGGTCATCGCATCGCGGGTGGTAGAGCGGCAACGGTGTCATAGCGTTCATGTGTCGTAGCAGTCATTGCGTGTCGTAGTTGATTGAAAATGTTCGGCGATCCGGGATTGAGTATTGGTTGAGGTAGCTATTAGATTGAAGACCAAGGGAAGATATCGAAGGCGACAAGGCCCGAGGTGGGAGGTCCGAGGTTGGTGAGATCAGGACGGCGTGGATGGCAAGGTCGGAGCTAATCGGAGGTGGGATGCGAGGCGGCAGGACAGATCGGAATGGGCGTTGGATAGTAATACAGTAGGCAATTGGCGATAGAGACGACGCAATGACGATGACGATTATGATGGCGATACGGCAGGAGAGCAGGCCGGAGGAGACGGGATCGAGGTGCTCTCCCCTCGACATGGGCCACGAGCGATTTTATCGGAGACGAGGAGGGCCGGGTTGGAAGGGCATAGCGATTGGCGGGAGAGGAAGAGTAAGGGGATAACCTACGGCAACGCGTGCTAGGGACTGAAGCATTGTGAATGTGTGTAGTGGGTGAGAGAGAAAAAGAGAGAAGAGAGAAGAGGTGAGGTTGAATCTCAGAGGCGAGGTGTTTCGGAGAGAGGAGAGAATGCAGAGTAGAGCAAAGGCAAAGGCTACGGAGCAGGAGAGGCAGGATCGTGGGTTTTTCGCTCTGGTCGTCCCGATTGGGTATAGCGTGTTTTCTTGCTTTTTTAGTTCTTGTTTTCTTCCGTACCCGACAAACGGACCAGGGGAGTAGCGGCCTTAGGGGGGAAACAGCGAAAAGCAGCGGGAAAATAAGGAAGGATACGGAGGACGGTGGTTGGATTTACAGCACGCTGAGCCTGTTTTACTAGTTTTAGCTGCTAATTCCCTCGTTGGCGGTTGTATAAGCGGGACACACGTGCACAGTCACATGTCTAGTCATACGTTCTTGTTCAGTAGAGTTAATTAAAAATAATAATAATAATAATAATAATAGTTTAAAAATAATTAGATAATTGGACAATTCCATTGATAATTTCGTTACAGACGGCCGTAGCAGCCAGTTTCATTCTAGCAACTCCCGCATTGAAGTGATAAAGAAAGATGATGTCTAGGGACAAAAACAAAGACAGGCAAAACAAATAATACAAATCAAAGAATCAAACTACTGGTATCTTCTTGCTTCGCGACGGGCGCGACGCTGGTGATTCTCATCCTCACGATAGGCACTCTCCGACTGCTGCAGGACAGGCGACCCCGATGAATAGCCGTGGTCGTTGACATTGGCACTGCCGCTGTCGCCAGTAGAGCGGGGATAGTGTGTAGTAGTGGCGCCGTTCTTGTTGTTGGTGGTGTTGGCACTGGGCGTCTCGTGAAGCTTGTACATCATCTCGTGCTGGCCGGAGCCGGAGCCGGACAGCGGGTTGCGGGCGCGGCGAGGTGCGAGCCAGTAGACACCGACGACCTTGCTGGCAACATAAACGACAAACAGGATCGCCGCGGCCACCGAGTAGCCAATAATGAGGCCGTTGGATGCCGACGATAGCTGCAGACCAAGACCGCCGTTGATGACGCCGAGGATCATGAGAAGACGGCCCCACCAGATGTGAATATAGCTGACGAGACCGCGGCTCTGGTTCTGGACAAAGTGGCGGTGGTGCAGCACGCCCAGCAACGGCTGGATGCCCATGGCGGCAACGACGACAGTACCAATAACGGTGTGGTTGCGGCCGACACTTTCAAACAGCATGCCGCGCTGCTGGGCGGCAACGACTCCGAGAGCGAAACCAGCCCACATCAAGAGGTAGGCCAGGCCCTGCCAGGCACCGTGGATGAGCCACTTGCCGAGCAGGGGCATAATGGCAGAGCCGATGGGGTAGAGGAAGACCATGACAATGGCCATGATGACGGCATGGGCCGTGACGATAACAGCCTTGGGGGTAGATGAGACGACGACGCCGGAGCCGGAGCTGTCGGAGCTATCGGAGCTATCGCCCGAACCGCTGCCGCTGCCGCTGGTATCACTTCCACTACCGCTGCTGCCAGTACTGCTGGTTGTGACAAAGGGGTTGCTGTCTGTCGTGATGGTCGCCTTTGTCAGGTCGAGCCTGTACTGTGCGGTGCCGTCGTGCAAGCCAATGGCCGAGTTGGCGTCTGTCGAGGCAATGGAGCTGCCCTCGCGCCATGCAGCAATCCACGGCGTGCTCGAGCTGGCCACTGACAGCGAGCCACTGGAGCCCCAGGACTCGCAGTTGGAGCACATGACATTGGCGCGCATGGTGCTGCCGGTGACACCGCTACCCTCGAGCAGGGTCAGCCTGGCGGCGGTGCTGCTGGTGTCTTCCGAGGGCATAGAGCGGGAGGTGGCAATGCGCGGTGATAGGGTGACGTTGCCGGCGCCGTCCTGGTACATGACAAAGATGTTTGAGCCGACCATGGAGCTGCCAGTGCCGAGGGCGACCCATTCGTAGGAGGTGGGCGCAACGATGCTAAAGTAGATGTTGCCGGAGCCAGCGGAGGCGGTGGACTCTGGGATGCCGACATTGAAGCAGACGTCTGTGGCGTCTGAGGGGCAGTATTCGAGCGTAGCCGCCGAGGCAGTCATAGCCAGGGCTGTCTGTTAGTAGAGTTTTTTTGATGATAAAAGAAGGGATAGACATACACAATACGGCCCAAGCCGAGAGTCGTTTTGAGTCCATTTCGAGGTAGATGATGATAGATGTGAAGAACAAGGCAAAGAAACAAGGCAAGAAAACGACGAGCAGTCTATATATCTATATGCCTGGATATATAGCAGATGCCTGCGTTGTGTCTCCCTGGGACGAGCAGTTGAAGAATGACAGACGAGACACAATTGTCTGTCGTGACGCGTTGTGACTAGTTGTGTCTGGTCTTATCCGATTAATGGTAAGCTGTGAGCTATGCGTTGTGAACCACGATAATGTGACTGGATATTTATATTTGGGCTACCAAGATTGTGTCTGTTCGTGTCTCGCGTGTTGTCTTGATACCGTCAGGAATGTGTTTTGATCCGGGTTGATACAACCGTGTTGATGTATTTTCAAGAGGCAGAAGGGTCTAGAGCGACGGTAAGAATCAAATCACGATATCCAAAAGGAAAGAAAACAAGGGAGAAAGGATGAAGGTGAGATTAGAAGGAGAGTCTTACTGTAAAGTACACGAAAGAACGGTGATACTTTCCAGGGAAGAAGGAAGAAGAAGGAATAAGATGGGGATAAGATGGAAGAGTATAGAAGTAAAATAGGAATAAACCAGGCATACACAGAGAATAAAAAAGAATAAAATGAAACAAAGAAGGAGAAGGGTAGATATATCTGATCAAAATGGGAGTGGTTGTGTATCCATGCTGGTGTTGGAGCGTGGCCGAGGAGCGTGGTCTTGGTGAGAATGCCAGTGGACAAGAACGCCACACCTCGTATGCTCCAAGATGGGTATTGTTTCTTTTTTTCTACTATCAGATACAACTATCAAATACAACTATCAAATACAAATAAACGACATGGGCATTCCATAGCTTACACATTGGTACATATTGGTCGTACCTGGGCGGCGTGCGTTGCCAAGATGCAGGGCAGATGGTAGATGATGGCATGGTGCACGGTAGACGTATTCGCAATAGACGCGATGACTTGATGGCGGTGTCCGGTAGTCTCATAAAGAAAAGAAGGATAAAGGAAGGGAAAAAGAAAGAAAAAAGAAAGAAAGGAAAACAAAGACGAGCCAAGGGATCGTCGACGTTAGAAGGCTGTGTGAGACAGGGGATTAGACATTATTAATTGCTACGAACATCATGAGATTGGCAAATGGAAACAGAAGAAAATAAACCACGTAGAAAATAAATCAAAAGAAAAAAAGAGAAGCGAAAATCAAAAGAGCTCAACCGAAAACGCTGATCATTGTAAACGCGCGTCCTCGCTGAGGCTGGTATTTGGTTGTACTCGCCAAGACTTGGTATTTGGAAGAAAGACTCAATAAAGACATTAATAAATCAATATGTAAGAGATGACTGATATAATGAGATAAATTGTGAAATAAATTATGAAACAGTGGACAAAGAGAGCCGGTGTAAATATATGCAGGCTTCGGCACACTGGTGAGATTTAAGGTGATGAGAAGTGATGAGCTGTAAGCAGAGTGAGATGCTGGAAACGGCTGTTATTTTTAGTAGAAGGACGATAAAGAGTAGTATTCGTACAGCTTAGGACTTGGGAGAGAGACAAAGCAGACAAAGACGCGTTAAAGACCAAGCAAGGGAGTCGAGGTGATGGAAGCTGTCGTAAGGATAGACTGGTTGGGCCAAGATTACAGATAGAGTTTAAGAATTAAGAGTTTATTTAAGATATCCAAGTTGGCAACGGTAGGGCTAAGGGGTGTTCTTGCTGGGGTATTGCTGTGCTTGCAGCCAATAATTAGATGGGAATTAGCAAAGGAGCGGATGCAGCCAAGCCAAGGATGGCTCAGTTACGAGGTACGTATGCTTGAAATGGTGAAAATGGAAGAATAAGAATAAGGATAATTGATAAAATAAAGGAATAAAAGGGATAGAAGTAAAAGATAAAGGATAAAGAATAAGATGAAATAAAATAAAATAAAATAAATGAATAAAAGGACTTAAAAGACGTAAAAAAAAAAAATAAGAATAAGAATAAAATAATCTACAAAATATTTGAAAATATTAACACTGGAACACAAGAAAATAATTAATTGCTTTATTAAATATACAGTATTAATTAGCCCATGAACAAGCCGAGCTTTTGTCGCATTATCAACAGACAAATGATGAGGGCATCCATCGAGGCGGAGTCTGGACTTGGCTTGGAGTTGATTTAATCCAGAAATCCAGATTTAATCCAAGACGCTCAACGTCTTCATTGTCTCTTCTTTTGTCGGGTCGGACTCCAAAGCATTGCAAAACGCGGAGAGACAGTTGCTAACAAGCCGGACGGAGAGAATGATGCACCGTCTGGTCAAGGTACTAGTAGACTTGATATATAGATAAATAGACAACCATGTACTTTATAGACTTCTAGGACTCTACCAGTGACATCTCGGCATGGCTGTGCACTCGAGTTATAGCATAACAAGGTTAGCCCTTGGATCCACGAGGCTTACGCAAAGTTTAAAAGTCCAACAGGTATTAGTCCAAAGTCTGGCGATCATCGTCAATTGAGTTTGTCCGTGAGGTCGAGGCTAGTCGGTAGATGGACATGGAACGTGGAGGTGAGGCAGTTAAAGTTGATAGTTTGTTGAGAAATGGAAATATAAAAACAATGACATTCAATGGAGACAATCATAGGCTGTATCGAGAACTATCTCAGACTATCTACATAATATCTACAGACTATCTACAATAACAAGCCAAGCCGATGAAGATGGTCGGCAACTACATGACGACGACAAGACATGACAAGAGATATTCTTTGTTGATAAAGACGCCGATCTCAAGTGGTAGTGTAGAAGAAACAGGCGAGAGAGACACGAACAAAGAATGACAAGACAACAAACAACGGTAGACTGCCCTAGATGACGACGTGAGACGTGGCAGTCGACTCGGCAGTGTCTGTTGTGTATAGAGTATGCACGCAGTTGCATTCTGTAAGACGACCTGTTTCAAACCATGCCGTGTGGATGATGGCCATGAACCAATAAAGAACAGACTATCAAACTAACAGACCAGCAAGACTAATCGCAGTGCTTCCATTGCACCATAGTCAGAGATATCATCAGCATAGCCAGCGAGGCTGGGCATTACGTATGCTTGATTCCGTTCGGCTTACCGCCCTGATATTACAGGACGATAGGACGATAGGACTACAAGACTGCATGACTACTACCACGGACTGATCCTGCGGCTGCAGCTGCGTCGTGTACTTGCATATTGCCACCCTGCTTGGGTGATACTGATTGCCAGAGGCTATCCTCAATGGGATAAAGAGAGACGAGAGACCAAAGACGAGCATGCACCCCTGACAGCCGGATGCCTCCCAGGCCAAGACCCTAACAGAGCACGTTGCATTGTATTGTTTGATTTGATTTGGCTTGATTTGGCTTGATTTGATTCGATAATAATCCAGTGGTAGCAGATACTGTCAAGGCCAATTGAACAACGGATATTCGTATTCAGATGTAGATAACCAATATTAAGTAAAAGGAAAGACAGGACGACAGACTCCTATGCAATGGTGACCGTATGCAAAATAAAGAAAGAAAGACAAACAATCCTAGAAGTAAAGACCAAAGTAGAATAAAAGACAAACGGATAAACAAAACAAACAAAAATCGCGTCTGCCATCCGGGTATCGGATCCTCAATGGGTCTGATGACAGAGTCTGAACTCATCATGTATGTCTGGTCTATCAAGCATCGCAATGTAGACAGTCAGTAATCAAAAGACAGAATCAAAAGACAGAATCAAAAGACAGAACCAAAAGACAGAATCAAAAGACAAAAAGAAAAAGACACAACAGAGACACACTATAGACAAACAATAAAGACACCAAACACGTCTACTCCATAAACGACGAAAAGTTGCTCTCGTTCAGCAGACTCGTGCTCGCAACAAATGAGAACCCGCCAAACGGATCGTCGCGATTGACACTCCCGCCCGCACCGCCTGCCGTGCTCGGTCTGCGCGGCCGCGACGCCGACGTTCCAGTGCCAGCGCTGCTGCCCGCCATAAACGGCTCGCGCGTCGGCAGAACCGGCGACGATACAGGGCTCAGCGCCAAATCGGTAAACTCGCTCGCAAAGTTCTCCGCCAGCTCTGGGTCTGTAATCACCGGCAGGATCGGCGGCTCGACCTCGCGCGCCGCCAGCCGCGTCCAGTTGATCTTGCGGAAGAACCGGTGGCCCTTGATGATTCCCAGGTCCTTGGGCATGTTGGCTCCCAGCCGCTTGCGCGGTTCCTTGCGCAGCAGCCGCAGCAGCAGATCCTTGGCGTCCGGGCTCAGGAAATACGGCAACTGCAGCTTCTGCTTGACAATGTTCTCCTGGATCTTGGCATTGTTACGGCCCCTAAACGGCGGGTTGCCCGTCATCAAGTCGAACCCGAGCGCGCCAAAAGACCACCAGTCCACTGCACGCCCGTACACCTTGCCCTCCACCACCTCGGGCGCCATGTACTCTACCGTGCCTAGAATCGAGTTGCAGCACGCATAGTCTGTCACGTCCGTGCGGTCAGACACATTGGTCGACGTCGTCGCGTCCGACGCGGAACGGCTGCGCGGGCCCGGCAGAGCCACCTTGGACAAGCCAAAATCGGTCAGCAGCAAATGGCCCTCAGCATCCAGCAGACAGTTCTCCGGCTTCAGGTCCCGGTACACAACACCCAGCGTGTCGTGCAGGTGTGACAGTGCCAGCACCATCTCGGCCATGTAAAAAGCAGACGTCTCCTCGCTAAACATGCGCTCCGAGCTCAGGTGCGTAAACAGCTCGCCGCCCTGACCGTACTCGAGAATCAAGTACAGCTTCTCGTGGTCCTGGAAGGCATAGAACAGCTTCACCACAAACGGGTGCCGGTTCACCGATTCCAGGATCTGCCGCTCCGTCTTGGTCTGCTGCACCAGCTTCTTATGCACAACCAGCGATGCCTTCTTGAACTGTTTCTGCGCATACAGCCGGCCCGTCGCCTTTTGCTTGACTAGTAGCACCGTGCCGTATGAACCTTTGCCCAGGCACCGCAGCGGCTCAAAGTCGTCCGACGTGATCTTTTTGGTGGTAGTCGTGGTGGTTGCAGCAGTCGCGCCATTGTCTGTATCGCTAGCAGTCTTTGTCTCGGTGCCAAATCCGGCCGCCGCCTTGTATGTCGATGCCACATCGTCCACAACGTCCACATCATCCACATCGAGGTCGGCCTCGAAAATGTTGGTCTCGCTGTCGTGGCCTACGTGGTTCATGTGGTTCTGTTCCTCTTCGCCGGCGAGCGGTCCCATGCCGCCCTCGCGCACACTGGCACTAATAAAATCCGTCTTGAGCTGGATCACATAGCTTGTCATGTCCGTGCTCGCCAACGGATCGGCTGCTGCCTCGTCGCTGCTCGTGTTGCTCGAGATACCGTCGTGGCTCGTGCTGCGACTGCTCAGTGCTGTCGCCACCCGGCTTGCATCCGAGGACCAGTCCGGGTGCTTGCTCAAGTTTGTGCTGCGGAGCAGATCGATAATCTCCTCGTCTTTTGTCTTTTCCTTGCTGTTCTTCTTATCTTTCTTCGTCTTCCTCTTCTCGGGGGACAGGGGCGACGTGACGCGCGCAATGGCAGATGCAGTCGACGTCGCTGTCGTTGCTGTCGCCTTGGTCATGGCCCCGGGCGAGCTGGCGCGCGACGATGCCGCCGATGTGTCCAGCGTGAACGGGTCCATTTGCATGCGCAGCTTGGCAATTCCGCCGACAGCGGGTGACTGTGCGCCAGAAGCGCGCAGGATGGGGCTGCAGTTGGCGCTCACAACGTCATCGAGGATTGTCATGGGCTTGCGGCCGCGGTGTGTGAAACTGCTGCCGCTGCCGCCACGCTCCATGGCAACGCCAGCCGCCGTCGGATGATTCTTGTTCGTATTCTTCTTGTCCTTGCTCTTGCTCTTGCTCTTGCGGTTGTGGCCGCTGTGGTCGCTGTCTTCGTCGCCCGAGGTCATCGGTGTTCCGTGGAACCCGCGCACCGTGTTGAGTGCTGGCGAAGGAGCCTCCATTTTTGTCGTGATGATGCTGAATCGTAGATTTTGATAACAATGATAGATAAGAGAACACGCGCGGTGTATCCCTACTATCTCGGATGTCTGGTTCAAGGGCTATCGCCCCGGCGGCGTTCGGCGTCGCAGCGCGCTTCAGCAAGCAGTTTTCGGAGCAGGCTCTGGGCACTTGGCACATGCATCTGGGACTGGAAGCGAAAAAAGGATGGAGAGTTGTCGAGCGATGTGGTGTTACTATGCATTGGTGTGGTGATGTAATAGTTGAAGTTTGAGACGTAAAAAGACAGCTGACTCTGCGAGAGAAAGAGAAGGAGAGAGAGAGAGAGAGAAAAGGAGGAAAGAGGAAAGAGGAAAGACAAGGGAGGCGAATGCATGAGATATCTTACGTTTAAGGAAGGCGGCAAGCACCGGGCTTAGTATTGCTATATTGGGACATTGTCCACTAGAAACTGCCAAAACCCGCCTGAAAAAAAAAGGCGGAGAGCAAAGTTTGACGCAAGTTGCTAACCAAAGACTAACAAAAACCCCAGGAAATGCTATATTGGACCCACTTTATGCACTGGCAGAAAAACTGGTCTGATCCTCTAGACTAATACGAAGTAGAGTCTGGCGAGTCACAGCACGCGCAAAGCGCAAAGCCTCTGCTGACATAAGCCGTGCTAGTCAGTCCTCGCGAATTAAAGTTATTCAATATTCAATAGATAAATTGCGGAGAAAAACACTCAAAAATTAGAAAAAGAAGGCGCAAAGAAAAAAAAAGAAAACTCTTTGGAGGGGTAAGAGCGACCGACTAACACCGTCCTAGCCTCTATGAGAAGCGTCCCAAGTGCGCATCCGCCTCAGGTATGGCAGAGAAACTCTCCATTCTTGCCTATTCTGGTCGGTTATACAGTCGTCATTCTTTAGCCTTTTTTTTTTTTTTTTTTTTTTTGCGTTCCTTCCCGCGTTGCTCGTCCGATACATCGGCGCCTCTTTACTAGTATTGCTAGTAGCCTTTTCTCATCTGCCCTATTTGCTCTCCCCTCCTCTCCTCTTCTCTTCTTCTCTTTTCCTCTCTCCTAACGACAATTGACTTTGCTCGTCACTCATCCTCTTACCTCACCTCATCCTCTACCAAATCACATCCACCCCCACATCTTCAAAATGGCGTCCCAGCAAAAGATTGCCATCATCTCCGTCTACGACAAGACCGGCCTCCTCGACTTGGCCAAGGGCCTCGTCCAGAACAATGTCCGCATCTTGGCCTCGGGCGGTACCTCCAAGATGATCCGCGAGTCGGGTTTCCCTGTCGAGTGAGTTGTATTCTCTCTTCTCTGATTTGGTTTGTAAACACGAAACACAATCTAATAAAAAGGGACGTCTCTTCCATCACCAAGGCCCCCGAGATGCTGGCTGGCCGCGTCAAGACCCTGCACCCCGCCGTCCACGCCGGTATCCTGGCCCGCGACCTCGCCTCTGACGAGAAGGACCTTGCTGAGCAGAATATTGCCAAGGTCGACTACGTCATCTGCAACCTGTACCCCTTCAAGGATACAGTGTCCAAGATCAACGTCACCGTCCCCGAGGCCGTTGAGGAGATCGATATTGGCGGCGTCACCCTCATCCGCGCTGCTGCCAAAAACCACACTCGCGTGACCATCCTCAGCGACCCCAACGACTACGCCGAGTTTATCAGCGAGCTCGAGGCCGGTGAGATCAAGGAGACCAGCCGCAGACTCTATGCCCTCAAGGCCTTTGAGCACACCGCCGACTACGATGCTGCCATCTCCGACTTTTTCCGCAAGCAGTACGCCGGTGACGGCTTCCAGCACCTGGCCCTGCGCTACGGTGCCAACCCCCACCAGAAGCCTGCTGCTGCCTACGTCAAGGAGGGCCGCATTCCCTTCACCGTCCTGGCCGGTGCCCCTGGCTACATTAACCTGCTCGACGCTCTCAACGCCTGGCCTCTGGTCAAGGAGCTCAAGGAGGCTCTGGGTCTGCCCGCTGCTGCTTCTTTCAAGCACGTGTCGCCCGCTGGTGCTGCCATTGGTACTCCCCTGTCCGCCGAGGAGCGCAAGGTCTACATGGTCGACGACATTGCCGGCATCGAGACCTCTGCCCTGGCCCAGGCCTACGCCCGTGCCCGCGGCGCCGACCGCATGAGCAGCTTCGGCGACATGATCGCCCTGAGCGACATTGTCGATGTGCCCACTGCCTCCATCATCAGCAAGGAGGTGTCTGACGGTGTGATTGCTCCCGGTTACGAGCCCGAGGCTCTGGCCATTCTCAAGAAGAAGAAGGGTGGCCGCTACCTGGTTCTGCAGATTGACCCCGAGTACACCCCCTCGCCCCGCGAGACCCGCACCGTCTACGGTGTCACTCTGGCCCAGCACCGTAACGACGTTGCCATCTCGCCCAAGTCGTTCACTACCGTCATCACCCCCAAGGACAAGGACGCCGCCGCCCTGCCCGAGTCTGCCCTGCGTGATCTGGCTGTTGCCACCATTGCCATCAAGTACACCCAGAGCAACTCTGTGTGCTACGCCACCCGCGGCCAGATTGTCGGTCTCGGTGCCGGCCAGCAGTCGCGCATTCACTGCACGCGCCTGGCTGGTGACAAGGCCGACAACTGGTGGCTGCGTTTCAGCCCCCGTGTTCTTGGCATCAAGTGGAAGAAGGGCGTTAAGCGCCCTGAGAAGAGTAACGCTATTGACCTGCTGGTTAGCGGCGAGCTGCCCAAGTCGGGCCCCGAGCTGGAGGCTTACGAGGCCGTCTTTGAGACCGTCCCCGAGCCGTTCTCTGAGAAGGACCGTGAGGAGTGGCTGTCCACTCTGACCGACGTTGCTGTTTCCAGCGATGCTTTCGTGAGTCAAACTGCCTTTTTGAAATAATGAATAATAAATAATAAATGCACACAGCTAACAATCTAGTTCCCCTTCACCGACAACGTCTACCGCGCTGCCCGGTCAGGAGCCAAGTACATTGCTGCTCCCTCCGGAAGCCAGAACGACGGCCCCGTCTTCGACACCGCCGAGAAGCTGGGCATCACCTTTGTCGAGCAGAACATCCGCCTGTTCCACCACTAAGGGATGATCGACCATATTGAATAAAATACCAACGAATAACTTACAAAACAAGGCAGATCAGCAGGCCTATTACATACAAAAGGAGGACATTGCATTTAACATTGAAATTTGTGTATACCCAGTGAACAAATCACCACAAAAAATCATACTATAAGCCCACTGGGGACTTTCAGGCTACGGAACGGGAATAGAATCATTCAACAAAGCATGTATTATTGTGATTGACTGTGACTGCACATGAATACAAATATGAAATAAATAAAACTTGGGTATCGTATCGTTTCTATGTGCTAATGCTATATCATACACTATTTTCTTCTTTCTTATCTACAAGGGCTATGGCTCTTCTGGGTACAGACTTGTACCGTCGTCCTGGCCCCAGAGCTTGACCGTCTTGTCGTGACCACCGCTGACAATCCACCGGCCGTCGCGGCTGACATCGACACTCGACACGGGGCCCGTGTGACCATTGAGCGTCTGCATTAGTGCCCAGTCGTCGGCCGAGTAGATCTGGATCTTTTGGTCGAATCCACTCGACACAAAGAACGTGCCCGACACCTTTGGCTTCTGCACACCAGCCTCGTCGACACCCGGTGGTGTGCCCAGCAGGCCGTCGTCTAGACCCTTGAACCACCGCACATCAGACACCGAGCTCGAGTGCGCGCCAATGCCGCCCGTGCGCTGCACCTTGCGAATATCCCAGCACTTGACCCAGCCGTCGGCCGACGCTGACAGCAGCCGGTGGCCGTCTGCGCCCCAGTCCAGGCCGTAAATGGGCTTGATGTGGCCGTCGAGCGGGCCGTCGAGAATCATGATTGTACGGCCTGACCGCAAGTCCCAGATGCGGCCAATACTGTCGAGACCGGCACTGGCAATCAGTGAGCCGTCCGAGTTGAAGCTGACTGCATAGACGCCGCGCGAGTGGCCTTCTTGACGCAGGATCTCGGGCGATTGTGTGCTTCCATTAGTCGTCAACGCATCACCCGGAGTCGTGCCCTGCTCGCCGGCTCGCCGCACATCCCACAGCCGCCACGTCTGATCTTCGCTCGCCGACGCCACGTACTGGCCCGACGGGTGAAACTCGACTCGGCACACGCGCTGCTCGTGGCCTGTCAGGGTCGCTATCGGCGTGTCCTGCTTGAGCGACCACAGATGCACGAGACCCTCGGCACCGCCGGATGCGAGGTTCACACTGTCGCCAGAGACGCCCGACTCGGGCAGCGTCGCGCCGGGGAACCACGACAGACCGCTGATTTTGCTCGTGTGGCCGCGCAGGTTGCGGACCGTCTCCAGGTTGGGCACACCATATAAGCCCAGCGAGCCGCCAAAGTTGCCCGCTGCCACGAGGTTGCCGCTCGGCGAGATACGCGTCATGCTGATATTGCGGTCGCCAATGGGCTGGGTCGCCTGCAGCTCGAAGCCGCGCAGCTTGGGCTTGACGTGGGTGTCGCGGAACTTGACGTGGGTGCGCAGGGGGATCTTGGACTCGGCGCGCTGAAGCTCGACCTGGCGGCGCGTGCGCGGCAGCGAGTACTCGGTAATAGCGATGCGCGCTTTTAGGAGGTCAGGGCCGCCGGGTGTGAAGTATTCCTGGGCACCCTCGTCGCTGTCGTCGCCGCTGCTGACATCGTCCATGTCGAGGTCGCTGCCGCCCTCGCCTGCATTGGCCTTCTCGGCCCGCGCGCGCGCAATGGCGGCGGCCAAGAGATCGCGCAGACGCGCCTTCCGATCGGCGGGCTGTTCGCCAAACAGGGTGATGGGCTCACCGATTTCGCGGAGTTTCTCGCGGACTTTTGCGTCTTCCTTGGGCACGGTGATGGTGGCAGCAATCTTTTTGCGCTCGAGATGGGCGAGCATTTCGGATGCCCTTTCGGGGGCGATGCCGGACGCGGTCAAGGGGATTTCGTAGTCATGTTCGAGGGGCACATTAGCGAGGTCGATCTGGCCGGTTGGCCGACTGCTGCTGCTGGTGTCGTCTGCATCCTCGACATATGCGATCCGCGACGGATGCATCATGATTGCGGTTGTGAGGGTGGGTGAGGAAGAGCCTCGTGGTCCAGAGCGTGTAGTCGCGGTAGCAGGTATATAGTATTTAGTAGCAATATAGGACGCTGGTATAAAGCAGTTTGTTCGATATTGCCGTAGTCGTCTTTGTCTCTTGTATGCCGGTTTTCTTTTTCTTCTTTTGCAGCTCGATGCAATGCGGTGCTCTTTCTGATGGCTGAAGCTCAGCCTGCCATGATGACTAAGAAATGGATACCTCGAAATATGGTAGCTCCACTGTGCTGCAAAAATGGCAGATAATTTTGGGAATTTTGCTGATCGTCGTTATTGCCGTGGTTCACCGCCTATTTTATTTGGACTATTTCAGCACCAATTTTTTCTTTCGTCCCAAAATTTCTTTTCCTTTACATACACCATCCCCCAGTTCATCCCCCTTCATCCTTTTGTTTGATTGTACCCCGCGTCAGTGGCAATGGATACTTCTTGCTCTAGCTTGATCAACTGATCCTCGATACGCGTCGGAAAACAAAGAATCCTGCAGAAATGCGTCTCTTTCTCGTCCGCCATGGCGAGTCCGTCGACAACGTGGCCGGTCTCTAGTTAGTCACGAGTGTTCTTTGCTGCCGTCCTGCTTGCCCTTGTCTTTCTTGTTTTGTTCGTTCTCTATGCAGTGTCTCACACTGTATAGTGCAGGTTCTCGCGACTCGGCTTTGACCTCTCATGGAGTGCTTCAAACCCGACGACTCGGATCCCATTTGGCAGCAATGTCATGTGGTTCTGAGGCAGGCTCCGGCCCTCTGGTCATCACAAACATTTTCTCGTCCGACTTGCAGCGTGCCTTCTCCACGGCTTCGGCTGTTTTGGATGCTCAACGCAAGAAGAACGATAACAATGCGCGTATGGCCAAGGATGTCGTGAAGCTAGTCGATATTCGCGAGCGGGACTTTCGTTCAGGCGAAGGTGTTCGAGTCGGCGGCGGGAGCAGAGATGCTTTTGCCGACGCCGAGTCTCCCGCAGAGATGCAAGTGCGTGTGGAGCGGTTTATTGATGATCACCTCCATCCTTTGCTTTCGGAAGAAGCAGATGATGCAAGTGTAGATGACCGCGCCATTGTGGTGGTGTCACACGGAATCATTTTGAATGTGATTTTGTCGGCACTGCTGCAGCGGTATGCCCCATCTGAACTGTCACGGCTGCTGCCTCCTGTCTTGCCAGGGAGCAGCAGTCGTGCACCGCCAAAGCTGCGCATGTCCTGGAGCAATACCGGCTTCATGGATTTGTCAGTGGAGGTGGTGATACAGAAGAACCAGAACAAGGAAGACGACAAAGACAAGGACAAGCAAGATGGACCTGATATTCCCGACACCCATACAGTCCGCATGCAAGTACTTTCTGTGAACTGTGTCACCCACCTCGCCGGGTTGAAAAAGACCCGTGGTGGCATCGGCAGCGCCAAGTTTGATGCAAAGCAAAAGACTATGGACGCCTTCTTCGCCCCGGCTGCCAAACGGCGCAAGCGGGACGGAGACGAATAGTGCGTGAGAGCGCTGTGGTAATTGCTCTGCAAACAGTCCTCTCACGCACGTCTTCTTGAATGGTATGTTTACTTGCTCTACTACATGCACTCTACACCTTGACATGCCCAGCCTTCAATGATGATAAAGACATGATTCACAGACCTGTTCTGAAATTTTATGTGGAATCTATCAGTCCAACCGCTATCTGAAATTTGGCTTCATTCAAATCTTTATTTTCAAATCTTTTCATAAAGTTCCAAGACTAACAGTCGACAGATTTCAAATGACGTTTTATGAATGACTTATGATGCTTATGTAATATACCAATACAATATAATGTTCTCTTGACTTGCACGTTTTAATGATTGCTTGTGATTCGTAACTTGTAACGCTGCACTGGTGTCGAGACTATCTATTCACTCTCTTCTTTGACCTCGACCTCATCGTCGCTGTCGGCCTCGGACGGCAGCTGCCTTGGAAACCACCCGTACTGCACGAGGTCGACAGTCAGCTCGCCCATGGCATCCTGCATCACCTCGACGCCTTCGTCTCTCAAGGCTACAGCCTGTCGGTTGCGTCCCAAAGTGCCACCGGCCTCGGCTCCGCGCGGCGAGATAACTCCCTTGGCACTCAGAACGCGCTGCCACGGCACATTGCCCGAGTGGAAGCGCGACAGCCGGCCTTCCGGGACGCTGTCCTCGTCGGGAAGGTGCTTCAAGCAGACGCCCACCTGGCGCGGACGTTGGGCTGTATTAGATGTCAGGTCAGTCTTGTCCATCTGTGATGTGTTGAAGGCGATACGAACGCGTTCCTATGAGCTTGGCAATGTGGCCATAGCTGGTGACTTTTCCCGGTGGTATCTGCTGGACGGCAGCGTAGACGGCAAAGAAAAACGACTCGGCCTCGTCTGTACGGGGCATTGCGGTAATGTGTGTATCTTGGCGATGATGGTGACAAAGGTGAAACTGTCGATGTGACTGCTGCCTGTGCTGTTGTTGGTGTATCAGCCGGTGACGCCCTACCATTGATATTTAGTGTATGCACCCCTAGAACACTAGCACATAGCACTATAGCACTGTATTGCAACAAGTGTTTATTTTCATTCTAAAAGATATTACCGACAAAACAGCACTATCAAACACTATCATGGCATCATTCTCTTCCCCTCTTCCTTTTTTCAAATCAATCAATACTCGCCCCATTCACACGGGTCCTGTCCATACTCGACCCGCACCATCTTGCGCTCCTGGTTCAGCGCCATCTTGGCCGCAATCGCCTGGCTCTGGAAACTCGCAAACCGCCATTCCATTGTTGTCTCGTCGGCGTCGTTGTTATTGTTATTCTCGTTTTGCACAACCTGAACATCCTGCAGCTCGTACCGAAACTTTTCTTCAAAGTACTCAGTGAGGTACCCAAAATTCACCACATTGCGTGGCCCCCGGATCCGCAGCACGCGGCATTCACTCGCCTGCACGCACCGCCGCGGCGCCTTCTTGTCGCGGTTCCACGAGCACCTCACTACATGCGGTGTTGCCGGGTTCTGGTCGGAATACATGACCAGCCGGTGAGCATCCACCAGAGCTTTGAGATGCTCGGCCTGCGCGCGGGTAAAGTAGGAAATCTTGGCGGCAGCCAGGGGCAGGCGCCGCATCGGGTCGGGCGGGTTGACGGAGGCGGCAAAGATGCGGCCAGTCGGGCCGAGCATGGCGACTGCCCTCAGTAAATCGCCGACGCTCGTGTTGGGCGGCAGGCCCATGAGAAACAAGGATGTGTTGGCGTTGGCCGGTACATGGTCACCGCGGTTGTGCGGGTTGTGAATGTCGCCGCGGTAGTTGGGGCTAATGCCCTGCTGCCGACGAAAGGCCTGCTCGTGTGGGTTGTAAGGCAGAGGTGTGGGTAATTGTGTAGGGGTCGAGTACGAAAAGTTTGGCTCGGTATACGTGTACGGGGACGTTGCTGGCGAGAAGCTGCCGCCGCCGCTGCTGCTGCTCGTGCCGGTGCTACTGGCCGAGGCACGACGGTTGCGCTCGCGATAGACCATTTGCATAGGCTTAAAGGTCTTTGCCGTTGCCGATGTGCCGGGAGATGTCTTTTTAGTTTGTTGCAGCTGGAGTTGTAGCTCTTGTGCTGACTGATTCTGGTCAGAGGCCGCACATGGGAACTGAAAGGATGTCGAAAAGAGAGAGTTGTTGTCCTTTTGACCGAGGCCCTGTCGAGGAAGTGGCGTGCCGGGTGGGAAAGGCTGTTGCTTGTGAGTACTGATGCCATGGTCATCGCTAAGGCCACCAGGGTATTTCTGCTGGTAGAAGCCCCACGCTGCCGGGCTGATGCCAGACGAGACGTGAACACTGTCACCGGCCATGGGAGGTGAGGGAAGACATTGGCCATACTGTTGTTGTGTTTGCTGTGCAGTTTGTGCCGGGTCACGGTACACAACAATCCTTTCAGTCAGAAGACTATTACTGGGGATGTGGTAGGTCTTGGCTGGCAATGGCGAAGTAAAGCAGCCGGGGAAAGTCGATGCAAATGAGTGGCGCTGGGCAGGAGACGAAAAGCTCCCGTATGCATCGACAGCTCTGGGCTGCCATGTGGCAGTCGACAATGAGCTGTGTCGAGGCTGCTGCTGGCTTTGCGGCCACAGATCAGCAATGGTAGAGTTTGGTGCACGAGTTGCAGACGATGGCCCCGACAAGGACGGCGCCCAAAAGGCACTGTCGCCATTGGGGTCTTCGAGGTCACTGCTGCCGCCATAGTCCAAGCTTAGGCTCGACGGCCATATTTGGTTCTCTGCCGTTTCTACCGTTCGGCCTGATCTTGGAGTATTGTTGTTGGTATTGTTGGTATACGGTTGGTGCATGGCAAGCTGCTCAAAGGCGTTGGAGAAGATGTCGAGCTGGTGCATCTCGTTTTCAGTATTGTTGCCGATATCGATATTGTCGATGCCCGTGCCCATAAACATGGCTGCTGTGCCATTCAAAGGGGGCATTGTGACTGTAGAGGTCGTAGATGTCGTGAGGGTAGCGGTTGATCGAGTTAGAGTCTTTAATAGATGCCGAGTCTATATAAAGGCTTTGTTAGTAGATAGAACTATAAGCTCGGGAGGAGCCGCACTTACCAAGTCACTGATTTTTAATACAAAAAAAAAGATAATGAGTTGGTTTTTAATAAAAGTGGCGGTTATAAGTGTGGCGTGATGTCAGAGTGAGGGCAGAGTGCAGCTGCGACGAGGTTGCGCGGATGGCTGTTTGATGAGTGAACAGTGAATGCAGATCAAGGACCCACAGTAGGTCGAGGTGTGTATATAGGACAGCAAAGTTGATGGTGAGTATGGTGTAATGGATATTCCTCGGTATTCGGTGTTATTTTAGTACGTCTGTATCTGGGATGGTATGAATGACAAGAGGCGCTGGTGCTGGTGCTCGTGTTGCTGGCATCCCGAGGTCCAAAGTCCGCGGTTCGAGGGCTGGAGGTTATCGGTATTTGTAATTTCGTTGTAATTTTGTAGAAAATGGTATTTTGGCGGTAAGGACGATTTTGGGGTCGTGGTTGTCCTTACCCAAAGAAAATTGTCTAGAGAGTGATTCTGTTGTCGTCGTCAAGAGTGTGTCAAAGTCAGTCCTGAGCCCCGATGTCAACAGCCGAAAATAAGCGGGATCATCTTCACTTACAACCGAAAAGGGAAGGTATAAAAACATCGCCCACTTTCACCCTCACTGCAGTTTGACTTTTTGTCGTCTTTTTCTTTTTCTTTTGCTTCAAAATTGTTATATTCCAGGTCTTTTCTAAGATTGCCTGTTCAAAAATGCAAATCACAAATACGTCCAAAACACACCAAAAGCTGGTCGTTTGCCCGCCTCGTCAAAAATCGAAAATGTCGAAAATCCAATCCTTTTCTGAATGTCTCTCATCAACCGTTCAACTCCTCGAAATGCCACACAATCCCAACAAAGTCGTTTCACCAACCAAAACTCCAATTCATTCTTTTCGTGGCCCTGTCCGAGCAGATACCGTCATCATCAAATCAAACGACAGAACAACAGAACATCAAAACATTAAACAACAAAGAGGAAGCATCAAGGCGGGGCAGCAGACCAGACTTCAACACGCGCAAGTCGTTGCTTACTTGCTGGTGTCGACGACGTAGCGGCCGACAACCTTGTTGGCGTGCATCAGATCGTAGATCTGGGGCAGTTCGCTCAGGCCAACAGTCTTGAAGGGGCACTTGATGAGGCCGCGGGCAAAGAAGTCAATGGCCTCGGCGGTGTCCTGGCGGTTGCCGACGTAGCTGCCCTTGATGCTGATCATGCGGATGACAGTGTCGAAGACGGGAGCCTTGAGGTAGGCGTTGGCGGGCAGACCAATGCAGATGACGGTACCGCGGGGGCGGACGTACTGGGAAGCCTGCTGGAAAGGCTTCTCCTGGACAGCCAGCAGCAGAACGGCGCTGGGGCCGTTGCCATCGGGGGTGGCAGCCTTGACATCGGCGACGAGGTCCTTGCTGGTCTGGAAATCGACAAAAGTGGTGGCACCGAGCTCCAGAGTGCTCTTGCGCTTGTCGTCACCGCCATCAATGGCAATGACGTGCAGGCCCATGGCCTTGGCGTACTGGACGGCCATGTTGCCGAGACCACCACCAGCACCGACGATAGCGACAAACTGGCCAGGACGGGCACCCGACTCCTTCAGACCCTTGTAGACAGTAATACCGGCGCACAGAACGGGGGCAATGGCCTCGAGGGACAGGTCCTTGGGGATGCGGGCAACGTGAGCGGCGTTGGCAACGGCGTACTGCTGGAAAGAGCCGTCGACAGTGTAACCGGAGAGAGTGGCCTCAGCG
Source organism: Ophiostoma novo-ulmi subsp. americana (assembly GCA_029298975.1). Classification (NCBI taxonomy): domain Eukaryota; kingdom Fungi; phylum Ascomycota; class Sordariomycetes; order Ophiostomatales; family Ophiostomataceae; genus Ophiostoma; species Ophiostoma novo-ulmi. Next base: position 2,015,157 of record JANSMA010000003.1, on the reverse strand, counting down.
CACAGGGGCTCATCCATCTGGCGACAGAAGGAGCAGGCCAGGCACGAGCCGTTGAGCCACTTCACGCCAACGTGGTCACCAATCTCGACATCCTTGACCAGGTTACCGCGGTCGACGACGACACCAGCACCCTCGTGACCACCGACCAGGGGCAGCTTGGTATCCAGAGGCCAGTCACCCAGCATGGCGTGCAGATCAGTGTGGCAGACACCAGAGTACTTGATGTTGACGAGGACCTCGTTGGGGCCAGGCTTGCCGACGGGGATCTTCTTGTAGACGGGAGCTAAGCTGTTAGCGACGTAGACGTAGAGAGTAGAGGAGTAGAGAGTAGAGGTAGAGGATAGAAGGTATCTCGGGAGAGTGTAGATTGAGTGTAGAGTGAGAATGAAAAGAAGAATTACTTACGCTTGCCAGTGGCCTCGATGACCTGTGCCCACTGTTCGGTAGGGATAGACATATTGATGGATGTGCAAGGTAGAGGTGGTTATGGTAGTAAGTTGCTATAAGAAGCTAGAAGCTTTAGATGTAGATTGTGATTGTAGAGAAGAGAGGAGAAGAGGGAAGATGAGTGAATATGAGTTGATGAGATGAGATATAAGACGAGACAAAAGAATTGCCCAAGAGGTGGCGAGGTCGACTATATATACTCGGAAGGGTAGGAGAGATGGACCTGAAAGAGGAGACGAACCCGAAAGAACTCCTGTTGGGAGTTGGGAGACGCGAGGAGGAGCTGGGAGGGACGTCTCCACGGTGATATTGGAGCAGCATAGTATTGAAAAGCTACGAGGGGCAAGAAATAATAGTATCATCGTTAGTACTTCTCCCTGCACTAAATACGATATGTTCTGAATAAGCTAGTAATTACAAGAGCTCATGACGTATTACCGTTGGTGAGTTAGAGGCTAGCAACAGCTCTTTTGCCAGCTCTTTCCCAAAGGAGTAGTAGTAGAGGAGTACGGCGAATTGGAGTAGGCAAGTGCGAGGCACACAGAGAAAAGAGTAAGAGCAAGAGCAAAGGGCAAAGGAGGAACGGAGGTGGAGACGATACAATCTTGAAAGAGGAAAGAGGAAAGAGCTAGAGGAGAGGAGAGGAGAGGGAAGGAGGGGACGATAGCGGGCAGAGGCAAGCTACTGCCACAAACGGTCGAACGGCGATGCAGTATGAGAAGATAGTCGTACAGCAGTGGTAGAGAGACTCGCAGCGACTTGAGAAAAGGACTAGAGACAAGGACGCATTGTGGAACGTATGATGTCGTCGAGCTGGACTCCACGCACTAGTCGAAGAATAAAAGAATTTATTTATTTTTAATAAAGCTACCGTGTGAGCTTCCCGACAGAGCTATGCCCAAAAGAGAATCGATCGGTTGAGAGGGACGATCTGGGGGGACGGTGTATTTAGGAGGCATTCACGCCACTATTTACGTAGAGAATACTGGGTATAATTGGAGCTGGCAGAGTCGAGACAGCTGTAGGGAACACGAGACTTTTTTGTTTGGCGGGATGCTGAGGAGTGACAGCTGTTGCTCGCTGTTCGCTAAAAGGCAGGCCGACAGTTGCGTGGGTGTAGGTGTCTGCTGATTCTTGGAATTTGAGAAGGAGCGCGCGCGTCGTAGTTGCCTCTTTAGTCTGATTGACTTTTGCGACTTTACGACTTTCAAAGCGCGCTTTCCGAATTGCATGATCACCATCCCGCAGTATCTCGTAGCACTTTACAGCCCCGTGTGATAGTATGACAGAAACACCGCAAAGAGACCGGATGATGAGATACTGGGTGGATTTGGATAAGATATTAGATACTAGATATTAGATATTAGAGATGAGGAATTAAGAGACAGGCAAAAAGAAAAGAAAACACGAGCTGCAATGTAAATACGTCATAAGGCGTTCGGCGACATCGGGCTCGCCGGGAATAGAATCGAGTACGATATAGGTATTCGTATCAAGGATAAGCAATATACAGTAATAGACACGGAATCAAAGAGAGCAACTGGAACAGAGTAGAGGCTTGTCTGAATGGCGACGTGTCTTGCTTGGGCTTTGTCAATAGCAGCAATACAAGAAGGAAGGAGCAAATAATGCAGGCATAGCGGAGCACAATATAGAATAATAAGATAATACTAGCCTGCGCTGCATCAATTATTCCCCTCATATCTCACCTGCGTCGGCGGCCCTTCCCTGTGAGTGGCTTGAGTGGCAGCACTTTTCTAATAGAGGCCGGCCAGAGCACGTTGCATTGGAAATGACCTGATACTGAGATGCCATGCTCCAATTCCCCGACCTTGGTGTTTCTGCTATTTGCACTGCTTGTCGTTTGCATAATTAATTCTTACTGTATGCCAGTTCTTTCGACTGTCGGTTTCGCCGTGCCCAGAAGAATAAAGGGAAAGACTGAGGATCATTTTGAGAAAATAAATTACGCATAAAGTGGAAAGACGGCAAGCTTGGCTCGCGAGACAACTGACTGTACAGGCTCTATTGCTCGCCAAATTATCATAAATTATGCTACTGAGTAGGTGTTGCTGCCGTTGTGGACTAGATCTCATCGAAAAGCTCATGATCAAAGTTATCAGATAGCCTCGATAACAAGTGTCTGTCTTCTATTCTTCTTTTTTTACTCTTCTACTCTTCTTCTTTTTTGTTCTTCTTCTCTTTCACTCTTCTACCCTTCTACGCTTCTGCTCTTCTCTTTCACGCTTCTCACCCCAGATATCCGCTGCTTGCCGCGTCCAGCTTCCGCTTCCGCTTCTGCTTCCAGACATCTCCAGTTTTCAAGCAGCTTCTCCTCTCCGTCCCACCAGCATCGTCATTTATCCGTTTCGTTCTTCCTTTTTATTTATTTTTATATAAAGTGTCTTGCTCAACCTCCTTCCATTTCCATCAACTGTTGGCTGCCATCGTCGCTCATCTGCCACGTCCTGGCGCTTCTCCAACATTGCGGTTCCGCATGTCGCCTGGAACGTAACGGCCCCGCCAATGCATCGACAAAATTGGACTTGGTGCGTACGGAGTATTGTTTTGCTAGAGTGCTGTCTTGCTCCTTAATCTCTGCTTACTTCTTGTTCGTTTAGCCGGGTCAGCTCAAGCGTATTTGTACTTTGAGGATCGTCAGTCAGTCGGAGACTTGGCCTCTCGCAGGTCATGAGTCACGGCTACTCTGTATTTTTACTTTACAAATATGTATCCATACTCTACCTCTACCTCAGCATACCTGTAAGACAGCTACCCCTCACCGGCGCCTCAATCCCGGCGCCTTTAAACCCGGGGAGCGGTTCCCCAGACTCAGACTGCTCCAGATTTCGTTGCATGCACAGCCCACCCCAGATGGTATCTTAGTAGCCTAGGTAGCCTCCTCGAGTATTAATTAGTACGGGGTATTTACTCTATTTATTCTATTTAATCCTCTTCACATCTTGCGATATTTTGCATCTTCCGCCCGACCTTGCGGTTCTGTTCTACGGCCACGTCCGCGCCCGCGGCCACAAGACGCAACTGGACAAATATGCATCACGGGGTGAACTAGTGAACTATAGATACATACAGATATTGATGCTGCGTAGACGGCAGTTCAGATGCGGGTCAGAGATGAGGATAGGAAACATGCAAGATATTCCGTACAACTCGGCCGGAAAACGGCATGCCGTAAAGACACTATTGTGAGAGATCTGCATTATATTCTATCTATCAGTACTTTTAGGCAGGTGCGAGACCGCAACGAAGAATGCTCCGTTGATTGCCTTGGTATCTTTGTCTTCCCCAGACGTCCCCAGACATCCCCAGACCCCAGACTCTGTATTATTGCAGTGGTACTTGATGCCGTTTGGGCATGATAATGCAAAACAAAATACAGCCAGTCGCTGTGTCACCGATGCCCAATAGTTGCTCTATATCATTATTGGGCAACTCAGGTTGAGATAGAGTTGTCTAAGCTGATCCTGCCGCTATATCCTTCGATTATATAAGCTATACACGTGAAATTTGTTCCTTCCTCTTTACACAACTAATGGCGATCAGCAGAGTCATGTTGCTAACTTGGAATAGCTTCTGCCCAGCTATTGATTTGCCTCGTTGCCTATATGTACAACCTGTCTTTATTTCCCTGCTAACAATGCATCGGTGGACTCTGTATAGTTGATCCTCGACTATTTTACATCTAATAACCTCTGGATTGTTGCATCTAACCTTGCACTTCCGGCCGGCCGGTGGTAACTGTCGTTAGTATGTATTATGTAAGCTAATATATACACCTTCTGTCATCTACGCCTACCATGACTCTGTTAGTATATTCTATGAAAATCTTGTATGGAAACAAGAAAACAAGCATCGTACGTGTATTACATATCACAGTTGCAGTACTCGCATTCTCCAATATGCTACCCTGCCTGCCTGCAACCCTGCCACCCTGCATCCCCCGCATGTTCAATCTAGGATGTCTTACATCGGTGCAGCCCTTTGTCTGTCTCTGATTCGTCCGCGTCCGTCTGTTTTCCATTTTCCCGTTGCTCCATCTCTCTACTCTTCTACCCTCATAAAGATAAGCGCTTGGGTCTGTACAATCAAATAATTCAAAGTGTGCAGCAAAACAACCACGATAATAAACACGCATTGCATTTTAAAATAGACAAATATAAAACATAAATATAGCACCATCACCCAACCCCTTGCTCCCCTTCCACCGATAGAGTGAGTTAAGGAAAAGTAGGAAGTAAAAGTAAAAATAAAAGCATGAAACGAAGGAGAAGAGAGAAATGGCAACTTAGGGTCTCAAGCCGGAGAAGCGGGTGCCGCAGGTTGCAGCCTACCACCAAGATCCTTCGATCAGCACCAACCGCGTAGGACTTGACAGCATCTAGTAAAAGACAAAATATGCAAGAAAGCAAGAGTAAGGGGGAGCCGACGTGCGTCTTCTCCATTTGCCCCTCCTCCGCAATCCATCTTTGCTATAGCTTATCCGCAGTCTAGTCCGTACGCCTTCATGCGCCTTGATACGTCTCGTGATCTGTCGACGCTCGGCTGACTGCATTTCCCCTGTCTTGGTACTCCACTCCCTCAACCACCTCAGCTTGCGCCTATCTCGCTTCGTCTCAATCGGTGTCGTTTGCATTGGTCTTTGCCCGAGTCGTGGGGTCCCCAGCTTTCGGTCTTTCGGCCAGTCTTTTAGTCAAGGGTCTTCTTTTGCCATTCTTCCTTTTCCGGTGTTCACTCCTACTATTACCCTCCCTCCCTCTCACGTCGCATCCGGATTAAGCAGCTTATGAACCGCCGGGTCCGCCAAGAAGGGCGAACCTCCGCACAATGCCGGGTCCGTATTCTTGGTACTCCGCCTTGGTGTGGCAGTACGACCGGAACTCTGGTGTCTGGCCCAGCAGACTGCCACCGAACCAGGGGCCGTGCCGCTGCCGCTTGTGCGTAATGACCTGCACGTCCAGACCACCACTCTTGGCGCCGTGGCTGCGCACCTCGCTCGCCCGGATACGCGCATCCACCAGCTGCTTGATATCACGCTGCAGCCGCCGGCCAAAGTCCTTGTACAGCGTGCTGCCACCCGACAGAACAATGTTCTTGTACAGGCCACGGCGCACATCAATAGGCGACGACTGGATCACGCCGTCAACAACAACAGGCAGAGGTGTCAGGAAGTCAGAGCTGTAGATTTCGGGATTGAAGAAAATCTCAGGGGCCAAGAACCGCTCGTAGCCAACGTCGACGGAAACCTTGCGGCCACCGGCCAGCACGGCATTGTGCTTGGCGAAACGGGACGAGTCGCGGTCGTAGCGTGCAAACTCCTTCACAATATCAGGGCACACGTAGCAGTACTCCTCCTTGATCTCTTGTGCAGTTTTGAGCGACGAGTCGGGCTCGCCACGGTCACGCAGCAGCGACTGCACAAAGTAGGTGATATCACGACCGGCAATTGGGATAGACTTAATCGACGAGCCGATAACGTAACCCTCGGCGACAGGGATGACGTGCGTCACACCGTCGCCCGAGTCGATAACGGTACCAGTCAACGAGCGGTCAGTGACCTTGGATGATGTCCACGAGGCAGCCAGCGCCAGAACGGCCTGGACGGCAATGTAGAGACCGGCGCAGTTGAAAGACTCAAACATGATTTCGGCCGTGTTTTCACGGTTCTCAGGCGGGTTCAGAGGCTGTAGAGTTAGTTATGTGGATGTTCCTATAGATGTAAGCATCTTCATTTAAAGCTTACCGGCTCGGTGAGCAAAAAGTAGTGGTCCTCAGGCTCGACGCGCAGGTACTTGAAGATGGAGTTTGACCAGAACCGCTCCATGTGGTCCCAGTTCTCAATCTGACCATGGCGGATGGGATAGTGCAGACCGTAGCCGGGACCGGATGCAGCCGAGATAGCCTCATCGCCGATAAAGTAGTCCAAGTCCTCCGTGCCACGCTTTGCCTGCAGGTGGCCACCAGGGCCGGCACCACCAGTTAGGAATGACGGCTTGTTCGCCACAGACGGGCGGCCGCTGCCGGTGCTGCCGGTGCTGCCTGCACCGGACTTTGTCGCGATTGCGGTCGGAAAAACGAAAGAAGGAGAGTCGTTACCGGCGAAACCTGGTAGAAGAGAGAGTCGTGTTAGCTATGCGATGACATATTTAGAAGCAGAAAGGATTCGGTATCGAGTGTTGTGGGATCTGCGAGATCTGTGAGATCCGGGATATCTGGTGATGACGTACCGAGCTTCGAGAAACCCGTGCCGCTAAAAGGAGAGAGTATTAGCATAGGTCTTGACGGCGATCCGAGCTTGCCGGAGTATCGAGGATGCAACAATTGCAATATGGCAACGCTCTGCAAGCTCATTTCGGCTCGAACTGGCGGCCGGAACCTCTAGAAATGAGCCCGGAAGCCTTTCGGTCGGCTTGTCGGAAAGGCGCGGAGAAGGGGGGTGCGGGCTTACTTGTCCATGACAACGGCGGGCGTTTGGTTGGCCATTGTTGCGGTAGGGGTTTGGCAATGGAGATTGAAGGGCCGCACAGGATGCAGCTCTTCTCTCTCACAATCTGGTGGTGTTTTCGGATTAGGTAGGTTTGGGTTGGCAGGAGATGTTCCTGATGGCGGAGAGGGAAAGTGACGATATGTGGAAAGTAACGGCCAGACGGCAGCAGCAGCAAGCAGTGGCTAAACGACGACCGTGGCTGTGGCAGGAGGTGGTTGGCGGGGCTCGTAGTGGGTGGCTCCTTCCCAATAGTAAGGCAGTAGCAATACTGAGCGGGGCCACCCAGCACCTTAAGCTGGTGCCTCCTGGAAGCTTACGCCTACTAGCATTACAGTGTTTAGTGCTGTGGAAAGAGCGATGGGTCACGTGTGTTATTTAATTGATAATTGTCATGAGAAGCCCCGCTTATATAATCAATGATTTGTGAAAGTCACCACCCGACATCACTGACGGGCCATGTTTGATGTTTGATGAAGAGCAGGAGAAGGATCAGCGCGTCATATTTCAAAGACATATGAAAGTGAATAGGTTGCAAGGCAAGTCATGGCAGTTGGAAATCACTCGTTCTCTTTTCCAGCCTTATTTTCCCCTTTTTTTGTTATATAATTTTATTTCTTAAAGTTCACTTTTTAAAGTTTCGGCCCAAGAGAACAAAAACTGACCGTACCTTCCCGCTGTGGATATTACCATATAATATAAGAGGAAGCAGCGATAGTGAGCAGCATCCGGGAAGCTCTGTTGCTGTTTCCTATTCGGGAAAGCTTTGATGTTCATCCCGGGCGCGCCTTCTCCTCTCGCCAAACACGTCGACGGCCAGTGATCACGCACATCCTGTGTCGTCGGTGAAAAGGTGTGAGGCAGGCTAGTTTCGTTTCTGCTGCCGGTGTCCTCCTGCCAACCGCTTGCCCGGGCTGCTTCACCTCTTCCCTCTTCCATCCCCCCTTCTCTTCACGTCTCCTATAAAACCCTTGGCTGTGCCTCTCTTATTGTCGGCATTCTCTCGTCATCTCCTATTTTCTTGGATATTTATTTGACCTCTTTTCTCTTCTCTTTTCCTAGACACCCGTCTCCTATTACCTTCTCATCCATCTTCAGCTTCCCTGGCCTAGAATTCAGACATTCTTTCTACCTCTCAATATTGTTAGACTTTACTCTTTATTAAGTATACACTTTTTTATTGCTTGTTAGTCCCTGCCCGGAGCCACGTCGGCTTGTCTCCGGTTCACGTACCTCTTGAGAACCCATCAGACACAGACTATCTTGTGTGGATCGAGCTGTGTACTCAGGTTCCCTCTCAGATTTTCATCAGATCCTCCTCAACTCGTCTGTGAGACTTACAGGGCAGGCCCTAGTCTGATAAGGCAAGGTCGAAAGGCACGGCAGCCAGCCGTCCAAGCTTACATATTACCGCACAAGGCCACTTCACTTAACCACCTCATCAACTACATTTCATTGACACCAACACATCGGCACATCAAAATACTAGCAGGATATGGCAAGTTTGCAGGTCTGCATCTAGCCACTTACCATCACCACACATCCTCAGCGTCGAGTGTCAAACTGCAGCATGACATCCTCATCCAGCCCGTATCCGGAACTCAGCTCCTCTCCCGATGCTATCTCTGATGTCCCTGGTCATGTCCATGGCCTACCATCCCAATCGACAGATCTCCTGTCTGGAGATTCAGCCTTTATAGTCCCGAGTAGCTCAGACACAACGCACCCAGCAGCCCAACCTACCTCTGCTGTAGCTGGCCAAGAGTCTCCCACATTCGACGCTGCAACTGACGGACTGACTAACAGAATTTTCCGGTCCAAGCCAAAGGGTCCTATTGCCGCCATCTTCATTCATGCGGGCGCAGGCTACCACAGCACAGTGAACGAGCATGTCCACCTCGAAGCGTGCAGCGAGTGAGTCTCTATCTCAATATTTTCTCTTACTCAACCGTATAGCTAACCTGCTAGTGCTGCTCGGATAGCAATGAAATTTCTCAAGGCTGGCGGGACTGCTGTTGATGCAGTGGAGGCTGCCATCAAGTGTCTGGAGGACAAGGAGATTACAAATGCCGGCTTTGGAAGCAACCTGTCCATTGACGGTGTTGTCGAGGGCGATGCCACTATTGTCGATCACCTTGGACGCAGTGGTGCATGTGGCTCGGTCCAGCGTACGTGCTATTCATATTTTCCTCCGTGATTCTAGTCTGGTTGCTAACTGTACCTAGTCGTCAAAAACCCAATCTCCCTTGCCCGCTTGATCTACGACAGAAGCAACGTTCCACTCACCCTACGCCGTATCCCGCCAAACATCCTTGTCGGGCACGGTGCTTCCCGATTTGCCCAGGAGCATGGCATGGCCCTTGTCCCCCACGAATGTCTCATCTCAAAAGGTGCCCATGATCGTTTCTGCCGGTGGCGCCACGACCTGAAAGTTGCCGAGCAAACGATGAAAGCAAGTAGACAAGCCTCCGAAGCGGAGGCCTCGGCAGCAGCAACTCTCAAAGCAGCAGTGGCGTCCACCACAAGATCTGCCATTACTGTCAACAGAACTATCAACAGAAACTCCGAAGAATCCACACCCCACCCCTCAGCGCCTCAACCTAAGCGGATGCGCCTTGGTGAATATAACCTCTTCACCAATGGTGAAGCGAGCACACGGAGGAAACAAAACAGAAGCGGCGACGGCAGCTACCACGAGGATAAATCCGAATCTTTGACGAGCATTTCCGAACCCATTACCGATTCTCAGGCCACTGACCACCCTGCTATTGTTGTCAAAAACTCTGCCGAGCACAAGGAAGTGTTTACTGATGTTGGCCTCAACGACAATGACACGGACATCATCACAGACACTATCGGTGCTATTGCGATTGATCTCCGCGGAAACATTGCGGCTGGCTCTTCTTCAGGCGGCATCGGCATGAAACACTCTGGCCGCATGGGTCCTGCTGCCCTGGTTGGTGTTGGCTCTGCTGTTGTTCCGGCTAACCCCAAGGACAGCACTGGCACTTCTGTGGCTGCAGTCACGAGCGGTACGGGCGAGCACATGGCAACAACAGTGGCATCTCACACATGCTGTGAACGGCTCTACCATAATCAGCGACGCACCGAGGGGGGCTCTTTTGAGATCGAGTACGACGAGGATGCAATCATGAAGTCCTTTATTACGGACGACTTTATGAACCACCCTGGCGTCAAGAACCAGGTCTCTGGAGGGGCAATTGGAGTGCTGGCAGCCAAGAAGACAAACAAGGGCATCTACTTTTATTTTGCACACAACACAGACTCGTTTGCTTTGGCGTCGATGTCATCCAACGACCCCGAACCTCTAGTTGTCCTCTCGCGGCTGGGGGCCCGGGAGAATGTTGCGCGTGGTGGCCGCAAGATCAAGCCAAACTGAAACACTCTTGTTCGCAACGATTGCCATGTCTGATGTCTAATAATCTTTCCCTATTATACCCGCCATTGCTTGTTATGTCTTTGATGTCTTTGTCTTTCAAGTGGCTTTTCCCTTCGCCTTTTTCATTCACCTACCCTGTCTCTTCTCGGGAGGACTGATGCATTTACTCTATTCTTAAACCTAGATAAGTCTCTTAGTCAGCTGAAATGCGAAAGCAATTCACCATTTCTCGGAAAACAGTAGAGAATATCATTGTAATCGTTTGAAGTGGCTATAATGTAAGCCATGTTCTTTTTTTCACGTTTTTATCTTCCTTATTATTCAAGTCTGTAAGTCCTTGATTTTCAAAAAAAAAAAAAAAAAAAAAAAAAGAACCCTTGATGCCTCATATTATATTAAGAAAATAAAACCTCAGCTCGTAACAATTGTATTTATTGAAAACCATTCGTAAACCTTGGAGATTCGTCTATAAAAGAAATAAAGAATCAATAAGAAAGTATAACCATCAACAACGACTGATTAGTCACATGATGCACCCCACGCTGGGTAAAATCAATGCAGTCCTAGCGCAGCTCCGTGATCGGTTGAGTAAATGGCTGTAGGAAAGAAAAGAAAAATTAGAACAAGCGAACCTAAAATGTACTAAGAAAAGGCGAGGTTTTATTGTCAATTTAATATCGATTTAATATCGATTAGTATTGAGTAAAAAGAAGAGAAAATATCAAAAGTAGAAAGAATCATAGACGAAGCGCGGAAATTTTTAATTGGTCACGCAATCATTGAAACGATCGATTGACTGACGGGCTCGACAGCTTACCACCCTATCACGATCCCCGCCTTGGAGCTTCACCAGCCTCGACTCTTACTCATTCGGACCTGTCACACTACACTTGCACAACCAACACACCACCACACAACCACCATGGCTACTGAGAGCTTTGTCATCAAGACCCCGGCCTCGTCGGCCAACATTGGCCCCGGCTTCGACGTCATCGGACTTGCCCTGTCGCTCTACCTCGAGCTGCACGTCACTATCGACCGTTCCAAGACCACGTCCACTTACCCACTCAACTGCCGCATCACCTACGAGGGTGATGGCGAGGACTCGGTGCCTCTCGACCCCGATGCAAACCTTGTCACGCGCGTCGCCCTCTACGTCCTGCGTTGCCACAACCAGCGCAGCTTCCCCATCGAGACCCATGTCCACATCAAGAACCCTATTCCCCTGGGCCGCGGTCTCGGCTCGTCAGGCGCTGCTGTCGTCGCCGGTGTCATGCTTGGCAAGGAGGTCGGAGGCCTGCACCACCTCGAGCCCAGCCGTCTGTTCGATTTCTGTCTCATGATTGAGCGGCACCCGGACAATGTTGGCGCAGCTCTGTTTGGCGGATTTGTCGGCACCTACCTGAACCCGCTGAAGCCCGAGGACGTTGCGCGCAAGGAAATCCCGCTGAGCGAGGTCCTGCCTGAGCCGGCCGGTGGTGTTGACACCGGTGCCCAGCCGCCATCGCCGCCGCTGGGTATTGGCCACCACATCAAGTTTCCCTGGTCGCCGACGATCAAGGCGGTCGCCATCATTCCCAACTTTGAAGTGGCCACGGCCAAGGCGCGCTCTGTCCTCCCGGCCGAGTACCCCCGCGCAGACGTCGTAAGTATTCGTGTATATCCTAATAGAAGATAACAGCATGGAAGCTAACGAACCAAATTAGACTTTCAACCTTCAGCGGATAGCCCTGCTGCCCGTGGCTCTGGGCCAGTCGCCGCCAGACCCGAACCTTATTTACCTCGCCATGCAGGACAAGCTGCACCAGCCATACCGCCAGACGCTGATCCCCGGCCTTACCGAGATTGTTGAGTCCATGACCCCGAGCACACAGCCCGGCCTGCTGGGCGTGTGTCTGTCAGGAGCCGGCCCGACCATCCTGGCGCTGGCCACGGACCACTTTGAGGAGATTGCCGACCGCATCATTGGCCAGTTCAAGATCAACGGCATCAGCTGCAGCTGGCAATTGCTGGAGCCTGCCGAAGGCACCAAGGTGACGCGCCAATAGAGAGGCTGCTTCCTTTACCACATATATTTTATCATTCGTCATTCATCATCATTTCATCTCTTCTTAACAAGAGACTAGCGGCAACGGGGCAACGGATACCCGGGATATAACGAGATTTAAGGAATAAAAAGGTTTAATTGTAGATTCAAGAAGAGACTGAAAGAGTGTAGAGCGAGAATATGTCAACAAGTGATATTGTAAAGTGCAAAGCTGATGTGTCGACAACAGTGCAGATAACCGTGGTCTGATGCATTTGTGCAGCCCCCCGCACTGGCTAATCACGCAAGAGCACCTTCCCATCGTAGCGTTTCTGTGCCGAACTGAACCGCGGGATATTTTCCCGCCATGCAGCTCACATATTGATATCTCTGTAAAAGGGTACACTCACGCCATGGCTGCAGGGTATCGTAGTCGTGCCTGCCGTTTCAAGCTTCTACTGACTCTTCCTTCCTATCGCGACTAATATATTTAATAAATATACCAATTATTTGCAAATTGCCGTTTACATAATCTTCACAGGCCGATCCAAGGCCAGCAGCCTCGTCATGCCTTACTGTACTTTGTGCCTGCGCGACGAGGCTGTATAATAAAGTGTAACGCCGAATCGGCCCCACATACGGTCAACGTCGGACATTTCCTCGCTCCCGGAACCCATTACGGATATCTGCGACGTGGCACGGTTCTAAACGATTTCATGTTTTCTGGAAAGGCCTTTTGAGATGTTTCCTTACTATTCTAGACTCAGAACCAATGTGGCACCATACGGATGGCCATCTGCCGGACTGTCTGGTAGATTTCGACGTTGTGAGCCTGGCAGAACAGAGGCGGTGTTTACCGCTGCAGCAGTCACATAGTAATAAGTGCCATGAGTGACGGCCCAGGACAATAGTTAAGTTTGTGTACGATAGCACTACTTTTATCACAGTCGTGTTCTTATCGATAGCTACTGTCCGTTGCCACCTGTTTACCCTATCTCGTGACTAACTCTTCCTTCTCCTCATATTTATTTTTGTCTTTTTGTCTTTTCTACTTCTCTCTTTTCTGTCCATTGTATTCTTTCTAGTCCCTAATTCTTCTTCCAAAATCCAATATTTCTCTACATATTGCACCATCCACACGGACTTGTCCGCCGTAAGCCTATTTAGGGCCAGGCCAGCCTATCGCAAGCTATCGGCTGTTTGGCCCCTCCAAGTTTTATCAGATCAAGCTGGCACGTTTTTGAAAAGTACAAAGGTACCTCCAAGTAGTACCGTAACGGCTCGTGTAAGTCAGAATGGCAGGCATAAGTAGGGGTGTTGGTCTATCCATTACCCATTCACGGTTGCCGTAGTCTCGCCTGAACCTTGCCTTTTCAAGTAGGTCGAGCAGCTCTTGCATACCCTTCATCTCTTAGTTCTGCTATGATTTATCTGATCCTTCTTTCGATTAGTCGGGCGCGTACATATGGTAGCTCTTCTCGTGCCCAGCGCGACTATACACCACCCCATGAAAAAAGAATGTAACAGTTTCGAATTACCCTTTCTTGGCCGCATTCTACGGAGGGTAGTCGGACGTAACAAGCCTGTTCAGACATGCGAGAAAGGCTCGAGAATGCCTTGTTTCTCGGGAAATCCACTCCTTTGGCCTGGGCACCTTTGTAGCCCACCCTACTCCGTAATTATTCTCTTGACTGCACGACGTAGCTTCTATTGCCGCTCAGGTACCACACACGTAGATCATTGATAGCTTATAGCTGTGTCTTAGTACTGGTATATAAGAGTGATGCCATCCTAGATAGCTTCTCCAGATTAACCAGACTGCCAGCCTTCAACCTGTCCAGACTCCTGCCCCCCCCCCCCCCCCCCCCCTGCATCAACTCACCACCACTGGTGCACCCTGCAGCGAGATACGCCGTCTTACACCTCCTTTACACCATTCTCACGACCTGTTTTGTGCTTCTCTCCTGGCAAATGCCTCCCATGCCAGCCTTGTCATCAACCGGTATCGGCCACGGTCTCAACTTGGTCCCATCAGCTGCTCGTGCTTTCACAGTTGTTGGACGGCAGCTCTCAACCAGTGTGAGTCCATACGAGAGCAGAAGCAAAGTCTCTTGCTTTTCACATCCTCGTCTCTCTCCTCCCCCACCGCAACACACCAGGTTTGGCCATGTGCAAAAAATATACGTCCAGGGGCCGGAATGCGGGCTTGCACCGACGCTATTATAAGCGATCTTATCAATCTGCGTCTCCACCACTACCACCACAACCAAGCTACACCCCCCCCCCCCCCCCCCTTCTCTGCTCTTTTATTTTAATATGTTATTCTTCACTATGCTGCCGCCGACAAATAAGCTCCAAGTTCGTCATTCTTCGACGAGCGTGTCCGAGAACGTCCATAAATGTTTCTATAAAAGCAGTCATCCCCTCTTCGTCTGATTCATATTTGATTGCTTTAGTTTATCTCTTCGAATATTGATCCCTTGTATATTGATCTGATCATCTCTTTAGTCAAGAAACTATTCTACACAAAGACTTTCTTGTGTATTCAGATCGAACAAGCTCGCAGCAGTCTCTTCGTTGCCAGATTTCTCTTTCCGGCGCCTATCCTATAACAGAGCAGCTTCCTCCTTGTTATTTTCTTCCTACTTCTCCTCTTCCTCCTCTAAAATGGGCTCGACTCTCCGTGCCAACGATGTCTCGGCACCTTTCAAGGTTCTCATCGTAGGCGGCTCCTACAGCGGCCTTGCTGCAGCATTCAACCTTTCAGATCTGTGCCTGGGCAAGAAGGCCCGGGGTTCTGTCTCATATCAAGACAAGGTCGACCCGGTCGACCCTATTCACGCCGAAATTACAGTCGTCGACGAGCGGGATGGTTTTTGTGAGTCCGGCTTTACAAAGCCCAGAATAGAAAAATACAAAAAACTAATGATTAGACCATGTTATCGGCTCGCCGCTAGTTTTTGCTTCCAAGTCATATGCCGAAACGGCCTGGGTCCCCTACAAGGAGATCTCCGCTCTGCAAGATTCGCCCAACATCAAGACTGTTCACGGCAGCGTCGTCGGTATCGACTTTGCCGCCAAGCAGGCCACCATTAAGGCCGCCGCCGACGGCTGTGCATCCACACTCGACTACGACTTCGTTATCGTCGCATCTGGCTTGCGCCGTGTATACCCCGTCGTGCCCCAGGCGGGCGACAAGACATCATACCTGGCCGAGGTTACACCCCACATTGAGTCCGTCACGGATGCCAAGGACGGTGTCCTCGTGGTCGGCGGTGGTGCCGTGGGTATCGAGATGGCTGCAGAACTCAAGCTCGTGCAGCCCCATACCAGAGTGATCCTAGCCCATTCGCGGTCACGGCTGCTCTCTTCCGAGCCTCTGCCCGACGTTCTGGCTGACAAGACCTTGGAGATTCTCAAGGAAAACGGCGTCGAGGTGCTGCTGGACCACCGTCTGCAGGACACCAAGGACATCGAGGGCGAGCCCGGTGTCAAGCTCGTCACCTTTTCCAATGGTGATTCGCTGCGTGTCAATGCCGTCGTCGTGGCCATTTCCAAGAGTGAGCCGTCGACAAGTTTTCTGCCTGCTGAGGCCATTAACGAGGAGGGATACGTCAAGATCCAGCCAAAGTAAGTTTAACCTGCTTTTCTCGGGTACGTACTCTACATACAAAAGATATTAACAACTGCAGCCTGTTCTTCCCCAAGGAGATCCCCAACTCGGACTCTGCACTGGCCGGTGGTGATCTGGTTGAGTGGACTGGTATTAAGCGCTGCGGCCGTGCCATGCACATGGGCTACTACACTGCCCTCAACACCCACCAGCGCATGCAGGAGCTGGTCAACGGCAAGACGCCTGCGTACTTTACTCTCAAAAAGAGCGCACCCGTCATTGCCCTGGCTCTGGGTGACAATGCCATTGCATGGGGCGACAAGGTGACCCATGGCAAGGACGCTGCCGAGCGCTATTTCGGCGACGATGTCGGTTTTATGAGTATGTACCCCCTCTCTACATTATGCTTGCAACGTGAATATAGCTAACAAGCAGTCTGCTGGAACATCCTGGGTATGGGCGAGAAGACAGTCGCCAAGGTGTAAAATAAATCAAGTAATGAATAATCAGAGATATCAAATGTAGTAGTCCAACGAACGACTTAAAAATGAAGAAGCAAGAAGCAAGTATAAAACTGAACAGCTCGCTCTGAAATATGCATGTATACTTCATTATTGAGAATAAAGACGTCTAATATTACATTGTACAACTACATCTACACGCGCTCGCTGACCCAGATGGCACTCCGACAGCCTAGCCGGATGACGTTGGTCAGAAGCCAGTGCGGCTCGGCCTTTTGCGCATCGTGCTCGACGGCGTGGTCCAGGTGCTCCAACTCTTCGTCGCGGATCCGCCGCAGCGTGCTAATCAGCTCCGACAGTTCCGGGCCAACATCATAGCCTTCCTCCTGCCATGTGGCAGTCATCTCCAGCAGCTCGCGGATCTGGCTGTTGTAGTGTGTGCCGATCTCGGTCTCGACAGCCTCAGTGCAGGCCATGGCGGCTTCGCGGCCCATGATGGCAGTGCCCCAGCCCAGACCCGTGGCCATGGCCGACCACACCGGGTACAAGGCTGTTGGCCGCACACGGTGCTTGGCAATGAGCTTGTTAAATGTCTTGAGATGGCCGACCTCCTGGTCGTACATGTGCTTCATCAGTGGCCGCAGGTGCGGGTGTTGGCGCACAACAACGGGAGTCTGGGCAGCGTAGATGAGTGTAGCAGCCAACTCACCAGTCTGGTTCACACGAAGCTATTTTATTAGATCATTTTGTCTTTCAATTGGCAATGATTAAAGATTTAAAAGACAGAAACATACTGCTGACGAGAGAAACTCTCTCTGCTCCGGCGTTAATGGCTTGAGCTTTGGCTTCTTCTCGGAAGATGCTGGTGAAGTGTTTGCTAAAGATGACTTTCCCGGTTTATTCGGGTCCGGGACGACAGCCGCAAACCGGCGTGCTGGAATTGTAGAAAAGCCGCATGATGGACAGGCCTTTGAAATAGAGACGAGAGACGAGGAGGGTGAGACGGATGACAAGCTAGTAGCCCGGCGGGCAGACTGGAGAAGCACCCTAGATGTTTGAGGAAGCATTTTGATTGTTGTGCTTTGAGTCTGGCAAAAGAAGTAAGAAAAAAGAATAAAGAGAAGAGTGAAATCAATCAACAAGCCTGTCAGATCGTGTCGTCATCCACCTAGATCGTCCGATTCTCATGGGAGCTTTTTGTATGAGAGCTACAGTGGGTCCGGTCGAGTTTCGGTGCTGCGTATGATTGGCTACATATTCAACATGTGGCGCACCCTATTTCAGCCACACTTGCCAAAAGTACTACACTTTGGAGCGCCGCGTTCGCGTACGTAGAGGCCAGGCCAGAACAATAGGAGCCGCCGAATTCAGTAGGCCAAAATAATAGTAGCCCTTTTGTCCAACAACCCTCATTTCGCTGTTTTGCCCTGAGTTCTAGGTTTTATATTCTTGACTTTTGCAGCTTTTACCCTCATCAACAGAGTCACCAATACAGCTATCAAAGTTAATTGCATCCTTTTTCATCCATTTTCATTCGATAACATCCGAAAGCGCTTTCACCCTCCCTTTGGCTTGCGACAACATCACCACATCACCACAACGACGACTGCACCGCGTTCCGCGTCATCACCAACTACCACCCTTTTTTATCATAAGAAAAACTCGCAATGTCCGACATTGATGACGAGCTCCTTGCCCTCGCGGGTGGTGGCGAGTCCTCTGATGATGAGGTGCCCCAACAGAGAACGAAGCGCTCATCAGCAGCGGCATCCGACGACGACGACGACGAACCACCGATGAGGTCTGGCCGCAACCGCAGTCGGTCCGGCTCGCCTCAGCAGCGCGGCGGATCTTCAGACCACGACGACTCGCCCAAGCCTGCAAAGAGAACCCCTACAAAGAAGACGGCTCGGCGCACGCGGTCCCACAACGAATCAGAGGAGGAAGGCGAGGCGTAAGTGATTTGATACGGACCACTTAGGGAACAGAGTCAAACTAACAGTACAGATCCTCCCGAGCATCGACGCCTGAATCCCTTCAGTCTGCACCCATGGATGAGTCCGACTCGGACTCTGACGGCGATGCCGCTCCCAGAAAGCGCGGCGTGGCCAGCCCCGACGACGATGACGACGACGACAACAAGTACCCCGTCGACGGTCTCTTTGCCAACCACGACGAGAAGGAGGAGATTATGAACATGCGCGAAGTCGACCGCGAACAGATCCTTGCTGAGCGTGCACAGGAGAAGGACCGCATCCACCAGAACAAGCTTCTACGCCAGCTCGTTAGTAACGATGAACAGCGCAAGAAGCGTTCGGCTTCGGCGGCAGATCTAGATGAGGGCCAGCGCAAGACGTCGCGTGTGCGCACCAAGGTCGGCGGTACCAAGGTGGGCGAGTCGCATTCGGCCATGGACACGCTCAAGACCAGACGTGCAGAGAAGAATGAGCGCACACGGCGGCGCGAGGAGGACCGCGAGCGGCGCAAGGACCGGCCATCATCACGTGGCAACCGCGACGACTCTGGCGACGACTACAATGAAGACGACGGCGATAGTGACGTCGAGTGGGCCAAGCCATCGCACAAGTCGCGGTCGCCCGATCCCAAGACCGCGCAGGTTACGGAGCTGCGCGATATTGAGCGGGTGCGTCTGAGCCGCAGCCGGTTCGGCCAGGTGTGCTTCTATCCCGGCTTTGAGGATGCTATTACAGGAACATTTGTGCGGATATCCATTGGTCCCGACCCGGATACCCGTGAACCAGTGTACCGTATGGCAGCAGTTAAGGGTGAGTCTTTTAGCCTTTTAGTCTTTCAGCACTCTTCTTTCTTCTTCAGATTTGTGTGATACTAACTATCCAGGTTTCTCAAAGGGTAAGCCGTATGCCATCACCGGCCCTCAGGGCCAGAACATTGTCACGGACCAGTACGTCCTGGCAGCACATGGCAAGGCCCAGAGAGACTGGCCGTTCCTTGCATGCTCTGACAGCCCCTTTACCGAGAACGAGTGGAGCCGGTACCAAAAGGTGTGCCAGGCAGACAATGTTTCTCTGCCCAAGAAGGGCCTGCTTCTGAACAAGGCCGACGACATCAACAAGCTCATCAACCGCCGCTGGACCGAGCAGGAGCTTGTGGAGAAGGTTAACCGCCAGCAAGAGCTCAAGAGCCGGTTCAACGGCGTCGACCGCATGCGCATCGAATACGCCATCAAGGAGGCCAAGGCGATGGGCAATCACGACAAGGTGCTACAGCTGCAAGAGGAGCTTGACGGCCTCGAGACGCCGCGCCTCGCATTCAAGACATCCCTGACACCGACCAAGAAGGCTAGCAGTGGTCTGTCGCAGCAGGAGCGTCTGGCACAGCTCAACGCCGAGAACCGTCGGCACAATGCCGAGGCTGTGCGCAAGGCCCAGTTGCGGGAGCGCATGAAGTCGCGTGAGATTGAGCGCAAGCTGGAGAACGGCGAGGTGTATGAGGGCGATACTTCCCGGCGCATCCGCACGCGTGCCAAGTTTGTGCACGACGCCAACGATACAGGCGTACCCGACAAGAAGACGGGCAGCAATGCCAGCACACCAGGCGGCACCCCCAACCTGAGCGCACTGAAGGGCAGCAGTCTGCCGTCACATCTACTCAAGCTGCAGCAGCAAAAGGACAAGAACGGTCTGCCACTGCTGCACCGGCCGATTGGTGACGACGACATTATTGCATCTCTGGATCTCGACATTGACGACAACATCTTTGACGATTAGATACTAAAGTAGGCGATGTTGAGTGGTTTGTTTTATTATGTTTGTCTGTTTTCTATCTTCTATCTTCTACCTTCCATCTTCTGTATTTCTCCTCAGTGTCCTGTTCTATGTCATTGTGTATTCTAGCATTAGGGGAAGAAAAGCAACAGCAGAAAAGCAATGGGCAGTGCATTGTGTACAATTCAGATTGATAAACAAAAAGGCGCAAGGTGTTATTTGGGTACAAGGCGAAAGAGCTTGGCAATCAAGTGCATAATATAAATCATCAAGATAAACTCAAAAGCATACCATCATATATCGTGAAGGAAGTCTTGTCTCTACCATCCCATCTTCTCTTGTCATCGCATCACCGCATCTCATTGCATCATAATCTACTCAGACTCTTGGGCCTCTTCAAGAGCACGCAGCTGCTGCTCAAGCACATTTTTCTCGCGCTCTAGCTTCTCGACGCGCATCTCGAGCTCTTCCATCTGCTCTTCTGCGCCAACACTCATCTCTTCGACAATCTTGACCATGCGCCACAGCCGCAGGATGACGACCAGCGAGGCAATGTCTTCCAAGACGCCGTGAGCCAATACATCAACAACGAAGCTGACCAGGATGACAAACGCATCGAAGCAGTGAAACCAAGTTCCAAAGAAGCTGTGATGTTAGTAGTTGTTGAATCACAAAACCAAAACCAAAACCAAAAAGAAGAAGAAGAAGACTCACCCCCAGCCAAACGCCCAGATAGAAGACAGCAGCTCGACCAAGAACAAACTGCTGATAATGAGCCCGGTAAGCTTAGTCGTCTCAAGCACAGTCTCGACCCATGGCTCGCCCTGTGTTCCCTCCTCGCACGTCACGAGCGACACCAGAATCTCAGACAAGATAGCCACGACATCGAGGCCGACGAGGCTCAGAATGAGATAGTGCTTCTGCTTGGACTCGAGGTAGCGCTGCGAGTGGTTGCGCCAGTGATTAACACGGGCAGTATAGCCCACATGGTGGTCAGGACCAGAATGATGAAGAAGAGGTGCCGAAGAGTCCATATCAGTAGATGCAGTCTGGCAGTTTAAGAGCTGTGGTTGTGAGGTGTAAGTGGCTGCCGAGAAATGCCAAGACTTCTAGCCTTGCTGTGAGAGGGCGTCCTGGGGCGTTTTGGGAAGGTGCAGTTGGCGCTTGTAGGCCTGTATTGACGAAATCAAGGCTGACTCAGACTAACAACACCACTAAAACTTGGATTATATCACGGCTTAAAGTTGCATATAAAAGACAAGATGAAGGAGATGGAGTATAAAGGACGCTGATTTAGCTGAGCTTATCTAGCTGAAATCAAGGCCGCGCAATGCGCTCGAGAGGGCGCGGAGAAATGGGTCACGTGATTACCTTTCCACGTGGGAGCATCGACTACATCCCAAGATTTCTTACAGCTGACGGCTTCGTGAGTGATGGATGTTACAAAGAAGAGGTTGTTTACTTGAGGTATATTACTGAACTTTATGGGAGTCATATAAATGGTAAGTAGCATGGATTTGACGTGAAATGAAAACAGAGCCACCCGTTACAAACAGTATAAAAATGACAAAAATGAGATCGAAGACGAACGAGGCAAAAAGAAAGAAAATGAAATGAAATGACTGAGAAAGCATAGCTATAGTAGTTCATCCGTATAGTGATGCGGTTTGGTATTAGAAGATACTACTGCACAGGTCATACGCGTTGCAAAGTTGAGTAATTAGCATTGGTATGTAAATTTAAGTATAAAGTTTATCGAAGAATATTTGACAAGAATAATCTGGAAATGCAAAACAACGCCGCCCCAAAGCCGTGATGCCGCCGCAATGCGTTAATATGTGCTGAATGCTGGTAGTAGATATATAAGGAAACAATAGAAAAGAGATAGGTGGCATGCCTGCGAGCAATATGAAGACCGCGCAACCTATGTCTGTCGAGATCGCTTGGGGCCGCCGCGTGAAAAGACGTCCTTGCCATAGCCAAGACTGGCTACGTCAAAGATCTCGTCAAAGTTGAGCTTGCGCTTCTGGCCGGCTGAGCTGCGGTTGTACCGTGCCGTCAAAATATTGCGGCCGTTGGTCCGTGCCGCGCCGTGCCGCACCCGAAACTGCCGAGCCGGTGTTGATACTGAAGAGTTGTCCGACGCGTTGTTGGCGGGCGCGTTAAAGATAAAGGTGGTTGATGGGTTTGATGAGTTGGAGGAGTTTGATGTGTTTGGTGTAGAGTTGAACTGTGCTGGCGAGGACGAA
This sequence comes from Ophiostoma novo-ulmi subsp. americana, assembly GCA_029298975.1. Lineage (NCBI taxonomy): Eukaryota > Fungi > Ascomycota > Sordariomycetes > Ophiostomatales > Ophiostomataceae > Ophiostoma > Ophiostoma novo-ulmi. The sequence continues at coordinate 1,992,713 of JANSMA010000003.1, read as the reverse complement.
ACTGTGGCTTCTGCCTGCTCCTTGTTGGCGCCGGGGGCCGACCGCCGGTCCGAGAGGTCGAGGTTAGCGAGCTCTAAGAAGGAGTCGGTCGGGTATGGCACCGATGAGCGAAATGAGAAGTCGCCAGAGCTAGTCTCGGCCGTCTGCATGGGCACTGCTCCGTCGGCAGACTCGGCCATCTCCGAGGACGTAGCGGCTGGAAGCGTTGATGTGTTTTGTGCCTGTGCCTTGGCCTTGGCCTTGGCTGCCTTCTTTGCGGCGAGTGCTGTCATGGCTGATACTGGTGCTGATGATGATAGCGTGGGTGCCGATGTTACTGGAGCAGTCGACGACGTGGCACCGGCAGTCCTTGTCTTTGCCCGGTTCTTGGCCGGCGACGCTGTCTCTGTCTCCGTGTCCATCTCGCTTTCAGTTGACGTCTGCATGGGCGTGTCGGTGACTCGGCTGCCGTTGGTAGTGCTGCTTGTGACGCCATGCCGTGTATTGTGTGGCTCTGGCGTTGAACCGTTATCGATCTTGTCGGCCTCGTCCTCGCTCTCAATGGTCGACAGCATCGACTCGCGACCATCTAGTCGTTCCAGCACCCATCGTCGTATTGATCGCACGTCCGCGTCACCCTTGTCGATGACCGCCAACAGATCCTCCAGACAATCCTGGTATCCGTCTACCCGTGCCTTAGACTGAGCCGCCGTTGATGTCTTGAACAGCTTCGTTACCGACAGGGCTGCCGCCTTGAAGACGTCGAGCAGCTCCTCCGGGTTGCTGTCGGCACTGTGACCCGACATTGTGTTCGTATGTGTCGTTATGTTGCTTTTGTATATATTCGCTGTGGTTGTTTTGGTGTAGGGCAGGTGTCCACGTAAGACCTGGGCCTCGGCTCCAACAATATGCCGCCTTGACCGTCTTCCAGTCTTCCTATTGACCCTGATGATCCGTATGTTGTTCTGGATGTCCACGCGCTGGCCCGATGAGGCGCTCGTTGCCGCTTGAATACTCCTAATAGATGGTTTGTCTATGGGCCTGTTACTTGTGATGGCCTTCTAGCTGTTTCTATGCCTCAAAATAAGCCGTGGGAAGCGTGTTGCTGGGTCAAGTTGTGACTGTTATTTTTTCATGGGATATTTTCGACGACGGGAAAGTGGAGGTCACGGCCTCGTCGTCGCCACATAGTGCCCTTGTTGTCTGCTGCCTATTGGGCAGCCTGGTCCCATTTTAGGGGGGGTTGTGCCCAACTAGTGTCCCCTACCGCACTGAAAGGCTACTGTACAGTGGCCGTAGATTCTCTCTGCAGATGCTAGATGGGCCTAAATATGGGGTTAGTATGGGGCAATCACACACCAAGACGTCACTACACACTGTAAGATATCTTGAATTTGAATTATGTAATGCATTTGATATCGAGCACGTGCCGTGTCAGATGAGCTTGTGAGGCTTGTCAACGCCCTTTACAGCTGCCTCCAGACCAAGCCTTCTGATTGGCTGTAATGCATGCGCGCCGCGACCTCGCATTTTTGGGCCGACGCATGGCTAGTCCCAATTGGTCTGTCTACCCAACTAACACCGCTAACGCCCTGGCTCCCTGGGAAGGCAGGCACGACCGACATCACCTCGTTCCGTCTTTTGATACTTTTTGTCCTTTTTGGGGCCTTTTTCGTTTTCCATTTTCAGTGTTCCTTACCTCCACCTCTCCCCTTTCTCACCACCACCAACGCGTTCGGCACGGCATTTTCGATCGCGACCTCTCTATTGTCGACCAACACACATCTGCACCTTGTTCTACGACTATTCAGCGCTCAATCGACCTCAGTGCAGCGCGTCCTGAACATCACCAGTCGCAAGCCTTGCAGGACAGGCGCGTTTTCTACGCGTAAAGTGCACCAAGTCGTCACCTCGATACCACTCCATCACAAAAGTTTATATTGTCTTCCTGCATACACACTTCCGCGTGCATATTCTCGATAGCCCTCAAATCACAATGCCGCCTCGCAAATCCGTCACGGCAAACGAGTCGGACGCGTCCATGGTGGATGCGCCGGCTCAGCACAACGGCACGGTAAGTTGCAGATGAGCTGGTCCACAAGAGCTTCAATCTTGCTTTAGCTTTTGCTTTACTTGTATTTGCACACCATCTAACGTCTCAGGAAATGGACGAGACCCCAGACTACACCGACACCGACGACACAAACCCCAACACCGCAGAGGGCAGCGAGATGGGTGACACCCCCGAAGGCCGGAAACGCAAGAGCGAGGCAAACCAGCTCCGTCGCAGTATATTCGGCAAGAAGCACGACCGTCTGGGCGAGTCAAAGGTGTGTAATGATGCTTTCTCTTTTCTTTGCAGTATTTGTGCTGTCGTTTTTCCTCTCCCCTGACCCCACATCTAACCACTTTGCTACGTACAGGAGGACGACACCATCCGTCGGTTCCGGTATCTGCTCGGTCTTACCGACCTGTTCCGCCATTTCATCGAAACCAACCCCAACCCCAAAGTTCGCGAAGTAGTAGAGGAGATTGATCGTCAAAATGCTGCGGCCGCCAAGAGCGCAAAGTCGTCGCGCCAGGGCGGTGCACAGAATGGCCGCGCGCGGCGGACAGAGGCCGAGGAGGATGCCGAGCTGCTCCAGGACGAGAAGGCGGGCGGCTCTGCCGAGACAGTGTTCCGTGAGTCTCCCGCCTTCATTCAGGGCAAGATGCGCGACTACCAGGTTGCCGGTCTCAACTGGCTGATCTCACTGCACGAGAACGGTATCTCGGGCATTCTTGCCGACGAGATGGGTCTCGGCAAGACTCTGCAGACAATCTCCTTCATCGGCTACTTGCGCCACATCATGGGCATCACGGGCCCGCACCTGGTCATTGTGCCCAAGTCTACCCTCGACAACTGGCGACGCGAGTTTGGCAAATGGACCCCTGAGGTCAACGTCGTCGTGCTCCAGGGCAACAAGGACGAGCGTGCCGCTTTGATCAACGAGCGCCTTGTCGATGAGCAGTTCGATGTCTGTATCACCAGTTACGAAATGATTCTTCGCGAAAAGTCGGCGCTCAAGAAGTTTGCATGGGAGTACATTATCATTGATGAGGCCCACCGTATCAAGAATGAGGAGTCCTCGCTGGCCCAGGTCATTCGCCTATTCAACTCGCGCAACCGTCTGCTGATCACAGGTACGCCGCTGCAGAATAACCTGCACGAGCTGTGGGCTCTACTCAACTTTTTACTGCCTGACGTCTTTGGTGACTCGGAGGCCTTTGACCAGTGGTTCTCGGGCCAGAACCGGGACCAGGATACCGTCGTGCAGCAGCTGCATCGTGTCCTGCGGCCGTTCCTGCTGCGTCGTGTCAAGGCCGACGTGGAGAAGAGCCTGCTGCCCAAGAAGGAGATCAACGTGTACATTGGCATGTCGGAGATGCAGGTCAAGTGGTACCAGAAGATCCTGGAAAAGGACATTGACGCCGTCAACGGTGCGGGTGGCAAACGCGAGTCCAAGACGCGTCTGCTCAACATTGTGATGCAGCTGCGCAAGTGCTGTAACCACCCCTACCTGTTTGAGGGTGCCGAGCCTGGCCCGCCGTACACGACCGATGAGCACCTGATCTACAACGCCGGCAAGATGCTTGTTCTCGACAAGCTTCTGGTGCGCATGAAGAAGCAGGGCAGCCGTGTGCTGATTTTCTCGCAGATGAGCCGGTTGCTGGACGTTCTTGAGGACTACTGTGTGTTCCGCGAGTACAAGTACTGCCGCATTGACGGTGGTACTGCCCACGAGGACCGTATCGCCGCCATTGACGAGTACAACAAGCCCGACTCTGAGAAGTTTGTGTTCCTGCTGACGACACGTGCTGGTGGTCTCGGCATCAACCTGACATCTGCCGACATTGTTGTTCTGTACGATAGCGACTGGAACCCTCAGGCTGATCTGCAGGCCATGGACCGTGCGCATCGTATCGGCCAGACCAAGCAGGTGTACGTGTACCGTTTCGTTACGGACAATGCCATTGAAGAAAAGGTCCTCGAGCGTGCAGCCCAGAAGTTGCGCCTTGACCAGCTGGTCATCCAGCAGGGCCGCGCCCAGGTTGCTGCCAAGGCGGCAGCAAACAAGGATGAGCTGCTATCGATGATCCAGCACGGTGCCGAGACTCTTTTTAACACCAAGGGCGGCACGGGCGCGATTGCCGAAAAGGGCATGGACATGACCGACGACGACATTGATGCTATCCTGTCAAGCGGCGAGAACAGAACCAAGCAGCTGAACGCGCGGTACGAGAAGCTGGGCATCGACGACCTGCAAAACTTTACATCCGAGTCGGCTTACGAGTGGAACGGCGAGAACTTTGCGGCCAAGAAGAAGGACGTCGGCATGACGTGGATCAACCCGGCCAAGCGTGAGCGCAAGGAGCAGGTGTACTCGATCGACCAGTACTACCGCCAGGCAATGTACGGCCATGTGGCCGCGCAGAAGGAGGCCAAGGTCAAGGCACCGCGGGCACCCAGGCAAATTCCGATTCAGGACTACCAGTTCTATCCTGATGCGCTTCGGGATCTCCAGGAGCGCGAGACTGCGTACTACCGCAAGGAGATTGGCTACAAGGTGCCGCTGGCAGACGGCGAGGAGGACACACTGGCCGACCGCGAGGCAGAGCAGCAGATCGACCAGCAGGAGATTGACAATGCTGTGCCGCTGACAGAGGAGGAACAGGCAGAGAAGCAGCAGCTGTCGACGCAGGGCTTTAGCGAGTGGAACCGTCGCGACTACCAGCAATTTATCAACGGCTCGGCCAAGTACGGACGCACCGACTACGAGAACATTGCGACCGAGGTGGACAGCAAGACGCCGGCCGAGATCAAGGCGTATGCCAAGGTGTTTTGGCAGCGGTACAAGGAGATTGGCGACTACCCGCGCGCGATCAAGGTGATTGAGGACGGCGAGGAGAAACTGCGCAAGATTGAGCACCAGCGCAAGATGCTGCGCAAGAAGATGCAGCAGTACCGCGTGCCGCTGCAGCAGCTGCGCATCAACTACTCGGTGTCAACCACCAACAAGAAGGTGTACACGGAAGAGGAGGACCGGTTCCTGCTGGTGCAGCTGGACAAGCACGGCGTCGACTCGGAGGGCATCTTTGAGAAAATCCGCGATGAAATCCGCGAGAGCCCGCTGTTCCGCTTCGACTGGTTCTTTTTGAGCCGCACGCCCAGCGAGCTGAGCCGTCGCTGCACCACTCTACTCACTACTATTGTTAAGGAGTTTGACGACCTCAACACGGCCAAGACCAACGGCGGCGCCAAGCCCAAGCGCGAGCCCGAGGATGAGGAGAATGACGACGACAGCGTGGTCGGCAGCGGCCCGCCCAAGAAGAAGTCCAAGACGGCTGCAGCCAAAACTGCTGCCGCTGCGACACCCAAGACGGCCACACCCAAAAACAAGGCGCTCGACAATGTCAAGGCCAACGGGGGGAGCAGCAGCAAGGCCAGCTCGAAATCGCCATCGCGGTCGCGGGCCTCGAGCGTAGCGTCGTCGACTTCCAAGGCGGCACCGGCGAAGAGCGGCAAGCAGACCAAGGCGCAGGCGGCGGCAGCTGCTGCTGCTGCTGCGGCAGCCACTACCAAGAGCAAGTCCAAGAGCCGGAAGCGGTAGACGACGGTTGCTCTTTTGTTCTGTTCCTTTTTGTACTTGAATATTTGGATTGGCACGTTGTAGATGGATTCATGATTCTGCCGCTCTTGCATTGTCTTTTTTTCCTTCCTTTGTTCGTTTTCTTTTCTACCTACAGGATGGTGTTTGTGTATAGTCAATTACATTTTATAATCTTTTTTCATTCTAAATCCACGACCAACTCTGTTTTTGTCCCTCATTCTTTATGGTGAGACTCTTGATCCATGCACAGCAGATTCCGACACTCTCGACGCGTGGCAAAACATATAGCAACAGCAGCTCATTACACAACATCAGGAGTCTTTTCTGGGATACCGCGAGTTTGCATCACGTCCGACGGGCAACGACTCTGCCTGCATTTGCATTTACGACTCTGCCTGCAGTCTGCTATATCGCACGTCGACCTGCACGCAGTATGACTTGCTTGTGCGTCTGCAGCCCGATAGTACAAGCTTATGTAAGATGAACATTAAATTCAACTGTGCTCGTACAGCTCGCTACACGGAAGCTTGGCTAGTGTACTCTGGTGAAACAAATAAAATAAACAAGACATTGCAATCACAATTGGATTTGATAAGCTGGTTACTTGGCTGCTTAGCTAGTGAGCTGGTTAGTTGCTTAGCTAGCAATTACCCCATACTTTGTAATAAGCTGGGTGCTCAGCTCGTGATGGGCAGGAACACTTGCCAATGTCAGCAAGGCTCCTTCCATTTGGGACAAGCCATTTATACTGGTATGTCTTAAAAAGGAAATTACGATGGAGGATGCACCTTCTACGATCTCATCACTCCGCAATCACTCTGAATCTCTTACCCCAGGAAACCCAATCGAGAAGGCACGCCCCCTCTATCGCAGCAGCCACTCGCATCGTCTCACAGTGTGGAAATGTGCAAAAGGACGTATATAATAAGAGTTTAAGATTCTAAGAAAGTGCTGGGGCAGTAGTAACAATTATTACAAATCGACAGGGGTTTCCTTTCCACGGCGCCTGAGCCGAACGAAGGCTCCTTCATAAGCCATGTCGGACGTTGACGCACAAGCTCACAAGATCAATAGCCAAAAGTCAAAGAGGAAGGAACGTCCCCACAAAAACAATGGACGTCCGTCAACTGCTCTCAGGCGGAAAAGCGAAAAAGGGAAGGAGCAGGGTCAGACAAAAAGAACATCACCATATTCTCTTGCCTCCCTGTCATTAAGTAAGAGGCATGGAGCAGTAGAAATTAAAAGGATTACTCATACACAAGTGAATGATATAGAAGATCGCGGCCGTTACTACGAGTATTACGAGGAGGAGCCACATCTCCAGTCGCCTCCTCATTTTGCTTTTCTGCTAATGTACATTGTAATCAAACTCATGCACGGGGCCTCGATCCCACCGTTTTATTGTGTGACAGAAAGGAGGAGCACGAGAAAAAGAAATATAGTCAGAAGCACATCAGAGACACATCAGAGACACAAACATTGGCCACTCCGAGCGGCCCTCCTCAGGTTTGTGGTCTTGCGTTGCATGCTGGCTGCTGTTTCTGCGGGAGGCGCATACGCCATGTAGCAAGAGTTTCTCGATTTTCTATTGTGGTCATTATCCATGTTGGTGTTGTTATGATTCTTCTAAACAATTTTGGCAGTACTGGAGAGATGAGAAGAGGTAAGAAGAGGTCGCGAGGAGAGAGTGTCTGAGGAATGCAGACCCATGCGCCTGGAGGTGACACTATCAGGAGATGCTACGATTCGACTGGGACCAGTATGCTGCATGACAATAGCATCCCCAGTGTCTGTCATTTTTTATTTGTTTTTTTGTTTATCAGCCGTTGCTAGAGCTGCAGCTGCATAGCCATGATCCTGATAATAAATAGACTGCTTCCCAGCTTCGTTGTTGCATCTCCTTAATATACCATAACTCTATCGTCTTCTCCAACTCATAAGCTCCCACCTCTCTTCAATCTCTATCGATTGCATCTACATAATGAAGCTCTTCATTGCTGCCCTCCTGGCTTCGGCCGTCACCTCGGCTACTGCCGCCACCACTTCTGCCGCAGCTGCTGCCACGGCCACGGCCACCTCCTCGTGCGCTGCCGAAAATATCCTCCAGGCCTGCTTGAGCTCCCAAAATGACCTCCTCGACTCGTGCGGTACCAACGACTGGGACTGCAAGTGCAACGCCTATGGCAACATTGTCACCTGCTACAACAACTGCCCCGGCGACGCATCGCGCAGCACGGCCGAAGGCCAGCAGCAGATTTTCTGCGGCTACGCGAGCCAGTATCCGTCGTCCACATCAACAGCAGCGGGCACCAAGACGGCCACGGGCACGGCTGCTACAGGTACTGGTGCCACCACTGCCACTGCTACTGCCAAGACGACTGGTACTGCTACTGCAACGGACGGCAGCACCGGCACGGCTTCGGGCTCGGCTGCCTCGTCGACCGAGACCAGCGGCGGCTCTGCTGCCAAGGCTCTCAACGCCGGCGGCATGCTCTTTGTCGTGGGCGGTGCCATTGCAGCCATGTTGTAATAAGGTCTAACTCGGTTTTACTATCTCGGTTCAGTCCTGGTCTTCTCTCTTTAATTTTCATTCTACTTGGCATAGTTATATTTATTGTAATCGTTAATCATATTCGAGGTATTTTGTCTCTTAGAGTGCTTGAGCTGTGATGCAATATCAATGTTGTTTATTATTTTGTTTATTTCAGCCGTCATACACCATTGCTTTGCTATTCGAGTACTGTTTTATATGTGTCGCATTAAATCGAGAATGTGCATGTCTTGAAGCTTGACACGATAAGAACTGGTGCTTCTGGGCACGTAAACAATGCTTAGTCATGGTCGACAATCACCGTCCTTAAAACAAAACGTCACCGGTCGACAATGGAGTTTAATCTTTATTGCTATGTACAGGCCAACACCAAGCTAATAATAAATTCAACGATCTTGAGTCTCCAAAAACAACAAGAGGAAAAGACCAGGAACCACCCTGCGTCTTCTCTCTTTAAATCAATTGTGTAGTTTGTTCTGTCCGATTGCCGGCTCGTGGTATCTCTTCTTAAAACACAACAAATCTTCCAAATAAGAGGACGATGAAATACAATGCTGAATGCAGTGTACTGAAAACAAAACAAAGATAAGAATGGCAAGTAACAAATAAAGTGAATAAGCAGATGAACATGAACAGAGACCCAGTATACCGCCATATAAACCCACCCGAACCGAATAAACCCAGACCTGTAAAGCAAACCCAAGAAACATTTAGAAACAATAGGAATAATGACCGCTTGAGAGACAAAAAGACAAAGGAGATAAGCAAAGAAGCAAAGAAGCAAAGAAGAAAAAGGACAAAGTTGTCATCGGCGCGTTAGAGTGTTGTTATGATGGCTAGCAGACCAATGCTAGCCACAGCGTGAGAGAAGAGGTATTAAAAGAGGTAGAGGCGAAGATAAGTAGGGTACAAGAAGTAGAAGGTGAGGTGTGGTAACGTAGGTAGGCACGGTGGGAGAGACTCAACTCAACTGACTGACGTCTTACTCGTGCCGGCCCTTGTTAGACCCTTTCACGGGGCTAACAAACGTGGCATGCTTGGATCCGTCACGACTTAGCTTGACACCACTGCGATGGTGGCTCAGAGGACGTGCCGGCTCGTCGTCATCGTTCACGTCCGAGTTGTAGTCAGAAAGACCCGACGACGCTCCAAGGTCCATGTCCACGTCGGCAGGATCTGCATCGGCATCAGAGTGTTCGTCCTCTGACTCGTCGTATTCGCCGTCGTCACTGACAAGCGATGGCGCGTTGTAAGCTGAGGTAGCCGACGGCAGTGGGCTCAGGTCCACCTCCATCTCATCATCAAACATGCCTTCAGGCGAGGCAGCATTCTCAGCAGTACCATCAAAGCCTGTGGCAGGTGTGGGAGAGACAGCAGAGTGCGACTGCATCAGCCGAGACCCAGCTGGGGCACGCCTGGCAGAAGCCGCGGCGACCGTGGCCTTGGTTGTTTTTGCCACCTTACTAGCCTTTGACCGTGCCGGAGTAGACATTTTACCCAGTGACGACGTCGCCTTCTTTGCGGCACCCTTTGCTGCTTCCTTTTCGGCGTCCTTGGCTGCAATGGCACTCCAGTCCACATTCTCAAGGCCGGAGGGAGCCTTTGCATCAACAACAGATGCATCCACATCTCCAGAGAACTGCTTCTCTTCCAGGAACATAGACAGGAAAGGTGCATCATTAGAGCCAGCAAATGACGAGGGTGAAGAGATACGAGATTCTCTACGTGCGGGCGCCGAGCCGCGTCCAGCATGGCAGTGGACCTTGTTGGATGATTCCATGCGCTTCAGGAGCGCTTCAGTCTCGGCGTTGTCAGAGCGCGCAAGCTGTTGGACTTGTCCCAGACCAGCTGATGCGGGGACAGGGCCGGAGATGGACGAAGCAATAGATGTTCTCACTGGTGCCGCCGCCACTTTACGTGTTTTGGGGGCAACTGCGGCCGGTGGCGGAGGAGCAGGGTCATCGGAATCAAGAGGTTGGCCACAGTGCATGGCAGCCTCATCGTGAGTCTTGTACTCGCGCTTGTGTGCAATTCGGCAGTGGTTGATGAAGCCCTGGGTGCTTGAGAAGTCGTCGCGGATGCAGTCGACGCATACTAGCTTTACAACTTGGCCGTCCGAGCGCTTGAGAACGCAAGGGCCGGCTCTGATCCGTGCAGGAGGGTATGCGCTTGCGAGAGCTTGAAGCTTTTGGCCAGCATTCGTACGTGTAGGGCGGCCACCCTTACTAGTGCTGGTCTCTGCGGCAGATACGATACAGCTGCTATTTCTTGTCGACCGCACATCAGCAGATACACCGCTCCGAGAGCGAGACTGCTGCGCAGCAGAGACGGGAACCATGTGAGTCGAAGGGATGCCATCAAACATGGGATCCGGAATGAGCCACTTGGCATAGTGGCGAGCATAGGGACCATCAGTGACACCAAAAGGTGCCGACCACTTAGGGACAGTGGCTCCAGGATGTGTGCGCACCGGGGGACCACGGCCGCTGGAGATGTCCAGCATCTGTTCGTAAGTCGGGCAGGCAGTTGGGTACGGGATGAGGTGGCATCGGCGCAACTGCTCCATTGCGATCTGGCATTTGGCCATCTCCTGATCGATGAGACGGAGCTCATTGTGCTTTAGCAGAATTTCATGCGAAAACTGGTACTGCACAATATCCGCCACTTCGTCAATAGTAGGACCATTTAAAGCGGCTTTGACAGACAATGGGGGCGTCGGTGGTGGCGAGCAGTTCTCTTGACCATTAATTGCTACTTGAAGATTCGGAGTCGCGTCATCAGCCAGCGACTTGGAACGCTTTCGTGGTGGCGCTGATGCCGAGTTGTCCCGGGGAGGGTCAAGCGTTGTCGAGGGCGATGGGGGTACATCTGCAGGTTTCGAGGAGTTGTCGTCGGAACGAGATTTGCGCTTCAGCGTCGAGGCCGATGAGGCCTGTGCCGAGGCAGCAGTTGCTGCATGCATTGTGATGCTACTATCATGTACAGTATTTGGCAGTTGTGCACTTTGGATTTGTTGGGTCTCGGTTGTGTTGGCGCATCCCCTTGACTCGGATGTCCAAAAGCGAAACATCACTGGGCTTAGAGGGAAAACGGGATGAAGACGAGGGAGTTCGCTTCGATGATCAACGCGACGCGCCGGACGTGAGTTGGATCAAACGAAAGAGGAGAACGTATTTAAAAGAATTAATGAAGAAAAAGAAGCGAAATGCTAGAATCGAAAGAGGTTGCGGCGTTGGCGCAAAGCAACAGTCGTCGAAGATGGCGTTGTTTGGATGGTGTTGTTTGTGGGTGTCGTGGTGAGCGATATGCGCGGCGTGACTAGGCAGCGCAGTTATGGTGAGACAAGGGGAAGAAGGGACGAGAGACAAGCGTCAGTGGTCGAATTGCATTAAAAAACAAGTGGGTACACTCGTTCAACGAAGACGGTGATTGGTTCAAGACAACCAGAAGACGGCAGGTATGCTGACGTAACAACGGGACAGTGCGGCGTTCTCGTATCGTACGGAGTGGCAGCTTTGAGTTTCGCTACAGCAATGGGGGGCGTGTAGAAACAAAGTGGGTCACGCTCGGATTCTGGCGGGCAAGAGCGTGCAGTTTGGGGTCACTAGCGCAGGCCAGGGATACAGGGGCGGATAAGAAGAAGAAGGAGCGCCGGAGCAGCCAGCAGGAGCGATAGGAAATAGGAAGTAGGAAATGGGGAATAGGGGGAGAGCGACGGGTGATGTGGCAGCTTCAGGCCCAACGAAACTAGGCAAATAGCACAAGAGTGACTGAGCGGGAAGGTGCGACACAGCCAAAAGTGAGGCAAAGGGGCAAACCGGAAAGAGGCGAGAAATCGCACGAAAAAGTGACGATGAGAGCAAACAGATGCAGTCTGTCAGAGAAATTTCAAGGTGATAAAGATTTGAGAATCTGGTGATCCAAAGGCACAGAAAAGATGGCAAAGTAAAACAGGATGGAAAGACTGTGTTTTTTTTTTTGTGTCGAGATGAGGACTCGTTGTGTGGAAATGAAAGTTGATCGAGAGAACTAATGAAAGCCTCTGCGCAGTGAAAAAGCGGGAAGAAAGAGAGAATGAAGATGGACGAGCAAGTGAAGATTGCAAGAGGAATGTGCAAAGAGAAAGGGGATTGGGATTGGAAAAAGTGAGGAAATGAGAAAGTCAGGAGGTGAGAAAACGAGAAAACGAGAAAACAAGAGAGAAGAGATGTTGTTTTGGGGGGTTGTCGCAATTCTCGATTCTGCGACGTCTGGGAGGGAGGATGGGGGATGGGCAGAAGGGGAGGAGAATGAGGAAAGAGCAAAGAGGAAGGATGGGCGACAGAAGGCAAAAGTGCGAGGAACGAAACAGCGAGACAGAGGGTGGGAAGGTAAGTAAGAGAAGGAGCGACCGAGAGATACGAGTAAGGGGGGGGGTGTATTTGTTTGTGGTCGATACGGGAACGAAGGGAATGGGCGCAAAAGAAATCATATACAAGGAGGGCAACAGGGAAAAAGGAAGGAGCGTCTAGGCTTGAATCAGGTCGTTGGGAGAATCAGGAGGAAATGCGACGCAAGCTCGCAAGGAAAGTGCTCTGTAGAGAGTGCTAGAGGAAGGCGCGATTAGTACGCAGTTCTGGGCATGGCAAGCGAAGGAAGGAGCACTCTCTGTGAGGCAAATCAGGGCAATAAGAGCGAGGCACAAAAGGAAAGAAAGGCACCATAAAGGCAACAAAATAGGAAGGAAGGGGTGTGTGGAGCAAGCATTTTACTTGCTCTCACTTTTAGTAGAACATATTACAGGCGTATTACGGCGAGGTTAGCACAAGATTGGCTGATCTAAGAAGAGGGGGCGTGTATTTAGTAATGGCCTCACCAATTATGGCTTTTAGGTGCTCACTTCGTAGTGCATTTTCGGGGCATACTGGGGCATTTTATTCGGGCGTCCAAGTGCGCTAGGAGAGCTCTATTGAAGTGGGTCTGCCTGGAGGAGACGAATGTGGTGCGTACGCAGTATCTTGTGCTCTTCCGCTGTTGTGAGTCTTTAAGCATATGATTATGACTCTTCTTGCTTGTGACATACTTGATGATAGGATGGATAGTGGCCTCGATTTGAGCTGGCCAGCCAGTGACAAAGAGCCGGAAGAGCCGCTTGAACCAAAACCATGCAGCATACTTAATAGCATACCGCCAACTCTTGATACCGAGACGCAATAAATACATATCTCGAACAGAGCTTCATTATCGATAAAAATCCACAAAAGAAAGCAGTGATGAGCGACGGCATGATCTGCGCTGCCCGGGATTTAAAGTACTGATACTTGTAGATTCCGATACTCGCTGGTAAAGTGGATACTGTACAAGTATAAGTACATCTAGACCGGAAGGGCGCTGACTGGCCTTGATAGCGTCGCTAGCGCAAGCAAATACACTATCAGTCTGTCTATTGTAGACTCATTGATAGAAATACAGAGTAATGGAGAGCAAAGTAGAAAATCGAGGCTGGTCTTGATTTAAGTTACAGCTCCCATACAAGTAAGTGCTATGTCACTTTATATTTACTCGTTGTTGTCGCGGGCACATCACGCGTTGCAATCGCGTTATTATGTTTATCCCGGTTTGTTGTTTTCGTTTGCTTCGGAGAGACAGTGTCTGAGAGCCAGAGAGTCCATGTCTAAGAGTCGCTCATGCAAGATACTTGAATATCGAAATCCACTGTGTGGGTATGAGTAATACCATACGCCAACTTCTAGATGTTCTATTCCTAGAAATATCTAGAAATATAGTTCTCCATAATAAACAATGGGTACTCTCCCCAGTTTCAGCCTGCGGGACCATTCGCTAATATGCATATCTCTACTCCGTTCAGCAAACAAAACACTCACACCGTCTTCTTGTACATTCTCGACTCTCAACTCTCGAACGGCAACGGTCCTCCCGGACGTCGTATCGAAGTGCCCCATCAATAATAGCAAGATCCAGATAGACTCAATCTTCCGTTGATGCTCTTGTGCTTACCTTTTTCTTCTTTCCATCTCCCTGTGAAGTTCCCAGATGGATGCGACATAATGGACAATTTTAAATCAAGTATTCGCAAAGTCACAAGCAGGGACGAAATGAGATCGATTCATAAGGTCTTATCGTGATATATTGTGATAAATGGGTCGATATGATAATATGCTGAGATCGCCCTTTTGATGTTTCGAATAGATATCCTGCTTAAGTGATATATCTGCAATCTATGCATGGCCACTATGATAGGCAAGAGCGACTAGCGGGCTACTCGGCTGCTGACATATCCCAATATATTATATAAATGCCTTAAAAAAACTCAATATACGCGTACTTGACGAACACACGTCGTACAGGAATACACACAAGCGAACAGACAAGAAGCGTCCACTCACCTTGATGGTGTCTTGTTAGTCTTTGTCAAAGATAACCTTCCATAATACGGTGTACTCGTAATGTTTCCACTGTGTGCATGCTGGTGGTGGCAGACATTGGTCAACCATGGCATATCTCCAGCGAATCTCGAATGACAGCAATGCAAAGTGTGGCCAAGCTGTAGGACTTGATATTCACATGCATACTGGTACGTTTGCAGTGGATGCGCCAACTCCTTTACCATGCATGTCGACGTGTGTCTGCACAGGTGCCAACCACCAGTCCAGTATTAGCCCATACACCATCAGATATCCTGATATCGCCATTCTTTCATTAACACACTTTAATCACGAATCTATGTCAGCTAAATGTTTCACCGTCCCTGATAAATAAAATAAAACAAGCCTATCTTGGATCAGCTCTAGTCTAAAGTCCTGTCAACCAGTCAAACATGCGCACTGCACGGCCGCGACATCTGTATATCTCTATCTTTGTCTTGTCCTGTATGTTACTTCTGATCAGGGCTAGACTCGGACTGGACTTGGAAAAGGAGTACTTTTATCTTTTTAAACAAATGTATTTCGCTCAGACTTTAGAGTTTACTTCTCTTTATTTCATGTGAGTACCGTCAACGATGCCCCACTTTACCACGGCAGACTCAACAGGGCCTCTGATTGGTCATGTATTCAAGAATGGCAGAATACCGTCCTTGTGTGGGGAAGTGAGAAAAGGTACAGAAATTTTCTAGAACAGCGACAGCGACGACATCATAACAATTTCTCGATAGCCATAGCCGCCATCCAACAACATTCGAGAGGCAATCACTCACAGCATTGTCACCGTATATATGTGTATCTATATTGGGCTGTTGATGTCACCCAGTAGGCCTTTTCCGCATACACCATAGCATCTACATCGGCACATCTCAAGACCTTATCCGACGCGACTTTCGCGGCAAACATCGCGACCAGCCCAACAGTACCAAGGACGGACACAAAGGCTTAACACATTTGCATATGGCGACGGGGAAGAGAGTTGCGGACGCGCCGCCTGGCGCACCGCCAAAACATACCGACAAGAAACAAAAAACCACGCCAGGAGGACAGGCACCATCTACACTATTAAAGACGTCAGCGCAAAAGACACAAAATAAGGAGAAAGCACAGAAAGAACAGCACATTGTTCCTATACGGCCAGAGACGTCGCGCAATGCATCTACCGGGTTCGCCGTCGTGCCCGCGACGCCAGGCACTATAGTCAACCTGGACAAGCCAAAATCGAAGAAGGAGGCAAACAAGGCAAAGTCAAAAGAGACCCAAAATACAAAACAAGTAAATGCACAACCACCACCAACAACCCTTCCACTCGAACCACATGCCGCGATACTCGGCGAGCTACAGCACAAGTACAACGTCCGCGTACTCTCGGTCATTTCCTCCACGCGCATGGAGAAGAGAATCAAGGCCATCTTGGAGCACTTGGGTGGTGGCGATGCTGAAGCCAAGAGTCCGGTGGGCAGCAAGGCTCTGCCAGGCGTCGTGCTGCTGCATGCGCGCGCACCAGATGCAAACAAGCTAGTCTCTATTACAGAGATTGTAAAGCGGCGCATCCGTGAAGGCCATTTTGCGGACAAGGCTGAGGTAGCAAAGCCTGCCAAGAAGAAGAAGGGCAAGGGTGCGCACGCGGCAGCCGTGGCGTGGTACCAGTACGACCGGATCTACGACGTCAAAACGGCGCGGAAGAAGCTAGACGGCGGTGCCGACGCCGAAACTCTGGAGGACGGCGAAGAGGAAGAAGCCTTTGAACCGGCCATGCACCGGCTAGAGGCGGCCCTGACAGACGAGGCCTCGAGCACCACCAAGATTACGACGTACATGAGCATCATGCTGTCGCGGACACCCATCTCGGAGCTTCACAAGAATCCAGACATTTCTGTCCAGTGCAGCACCGATCCGTTGGAGGTTGAGTACGAGCAATTCATGGCGGAGGCGTAGATGAAGCTCATATAGCATAGCATTATGATACCCAATATATTCACATCTTTCATATGTATGAAGAGCATATGGCCAGCTAAAGACTACAGGCATCGGAACTATTTGAAATTATAGAAAATATGGCCAAGAAAAACCCACATATGCACGTCGAGTCGAGTGCATCTGCCTCGTACGCTCGAGATCTAAACGAATGTGTAATAATTATCATGGCATGCAGTAATTTTTCCAAATATTTGTTTTTAGCTATATGCTATATGTGTATAGCGTACGAATTCCTATCACGAATGAAACAGAAGAAAATAATACAAGTAATATTCTGCATGAGAAGAAATAAGAGAATGCGAATAAATTATCGTGGTATATATTGTTTAAAACTCCCAAATAATCAAAACATTTATATTTACACGTTCATGATGACTTCTATACTACATAATATCCAATGCGGGATACACAAACAAAACAAATGATAATAAACGATGCCAGCGAAATATAATAGAAATAAAGCAAATAAAGCAAATAAAGCAAAAGGATCCTCCGTCAAGACTGCTTTCTGTATTGCAACCCAATACCATCTAGCTACCCTTGGTATCTAGACGCCGTGGCGAGTGCTTGTCGGCATCGAAGCAGCGACAACCCCAGGCAGCAATTGTATGCTCAACTGGTATTGTCAATGCAGTCTGAAACACCCAAGAGATGCAGATAACCAAGAACATCTAGCCAATGGCAATATATGCGAGTAGATGGAGATGCACGATGGCCGAGAGATGTATCGAGAGAATTGAGCTGGTCGGTCGTGGGATAGGGTAGTAGTTATCGGTAGTCCGCCTGCGTTTCGTGGTAGATCGATATCACAGCCTCATCGCTGCGAGAGGCGATGACAGACATCTATGGGGAGCCCTGCGAGGAGTAGACGACGCGCAGGACAAAGTTGACGACAACGGCCAGGGTGAGGATGATGGCCAGGAACGTGGGACCGAAGCGGTCGTCGAAACCGGCCTGGCCGCGCCGGCGAATCGACTTGGCACGCCAGTGGTAGGTGAAAAGGGCATAGAGCATGGTGACAAGGGCGACACCAGTAAAGAGGAAGGCGGAGATGAAAGCCGGGCGGTCGCCAAAGTTAAGCATGCCGATGGCGAGGGCGCCGAGGACGACGGTGAAGTTCATCCATGATAGAAAGGTACGTTCGTTGGCGAAGAAGACCTTGGGTTCGACACGGGTTGGGAGGGCGATACGCTTGCCTGGGGAATGTTAGTATTGGACTCTATCGTGTCGATTGATGTAGCAGCTGAGCGAGATCCGTGCTGCCAAGCATAGATGACTTTGGGGAGGCTGCATACCCGGGGCAGTCTGGAGGAGAGGCTGGCTCGACATATTGATAGTGGTAGAGGAGGTAGAAGAGGTGGTGGAGGGTTGATTGATGTTGTGCGGGCCGAGATAAAGAAGTCCAAAGACGACAAGAAGTCGAAACGAAGGAGAGAAGAGAAGAGGAGAGGAATTGACGAGTCGTGGATTGAGAGGAGAAAAGCGAAAAATAAACAGAGTAACTATGACCAGCAAAGTGGAGTGGAGAGAGAGACAGAGAGGAAAGGAGCAGCGAACAAGAGGGAACGAGGCGAAAGAGATAAAAGGACGATAATAGATGGGGAAGGCGCGGACGGGCAGATCTTTTGCCAATGGCTTTGTTCTTTCCTTTTCTCTGGGCGTGTCTTAGCGTACAGATAAGGTAGTATAGGTTCCTTATGAGGGTAGATATAGCAGTTATAATATTATGATACGATACAATTCGAGGTGAATGATGACAACTGTCAATTGTGAAAGGTTTGATTCTTTTCTTTACGCTTTAAAGTCTCAACAACGAATTAATAAACAGCATTCAAAACCGAGCAATCATTGACCAGAAGCCGAAGCCGTGATGCGAGATATAATGGTTGGGAATAATGTGGCCAATGCTATCAACGAGTAGAGTGGTGATATTCTTTGAGCTATTCATATTTTAGAATACAAGAGGTCATGGGCAAACCACGCGACAATGCGCAACAAAACGCCAAAAAGTGAAGCAAAAGAGATGCAGGCACGACGTATTGATGCGGCACGTGGGCCGTTGATTGGCCAGCAGGAGCTAAACAAGACTAATAAATAGAGCCAAAGAGAATCACGTGCATCCACAAGACGCATTCTTGGTTGTCCAGGTCGTTTTCAAAGTGGAACATGGGCGACCAACTGGGCCTAGACTCTGGACTCTGCATGGATGACATAATCGTGCTTTTGGGCGGCTTGAGCTAACTTGATCTTCCTCACTTGTAGTACGAAGTACTCTACTGCACGGCTACGACTCGGCATGTTCCCGGTGTTCCTGAGTCTGCAAGTATCTATTATCCCCAAAGCTATGAATTCACAGCTCGATCTAATACCCGTCACAGTATTCCCGTCACATATGAGCACTTTTACATAAGCATGTGTATTACATAATATTTTCTCTACGGTCATAGATATTGCCGAATAGTTTTGTTTCCGTTTCAATATAGTCGTTCTAAATTCAAAATATATCTATCATCTTAAATCAAGTTGAATATCCAAAGACAGAGCCTTAAAATACTCGAACCGAGACATTGTAATGCTTGATAACATCTGGCAGCCTCGCCCCGCTCCCCTCTCCTTCCTACGAAGTAGTAATGAATTGGGTGGCCGCTATTGGGCCCCGCTTCCTCACCGCCTTTGGACGGAGCAGGCCAGCAATAGAGCCCCTGGCTATTCTGCTTACCTGACCAAACATTCCTGTGACGGTGTGCTTCTGCTGGCTACGTTCTTGTTTACTCTGCTCCTCTTCAACCCCATCTTCACCTCTTCACCTCTTCACCCTCACAATACCTCACACCGCAAACATGGCTGACGCACCAAGCAACGCTGTATGTTTTTATGTCCGATCCGCTTCTTCTATCTGTAGCTCAAGCTAACGCGACTTCCTTCTAGCCCATCAAGGCGACGCGCCTTAAGCAGATCACCGACGACGTGAGTACACAATAGATTCGTGACGGCAATGCCCGTATCCAGCAATTACAAGAAACCCACACAAACAATCACAACCGACCTTGACCTAGTGCTGACCGCATTCTTTTCTATAGGCCTGCCAGAGCGCCATCGGTTCTGCCGAGTTCTACGAGCACGAGAAGACGGAGAACTGGAACACCACCATCATTGTATGTTCTTCTTTTTATACAGCATTGGAACGGTATGTCGTTGTATCTAACACTTTGCAGAACTCCATCCTCAAGGCTCTGATCGCCGAAGTCCCGGCCACCACCGGCAACCCCTCCTACAAGTTTGCCGTCAACAGCACAATCGTCCAGCACCTGGTCCCGACGTCGCAGCTCAACAAGTCGCGGGGTACCGACACCACTGGTGCCGAGGAGGTTGTCGCCTCGACAGGCACTGTCGCTACTGACGCGACTGGCACTGACGGCAAGCCCCATGTTGGCCGCCGCGGTATGCACAGCGCACAGGCGGCATACTGGAACGAGAAGACGGACGGCATGTGGACGTACAAGTACGAGGGCGGCGAGGGCAAGGGCATGGACATTGTTGTCATGGTGCTCTGGGTTGCTTTTGCATAAATCTTGAGAGACTTGAGTCTCGGACGGATTGGGCATCTAGTTGATACCTGAAGACATCTGAAGACATTTGAAGATATACTTTAGGAGACGTCTAGAGACCAGGTTCTTCTAGATTTGGACGCGTACACGATCTTGTTTATATTCTGATATAATGTTATTACCAAATTGAATGATCTTTAGCACAATGGCTCATTGTAAAGATGGTGCTCAGATAGAGTTAGCAACCAGCAATCTCAAGCTATTGATGACGGCTACAAACGGTATATGCGAAGCATGCGGCAGGCAGGAAGATGCTGTCTACTTCCGCTGCTGCACTCCTCGGACCACTCAGCAGCCTTGCCATGTCTCATGTCAGCATTACTGTCTTTTCACTCTTCCAACAGACGACTGAATCACTGCACCATCATTCCATTTCGACATTGCTGACTCATGCAATCATGAACTTGAATCTTGCAGCTTGGTAGCTAAGAATAGAAACACAACATCCGATTTGTTTTCGAGGTTTCGCGTCGATTCTACTTAGTATAGTGTGCGCTCTCTTGTTTGCTGATTGGTCTTGAAGGTGATTCGGCTGGCGGGTGGCTCGACGGCTGGGACCTGTGAAGCGTATTACTGTGGCTCTGTTGACATCATAGGCAAGAGCAAGCTGGGAATGGCCCCACTTTGTCTTGGTAGTCAGTTGACAGGGCTCTGGTAGCATGAGGACATGTAGACATCAGTCTATCGATCTGGGCTTACGGACTTGTGCGAGTAGAATGACTTCGAAATTAGATTTGTGAAATGTGAGGGATCAATCATATCACCAAATAGCATTATCACCTCGGCAATCCCTTTGCCTGTGCCGCCTTGCTCGCCGTGCTGATAACCGCCTGAGATCTAGATACTTCCATTCCGTCTGTCTAGACCCGGCTTTAAAGATAATACCACGTGAGATGTGTATGTGTATTTACAAATATCTCGGTCTGCTACACGGTGCCGTTCTGGTAGTATCATCCCGCACTTTTGTTCTCATCCGGTTGAACCCCTCCCTAGCTATTATTCGGGTTTTCTTACATATTGTATATAAAAAGTTGATTCGTCTAACCGCTCAGATTCGGATTGATAATATACGTACTTGCAACCGTGTTTTCAGTGATAACAAAATAATAGAAATGACAGAAATATGAGAACCGATCAATCATCATACAATCTATGTATGCTTGGGCTTGAGCGATGACGGTATCCCATATTAAAAGTGGAACCTGTCAGGTTACCGCAGTCGCTCACCCTTTCTCCTCTTTCTGTTGGTTCTGTTTTTCTCTTTCTCTCTTTCTCTCTTTCTCTCTTTCTCTTTCTCTCGTCTAGAACAGCCCATTTCGTATTGTTTGTATCCGATGTGACGTAGTTGTTTTCCCTCGGTTTTCTATCATTTAAATATTTGCCAAACTGTGAGATGCCAGCTGCAAAGCGGCCTAAAGACGGCACAAGCACATTGCCGACGGTCCAGACTATCTGTGTAGTAAAAAAAAGAATATACTAGAGTGTATAATGAATTCGACAGACAAAATAAGAAGAATAAATTCTTCAATATTCGAAAGTCCTAGCGCCCGAGATTGGAAGCTAAATACCTCTACAAGGCTGTCCTTTGGCCGGGGTTTGTTCCTGCTGGGCCTAAGAACGACAAAAAAAAAACAAGCTGTCCGGCTTTGCCCTTGGAAGTCGCCCCTGCGGCCGGCAACTATTTCTGAAAGACCCTGCAAGATACAAAGAAAACGGTCAACAACTGTAGATAAGATGAGGGTAATGTCGTTGGTAAATAGCTGGTGTAGATTTAAAATAAAATAGAAAAGAAAAGAAAAAGAAAAGGATTAAAATATCAGTAGATAAATCTTTATCCACTGATAGGAAGGAACGACCCTGGGACATCGCGCAACCAATACAAAAGTAGACCACATGCCATTCCGTCACTAGCCTTCCCCGTTCTTCTCTTCTTTCTTTTCATCACACTCTCCTCTCCACTCTCCGACCTACAACTACACCCAACTGCTTCCCGTCCTCTCCCAATCTGACAACTCGATCCTATCACATCCCGTTCGCACCTATCGACTAACAATATCAATATCAATATCAATATCCTCTCAACTTTCGACTCTCGGCTCTCGTATCTTGTCTGTCGCCAGACTAACCTCGACCTAACCCGCACTTGACGTTTTCGACTCGTCATTGGGACACACCCCAGCACCCTCTTCTACTCTCCTCATATTCCCATCTCCTCCATTCATATACTCTACGGCATTACACTTTATTTTGCCCAGCCGCTTCTAGTTACCGATACTTCCTGACCGGTTCACTTGTCTACTCATACGGCTGGTCATACGACCACCTCAATTGGTATAACCGGTTGCCATTATTTGTGCCCGACCTCTGTTGCCCTCTCCTTGTCCCCGTCCGTCTATCTGATTATTTCGCCACCCGTGTGCATATAATTCGATTCCCCTGTCGCCTACCACTTTGTCCACCAGTGTCCACCCCCTCATTTCTGTCGTCATATTCGCGGGGATCTGACGCTATATCAACCTGTCGACATCACACAGACACATATATAGACAGCCAATTCCCGACAGCATAAGACACCTCACAAGACCAAAACACAGTGTGTAGCTATACGTATAGCTATATGCCAATGCTCACTTCATTGCACAACACCTAGTCGTTGCCGTGCCGCCTGATGAGCTTGTTATTGAGGCTCCTCCCCGACCTATCCTGCCCGCGCACTACAAGGCACTGGCATATTGTCGCTACTTGAACTGGCGACACACCTTGCATTTGTCAAAAAACCTACATAACACAACACATACTTATAACAAAGACCATCCAATACGCCACCATGCTCGACGGCATGTACACCTCGCAGAGCGGCCATGGCCGAGCTGCTGATTTTATGTCCCACGAGAAGAACGCCAGAGGGAACGGTCGCAGCCAAGTCCGCCCTCCTCGCCGCGCACAGTCTACCATTGACTATGTATACCCATCGCCTCCCCCATTGGTGAGAGGCGAATCACGGACTGTCTATATCCACCAAGGCAGCTCTAGCAATACTGCCAATACGGCCAGTTCTGCGAGTACACCGACACCTACCGAGGCACCTACTATGGCCACTTTGAACAGCGGTACACATGAGCGTCAACCTACCATTGACGAAGAAGTGCTGTCTGGCAGGGCGGGAGCGGGAACACCGCGCCCCGGCACACCTATCACAACACCAGGGCTAGAGTCCAAGGCTGTTATGCCCTCCAATGGACGCACACGCCCCAAGCTCGGCCCTCCCCGCCGTTCGTACACAGTCATGGACTATGAGCCAGTACCCCACTACCACCGGTTGTCCGACAACCTGACACTCGGCGACTTGCCGGCCGAGCTGCACTACACCATCTTTGATTTTCTCGACCCTATCGATAGCACGTGCCTGGGACTGACCAACAAACACTTTTACAATATCCACCGGCGCATGCACGGCAAGATTCCACTGTCCGTACGCCGGTCGGGGCCCAACGATATGGAGTGGGTGTGGCACCTGGCAAGTCGCATGCACGTCCACCCGCACTACAACAGTGGGCCGCACAACAGCATTGATGAGGCATCTGTTGCCGCCAAGCAGCAGGCTGCCAATACCGAAGAAATGACCAAAGCATTGGCTAAGATGCGCGTCAAGGGCCAGGCTCTGTGCCGCAAGTGTGGTGTTCTGCGGTGCGAGCTGCACAAGCACATTCAAGACTGGATGGGGCCCGACTATGAGTACTGCAAGGTGCGTGAAAAGTTTGGACCGCCGCCGCCTGTGGGGGCCAAGGAGCACTGCTACCGGAGCAACCCCAAGGACCCTCACCGGTGCGGCCGGCACCGAGTACCCAAGTCGCGGCCACAGACACGGTCCTCTACTCCGACAACGCCGGGCGTATAATCTGTATGCAGGTGCTGTGACGTGTTATTGGAGGTGTGGGTGCAGGACTTGCTACACTTGCAAGTCTATGACAGCATTGTTTAGCATGTTTATGATTTGACTCATGTGGATGATTGTCCACGGCATGACTGGTTATGAATATCCCCTCTTTGTATATTATTGTTATTTTTATCATTATCATTTGCACACCTCAAACTATGTCTTTCTATTGATACGGACCATCCTCTATTGCTTAGTCATCACGCGATTACCGTGACATGAGTTTGACTGCATGATAAAAGTCAATATTGGCACTATCTGTTAAAACTCATAATGTTCTTATCCCGCGCCAACCACTGAAATCTATGTGCCTTACCAAATTAGAGCAGAGCTGCACATAATATCTCAGAAGCTCCGATCAGATTCAATGACGCCACACCTGTTGACAGACAAAAGAGGCAGCCATGCAAGCTATGTAGGCTATGCAAGCACTGTAAGTATTCGTATGCTTAATATACTAATCATGCTCTTGAAACGCGTCGGGCAGTAATGAGGCAAAGACATTGCATTCCACAATTTCGCGTTTAATTTGGTACCAACTTTAATTTTTATTCCCATTTAAAGTTTGCATTTAAGTATTTAAAGTCTTACCCAAAACAAATGGGATAATATCGTCCTCATTAGATCACCTTATTCTACCTCAATACCGAGCAACTTGTCTTCTAATATAATTATGCCCCTGAACACGGGGAAGGCCTGCGAACACGACTCGCATGAACACGGGGACAAGAAGCTTTCTCTGACAGCAGTTTGGCTTTTGAATTTCTTATTTCAACTACTTTTGCGAGTACGGAGAGGGGAGCACTGAGCAGCTGGGGCATTAGTGGACTCTACTTGGATGCCAGTGGGTTTACAGTGGGCTTTTACGGAGACCTTGTTCGAGTAAGACGTGTTTTAGAGTGCAGCATTCACTCAAAGGACAGCTTCCATTAACACTGTATACACACGTACACACACTGTATGTGAGCAAAGTGGCACAGTGACGACACAGTCCTTACGACGTAAGAGGCAGTTTAGTTTCCCGACTGCCTGATAGTTCTCTTACCGACACTCCGTGCAGCAGTGCCTCGATGATCGACTAATCTTGTTTCTAAGCTCGTCCTTTGTGTTTTCTTGTTTTTATTCCCCTCCCGTTCTCCTTCTATTCCGTACTCTCCTCTATTACTCTGAGGACTCCTGCATTTTCCGAGCTGCAGCACATGCCCCTCCACGACACCGCCTAATTCTGCTGCAGAGTAGAGGCATGGGCATATGCGTTTTCTTCATTCTATTTAATGAAAGATATTTGCTGTCGCTGGATATGTTTACATGTTCAAGCCACTGCAGGCATAGCAGGCATAGTCGTAGAACACATGTAAATTCTTATGAATAAGCTGGCCTGAGACCATCTTCTAATGTCTAACTAATGCACAGTACGAACTTCACACACACAGTACGAGTGCAAGCCTTTGTACAGATGGTGGAACGCTACTATACAGGCCGCCCGTCAAGTATCCTTGGCGGTGCACTTTCTGCTTTTGCAGCACGCTCTACGCTCTCCTCCCGCAGGCTAGCACGCTGCACGCCCACACACAAAAATATTATTAAAACTCAGCTCCCCTTTTCGTCATCGCACCATTGAGTGTTGTCCCGACTCTTGTCTACTGTCTCCGTCTTTTGCCTTTCTTCTCGTCTTTCTCCTCATCTCTTAACTTTTCATAACTCTAGTATACCTCATCCTATCCAACGGCATACTCGTCGACCCTTGACCATTCAACGCATCGATCCACCTTTCAATCGCCTTCAACTGGCTTTGTCCAAAGTCCCGCACCTCTAAGCCAACACCTCTTCTGCCAACACCTCTACCTCTACCTCTACACAATACACCCACATTCACACACAATGCCATCACCAAGCTCAGCACACGCCGCTGGCGGCAAGCGGAAACGCAATGCTGTGGCTGCCCCGGCACCAGTTGTCGACAGCGAAGAGACCAGTGTTGAGCCCGAGACCCAGGACGCCAGCGAGGCAGAGTCCAACAAGGCGTCTCCCTCAACTCCCTCGTCTGCCCGCCAGCGCAAGGTTGCTGGCCTTCCTCCTAACAAGCGCCAGCGTGCCAACGACGGCTCTGCGACAGCCCGTGCCAGCAACGACACCAGCGATGCCGACGATGCCGAAGAGGACGTCAAGGTTATGGGCCCGCCGCCCATTGGCAAGCTTATTCACCCCATTGGCTACCTCACCAACTCGCCACCGTCCGGCCGTGCTGTCCGTGTCTATGCTGACGGTGTCTTTGATCTCTTCCACTTGGGGTAGGTTGCTTTATATTATCTTTGACTCCCGAGTACAACTAACAAAATAGCCACATGCGTCAGCTTGAGCAGGCCAAGAAGGCTTTCCCCGATGTCTACCTCATTGTCGGTGTCACTGGCGACGAGGAGACGCACAAGCGCAAGGGTCTGACCGTCCTGTCCGGCTCCGAACGTGCCGAGACTGTCCGCCACTGCAAGTGGGTGGATGAGGTCATTGAGAACTGCCCCTGGATTGTCACGCCCGCTTTCCTCGACGAGCACCAGATCGACTACGTCGCCCACGACGATATCCCCTACGGTGCCGACGAGGGCGACGACATCTACCAGCCCATCAAGGCCGCCGGCAAGTTCCTGGTCACCCAGCGCACCGAGGGTGTCAGCACCACCGGCATCATTACCAAGATTGTCCGCGACTACGAAAAGTACATTTCGCGCCAGCTCAAGCGCGGCACCTCGCGCCAGGAGCTCAATGTCAGCTGGCTCAAGAAGAATGAGCTCGAGCTGAAGCGCCACGTGCAGGACCTGCGCGACAACATTCGTGCCAACTGGACCACCACCGGCCAGGAGCTGAGCAAGGAGCTGCGCCAGTTCTGGCCCTCGAGCCGGCCCCAGAGCCCGGCCCCACGGCCGTCCATGCTGATGACGTCGCCGACGTCGTCATACATGAACGCCAACGACCACCTGAATCCTGGATCGGGCATTGCGCGCCCAACGAGCCCCAGCCCGACCATCAACACGGTCAATGGCCACCACATTGCCACGCCCAAGTCACCTGTTGGCAGCACCAACGATTTTGTGGCCGGCTACGCCCTGGGTCTGATTGGCGGTGTACGGTCGTGGATGACCAAGAGCCGGCGGCGTGGTCGGGACTCGCAGTCCCGGCAAGCCAGCGACGACGAGTCGGAAGAGAGCGAGGAGAAGGAAAAGCAGGGCAGTAACAGTAACAGCAACAGCAACAGCAACGGTGAGGGCTCATCAGACTCGCCTGCCCGCGGAAGCTCCAGCAGAAGCGGTCTTGGCCGCATGACCTCGTCGTCTGACCTGCGGCGAAGCCTGAGAGCCGCATAGGCCTGTTGCGTCTCTCTTTTCTGTTTTTCGTTTGCATGTACCCTTTACATTTTACCTCTGCTTTCTCTTGGAATATTGTTATCTTTCTACGAAACCCAATACAGAGTGTTGCCACAATATTTGCTTTCCATTAATACCGTTATCTTTATTCTCCTTGTTACTCACTTTTTCTTATTTTTTACTACATCGAGACGCCGGGTTAGGTAGACAGACCCGGACAAAGTGTATCAAACCAACAAAAAAACGGAATGGTTAAAATACGCATGCATGGATTTCATTACAGTTGCTACTATCATTATCATTGCATTCTTTATTTCACTATTACTTGTTCTTTGTTATGTTCTTATGACAAGGTTATGGTTGTTCTCTCTTCTCTTCAAATGGTGGTTAGATCCAAAATTTAATTGTTGAAGCTGTCTAATAGACATTGTGCGGTGATATACTGTAATAATTGCCAGAAAAAAGGGGGGAAAAACACTGTTTTACTAAGCCCTGTCAAATGAATTCAAATAGAAGTGACAGACAGCCTTGTGTACGGTCACACAAGGCTGGCCGGCCCTAAAGAGGCAGGTGCACTTGTCATTACATAACAGATTGAGCCTCAAGCGTGGAGATATGTAGGATGACGTAAGTATTATATTTTGCTGGCTTTCCGAGCTTCTTTTATCATGACTGCGCTCGTTTTAGAATAAATATGATATAAAATGAATATAGAGGCTATTTAGCACGAAGATGTCTCCAATATAGACTTATGATAGTAAATAAAAAACCATTAAACCGGAAGATGGTAAAGCGCTTTGCAACAATAGCATGCCTGAATAGTAGCAGATGCAGATGCAAAAAGATGAAAACAACATTACAAAGGACAAAACATGACTACACTGCAGACTACTCCTATATTCCCCGCCGTCCGCCTGTGCTCATCAGTGTAATCTTTTGCTTCTTCTTCTTGCCCTTGCCCTTGCCGCCGCCGCCATTGCTGCCCTTGGCCACAGCATCTTCAATGGCATCTTCCGCGACCAGCGCCTTTTGCAGCTGGGCAGCAAGCTCGGCATCGTCCATAGTGGCGCTATCATCCTCGCCGCCACGTATTTCACCACCATTACCACCAACAATAGACCCTAGAACATCGTCAGCCCGCAGCCAGCCGTCGTCCACATCGGCATTGTTCTGGTAGTATGCTTGCAGCGTCGGCGAGACTGGCACGGCACGCGTGCCCCATACTGTGCGACTGTTTCCGCTGCCACCACCACCAGCGGACGGCGGTGTGGTAGACATGCTAGCAAGGTGCCCAAATCCGACACGCGGGTTGGGCGGCGATGCAGAGGACGACGACATGCCTTGATTCTCGGCGGCAGAAGCAGAAGCAGTATCGGCCTGGTAGCCGAGCGGCTGAAAGTCGTTGATGTCGACGGCGGGCCGGCTGCTCTCGTACTCGGCCGCCGTTATGCTTGCACTGGGAATCGTCCGACGGGGGCCGCGGTGCAGTGCTGCCGCCTCGATCCGCTCGGCCTGCAGCCGTTCGCGCTCTTCCTGGTTGGCCTTGTCGCGGTTGCGCTTGCGGCGGCGCTCAATGTCGTCGGCAAACGTTGCCAGCGTCTCGGCCGGCACGATATCAGTCCAGTCGCACTCTAGGAAAGAAACGACACAGCCTGCGGGCAAGTGCCCCAAATACTTGGCACGGCGGCGCATGGCATCGTCGACAACGTGGCCAGTCGATAAATGCTCGACGCGCGGCAACAGTGTCGAGGGAAACACCGAGAATGAGCCATACTTTGTCTTGAGGATGCGGATATCCAGTGGTGAGAGGTAGAGATGGGGCGGTGACATGTAAAAGAAGAAATCCTGTTGTTCTTCGGCAGACGTGTGTTTTTGTTGCTGCGACTGAGCAGCTGCAGACTGAGACTGTGCTTTTGATAGTAAAGGCGATACTGGCTCGGCTCCTACCGGCAGCCTAGCCTGCTTTCTCTCTCCAGCATCAAGACTGTTAATGTTGTCCTGCAGTGCCACGTCCATGCCGCCCAGCTCGCGGGCTGCGTCCTGTGCTGTCCGTACAGCCCGCATGGCCCGGTGTGCCCACTCGCCGTCTTCGTGGAACATGAGCTCATCCTCCTTCTCCTGGCGCGCAAGGTCTTCCAGTTCGCGGTTGAACTCTTCTACCATGTAGTCGCCCGTGCCTCTCATGATTCGCGAGTAGTCTAGCACATTGGCTGCAAAGTGCCATGGGATCCTTGCTGGTGGTGGCGCATTTGTTGGCATGGTACCTGGAAGACCACCATTCAGTACATCGGCTGCGCCTTCGCGGGGAAGAGCAATGGTCGAATTGGAGTGCCGCATCATGAGGCGCAGGACTACATCGTCTCCCGGCCGCGGCAGCGGGCTCTCCTGGCCTGCATAGAACCGGACCGGCCGGACTTCACCTAAGTAGACGCTCTCCTCGCAGATGGGGCACTTTTTCCATTTTGCTCTTCTCTCTGCTGCAGCAGCAGCAACTGTTGTACTTTGAGAGTTCAAAGTACTTGAAGGGCTTTGAGAGTTGTGTGTGGCACTCGCATGCATACCTGGAATCGTCCGGGCCCGTGCATTTGCGGACTCGTCGGCGTCAATGGCGTGCATAAAGCGGATCAGGCATGGCAGGCAAAATATATGGCCACACTTGGCCATGCGCGGGGCTACCGGCTCCGACAGACAGATGGGGCACGATGAGTTTTGCGACTCTGTCGAAGCCAGAATCTGCAGCACATCATTCCAGTCAATATACTCGTCGGCGTCGGTCGCCTGTGCGGCATAGTTGCCCTTGGGCGACACGACAAAGCGGTAGTTGGAGTGCACATAGCGGGCCTTGTCTGACGCTGCATTGTGGTGATGTGACCGGTAAGACGAGCTGTAATAGCCACCACCACCGCCTCCACCACCTCCATGGTGCCGTGACCGGCCACCGCCGCCGCCACCCCCTCCTCCATTGCTTTCCAGGTATGCGCGGGCGGGCGTTGCGTAGTTGAGCAAATGTGTAATGGACGTCTGGCCGCGGCGGTTGGAAGCATTTCGGAGCGCTCTGATCTCGGCGATCTCATCCTCGTCCTGGAAATGGTAGTTACTGCCACCGGCTCCGGTTGTACCGCCTACAGCAGCACCCGGCCGTTTCTGGTTCCGGTGCTGTTTACGAGCGGCCTGGCCCCTTCTAGGAGTAGGAGCTGCGCCTGGTACGGCTCCACCGCCTGCCTGCTGGGTCTGTCGACGGGATACATCGAAGCTCGGCGTCGACGAGGGTGCAGGGGCTGTGGGGGTGTGTGACGTTGCTGGCGGCGACGACAAGGACTTGCCCTGGTTCGGAGGAGGCAAGCTCATCTTGGCGATGTCGAGTTCGGCGGGTAGATGAGAAGATGGAGTGCTGCAGATAGAGCTCGGGGGTGCTTAAAAACGGTCCGTAGAAGTCTACGGATATCGAGGTGTTCAGGAAATCGTCGTCATCGTCATCGCCAGGGCGAGCTAGACTCTGATTAAGATCGAGGTCGTCGGAGTCGAGAGAATAGATTTTGGAGATGTCGTAGATGTCGACGGGGTAGATCACCCCAGTGTCCGTCCTGATGATGTCGATAGAAAAGGTAGGACTTGAGAGGAGTTGCTGGATATAAGATGCTAAAAGAATGACGATCGAGGGCACGAATGATATCAGCAAGTCGAAGCACCCTGTAGAGAGATGAGAGTCACTCGGGTGCAGCAAAAGCTAGTAGAGTGCCGGTATGTAACCTGATTGGTAACGAATAGCGGGGCAGCTTTGTCACTTAGTTGATAGATCACGTGGAAGTGGACCGTTGAGGAATGACATAATACATGCCTATCCACTGTGCAGGGCTATACAGAACACCGTGAGCAATACCTGTATTATCACCGTCTATTCACTGTGCCGTACTGTGCTCAATCCATGTGGCTACAGCCTTACCTGGCACTTGAGCCTTGCCGGGATAATCTTTGCATTCCTTGTTTTTATGTGGCACTTTTTGACAAGTTAGATATCCCTTGCCGAATAACCTTACAATTCAGAAACCTTAATCAATTTATTGTCAGCCTTATGGGATCGTCAAATAAGCTCGTGCTGCTGCTAATACTCTTCCTCGACGTATCTGGGCATTTTGATCTTGGCGTAGCTTCGACGTCCAGTAGCCTCGTTGGCTCTAAACATCGTCGTGTAGGCTTTTATGATTAGGTCATCATGATTCACGTCACATTTGGTGTAGTAAAGTATCTAGTATGCTAATTCGGTGTTATTTCTTGCTCAATGCTCTTGACTACTACCAAGTGTTGCCTCCTGCGCCGTGCTGTAAATAATAAGGAATGGGAAGTGAAAAAGAAAAGTCAAAAACAAAACAAAAACATAAATCAATGATAGTAGCAAGGGAACAAGCTATGGACTGGAATTGGCAGAAGCCTCTCGAACCAGTATGTGTCTCGTCATTGTAGCTCGATGTGACTCGTCGTTGTTAGACACAAGACCCCGTAGTATTAATACCGCGTGCTTGTACCGCGGATTTAGTCGGACCGGTATCCCTGCCAGCGAGCTGGGTGTGGGATGATGCGAATATAATAAAACAAGCGCAAAGTAATATGTTAAAAAAAAAGGGGGATTATGACATCAAGTCGGGTCAAAGAATGGGAAGGTAGAGGGGTGGATTAAGAGAGCTCGCGTCGGGGAGAGAATTGCAATGACGAGAAAAATAGCCGGAGAATAGCACGACAGGCTCGCGAGAGTCTTAACGCAAGGGAAACAAGCGGAACAGCATAAAATCGAAGTGGCTCTTTTTAATTTGAATCTTGGATCTTAACAAGGAATTAAGATGGTTCAGAGACTAGCTGATTCAACCAAGACCCTCCGGCCACATCCGGTTCTTTTTGGTATTTTCGTATCAATTGGTAAATCTTTCCCTACCCCACGACGGAAGACTGGCTCGTTGATTGCCATTCACCGCTTACAGGAGGTAAGCGAACAGGCCAACAGCAACAGCAACGGCACCGTTGCCGAGGTGGTTCATGGCGGGAGCAGCGTTGGAGGACGCAGCAGTGGTGGTAGCCGAGGCAGCATCGGAAGTAGCGCTGGCAGCAGTAGAGGCGGTGGAGGAGGCAGCGGTGGAGGAGGCAACAGCGCTCGAGGAGGAGACAGCGGGAGTGTAGTCGCTGGGGTCAAGGGTACCGCAGTTGTCCTTGATGTCGGTGGTGCAAGCCTTCTGGCCGGTGGCGTTGTTGGCGTTGGCAGTGATGCACTCAGAGAAAGCCTCGTTGCAAACGAACTGGTGGTTGTTAGAAGACAAGACGTCACGAAGCTTAGAAGCAAAGGAATAGGCTGGGAAGTAAACATACGGTGGGCATGGTCTGAGTGTAGTACTCAAGGCCAGGGGCGCTGCCGTTCGAGCACAGGCATGTGTAGTCAAGAGTGGTCTGAGAAGATGTTAGCGAACCAGGTCATACATAGAGCTAGAGCGGAGCTCTGAGAAAAGTAGAGACCAAGCGAGAGGCAAATATGGGACTTAAAAATGGCCCTCGCGGATTCTCGGCGCATAATTTTGGCGGAGAATTGGGCGCGAAAAAGAAGAGCAGTACAGGACAAAAAAAAGTAGAGCATCTACGCAGAGTGCGAAGTAGCAAAGATTGGAGAAAACAAAGGGAAGAAAGCAGAGAGAAAAACACGTACAGGGTTGCAGGTCTCAGTCTTGGCGTTGCCGTCGCAAAGGGTGGTGCAGGTGTTATCCTGGGCCTGGCACCATGTGGCTGTGAGAGAGTAAAGTTAGCAGAGGGTCACCAGGCAGTCAGTGTTGTGTGCAGAGTGATACTCTGCCATGCAGCCAACCCATTGGGCTTTGCAACTGATCTTCCCAATAGAAAGAACAGAATGAATGCGCAATGCTCAACAAGCCCACGGGTCCGGCGGAACGACAGGCAAGCGGCAAGCAGGCAGGCAGAACATCAACAATTAGCAGAGAACAGAGTAGGACATACAGCGAGTAGTCAGGCTGATGCTGGAAGTGTCAATGGTGTAGTTGGCGGTGGTGGCCTGAGCCAGACCGATCGCAGAAAGCGCGGCAAAGACAACGGAGTTGCGCATCTTGGTGGTTGTGAGGAAGGATGAGGTATTAAGAATGGGAATAAGAAGTGAAGACGAGCTTGTCAAAAGCGTTGGTAGTAGTTGTGAGAGTAGCGAGGATAGATCTGGAGAGAAAAGAGAGTATGAAGAGGAAGAGAGGAAGAGAGGAAAAGAGAAGAAGAAGGGAGAAAGAGGAAAGAAGGGAAGAGGTGAGTAGAAGAAGTGCGCGACGATGGGGACGATGGGAGGAGTGTTATGTTTTTTGGGGGGAAATCTGGTTTGGGAAGGGGCGACTGGTAAGAGAGATATTAGATAGGTACAGGAACGGGAAAGAGCGAAGGGGTGTGTGAGGTGTGAGAGACAGTATCAGTGCAAGTAGTATGTGGCACCGAGCTAGTGGTGATAGTGAAAATAGGCATAGAGAGACAGAGAGAGGCGTCGGACGTGGGCTTGGGAAAGAGACCCAACGGGGGTGTAGTAATTACGGGGACAACGACAGCCAAGATGGCTCACGATACTTATACGGAGTAGTGTCAGATATGTGAGGCAGGAGCTAGAAGGAGGACTCGAGATATGTCATTGTTGCAGCAAAGGACTTTATCCCTGTTCTACTGTGTGATGGAGCGAGCAAGATGCGATGCAATATACTTACGAACAAGGAGCGATTGAAAGGGCGAACTAGCAGCGCTATTCACACAGCTTCCTTCTTGTTTGGGTAACATGACGCTTGTAAACACTCGCATTTCGCTACTGCTAGACGATAATACCCGGCAGGAACGGCAGGAGCGAATGTCAGGTACCAGCTGCAGCTTTCCCGCTGTATTCCCTTCTTTCCCTACAAATCCCCTACTAATCTCCTACCATTTTGCACTATGACAATTGTTTTTCCTCTTTACCTCTCTGCTCTATTACAGCCTTGTACAAAGAGGGAAAGGGTGGCGTCTTGTTTTCCCTTTTTCTTTCCTTCTCTTACTGTTCAAGTGTATTTTCATTTTCCCCCAAACATCGTTCTCAGACGATTGAAAAGTGGGGGCATTGATGGAAACAGCGATCAGAGTGGCTGGGACGCACCGCCGCTAGGCTGCAAACGGTCTAGACCAATGGGCCGATTGAGGAAAGAGCGCTTTCACAAGTACAATTCATTTCTCTCTGCTCATTTTACGAGCATTTTGCTCCGTAGCCCAAGCCCAAGCCCGAGCCTGAGTCCCTTCATTACTCGACAGCTGATGCCTGACTTTTTCCTCTTTTGTTTTCACGAGAGAGCGAATGACTGCTTTTTTCTGTGCTATTATTTGCTATATACGCTGTTCTCTGCTGCCCTCGCGTCATGCATGACTCTGCGGCGCGATACATGCGTCGACCACGACGTAGCACTGCTGCATCATACTGCTCCGTAATAAAATACTTATCGCGTATATCTTATAGCACAAGTATCAAGATTAATTACGACGTGCCGTCTTTCTTTGCTTTGTTATCGTCTGCTTGTCTGCTGAGTATTTTTGCTAATGGCCGGGCGGCTTGGTATTGCGAAAAGTATCAGTCGCTCCTTCCTCCCCCATTACAAAACACGCAAACAGAACATATTGATTGGCACATGGCCAAGCCTAAAGATTTCTCATAGGCGGCCTGGCCTGGTCCCTCTTTCCTCTTCAGTCGCCCCTCGTCTCCTGGCGGTCGTCTCCGGTGTTTCATTCGTTGGCTGTCCTCCCCTGTCGTCGTCTCCCTCGTCTTCTTCTGTTTATCGGTCTCGTTGCGCTGTGACGCTGCACACGTCACTCCTTCCCTCTATTGCCTCTCTCCATTGCCTCCTCTATTGCTGTGCTCTTGTGCTGTACTGCGCCCTTTCCTCCGTCTGAAACCCACTCTTTTTGTTTTTATTTGCTTTGCTTCGCTCCTTCCTTTTTCCTCTTCCCTCTTTCCTCTTTTCCTTTTCTTTCCTTTTCCACATCAAAGTACCCTGCATATAGATCATGTGTACTTCGTATCTCTACTCAACTATGGAGTAGACACTATTAACATGACTGGCCATACGCAGAGCCTGTGAATATTACATCACTCCTACCAAAACCCTCACAAAAATGTAATCTGATTGTGAGCTATTCGCACCGTCTTAGTCATTCCATTTCATTTCCTCACACCCTCTTCTCCTGTTCTTCACCTCCTCTCTAGCTCTTCATTTGCAGAAATACGACGTCGGTTTGTTACTCGGTCTGTAGCCTGCATATTCAAGCTCGTGTTGAGCTGTCTTTGCTATCTTGGGTCGATATCCGGATTTTCTCCAAAATACTCCTTTGTCTTCTTATTTCATCGGCCTTGATTCTTCAGCATCATGTCTCTCATCTCATCCTGGGGGACTGGCTACCCAATGTGCAATATCCGCCTAGCATGAATATATCTTGTCATTCTTAATCCTCCCTCGGCTCTCCCTTTTCTTTGATTTTCTAGTTATTGAAATTACAAACATAGCTTTGCAAACTACGAAATCTAAAAAATTGACTGACAGTAGACTGGAGGATATTGCCAATGGTTACGGCTACATTCCAGTCGTTACTATGCGATTGTACCTAGTCTCTCAGTCTCTCAGTAACTAAGCCGTGCTCAGATATTTACAGCTCCAACTCCGTAGTAACCGTTATCTACGTGAGACATTCTTCTGCTTTCAGCACATTCCTTTCCAAGACTACGCTTGTGCTTACATCCGAGTCGATGATATCATCCGTCAGTCGGGAATACGGAGTAGTCAAGGCACCTTGAATGATCTCCATAGAAACAGCTGCAGATGGAAAGATGAAGATAGCTGTAGCACGGAGTCTGTCTCGCCTCCTGAACTGTACTCTGGCTGCATTGTCTACGCTTGCGTGGCCTGTAGTGCTTTCAGCTTTCAATGGGCAAATGGCTCCAAATTAACTCCTCTCAAATCTTGGCGTCCGCGCCTATTTCCGGGCGGAGCTCGGTCTTCACGATATGTTTGTACGAGCGGCGCAATTTGCCGATGTGCCTATATACACACAAAAGGTGGATAGAAGAAAAGGGTAAAAGGGTTAAAGAACAAAAAATAGAGTCGTTTACCTGTACTACCCATCTAAATATACATAGCCTGTCCTTGCTCGGCACTTGAATCTCGCATGCACATAGATGATAGATGATAGACGGTGAGATACGGCATCCCTGCTGATCCAGCCACAAAACCACAATCATACACCACAAATTACATAAAGTCAACAATACAACTGCCTCGGGATGTTTTGCGCGTCTGCAAATATTCTGCGGGCACATAGGCATAGACCTAGGTATAGGGGTGTGGCTGTTGTGCGGTGTGCATCGCTTTATACAGTCATGCAGTGATACCCTAACAGTATTAAATAGAGTGTGAGAGAGAGACAAAAGGATCAATAGTGTACTTGTCAACTGAAGATGAATATGATATGAAATGGTCTATCTGTGCCAGCGAACAAGATGTAGTAAGAAATCGAAATGAAGCAATAAGGATAAATAGTAACAGAGCAGAAAACAGAGCGACATCGACAAGATGAACAGAACCAAGACAACAGAAGAGCAAAATAACAGCCAATATGGCAGCCTATACAAAATATCAAACGTCGACAATATGGCGATGGCTACACCACCAGCATCGACTCACGACTCGAGACTCAAGAAGAGGGAGCAGGATAATGACCCGGAGAACAGCTATTAATAAGAGATATAGCCTCCAGTACCGTCTCCTGCAACAGGACAACCGATAGCTTATGCGTCAATCAGGTTCTCCTCCTCGGCAGCTGGCTTGTCGGCCTTTGCCTTGCCCTTGCGCTCCGCCGTTCTCTGGTAGTACTCGTTGATCACCTTGGTCGGGATACGGTTCAGCATGTCCTTGCGGTAAATCCGCAGCAGGCTCCATGCCAGATCCAGCGACTCGTAGATCGTGCGCGACTCGTACGCACTCTGGCTGATAAACTGCCGCTCAAACTTGTCCAGGAACTCCAGCGACAGCTTGTCCTCGGCCGACAGAGCTTCCTCACCAACGACTGCCTTCATCGCCGCAGCATCACGACCAATGGCGTACTTGGCGTACAGCTGGTTCGACACATCACCGTGGTCCTTGCGCGTCATGCCCTCACCAATGGCAGACTTCATCAGACGCGACAGCGACGGCAGCACGTTGATTGGCGGGTAGATACCGCGGTTGTGCAGCGCACGGTCGACAAAGATCTGGCCCTCGGTAATGTAACCAGTCAGATCGGGAATGGGGTGGGTAATATCGTCGTTGGGCATCGTCAGAATAGGAATCTGGGTAATCGAGCCGTTGCGGCCCTCAACACGGCCAGCACGCTCATAAATCGTCGACAAATCAGTGTACATGTAACCGGGGTAACCACGGCGACCGGGCACCTCCTCACGGGCGGCCGACACCTCACGCAGAGCGTCACAGTACGACGTCAGATCAGTCAGAATGACCAGGACGTGCTTCTCCAGCTGGTAGGCGTAGTACTCGGCCGTCGTCAGAGCCAGACGGGGCGTAATGATACGCTCAATCGTAGGATCGTTGGCCAGGTTGAGGAACAGAGTCGTGCGCTCCAGACTGCCGTTCTCCTCGAAATCGCGGGTGAAAAAGCGAGCCGTCTCCAAGTTGACACCCATGGCGGCAAAGACAATCGAGAAGTTCTCCTCGTGGCCGTCATGCACGCCCTTGCTGGTGATGCCCTGGCGCTTGACCAGACCGGCCTGACGACAGATCTGGGCGGCAATCTCGTTGTGGGGCAGACCGGAGGCTGAGAAAATGGGAATCTTCTGGCCACGGGCAATCGAGTTCATGGTGTCAATGGCCGAGATACCGGTGGAGATCATCTCCTCGGGGTACACACGCGAATAAGGGTTAATGGGGCTGCCGTTGATGTCGAGGTACTCCTCAGCCAGGACCTTGGGGCCCTTGTCGATGGCGCGGCCGGAACCGTCAAAGATACGGCCCAGCATGTCCTCGGACACGCCGAGCTTGAAGCTCTCGCCAGTGAACTCGACCTTGGTCTGTTGGGGGTTAAATGTGATCTTGTTTCTGCTGCTGCTGCTGCTGCGGAGATGGGAATGGGCTGTCTTACCTTCTTCACGTCGATACCAGCAGTACCCTCAAAGACCTGTAATTGTTAGCTTCCATCGTGGCATTGGTTGCAGCTTCAGCTAAGCGTGCTTCGTCTGTGTGTCGTAGATTGGTGTCTAGTATATGCCATACCTGGACAATGGCTCTGCTGCCTAGAATGTACATGTTAGCATCCATCTAGCTTTATCTCTTGCATCTTCATCGTCCTCTCTGTGGTATAACGCACCTCTGGCCTCAAGGACCTGACCAGCTCTTTGAGAGCCATCGGGAAGAGTCAGGTTGACAATCTCGTTGTAGCGAGGGTTTTTGACCTGGTAAGTCAGCAGTGGTTCAAGTTGGTAGTCGAGTGACCGATATCCCTAGACATCGTCATCCGCGAGAGATAGCTTGGCGTTGCCTCCAGTGCATAGCATTGATTGCGTCCATCACAGCCAATGCAATGCATCCAGCATCTAATGCATCAGTGCATCGAAAAAGCAACGCCACCACACAGACAGAGGGATAAACTGACATTGTCGAGAATAACCAGCGGGCCGTTGGCACCACCGACGGTGTTGTAGGTGATGTGCGGCGTGACGTTAAACGAGGAAGAAACACGAGGATCCATTGTGGCGATGTTGTGAGGTTGAAGACGGAATATTGAATGGGATGATGTCGGGAGATGTCGATGTCGATTCGACGATGAGGTGCAAAAAATCACTCAATAAGCAATGGGCGATGATAGTACAATAGTGCAATGCCCGGCCGATGCAGCAGTGGTCGATTTGGTAATGTCGTTTTACGAAGAGAGAGGATGCGGGACTTTTTGGCGGCTGGGTTGTGTGGCTTGGGGGCAAAGGGGACAATGAGACAGCAAAGAACAGGCAGAGGACAATGGAGCAGCACGCAGTTATGGTTAGTCCAAGCTCTTTGCTTGTTCGGGCTACTATCTATTGGCCTGGCAGGAGCTACCACCAGCCTCCAGACGATTGATCGCTGCCTACCCCACCTGCCGTGCCTTGCTTCCTCTTAGTTTTGGTTACACCAACCAGACGATCACGTGAATCTATCTACCGCGTCTAGACTATTGAAGCCACTGTATTTTGCCTGTATTTTGGAGCATAATTTGCCTGTATTTTGCCATAATTTGCCTGTAAGAGATAGCTGCAAAAGGAGCTTTTCGACTGAGCTGCAGCCTCGCGACGACGCGTCTACCATCTCGACAACAGCAAAGTGCAGCCAGGCTCGGCTGATCAACACACGATGTCCTCTTTCTACGATACCGAGCCGCAGCCGACAGCTTCGGTCATCCTGCACACGACCGCAGGCGAGATCGCCGTCGAGCTGTTTGCAAAGCAGACTCCCTTGACCTGTCGCAACTTTTTGCAACACTGCCTTAATGGCTACTACGATGATACCATTTTCCACCGCATTGTGCCCGGCTTCATCGTCCAGGGTGGTGACCCTACTGGCTCTGGTAATGGCGGCGAGTCCATCTACGACGGCGGCGCGCTTTCAGGCGACCTGGACCCGTGGCCCATGGACGAGCGGCGAGGCGCCAATGCTGGCCCGCACGGAATCAACTTCAAGGACGAGTTCCATACACGCCTCAAGTTCAACCGGCGCGGTCTGCTCGGCATGGCCAACGAGAGCAAGCCTGATACCAACGGCAGCCAGTTTTTCTTTACTCTCGACAAGGCTGAAGAGCTGAACGGCAAGAACACGTTATTTGGCCGTGTTGCCGGCCCGACTATCTACAACCTGATGA
Source organism: Ophiostoma novo-ulmi subsp. americana (assembly GCA_029298975.1). NCBI lineage: Eukaryota > Fungi > Ascomycota > Sordariomycetes > Ophiostomatales > Ophiostomataceae > Ophiostoma > Ophiostoma novo-ulmi. Next base: position 1,952,314 of record JANSMA010000003.1, on the reverse strand, counting down.
AGATTGCGCAGGGCGAGCTGCAGGAAGGGTCGGAGCGGCCGCTCTATCTCACCAAAATCACCCGAGTCGAGATTGTCACGAACCCGTTTACGGAAATGGTCAAGACAGAGCGCGATGCACGGAAGCTGCAGCCATCGCGAAGCACCGACAACGACGACAAGAAAAAGAAGAACAAACGCAAGAAGGGCATCGATAAGAAGCTGCTTAGTTTTGGTGACGATCTCGAGGATGACATGGACGACTTGGCCATAAAACCGAAAAAGGTCAAAGTCAGCAATGCCGAAGGAAAAAAGGCAGCCAAGGAACCAAAAGAAAAGGCGAAACCAACCGAGACAAAACCACAAGTTGAGAAGTCTGTGGCTGCAGCCAGCCAACACAAGACTTCACTACCCTCGAGAAGCCTGGAGAAGCCAGCAGCCGTGGCAAAGCCGCTAACACGAAAATACGACGAGGACAGCGACTCCGAGCCCGACTCAGACGCAGGCCACCGCCCTTCTATTCCACAGAAGAAGCCACAACAGACAGCTCTAGAAAAGACAAATGCAGAAATTGCGGCGCTCAAGGCCTCTATGCGCCGGACTGTAGCCGTCGAGCCAGAACAGGAGACAAAGGAGGCCAAGGACAAGCGGTCGGCTTTGGAAAAGCTTGTGCCGGCTGAAGCCTCACGCGGCAAGAAGCTAAGCCGCAAGAATGGTCTGTCTAGCAATGACCAGAGAACACTGCGTATGCTGGGCGACTTTACCGCCAAGCTCGGAGTAGATTCACCAAGCATTACCTACTCGTCTACAAAAGCGGCAGAAGAAGCTGCCGCCACCGTCGCAGCTGCCGCAGCTGAAGCCGACACTAAAGGGAAGGAAAAGGAGAAGGACGAAGCTGAAGGAAACGGCGCAGTGTGTGACTTGCACTTTATTGCCAACTGCCAGAGCTGTCGGCCGTGGGACAAGGGCGATGACGACAAGGACGGCGACAGCGACGACGGAGACGACTGGATGGCACACACGCTCAACTGTGTGGCCGACAAGCTGGGCAAAGACCTAAGCTACCGCAAAAAGGCCGAGGACGAGATGGTTGTCATTGATCCGCGCGAGCGCGAGCGCAATCTCAAAGAGGACAAGAAAAGCTCACGCGAGTCCCGGGGTGGACGGGATGGCGGCCGAGGAGGCCGGACATGGGACCAGGCACGGAATGCCAAAATGTCCCAGGCGTCTGCCATGGGAGGTCGCGGGGCCCGATAGATCAAGCTGCCGAGTAACATGTATCATAAAAAATGTAGGACTAGATATCAGCGAACAATGAACAATACCCATTTGGATTTTATATGTCTTGTCTTTTTCTTTTTGCACGCGTCTACAGCTTGCCAGTCATCTATATGTTTGCATGCAATGTATAAACTCAGTCTGTCAGGCTTGACCTGGGACGAAAGCACATTTAAACGAGGTCGAGCAGAGCCTTCTTTCGACACCATTGCCGTCATCTGATATGCACTTTGGCAGACACCCAAATGTTTTCCATTTCGCTTATATAATCACAACCTCATGAGCTAGAGTGTCAACTAGCTGGCAGATAGTTAACGGCTACTTATTATTGGCAGCCTGTCATATAATTTGACCACCAGGTCACATGGCGCAAGGCGCAAGGCTGCAGTTGTCAACATATCTTATGATTCACAAAACCATTACAGAAGGAGCGACTGGTCGTGCCTTCGTCAGTCTCACAATCGGGTGATAGGTGTCAGATAAGGAAAGCACGGGTAAACTAATAGAGGCTAGGCAGATATGTAGACGTTGGTTCTTTCCCTTTTCGGACTTCCCTTTTTCGCTTTGTATGGCTTATCGCAGTAGCCTGTGATTGGCCAAAAGGCGCTTAATAAGGACCGATTTTAAGACTTTTTTCTTTAAAGCTTTTTTTCTGCCGAGCTCCAAAAAGCGCCCAGTCACGCGGATGCTGCCAACTTGTGCTGACAAGAATACCGTGGTCCCGCAGCATACGGAGCAACTATGACCGATCAGGATCCGTAGAACTAGTTGATTAATAGAACTTACAGACTAGAACCAGTGTTGATGGGAAGCAAAGCGTCAATGCACGAGAATGCAAGAGGAAAAAGAGAAAAATAGAGGGGGAGGAAAGGGAAGGGGCGACCCAGCTATTTCACAAATACAGCACACCGCCTTGCTACCTTCCTCTGAGTACCACAACTGGCGACAGCCTCACCATCGCTCCTTCCCTATTGGTAAAACACAGCAGCCAACAGGCCAAAAGGACAATAAGGCCAAAAGTAGAAATCACGACATTTTGTCGCATATAGCAGTAAGAAAAAGTCTCTACTAAAATAGCCTCACTTTGCTTCTTATCTACAACACCAAAGCCCCCTGCTACACCAAGAAAGCGACCCTTCATCATTGCGCGCAACCTTGATCGATCGACCGATCTCTTGAGACTTATCCCACCAGCAAGACCCAGCAGTCCCCAGCAGTCCCCAGTTTATTTTTATATTTTTATTTCTTTGCGCTACGTATCACCAACCTCGTTTCGTCCTGCTCTTCGTCATACTCTCACTCAATCACCAAAATCAACATACACAACGACACGTCGACATCTCGATACTCGCTGAGAAAACTCGCCATTCGCTGCGCAGTTAAAACCGCGAACCGATTCACCGCCGAGCTGTAGCGCCACCAATTGGACAACCCGCCGCGTGCTTCAAGCCTGCGATTTGCCCCAGTGTTTTTTTTTGCTTTAACGCCTTGACGCCCGGCGCCTCAAAACAAGACACACACGTCAAGTCACAGACAGCGACTTGATCAACCAAAACAACGTCAACCGAGACAGTCGGCAATTCAACTCGCTCGTGATAGCACCACCTGTCGCGCGCGTGCCCCGTGGAACCTCTCACAATACATCCACTCCCAGCCTGCTTGCTGCTCAGCTCGATTTGAGCCTTGTCGCGTCACGGTTCCATTTTAAGACGCCTCAGCTCGCAATCAGTCCCTGCTCAGTCTATACTCAGCCTCAACCTCTGGACAAGTTGCGACGGAATCACATCGCAACCTGCGACGAAAAGAACAACAAAGCTACCGGCCGCGCGCGCTATCTTCACTCTCTCAACTTCCTTCGAAAGGCCTGGCTGGACATCGCGTCCGCCATCACAGTCGCTTTTGACTACACAGCGATACCCTTTTACCCTCCACCATGTCGCAAAATAATCGCAAGCGCCCGGCGCCCGGCGCCAACCCGACCCTCCCCGTCACGCCGGTGACGCAGCAAATGTTTAATCAAGCTGCCAACCAGGATCAGCTGCTGCAACAGTGGGCCACCCTGCCGGATACATCAAACCTCGCCAGCTTGGCGGCAAACCCGAATGCGTACCTGATGAACGCGAATGCACAAGGCCAGTTTGTGCCGCAGCAACAGCAACAGCAGCAAGTGCCTATTGACTCTGCTCAGCCACAGCACCTAAATCTCCAGCAACAACAGCAACAGCAGCAACAGCCTCAGCTCGCCCAAGCACAGCCGACATCGACAGCAATAGCGCGCCGGGCACCCAACCGTGCCTTGGTCACAGCAGTACCGCGCCAAAACTTTGACGGCAATTTAGACATGTGGTCCACCTTTGGCGATGATGCAAACGGCCTCAACGCGCATGGCGTTAGCAATGCTGTCGTCAGCACGGGCGGCCAGAACAATGGGCATAATGCCAATGGACAACCGGCAGAGGAGGAGAGCATCGAAGTCCTAGAGGAACGTGCGCAGAAGATCAAGGCCGATGCTCAAGCCAAACGGAAGCAGATCCCTCCCTTTGTCCAGAAACTCAGCAGGTATGTATTGTCCAGATGTAACGGTCAAAGTAGCAGGATAGTGCTAACAGTCTAGTTTCCTCGAAGAACAAAAGAACACGGAGCTCATTCGATGGTCAGAAAATGGCGACTCGTTCATCGTAATGGACGAGGACGAGTTCGCCAAGACGCTGATCCCCGAGCTCTTCAAGCACAACAACTACGCATCGTTTGTACGGCAGCTAAATATGTACGGGTTTCACAAGCGTGTCGGCCTGTCGGACAACTCGATGAAGGCGAGCGAACGCAAGAACAAAAGTCCTAGCGAGTACTACAATGCCTACTTCCGTCGCGGCCACCCAAATCTGCTCTGGCTCATCAACAAGCCGAAAAGCGGCAGCAAATCCAAGAGAGGGAAGAAAGATGACGCAGACGGCGATAGCGACGACGACGGCGGCATTGAGGACATCCACGTCTTCCCGCACTCGCATGCCGCTCTGCAGGGCGTGGCTAATCAACAGACGCGTGCCTTCCCTGCAGTCGGTGCTAACATCAGCAGTGTCCCCGGACCGTCGACGGGAGCGAGCGGCGAGCTAGCACCGCTGCAGAAGAAGGACTTCCAGGTCATCAAGGAGGAACTTAGCACGCTGCAGAGTCGCCAGACACAGATATCCAAGGTCATGCAGCGGCTACAGTACGACAATGCACAGCTCCAGCAGCAGGCCCGCCTCTTCCAGAACATGCACGAACGCCACGAGAACTCGATAAATGCCATTTTGAATTTCCTGGCAAACGTATTCCGCAAGTCGCTGGAAGAGCAGGGCGGCGTGCAGGGCGTCACCGAGCTCTTGGCCAGCATCTTGCCCAACGGCCAGATGCCCCAGGGAAGCGTTGTCGACCTCTCTGACGAGTTTGATCCCAGACGGTCTCAGGGCCCGACGACCAACCTCAATCTCAACCTCAACACGCCCACTAAAAGACAGCAGCGGTTGATGTTGCCTCCTATCCCCGCCACGAGCTCGTCCTCGTCTGCGTCCACACCGGCACCAGCTATGAGCGGCCGCAGCAATAGTGCCCGCACATCTGCTTCTGTGCTGACGCCAAACATGAACAACTCGGGGTACCACCATGCAGGCATCAACCAGGGCGGCCAACCAGCTATGGGCTCGGTAACGGAGCTGTTTGACTCGCCGAATGATAGTGCCTACCTCCAGCAAGAGCTTCAAACAAACCCTCAAGAGGGCATGATGAAGATTATCAACGACACCAACGCCAACACACCCCCTTCCGGCTCAGCGCTTAACCTCCTCGAGGCCGCAGCGTCCGCGCCGTCAAACCTCAGCACGGATGAGCGGAATCGCGTGCTCAACCTCATGTCAGCACAGGGGCAACAGCCTGGTGCCTCTGGCAAGAGCCCAAACTTTGGGATGCAGCAAAGCCCAATGTCGCCCGCTTCAATGGCACGGACTGCACCCGTTGCAGGCCCGGGTGGCATTTCCATGTCGCCCAATCCGCCCATGTCAGTGCCTGGCGCAAGCCTAGGTAGTGTACCGGGTGGTCCACCACCGATTGGCGTATCCGGCAGCGCCCCCAACATCCCCATGCCCACGGCGTCAGCAGCGCCCTCCACATCTCTATCTCCAATCCTCGGCAACATGCAGTCGGTACAACCGCCTTCACTGCGCGACATCTCCAACACGCAGGCTGAAATTGAGGCGCTGCAGCGGATGCAAGACGAACAAAATGCAAAAATCACCGACCTCACCCAGCTTCTTGGCCCTCTCAGCCCCAACGGGCGCGTTCCTGGAGTTGACGAGGAGGCCGCCGCCGCTGCTGGAAATATAAACATGCCGCCCGGTGGTCAAAGCCCAGGCTACTTCGATTTGGGCCAGTACCTCGACTCGGCAGCCTTTGGCGATGACTTCAACTTTGCTACGGGCGACCTAGATGCAAATGCAGGTAACTCTGCTGCCGCTGCTTCAGCGGCGTCCGGAAACAATGCTCACGCAGGGGTGCCGAGTGTCGGCGTTGGCAATGTTGGCAATGCTGGTAACGGCTTGTCCCTGGGCGGAGATGACTACAACTTTGGGTTGGAACACATGAAGGGAGACACGCCGCTTGATCACAACGCACTGGGCGGAAATGGTCTTGTGCCAGACGACGACGGCGAGCACGGTCTGTTTGGCAAATCGCCAAGCCCTGCACTGACGGAAGAGATCCCTAGATCGGATCTCAAGAGCAGCGGCAGTAGTCCAGCACAAACTTCTGCCAGCAAGCGCCGTCGAGTCAGCTAGGCCAATCCCAAGCCTCCCCCACGCTTACATCTTTGCTTTGTCACCTCTTCCAATGTCATTTATATTTTCTCTTTTACATCATATCACATTTTAATACTCACTGGAGTTCTCTCTTTGTCTAGGAGGCAAGAGACATCTGCTGGGACTCTCTCTCCACTCCGTTTTTGTCGGAGCATGACTTGACTTTTCTGCTATTTACTTTTTATTCTATTTATTTCACCTTTTTAATGATATGCGTCCTTATCGTATAGTGCTCTCATCCTGTCTGTCTTGCTTGGCTCGCTTGGTTTGTTTATCGTTTGTTACTTTCCATTGGAATAGGAGAGATTGCTGGGTTCGGGTTAAGTAAAGAGGACATAAGACGACGGAGAAGATCCCAGTCCACGTGTATTTTACAAAACAAAAAAAAGCGGTAGCCGAAACTATAGGCGAATCATGTCGCAACTTTGGGTTTTCGGTCTGCAAAATTTGAGTTTTATTGTTCCTAGCCATGCAGGTAGAACTGTGCCTTTTTCAGTATATAGTACAAAATGATCTCTTTCCTCACTTCTCTCCATGTGATACAATGTATCTTGCTATCCGCGGCTTGCATAAGCTATGCGCTAGACGCAGTACACGCCTTGGTAATGAGTCGGCACTAAGGTCGCCTATCCCATATATGGCTTTCATTTCTGAGGCATCATCTGCGCATTTACCGATCTGTCGATATATGACGGAAATTTAGAGGCTTAGGAGCTCAGCACACAGCTGGTGCGGTGGCATGTTCCTAGAGGAGACGGGGGGCTGAATCTTGGCTAGAGGCATATGTTGTTTGTCTGTTGTTTGCCTCCAGCTGGCTCACTTGGCGATCGGGTTGGCGTGGATCGTGACATATTCGATGCGTGGGACCTTGGAAGGGTCGCCCTCTTTGTCCTTGGACTCCTTGGACTCCTTATCTTTCGACTTGGACTCCTTCATCTCTTTAGGGCGGTACTTCTTGTCGACAGGAACGGCCTCGATCTTGTCCAGCGTCTCAAACGACGCCTCACCCAGCAGCCGGCCAAACACCGTGTTGACGCCGTCCAGGTGCGACGCGCGCGCAAACGTGACAAAAAATTGTGAACCATTGGTGCCCGCAAGACCGCTGCCGGTAGGTGGTGCCCCGCGGTTGGCCATGGATACAATACCACGGGCGTGATGGCGCAGAGCAGGCAGGCGGATCTCGTCTTCAAACGACTCGCCCCAGATCGAAGTGCCCTTGTCTTTGGGGTCCTTTGAGTTTGCAGGCATGCCGGTCTGGGCCATGAAGCCGGTCACGATACGGTGAAATGGGGAGCCATTGTAGAAGCCCGAAGCACAGAGCGCAAGAAAGTTCTATCAGTCAGCAGGTGTAGATATCCTTAGAAAAGGGGAGCTTCTAGGGAGAACATACCTCGGCGGTCTTGGGTACGGCCTCACAAAAGACTTCAATCTTAAGGTCGCCAAAGTTGGTGTGGAGAGTGACCGACATAGTTGAAGAAGAGGTGACTTTTTAGTCTGAAAATAAGTCTGCGGAAAAGTAGCAGTCCTGAAATAAGGTTCAATAGGACTAATAAGAAGAGGCACGATGATAGACTCGATCGGGTGAGATGCGGACGTCAATGAGGCTGGTGTAAAAAGTGGGTCCCAACTAGAATATTTCTAATCTGATGTTCCTTTGATTAGTCATCGTGCCTGTCAAGCGAGCGGGAGTAGCCGCTCTAGCCCAGCCTGACGAAACAAGAGCCGGATCGAAACAAGGAGACCTACGACAAGGAGTAAATCAAAGCCCGATCGCGCTGATCCAATCTTAACTGTTTAATCTTGTTCTTAATAAGGCATATCATTCAGATCTAAAAGTCGTATCTGTGATGAATGGGAACTGCCATAGGTCGCATCCAACGGCTTGCCGAAGATCCTATATTTTGCTCTGATCGCCATTCGCCATGTCGCCATTATATGTTGTGAAACAGCTCTAAATATATAGGCAACTTATACGCTTAATATCTCGATATCAACGGGGCTCGAACCCTGAATTAATGGGAATATTCGAGGTAAAATTAGTAATTGGAGGGAATGTACGCCTCCATATAGTAGACAATGTCTTCGTATTTCCTCCTTCCCCCCCGGGTTTTCTTGTGTTCAATTTATTTCATCTTCGCTTTTCAGCGTGTTCAGACAGTACGTTAAAAACGTGATCATCTTTTCATTATCGTTACATTATATATAGTTAAAGTTGGTGGTATCTCTCGGTCAGAATATAGTCGGGCGATGTTGGATAGTTGAGAACACCTATCAACTAAGCCCTGCCTGTGGCTGGTAGACTCCCTTTTCGATGTTGGCGTATATCTCGGGGTACTTGTTGCGAACCCGGTCGCGCAAATCTGTCGGTTGTCGGCTGGACAAGTTGAAACTGGCATGACGATGGATCTTGGTCCAGGCCGGGCCGTATATTTGCAGTCCCTCCAGGATCTCCTTGTCGTCCTGTTCGGTAAATGGCCGTCGCTCTCGCCGATGGGACTTTTTGAACGGCCCTTGGATTCCTAACTTGATCATGTCCTCCATGTTTCGGCGGTGCACTCTTCGTTTTCGGGCTTTAGGCTGGTCTGGTGATGCTCCTGAGCCAGAAGCGTTGTCTTGGCGTTGGCCACTGTCGTGATACGACTCGGACTGGTCGTCAGTCTCGATCAGAATGTCTTCGAGTGACAGACTCGTTTTTGATTTTAATCGTGCCAGCCCAGACGCAGATGCCGACGAGCCCGAAAGGTATGCCGGTGGTGATGTTGCATCGGATGGCGAGCCCGCGGCAGAGTGGTCACCGCTCTTGTGGAGCTTGCCGCGCAGCTCTTCGGGACAACATGTTCGGAACCGGTCTTTGAGATCTCCAGCTGTGCGATTACTAAACGAAAACTCTCGGTCTTCCAAAATGGCTGTCCATTTGCCGAGTCCGTGCCTACTCACACCAATAAGCAGCTGGTTTGTTTCGTCTTCGGTCCATCGCCGGCGCGGTTTCGTAGCACGTCGTTTTGGTTTTGCTTGTGTCGATGATGATAGGCCTGCTTCTGGAGAGTCGGCTGTTTCGCTTGTGCCCGATCGTACTGATCTCGCTGATGCTACCGAGTTCTTCCCTTTGCCCTTGTCTTGTGCTGGTGATGAATCTAGCATGGATAGGCTATGTGGGTGGTGTGATTCTCCCATGGGCATCATTGCCATCTCTCCCATTCGATCCATTTCCAGTGTTGCGTTCGGTCCGCCATGTCCTCCACTCATGCCTTCGAACATGTAGTGGGCACTACTATTGCCACTGTTGCCGCCACCACCGCTTCCGCCCTGGCCAGCGCTGTTGCCATAGTCTGTGGCATGAGAGCTTCTTCTCATCGACTGCTCGTTGTCGTAGTCGGCGTATGCAATAGGCGGGAACACGGCTGCATTTGGTGGTGGCTCGTGCAGGCCGTTTATGATGGGTGGAAATACTTGGCTTCGTGGACCGACTTGCTGGCTAGATTTTTGCTTCTTTAGTGGTTGTGGAAGTTGAATATGGTCGTCTGTATGTGGCAGAACATGTAGCCGCTTCCCGATCAGGTGGCTTGGCAGCACCGATGATACATCATCCTGGCCTCCAGAGGCTCCAAACGACTCCGATCCCGGATTCAACGATCCATTGTCAAGAAACATTCGGAGAGGTCGTGCCGGCCATCCTGAGGAGGCAGTACCGGAGGACGGTACTAAACCGGAGTCGTCGTCACCGGCAGAGGGCGAAAAGGCAGGGCCAAGGGGTGGGTAGCCTTGGCTGCCTTGGTGGTGATATGATTGTTGATGTTGATGCTGCTGCTGCTGATGTTGTTGCTTCCCAGCAGGTGATGACTGTTCGGGTGAGTTGAGTTCGAGTGGCGGGAGAAGTAAGGCAGAGTTGTCTTCGCCATCTGATGCGCCTAGTGTGCTGTGTATAGAAGGAAGATGGCCTCTATCATCGTTTACATTCAACAGATGCATTAGTCGCGGCTCAATGGTAGCCATTGTGTTGGTAACCATGGTGCAGCGCAGGCAGTGTGGGGGGTGAGGAAGAGGAACATTGGGGTCCCGTTGAAGTATTAAAGTAGCCGTTTGAAAACAGAGACACGGGGATAGCAAAGGGGCAGAGAACAGGAAACGATTAGAGGGAAGAGACTGGGGTGAGAAGAGGATAAGAAGACGGGGGGGATATGAGATGATAAATAATTATATATTGGCATAAGGAGGCTGACAGGCAGGAGTAATAAGTGAATAGTGAGTAGTGAGTAATAACGAGTTAACGAAAGGTAGTAGATGATTGTACTGGGCAGTGTGAACGAGAGAGGCGTCCCTGGGAGGCAGAGGCAGAGAGACAGATTAGTGAGGGAAAGAGAGAGACAGGGGGTATGAAGAGGTAGAACGAGCGAGATAGAGGTAGAACAGCACAAGACAAAAGATATTGGGAGGTATTGAAGCGAAAGCGAGCGAGATAGAGTAGCCAAAGGACATAAGGTAGAAGGGCAAAAGGGGAAAAGGGCAGAATCGGTCGCGAGTGGCAGAGTGAGCGTGATGGAGAAATAGAAGATGGAGAAGGCAGAATGGAGAATAGGACGTTGGATGGAAAGCACGAAAGATGGCCGGCCGGTAGGAGGCACGGGAAAGGGAAAGGTAAAATACAAAGTAAGTGGAAAAACAGAATATGGAGAGAATAGGAAGAGGAATAGAGGAATACGAAAATACAAAAAGGAAAATAGTCAAATAGTCAAATAGTCAAATAAATAGAAGAAGAGAATCGAGCTTGCAGCAAGTAACAAAGTGGTGAGGTAATGGTTGCAGTGGTCAAGCCATAGCAAGATAGAGAGAGCAAGTAATAAATAATAACAAAATAGGGTAAATACTAGCAAAACCCAAAATTAAAGTTCAAAAAGAAAAAGAAAAAAAGAAAGGGAAATAATGTGAAAAGAGGAGGGTCTGGACTCAAGAGCCAGAGCCGCTGGGGTGGGTGGGCTGACGATACTGGAAGTGGAATAGCTAGTGCTTTAATGTCGAGTCTATTTTCTCAGTCTCTTTTTCTGTTTCGATTCCCTTGGTATCTTTAAGTTATCCCTCTTCGTGTGTCTCTTCATGTGTCCTCTCGTGTACTCTGAGCTCTCTCAACCCCCTACTTTTCGTGGCTTGCCTCTATTTTTGTTTTTGATCTCGGCCTTTCTTTGTAGCTGGAATAGCTGCGCCGTACTTAGTGTTTTCGCAAGCGTGCCGTGCCTCAGTCGACCCGCTCTAGTATCGCAATCCACGCCAGTTGTGGTCGCAGTCGAGACCTATTGTACTTGACGATGCCAAAGTGAGTGGGCGTTTCGATAGCTAGCTAGAGAAGGTGACGTTGAAATTCTCCGAACGTGGCTCATTATAGTCGACTTTCTCTTGCCTAATTGTGTTGACTATTTCACCCCAAGCTACTCGTATTGTGTCGTTCGTTCCTTCCCGATCTTGACATATCTGTTAGGTGACCTTGGCTCTTTCCTCTTCTGAATACAGGCAGACCGCAACTCGGGCGAGACTAAGCAAGTATAAAGAATAGGAACGGCCAAAAGAGGTAAGGGCGGCTGGCAACAAACGCCCCAGAATAAAGCGCGATGGAAGGGGAATAAAAAACGAATAAGAGGCAGGGGCGCGTGGACCGATAAGAGACGGGAGGAAGGGGCGACTGGCGAAGCTGACCAACGTTGTAAATATTTCAGAAGAGGAAGCAACGTGCTGTAATGCCAGTGGTGTTGATGACTAATTACTATGTACTCTCACTCTGAGTTGTCAGCAGTGAAGAACGACATGTATCTCTGTAGGTGTTGAAGTAACGAATGAATGGAATACTGGGATAATGGAAATGAACAAAAATATACACGACAGAAAAGTAGCGCAAGACACAATGTAGAAACCTCAGAAATTAAGTCAATAATACCAAAACAGCAGAAGAAACGACGACGGTAGTAAGTCAAAGTCGAGTACAAAAAAAAGAATGGGAAAAATAAGGGAAAATAAATAGGAATAATAACAAATAAGCCACAGGCACAATCAAAGCACATAAAGGCAAAACACATGCGCGTAAAGCAAATAAAGGACAACGGTCTAGAACGTCCTGTCCCCGTCCTGTTGGAATTGCTCCGTAGCTGCGATAACAATTGAGGGGTAGCCAGGCTAGGAAAGACCCAGGAGGGGAGGAACTACCCACACCCACGCTACCAGTGTGCAACAGCGCAACAGAGGCAAGCGATTAGAGGGAAGGAGCGAGGGACCATCAATCGAGCAGTAGGGTATTAGTGTAAATGTACTCGGTAGAGGAAATATATTAATACATATTAATACGAGGGAGGAAGGAGCGATGAGATGTGAAGCTCAGACATGGAAGACATAAAAATGAAGGAAAAGACAAAGAGGGCAAGAGGCATAGTGTAATAATGCTACACGCTTATGCGCAATGAACTTGTGCGTGTAGAGAGTGTAATAGCTGGGTTGTATAAAATATTAAATTAATATAGAAATCAGAAAGAAAAAAAACAAGGAAAATATAAACCGAAATATATAAAACGCATCAAAAAGAAAAAGAAAAAACCATATATATATATATGGAATATAGATAGTTTACGAATAACAAAAAGAAACAAAAGGGAAGCAAATACAACACACACAAAGACAGAATAGAAAAATATAAAATATAAAATATAACAAAATGCAAATATAGAATACCCAAATGCCCGAATCTAAAGCAGAGTGGTCAATTCTGACTCACTAGTACGGTCTTAAGACGATTTAAAGTAATAAGATATTGCCAGGGAAGAACCGGAGTTATCTGGATGCCCTCAAGTGGCCTGGCCTCGTTTGGCTGTCAGCTGTTTGGTTATGTCTTTTGCCTTTTCCCTTTTGTCTTTTTCCTTTTGTCTGCCTGTCTGTTCGTCTGGCGGCAGGCCAGGCCAGGCCATGCCCAGAGTAGCATTCCCAGGGCAGTGAACGGTGGACGAATAGGGTCAGATCAGGGCAGGTAGTCTCGGATCTGAAGGCTACTTCGTACATGTGGGTGCGTGCCTTTTCTCGCGGGGCCCCTCCAATTTCCACTACGAAGTACGAGCAAGATACGTGTCCACCGCCTACAACGTTTGTATCTTATTTTAAGAGCAGAGTGATCACGCAAGTGGCTCTCTCTTCTTCTACTTTTGTTTCTCTAGGCTAGCATCGTTACCAACCCCAGTGCAGTGACATTTGGCGTATTGCCCTTTTTCAACCCCCCCCCCCCCCTTTCTCCTCTCGATTGCCCTCTTGATCTCAGGGACCCAGTTAGACCAAGGATCACACAGTCAAGCGTTGTGAACAAGCACATCTCTGTGTCGTCTAAGCATTTGCATCAGCGGATATACCACTATATCCGCCATCAGACAAGCATCTCCAGACACTGCCACGCCGTCTGCCACGCTCCTCCCCGGCAAATAGCAAGATACACTCCATATCAGCTTTATATGAGCACATGACACAGATCAACCTATCCAGATCTGTTGTCTATCCCAATCAGTCACGAGCAGTTATTGAACTAAAGATTGAGTCTTAGCTCTCAAGTCAAGCATTTAGGCTGTATGCGTGTGACCCCGTCGAGGTGAGCTTGTTCTTTTTTCTTCTTTTCTTCGATCATTGATTGGACTGGTGAACAGGCTCTTATTTATGTGGCTAGCCAGGCAATGTCAATGGTCTCACGGTGTTCTGATCCTCCGGACTTTGTACCTGACGACCAGATTGTCTGTTCGGGTTGTTGGTAGATACCGCTTGTTAGGGGTTTTGGGGGATTATGGTTCTCTTTTGGAATATTTGGGGATTTCTGTGACTTGGCAGCCCGTATTCAGTGAATTTCAGTGAATTAGTATTCACACCCAGCCCTTTGCAGAACTTTTCGTGATCAGCATCTTTATTTCCCCATCGGCATTTCATGGGGTACATGTAACAGATAAGGTAGCAAAGGACAGATAATTTCTAACACTGGCTAACATCTTCATGTTTAGATTATATCAGCAGATTCGATAGTTATCAATATCGACTGAACAGAAATCATCATCACTTGCAGGCATTTGCAAGCTTGTTCAAGATACAATGGCGTCCCGTCTTCCAGTCTTTCCCAGGCTGGTGTTCACTATCATCGAGCCTATCTCTTTGTAAGCTATCCTTGTCAAATCCTCTTATTAGATTAACCACCAAAAGTTACAAAGTTAACACCCTCAGGATCAGTGGCTGCTTGCCTGCATTGTTCATGTCGGACTGGTTCGTCCGAGAACAAATCTCAGACGCCGCGTCAACCTCGTCCTTGGGTGGCACAGCGCTGATTTCAGTATCAGACCACGCACGCCTCGTTGCCCAACAACTGGGCAATGCCTACGGACTCTTGTTCATGGTCGGTGTTGCGGTCCTCTACACGTCCACCGAGCTGGCTGTTGTGCGCAACTACCTAGTCGCACTATTGATTGCAGATGTTGGCCATGTTGGCTTGACCGTCGTCACCCTAGGAGCAGAACGGTTCACTGCCTTTGGCGACTGGAACGCCATGACATGGGGAAATGTCGGATTTACCGTGAGTTTCAAGAATCAAAATTATGTACTCATTTTGCTAATTTACTAACAACGCAGACCTTCCTCGCCTTGACGCGGATCGCATACCTAAGCGGCCTCTTTGGTTCAGACAAGCCAGCCATCCCGGTGTCCCAAAAGACCAAGTAATGCCGTGCAACAACACCGCTTCTTATTCGATAGTGGTTGGTTGATTTTAATTTATGACTTCTTCTGTCTACGTTGCGGGTCCACGTGGCTATGAGTTAACACGAAATAACATGTTGGCAAGATAGAGATTTTGCTGCTGTTGCACAAAGGACGCCCGCACAACTGTGGCCGCATGGCCCAAGACCGGTGATTGACAATATAAATCACTCTTGGTGCCTGACCTTGTCTCTGGGATAGCCAAGTACCTAAATAAGCGGTCTAGAAGTGTGTAGTGGAATTACCGAAGAAGGGGAGGCATACCGAGACTGAAAAATAAAATCAGAAAAGACTGTTGGCATTCAGGAACATGTCTTGTAGATATATTAGGCTTTCTTTTATTAAGTGATCCTGACTTGTGATCCAGTCTATTCTCTCAGACCTTCATCTTACTTTTGGTACTCGATGCTATGTGAAAGTTCCCCCTCTGGCTCTCAGACTCTAGTGACAATTAAAGTTGTCTCATTGTCTCAATGTTTCAGTGTCTTGACATATCTCGTGTTCGTGGGCACTCGCCACACTTAATTATCACAATACTCATCTACACCGACTGTGACACCCCATGAGGCCATTTTTCTCACTTGATCTCCGGCTTTGATTCGGGATTCCATTTTCTTAGTCGGGGTTTCCATATAATCATTACTCTTTCATACGCAAAGGCTTAACTGCGTCGTACAGAAGGAGATGCTGTGCTCGATCAGACGAACTCGCACCCAAGCTCTAGTTCGTTGAATGTTTAAGAATCATCAAAGGGGAGAGGCACATAATATAATATTGGATACGAAGATAGATCAACTATCAGCGTCATTGTATTCCATGTAGAGTAGAAGACGAGTGTAAGATATAATATTCAAAATAAACGATTAGGCACCTACGACTTCGGCATATTCAATATCTATGTAATACTGCCGATTAAGTGCATCAAGGCAGATGGTAAGCTTAGCAGAGGCAGGTGCGTACCTCTGCAGGCATGACAGGACAGGACAGCATGGGCGTCAACAAACGGGTAAAGAGGGAGGAGGCGTGTTCTGCAGGCCAAGTCGAGTGATGCGGAATATGCACCGTCATACGATGTAGAAAAGGTCTGTTTGTACGAGGCTGGCCCAATTTCCAGGTTGTGTAGACAGGCGTAATCGGTTATTCGGATTGTGAGTTTTTTTGTTTTACTTTACTATCTTCTCACCTCGTCTAAATATTGGTTGTCCTGTGAGTGTTTGTATCTATTCTATGAGGATGTATAAATGGCCAATCTGACTGTTTTCGGTGATCTACGCCCTGTATTTTTGATTTAATATTCTGATTCGCCATGGTATAAATTAATCACATATTCAGTGTTTGGTCTATATATCTTTGGTCAATGTTCTTTGTTTTTGCAACTAAATATAAATAAAATCTTGAATCAATTCAGTGGTAGAATTGTAGAATTATCTTTATAGACAGGCGTTTCATGCCTTCCGTGTTTAGCTAGAGTTCAGTTAGACAAATAAATTATGTAAGAATTATCCTCGGAAGAAAACAAATGCTTGCTCTCATTCACCTTTAGGATATGAATCACCAAATGAGGTTGAAGAAGACGTTTGTATTATGTCATCGTTTAGCTAATACAGATAGGCACCCGCCGTTAAGATGCGGAGTTAAGCTGATCTCTACTCCATCATGCATCAACGTCAGTGGGCTCGCATGCTGGTTTCCTAATGCCGGAACTAAACATACAGAGGGGCCGTGTCATAGATTAACTCGGATCAAAGTCGTTCTTTCCGTTCCTGTTTCCAGTTTCACATCCTTCCTTCCTTCCTTCCACATATCACTTTTCACCTTTTACACCATCTTTCCCCTCGCACCTTCCCAACCTGCCATTGGGGAAATCGCTTCGCACCATCGCACCTGCCGTAGCTATCTATCTACTCGCATCCCCACTACTCCGCACTTCGGCGCCCGCTACTTCCGATATATGTCATCACACAACCTCACCTTGTACTCTCACGCGTTTAAGACTGCAGCAGTACTCTGCGGCCTCTCGTTGAAGCTCATCGCGCTCGCTCAACTACTGGATAAGCAGTTCGGCTAGCTCGCTTGCTGCTTGCACAACGTCAGAATCACCAAGCTCACACCTTGGCTTTGATCGTTAGTCACGCACTTTCAACTTGCGCAACTTTGATCGACTTGATCAACTTGATCGACTTGGCCAAACTTGCCTACTTTTGCCTAAATAGCAAGCCACAAATTTACCTCCCAGCCCTTCAGACCACTCACAGAGTACAGTCTCCGCCTGCTGTCACACCACGCTTTGGCGCCCCCACTTCCGGAGAGACATCACCCTAACAAGACCGGCGACGGCGCCGACGAGACAACAAAATATGTCTCAAAGCCCGGACCACAATCTTGCTACGGCGGCCGATCTTAACATCGATGACACCGAGGATATATTTGCGCTGCTGCAGAGTGCGGTAGATGGTACCGGAAACGGAGATGAATACAGGATACTAGGAGACAACTACGATAACGAAGAGGAGGATGACGATGATGACGAGTATGAGGGTAAGCCAAACCGTGACAGCCAAATCTCTTGGGGGGGGATACCAGTGCTGACAATATAGATGCCGAAGAATACGAGGTCGAGATTGAGGAAGATGAAGAGATAGAGGACGATGATGAAGAAGGGATAGAAGATGATGACGATGACGACGAGGATGAGGATGAAGAAGACGATGTTGTCGACGAGGGTAAGCGCAACACCTTGCCGTTTCCAGTGCGCATACATTCTAACAGACAGGAACACCTATACCGTATCTCACACGGCGACAGCTTAACTTGCTGCTACAAGGTGAGACCTTGCACAATGTGCTACTCAGTGTCACGGACTGGGGCCGTGCAGAGGCCCGCTTCGGCGCCCGGGCAAGACGGCAGAACAAACGCGACCCCAACCGGTTTCCCAAGGTGCCAAGCACGGACGGCCGCGAGCTGATGGACTTGGGCGTCTTTGGCGTCTCAGAGCTGCCGGGCCGCGTGAACCCAACCATCTTGGACATGGCCGAGGATGAACGTGTCGGAAAGGCTCCGCGCGTCGAGGCACGCAGGCGGAGCTTGCCTATGCGGCTGCTGGACCGCGAAATGGGCCGTGACGGTACCTATGGTGGTCGTGCGTTTGAGAAGAAGATCATGGCACAGAGCATGGTGCCAAGCACTAAGGCGGATATGGTGTTGCGGTACGACGCAGCGGTCTACCTCGGCCAGTTTTCCGACGATGGCAACTTTTTTTACAATGCCACCAAGGACTTTCATGTGCGCATGTACGACACCTCCAACGTCAACGAGTGGCGCCACTACAAGACGGTCGAGCACCCAATGGGTCGCTGGACCATGACGGATGCGTCGCTGAGTCCCGATAACCGTTGGCTGGCATTTACATCGATGATGCCACAAGTTTGCCTGGCGCCTACAGACCCCAACGACAAGGGCGAGCCATATCTGCTCAATCTATCTGCTGCCAACCGAGACCACGAGGACACTTACTACAGCCCCTTTGCCATCTTTTCCGTGCGCTTCTCGGGTGACGGTCGTGAGATCGTGGCCGGCACCAATGACAAAACGATTGTCGTCTACGATATTGAATCACGTCAAATCCTCCACCGGCTGCAAGGCCACGACAGCGATGTCAATGCAGTCTGCTTTGGCGATAAGGCATCGCCGCATATCTTGTACTCGGGCTCGGATGATGCGACGATCAAGGTGTGGGACCGCCGCAGTCTCAGAGACAACCGTCCTACGGGAGCCTTTGTCGGACACTGCGAGGGTATCACGTATATCGACAGTAAGGGTGATGGCCGGTACATTCTGTCCAACGGCAAAGACCAAACGACACGGCTATGGGATCTGCGCAAGGCTATGAGCTACTCTGATTTCGAGGCTAAAGACCCGGGCCAGTATACGCGCTACAGCATGTACGACTACCGTTACCAGCGGTATGTCGATGACGACTTCTTCAAGCACCAGTACGACAACTCGGTAGTCACGTTCCGCGGCCACCGCATCGAGCGCACACTGCTGCGCTGCCACTTCTCACCGGCCGGTAGCAGTGATGGCCGCTATGTCTACTCGGCCAGCCATACGGGCGAGGTCTACATTTGGAACATGGACGCGACACTGGCGGGCGTCATCAATGTGCAAAAGGCCGCTGAGGATGCTGTTTTGGACGCATTCAACTATGAAGACCGCGAGGCCGAAGTGGGTGGCCACAACAACCCGACTCGAGCAGAAATTACACCAAACCGCGAACGTATGCGCCTCCGCCAGCATCGGGCTGCATCTTCACCATTGTGTGTCCGTGACGCTAGTTGGCATCCTACAGAACCAGTCCTCGTCGGTATGTTTATTATTATTATTATTTCTTTCTCAGGCCCGGTCTAAGTGTCTTACTAACAATACAGCTTCATCATTCGACTCTGATACTATGGAAAGCGGTCTTTGCACAGTACACTCGTGCGACCTCGTCGACGATGGCGACCTAACAGAAAGTCCACCCAGGCTGTTTGATGAGAAGATGAGGCCCATGCGTCCGAGCGAGGTGCCGGCTAGATCAACCATGCGGTGGAGGTAGATATTGGATACACCAAGATAGGTAGATTGTCAGAATATTGATAGATTCAAATGGGTACCAAAAAGAACTTGTATTGATATGTGCGCAAGAAAAAAAGTAGCAAAAAGTAGACAGAATCCCAGACTAAAAACGAAACTCCGGCTCATGAATCGAGTTTCTTCCTTCTAGATAGAGACCGTTATGGTCTCCAAGGAGTAAGGCGAGAAAGTGAGAGAGCGGCTCTCTCTCCGCCAGCTTTTTTTGTTGTATATTACACGGGGGTAGGCCGTGAAGGATGGCCGAGGTGACAGAGGTAGAACCTCGTGACGTGGTCCTTCATAATCCTTTCCGATTTCGATTATGATATGTTTTTGATGTGTTGTATAAGCATTCCGCGCGAGTCGACCGCCTGTCGTGTTGATGTCGGTATTGTGCATTTACGCACCGCCGACCAGCAGGTTGTTGAGGGGGATGTGAACTGCATTGTTAATATGAGGTAGTAGGAGAAAGGTCCATGGACGTCTAGCAAACTTACCCAGCTTGACGAGGTAGCCGACGGCACCCATGACAAGGAAACCGACGCCAACAGCCTGACTGATCTTGGTAAACTCCTTGGTATCGGCTGTAGATGTTAGCATGATTCATAGCTGGTTGAAGTCCTCCAATATAGTCGTCCATCATCGTGGCATCTCGTAATCGTCGCCAACTTTGTCTGCCTTGATGCGCGGTCGCGTGCGCACGATTGCCCGTCGACAGCCACCAGTAGCGACCACAATACCCGGCTCCTGATAGAAGCGCTATTCCCTCTTTGTGCTTCTGCTCTTCATCTCTTCTGCACGCCTCTTGTGCAGAGCGCACGACCGTGATTTTGTAAACGTACGCTTCTGGCAGCGGTTCATGAACTGCATGCCATCCTTGATAAACTCCCGGGGGATGTCGAGAATCTCCTGAACCTGGTCGGACATTTTGGCGGTTGTGAAGGTTGGTAGATTGAGAAAAAGGAGTGTGATTGTAAAGAGTGTCGAGGTAGAGGTCAAAGGTTGATGGGAAGTAATGTCGTGGAGAAAGGATGTCGTAGGGAAAGCAGAAAGGGGGGAGAAGGCAGAAGATCAATCTAGACTGGTGAGGAATAGCTGGCCAGTTCGTGCGATAGGCTCTATGGAGTTAATTAGTGGCACTAGTGCTCTGGGTGGTTGTGCTAAACTAATTACATAAGGTGCTTCACACACAAAAACTGCACACACAAGGCTAATAAGGAGTCATGCCAGATCGCCATAATTCAGATCACGTGTATCATCATGCATATGCTCAAGCTTACTCCACCGAGTCCACTTACTTGCGAACTGCTTTTATTCTGCACTTGCGCCCAGCATGTATCTTTGCTCAACAAATATACCTAAAAGATACAAGCACATCCATCTCTATACTATGAAGCCTCGTCTCTCGTCTAGATACCGCTGTGACTGCCTGTAACTCTCAGCCTGTTTGTCATTGGCTCGAGGGCCTGATGGCCTGCTATGGTAGCTCCTTCCTCCTCTTTTCAACTCCGCCTCAAATCTATGCCCCCAGTCTTTTTCGCGCCGATGGTGCCTCCCTTCCTCCCTTCTTACTCCGTATCTTAATAATAACTTGTGGTATCGATCCCACAAGCTTCCTTCCCTCCTGTCTCTTGAACCTCTTTCCTTTTGCTTTCTCACATCTATCTCACATTCACTCCTCTCTCCCTTTGACACCCTCTCACCAGCAAAGCCGCGCCTCCAGTCTTTGCATACCCCTCCTCCCCAGCTTCTTAATCGATTAAGCGGCGCTATTCGGCTACCGTCATCACCCAAGCTGCCCGATCTCCAGTCTCCAGTCTTGAGCCTTTCGACGTCGCAAAATCATCACCACCTGACATTGAGACCATCTCAAGATTGCCACCTCCTTGCATCCAGTCTATCGACACTCGGCAGATTTCTGTGTCGGCGCGCACCTCGCCTCTCGCTCGTCCTTCTTTGATACGTCTGACCTTTGTCGCCGCGCTTTCTTTGTCGCCATCGAGCTCTTTCAGATCCCAGAAGCACCCGCCGAACCTCGATTCGCGAATTCAAGCTCGTGGTGAAGCTCGATCGCAAAACGTCTTGTCAGGCATCAACTCGGTCACCCTATCTCAATTACATCGACTGTTTCCTGCTGAACTCACTGTTTTGTCCCTTCTCCTCTCTTTCACCTCTCTTTCACCTCTCTCCTCCCCTTCTCCTCTTGTTTCTGTTTTATACAACCTGTGGGCGAAATCTTGAAAGATACCACGAACCGACCCAATTCGCAAACACCAGACACACAAGCACAGAGCTTCTGTCTTCTACACACTTCTGCCAAACATACCCGGAAACTCCTTTGTATATTAAGGAGGAACCTCAGTCTCCTAAATACGCCAAAAGTGCCTGTTTGCTGTATCAAGAAGCTGTTTCTTGTCGAGAGAACCGCCTCTCATTTGTACGTATCATAGCTTTTGCTGCTTTTGCTTTTTGCTCTTCGCCTTTTTTCTTTCTGTTTGTTTCTTCTCCCGTTCTCTACCTTACTTTTTCGTTTCTTTGCGTCTTGCGTTTGCTTTCCTTTTTTTTTCCCCTTTTTGTTCTGCACTTGCGCCATTACTGCGTGCGTCGCATCTGCCAGCATGGCGTTTTTGGTGGCCAGCCCTGAAGCTGGGGCTTCTGCGGTTCTTCCATGTATATCCGATCCTAACATGATCTCAACACAGTCTCATCATATCAAAGCTCTCTGCTACTCGTGAATTCTTGCACATTCAAACCAAACACACACCCTCCACAAACCCGCCACAATGACCGAAGAGGATTTCGAGATCGACATCTACGCCGATGCCAATGGCGACAACAACGACGGCAACAATCGCAACGATGACTACAACGGCGACAACAATGGCCAGGGCCAGGGCCACGACTACGATGACCCTAGTCATCATCAATCCCAGAACCAGACCCCAGCATCGTCTACAGTAAAACAGCCATCAGCTCCGCCGCAAGGCGTGAAGCGGAAAGGCGGGTCGGACGATAGGCCCATGGATGCAGACGCAACGACATCTGTGATGATCGGGGAGCTGCAGTGGTGGATCACCGATGACGATGTACGCGGCTGGATCAGGGCTGCTGGTTCCGAGGAAGAGCTGAAGGACATTACGTTTAGTGAACACAAGGTCAACGGCAAGAGCAAGGGGTAAGTCTATGTCTTTCAGGATTAGTGAAACGAAAAAAAGACTGGCTGTATGCTGACCATTCTCACAGCCAAGTCTACGTCGAGTTTACGTCACAGCAAGCCTCCACGGCCGTCAAGAACCACATCGATTCCCTGTCCACTGGCGATTTTAGCGCTGGCAACAAAAAGTACACC
Organism: Ophiostoma novo-ulmi subsp. americana; assembly: GCA_029298975.1. Lineage (NCBI taxonomy): Eukaryota > Fungi > Ascomycota > Sordariomycetes > Ophiostomatales > Ophiostomataceae > Ophiostoma > Ophiostoma novo-ulmi. Next base: position 1,929,512 of record JANSMA010000003.1, on the reverse strand, counting down.
GTCACCTACTCTGCCATGACATCGAACCCCTTCCGCACCCTCCCCAAGGAGGCTCCTGGCCGGGGTCAGCGCGATGGCCAGAACCGTAACACTACTGGACCTGGAAACTACCAGAACAATGGCAACAACAACAACTACAACAACGGTGGAAACAACTACAACAACAATGGCGGCGGCTACCGTGGACGCGGCGGTGGTGGCATGTACAATAACAACCGTGGGGGTAACAACATGAACAACGGTGGCTACAACAACAACCGCAATGGCTTTGGCGGCAACGGCATGGTGCCCTTCAACGGCGGCGGCGGCATGAACTTTGGCAATAACATGAACAACGGCGGCGGCTTTAATGGCAACTTCCGTGGCGGCATGGGCGGCGGTATGCGTGGCGGCCAGAATATGCGCGGCGGCCGTGGCGGCCCCATGGGCATGATGGGCGGCATGGGTGGCCCTGTGGCTGGTATGCCAATGGGCCCTATGGGCGGTATGCCGGGTGGCATGGGCGGCATGGGTCCTATGGGCGGAATGGGCGGTATGGGTATGGGCGGTGGCATGCCCAGTAAGTTTCAACTCCTTCCTTCCACCCTCTGGCGGCTAATGCTAATGCTAATATATAACAGACTTCCAGGCAATGCCCAACTTCACACCCAACTTCTTTGGTGGCGGCGGTAACAACAACAACCAGGGCGGCGGCGGTGACTGGCAGCAGAACCCGCATGGTGCAAAGCGGGCACGGCCAGAGTAGAGCTCTTGAGTCGATACTTGATAGGTACCTGGGCGTATTATATAGCTCCTTTTGCCGCCTCTCCATCCGTCGTTCTTGGTTGTGCGTCTCCTTGATTCTCTCTTTTGCCCGTATATCGATATCCTGCTGTCCCTGTGCTGCACTCCCGCAGTCCAGGCACACTCGCTTCCTCTTCACTCTTCTCTTCTTCTTCACTATTTCCCCCCTCTTTTTTTTCTTTTTCTTTTTCTTTCCAATCTTCTTATTTTCTTTGGCTCTGATTTATCTGTTTATTTATTTTCAAACTTGTCGTTATCTCATCACGGTCTACTGGAAGGAATGGGTTTTATTTTATTTTAATTTTGTTCTCTGCTCTTTGCTCTTTGACTATCTCTTATTTTTTCCGATCAATGTTTTGCAACTTTATGGCCTCTTCCTGTCTACTTTGACTTTTAAGTCAACTCGCTTCTATGACGTTACGTATTCTATATCACCGGGTCTACTTTGTTTCCTACTCCTCGTCTCTGGCAACAAGACAGGGCATCACCAGACGCCATTAGGTCTTGAGCCCGGGCCTCGCGGGCAGTCTTTGCCTTTTTTTTTATGAATTATGACTCTTCTTATTTTCAACCGCCAAGGCATTGAGGAGCACAGAGTTTTATGTAACGCCTTGATTCATTAAAGTTTTACTCTACTCATGAACCATCATCCAAGACTGATTTAATGCCGTGATGAGAACCAGCAGTCGTTTTGCAAATGCAGACACAGCCTGTGACTGATCACCCGTCTCCCATTGTCACTTCTTACGGATGCATGTCTTGGCTGAGGAGATACAAAGTCCTGAGACCTACGGAAGTTGTCTGCATCAGCCCGAGGATACCAAGATGTAGTAGAAGTCGATCATATGCTGACTAATCCGACCAAGGCGTTTAAGCACTTCATGCAAATACTGTCTACACTTGCGTGTGCTGTGAGCACGTCCAGAGCATGTTTCTAAATGAAAATCACATTGTTGCCGTTTTATATTTTTGCTTTTACCTGCTCTTCAAACCCCAAACAGTCACACAGAATCCGAGAATGCCAAGTACAAGTACATGACACTGCATCTCGTCGCATTCAGTGGGCTGCTTTTTGAGCCGCTTAAGCCTACTTGCATTCTCGACTCCACACTATGCAGTAGGGAGCTATATCAAAAGCTATCAAAAGTATGCTGACCCAAGGTGAGCAAGTTCTTGCTTCTTGGTTCTTGCTTGATTCGTATATTAATACCTTGCAGCGTGCGCGGCCGGTTGCGCCTTCCGTTTTGTTAGATAAACCTGCTCTGTTTCGTAAGAGTGTAGGAGTGAGTGGAATAGACTGCCAACTAGAAGAGAAGAGCAAGTCAAATACACAAAATCCTAACATAATGAAATAGGAGTAATTAACCCGGCATGAACACAAAACCGTTACTGCACAACATGGAATTGAGACATTGCAGAAAATCATCTTTCAAGATTGACTGCCGTGATCCGTAACAGTGACTCTTTACTGCACAAGGAAAGAGCGACGACTGCGACTGCCACTACTACAACGAGTGAGGATCCACCGCGGCGTGTACCCTTGTGGGCCCTTTGCGCGCCCAGACCCAGACGGGAAAGAACAGCCAGGACTCGAGCCTATTTTCCCTATTGTTTCTAGTATGAGCATGTTTTCTCCCCATTTTCTCAATTCTGCCGTCGTATCGAACCCAACAGCGTCGTTTCTACTAGTAAAGCTGTTTCATGCTCCAGTATTTCGTACAATACTTATTCAAAAAGATACGCTGCTCTGCGCTTATTCTGACCGCTTTGACAAGGAACCCACCCGCCCGGAGACTGGTTCTGGTAAACTTGCTCAAGGTGGGACAGTAGTCGGACACGGAGACAGGAGTGGAAGTGTAAGAGCGTAGAAAGAGGAAAGTAATAAAGATGCTTGTCTGCTCTTTCCATATCCATCTTTGGCGTCTTTAACATTTCTCATCTTTCTTTATTCAATTTTGTCTTTCAACATACCCTTACCCGCTGTCTCATTCATCAGCAAGCATATTCCATTATTCGACACTCCCCATCCTCACATTGCACTCTATCTGCGACTGCATCTCAACTACACCACATCGACTACAGCCGGTCTAGACCACTTAAACAGCAACCAACAGCAATCAAATAATCACTCGACGCCCGGTCACTTCTAGCCGTCGGTAGTTGATTCTCTCTGCCTGACACGCACTAGGAACCTGAAAACAACAGCTCCTTTTTCTATCGCAATGGCTGGCCCGTTGCTTTCTCGCTCCCACATCGCCCTCTCCCTCGCCACAGCCGTGCTCGCATCGGCGCTGCCAGCTCTCGCCATGGACGGCATGGACATGGACTCGAGCTCGACCAGCTCCTCAAACAGCACCACAATGATGACCACATTTATGACCGGCACAGGCACGTCTCTCTACTCCAATGCCTGGACCCCAACCTCAACGGGCGCCTACGCCGGCACCTGCATATTTTTGATTATCGTCGCCGCCATCTTCCGTGGTCTGCTGGCTCTCAAGGCGCGCGCCGAGTCGCGCTGGCTTGATGCCGAGCTGGAGCGCCGCTACGTTGTTGTGCCCGGCAAGGCCGGCCTTGCACAGTCCGTGTCGCAAGACTCTGAGTCCAAGCGCATGACGCTGACGGAGAACGGCATTGAGGAAGACGTCATGGTCCTGAAGAAGCGCCACACGCACGTGCGGCCATGGCGGCTGTCTGTCGACCCGATGCGCGCGCTGCTGGACACGCTGCTGGCGGGTGTTGGCTACCTGCTGATGATTGCTGTCATGTCCATGAACGTGGGCTACTTCCTGTCGATACTCGGCGGCACATTTCTCGGAAGCTTGCTGGTCGGTCGGTACATTGTGCTTATGGAGCACTGATGTCGACACGCCTAGTGTTGCTTGGATTTTATTAAATTTTCTCTTCTCTCTTCTCTCTTATTTCTATATGCGGCGATAGCGAACTCTTTTCCTTTCTATAATTCCCATTTGCGGCTCTACGAATCTATGAACAGTCTACACAGCGTTTCCTTTTCTCGTCTCAGGGTTATTCTCTACCTTGACAGACTCAAAATACCATGGTATCTTACATATATTTTACTCTCCATTACTTGCTCCTGGTGACAATTCAATACTTTAGAAAGGTACCATTACATTTACACTTCAAAGGCAGGGTGGTGGCGCTAAATGGATCGCCTTGCAGAAATGCGCGCAAATGTGCTCACCCAGAGGTACATTGATTATGGAGGGGCTAGCATCCAGTTTCATGTACCTCCTAGTAGCACCGAGTAATACTGGGTGATTATGTATTCCATATCGTTACGCTTTGTATAGTCAGCAAAGAGTTGCTGACATAAGCGTTCCTTATTACTAGCACCAGTTAAACGATTAAGTTACCACAAATAGCAATCTACCATGGATGCGGCAACAAACACAATACATCAATATTGTTGCCCGCCGCCCAAAGGCATCGTCTCTAAATACCTGTCACTGTCCTAGTCGGGACTGGCTCCGAGCGGCACGTGGCTTTCTTGTGTAAGGCAAATGCGGCAAGGAGGGTAGGCTTTATACCAGATTCGGAAATTCAAAAGACAAAGTCAACGGCTTATGACAACGAAGTAGACGCAGATAAAGAACACAGTGACGGTTAATTAGTTACATGTATAAGTCGGAGATGCTCCCGGTATTACTAGTTCCCCTTGCCGTAGTATCACGGCAGGGCTGGCTCGCTGGTGATGTAGGCATGCTAAGATCGACGATCATTGTAAGTATATAGTAATGTGTATAACCACATGTATTGCCAATGAGTTTGACTTTAATCTCACCAGAAAAAAAAGTGAATGAAATCAAATCGGGCAAGTGTCTAAAATACTAGGACATACCTTCTTTACCCTAGAGGCGTGCAGTGCAGCCTTGCCTCTAATACTGACTGAGTCTCTAGTTGGAGTCAGCCATATCATCAACGTCATTGGTATTGCACTCGAGTATGCGAACAATTAATATCCAGTCAACATCACGGAGATCTACCTTGCTTCTTCTCTATTTCTCAGTTCATCCTCTTTTCACTTTGAAGTGTTGCTTTCCCGGTTTGGTCTTGTGATATCTACATTGATCTATTTGATAAGCACATTGACAAGCATCTTATTGTAGGGCACAGCCAAGCCTGTCGTTTTACCGGGCTGTTTTCGCCAGGATACGAGTATATCCAAGAAACCTACCGGTCAAATACAAAATAAAAACAGTAATAAAATGCTTTTGTAAAGTGTCCCCATATGTGTGCAGATTATTATTAAGGGACCTTCCAGAAAAGGAAGGCGCGTTTGGTACATGCATGTTGTCTCTTTTTTACGTACGAACCCAACTTACACGTCTCAAAAGAGTAATTGCCTGAAAGGGAAGGGGCGACCTCATGTCATGGACCTGTCCATATTAAATTCCATGAAGAAATGAAATAACTTGAAAATATAATACAGAATTTAGTCAGTCGCTCCTCTTTTTTTAGTCGTCATTTCTACGATTTTCCTCAGAAGGTGCGACCGGGCAACGCCCAGCAATAATGGGCACAATGCTATTAGTCATGGTCAGCCAAAAGAGCGGGCTATTCTGGTAGGTGCTTCGGGTATTGCTTAACGGCTACGGCACTCGCATGGCAGGTCTAAAGCAGGCATGAATTGCTTCCATTTATTCTTGGTCACTGTGCAATTGTGTCTGGGACGTTTCATTTAATAAATATTTTATTTGCAAGCAAACGCAAACCGAATTTGACGACGAACTTTTCTATTCATGATTTTTTGATGATATTGTTTTAGTCAGAATCGAACACGCAAGACTTAAATCATTGCACTTGGTTGCTACCTTGGGCAACAAGCGATGTTGGACATCGGTCAATTAGATGCAGCAAAGCAACGTCAGGTCACCTCAGTGTCTCGCAAATCCGGGGGAATATAGAATGCATTATATGCTGGGTATCAGCGCAGCACGAAACAGGGTTCCGTGGAGGGAGTATGGCGAGATAGAGAGAGGGGAAAGAAGAAGCTGATAAAAAAGCAGACACGAAAACAGGAGGTTCAAGTACAAAACAACCACAGATTGGGCCTTGACTTGAAAACGAGAAAAAAACAACGAGCGACAAACAGAAAAGCAATAATTAGACAAGTTTAAAAAAAAGTAGGAAAGAAAAGCCCAATATACCACAGCGCTCTCCAAGCTTATTCAGCTTATGACTGATGGCCAGCGTGCGGTGCCATGTACTGGTTATTGCGCTGCACGTAGTTGGAGTACGCGAGAGCCTGGGCCTGGGGATCCATGGGGGGAGGCATGTAGGAGGGTGGCATGTGTGCGTTCTGGGGGATGCCGCGTGCCTGCTGTGATGCAAGGTGGCTGGAGCCGGAGTCCTCGGGAGACTCGACCTGGTTCTGGTCGTCGACGCCGTTATCGCCAGCCGAGGCGGGCTCGGGTGCGTTAAGGCAAGCCTGTAATGGTTAACGTCAGCATGTTGTATAATAAACATGAAAAGATGGTGCCTTAAGCTGCTGTGTGCAGGCTTTGCTCTGCAAACATACCTGAATGAGGTTCTTGCCCTCGGCCTTGGTGACCAGAGGCTGCAGCTTGGGTGTTGTAAAAGTGTAGACAAGACCGGTTTCTGACACAACGAGCAGCAGAACCTGGGTGCCAGTAAGAACTGAAAGCTCGTAAGCCTGAGTGAAATATAGTTAGCAGAGAATTCAATGAAGTTTGAACCCGCGCGGCTAGGCAATAGACGCGTTTTTTGCTGGCTAGAACGCGATGCAGGAAGCTGCCCCAAAAGCTTCAAACGCCCCAAACATCACATGCCGCATATCAATGTACAATGTGTCGGAAAGACACACTCTGCAGAGCGTCGGCGATGGGAGTGGTTGGCGATGCCACAAATGGTGCAAGCTAAACGAAACATGGCAGCCATAGTTGCGAAGCACAGAGGGCAGAGGGTGCAGAACAAACCTTCTTCATGATACCGGCCTTCCGCTTCGAGAAGGTGATGTGGCGCCGAGATTTATCGCTGATGAACTTGATCTCAATCTTGCGGCGCTCACGACCACCCTTGTCGTCATCATCATCGTCATCGTCAACAGCGCTACCGCGCTGGCGCTTGATACCGCGGCTCTCGGTCACAACAGTGCCGTTGCCCTGGCCCTCCTCGAGGTCAGTAGGCGTGGCCTGGTCGTGCTGGTCGGTGATATCGGCCATTTTAGAGATTGTGGTAATGGAGAGAGAATCGAAGTAGGATGGAACAGACGCTGGCGCGTTTGTTGTCGAAGTAGGATTGGGGAGGTAGTCGATGATCGTGAACGCGACCGAGGCGGGCAGAGGACAGACACGAGATGCAAGTAAATGCAAGACGCGATCAAGGTGCGAAAAGGAAGGAGAGGTGAGATAAAAGTAAGCCGTGCGCAAAAGGTATCACGAAACGGGAGAAAGGTGAAGTAGGAAAAGGGAAGAAGAAAGAGAGGAGATTTCGAAAAGAGAAAAGATCAATGATCAACACGAAGAAGAGCAAGTGCAGTGGAGAGTTGCTGTATGGAGCGAGCCGTCTGGTAATAACGGGCCTTTGCTAAATCTGGCGTTGCAGTATGCAGCACGTAGAGTTGCAGAGGGAACAGAGGGAGAGGGTACAGAAAGAGAGGGTGCAAAGTAGAGGGCTGTGCGTGTCTTGCTCAGTTGTGCCTGCTGTCGCAGAAGCGAAGCGCGTGGATTGGAATTTGGGTGGAAGGGGGTGGTCCCGGGTAGGGGCTTATTTTGGGTCTCTTGGGTCTTTTGTGGTGAAATCGCCCTGTGCCAGCCTGGATCGAGACTGGTGGGAGTGGGAGAAAGTGGGAAGAGTCAAGAAACTCGGGATGAGTCTTGTCCTCTTTGGGGAATTTTGTTGTTATTTGGGCAGCGCGACAGCTGGGTGCGTCAAGAGAGGTATGTGAATAGAGGGAAGGCAATATAAACAAGTAGAAAACGGGAGAAAAGAGAAAGAGCTTGTTATTCTTGAGGTTCTTGTCTTGAGATTGATTGATAAAGAAGAAATCTCTTCTATTCTTGGGGGGAAAGGAAGAGAGGGGAGAAGAAGAGAAGGAGAGAGGAAAAAGAGCAGGAGAGAGAAAAAGAGGATCAATGTCGAGGGGGGGGAGCTGGGGGGAGGTTTATTACTTGTTCGAGGGCAAGCGCTCTTTTGAAAAAGAGGAAAGAACGGACGACGGTACAGGTACAACGGTGTTAACCACTAGGCACAATAGGAAGACAGAGGTACCTAGCACATTAGATACGTAATACCCCAATATTTACAGGCAGCGAGCAGGGCGAGGAGGAGGAGGAGGAGGAGGAGGAGGAAAGAAGGACTGAGGCAAAGTGTGGTCTGTGGCACGCGCCAGGAAACCGGGTGGGGGCGCTTTCTGTTCTTTCTGCTTTAGAGGGAAGGGGCAGCCCAGCAAGCGGAGAGAAGAAAGAGAACAAAGGAAGGAGCAATGGGCGTTATGCACAAGCACCTTATTCACATTTCGTGCCTTTCAGACGACTGCTGCAGAGTGTGCTAGTGGAAGTGGACGTTTGTTTCCAGGGCCTGGCCATCTTGCCATGTCTAGCCAGCAGTCTGGCCATGTATCTTGTCCTATTATAGTTTGGACGAGCTAATACAGGAGTTACGAGGCGGACAAGCGTTTAGTGCCTAGTGGCGGCGCTGAACTGATCTTCATCTCTTCATCAATAGGCCCGTTGGTCAGAGTGGAGGTGGGTGGCGGCTGGCATCGCGCATGAAAAAGACGCCGGTGTCATAGGCATGCAGGCAGGGTAGGCAAATGGAAGATACACATAGCCGTTTGCACTAATATACCAAAGAGGAAATAGCCACCCAACAACACAGATAGTGGGAAGGAGCGACTGTCTTATCTACTGTCGAGGTGGCAGCTGCCATCAGATACATCAAAGGAAGCTGGCCAACCGTTGGGTAAATATTTGGATCAGGATGGAATAGGATGGAGCAGAATAGGCGTTCTTTCCTTGTTAGGTAGATGGCGAGGGAAAGAGATGAGAGAAACAGCAGGAACGACCAGCAAGACCTGAAGTGGAGGAGGAATCGGCAGCTTGTGAATAGTCCGTCTAGCGAGGTGCCTCGTGCCTGCCTGCTACGGAGAATCTGGCAGCTAGCTCAACAGGCCATTCGATACTCCGTAATGCTCGCCATAATAATGTCTAGCAAGAGATTGGAGGAAAATCTTGCTATGTACATCACTGAAAGCGGAGAATAGGAGAATAAAAGAGAAGTCATAATACATTAAAGGAGAGGCTCTTTCACTATGAGACTTTTGATTATTGATGAAGATACGTGTCTTTGAAGTACAATGGAGTTTGAAGTGGAAGGAAGTCAAGGTCAACGGAAAGGGAAAGGCCTAGACGTGGACCAGTGAGGAAACACATTTCTTTCAGCACTCTGCAGTGTACCGTGGAGCACGCCAGAGGTGAGGAGAGACTAGAAGAGAGCGAGAAAAGGCAATAAGCTTTGGGGCAGGAGCAGCATATGCTTATAGGGGGGAGGATAGATGAGGAAAGCACCTGGCAATCTGGCAATCTGGCAGGGAAGGAAGTACCCGATGGCAGTCGCGGAATGGAGAAAAAAGCGAGAGGGGTGTGTGGCTTTTCTTTCGCTTCTTGCAAATAATGCAGAAGCAAAAGCTAGTTTGGCTGCTGCATTTTTATTTATTTATATTTTCCATCTTATTTGACTGTTTTCTTTTTTCTTCTTACGTCTTTGCCCCTAGAGACCTTGTCCAATAGGGTCACAAGTAGGAAAAGGAAAAGAATGAAGGCCTATCTCACTGTGGAACGAGACTGATTACTTTTGCATTTGCAATTGACGAGAAAAGAACGCTACTTTGTAGCTAGGAACAATTGATAAAAAAATATTTACTTCGTATTTGTTATTTGAATATGCAGATAAATAGATAAATAACAGCCGGCACGAATATTTACGGAGTAGAGAAGGAAAGAACTTGCTGGTGTTGTGCCGAATTGGTTCGCAACGAAGAAGGGGCTAGACGGCTTAGTAGGAAGAGGCGGGAAGGCACGACCGATGGCTCTGCGTTTATTTATCTTCTTCATACTGCAGGTGCTTCCGGCATGAGTCCTTTATTTTATTAGGAAAGAGCGCCTGGCTAGAGCATTTTACAGTGTCAAGACAAACAGAACAGACTAAACAAGTATATTTCCAAAGTATATATGAGATATCCTAAATTCGTCTTGTAAGTAAGAGACGAGATTGGATTGCACTTTTGCAGAGGAGTCTAGTCTGCAGCATGGGAACAGTGTGACAAGGGAAGAGAGGAGGCAGAACTCGCCGATCGAGGTCACATATGGGCAGAGAACAGGTGCAGGAGTACCCAGAAAGCGGAGGCGGTCAGGTCGAAATGCAACAAAAAGCAAAGGCAATAGCAGTGCAGAGGCCAGGGTCGATCTACGAGGAACGGAACCTTTGGCATTTTAGAAAGGAAAGGTACTGGGGTACATGGATGTCGAGTATCCTCCCCCTGGGTGGAGGTGTTGAGGTACTTTCCAGAAGTAGAAATGAGCTATCTTGTGGTAGCCAATTTTAAGGCTGCGCGTGGGCGGGCCTTGAAATAATAGGTCTCTTGCCTGGCCGTACTTTGTATCTTATTTCGTATTTGGCATTCATCTCTCTTTCTCTTGGACCTGCTTCTATTATCTAATAGTTATGATGAACTCATACGACTTACGAATAAGGCCATGTTATCAGCCTATATATAGACTGTCCAATTTCTTCTCCTCTTTAGACAATCACATCTCATCCATGCTGGGAGACAGAAAGACAGAAAGACAGATAGAAAGAAAAGGTGTGAGTGGAGAGCATCAGAAGACAGAAGATAGAAGACCGAGCAGGCACAAAAAAGGCGAGCAGCTCAGGAAAAAAATATGGGCCATGGGCACTGTCCACTTTGTACAGATGGGCGTTGGAAAAGGAGGGAGGGGCGCCTTCTATGATTGGCCAGCCCGACTGTACGAGTACTCAAAGGGTCAAGAGTCAAGAGGGTGTCCGCATCTAGACCCACTCTATTTCTCTCCCCGTCCTCTTCTCTCATCTCTGTCTGTCACTCCCCTATTTCCAACAGTCCTCTGCCTGCTGTGTAGCATTCTGTTTTCTCCATTTTTCTAGTGCTGCCGGCGCCGGGAGCCAGGACTCGAGGGATAGCAACGTGCAGACCTGCATTCTACATTCCTTGTCGACGTGTGAATCATTCATATGGATACAGGCATGGTCAAAGCACAAACCGGGGCATGTTGGGAATGAAAGGGCGTGCTTAGGCAATATCATAATAATAAAGAGGATGTTCAATGCCTCGATAGAAGCATGAGTGACATGGAAACAGTGAAGCATGAGAGAGACAGAAGATAGATAGGTAGAGAGGCGGAGAAGGAGAGACAGAACGAGAATGAGAATGAGGACCAGAAAAAGGCGATTCAACACCGGCAGCTTCCTCGTCAACCAGACATCCCTTGCGTCCCCAGCACCTGGCACCGCTCATTGGATACATGTCGAGTCTCTGCAAAAATAGCAGTGCATCATGCACTGCTGCACCCCTGTAAGATGCAGAAATATTGCTGCATTGTTGAGTTTGAGGAGTTGAAGACTTTGCTTTGGGGCCATTGATTTATTCTGTGCTCTTTAATCCTTTGATATCGCGATAGCATGCCAGTCTCACGCTAAATATCGAGTGTCTTCAATGGTACAGTGTATTCAAATAAGCTTACAAATGGTAACTGACAAAGAAGTCCTGTAGATGCCATACCATACTCAACCACAACACGCCGTACTGTCGTACTGAGGCACTCTACGAAGTAGCAAAACAAAAGAAAATGAGCACGGTGAACAAGCGCGTCAGAAAAATGGGCAAAAGAGGCTAGCGCCATAGCGCTGCAAAAGCTTCAATAGACTAGCACGTAGCGCCCCAGGCCAACCCGGGCCAACTGCACGAGCGAAAAAGGGTAATAACATTGCTCCACAACGGGGAGTCGCTAAGGAGCAGAAAGTAGAACATAGAAAAAGGAAAGAGGAAAACGGGAGATGATAATACCGATCCATACTGGCAGGTCGAGGTGGATACCATAATTTATGATATAATTTGTTTGTTTTTGTATTTATTTTTCAAAATAGTATTGGTCTGTCGATTCCTGCAAGCCGAGAAGGAGCGATGGGCGTGAGCCGTGTGACAAAAGACAGGCAGAGACTGACAGACAGAGGAAGGAGCAGCATGATCAGGACAGCAGGTGCCCAGTGCGATGGGCGACAGGGGGGCGCCACCCTAGTCACCTGCGAGCTGCCCGCTGCTAATCAGTTCTAATAATTAGCATGATCAAGGCAGTGCCAACAGGCGATGATCATATGGAGCCTAAAAGGCGATGAGCTACAGCACTAAATGATGCAGAATTTAAATAAGCATGAGCAAGATGCAGAGATCAATAAGTCTTCAATATATATAAAATAAAATAAAAGTTCTTCAGTAATATTACAGGACACTCCGGCAGTCCGTGGCCGTTATGTCGGTTTGCCATGGGCAGGAGAAAACCACGACAGTAGGCGAAACACGGAGTGGTAAACAGTAAGATATCTTTCGGGCTCGCGGAGTCTAAGCACAAACATAAGATATGTAGCAAAACTGCAGAATAAGAACAAAAGAAAAGAAACATCTCAGCATTCAAGATAATGTGACACAGTTCGATGTATTGATGCACTGATGCTTGACAGGTTCGCGCCTTCCCCCCACAGACAAAAGAAATAACTACTTTTGGGCTATGAAGACTGTTTTCCGAAAGCGGAAAGAGTAATGGACTTCACTTTCTGTGTGCTTGTGTTTATTGTTCAGCTCAGCCAATATCACTACTGCTTTCTCGTTCTCTCAACATTTTATCCAACAGTGAATGGCAGAGCCTGTCAGATGTCAGGCTTCAATCTGCTATTTTCATATTTCCACTTCAAGCTATATTTATGCGACCAATGTCAGCTGCTATCTAATTTTCGATTCCGATTTTCAGGCCAATTTCCCAATTTCCTCAAGGGTGCAAGAAGCAAAGAGGATGTGCATCGCGTAAGGTTCCCGGCACCAACCCTTGCATGATAGAATGGAGAAATGGCAATCTTTTTTTTTTTTTTTTTTTTTTTTTTTTTGTATGATTAAGATTGTGGACTACTGGCATGGTGAGAGACATGGTTCTGGGCCTTGACTTTATGGCTGTGCTCGAGTGCTGCACATCCGTGCTCATCATTATCACCAACCCTGCCCCTGAACTTTCTGAAGAAGAAATATTGCAGCTAGTCACTAGTTTATCCACGTCGTAGCAAGCAATGAAAATCAGTAAGATACTTTCCCTTTGTACTTCGTACAGGCACTCTTCCGGGTTTGGTTTGAGCAGACTGTTGGATTAGCACAAAATAGTATTGGTGGGAGTGCAAGTATGGGGAAGAGTGAGCGAACGGGCCATCAACATCCCTGAATCTAAGATACTTGTTGAGCACTGAGAGCAAGTATCTTACTCCGTTGAAGTAGGCATTTCGGGACTATCAACACACAAGGATACTTCATAGTTTATTTCTCTATTTTGTTGTTCTTCCATTTCAACGTCGATTACCAGAAAGGAAATGGCAGTCCTGAGCTCGCGTGGCGCGTCGGCTTCAGTAAGTTGTACGTCTTTTCGTCCTTCAGAGTAGCATTGCAGGGTATATAGAGTAATCTTATTGAGGTTTTGCTCATGAATACCGTAGAGCTGACGGGCAAAGACACATTGGTAGTTTGAGTCTTGATAACTTTGATGAGATAGTCTGCAATCAAGTTGAGACGTAACTATAGCAGTTTATGACTTGTAATTAATGAAAACTAGAGCCAACAAACTCGAGTTATTCCGAAAACAATAAGAAAAAAGAGAAGAAGAAAAGAAAACTAGATAAATTAATATCAAATAACCTAAAACCCTAAAAACCAACCTCAAAAACCAATCTTGACCTTCTGTAGATTCGAAATTATCAAGCATAATGCCATACGCTGTACAGCAATTATCAAAATAAAAGAATCGTATTCAGTTATCCTCGATTGCAACCCTGTTCATCAAAAATCCAGGAGGCGAGCAATGCAACACAGGGGTGAGTGAGAAGGGGGGGGGCACTAACTACAAACTATCGATTTGCTATCCCGCCCGTCCCAATTATTTCTTTCGTCTGGTTGTTTAGTAGTCATTAGTAGGGGATGAGGAGAAAGAAGTGGAGGAAATTAACAACGATAGCCATTATCTCGAGCTTTTTGATAACTAGGTTGATTTTCCTTTGCGTTTGCTGTAACCGGGGCTCTAATGATGACCAGGGTAGAATGGCGGTGTTGGAAAGATCTGTGATGATCATAGTTGTACTCTTCACATATGCATAAGACATATGTGCATAAGATATACCGATATTGTCGGTCTCTCCAAACAATATGTAGGCCACACCTCTCGACGTCGCAAAGTTAGTGAGCATAATCAGGGTCTTAGAAACAACATGAGGAATACTGCTAAATTACCAACTTGAAGTACAATTATCAAATATGACCAAGTACTATTTCCGAGGCTGGCATAAATCTGATATGATCTTCCAAAGATCACAAGGACAGGTCACAGCACGGAGTGAAAGCCAGGTGGACGTTAACAACATGTACTCTTGTACATCTGTATCATCGTACACATGTACCCAAATGACAGGAGCACCGTCGTTTCTATCCAACGCTGTGACAGGAAATCAAACTACCGTCGAGCCAGACCGGTTCCTGGTTCTTTCCCTATTCTCTCTCCCGGCAGGCGTCTAGTTTTGATCAAAGAGGAAAGGACTCGGGGACTCTTGTGCTCGTGGAGGGTTTCTTTGCAGCTTTCCATTCCTAGTTTTTAATTTGTTTTCTGGTAGGATTTTCTAGAAACCGATGTATTTCCCACAAGACGCAGGTGCGACCGACCCTTGTGTCACCTATTACAGGTAGGATGACTGACAAAACAGGGAAGGAGCGATGGACCAAGCCCAGGGCATAAAGAACGACTGGTGCTCACCTTAACAAAGGGGGCAAGGTTAATGTGGCGGGAAGGAGCAACCCATTGCTATTATTTATTTTGCTCTTTCCCTATTTCATATCGGTTGCGGACGGTTGCGGGTGCTTGCTGGGACACGTCCCGGTGCTTTCCCCTTTTCTCTCTTGTCGTCACTCTCTAGGGTCCAGTCCTCCCAGCACGGATCAACAAGATACTAGTATCTATATTTACACCGTTGTAGAATAATAAGGTAATCACCACGATAGGGGAATGCCACCGCCACGCTGTTGCGACACTGTTCCCTGCCAGCACGGGGAATGGGAAATTGGTATTGAATTGAAATAAAAGATCGAGTTAATCGGAGAGAAATAGACAATAATGAAAGAGCCAGTGTTACCAAGAGTGCGGAAAGGAAGGAGCGACCGACGCCTTGTTAGCTGCCACATAAGGCAGTATCATTTCGTCAAATAGGGCGCTGGAAAGACGCCGAGTTTATGTAAGATATCTTTCCTGATAAAAAAAAATAAAAAAAAAAATAAAAAAAAAAAGGGCACGGATGACGAGAGACGGTGATATGACACGGGGGTCCAGTTGAAGGCCCACGAAGCCGAGACTTGTGATGTATCTTAAGATACAGCAGCGTACGACATACAACGTAGTGGTGGGTAGCATGAAAGTTGGGGGTGGATACAGCGAGACTGCCACTGCCTTGGAGTCAGAGGAGCGATGGTGAACGGAGACGGCACGGAGCGGGATATTCTTTGCTCAAGTTGATATGGGCACCTCGAGGAATAATAAAATGAAAATAGTAAGATGTACTTGTAGCTAGAAATGCAAGGTGAATACATTCTAAGCATGTCAAGCAAGGATGAAGAAAATCAAACAGGGGATTGTCAGGAAATAAGGACACCTTCTGATATAGAGCGATGCAGCTGCAAGCTGCATGGGTGGGTTTATTGGCAGCGATGTGTGGCGGGGGGTGATAAGAGGAAGGGGGGATGCATGGTGCAGGCGATACAGGTCAGACTTTTTACCAATCTAGACTACCACCATCAAGGCGATAATTTGATTCTGTTTTTATATATATATATAAGATATATAGATAGTTTACGAGTCTCAGATAGAGAGAAGCTCATGGCTTTGCAAGTTAGAAGTAATAAGACAAATAACAACATAGCAATGGAAAATGTCGAAACTTGGACGACCTGTCGGCAATTTGTATCTTGTCTATCGTCTGTCGTCTCATCTATTATCATCTATCATTTATCATCTGTCGACTGTCTTTGTCTGTAGTATCAGGCGCTATCTTTTATTGCTTCGTACGAAGTACCTGTTAGTCGCAATGTTCGGAGTATCTAAAGTATCTTTTTGCCTCCCCCATACTCTTCCATAACTGTGCAAGTTTACTTTTATTTCGACTTATCCCACAAACTTTACCTTGCCCTGCCGATGCCCTTCACTCGATGAAGAAAGGTCAGAAGCGGGTAGAGACGCTGGCTTTCTAACCTCGGAAAGGTAAGGCGGAGGTTGTCGTACAGGGGAGTAAGGGAGCTCAGGCAGCTCCTTGCTCTTTTGGGCTGTGTAGTATCGTAATAGTGCTTACGCTCGACAATTTCTATTTGCAATCCACCAATGAATATTGTTACCAGCTAGAGCATGTCTCAAGATACACTACAAGGTAGTTGTGATTGGCACCCAAGTCGACATGACAATCATTATTTGAAGGCTCAATTTACAGAGCACAAGAATACGAGTAAATTTACACATGTACTTTTATTGTCAGCTCGATCGCCTTTGATTTTCTACTTTAAGGGGCGGTGGAGTGAAGGAACGGAGTGGATGCCGGGCTGCAAAAGCCACGCTAGAATTGCTACTAGCATCAGCAAAACTAGCGAGGGTGCGGGTGACTTGAAGACAAAACAGAATGCAAACGAGGAGTGACAAAAGTTACGAAGTAAAAGCTAAAAAGCAAAAAGAAAGAAGCAGAAAAGCAAGTAAAATGCTACAAAAGATGCGCCGTAAGATGGCTATTAGAAGTGTGTGTGGAGAGCCGCCGAAATAAAGAAGTAAAGTAGTGAAGAAAGAAACCAGACATGGCAAACAAGGTTATGGGAGAGAAGGACAAGGAAGACAAAAGGAAGGCAAGCAAGACATGCAGTGAGACACAGATATGAATAAGAAAAAAAGAAAGAAAAAAACTCATGGACTCTTAAACCAGATTGACAGGAGGCAAAATTGAGACGACCGGAGACGGGGAAATTATAATTTGCGTTGGAGACTTTGATTTGGGAGAGACAATAGTGCCAAACATGATACAGCACTTACGATACACGGTGTATGTGAAGGTGTGATTATTTTTGATGCCAACGAACAGTAGGGAAGGCGAAAAAAAGGGCAAAGGCAAAAACAAAAGGTCATGAGGCCGTGACGGGCTTCATGGCGTAAAGAAGCTAAGGTGAGGAGAAGATGATATGAACCAGGCAGAGGCAAATACCGGCGTCTGTTGTCGTGCTTCAATCTGTGCTCGTATGGTCTCAAAGACTCAGCTCATCACTAAACGTTGTCTTTGATTTCCTGTCCGGATGTCAGTTTCCCGTAGAGTCTTTGTAATACCTTTATTGTAATATATTGAGTCAAACAGCTCAACTGAAACTGCAAACGGCAAAGAGACAAAGGCTCATTCATAAATATCGGGATCTAACGACCTAATAGCCAAATATTGAAAGAAGGCAAAGGGAGGGAGCGAAGAACATTTTAGAAAGTACAGATAAGGCCAATATATGGAGTGCTCTAGACGGGGAAACGCCGCGAGATTCAATAAGAAATGATGCATCAGATGCCTGTCCTACTACTATTAGCAAATCATCGAGTTTAGTCGGTGGCCAATGGGAGAGAGACAGGTGTACATCCAGTGCAAATGCGCACCCAAGCTGCTCGAATAGACTCAAGCGAGACTGCGTTTTACACCTGCTCAACTGACTCTCAAGTTCACGGTCCGCTCGAGTTGACTGGACAGTTATACTTTGCTTGCAGTAATAAGTAGCTATTGGCATAAATATGCCTTGAAGTAATGTAATGCCACCTGATGACGAAACATTAGCTAGACAGTCCAAAGTATAAACTAACTGTCACGATAACCATCGTCTACGCCCAGAATCATGTCAGCCCATTCTGGTGACAATCAGAGTGAATGGTGAGTCGCTATACTTCATCACCGTGAAATCCACCACCCTATAGAATAAGCACTGGCAAAGGTCTTTTGGTCATAATACAACATAGAGTTAAAGCCATGTATAAATTTGTTTATCAATGTAGCTGTGTTCGTGGGCAGTCTGTCTAAGCGCGCAGTCCAAACTGTTGATCATCTCGGACCTCGTCTGGCTTAATGCCAATCATGAGCATGACTTATGAGTTATGAGGGTCGAAGCAGCTAAGTGAAATCCGACTGCGAGTTATATCGACTCTGAACATCAAATATTTTGTCACACTGGCTACATTTGAGGAATGTTTACACCTCATGTATTACTCAAGCGACGCCGTCTCTCATCCTGCCCTTACTGGCCATACAGCGAAGAATCACAGCCACGTCTGGCACATACCCGCAGGCTCATTTTCAGACCCCATCTCTTGGATATAAGAAAACTAACCAGAAAGCAAGGACTATAATTTTTTAAAAGAAGACATGTCGTTGACGCCACGTGACTGTTCCCGACAAGGAAATATCGCGATGCCCTTCTTGGGAAGGAACCTCCGGGTCTCGATGACGAAAAGGGAAGGATCGAACCGTGGTCCCACAACTTATGAGGTTACTTGCATACATCGGGCATTTGTCTCTTTGTGTGTTTCACCCATTGCATAAACAAGTAGAAATTATTGGTGACATTACATTTGCATTTAGAGTGACTCTCATCCTCTCATATGTAATTTAAACAATTAGCTAAACAACCTTCTCAGGCTCTTTGCTTGAGTCGGCAGCTTCGACTGCCGACCTCGCAACATGGTGCTCGGCAAGCACATCACCATGCCGACGGTAAGCCTCCTCCATGCTCCAGTTAAAGGGGCTTTCAATTGAGAACAGAGCATCAATAGACTCGAGAGATCGGTCGGCCGTCTCCGGGTAGAAGAAAAAGACAAAAGGAATCCACAAGAGGTTGAGGCCGGCAAACAAAAAGTATGTGCGGCTTTCCAGCTTGGCAAACATGACGGGGTTTACGAGCACGGTCCAGCCGACACCAATGGCCCAGCCGGTAATACCAAAGCCATTTCCCTGGGCGCGCATGTCCGACGACCAGATCTCAGTCGGGATCAGAAATGCCACTGTGCCCCAGGTTGCTGCATAAAACAAGTTGAACAAGAACAGCATTGTCACAGCAGCGGGGGCATACTGTGATACTTTGCTGGGATTGTGGCGCGCGGCTTCGTACAGGCTAGCAGCAATCAGGTTTACGGCAAATAGACTAAAAGAGCCACCCATCAAGCACTTGCGGCGGCCGAGTCTGTCAACTATCTGGGCGCTGATAATGGTACCGATGATGCCAATTGTGTTGATACCACCGGCGAGACCGTTTTGTGTTAGGTCTGTGTAGCCAGCCTGCTTGAGAAGGACGGGTGAGTAGGCCGTGACGGCAGTGATTCCCGTCCATGAAGCCATTATTTGCAACCACAGACACAGCCAAGCACGACGGCCCAAGTGGTGGCCAGGCTTGCCGCCACGGCCGGCGAGGATTTTGGCAAACTGAAGGGGCGAGCACTTCTTACTTTCCTTGGCGGCAGCCACAATCTCCAAATACTCGTCCTTGACGTCGGCATCGTAACGACCGCGCACATGCTTGAGCACCTCGCGTGCCTCGTCAAAACGACCTACGGACGCAAGATACCGTGGACTGTCGGGAAGGAGTCGTACACCGAGCAGGAGGAGCAGTGCGGGGAATGTCTGGAATGCGAGTAAGAAGCGCCAGCGCACGTCCGAGTAGCCATTGTTGACAAAAGCCAGGCCAAACGAGATCCAGTAGGCGAACGAGATGCCAAGGTAGTTGGCTATGAAGACGTAGCCCAGGTAGCCACCTCGGCGACGGGCCGACGAGACTTCGGACACGAGCACGGGAGTGATACCAGTAAGGGCACCAGTACCAATGCCGGTAATGACACGGGATACAATCATGAAGTCGCTAGACTGGGAAGCTGCTTGAAGAGTACCACCGATAAAGGCAAAAAATGCAGCTATGAACAGACCATTGATACGACCGATCCGGTCAGCAGCCCAGCCACCGACAAAGCAACCAAAGATACAGCCTAGGTAGTAGACAGAGACGATGCCGCCCTCGTGGACAGTGTCGGTGATGGTACCATCAGGAGTGCCGATGCCCACCTCGGAAACGTACGTAGGCGAGGCGTTAACGCCGCCCATGACACCCTGGTCATAGCCTTCGAAAAAAATGCTGATAAGGGAGAATGTTTGAATGGCAGTATTGAGCTGGCGAGGCGAGAACCCCTTCCAGAGGGTAGTGTAGCCCATGATGGCCCGAGCTTCTGAGTTTAAAGGAATGGTGTAACGTTGTGTATAAGTGTGAGTGGAAGGGAGATAGTGATTGTGTAAGTGAGAAGGGACGTGCATGTACTCCGAATAATATTCTTATATCCTGAAGCGTATGTTTATTCCACAAACGATGTGTCGGCGGAGAAATAAAGTTGATAAAATAATGATTGGAAGATGATAAACAGAGATGATGGGAGATGACGGGAGAGTGAAGGAGCGGGAGGATGCAGCTTTATATACATAAAAAAAGCCCAATTTATAAAGTTGATGCACATGTCAAGTACAAACTCACAAAGAGTACATCGCATGTACATGGAAGATAGTGAGTCGTAGGCAAGGTGCGAGACCCCGGGCGAGTGACAGAGCGAGTGACTGGGCGAGTGAATGACCGTGGGTATTTTGGCAGGTATTTCGTGTTCATGAGCATATTTCTGCAAGTGAGCTGCAGGTGAGGCCGTTCAATTTCGGAAGCACAGTACTGGTGGCGAGCAGGAGCACAAGTCGAGACGTAAAAACAAACAGATCGAGGGCGGGCACGGCATCAAAATGTCTTCACACACACACAATCAAGCGCAGGCGCACGTACACGGTATACGGGAGCCATCATCAACAAACAATGGCCTGATGTTGACAGCCACTTCGGGCACAGAAGCATGTATGCCCGGTAGAAACGTCTGGCCCCCTTTGCAAGTACCTCGACTTCCTATAAGGTGCTTGGTATGTGTTCCGAGGACGGTGGTTGGTCGTATTTGCGAGAAGATAGTTGGCAAGGAAGCACCAGAGTGGAAAGGAAGAATCGGTGAGAGAGGCAGAAGGACGAACAAGGGTAGCAGGGACCCTCATTGAGGTGTGGTAGGTACTTGTAGAGGTGTAAGGGTGCAAAGTATTACAAAGTATGAAGGAGGATGGGAGAAGCAAGCAAGAGATATTAAAGAATATCTAGTGTTTCTTAAATTCGCAGAAGCCAAATAGGAAAAGGTACAAAATCAAAAGAAGGGCAGCCAAGAAAGAAGGATGAGAATTCGGGATAATAACGGATGTCGTACCAGTGTCGGGCCCGGGGTGGTGCAGACTGAGGGAGAGAATGTGTGCCAGGGTCGGCCAGCCAGGGTCGGAGGATTTTTTTCTTCTAAATTGTCTAGACATTTGAGAACGGTTTGATCCAACGGTAAAAGACAGAAGTCTAGAGACTGGAGTCTAGAAGAGACTTGAGACCAAACAAATGCAAGTGAGGTCAGAACAAGATGCCTGCAAAGGCGATTGGAACTCGACAATGAGCTTCAGGTGGGGGAACGGTGTGTTTGAATAGAGACAATATGAGACAATATGAGATAATACAGATATAATACAAAGATACAATGAGATAAATTGAACGTATGTGAATATAGAGATAAATCAGAGAGGACCAGACGAGACAATTATGGACTAAATTTGGAGATGAGTTATTAAGAATAGACTGAGAATAGACCGCAAGGATCAGAGCGTGCAATGCATGATTAGACAGAGCTATTTCTTTTCTTGTCGGTTGGAGGGATGAGTTGTGATGAGGGGAGAGTAAGCAATGGATGTGATCACGAAAGAGGGCAAAAGTCAAGATACATTTTGCTAGAATAGACGGAAAAAACAGACGGCATATTCCGAATTCCGAACACGGTATGCAGGTGATCGACTGGCCTTTCCCTTCTCTTTTTCTTATCTCTTCTTCTCTCTGATTCTTCA
The DNA here is from genome assembly GCA_029298975.1 of Ophiostoma novo-ulmi subsp. americana. NCBI lineage: Eukaryota > Fungi > Ascomycota > Sordariomycetes > Ophiostomatales > Ophiostomataceae > Ophiostoma > Ophiostoma novo-ulmi. The sequence continues at coordinate 1,907,420 of JANSMA010000003.1, read as the reverse complement.
AATCCTGTGGATATTATGAATTATGAGCTATTATCTTCATTCTTATTTCTTATATTTCCTCTTCTCATATTCACTCTCACCGACCTCTAGTCTTCTGACCTCTCTGCCTGCCTCTATTAATCTGCTTTAATTTTTTTTTTACCGCCTCTGGCCATTTGCTGTCATCAAATTTTAAAATTTGCCCTCTTTTGTCTAGGATCCTTGAAAGCTAGGACCATGTGTGAAGTAAAGGATTGCCGTATTAATCAATAAATAGACCAAATGCCGGCATGTAGCCACAGTGGCTGGTGCCGCTCACCCTCTAGACAGAAACCATGTGGCTGGCTCGGCGTGTTAGCCCTTTGTCGTGCTGTTGAACGACGTGAGATGCTTCACCTTGTTAGTAGCTTGTTTGGTTGCTAGATTTGGATTGAAGCCTTGGTGGATGCATGGATAGATTGCTGCTGTCTGGCTATTGTCTGTTGCATGGTGAAACGAGGGTCACACCGTCGTCTAGTTTTTTTCTTCACCTTACTTTTACGACTTACTACTACCGCCTCTTTTTGCCCTTTATTCTACTAATATACTATTCGCCGCCCCCCGTAATATTCTTATATTCTTCCATTTCCTTCACCTCTCTTTCCTTTCCTATCCATTTTTCAACCAGCATACGCTCAGATGACGTAGAAATTACAAAACCAAAAAGCGGTATGCAGAGATGGGGATGGAAGATATTAGTCATATATAAGATGCAAATAGAATGATTACAAGAGTGGGAGAACTGGCGGGTGGCTCGGACAGGGTATGGTAGGCGTTGGTAATGCGTATTATCTTGCCATTGATGGCGGTATCGTGTCGATGTCCGATGACTGGCATATGGATACTAGTATATCACTTTTGTCAGTTCCCGCGTCTCGCTTTTCGCATCTCGCTTTTCGCATCTCGCCCTCCTCTTTTCTCGTCTCGTCACTTCTAGAACCTGTTATTGTCTCGTCGTGTCATTCTCATCGTGTCATATTGTCTGGCGGTTAGGCATGCATCAGCAACGGCACTCCGCGACTGTTGCATACAAAGCCACATTGGGGTCCCTTCTTTCGTGTCTGTCAACAGAGGATTATATTCTTGCCCAGTCTAGTAAGGCGTCTTGGTGCAAAGCGTCGGGAACTAGGTCCTCTAGGAGATGGCCGTTGGCTCTGTGTCGAATCAGAATGAATCACGACAAAGTAAGACGAGTCAAGACGAAGGGAGACGGGCGAGATACGCCGAGAGCAGGTCATTTTCTTGGAAGTGATGTTGCAAGATAGCAAAGAACAAGGAGAAATGTGTGAAGATGTGGCTGCCTCCTCTCTGGCTTGTCTTGCCTAGTTGTTGTTGGGCCATGCTATTTGTAAACGATTGCTCGTCGAAGCTCGTAGCTGAACGAGCCTATCTCTCGCTTAACTAAATCGCTGATGAATCATTGTTGATTCGCAAAATCATTAGATATTCTTGTATCGGTATGTATCGGCTATATCGATTGCTTCCTATCGGTCGTCAGCACATGCTACTATGTCCCATGACATCAGCAACGTCAACATGACAAATGCTAAACGCCAGACGTCAGACGCCAGAATCCAGACGCCAAAGTCGTACTACCGATGGCCACGTCTAAATGGATAGATCAAATAATCAGATGAGTAATTACTCCTAACACCAGCTAAACCCTGCAGAACGTGATTGTCATACCAGAGCGGCCCACAGCTGTGATACCGTTGTATCACGTACGCTGCCCTGTCGAGCACAGTACAACTTAATCTCGATTATCTCGATTATCTCGATTTATCTCAACTCTATCTCAACGACGTCGACAAGGCTACGTCTAAGTCGCATGTTAGTCGCATGTAGTCGCAATAGACTCAAGTAGTCGCGTGTCGTCGTATGTAGTCAGGCTTGACTTGCACGAGGCTGTGGCCCGCTTAGCCGCGCACAGAAGGCACATCCCGTTGCTCTTTCCCTGTTTTTCGAGTTTTTTAATGTATTATTATTGATGCTGAGTCACCACTCTGCCGTGCTGACAAGTCATAGACTCATAGACAAATACAACGCACACAAAACAGGCAAGTAGACACACAGACAAATAGACAAAACAAGGCAAAGCCCGTGTAAGTGGTGGTGTGCACGGTGGCCGCTTAGCCGCACACCCGGTCAGCCGTTTAACCCCATCTGCATCACCACCACCACATTCTCTGTGTATCTCATTGTGTCACTCATCTCTTACAAGGCTGTATCTTTTGCAACCCAATGATACTTGCCACCTTGTGCTTATTGATCACAAATATTAAAATATTACTGATACTTTTCACCGGTCAAAACTAGACGGGCCCACCGGCCCAGGAGAATGGGGCACACCCTGTGGTTGATGCCAGCATGCCTCGTGTCATCCACTGGCAAAGCGCCTGCTGGGTTGCTCCTTCCCTCTCAGCTTTGAACTTCCCCATCCTCCTTCCCGATTCAATTCTGCCTGCATGCTGGCCTATATAGCGAGTATCGCATGCCATTCTGATTTCGGATCCCGATGACTATATCTCTCGATGCATCCCGACATAATATTATATTAATAAATGGAGAAGAGGCCTCTTTTAACCCCATCAATCCCACCAGTTTCATCACGTATTCTCGTCACTTTTGGAATCAACGATCCCTCCGTCAACTACCTCGCTAATCCGCTTATTTCCGTGATTCCCCCAGATTCGGCTTGCCGCATCTGCCCAGACCGCGATAGCTCACTCTCGGACTGTTTATCTATTCTGCTTTGCTCGTGGTCTGCTCTAATTTTGGTTCCCGAGAGAGGTGTGTGGAGTGCATGCGGATCGCCGTGAGTCCCATCAGTTCCAAGCCATAGTCCCTCTAAGTCGCTCTATGCAGTCTCATCGGCCCTATCCCGACACAACAATAGCCCGTCGAGCTGTCCCGCGTTGCCTCCGCCTTGTTCTTTTGTCCATTTCAAGCGCTTGCTTCTTCGTGTGTTCTGCCGTCTTCGCTACCTCGTTGCTACCGTCTCTGCTACCATCTCTGCTACCCTTCCTCCTTCCCCCTTCCCGACTATGATTTCCAAATAACCCCGAGGCACTCTAGTGCTCCAATTCTACTCATACGCTAGCACCACTCTCGATGTTCGCTTGTCCAAGCTGCATACACGTTCGTCACAATACTGGTCAATGGTTACCTTTAAACGCCTTCGTCTATCACACCCATGTAGCCTGGTACATGTGTCTTCATATCTATCCCCCAACATTCACCCAACGTCCGCGCCAACATACTCGCACTAAGCATACAGACTACAGACAATATCTACCTCATCCACACCATTTCTACAATATCCACACACTCCTAAGAGCCTGCCTCATCTCATCCACCCTTTCGACGACATAATCCTCCTCACTTAGCTCAACCAGGCAATGACCTCGCCGCATTGCCCGACTTGGGCTTCACTCCGACTATAATCCGTACTTGCATCTCACCCACCCCTACCCTCTCTACCTCATCTTCATCTTCCATGGTTTGCTATGGTCTACCTGGTCTGACCCTCCGTCAACGTGAGTCTTTTATTCTTCTGTTGTAGCAATGTAGCAACTTGGTGATACCCTTCAACCATATACCGCTCAACCGACCGTCCACTTTCCGACAGCTTGCGAAAAACACGGTCCGTCGACCCCCCTCGTTGCACGTAGACTGCAGATTGTTTCAGTCTGCAGCTAATATTGACCAGACAAAGCAGCTACATTGACTACAATTACCCACACCTTCCTCACAGATCACTCCTCAGTCTCTCCTCGCTCTCTAGTCTGTAGTATTAAAGCCTCTTGTCATATACAAGACCAGACATCAACCGCCATGACAGCCGTGTTGCCTTGTGGCCCGTCCGCTTTGGTGTTGTCTATAACTGTGCGTGCCGCCGAGGCGGCCGTCCTTGCCGTCCTAGTGATCTAGTGCCACGCTCTTACATCTCCATGTCATCTCCAGGCCATATCCATTATCAACGTATTCCACTTTTTTCCCTCTCTTTCAGACGTTTTCATTTGCTTAAACTATGTGCAAGTTTGCCTGACAGCCTTTTTTTTATATTTCTTTTTATTCATTTATGCTACATTCTACTGCTTGTCGTTTTATTGTATACAACCACCCCCCCTCTCCTCTACCAGAGTGCTCCTGGTCGCGATGCGGCTCGCTAGAAGAGGATATCGCGAAGCAAGATGGCCGGCGAGAGGGAGGCTGAACGAGGCAAAGAGTGACGAGATGATGCACACTCGATGCAGCTTTGAAGGAATATCATCAGATATAGAAAAACTATCATATTGTAATACATGTTATAATACAACCAGTATATACGCCAACCAAGACAACATGCACAGATAAGCCTCACTAAATCAATATTTGTTCACCAACACACGTCTTACTCGTGTTGATGCCACACCAGGTGGCCTCTTGCTGTCCATCACACCCTTTAAGTTTTTATTAGTATCTCTCGACTGGTTTTCAAATGTGGCCTATGCATTATCTCGACCCTCCATCACTTGTCTTATTTTCGTCACATTCGTGTCGAGTATCTTCTCTTTTCGTTCCTCTCTTTGCCTTTTTTTATAGTATTTGATTTTATAATATTTATCTATTTATATCCCATCTTATTCTCTGCTCCTATTCCTTTCTCTTTCCTCGTTTGTATATCTTCTCTCGAGCTGCTGTTTTCTTTCTTTTTCTTTTCTTTCTTCCTTTCTTCTCTATCTTCTCTATCTTCTCTATCTTCTATATTCGATGCCATCCTCTCTTGTCTAAAATAGCCCCGACATCCTTCTTTGTTTATACCCCCTTCAGAGTTCAGCTCCTTTCTCGTTAATCTACAGATTTGTGCATCCAATACTCCAATACTACCCTGCTTCGTTTATCACACTCTACAATAGCACAAGAATACTCCTATAGCCAGCACTGTGCAGTCAAAAATGACACAGACCCCAACGCCCAGCAGTACCCCGGCCCCTAGCCAGCCATTGGACTTCAAAGTCCTCGGCATGAATAGCGGCACATCCATGGTAAGCCAACCAATGAGGAGTGCATGTTTTGAGGGGTTGAGCATTGTGCAAGAAAAAGGAAAAGAAAATCATGTAAAGCTGGTAAATGGGGTAGAAGTGATAAAAAGAAGATTTCAAAGGAGATAAGAATAGGAAGACGATGGGTATCTAAGCGGGAAAATGAAAAAAACAAATAGAACTGAAGGAGAATAATAGAGTCGAGAAAACAAACAAGATATCAGATCGTTCAAAGATGGCCGACTAACAAGCAGGATGGCATTGACTGCGTCTATTGCCACTTCCGCCAGGACAACCCCGAGGCCCCCATGCACTTCTCCCTCCTCAAGTATGGAGAGGCTCCCCTCGACGCCGAGCTCAAGAAGCGTGTCCTCCGAATTATAAAGTACGATAAGGCCTCGGCCTCGGAACTGTCTGAAGTCAACGTCCTCCTCGGCGAGGTCTTTGCTGCCGCTGCCATCGAGTTCTGCAGAGACAATGGCATCGACATCAAGACCGAGGTTGATGCTATTGGCTCTCACGGCCAGACTATCTGGCTCGCCAGTATGCCCGACAGGGGCATTCCACGCTCTGCCCTGACCATGGCAGAGGGCACGTTTATGGCTGCTCGCACTGGTGTCACGACAGTCACGGATTTCCGCGTCTCAGACCAGGCTGCTGGCCGCCAGGGCGCGCCCCTGATTGCCTTTTTTGATGCTCTTCTGCTGCACCACCCAACCAAGCTGCGCGCGTGCCAAAATATTGGTGGCATTGCTAATGTCTGTTTTATTCCGCCGTCGGGGCCCGAGGATGCCTACGACTTTGATACGGGCCCGGGCAATGCGCTGATCGACGCCGTCGTGCGCCACTATACCGGCGGTGTCCAAGAGTACGACAAGGACGGTGTCATGGGCAAGCGTGGCACGGTCAACCAGGCCATGGTGGACAAGTTCCATGCCAGCATCCCGTACTTTAGCTGGGACCCACCCAAGACGACTGGCCGCGAAGTGTTCCGGGACACGCTGGCTGACGAGCTGGTTGCTGAAGGTGCTGCCCTTGGCATGTCTGCCGACGATGTAGTGGCGACCGTGACGCGGATAACGGCGCAGGCCATTGTGGACCACTGGCGGCGCTATGGCCCGACAGATCGTCCAGTGGACGAGGTGTTTATGTGTGGCGGCGGTGCGTACAACCCCAACATTACCGACTATATGAAGGAGCAGTTCCCGCATATTAAGATGTATATGTTAGACGACGCGGGCATTCCGGCGGGTGCCAAAGAAGCCGTGACGTTTGCATGGCAGGGCATGGAGGCGCTTGTCGGGCGCAGCATTCCTGTGCCGGACCGAGTCGAGACGCGCCGTCCTTATGTGCTGGGCAAAGTGAACCCTGGCGAGAACTACCGCACGGTGCTGGCCAAGGGCATGTTGTTCGGGGCAGGGCGTGCCCAGCTGGACCCAGTTAAGTCGATGATCAACTATGTCGACGGCAAGGTCTTTAACAACAAGTGGTAGTGATTGCTGGGGTTGAGGTGTCGTTTGATTTGGCTTTTGGCTCATGCACTGTTCCTTGATAGTACGATTGTTGCAGTTATCTGGTTTATATCCAATATACGATAATACGATATACGGATTAGATCAGCCTTTGTTACCAATCAAAAGTGATGAGATCAGATGGAGCAGACAGATCAGACATATCATAAGATCAGATTAATCAATACGACATTGTCCATCGCTAGACAGCGTGAATGCAAAATGACATGTGATATATTCAGCGCCATTTTAAAGTGTAGTAATAGAAAGAAGTATTAAGAATAAGCAATTATACCCGGATGAAGTCATATATATATATAGATAAATAAATAGATAGATAGATAGATAGATAGAAAACCACATCATACATTTAAACGCCGCAAAATCTCCTTGGTGTACCTGGTATAACCCGACCCTATATATGCTAACCCAATAATAATGAAATAAATAATGAAATAAATAATGAAATAATGAGGAAATAAGATAAAGAAATAAGAAGTGAAGAAAGGGAGATAAAAAGATATAAAAAGAAATATAAAACGAGACGAATCATAACCCATAATGTTGCTAAAAAGAAAGATAGTTGTTGGACACGGCAAATGGCCATGTCCAGTCCTGCAACAGCTCGTCGGGCACGTGGAACTGCATATCGACGTCTGCTGTAAGACCGGGCCCTGTGGCCGATGTGACCCACGAGACGGGGCCGCCGGGCACACCTGGTGCACCTGGCCCAGTGATAGGGACACTCCCGGGTGGTGGTTGTGGAATACGTCCTGGCGGGTCATATAGCGAGCCTGGTACTGCTGTTGGATGCGATGCCTGAGTATGGGAAGACGGTGCAAAAGCGTGCTGGCCAGGCGGCTGCTGCAAATGGTGAGACTGGTGTGAAGGCAACTGCTGCTGGTATAGATGGGAGTGTGCATGGGGATGAGAATGTTGCTGTTGCTGCTGATGAGACTGCTGATGAGACTGCTGATGAGTCTGCTGCTGAGAAAAGGCAAGACTGCCACTACTCTCACTAGATGCCATACATATGCCACCATTGGCATCGGTAGGTGGTATGGCCGGCGGCCCTGTTGCCCGGTAGCCACCACCATTGCTGCCACCAACCTGAGGCTGTGCCTGCGCTTGAGGATGGTCAAACGTGCGCGAGATCGGCGGCGACTCTATTTTGGTTGCAATCGCCGTGTTGTTGGTCGGCCGAGGAGTTAGCGCGCCGCTGCTGGTGCTATTGTTGCTGCTGCTCGTGTTGCTGGTGACGCTATTGTTTCTGTTTTTGGCACCGTCACTGCCATTGCTTCCGCCGTTTTCTTGGGTGATTTGGCTGCGCACGCTGTAATAGCTTTCGAGACGCGAGACGAGTGTCCGTAGCCGCCGGCTGGTTCCTGCGCTCCTTTTCAAAAAGGTCTCAAGACTTTCTAGCAGCACGGCCATGGATAGCAGCAGGTCGCGCACGAGGCCATAGGCGTTTTCTGACAGCGGGCCTTCCATGACGGTGCCCAGAATAACGCCAATGCCGCCAATGTGGTAGATGAGTGGTGCACTAATGGCCCGCATGTATTCCCGGGGCACCTGGTGGAATGTTTGCAGCACGTTGTGGACGACTGTGCACTTGCGTTCGGTATTGACCTCCACCTCGAGTGACAGGTGGACCATTTCCAAGAGTGCCATGGTGGCCTGAATGTTGGCGGCTTGGAAACCAAAGATATCGCGTCCTATATCACCCGTAGCAGGCTCTATCTGCTTGAAGACGGCAGGCAGAGCCGCGTAGAGCTCGCTCACGCGGTCTTGACTGGATACGCGAAACGATCCGGGTGTGGTGGACTCACCAAGCAAGTTAAACTTGGACGACCGCGAGCGCAGCTTGTTGAGGTTGTGCTCGAGGATACGGTAGAGATCGGTTGTAAAGTTCCAGCCAATCACCCAAGACGGAGAAGAAGAAGAAGAAGAAGAAGAATTCTCATCAGCTGAAGGCCTGGGTGCGTTTGACATTGGCTCGTCATCGCTCGAAGAGGAGGAAGGCGGACCCCCTTGTGACTGCTGGGACTGCTGCTGCTGCTGCTGCTTTTCCCAGTTTCTCTGTTGCTGTTGTCTCCGCTGCTCTAGCCGGTCTTGCTCCAGCTCCGTCATCCCAGTCGGATACTGGACCTTGGCATGACTCTCCTGAAAGTGTATGCAGCCGTCCCAGATGATGCTAGTAAAGACGTCGAGTGTGTACGTGGACCAGTACAACCGACGGCGCTCCTCGATCTCGGTGGCGTGAAGGCCGGGTGGCCAATTGGTCTCGTCGTGCCAGTTGTTGATAGCCAGCAGCGTGAAATAGTGGCCGATATACTTTTGCATGACGGCAATCTTGGCATCCTGAATACTGGCGATGCTCAGCAGGGCTAGCGCGCGCGAGTAGTCAAAGTCACGGCACTGCAGGATGTCTTTGGGCAGGGCCTCTTCGGCGGCAGCATAGAATATCTCAGGCGGCATATCAATGGATGCAGTCATGGCGCTACTCAAGCTGCTACTCGAGGTAGCTGACACAGCTGCAGAACCATTGCCTGAAGAAGTGCCGGCATTGTTTGACGACAGCGCGCCATCACGCGCACGGGCGCATGCCAAGGCACAGGCGGCCATGACAGAGCAGAAGAAAGCCCGGTTCTCAACATGCTCAAGCGAGTCGAGGCGGCGCTGCAACCGTACGGGATCGAAAAAAGGGAAACTGGCTGTCAGATGGGGTCACAATACGTAATTTAACACATGAAATATATGTAATATAGACAAAGAAAGAGTGCATACATTGGAAAGACTGTTTCGTGATAGATAGCGGCAAGACGTTTGAGAGTGGGCGTGGAGGTGTGAGCAAAGGCACGCCAGGTCGGACTGAGGCGTTCGGTGGCAATATGACCGCCATCTTCTGTGGTCGCATGCAAGAGAAGGGCGGGAGTGTTGTGTGAGGTGGGAAAGGATGTATGCTGGCGGTGGATGATGGCTTGGGAATCGTGGTAGCTGCTCTGGCCGATAAAAGATAGAGAGCCCGGCCCCGTAGTGGCGGCCGCAGACGAAGATGATGGGCGCGACGGCTGGGGCGAGCTGCGACCGCGACGCGACGGACGCGCATAGGTGCACGGGATATCAAAATCGGCACAGTTGCGGCAGCGGGCGCCTGCTGTATCGCCGGGAGCGTCCTGACATTTGATGCGCCGCTTGTGGCAAAAGTCGCAGGCCTTTGAGATACGCAGCAGACGCTGGGGTCGTGCAGACGCAGACGCAGATGTAGATGTAGATGTAGATGTAGACGTAGATGTAGATGTAGGAGCAGGAGCAGGAGCAGGAGCAGGCGCTGGCGTAGGCGTAGGCGTAGGCGTAGACGATGGGGAAGCCATGATCATGCAGAAGCAGAGCTGGCGGCGACTAATGGGTGAGACATGGGGTGGCAAAGGGTATGAGAGGCGGTGTAGATAATAGATGGATATATGAGAGTCGAGAGACTCGAGGATGAGGGCTGAGGATCGAGAAGTGAGAGAAGAGACGACTTGGGTAGTTAAACGGTGACAAAAAGGACGAGGGGAAGAGGAGGTCAAAGATGAGGATGACGACGATGGCGGCGACGACGACCCAGATGGAGAGGGTAAACAAAGCTTGTGCGACACGGGATGCTATTGTCCAATGATGTAGACGACGAGAAGATCGAGTCGTGGATGCGCGAACGGGTTGCTGACAAGTCGTGACGGGTCGTTGACGGGTCGTGATGGATCGTAAGTTCGTGGGATAGGTGAGGCTGCGATGCACCCGTAGCCCAAGCGAGTCGTCTGTCGCTGTCGGTTGACGGACCGTCCCTGAAATATGAAAAGTCCCCGTTCTTTTGGACCTATAGGACTTTAGGCTTTAGAGCGCTTTAGGGGACTCCTTAGGGGGAAGGTGCGACCAGTGAATGAAGTGGCGAAATGAGCAGCAGAAAAGGGAAGGCGCACAATCAGGTTGACTAGAACCGGCAGGCACGACCCTTTTAACCCTTTCCCCATTATCAGATGAAAAGACAAGCGACAATTCGATTCCACATGGCATTTGATAGAATACAGCTTTGGCAGCTTTGATATGGTTATTGACTATTTCAAGCAAGAATAGTTCAAGCAGTTTAGTGATTTCTGAAAAGCAAGACAAACAGAGGCAAGGAACAACGTCAGAAAAAGAAACTAAATCCCCCACATAATCCTCGCCAGCACAGGAGACAATAAGACAGAAAAACTGGGGACTGTCAGCTCGTTAGGGCCACCGTGAGGCGCGAGCATCACTAGCTAAAGAGGGAGCTCACAAGAGAAACCAGAGGTCGACAGAGCTGTGATTAGGGTTCAGATCAAAGGAATACAAGGTTCTACGACGGGAGCACTGACTCAGTACGTAATCACGAGTGGCCAGGATGATGTCGTTTGCTCCTTCCCTGTCTTGTAGCATGCTTGTCCTCACGTGATGGGTTATGTTGATACAACTCTGGATTGCTGCGTGCTATTTTTAGAGCCGTCGAGCTGTCGACTAGAGCGACTGTACTTCCGCTGTACTTTACCTACTTGAGCTAATTACTAATCACAGCGCTAGAGGAAGTAAATACACTTTTCCACGTGCGACGGTCCGTGGCATCACTGATGATCGAGCGTTAATTCATTAGAGTATGATTCGACTTGACTTCCATTGCATCTTGTCATGTACGACACTTGCAAAATAAAAATAAAAATAAAGGGTTGAATATGGAGGGCGCAGCCGTGCTAGCTGAGAGTGACATGGCATCACACAAGTTGTAGACAAGGGCAGCTGGATGGCAACGGTGCATAAGATCAATGTGTGAGATCAATGCGTGAGATGCAATGAATGATATGATCGAGATCGAGATGATCGAGATCAGGAATTCCATGTTGAAAATAGTACATATATGCATGTTCAACTGCGGGAGGACTGCAAAATATATCCAAAAGAAAACGCATATCAAGCTGAAGATGGCTACAGGGTGTTTGAGAATAAGGACTCGGTGTCGCCAAGTCACGAGGCCTCCGCCTGTTGCAGTGTTCGGGCTGCTATAGTGCCGACATTGTCCAGTTATATCTAGAGTTCAGCAGCATATTCAAAGCATTGAATGTATAGGGGGTAGAGGACTATGATGCAGCAAGGAGGGAGAAGATGATGGGATTTATTATTTATTCTCACAAGGCAGACTGTTAAATTGATTAATTAATGATTGGCTGTCAGTTGTTCAGTAATTACTGCAGGTCTTCAAGGATGAGTCGGCAATAGAGCAGGGTTATTGGCCAGGCGGGCGCCAACCAATAGCTTCATATCTTTTTTTACTTTGTTATTAGTTTATTACTCTGTCATAGCTCTGTCATAGTTTATTGTCAGCAGTTCATTGTATTCTCAGGTGGACAACAGCTGCGAAACCAACAGTAGGATCCGATGACTCCTGCATTCTCCCGCCGTCAAAGGAGCGGTGGTGGTAGATGCAGGAACGAATGTCTAATCAGATCGATCTCAGTGATCTATTAAAATCTAATAGAATTAGTCGTGAGATTTATGCACGTATCTATGATTACGTCCTCAACGAGATGCCATGATACGCCTCATGATCGACGGCTTCCAATTTTTGCTGCGCTCTAATTCAGTCGAGTATCTTTCTGATTGATCGTCCAGTCCGTAATCAAGGATAAAGGGAGAACATCACGCGTTTCTTTATACTAGGTGATCAGATCTCCGTAGCAAGAAGCTATTTTTGTCGTGCAGTGTCGTTGTGTATTGTTTGCCGTGTGTTTCTGTGCCGAAGCCGGACAAACAGCCAGCAAAACATTGTATTTTGAGAAGGAAACAAACCTTGCTGCATCTGATCTGCAATCAATAGCCCTACGACTCTACGCCTCGAGGCATACTCGTACGTAGTCTGCCCCTGATATTTCACGATGCAGAGACGGCGGTACCACCGTCGTACTGCAGCTCTTACACCCTCGGAGTATTGCCATTATGTCGATATCGATATTATATATTATTTCCGCATAGCCGGCAGCCCTGTTTGTTGACTGTATATTTACTACTAAACTATCTCATTTCTGGAATTCCTCGTAAAATACACGATGCTTCCAAAAGTCGTAGTTTAATTTGCCAAGAGGGGTCTGGCCCTGGCTTGTGTGCATAAATCACAGGAGAATGCGACCTCTTGCGGGCATGCCAAAGTTGGTAATTCCATGTGGGCAGGTCAATGGAAAATAGGGAATAGAAATAGAATTTAGAATAAAATAGAAAAGACTGTATTACTCAGTAGAGACTGTGCTACGACAACTGTGGACCTCCGTGGATAAGACAGCTCGTGTCGCAGTGGTCGTCGCAGCAGCGTATGGAGTAACGCATTTGTATGCTTACAGCACGGAGAAAGGGGCGAGGCGGTCGAGGCCATTTCCTACCCTACTTCATACCTGGCCAGGAATCTCACAGGGTCAAACTGGTCAAACTGGTCAAACTGGTCAAACTCTGTCCTTGCAAGAAAAGGGCCAAGCATATCCTGCCGCGAAGCCAAGCTTTCGAGGAGGGTGCATCTGTCTGAGCTTAAAGTTTGTTCTGGGTAGAGTTGAGAGGTGATGGTTTATCAGCAGTGATAATGATGATAGCGTTGACGCTGCTGCTGCTGCTGCTGCTGCTGATGAACAATCCCAGGACGGAGAAATAAGTCGCACTTCTTCTGTGCTTGGGCAAAATGGTGGTCGCTCTTTTCGCTCTTCCTGCTTTTTCTCCGATACTATATATACAATCGCTTTGTATTTCTTCCTCTTTCATCAGTATTTTCTCTCTTTCTCTCTTTTATCCTCCCTCGTCTCTGCCTCTGTTACCCCTGTTTCATGCGGCTCGTGCTGGCGTCGCATTGAACGACGTCCGCGACGGGCATTGCACCGGATTCGAGTTGGTGGGGCTCCACTTATACCACTTACACTGGCTAGTCGATTTGTGTACTCAGTACAAAGATGGAGGAAAGAGCTAGCACGGCGATTAGTCAGGGCGCTACAGATCATTACAGGGCATCGCGGCCGCTCTGGAGACCCTATAAAGCCCCACAATGCTTGGGATCTCCACTAGATTCAGCTATCAGAGCCCCCGTCCAAGCAGCCAAAACTCTCTCTCAACCACATCTGAAACGCCGCCTGCCGCAGATCCACCATCGACAGGCCAGAATCTGTCGACTCTTCTATCTGCCTGTCTCTTTTTTCCTCTTTCTTCCACTTGTACTGCCAGTACCATACACATGCAATACAGGGACGTGCTTTGTCATGCGACTTCTAGAGAACATAGAGAGATAGTAAAAAGTAAAGAGGAAGGAACGGGCGGCTCTGGCATTGACAAGAGAGTGCTTTCCCAATGAGGAAGACAACGCCAGCCAATCACAGTCTTTTTCACTTATACGGGCCGCTTTATACCAATTTAATTATGATTAAGTTTAATGTTCACGACATGCGACATCCACCTCCCCCCGTCTCTCCGTCTCTCCGTCCCTTTTTCTTTTCCTCTATTATTACGTATCCCAGATATTATTAGACTTTATCTTGAAGGTATTTTAACTTTGCTTGGCTTTTTTGCCTCCTTCTTTTCTCATGTCTCCCATGTTCCCGCTCAAACTCACCTCACTCTCGTCGAGGCCCAGGCCGCTGCATCCATTGTCGACCCCCCCCCCTCTCCGTGGCCTGTGTAGTCCTCGTCCGTCCTCATACTGTTTGTTAAGGCTGCTTCTATTTCCTCTGTTTCTAAAATATCTTGCGCATAGACACAAACGGCAGATTCCACTTTATAATACCTTACCATCTGCCTCAGCTTGTGCCAGTCTCATAGGGCTTGCGTATGCCTGTGCGATCTATGTGACAGCCTTCACTCCGTAGTATGGAAATACTCTCTCTAAATCTAATCCTCCTAATACTCCTCTCTGATCATACTTCGTACCAAGACCCATGTCTAATGCAGCCGTAACTGTTGCAGTGGTATCGACAACGTTCGGTTTTGCTTGCCATGCACCCCATTACCATCGTAGAGTCCCACTCCATCCTTTTCCAGTGGTCCTCGACCACACCCACACCTTTTTCTCTCTCCACCACATCTCTGTTCTCATTCCTTTCCTCTTCTCTCCTTCTTTCCTCCTCCTTCACACCACTCTTCCGCATCATCACCCCCCCTCCATCACCAGTATTCTTCTCTGTTCCAGCTTCACTTCTACTTGTCTGTGACATTGCCACCCACACCGGTTGTGTTTTGGATTCTACATTGTTTTCTATTAGCTGTGCTATTAATATTTTGTACATTTTTTATTTTATTATTATTATTCGCTATTCTCTCCTACTCTCCAAGACTGTACCTCGCTTGTACCTAATTTCTCGGCAGTTCATCGCGCTATCTGGACTACTGCTGCTATTCTCGTCATCGTCAGTTTTTTGGTCTGTTTCATCTGCGTCGATTCTCCCGTCCCTGTCCTCGTTTCTAGTCTTGGTCTTTTCTTGGGGCTCTTGGGTTTTTCTTTTTCTCTTTACTCTTTTGTCTCTCCACTGCCCACTCTCTTTACTTTTGTTTTTCGTTTCTCTCCTTCCTTCTTCGTCTTCTCTCCTCCTCTCCTCTCTCCTCCTCTCCTCTCTCCTCCTCTCCCGCCACGCTATCTCCGTCCATCACGGGTTGGCATCTTCTCTTCGCTTCGTCCTCCTCTTTTTACCTCTTTTCTTTCTCGCCGTCTTGTCCTCGACAGCATTTTTTGTCACTCGCCGACAGCGCCCTTCCTTTACATCGACGCCGGCCGTCTAATTTCACCACATTCTTTTACCAATCGACTGTTCGACACCGTCAATAACAAGCAATATCAAAATCAAAAAATCAAAATCAATATCCAATCTAGCTCTACCAATACCTTTACCAAATATAATCTCAACTCCATACACACCACCAAGATGGCAAACAAAGTCCTCGTGGCTTACGTCGTGGCCGACATCCTTTTCGTCATCATGGGTGCCCTCATGCTCGGCTTCTCCGTCATTGTCCAGCGAATCGTCGACAAGACCCCAACCACCGGCACAGAAGCCGTCATCACCCTTCTCTACACAAAGTTCCCCTTGACTGCAGGCATCGTCAACGCCATCTTTTACTTTATCACTTTTCTCTTCACCATTCCCGCCATCATCATGCCCACGCGCGGCTGGCTCAAAATCTCCGGCTACATGGTCGTCCTTACCGCCCTCTTCAGCCTCATCATCGGTCTCGACCTCTGGATTATCACCCTCAACACCAAGGAGCAGTTTTCTATTCTCTGGTCCGAACAGACCTTTGCCACCCAGGCCCTAATGCAGGCCTCTTTCTCATGCTGCGGTTTCTTCAACAGCACGTCACCCGCCTTTGTCACCGACGCCACCTGCTCCAGCCCGGCTGCTGCTGCCCTCGTGCGAGGCTGTGCTGCTCCCATTAGCAGTTTTGCCAACGTCTTTATCGACAACATTTTTACCGCTGTATTTGGCATGTGTGGCATCGGCGGTGTCCTGGTCATTGCCACCAGCTGTCTCGCCAAGGACCGCAAGGAGCGCGAGCGCTTCCGGTATATCGACGAGAAGATGGGCTCCACCCGGACTTTCTAGATATCTACATGTCTACATATCAAGATATATAGATATATAGCCCAATGACAATATGGATACTCGACTACAAAGTAATGCCTGTGGCTGATATCCCCCTTTTTTTTCTTATTTCTCTCTACAAATTCAATTCTATTTGGCACATATTATTTCTCAGCAAGCTGGTTTACTTGGTCCGGTCTTTTCCTTGCTTTCTATTCCCTACTTCTACGTCTTCTCACTTCGCTTCTATCCTGCCGGCCATTTTATTCGTCTGTGTTAATTGTTTATCTCAATTTGTTTGTTTTTCTTGTTTTCATCTCCTTTCAGCTACCTAGTTCTTAGCCATTATTCCCAATCTTACGACTTCTCAATAAAGCGATTAGACTTTTATGAGCAATAGAATCACGTATAAGTCTAAAACTATTACCTCTTCATTAATTTATACTCTACAAGTGCAGTCTTGATCTATGCAACATTTAAATTCGTGCCTCTATATTGAGGTGTGTGGTATCCTGTATCTGATAAGGCAAAACGCTGAAAAAGAGGAAAAGAAGAAAATAGGAAAATAGGAAAATAGGGAAATCAGCAAAACATATAAGTGTGATGTTGTTATACAGGCTGTGGTAAACCAAAAGAAAGGGAACAAAAGAAATATAGACGCCATACTCCTCATAATGTACCCAAAAGAAGAAATGAAGAGAGCAATCATTCTGCAGTGTCGGAACTTTGAGTGTTGTGGGAATCGCCAACATCTACAGTAGTAGCTGCTGGCGTAGGTAGACGGTGCTGCGCGTCCACCGGGGAAACAGCGGCCTCCTGCGTGGGCTGCTCTGGTGCGCCGCCGTCACCGCGAGTCTCGCTGTTCCACCATCCCATACGCCACAGTCCGCCAATAGCCTCTTGTAGCCCACCACTCGTGCTCCGTGCGTTGTGGCTAGCTTCTGCCTCACCACTTGCGCTTGGAGAGGCCATTGACGGGGGGTCCTCTGCAATAAAGCTCTCGCTCACACTCTTCCGGTTTATGCGCCGCGCCTGAAACCCGGCAAACCCGGTCGTCTTGCGACGCCGCCGGAACGACCGCTGGTACGCTGCCACTGCTTCTGCCTCAGCCTCAGCGTCTTCTATAGTCGATCCAAAACGGTCATCCCGCGGAGTCCGCAACAGAGACGGCGAGCCAGTGCTCACGCCTTTCCTAGCGGCTGAGAATGGTGACAAAGGTGAGAATGATGACGGTTGTGGTGTTTGCGGTTGGTCGCTAATAAGGACAGGTAATGTGCTGCTCCGGTGGTGCTTCGCAGATAATGCCTCGGAACTAAGCCTCTGGTCGTTTTGATCTTCGAGCTCATCCCATATCTCGGCTCTCTCAGACCATCGTGACATAGGGTGTCCGGGTGTTCCAGGTGTCCCAGGTGTCGTCGGTGCGTTGATTCCAGACTGTCTGCGTCCTACACGGGGTGTCGTGGGCGTCTTGGGTACGGGTGTTGCGTGTTCGCCATCAGCTGGCGCCCGCTCTGTCGCCGGCGAACTGAAACCAAACGTGTGGTAAGACGACACAAACTTTGATTTCGGCAAAAGACCGCTTCGCTCGCCTACACCGTCGCACTCTGTATGTCTTTCTTCGTCACCGCCATTCGTAATAGTAACATCTGAGCCCAGTAGCAGAGCCTCTTCATCATCCTCGCCCTCCGTGTCGTCAACCATGCCGAGGCCGGGGGCAAGCGTAGACTGGCCAACTGCAGGCTGGTGCTGTTCATCGCTTAAGCGCCATGAAAGCGCAAGCACACCAGACAGCAGAATGGCAGTACCCAAAGAAATCAGGCACGCGCGGATTGGCCCAATAAGGTCCGTTTGTCGGAAGTAAATGAGACCATCTAAGATGGCAATGATGTTGTAGATGCAGAAAACGAGCGGGTAGAGCACCGATGTCGAGACCAGCTTGAGGCCGCGGTGCAAGTAGTACAGCTGTGTGAGGGCCAGCGTGACAAATACTACCACCAGTCCCCACGCCTGCCAGTGGCGGAATTGGTTGTTGCCATCGACAATAGTACGCACAAGCAACTCAACAGCCGATTTGGCCACGAGAAGCGAGTGCGCAGACAAGATTCCGCTGACAATGCCATATGCCAGACCGCGGGCAAGCCGAAAGCGGGATGTTTGTGCCAATGTGACAAAGACAACGCTCGAGACCTCGACAGAGATGGCGATTGAAAGCACAATAAACGTCTGGAGAGACATCCATGCCACAAATGGTGGTCGGACAAGCAGCTCCAGTAGTTCGTTAAGATCGTGTGCAGGCTCAGGGATGGCGCCAAAGATGGCGATCAACACGGCGCCGGAGCACACCAGCAGCGTGCCCCATAGCGACCACCGTGTGAAAGGCTCGCCTAGTATTAAGGTGGCGCAGATGGAGTTAAAGACGAGGCCAGACGCCTGGAGGGTGGAAAGGACTGGTAGTGGTAAAGTTGATATCTGAATGGAACTACCAAGGAGGTTGGCCAGGATGAACATGGCCATGCCGAGCTGCCATCGTCGCCGGTGGTGTGGTGGTCGTCGGGCAATATGGGGGGCTTTTTCGTCTTCGAGGATGTGTGATTTTCGTTGTAGGGTGAGGCCAAGACTTTGTACGCTGGTGGAAATGACTCCGACAACAATTCCGAGCTAAGCACGAGCATGTTAGTAGAGAACGAGGAGCAATCACATTATCACGGCCGGCGCTCGAAGACACGCGTCATCACGACGAGGCGATCGAATGTCCGAATGACCGAATGACACAACATACCGCTATACTCCCGCTCGGAGAGAGCCCGCCAAAGGGAGCTATTGCGCCAGTCTCCATTGCGCAACAAGCATCGGGCAGAGGAAGAGTCGCACGAGACGTCCGATGTTGCTTTCGTCAGGCGATCATAGAAAGTCGGTGTGGTGGAGAGAGAGATTCGTGTGGAGCGAGCAACGGGGCCAAGTAGACGTTGGGGTATGAAATAGTTGAGGCGGTCCCGGGGAGATTGATAGAGTAGAGACCCGATGTCTGGTGGCCAGGAAGCAAAACGAGCGACTTGGCGAGAAAAGTCGGTAAATAGCGGTGCGCTATTGTCGTCGGTTCTCAGGTCAATCTGCTGGGAGAGGCCAGGGAAGAGCGCCGTGGAAACGAGGGTCACACGGGCCGAGAGCGGGCTGGGCAGATCAAGACAATACGTCGAATAGTCTGCAAGGTCTTTAGAGACGTCCAGAGGGCACACTCGGTCGTACAACTGCACAGAGCAAGTCAAAATCGCAGGTATCGACAAAGCCAGAGTTCGTGATTAAGTTGTTTCGTGTCGCCGTATCAGCGGTTCTGTGGTCGATAGCGGGTTGGTCTAATAGGCTGGCAGTCAGATGTGGGCAGCCAGGTGCAAATTAAGGTTGCCTATATAAGTCGTCAATAGCTGAGTGCAGTCTGCGAAGAGTGATGCGAAGAGCAATGTCGAGTATCAATATATCAATATTGTGTTAAGATGATGTTTTGGAGATGTTGTTGGGAAGTATGATGCAGGTGTAAATACAACGGCAGGAGGAAAGAATGAAGGGTATCAAACGGTGGAATGTAATAATACAGCTGTTTGCACCTGCTGTGGTGCAGTGGGTAGAGCTCGGAATGGAAGGTACGCAGGTACGGTGGTGTATTACGCAGGGCAAATATGGGCAAATTAATCACTAAAAACAGGCAAGAACAACTGGCAGATCAGATCCAAGTGTACAAAACAGGAAGGTATAGAAACAATAAAGTAATCATACGGAAAGAGTGACCAGCATAATGTTCTCGTCTGAATCGATCCTGAGACAACCAAAATCTGGCTTGTAGCGAGAGAGGAAGTTGGAACGACAGGCACGAGCGGTGAATGGGCACTCCTCCAGAAACAGCAGACAGCTGAGACAGCTCACAGCGTGGAGCATACGTAATACTGTATGTGTAAACTGTGATCAATGCTTAGACCTCAACAGATTGGGCGTGTTTGGGCGGTATATGCATCACGTGATATTAGGAATAACTACACGTGCCGTCTCATGTGAGCTTGTCAGTATCCACTTCACTCTATCCATTGCCCAGTCTCAAGCTGTACAGTCCCATAGCTTATGGTTGGAGCAGGCAACCAACCAGCTAGCTCCGTGTCGCCCTGTCGCCCTGTCTCCCTGTGGCACAGTGGCCGGGCTCCTGGTTGCTAGCGGTTCTAGTGGGGGGGCGTCGACATCGTCCAAAGCGCCATTTGATAACAACCAGGACAAAGCCGAGAACCATCGCCAACACCTGTCGTCTCTTTCGCATCTTTTTCCAATTGAACGCCGTAACGTCAATCAACATCGACCTCTCCCCGTTTCTCCCTTATCTGCATCGGTCCCTTCCATCTCTCGTCCTTTTTCTCGACACACTCCCCAATTTCGACGACCAGCGATACCTCGCATTTACCTCATCGTCGTCTTCTCGCCTCCCCGTCTTCGAAAAAACCTCATTTCCGAATCCCTCGTATTTTATCCAACACAGTCAAGATGTCGCAGGTTCACGCTCTCTCTGATGACCAGGTATGTCTTTAATAAAGTCAACTACTTTTATAAAAGCAAAACTAACAATACCAGGTCGGTCAAGAGCTCCGCAAGATGACGGCGTTCATCAAGCAGGAGGCCACCGAGAAGGCCCACGAGATCGAGATCAAGGCCAACGAGGAGTTTGCCATTGAGAAGTCCAAGCTAGTGCGCCAGGAGACCGACGCCATCGATGCCACTTACGAGAAGAAGTTCAAGCAGGCCACCATGTCCCAGCAGATTACGCGCTCGACCGTCGCCAACAAGACCCGTCTCAAGGTCCTCACGGCCCGCCAGCAACTGCTCGACGACCTATTTGAGGAGGCCCGTAAGAAGCTGGCCACCGAGGCCTCGTCGTCGCCTGACAAGTACAAGGAGATTCTGACCAAGCTGGTGCTCGAGGGCGCATACGCCATGCAGGAGCCCAAGCTACAGATTCGCGTGCGCAAGGCTGATGTTGCTGCTGCCAAAGACGCCCTCAAGGCGGCTGCCGACGAGTACAAGAAGGCTACTGACGAGTCTGTCGAGCTGTCTCTGGACGAGGCCAACGCTCTTCCCGAGGGCAGTGCGGGTGGTGTCATCATTGTCGGCGGCAACGGCAAGATCACAATCGACAACACCCTGGAGGCACGGCTGGCCCTGGTCGAGCACAACGCTCTGCCGGCAGTGCGGGAGACGCTGTTTGGCAAGAACGTCAACCGCAAGTTCTTTGACTAAGTCTTTTGTCTAGAGTTTGCGGGGAGACTGGTGACTGGTGGTCAGAAGTAGCATATCATATGTTTTTAGTTTGTTCTGCTGTTTATCTAGTTATGTCGTTGTTTTGTTATTTTGCTGTTTGTTGTGCGTTGTCATATCTACTACGGCAGTGGTATTGGGGGGGTAGATCAGAGCATTGCTCCATCTATCTATCTCTCGACTTCAAGCTGCCTCGTTTAGTCGGGATATATTATTTCATTTTTCTTTACTTTTTGTTGGCGCTTCGCTCTCGTCCGACTAGAATTCTTTTTTTTATCAACCACAATGCGGCATAGCTTTGGATCTGTTTTGAATATTGCAGAATTAATCTCGCTCTCATTATTGACATTATAGTGACACAGAATTCAACGCTTGCTATCCAGACACAACCGTGTACCAATTCCATAAACTCCAGTCATAACCCCATCAACTACTAAGCCTTCTTTCCTAGCCGGTGCAGAAAGAAGCTGCGGATATCCTGCTGCTTGGGTCGTGTGTTCGCATCAGCATCACCGGCAACAGAGCTAGCGCTGCTGCTCGCCACACCTGCTTTGTCGAAAATGTTTCTCTTGCCAGGCCGCCTTGACCGTGCTGTATGCGTAAGTCTAATATGTACCCGCTCTAAAGCCGTCTTGCTTTCTAGCCGTGAGATATGGCCACCGCCAGTCGCCTCGATGCCACGGCTGATAGCTTTTAGACGCCGTACCAGCTCATCAATATCGGCATCAAAGTTACGCGCAGCTGAGCTATCCGTTGGAACAGATGCTGCTGGGTAGAGTATGGTATCGCGCCCACCATCGTCAATATAGGCATCCAGGATATTGACCAAGGCCGATAGATCAACATAGTTTGTGTCCTGTGTGATGACGAAACCTTCGCGCAACACAAGCTTGGACAAACCCTGCGCGATCTGCCGGCGTGGATCTTGGCGTGCTCGCTCCGGGTCATCGAAGAGAAGCACAGCTGCCAGCCGCCGCCGAAAGTCGTGGCATGCAGGGGTATCCAGCGGGATACAGGCCAAAACCTGCCACCTGAGAGATGGCTTTTGTATACTGGTCTGTAGGGATGTACCAGCACCACAGCACTTTATTGTTAGTCAGTATAGAAGTAGGAAGTATTTATATCAGATAGCGAGAACTTACAAAATCGTCCCAGTCAGCTGATGGGACGCGCGCGGCAAGCTTCCGCATGGCCTTCTGGTAGATATCCAATAGGTCGGCATTCTCTTCTATGACCTGGTCTATACCTAGTCGCAGAAGAATGTTGACTGCACAAGTTACAGCCTCGAGACTCAAGTGTTCAGCCAGAGTGGCCACCAAGTGAAGCAGCGATCGCAACGGAGCCCAGTCGCGTCCAGGGTACGGGTGGTTGATAGTAGGCACAAGCTCGAGGCGCGCTGACAGATCGATACTCTCCCAACGGGGGCCGAGCTTCTGAAAGAAAAAGAGAAGGCGCTCAGCATCGACGAACCGCCGGACCTGGTCAGGGCAGCAATGTAGAACTGCTGCATACTCGGCTCGGAGACCAGGCAAAGTTTCCATGCAGGCCTCGTTAAGGATCCACACAAAAATATCGTCCGGTAGGCGTGGCTCTCTGCTGTCACGTTGTGTTATTTGTGATGAGGGAAGGGGCGCCGCCGCCGCCGCCGTTGTTCCTCTCTGCAGGGCTTTGCGGACGACACCCGTGGTAAAGTATTCCTGGCGCATCGTGGTATCCTGCAGGAACTCCCACCGACTAGCTTTGGCTGTGGTCTTCTGTGGAAACTGCCGACGCTTTATTGGCGATGGGACAAAGTACTCTTTGAAAAAGTACCATGATTCTGACACGGCGCCAACCTCTGCACGGTCAAATGCCTTTTTCAGACGATCCTTGTTGATAGACGCAGCGCCGTCCTTATCGTCGCCGCCCTTGCCATTGGACTTGCCGTATCCGCTCAGTACATCCCCACTGGTGTCGTCAATGAAGCTCTCCAGCAGCTGCAGCTTTTCAGAGTTTCGTTTCCTGTCTTCATCTGCTGCGAGCTTTTGCTTCTCGCTTTCGGCCAGTGCTTCGGTCACGCGGCGTGCCGCAGCCTCGGTAGCATCCTCCTGGTGGGCGTGTCGCATAAGCGCCTTCATATCAAATTTGTGTTTGGGAGGGTCGGGCAGTCTAGATACGCGAGCATGCTTTGCCCGCCGCAGGGGCAGTGGGGATGTGAGCAGCGTGTTGGCCCGGCGCTTCATGAGCGGTGGTGTGCCGGAGCGTGAGTTGTCGGAAGACGGCGGTTCCATCTTTAAAGCAGCCAAAGGGGCAAATCGTGCGAGGTCGGGGAAGGAGTCAGAGTCAGAGTCGCTACCCCCGGTTCCGTAATTCTCCTCATCCGAGTCCTGGATGACACGCGACTGTCGTTGTTCGGCAGCTTGTGCTGTATTGACAACGTTTAGTTCCGTCTTGGGTACTGGTGACAATGGAACCATGCCAACCTTGGCCGCTTTGCTGAAGTAGGGTAGTGCTGGGAATGAATCAACTGAGCTTCGTGAGCTAGCGATAGTCTCGGGTGATTCCTTGGCGCAGCGAGCTGGAGTCGACGATGCGACGACGATGACGTCGCGTATCGGCGGAGATAGCGGTTCAGAGGATACCAAGTATACAGTCTCTTGCGCCAGTGCTCTCCCTGTGGTCTGGGGTGTGGTTGCGGCTGGCCCACGTGAGGAGCCGTCCGCCATGGGTGCAGAGTGCAAGATGGCACTGCCCAGGTCAAAGGGCAAGGCCGTGGGCGTCAAGGTGTCGAGGTGTCAATATTCGTGAAGTTCACCCGGGCTGGTCTTGGCCGTTGAATAAATAGGTGTTGTAATCGCAGGTATTCAAGCCGTAGTGTTGCCTTCTACCTTTCCTTAGTTTCTAGTTGTGAATGCAGGTATTCTTAGTAGCGGTGAAGACATGAGAAGCTGTGTTGAGATATTCGGCAGTTTTTTCGTGGGGTACGGTAAGGGGTTTTGAAGCAGATTGATAATAGTGTACGGTTATGTCGTCGTGATGTATGCTACTAGGAGGGTGGTTCAAGAAAGGTGCGTAGTCCATCGCACCTTCCTCGACTTTTTGGCGGGGCCACCGGGCGCACGTCGCGTCTACATAGCACGCGCCTAAACTTGAGGCTCCGTAATAGCGGGTAAATTGGTTTAGGGATGTCCAGCTGGCCAATCATGTTGCACTATGACTTATATAAGATGACGCTCGTCGACAACAGCCTCGTCTTCTTTTTTTTGTCGTTTTATGAATATGTATTCTTTGATCGGTTGAGGGTATTGAATATTTGGTGATTTTTTATATTATTTTTTCTCTACAGGTTTTTGTTAAATGTATGGTTTTAACCAAAACAAAATCTCTTTCTCGCTCTCTTATTTTCTTTTTTGTATTATTAAAAAAAAAATATATAGATATAATTAGTTGCGGTTGCATGGTACATAACTAAACATTAGCAAGTATACCTTATTCAAAATATTTATTGACTTTCTCTTAACAAGAAAATACTATAAAAGTACAACATAATACAGCAAGCCTAAATCACAGACAAACACACACATATGGGAAAGAATAGACATTTCAAACAATCAGACATGCACTGAAAAACCAGACCCAAAACACCATAAACCAGCATGGTACACACATGCTTGTGGCTACGGATCATACCCGGTTGTTGTCTACAAGAAAACGTTACTTAAATATTATAAAGGGGATATATTTACTTGTGCGGGAAGTATTACAGACTACATGGGCCGAGAATATATGGCTCGAGAAGCCGAACCAGCAGCGCGGATAAGAACGCTTAGAGATGCACAAGATACACAGATAACATCAAAAAGAAGAAGACCCGGCAGAATGAGCAAAACGGCAATACATAATATATACTGTGAAACACAACCATCTACAAGTCTTTGCCAGCTAGTTCTTCCAGCATATGGAGCAATCCCAACTGCCCAAACCGAGTTACATCTACATGATCGTCGTATGGGATGCGGAGCTGCAATGCAATAGCAATTGCAATGACAACGGATAGGATAGATAGCTTTATCAGAATATCAGAATATCAGAATATCAGAATATCAGAATATCAGAATATTGTTTTCCAGAGTCGGAGTTGGTTAAAGACCGGATCCAGCGTAGAGACTATGCCAAGCTTTGTACGCCAACTACGCCAACTATTGAGCATCGATACGAGGACAGTGGTGAGAGTGCGAGCTTGTGGCCTGGACCGGGTTTATAAAACAGCATTAGATTGAGTGCGAGTTCGTATTATTTATATATGGTATATGGGACAGTAGGCATCAATTCTACTAGTCCTGCACGCATAATAGACCGCCCGGCTGGACCGGGTACAGGCTGTCTCGCATATAAGCAGCAATAGGCAACTGTGTTATGATGGGATGGTGCAAGCACACTGAACCTGCATCCCGTGAAACAGAATCGAGGTATTTGACTGGCTGGATGTTTAGTATTCTGCTAGTATGAGCTCATCATGCCACACCATGAGATGTAATTGCACTTGGAGAATACGAGCATCTGGGTGTGTGACTGTTGGACAGAGACGAGACTGCCACAGAGCACGGAGTCCAAGAGAAGCCACATCCAGTAGATTGCATTTTAGCTTTACGGAGAAAAAATAACAAGAACAAGTGTGCCCAACGGTCTCCTGGCCTTTGCCCCGTTTCAACGGCGACATCAGATACTATTCCAAGGTATGATGGGTGCTTTGTCAAGAGTGAGAATATTAGATGCACCGCGATGTCGGTAATGTAAATTTAAGCCTTTTTGATAATAGATGTATATCCACACGAGTATATGTACACGTACACGTTCCGTTCACGCACACATAGACACACCCATCCCTTACACACACAAAAGGACACAAGCTCTGCCCACAAGTACAAGTGACACACTATGCCTCAGATGTGTCTCGCAATTTCGTATTTCTTATTCCTATTCTCCGACCGTATCCTGTTACGCTGTTGCCTTGAGGGCTGATTTAATTCTCACGAGTCAAAGTTATCTCACTTGTATCTCACCTGTACTGCCCCCCGCCCCGATCCGCAGATCCCGCCGTGTGCGGCCACAGACACGGAGTAAGATACGATCCTAGACATTTGTACCCCGTAGCATCTGTTGTAAATTTTGCGAGGCTTTTTTAGTGTTGTATCAGCGCACTGGCTGACGACGGCAACGCAATCTTCTAACTCCCGAGCATTAGTTAGAGGTCCATTCCTGCGGATGGGATTATTGCTCGCATTGGGCAATGACGGGTTCTCGGACAGTTCCGGGCGTTGCGAAGACCGGCTTGTGCGGGGACTACTGCTAGCTTTCGATGCTTGCAGAACACTTGCATATGCTAAGATATAAACTAGAGACGGAGTAACTGTAACACTGGCGAGTATCTACTTGTAGACATTTGCTTGGCTGGCGCCTTGTCTGATTATCCTCTTTTACTTGTCGTCCCGTCTACTTGCTTGGGCATGGAGAAGTGGGCTGTGCCAATTGCATGTCACTATGGTGTTGATATGCAATGATATAAAAGAAGGCCCCGCTTGCGAAACTGAAGTAATTAGATAATATTGCCAATAAAATACTTGGCTGCAATTACGGTTTGCAGACTTGGTCCACCGTCGCGAACCCGAGGATAAGAATACGACGCTTGAAGTAGGGTAACGGTGAGCATAATTACAGAGATGGCGACGGCATGATCGGAAGTTGGAACGTCGTGAGGAGCATAGAGATAACGGTAGATGGAAGATGAAAAAGAAAGAGAAATATTGACAAATGAAAGAATATGCCGTAGAAGAACAATAGAAGGCATAGGAAGGAAAAAGAGAAAGGATGACAAAGCAGACAGCATGAGCATAATACAGTGCCCTAAGATGCTCTTATACGAGTATGCTTGGAGCATGCTCCATAGTAGACCAGGGCATAAAGCGAGACTCAACGGTAATTAATGGCAGGCACGAACACGCGAGTAATGCACCGTCAAAATTAGAAGTTGACAATGTCTAAAAGACGACGTAATGTGAGTAAAAGATGGGGGCCAGAAGACGACAGCCAGAAGTGCTTTTGAACGAGATCTTTGCGAGGCACAGAGAGAACCACAGACAAAAATAGACAAAAATAGGTATGAGTGACGGGTAACAAAAGGGATCCTTCCTTTGATTGATAATAACCTGAGCCCTACAGAGACATTCGGCATCACTGCTTGGGTGAGAGAAGAGGTTGCAAAAGAATCAAGAGACAAAAGCTAAAAAGTACTCGTAACGGTGAAAGGGGTTCGGCCGTGTTTTGGACAATGTATCGTCTACGTCGGGGCGTTGGCGTGTGTGGTGAGTGTACAGTGGACGTGCGTCAAAATGCGCCCTCGCCTGTTTCAGGATAATTAAGAAGATAGTGCTCCGTTTTGTCTTAAAAAAAGAATGAGTAGCAGCAAGGTAGGCATCATACTTTGTAGTGAGGTGTCGGTGGCTCATATTTTGTCTGCGAGTCTGGTTGTGTAGCTTGCAGCTATCATAGTTACTGAACATCTATGGAGTTGATGGACCAGAAAGATCTGCAAAAGTCGCGATCTGCATTCCGTCCGTATTTCACAGACTGGTTTAATGTAGCAAAAGACTCGATTCTACGAGTAGCAAGTCGATTTTTTTCTTCAAATTTTCTTCTTTATTTTAAAATTCATGTCAAGAAGCAAGTTTGACCAAGCACACCTCCTCAAAGTTTGCGCTTTAGTGACACAAAACACGTATTCGGCTTGATAAACAACAGCGGCCCGCGCTACTGCAGCTATGATCTCAAGAAATACGGACTCGAGGTGCGCATATTCTTTAATTCTATGATTCGTATGGACGGCATTTGTATCATAAAAATGTCTCCGTATTACGCAGCACGGCCGCTGGCGCGCCTTCTTTTCTGGGCTTCTAGCATCGCAATTCGCAATTCGCGCCGCCACTGAGGAAACGGGGACCGACAGACGGCCATCTACTGGTACAAGTAAGTTCAACGGCCGGCCAAAATACAAAACAGCTGAACTGGGTTAGCGGCGGAGAAATAATACCCACTCGAATCCACGTAAGATTTAGATTTCTAATGAGATGCCATTTTTGCTTTCCGAGAAGACAATTTTCGCTTTGCCGCAAGCGCTATTCTAGACAGAGTCATGTCTGTATGTATGTAAAACGGCCATAATTCACAGTGAGGCGCGTCGCCCATTCACATGTTGACAGGCAGCAATGTCTAATCAGTCGCTCCTTGCTGTTTTATGACCGTAAGACGATGAGATAAAGGCTATTTCGAGACTCAAGCTGACAATATGCTCACCCTTTCGCTGTCACTGCCACTGATACGATCTATTTCCATTTGAACTTTGTGCCTCCCCCTTTATTGTCTTGCCATCCTGCTCATTCTTGCTTGTTGTTGTCTTAGATAGCTGCCATGTTCAGGGCTATCTGGTAAGGAGTTAGCATCTCGAAATCTTAAACAAGCATACTGGCAAGATATTACCATTGCTTCCAATTCAATACGGTGCCGATTCAGGCCATCGCTCCTTCCGTTTCTTTGCAAATGTTACCGATGTATCTCACGGCATATTGATTATATAAGCCCATATTTAGATATCAATTTACCCGTCCTCCGTCTTCTGCCCTCCGTCGCCGCGGAGCTTGAGCTGACAGAACTTTCTTTCCATCAAGAAAATTATCGAAAAGACTAGCTGGACGTTTTGCCTCTACTGAGTATTTCCGCACATATTGCCCTATTGCCCCAGTCGCCACTAAAATCCCTAAATTAGGCCTGTCCGTAGCGAGGCTGAGCTGCCATCTTACATGGTTGCTTACCAATAAAAGTACCTTTGGGTCACGTAAGCTTCAGCCCGCGTACAAAATTACGCGCTCACCTGCATGAGGTACCTGCATGTACTTTACTCCTACTGCCGGGCCTTCCCTTTTTGGACGACAAGACTCGCGCTATATTTTACAATAAGAGGCCCGAAGGCCCTGTGGAAACCCCACTAACCGTGCTGTAGTGCGCGCCGCCCGTTCTGTTTGAAAAGTTGCTTCTTAGTGCTACTCTGCCGTTTCCACTATTTTCTGTGCCCCGGGCCATCCGATATTTGTATCTATCATAGACTAGTCTCTAAACACTCCAAACCCAAACTCTGGATTTCCGTCGCACCTTCCTTGTTGCTTAACTGTCGCCCATGGCTCTTTCCTCTGCCATCCTGCCTCTGCCTCCTGCCTGTTTTGCTCTCTGTTGCCCACTAATATATTGATTACTTATTAACTTCTATGTGTAAGCATATATTAGTTACTGCACCGTGCCCTCGCTTTTACCTCGTGCTCGGATAGACGGGCTTCTACATTACCCCATTCTAACAATAGCGGTCGCTCTTTCCGTTTTCGCTCCTGCCGTTTTCTGTAAACACTGCTGCTTACGCCATCGTAGCTTACCGTGCTCCTGCCATCTAGACAATTTTGACCATCTTCCCTTTTTTTGACTTCTTCTTCTTCAACCTCCTTTTCTCTTCATGCCTCCCAGTCCCTCGATTTGCGTCTCTGTTTCTGCTGCATTTCTCGCCCGCTCCCTTGTTGTTTTAATAGCCCTTTGCTCACTACTGGACATACTGTGTACAGTGCCATTCCTTTTTCTTCAGGGTCCGCTTTTCCCCCCTTAGCCTTGGCGGGTTATTTCGTGTCTGTCCTCTCTTCGCCCCCAAAACATGAGCACCAGCCAACAGCGAGCGCAAGGCCTCTCTACTACCGTCGTGCCGCTCTACACGTCTAACTGCTAGTTGCTGGTACTAGCTACTCAACCAGTCCACCATCTTTTCGTGTACCTGTCCACTAGTAGTAGACAAACTCCAAATACCAAAACGCCCCTACGCCGACCATCTTCTGGCTGACTGACCGCGTCCACCATCTTTTCAACCATCCCCCCTTTCTCCCTTGGCCGCATCGCCAAACTGCAACATCCATACCGACGTGGACATCCTTTCTCTCATTTTCTATTTTCACTATCCATCATTTGTGTTCTGTCTCGCCGAACCGAGAGACTGTCCGGAATTCCCAATAACAAACGGTTTTTCTCGTACGCCCGTTTCTCTCGACCCCTTTTCCCACCGACGTACCGACGACCTTGAGATTGGCTGTCTCTTGCGACCTATACGCCAATCGCTTGCTGGTTCACTGTCACCAGCAATACAAACTTCACTACAACTTTCTCTCTCTATTCAACTGCCATCGCCTTTGCACAATCGATTTCATGCTTCGTTTCTGTCCTTAATAGCCTACCTTTGCTCGCCGTTGGAGGAGGTACAATCGCGGCCTCGTCTCCCTTTGCCCAAAGGGCACGGCTTCACAACCAACCACTTCCAAGAGCCGACAACTTAGCATCACCATCGACGCATCGCACTTGTCGATTCCACACTTAATTTATATAGAGTGTTGCTCCCCTAGGATATGCCCTCGTGGCATCATCTACTCTAACCCCGACCGCTACATCCCCACCACTCTCTCACCGGCACCTTCGATCAGTCGTAGCCATGATGAATCCAACTGACGACTCGGGCACCGGCCCTATACTTCCAGTCCACAACAACGCAGTGCGCGGCCTCGATCCCGAGGAAGCCGCAGAGGCTGCTGACACCGTGCCTGCCGGCCCCAGCAGAAACAGCAATGCTATTACTATCGCCGATAATCTTCCCCGTCCCCCAGAACCAACCACGCCGAAACGCGGAGGCGGAAAAACAAATCGCTCGCGCTGGGCTACTCGTAAGATGACCGTCAAAAGCAGCAACAAGAAGCGTCTGTCTATCATGGGCCGTGCAAACAACAAGAGCCTTGCCAGCGAGAAAAAGCGCGTTTCCGACGGCTCCGGGTCTCTTCGCCAAGATGGCGAGGACGACGCAGAGGAGTCCGACGAGAGTGAGGACGAGCCCGAAGGCCCCGGCCCACGTACAATCTACTTCAACCTGCCACTTCCTGATGACGCCAAGGATGAGAATGGCATGCCCACTCAGTCGTATGCTCGCAACAAGATTCGGACCGCCAAATATACACCGCTGTCGTTCCTTCCGAAGAACTTGTACTTCCAGTTTCAAAACATTGCAAACATCTTCTTCCTTTTCCTGGTTATTCTGGCCGTAAGTGATTATACTATATATAGTACCGTGGATCGAGTACATGACTGACCAAAAGTTTTTCTCCATCTTCGGTGTCGAGAACCCCGGACTGAACGCCGTCCCGCTGATTGCCATTGTTATGATCACGGCCGCCCGTGACGCTATTGAGGATGTTCGCCGTACGCGCTCAGACAAGGCTCTCAACAATTCCCCCGTTTATCGCCTGCTTGATTGGGACAATGTCAACGTCGTACAGGATAATGTCTCCTTGTGGCGCCGTATCAAGAAGGCCACCACTCGCTTCATTTCTTCTTTTTGGCACTCGATTGAGGGCATCTGGAAGAAGAACCCCAAGGGCAAGGAGGCGGCTGGTGACGCTGATGCTTATGCTAATGACCCCCGTGCTTCCCTGGAGACTCGCAACACCCGTCGTGCATCTATGCTTTCTCCCTACAGCGACCGCACCTCGTTCACATCGGCTCGCGAAAACATCCAGATGACCCCCGTGCCGTCTCCTCGCCAGGCCCCTCCCCAGATGCAGAACATGCTCACTGTCGCCCAGGATAACAATCAGCCCAACGCTCGTCCTACCTCTGCTTTCTCCTTCAACCCAGCCACCGAGGAGCGTTTTGACATTTTCAAGGTGAAGCCCGACGTCATGAACCACAACATGATCCCCGCCGGCAAGGCCCGCTTCCACCGCGGCCACTGGAAGGACTTGCAGGTTGGTGATTTCGTTCGTATCTATAACGACGAGGAACTCCCTGCCGATATTGTTGTCCTCGCCACTTCCGACCCCGACGGTGCCTGCTACATTGAGACCAAGAACTTGGATGGTGAGACCAATCTCAAGTTCCGCCAGTCCCTGCGCTGCGGCCGTGGCCTGAAGCATGCCCGAGACTGTGAGCGTGCCCAGTTCGTTATCGACAGCGAACCCCCGCAGGCCAATTTGTACAAGTACAACGGTGCCCTCAAGTGGACACAGTCCTTTGAGAACGATCCGACTGGTGCCCCTCGCGAAATGTCTGAGCCCATCACCATTGACAATATGCTTCTGCGTGGTTGCAACCTGCGCAACACGGAGTGGGCCCTTGGTGTCGTTCTGTTCACTGGCAATGACACAAAGATCATGATGAACGCTGGCGGCACTCCCAGCAAGCGTGCCCGCATTGCCCGTGAGCTCAACTTCAACGTCATTTGCAACTTTGTCGTCCTTTTTGTTATGTGCTTGATTGCCGCCTTCGTCAACGGTGTCTCCTGGGGCAAGTCCGATGCATCCTCTAGCTACTACGAGGCCGGCCCCTATGGCGGGAAAGCGGGACTTGCTGGTTTCATCACATTCTGGGCCGCCGTCATTCTTTTCCAGAACTTGGTGCCCATCTCTCTCTATATCACAGTCGAGATTGTCCGTACTCTCCAGGCCATCTTCATCTACAGCGATGTGGAAATGTACTACGAAAAGACCGACCAGCCCTGTATCCCCAAGTCTTGGAACATTTCCGACGATGTTGGCCAGATCGAGTACATCTTCTCTGACAAGACCGGTACTCTGACCCAGAACGTCATGGAGTTCAAGAAGGCCACCATCAACGGTGTCGCTTACGGCGAGGCCTACACAGAAGCTCTGGCTGGCATGCGTAAGCGTATGGGTTTCGATGTCGTCAAGGAGGCTCGTGAGGCCAGCGAGCAGATCGCTGCCGACAAGGTCAAGGCCCTCGAGGGACTTCGCAAGATCCACGACAACCCGTACCTTCACGACGAGGAGATGACTTTTATCGCACCAGACTTTGTTGACCATCTTGCTGGCGTTGCTTCTGATAAGGACATCATCGAAGACATTCAAGAGCAGCAGGCCGCCAACGAGCGCTTCATGCTCGCCCTTGCTCTTTGCCACACGGTTCTGTCTGAAATTGTCCCCGGCGACCCTCCCCGCCTTATTTTTAAGGCCCAGTCTCCCGACGAGGCTGCTCTCGTTGCCACGGCTCGCGATATGGGTTTCACTGTTCTCGGTAGCACAGAGAAGGGCATCAACCTGAACGTCATGGGTCAAGACCGCCACTACGATGTCATGACTACAATTGAGTTCAACTCGTCTCGCAAGCGCATGAGTGCGATTGTGAGAATGCCCGACAACCAGATTGTGCTGTTCTGCAAGGGTGCCGACAGCATTATCTACCAGCGCCTTAAGCGTGGTGAGCAGGCCGAGCTGCGCAAGAAGACGGCCGAGGACCTCGAGATGTTTGCTCGCGAAGGTCTCCGTACCCTGTGTATTGCACAGCGTGTCCTCACCGAGGAGCAGTACGCTGACTGGCGCAAGATCCACGATGCTGCCGCTACTGCTGTCGATCAGCGCGAGGAGAAGATGGAAGCAGCTGCCGAGCTTATCGAAGTCGACCTCTCTCTCATTGGTGGTACCGCTATTGAGGATCGCCTGCAAGACGGTGTCCCCGAGACCATTGCTCTGCTGGCTGAGGCCGGTATTAAGCTGTGGGTGCTGACGGGTGACAAGAACGAGACTGCCATCAACATTGCCTTTTCCTGCAACCTGCTGAACAACGACATGGAATTGATTACATTGAGACTGGACGAGGACAAGGCCGACGACACTTCCGAGGCTGAATATCTTGCAGATATGGAGGCGCAGCTGGACGCGGCGCTGCAAATTTTCGGCCTCAAGGGTGATCTGGAAGACCTCAAGGCTGCCAAGCAGAGCCACGAGGCACCTGCACCTACACACGCCGTGGTTATTGACGGTTACACGCTTCGGTATGCCCTGCACGAGAGTCTCGAGAACAAGTTCCTGCTTTTAGGCAAGCAGTGCAAGTCTGTGCTGTGCTGTCGTGTCAGCCCTGCCCAAAAGGCGGCTGTGTGCGGCCTGGTCAAGACCGGTCTGGATGTTATGACTCTCTCGATCGGTGATGGTGCCAACGACGTTGCTATGATCCAGGAGGCCGACGTTGGTGTTGGTATTGCTGGTGTTGAGGGTCGGCAGGCCGCCATGTCTTCCGACTACGCTATTGGTCAGTTCCGCTTCCTGCGCCGTCTTATTCTGGTACACGGTCGGTGGTCGTACCGCCGCATGGCTGAGAGTATTGCCAACTTCTTCTACAAGAACATTATTTGGGTGTTTGCCATTTTCTGGTACCAGATCTTCTGCAACTACGACATGACCTACGTGTTCGACTACACATACATTCTGGCTTTCAACCTGTTTTTCACCTCGGTGCCGGTTATTCTTATGGGAGTTCTGGACCAGGATGTTCCCGACCACGTGTCTCTGGCTGTGCCACAGCTGTACCGTCGTGGTATCGAGCGCATGGAGTGGACGCAGCAGAAGTTCTGGTTTTACATGATCGATGGCCTGTACCAGTCCGTCATTTGCTTCTTCATTCCTTACCTGACACTTGTGCGTACCTCCACGGCTGCCGGCAACGGTCTGAACGTCGACGACCGTCTGCGCTTAGGTGCATACATTGCGCATCCGACGGTGCTGGCGATCAACCTGTACATGCTCATCAACACGTATAGATGGGACTGGCTGATGGTCCTGTTTGTGACGCTCAGTGTTTTGTTTGTGTTCCTGTGGACTGGTGCGTATGCCTCAAATACCTACTCGGAGTATTTCTACCACACTGCGCCTGCTATCTACGGCCAGGCTAGCTTCTGGGCCGTGTACTTTATTGTCCCCGTCATGTGCATTTTCCCTCGCTACGCTATCAAGGCTCTGCAAAAGGTGTACTTCCCTTACGATGTCGATATCATCCGCGAACAGGTCCAGATGGGCAAGTTCAAGGGCTATGACAGTGAGGGCCGCCCCGGGGAACACGTTCCTTCGGATGCCGAGGAGCAACTTGAGGGCAAGGGCTCTGCCGGTGGGTCGTCGTCTGACGGTTCGCGCAAGCACAAGAAGCACAGCTCGCACATGCAATTTGGCAGTGTGGACGAGGACCGCCGGCCAATCTACCCGCCGTCTGTGGCGACGCACAACACACGCACACAGAATGGCAGCGACGGCACCAACTACACACACGGTGGCCACAACCAGTGCTCTGTGGACGAGAGCAACATTGGCATGGCGGTGACATCGAGCGACTACGCACCAACGCGTGGCCGGCCATCAATTGACCGGGCACGGCCATCATACGACCGTGTGCGTGCGTCAATGGACCGCGTGCGGCCTAGTTTCGAGGCGAGCAACGACTTCACGAGTGCGGCACGTTTGTCGAGACTCGAGTCGCAGCACTCGACTGGCCAGCCACACGAGTCTGCACGGCACAGCCAGGAAGCGGGTGCCCACAGCGCGGGGCGGTTCATGCACGGCCGCCTTCGTGGGCTTTCGATGATTTCTGCTAAAAGCAAAAATTAGAAGAAGCACATCTTTTTTACTGGTAAAAGATGTTTTAGTGGTGCAACTTTTTATTCCTCCTCCTTGTTACGCTTGCATGTTTCTTTTCCTTGTCCCTTTGGGCGTTGTATGAACAAACACTACTGGGTCATAGACAGCGCTTTTGGCGGTCATTCTGTTTTGCATTTTGTTTTCTCTGCTATTTTTGTTCTTTATTCGTTCTCGCTTTTTTTGTTCAGCGTGTCTATGCTTTCACCTGCATGGACACGCTTTCGCATACCCACGCCTCTTCTATATATATTTCTTTTTACTTTCTGCTTTTTACTTTCGCTTCGCTTGTCATATTCTTGTCTCTTATCTTGCCTTTTTCTGCCCTGTCTATTCAATTTTGAGTATTTCTTATACCGTTCTTGTCATACTACTTTTGTTCTATTGCCGCTGTTGTCTCTGTTGTCTTCTTTTCTATCTGTCTCTGCGTCTTGCATATTATCGACAAACACCACTACAGTCAGCAAGCACATGCACACTCTATCGAATGTGCCATGCATTCATGATCTGCATGATTAATCTACGAAACCGGACAGGGCGAGAGAGGTTGTTGTGGTCACGGAAGAGAAGTACAAAGAATGTCGGCCAATCTTGGAATATCAGCATCCCGCCGCCGTCCCTGGACTTTTGTTTCTTCCATAGCTCGGCCTCCTCTCACCCTGTTCTATATTGTCATAAATTTCGTCCAGTCATTACTATCTACTTTTCTTTTCTTATCCAGTCTTGTCCTTGTCTTCATACAACACCGGCGTTCAGTTTTGTTTCTGCTTCTGTTTTTTTTTCTTCTTTCTTTTTCTTCTTTCTTTTTGTTTGTTCTTACTTCTTCCAGTCTGCTTCGCATTACCAAAACTTGTGTTTTACAGAGTTCATTGTCTTGTTGTGCCGGGATTCGAGACCAGATTACTACCAGACCCGAATATAAACCAAATAAACCAAATAAACCAAAGTGCTTGTTCGTCTGTGACATGCCCTCTTGCAATATGCTTCATCCCTGTCTTACTCGCTGACTGTTATCTCACCAACACCAACGCTACTGAGCTAGACAAGTTGATAAATGTTTAGATTTTTGGAAGTGGTTGTGATAATTAGACCGTCATGAGCGAATCACGAGGACAAACGCGCCCGAGTCTCGCGATCTCGTCGCGTTGCTTATCAGTGTCTCGTGTTGGCTGTCGATTGAGTCGAGACCGCCCGAGTGCAAATGGCAAATGACAAAGCATAACTTTGAGGTCAGTCATGTTCGGTATGTAATTGTTTATGTAAACTGACTACACAGTACAGTTTACTCGGACTTGAATAGGAAGGTACGACGTGTAAGTTAATGTTACTCTTCACATGGCAATTGCGATCAAGAGATATCAGAAATCAGAATAAGAAAGAGCGACAGAGGGGTTCTTCCCATTATCGGACAGAACGCCCTCTGCAAACTTAGCGCGTCATCGCCTTTGTCTCGTCCACCCTTCCTTCTTTCCCTCTATTTTATGTAAAAGAGCCTTCACCGCCCTGACGCGTCTAGTAAGTATTATCTCAGCTACTTAGTACGATTTCTGCCCTTCTTTGCCTCTCTTGTTCAGATACTGATTAAATCTTTAATTTATTGAATTAATTTTGGCGGGGCTCTACTTTTTTTTTTAAACTTTTTCTTTTCTCCGCCCGCCAGTCGAGTTTGGCATCGAAAAAATAGGAAAAAGACCTAGTCCTCTGAACTTTTCATCTCGCCCTTCTTTCTTCTCTTCTTTTTTTCCTTCTTTTTTTCCTCCCCCTCTCTGCACGCTTGACCAGCACCCCTACATTTCGAGTCATACCCCCAAATCAGCAAAAAGCGTGTAAGAGAGAGAGGCACAGCGATCTTTACCATATATTACAATACCTTTTCACGAACGATCTCGACTTTTACGTCCCACGCTACCTTTACCACCCTCTCTTACCCAACAACAAGAAACCACCGTCAAGATGAAGTACGTGTTGGTTTCGGGAGGTGAGTACATGAGAGAGGGATGACTGCGGCCGGAGGAGGAAGAAAAAGATACAGACGACCGGAGACTCAAAACGATCGGAGAAAAAGACCAGAGACGAAGATGCCGTCGAAAGGCCGGTCATTACACACCATCAGAACCAAATCTAACGATTCAGGTGTCATCTCCGGCGTCGGCAAGGGCATTATCGCCTCCAGCACGGGTCTGCTGCTGAAGAGCATGGGCCTGACTGTGACAAGCATCAAGATCGACCCCTACATGAACATCGATGCCGGCACCATGGCTCCCACCGAGCACGGTGAGGTGTACGTTACGGACGACGGTGGCGAGATGGACCTGGACATTGGCCACTACGAGCGCTACCTGCTGACGACGCTGACTCGCGACCACAACCTGACCACTGGCAAGATCTACCAGCAGGTCATTGAGCGCGAGCGTCGTGGCGACTACCTGGGCAAGACCGTGCAGGTCGTCCCCCACCTGACCAACGCCATCCAGGATTGGATCGAGCGTGTGGCCCAGATCCCCGTCGATGAGTCGCAGAACAAGCCCGACGTGTGTGTTGTTGAGCTTGGTGGCACTGTCGGTGACATTGAGAGTGCTCCCTTTATCCACGCCTTGAGCCAGTTCCGCCGCCGTGCTGGCAAGGGCAACTTTATGCAGATTCACGTCTCGTACGTGCCCGTCATCCCCCCTGGTCCCCACGGTGAGCAGAAGACCAAGCCGACGCAGCGTGCCGTAGAGGACGTTCGCCGTGCTGGTCTGATGCCCGACATTATTGCGTGTCGTTGCGAGCGGCCGCTCGAGGACCACGTTGTGCAGAAGATTGCCAACATGTGCCAGGTCGACCTGAAGCAGGTCCTGACCGTGCACAACGTGTCGAGCACGTACCACGTGCCCCTGCTGCTGAAGCAGCAAAAGTTCCGTGAGAGCATCACGGACCTGCTGGACTTGGACAAGCTGATGCCGTCGCCGTCCAAGGCCATGCTGGACCACGGCTCGCACATGTGGCAGCAGTGGGTGTCGCTGACGCGCGCCCAGAACAGCAGCAGCCTGGACTCTGTGTCGATTGCACTGGTGGGCAAGTACACCAACCTGGAGGACGCTTACATCAGTGTGGGCAAGTCGCTGGAACATGCGGCCATGTACTGCAAGAAGAAGCTGAACCTGGTGTGGGTGGATGCCTCCAACCTGGAGGAGGAGGCCAAGGAGACGGCCCCGGCCGAGTTCCACAAGGCGTGGCACGCCGTGTGCACTGCCGACGGTATCCTTGTGCCCGGTGGATTTGGCGTGCGCGGCACCGAGGGCATGGTCAAGGCCATCAACTGGGCGCGCACTAAGAACGTTCCCTTTTTGGGTGTGTGCCTGGGCATGCAGCTTGCTGTTGTCGAGTACGCGCGCAACGCATGCAACCTGGTTGGTGCTGGCAGCGAGGAGCTGCACCCCGGCTGCGAGAACCCGGTGATTGTGTACATGCCCGAGGTCGACCGCACCAAGCTGGGCGGCACCATGCGCCTGGGCAAGCGGCGCTGCGTGTTCCAGCCCAACACGGCTGACTGGTCCAAGTTCCGTGCTCTGTACGGCAAGAACGTCGAGGAGATTGAGGAGCGTCATCGTCACCGTTACGAGGTGTCGCCGGACAAGATGGCCACGATTGAGAAGGACGGCGACTTTGTGTTTGTCGGCAAGGACGAGAAGGGCGAGCGTGTCGAGGTAGTTGAGATCAAGAGCCACCCCTTCTTTGTGGGTGTGCAGTTCCACCCCGAGTACCTGTCCCGCGTCCTTGCTCCTAGCAAGTCGTACCTGGGCTTCTTTGCCGCCGCCGCTGGCGTGCTGGACAAGATCACTGCCAAGTACGGTGGCAACAACGGCCCTGTCGACCTGGCCGCTGCCATTGCCGACGAGGAGGAGGAGGAGGAGTAAACTATTCACGCTCCTATATGCTCACTCCCCTCGTATTCAGTACCGGAGACGAATCATATCGGTCTGAATTTGTTTATGCCTTGTTTATATTTGCATTTTTCTAGGTACAATTGGGACGGTTTCGGGTCACTTATTTATTTTCCATCTTCTATTTCCACTATTTTCGTTGTGTCTTTTTTGTACATCTATCTATACAGCTACCATGCCTGACCTGGCTCTGCTCTTACTCGGATATAGATATAGACTATAGAGTAGAGAATGTGAAGCGTCTCTCATAGGCTTGGAGATTGTCTCGGCCTTTTAGCATAAACATGCCATCACTCTGACACGACTTTCTCATATCGCACACATTTGACGATTATATACAACTACAACGGGGACAACTGGTGTTTCGGACAAGACACTTGTCACATGCAAAAGCGGTCCTGAATATTTCAATATACAATATATGAATCAATTATATGCAATGTGCTCCCTTTACTGTATCTCATTCCCATGCCCTTGCAGATGCTCTGTGACTACCGCTTCCGCTGCCGCTCCCACTCGGCCCGCTCATCCTCGTCGCTGCCGCTAAACTCGGCATTGTCGTCG
This sequence comes from Ophiostoma novo-ulmi subsp. americana, assembly GCA_029298975.1. Lineage (NCBI taxonomy): Eukaryota > Fungi > Ascomycota > Sordariomycetes > Ophiostomatales > Ophiostomataceae > Ophiostoma > Ophiostoma novo-ulmi. The sequence continues at coordinate 1,866,973 of JANSMA010000003.1, read as the reverse complement.
TCGTACGAGGGAACCGGTGGTGCTGCACTTGGCGGCAGTGGCGGCGCTGATGAAGAGGGTACTTTTGGCGCAGATTTGGATTTTGACTGTGCAGAAGAGGAAGAGTCGACAAAGTCGCCGGCATTCAACAAGGTGTACTCGTGCTTCTCAATCAGCTGGCGCAGCTCCGGGTAGCGCGGGTCGACGAGCTGCGTTGCGGTCAGGCCGGCCTTGTTCTTGATGCGTGGGTTGGAGCCGGCCTCGAGCATCATTTCGATGAGGGCCTGAGCAAAGGGCTGCTGAGCAGGCGGTTCCGAGTTGGACCAGCGGATGGCGGTGTGGAGGGGGGTATCGCGTTCGCGGCGCGAGATGGGGTCGCACTCGAAGCCGGCCTGGTCGAGCAGCATGTCGATGATTTCGTCTGTATTGTTAGTTATGATCGTACCGTTGATGACGGTATATACGCTGGAACTAACAGTTGCCCTGGGAGGCGGCTTCGTGGTAGAGGTGGTTGCCGAGCACAGTCACTGTCTCGTTGAGGAGCTTGGCCGCCTCTTCCTCGGAGCGGCCGGCGAGCACCTCTGTCAACAGATCGGTGTTGTTGCGGCGGCAGGCCTCGATCAGCTGCTCCTGAACAGAAGCGCCCTGGGCTGTTAGTATGTCTCAAATGCCGAGAATAGTGTGAGAGAGAAGAGAGCTACCTCGTGCTCGTCGTCGGCCATCTTGGTGTCTGGTATCGGGGGTCGGCGAGAGAGGTATAGTAGAGGATGTAGAGGAAATGGAGGTATAAAGCAGATTTCAAACTGTGTATGGTGTCCTTGATGCCACTGTTGTCCTAGGCCGTCAAGTCGTCGCGCCGTGTCGTCGTCAAGTGCTGCCAGAGATGTCGTCGTAGAGGGGCTTATACGGAGGGTTTTGGTTGGTTTCGGGTGTGTGTGTGAGGTACGTGTATATGGTATGGTGGCGGGGCGCAGGGGCACTAGACAGGTACAACAGGCACCCAGATAACGCTAAGACCCCCGCCAGCACAATGACCGTTCTGTAGCGATTATTATATAAGCATCACTGGTGGGCCTCTAATGTGATGGCCATTGCCGCCGTAACACATCCAATCAGTTTTTGCATGATCTGAATATCTTCAGATAGCTTGATAGTAAGCATTATCATAATAATAATGTAAATTTAAAACAATTACGGATCTATATATCTATAAGGCGGAAGACAAGAAGACATGATGACTCTGTGTAAGTGATGCACGTGACCCGCAAAGGCCGGTGGGCGACGGCGCCAAAGGCAAATACAGCAGCAGTGGGCACTATAAGGCTCTAAATTTTCTGCCGCTTCTATTGTAGACTGCCGACGAATCTATCCTCCGTCATGCCAATATCTCTGCAGATATAGACAACAAAATGCTTCTCTGTATGTTCCTATTTCTCGGCCCTATATTATTATCTCTGCTAACCAATAGTCTGCCCTTGCTGTGCAAACATCTTGACGGTGTCGGCGCACCCCGAGACGGGCCGCAACCGGCTCGAGTGCCGCACGTGTCCGTACGAGTACGCCATCTCGACGCCGCTGTTCAGCCGGCGCGAGTTTGCGCGCAAGGAGAAGGAAGACGTGTTTGGCGGCCCCGGCGCGTGGGACAATGCGCAAAAGACCAAGGTGCAGTGCCCGACCGAGGGCTGCGACGGCGGCGAGGCGGCCTTTTTCCAGGTGCAGATCCGTTCGGCCGACGAGCCCATGACGAGTTTCTTCAAGGTATATATCCTCCCTTTCCCCAGGTGGTTTTCTCTTTCTGATGCTGACCATCCAGTGCATGACGTGTGGCAACCGGTGGCGCGAGAATTAGAGCCGGCGGCGATGATACCCAATTCAATATATTTTTTTTCCAAAATCAGATCAGATCAATCAGATCAATCAGATCAATCAGATCAATCAGATCAATCAGATCAATCAAATCAAATTATGTGACCCTCAAAGCGAATCTAAATCAATCATGAAGTAGTCGCCCAGTTAAAGGATGCTTCGGTGCCCTCATGCTCGAGACGTAGAACAACTTCGGGACTGATTATGGCCTGCCGAAACGTCTCGTCCTGCAGCAACTCGAGGTGCCGCAGCGACGGGCCGGGCCAGCTGAGGTACTGCAAGTAAGGTGGCTCGCGCCAGTACAAGAGGTATTCGAGGTAGAGAATGAAGCGCGGGTCGTCGAGGTACTTTTCGGCGGCCAGGTGTTGCAGGTAGTAGGGGTTGGCGAGACAGGCGACAAACTCGCACTCGACCTCGAAGCGCGTCTGGTAGAGGTTGAGCGAGTTTGGTTTGAATTGAGATGGCACATTCGGGGGGAAAGCCGACGAGTTGTGGGAGGTAGCCATGCTGAGGTGGTTGACGTCGAGGTCGTATTGTCGTCGTGATCGTGGTTGTAGTTGAGTTAGATGGTGGGTGAAGCCAAGTTGAAGCTCTAGCTTCAGAGGTAGGAGATTAGCCAATCACAGGTCACGTGGCAGCATCTGCGAATGGCTCGTTCAATTTGATGAGTAAGTTATATTCACGATTGTTACTTGATTTTATTTCTATTTGATCTTATTCTATATAGAAGTCATCCTGGATTAATTGAGCTTCTTGGCAGCCTTATTTTTGCTGCTGAGACCAACCCCCAGTACAAAGCACAACCGCGCGAGCAGCATCGGCGCCGTCGTCCAAAAAACGGTCCAGTCGTCGCGCGTCCATTGAGCCACGTCTGCCCATGCTGCCCATCCTCCGAATGCCTGTGCACATCCTTGGACATAGGCTGTATCGCTCAGCAGCATGCCAATGCACAGCAAACGCCAAAGGCGTCGGTCATCGGGGTAGAGGCGCAGCACGACAGCCTCGACAAAGGCAAAGTAGAGCCAGCCGCCGCCGAGCTGGGTGTAGATGAAGCGAGTCGAGCTGTCGACAGAGGTTAAGCGTTCCTGGGTCATGGTACCCAAGTAGGCACCCGGGTCGCGAAAGACGAGCGCGGCGCCGGCAAAGGCGAAGAGGGGCTCAAGCACTGTCAAGATGATACGGTATGGAAGAGGGAAAGGCATTGTGACGTAGAGTTGAGTTGGGCTGAATTGTGGTGTTGGTGTCAGTGTAGATGGTGTAGTCGGCGCAATGGGAAATAAGAAGTGATGGCAGTTTATATATTTTCCGAATGTTAAATGTATTGAGGTATGGAATCGCCGGATAGTCGGATAGATCAAATCGCTGTCATCAATGAATGTAATACAGTGAGAAAGAGAAGAGCCGGGCTAAATGTCACAGTCGATCACTTCACTTTTTCTTCTTACATCCCACTATCCCAAACGCACTTGGCGTCACAGGAACCGGAGCTAGTAGAGTGAAGTAGGGGAATCTAACGGTGATAGCCTGGGCATGAAGCTTGTATTGCACAAGGTCAAAATGTTAAAATGTACTTTGTACTTAAAGGTAGAATAGCCATATCAGCTTATATACTGATACTATTAAAGATTGCTTTTGAAGAAAGGATAAAATATAAACGAAGAATCAAAACAAATCCCAAGAAATGTCCGTCAATACACATTAATGATGCCAGCCGGCATGCGAAGGCCATGATCATAACCAATAACCATTGGCAAGTAAACCCAAAACAGTAAAATCAGATAATCAAATCAAGCTTTTGCAGATACCACTCTACAGAGCAATGGCCATCAGGCCAGCAAAGGCGACCATCATGCTGGCACCGACAGTGGCAGCAGCAGCACCGTTGGCCGAGGTGGCTGTCGAGCCAGAGGAGCCAGAGGTAGAGCTGCCAGTCCTGGTGGCTGTTACAGAGGCGGTGGTGATGGTGGTGTTCTTGCCGGCGGCGGGAGCAGTCGAAACGGCCGAAGCAGTGACAGCGGGAACAGTCGAGTTAGCAGACTGTTGGTTAGTTAGCAAAGCACATTTAGATAAATGGGTGATGAGTAGACATACGTTCTGGGCCAGGGCAGCGCCGGCAAGGGCAAGGAAGAAAACAGCAGACTTCATTTTGATGGTGGTAGAAGGTAGACGTATAGGTATAGGTAACGAGTGTCGAAACGAGTGGAGAGACTGAAGAACAGATATGCAAGATGGAAAGAAGCAGATGGTTAGAGATGCAGAGAGTGAGGTGAGGAGAGAAGAGAAGACAGAAGCAAAGAAGAGAATCAAGAGACTGTTATATATGCATCAGAGCACGTTACATCCTATGCGTTGAATACGAGCTGGCAAGGCACAACATACTACAGACCGCCAGTAGGAGTAGGAGCAGGAGAAAGAGCGTGGAGTAGGACCACTCCACCTGATTAGAGATCAGGAACAAGAAAGGAGAAAGCTTAGACTATGCTCCGGTAAAAGGGCTGTAGCCAAGAATAGAACGGCAATGGAACAGTCCAGGTTGACGGAAGGCAAGACGCAAGAGGCAAGAGGAAAGGAACGGCAAGCGAAAATAATGGGACTGCAAGGGTCTTTTCATGGTTTCCCCTGCTTTCTTTTCCTAGGGCAGATATATTACGGCTGCACAGCTCTCTCAGCTTTACCTTCATCACACCGTCACATCCTACACAGGCCTCTTTTATTACAAGTGCAAGGACGGAGCACGTCTAATGAGTATTCGATGAGACCATATGCTATTTGATGCTACTCGGGGCCACGCTCGTCCTCCGTCCATAGCTGCCTGTGTATACGTTGCAGCCCATGGGCGTTGGGTCTCCACGAACGTCGATGTTGACCCTGTCATCTCCTCTTCTTTACTTCCAGTGGATGTGGGTAGGGCGTTTTATTCACAACAAGCAGTACTTGTGTATATAAATACATAAATACATATAAATACATATAAATACAAATGGCTTGCACTACATTGCCATGCTCTGTGCACAGCCTAGCATTCAAGCAAGGAACGGCTCCATGCACTACCTGGTCACGGCTACGACATCCTGGCTCTGAACACTGAGACTACCCTGACAACCCTGTCTATCCTTGCTATCCTTGTCGGCACAGATGCCAGAAACTGGTCAGAACGGACGTAACATGCCGAATTAACCAAAGACATTTTTATTAAGAGCTTTGATTAGAGGTTTGATAGTAATTTCAGAGTTTTTATTTATTTATTTATCTGTTTGTTGTATTCTTCAAGTCATCCACTTCGTTTATGGTACCTTTTCATTTCAATGTGCACTTTGATATTCAGGAGTCAGCCAGTCAGTGCCCATCAATAACGCCATTGAGAGTTGTCACATTTCAAGCCATTTCATTTACGGCTGTAGGTAATAGAATATGCTTACATGTAATGTAACTATGTCTGTGTACGTAGGTGACTGTTTGCTGCTGCTGCCGTTGCCATTACGAATCGCGTCTGTTGTGTCTGGGACGACAAGGAAAACATGCATACAGCCTGCATCGGGAGGACTAGCTGCATAAAAATACGAGCGGGAGACCCTTGTATTGTCCTTTACAAAACTGTTTTCAGACCTGAGGAGGCTCATCTTGGGTTTATCTCTCTCTCTCTCTCTCTCACCCTCTCACTCTCTCACTCAAATATGTCAATCATTTCTGCATTTGCTAAACCCACAACAGCCTCAACCCCCGAGCTGTGCATACGTCCCGTTCTTTTCACTTTGTTTATGTTTTATCCGTCCTTTGATAGAGACCGCCTCTTGGTGAGATTACCTGTGAGATCAGGTGCAAGGCCTCCTAAGCCAGGGCTGAATGCTAAACGCCACAGGATCAACCGTGCGACGATGTGATACTTGTACACTGCGGAGTCGACTGCCTATTTTGTTTTGTATTATTTATGGTCAGCGAACGGCCTGGGCAGTGTTGTGAACTGATCGAGATTTTAATAAAATTAAAATTAAGAAATAAGAAACAAGATTGAATCCGGTTAGAACAAGCTTGTACAGCCTAGATTGAGATACTATGAATGGCAGCTATAGTCGAGGCAAAGATATCTTTAGATATTCAAGGCTGTATCAGTTAAATTGGTATTTATTAGTTATTTCAAAGGCAGCCAAATAGTTGCTCAAGTTTGAATACACAGAAGATTGGATATAGCTGGTCTTGATTTGTCAGCCTATAAATCAGTATCCCGACTTTGACGCAGTATTATGAGCCTGCTTGAACAGATAATATGGATGGGATTAAACACTAAACAGACATTAAACACTTATTAAATTGGATGATTTATTACGATTAAAAGTAGAATCATGTAAAGATGCGTTGTCCCGGTCTTCCTCTTTCCTTGCGCCGTGCAATACGCTGTGTTCCCGAACACTTCTATGTCCATCCTCCTTTTTCTTTCTACTCCGTTTCCCATATCGCCCTCCTCTTTTCATATGTCGTGCCTATGTGCTGACAATTTAAAGGGGATAATATGAAAGAAAGGCAACCGTAGTGGCTGCATACAGTCGGTGTCGTATATAAAGCAAAGAAAACCATCAAGGAGATGGAAGTCAAACAAAGATAATGAAGAAAACGAATAAAGGGTATAACGAATGTAATAAAAGCCAAACCAGCTTTCTGAAAACGCAGTGCATATGCGAGGGTATCTCAACAAGGGCGGGGAAATAGAAAAATAATAATGGAAAAGGCGAAAGAAATGGGGGTGAAGAGCAGAGGCTTCGCATGCCGCACGCAGAATTATCTGATGGGCTTGTACTTGTGTCTTGCGTGCCGTGTGCTGCGCATCCGAAGAGACAGCTGCCTGCCAAGTCTGCTATGCTCCCTCCTTTACTGTTCCTCCCACCTCTTGACCGGCTATCTGCCCATATAGCTTCTCTCACCATTCCTACAAAGCTCGACTCGCTTCCCTCTCTCCTCTGCAGCATGCTGCCTGCAGCCAAGCATCTTTTCAGATCAAATGGGGGCGGGAAAAAAGAACCAAGCCAACTCTAGATCTGACTCTAGATCTAGACTCTGGTCTAGGTGTTGCTTCAATACGCAGTGTATCACATACCGATGCCGTGGCGGCCTAGAGTGGCAATAGATATTGGGATAGGACATCCCCTCAAATCTATACAGATGTCCCGCCTAGGTTCGCGAGGATGCGTGTCTCGTCCGCTAGAAACTTTCGCCGGAAACTGATAATGGCGTCCGCAATCGTGTCAAAGTCGCGCACTTGGTCTTCGCGCACCTGCTTAAGAACCGCCTTCAGTCCGTCCACAAACCGCGACTGTTGTTCGCCAGTGTATTCGTCGGACCGGCCAAGTTCAACAAGAATTTGATCATCTAGAAAGAGAGGGAACAAAGGTAAAAAAAAGCAGAAAAGAAAAGAGTAAGAAAGGATACGGGGATTTTTGGTTTTGGTTTTGGTAGGGGAAGAAGATAAATATTCGGAGAATAATTTCAAGACTTACCCTGTGGCATGATGGATGAAAAGTGCTGGAAAGGGCATGCTGGGTTGGTGCAGTCTTCGCCTTCGGATTCGGCTGGGCATAGCTGGATGTCGTCGCGGATCTTACCACTGTATGTCAACGACTTGAGTCCGCCGGCTACCTGTGCCTTGTACTGCGGATGGAACCGATATGACCGAAAATATTGCAGCGGGCTGTCATAGGCCGTGAATGTCGAGGCTGATGCTGGTGCGGGGGTTGGGCCGGTCGTCGTCGCCGTTGCTGCTGGTGCTGGTGCTTGTGCTGGTGCCACTGACGGCTGGACAGTATCATCAGCAACATCAGCTTCAACTTCTGCTTCAGGTGCGACTTCAGCTTCCTCGATAACAGGCGTAGGTACCGCATCTGTAGGCTCGCCGTCGTCGATGATAAACACATCTCCGTCATCTTCTGCCATCATGTCCTCGTCTTCGTCATCATCGTCGCTATCTTCTTCCTCTTTATCCTCATCTTTATCTTTATCTTCCTCAACAATCTCGCCGTCTTCTCCGCTCTCCGCTGTACCTGTCATCTCAAAATCTTCGGCCGGCTCATAGGGAGGTGAGGATGCAACAGACATGGATGCCGATTTTGAGCCTAGCTTGTCATTAGACAGCATCGGCTCATACTCGTCCGCCTCAACATCTGCTTCAACGTCTGCCTCGGCATCTGCCTCAACATCTGCCACAGCATCTGTGACGCCTGCATCAGCAACCCCAGTTGGAGCCTCGGCTGCCTTAGTCTCAACGACGTCTTCGGCAACGTCCATGTCTACATCAGCTGCATTAGGCTCGGACTCAGCAACCGGTTCGACCTCTGCCACTGCTTCTCCCACCGGCTGCTGGACTGCCTCTTCCACACTCTGCTGGGGGACCGGGCCGTCCACTGCATCGTTGTCCTCCACAACAATAACGCTGTCGGCATTGTCAACAGCAGCGTCGGCGACTGGAGCTTCAGATTCCGTGTCCAGATCTTCAAGATCTTCCGTCAAACGCCGCCTCTCGGCAATGCCGTCCTTAATCTCAGATTGCAGTGCATTGACCTTATCCTGCAGCAGACGGAGCTTAAACATCTTTTCTTGCAGGCTGGCCTCCACGCGTGGCAACTGTAAGCTGGCCGCACGCGCGCGTTCTTCCCGGATGCTACTGCCGCGCGAAGAAAGCGGCGATAGCGATGGCTGGATATCGCCGCGCTTAGGTAGGCGGATCGCTGAGTCGCCGCTGCCCATGCGTGCCGACCCTGTCAGCTCACCGGTGGATGTTATCCGCCTCATGGGCTGTGGAGGAGGGCGCACAATCTGGGCTGCATCAAAGTTACGGCCCTGACTGTTACTAGGAGTGCTCGTAGTGTCGGGCTCGGGTGGTGTGCCATGTCCACCTGTCACGGGCGTCACGGACCCTGTCGATGTGCCGCGGTGCTTCTTGGCCTCGGCCTCGGCAATCTTGCGCTTCATGTCCTCAATCTGCCGCATCTTGCGTGCATACTCGTCGTCCTTGGCCCGTGCGATCATACTGGCAGGGGCTGTTGGAGGCTGAGGTGTTGCCTGACCACTGCTGGCAAAACGGCCATACGCTGATGGAGTCGACTGGTCTTGAGATTGCATCCCATTGCCATTTTTCTGACCTGTAAAGTCTGTGACAAGTGAGACGGTCTCGTCGGCCTGCGAATCAAGCTCCATCTCGACATCATCGTCCTCATCCTCGTCATATTCGCCCTCATCGTGCCCGTTTTGGGACGGCTCGTCGTCGCTCACATCAATGACAAGCGTTGAATCCTGTTGTGCAGTGCCGTACGGCCGCTTGTAGGCGTTGGCATGTGTTTTGGAGAAGTCGCCAAAGTCGGCAGCCACTGGCCGCTTGCGGGAGTTGACGGTATCGACAGCGGTGGGAGTTGCTGTTGGCAGGGGCGTGAATGAGTTTGATGTTGTCGTGGGACGGGGAGGCAGAGGATAGTGGGTAGGCACAGGCATTGACAATGGCAGTGCCGCTGGGACTGTCTGGCTGAGTGCTGCAGCTTTTGCCCGTTCCTCTTGCGCTTGCCGAAGAGCTTCGAGCTTCTGCTGCAGAAGGCGTGCCTTTTCCGACTTGACGTCGGCCTTGGGAGCGGGGGCTGCTGGAGCTGGAAGAGTTGCGGTGACTGGTGTTGGCTTAGATGCCTTCTTTAAAGCGAGTAGCCGGGCAATGCGGTCTTTGCGCTCCTCCTTCTTCGATGCGCTTTCATCTGCAGTGGCCGAGGGAGGATTGCTTGCTGTAGCTTCTTTTGATGACAATGGTACTTCTTGAGCTGTTGCTTGCACAGCAAGTGATGCAGTGCCATCTGCTGTCTTTGGGGAGTTAGTCTTTAGACCCAGCTCGGTGAACAGCGACTTGACGACCTGACCATCTACACCCTCGTCGATAAATGTCTGATAGTTCACGTCGTAGCGAATAAGGCGGAGGATAGCCTGCTGAGCCTTCTTCTTGGCTTCATCAACAGTAGCGTAAGTAGCAGCAGTTGACGGAGCTGCTGCTTGCTGAGGAGTGTGATGGCCGTTCGCCGCACCGTTCAGTCTCTCGGGGCGAGCGTCCTTGTTCTCAATTTCACCGGGTGATAGGCGAGGCGAGTACGACATTGCTCGGTCTTCGGTAGCCTCGCCAGTAGCCGCAGCCAGAGACTTGTTTGTCGCAGAGTCTGAGTAGTCCATGTCCTCGACATCGGCATCGGCGGCATCAGACGCAGACAGTGCTTTGCCCGTTGATTTAATCTCGCCAGGCTCGTCGTCGTCGTCCTCGTCGTAAAATGCATCATCTTGAGTGTCGATCACGCTAACGTCGCGGCTGGGCATGTCGACAGCCGCCTGTCCGAGTGCAGTGCCAGGCATCTCCGGAGACGCAGGCTGCAAGTATGCCTCTGTCGGCTGTACAGGCGGGTCTTGTGAAGATGTTGAGCTTGGTGCCTGAGTAGTTGGGTACAGTGCAGGATTAGATGGCTCTTCAGGGTCATAGGCGTCATCCATATCGTCACTGAGCTCGCCTTCCTCTGAAGCTTGGCCTTGTTCAACAGACGGATGCGAAGGTACAGAGTAGGAGTGATGCTGTTGATGCTGATGCTGCTGCGGTGGTGGCGGTGGCGGCGGTTGTTGGTAGATTTGGGGGGTGTATTGCTGCTGGCTGTATTGCTTTTGATGACCGTAGTTTTGTTGCTGATAGCTAGTCGGCGTTCTGCTGCTTGAGCTTTGATAATGCTGCTGCCGAGGTTGGTACGATGGCGCCGAGGGATTGTACGAAGACGACGGCGCAGCTGCTGCCGGTGCTCCTCCAAAAGCCTCGCTCCAGCTCAGCTCACCGCCAACTGCATTCGGGCTGCGGCTGGCGGCCGAGTCCACATCAATACCTAGCCCATGCACTTGTGCATTATGATCAAACCCAGCTTGTGAGGCTTGTGCAGTCTGTGCCGCACCGTAGTATGTTTGGTGCTGAGGATCTTGAGAGAGAGGCTGCTGGCTGGAAGAGGGAATGTATGGGTATTGAGATTGGTTGCTCGATGCAGGGTATTCGTACTGCGCAAACTGTGGCGGTGGCTGTGGCCATTGGCCATGGCCATACTGGTATCCCGACATGCTCGTCAGGTGGGATGTATCGCGAGGGTGAGGTGTGTTGAGCTCGATGCGATAATGTATCGGTGCTTAGAATCGTGGTGAGTGGCGGCTGGAGAAAGTGGCGCGCGATGCTGTAATAAACCAAGCACTTAAAAATCCAAACTAAAAGTAAAGAAAACCAGCTTAGATATAGCTCGATGAGAGACAGAGAGAGAGTGTGTGTGAGGTTGTTAGTGTCGATGATCGCGCTTCGATAGTCAAGTAGATATTTTTGGGAAGCCGTAGCGCGCGAAATGCACTAGTCACTAAAGATGTGCTGGTTCGTGGTCATGTGATAAATCATACAATTATATAATCACCGCCTTTTGACGCGCTAGCGATTGCAGCTTCTACGTCCACTCCACCCCGGTACTAGATCCACCCCTACAGCCGCCAATGCCAGTTACATGTCTGGATGCGTTGTCGTAGCAACTGCGATGGATAGGCCCAATTAGGAAAAGAGCGTCTGTGTGACATCCCGCTCCTACCCTTTGTTTGTGTGTATTTACAGTCTGGCAAATGATTAATCTGCCCCAACTTGCCGACGTCAACGCAAGCTCCCATGCCACCGAGCCTCACCAACGACGTGCCGTCAGTTCTTCCTTGGGATTGCACTGAGTATGCTTAGACGCCAGCATCTGCCCTACTAACCATACTCATTCTGACTTTCTTTTAACCTATTTCTTCTCTTCTACCCTGTCTCTTTCCCACTATTCCATTCTACTCTACGTAGTTTATTTGTTACATTCTTGGCCAACACGACGACAACGGTTCCGTCCGGCAGGCCGAGTCTCGCGCGTCTTGACGGTATCTTTGTTTTGCACGTCCCGACATCCCGCCTCGTACCCGCGGAAAACATCATATTCGGCATCATACTCGCCTACCGAAACCATCTGCCGACTCTCTGCTGGCGGATGTTGACCAGCAACGCAGGCTGACTCGTCCCAGACAGTCGACCCCCCCAAGCCCACATCACGGCATCCCATATCTTGGCACACACATATAGACACACATACACAATGGCCGGCCCTCCCGGTTTCTCCGCGCAGCAGCGTGGTAATCCATTTGCTCGGACTCCCTCAGCCTCGCCCGCCGCGTCTAACAACGCTACAACAGGCAGACCAAAGTCCGTTCTCTTCTCGACCCCAGCACCGACGTCTCCAGGAAGGCAATCACACAATCGCACCCAGTCACAAGCAACACCTGTCATGAACAACCTAGTGCAGGCTGGCAGCGTCTCACGGCATGGTTACGACCGGTCCCGTGAGGGCACACCCGCATCTGGCACGTTTGCTCCGTCTTTCATCAATACCGAGGAGATGAAGAACCGCAGCATCGACATCGTGCGTGGCATCGAGGGCGAGAACGACTTTTCTGGCAAGCGCTACGTCTGGGTTAAAGACACACAAGCAGCTTTTGTCAAGGGCTGGATTGTCGAAGAGCTTGACCAGAATCGTATTCTTGTGCAGTGTGATGATGGCAGCGTGAGTTCCCTCCTTTGCTCCGAGAACAAGTGACATATCAGCTAACAACAGCAGCAACGCGAAATCGATGCCGAGAGCGTCGACAAGGTCAACCCCGCCAAATTCGATAAGGTGAACGACATGGCTGAGCTCACGCATCTCAACGAGGCGTCCGTTGTCCACAACCTCCACATGCGCTACCAGGCTGACCTCATCTACACGTACTCCGGCCTCTTCTTGGTCACTGTCAACCCCTACTGCCCCCTACCCATCTACTCCAACGAGTATATCAACATGTATAAGGGCCGCCACCGCGAAGACACCAAGCCACACATCTTTGCCATGGCCGACGAGGCATTCCGCAACCTTGTCGACGAGGGCGAAAACCAGAGCATCCTCGTCACGGGCGAATCCGGTGCCGGCAAGACAGAGAACACAAAAAAGGTCATTCAGTACCTCGCTGCAGTTGCACACTCCGAACCATCTGCCACAAAGAGCCGCACCTCAACCCATTCCAGTCTCTCTGCTCAGATTCTTCGCGCCAACCCTATCCTCGAAGCCTTCGGCAATGCCCAGACTGTCCGCAACAACAACTCCTCTCGATTCGGAAAGTTTATCCGCATCGAGTTCAGCAGCACTGGCTCTATTGCAGGTGCGTTCATCGACTGGTATCTCCTTGAGAAGTCGCGCGTTGTTCGCATCAGCGGCCACGAGCGTAACTACCACATCTTCTACCAGCTTCTCAAGGGTGCCGACCGTCGTCTGCGCAGTGAGTTGCTTCTTGACAACATGGGTGTTGAGGACTTTGCCTACACTCGCGAGGGCAACGATATTATCAGCGGCGTCTCGGACCAGGAAGAGTGGGAGTCTTTGATGGAGGCATTCTCTGTCATGGGCTTCTCCGAGCAGGACCAGACTTCTATTCTGCGGACTATTGCAGCCGTGCTACACCTTGGCAACATCACTGTCATAAATGAGAGCCGCAGCACCGACCAGGCTCATCTCGCACCGGATGCAAAGTCCCATGCAGAAAAGCTCTGCAGGCTCCTTGGCGTGTCTATTGAGCCGTTCCTCAAGGGTCTTCTGCACCCGCGTGTCAAGGCTGGTCGCGAGTGGGTTGAAAAGGTCCAGACACCTGAGCAAGTCCGTTTGAGCATCGATGCCCTGGCAAAGGGTATCTACGAGCGTGGTTTCGGTGACCTCGTGTCACGCATCAATCGCCAACTCGACCGTGCCGGCATGATGGGTATGGATGACGCACGATTCATTGGCGTGCTCGATATCGCTGGTTTCGAAATCTTCGAGGAGAACAGCTTTGAGCAGCTTTGTATCAACTACACCAACGAGAAACTTCAGCAGTTCTTTAATCACCACATGTTTGTCCTCGAGCAGGAAGAATATGCCCGCGAGCAGATCGAGTGGCAGTTCATCGACTTTGGTCGCGACCTGCAGCCCACCATCGACCTGATCGAGCTGTCCAACCCCATTGGTATCTTCTCGTGCCTCGACGAAGACTGTGTTATGCCCAAGGCCACCGACAAATCCTTCACCGAGAAGCTCAACTCTTTGTGGGAGAAGAAGTCGACAAAGTACCGTCCAGCCCGCCTTCGGTCTGGCTTCATTCTGACCCACTACGCCGCCGAAGTCGAATACTCGACCAGCAACTGGCTCGAGAAGAACAAGGATCCCCTCAACGACAACGTCACGAGACTCCTTGCTGCCTCTACCGACAAGCATGTCGCTAACCTCTTTGTCGACTGCTCTGACCAAGATGACGACCATGCTGTCGGCCGCAATAGCCGAGTCAAGAAGGGTCTTTTCCGTACCGTGGCCCAGCGTCACAAGGAACAGCTCTCACAGTTGATGGCACAGTTGCAGTCTACCCACCCACACTTTGTTCGCTGTATTATTCCAAACCACAAGAAGCGCCCCAAGCTGTTCAACAACCACCTTGTTCTTGACCAGCTTCGCTGCAACGGTGTTCTCGAAGGTATTCGTATTGCACGCACGGGTTTCCCCAACCGTCTGTCATTTGCTGAGTTCCGTCAGCGGTACGAGGTCCTGTGCCGTGACATGCCCAAAGGCACCTACCTCGAGGGCCAGGCCGCTGCTTCTATCATTCTTGGCAAGCTGGGCATGGACAAGGCTCTCTTCCGTATCGGTTTGACCAAGGTCTTCTTCCGGTCAGGTGTCCTGGCTGAGCTTGAAGAGCAGCGTGATGCCCTGATTAACGAGATAATGTCTCACTTCCAGGCCGTTGCCCGTGGCTTCAGCCAGCGCCGCATTGCCTACAAGCGCCTCTACCGCGCAGAGGCAACTCGAGTTATCCAGCGCAACTTCCACGCCTACCTCGACTTGTCTGACAACCCATGGTGGCAGCTGCTGGTCAAGATGCGGCCTCTCCTAGGAGCGACCCGCACTGCAACAGAGGTGAAGCGTCGTGACGACATGATTCGTCATCTCCAAGAAGAAATGCAGCAGCACTCTGCTAGTCGGCAAAAACTTGAGGATGACCGCCGTGCTACGGTGGCAGAGATGGCCCGTATTCAGCAGACTCTTGAAAGCGAACGCGCCCTGGCTCTCGACAAGGAAGAAATCTTTAAACGGCTACAGCAGCGCGAAGTTGAGCTTGAAGACAAGCTCTCAGGTGCCCTCGATGACCAGGAGCGCCTAGAGGACCAGCTTGACGACCTCCTGGATGCTAAGAAACGTGCTGGAGAAGAAGTCGAAAAATACCGCCTACAACTGGAGCAAGCTGCTGGCTTGATTAGCCGCCTTGAGGATGAGAAGAAGGAGCTTGCACGTCAGATCACCGACCTAGAGAAGGCCATGGAAGACGCCGCCCGCAAGCAGTCGGAGCGCAGCGAGAAGGAAATAGCCCTGGCTGAGGATGTTAAGATGCTCCAGAGCCAGCTATCCATCAAGGACCGTAAGGCGCGTGACCTGGAAGGCCGCCTCCTGGCTGTGGACCAGGATGCCGCAGTCAAGCTGGCTACTGCCCAAAAGGAATTGCAGGCCTCTCGCGCCAAGGAGCAGCGCCTGTCCACAGAGAACCGCGATGTCCAGGAACGCCTTGCGCAGCTCTCGCAGACCTCCACAGACTACGAAGACCTTGTCCGGCAAAAGGAGAGCGAGCTTGCGCTTCTCCGCAACGACAATAAGAAGTATGAAGCCGAGCGTCGTTCTTTCGAGGAACAGCGCCGTGCTTTGAGCTCAGAGAAGGAGAAGGCTGCATCGCGCCTTCATGAAGTGCAAGCCGAGATTGTGGCAATGCGCTCACAAGAGTCTCAACTCCGCCGCGAAGCCCAGGATGCCAAGAAGCTCCTTGAGGCTCGCCTGTCCGAAGATGCTCAGGCTGACCAGAACCGTCGCGTTGTTGAGTCCCAAATCAAAGATCTCAAAGAGGAGCTCTTCAACACCCAAAAGGAGCTTAGCCGTGAGCGCCAGTCTCGCGACGATGTCTTGCTTCTCGGCGAGCACAAATACCAGACCCTCCAGGAGGAATTCGAGCACCTGAATGAGTCCAAGATCATCATCGAGAAGGAACTCTATGCTCAGCAGGACACTCTCCGGCGTACAATGGAGGCTCGCAAGGTTATTGAGAAGGAGCGCGATGATGCTCGCCAAGAAGTACGTCGTCTGCGTGCCGCCAAGGCCGAGGCTGAAGAAGCACGGACAGAGGCCGAGAATAACGGCGAACGGGTAGCTCTACGTATGGCACGCGAGCGTGAAGAGAGTCTGCTGCGTGACCTTGATGCCGCGCAGGAGCGTCTCACCTGGTTCGAGGATGAACGTGCTCGGTTAAGCGTTGAGGTTGATAGGCTGAACAAGCGTATAGTAACATCTACCGAGTTCGGCCTCAAGAACGACCAGGCCAAGGAGCGAATGGAGAGAGAGCTGCAAACTGTCAAGAGTCGCCTGACAGCTTCTGAAAATGATAACCGGGCTCTGCTTAACAAGCTTCAGCAGAAGGGCCTGGAAATCGCACGGTCCACCTCTCGTGCCAGCGAAGCATCACGCGGCCAGCTGACTGTTCTACAACGTGAAAAGGCTCGCCTCGAGGAGCACAATAACAAGCTCAACAAGCAGCTGGGCGAATCCCAAATTGCTATTGCTTCTCTCGAGAAGAAGGTGGAGAAGCTCAATCTCAACCTGGAAGACATGAACCACGAAGTTGCCCGTGAAGTCAAGTCTAGCCGTAATGCCGAGAAGGTCTCCAACAACGCCACATCGCAACTTGCTGAAGTCAATCGGGCCGTCGAGGCCGAGCGCCAGCTGCGTGGCCAGGCCCAGTCCACTCTTCGGACTGTGCAGACAACTCTCGAGGCGCGCGACCGTGAGCTCTCGGATCTCCGCAGCCAAATGCTCAAGATTCTCAAGACAGTCGATCCGACATCACCTGTGGTAGTATCGCCGCCGAGTGGCAAGGAGCGCTTCCCTACAAGCAACGACTTTTTCGAGCTGGCTCGTAAGATCGAGGACCTCCAGCAAGACCTCCGGGTGGAGAAGGCCGGACGCAGCAATGCCGAGTCGCAACTGGCAGATCTGCGTGCTCAGGCGCACCAGTCACCAATGCCCCAGCGTGGCAAGCTCGAGGAGATTGACCCCAACGAGGCCCCTTACTTCAACAATGGTTCTCCGACACAAACAAAGAAGAACAAGACGGATAGTCGGTATATTTCCAACAGCCAGATAAACAACCCAATGTCAACTCCTCCTCGGCGGCTCTCATCGGCAATGCCAGACTCAGCCCGGTCTGACCGTACCGTAGATACTATGAGCTATAACAACCGCATGGATCTGAAGGCAGATATGGAGGAGCTCCAAAACCAGCTGCAGCTTGCACAGATGCAGAACCGGCACCTCCAGAGCCAGCTTGAGCGTGCTGAGGGCAGCAGCGACACGACCCAGGGCAGCAATGGTGGTACTAACAATAGTCGCGTTGAGAAGCTCGAGAAGGCTAACAGCCGTCTGCATGATATGCTAGACGACTCTGCTAAGAAGGTGTCAGCCCTTGACAAGGCCCTGCGTACCGGCGAACTTTCCCTGCACGACATCCAGGCCCGCTCACACGAGGAGATTCTGGATCTGCTCAACAGCCAGGAGGAGTCACGTCGCTCATTGCTATACAGCCACAAGGACGCTGTCGCCGAGCTCACAGACATCAAGGAGCACTTTGATAAGCTCCGTCATGACCGCGCTGTGATGGAGGTTGATCTTCGTGATGCACGCTCGGAGCTCCAGGAAATGGACCAGGCCCGAGAGCAAGAGGCAGCCAGCCGGAACCAGCTCCTCCAGGAGTTCTCCGACCTGCAGATTCGCCTGGATGCCGAGACATCTAAACTGGTCGATGTGACTGCCAGCCTTGACCTGTACAAGGGTCGTGCCGAAGAGTACTTTGGTAAGCTCGAGCAGGCCGAGATGGCTGTTCTCAAGGCATCCCGTGCTGAGCAGTTTGCCAAGACCCAGGCCCGTGAAGCCGAGGAGACGTACGCCGAGGTGATGGCAGAGCGCAAGAAGATGGACACGACAGTGGAAGATCTTCAGCGCCAAAACCAACGCATGGAGGAGCGTCTTGAGGACCTATCAACCGACCTGGAGGCTGTGACCCAAGCCAAGAAGCGTTTGCAACACGAGCTTGAAGACTACCGGAATCAGCGCGCTATGGACATTGAAGACACGGAGACAAGCATGGAGCAGACACGCAAGAAGTACCAAGCCGAGTTTGCCACCATCACCAAGGAGCTCGACCTGGCACGTGAGGAGAAGTTGTTCAAGCAGGCTGAGATCAGCCGCCTGCGCGAGGAGCTGGATGAGCTACGGTCCAAGTGGGATGACGAAGTTCTGAACAGCTCGACCTGGGCTAAGGAGAAGACGCGCCTGGAGACAACACTGTCGGACGTCATGTCGTCCCGCGACGAGGCCGTCCAGGCACACAACGAGGCGCAAGGCCGCATTGTCAACTTGCTGTCACAGGTGCGCACCCTGCGCTCATCTGTTGACGAGGTGACCTCGGAGCGTGATACTCTGGTCCGTGAGAAGCGGAGTGTTGAGGCACGTCTCGAGGAGGCCAAGACCGGCTTGGAGGAGCTTGCAGCTCGTGGTGCTAACCCCTCACTGCGCGAGGCTGCCAACGCTGACAGAGCCATTCTGGATCTCCGCTCCAGCCTTGCCCAGCAGGAGGACATTGCAGCAGCTGCCGTGGAGAAGATGCGCCGCGCCGAGGCCCTCGTTGCTGAGGTCCAGAAAGACATGACAGCCGAGCGTGAGACTAGCTCTAAGCTTCAGACCGAGAAAATGGCGCTTGAGAAAGCACTGAGTGAAGTCCAGGTCCGGGTCGTTGATCTCGAGACCAAGGGCTACTCCAGTGCTAGCCAGGACATCAAGTTCCTTCACAAGCGCGTTCAAGAGGTAAGACCTTGTTCATATCCGTATTCATGATAGTCATGTACTGACACAATTTAGCTTGAAACACAACTCGAGGCTCATGAGCAAGATCAGGCCCAGTCTCAACGCTCGGTCCGTAACGTGGACCGGGTTGTCAAGGACCTGCAGACTCAACTGGACCGCAAGGACAAGCAGAATGGACAGCTGCAAGACGATGTGGCTCGGATGCGTGACAAGGCCGACAAGCTTCTTAAGACAATTGATGAGCTGCAGGCTTCCGAGTCATCTATCCAGCTGACAGCACGCCGCGCCGAGCGCGAGCTACGCGAGGAGAAGGAGAAGGCTCTGCGTCTGGAGCGCGAGCTTGAGGGCTGGAAGGGCATGAGTGGCTCGGTCAGCGGCAGTAGCATTGCCGGTGGCAGCGTGCGCCGCATGGGTACGCAGGGCAACTTCCACCTCTCGAACCTGGGCCACACGGCGTCAAATGCGACGACGCGCACCACGCTGTCAACCGTGTCATCGGCAACAACCGCCTCTGACTCGGAGAACACACCGAGAAAGCGTGAGAGCATTGGTCTCGACCGGACCCCGAGTATGACCAAGGGATTTTTGTAGATGAGACTGGTGGTGTGTATGCAAGGTGTGTGGGAAGACTATAATATGTTATTATGAGGTGGGCGTTGATGAATTTGGCCTTGTTTTGTTTTGCTCGTTTCGTTCCATTTCTGTTTGCGTTGCAGCTGTTGTATTATTTGATTCTGGGCTTCGGAATCGGCTTGCCTTGTATTTTTGTATGGCTTTACGACCAGGCGTTTTTTGTTTAGCAACGATCAAGAATTCATCATGATTCCATTTTGAATGCGATTGCCATGAAGCTCGAGTTGATGATCACACAATGTTGTCGTCCAACATTAGTCACTGGGTACGCGTGTGGGTTTAAAATTCATAAATTATAATCAAGATGCATATGATCCAGGTCTCTATTTTTTCCAAGAAGCGCCAAAATGGGGAATAATGAATGAGGGGTGTATATGTAAGTGTGTATATGCAAAGTGTGTATGCAGGACGTTGATGTGGGTATGCTGTAGTCGTAAAGGAACAAGAACAAAAATAAGAGAGAAAGATGTAGCAAAACTATAAAACCAAAAGTTTCAAAATCAAATGCAGGGGTAATCAGGAGACATCTATCGGCGGAAGGTGTTTTGAAGCCGGGTCTTTAATGTTTTCTTCCGTGCTGCCTCGGCAGCGGCTTCCACGCGGTGGTAGCCCTCTTCTTGGACATTGTGCCGGCCAACAATCTCCAAAAAGACCTGGTCGAGCGTCGTCGGGCTCACGCTATAGTGGTCGATACCGAGAGCATCCCGCTGCTCGTCAAACATGACGACAAGCTTGCCGATCGCACTTGTGGCTGACTGGGTAGGTGCGAAGATTGCTTTCTTAGTACCGGCACTATCTCCCAAATCTATGGTTGATCCCACTGGAGTATCTTGTAAGCTGGTCGTGTGGTCGGCATCGGTTTCGTCAATGTTCTTGTTGAGGGGAATGGCAAAGCGCATCTGGCCATGATATGTCTCATCTTCAATATCAACCCCTGGAAACGTGTCCTCGACCCACTGCCGCAGACGAGTTGTGTCTTCATCGGACGTACGCGGTGCTCCGCGACATACGAGGTGGACGTAAAGACGGTTGCCGAAACGGTGGCGAAGCTCGTCAGTATCACCCGCTGCGAGCATCCTCTTGGCAAGGATACCGGCACGGCCTGCTAGTGCATCAGCCTCTTCCATTGAATGGGTTGTGAGCAAGATCGAGCGACCGGGCACTGTGGCCTCAAGGGTTCTCCACATGATACGCTTTGCAGCCGCATCCAGACCCGATGACGGCTCATCCAATAGCACAACATCCGGGTTACCCATCAAGGCAATACCCAAGCTCAGTTTGCGCTTGTTGCCGCCTGAGAGTGCGAGTGCCTGGCGGTCACGAAAATAAGTGAGGCCGACAGCACGGATGATGGCATTGACATTGTACTCGACATCGGAGATACCGCGGACGCGGGCATAGAAACGGAGGTGCTCCCGGACTGTCATTTGATCAACGGCATCAAACTGCGGGCACACACCCAAACTGCCACGAGCAGCAACTAGTTTCTTTGTTATCGAAAGGCCCTCAACAAAGACATCACCGTCGTCTGGCTTGATGTCACCACGGATCATTGAAATTGTCGTTGATTTGCCGGCACCATTGGGTCCCAGAAGGGCAAACACTTCACCATGGTTGACATTAAAGCTGGCGTTGTCGACGGCTGTGTTGCGACCAAAGGTCTTGGTGACATGAGAGACGCGAAGGCCGCGCTCCTCGCCTTCTGGCTGCGATGGGTCAATCACAGTAGCACCAGATATTTCCGCGTCTTCAGAAGTAGTATCGTCGGTTGCAGACCCTGGCTGCTGAGACTTCTTTCCACGTAGCCTTCTTCCGAGGCGGTACAAAGAGGCCCCGACATTTCCACTGTCGAACCAGAGCAATATACCAAAAAGGAAGAAGGACTGCAGGAATAGATACAGGATCGGGCCGCCGTATAGTGTAATGTCGCCTGGGTTGTTGTTGATCTCTGTTCCGGAACAAGTCACAGAAAAGAGGTTGAGTGTGACAAAGAGCGAGCGTACCACACTGCCGATTGGTGAAACAGCAGAGACGACGAAATGCACAACCAGCAGGAAGGAATCGATGCGGTTGACGGGTGCATAAGTAATGGTGCATAGGTATGCAATCATGTAGACCAGGAAAAAGATGGCTTGGTATCCAGCTGTGAATGCGTATGCTGACAGCTGATTGCTGGCGAACAGCGAGATGAAATAAGCTAGAAGAGATGACGCGATGCCGTAAAGAGCAAACACGACAAACAGGTAGCCGACGTGGTACCAGACACTTGACAGTGCTGCAAATAAGATAGTCATCAAGGCCGAAGATGCAAGAACCACAATGAAATCAAAGGCCAGGTATGCAATCCACAATGGCAAAGCACGTACACCGTTGGAATACTCGAGACCGCGAACAAATCGCCGCCGCTCAAGATTAGGATACAGTGCAAAAAAGCCAGGGTAGGCAGCGCATGCCAAGCACACATACACTAGAAGCTGAAGGGACTTGCCCGTGTTAGGGGCCCATGGGATATCAAAATCAGCATAGCTAGCTGAGATTGAAATGTTGGCGACGATGACATTAAGCAGATTCTGGCCGTAAAAGGCGTTGACCTGATCCAACCAGTCACCCAGGTAAGCAACTGTCGGAGAAGAGGCATCATCACCAAGCCACAGGCCAGCGGGTGTGATGTTCTTTCTGTATTGCACAACCATGCTATTGAAGTCGTCAAAGGTATCGGCTAGAGTGACGTTTTTGAGCATGTCAGCCACGAGCGTAGTGGCATTGCTGCTGCTGCTGCTTCCATCGGTGTCACTGCTGTTGGTAAACATGGGCGTGATGAGCTCTGTGATGACGTTGAGGTCGGAGAATCGGGAAGATGGGCCGGCAACAAGAAACAGGGAGCCGCCCACATCGGCGAGGCTCACGGGCTCCTCACTAGATAGCTGATCTGCTGTAGAGCAGCCGACGGGTTCTTGACCTTTAACGAATAGAGTGACCAGGCCGGCTGCAAGAACCGGGATAAGCAAAGCAGCAAAAGAAGGGAACCAGTTCCCTTTGAAGACGACAAAACGCTTCACAAATAAGACGTGCGCCTGCTTCCAGTAGCCGATCTGGCTGCCTGAAAGCAGTTTCAGGCCCTTTCCCTTCTCTTGGGGCTCGTCTTGAGCGCCGTCTCTGGTGCCGTCGGTAGAGGAGGTTTCTGACGGGCCATGGTTATCTCCAGACATAGGCTTTTCAGTAACAGCCGGTCCCAGTACACCATCCGCCTTATGTTTTGTAATGATTCCACTCTTTTTCTCCTTGTCCTGGCTGTCCTTATCGTGGTCGTTGTTCTGTTCATTTTGCACCTCCTCGGCCAATTGCAAGAAGACATCTTCAAGAGTCGGGCCGGAAAAGCGGTAGTCTGACACACCAATAGCCTCAAGAGACCGGATTACAGTGGCTGCCAAGCTTGAAGAAGGTGCAATGTATGTGACAATATCGAATGTGTTCTTCTTGACAACTCCCTTGACATCGGGAAGATCGCGATCACTTCTAACCATCACAGCCGCTTTTTCGGTATGCTTGGTCTTGTGCACATGGATGCGATAACCGCCACCAAGGCGGTCCTTCAGAGCAACAGACGATCCTTCCGCTCTTAGAGTGCCTTTGGAAAGAACGGCTATGTGATCCGAAAGCATATCAGCCTCATCCAGAAAATGGGTGGTCATAATAATTGTACGCCGACCGCGTTCGGCGAGCAGGATATCCCAAATTTTACGTCGGCTCAGAGGATCGAGGCCGCTAGAGACTTCATCCACACAACACACGGCACTGCCGCCCGTGAGCATCATACCCAGCTGAAGCTTGCGCTTCTGGCCACCGGAAAGGGTCTTTGAGAAAGCTGTGTGCTTGATCTCAAGATCAATCGCCTTGATAAGCTGGGTAATTTCTTCCTTTGAAGCGTGATTGTGGGGGGATTTGAGGCGGTTGAAGATAAAAAGATGCTCTTCGACTGTGAGTTCGTCCCACATAACATTCTTCTGAGGTGCGATGCCGAGTCCGCCAGTTCCGTCCAGTGTAATGTGACCACTGGTGAGCTTCGTTGTTCCAGCAATTGCATCCAAAGTTGTGCTCTTGCCACTTCCGTTGGCACCCAATAGAACCAGGATCTGGCCTTGAACCGCAGACAGGGTAAGCTCGCTAACAGCATGGACGGAGGCGGGCGCCTTCTTCGCCCAGCCAAAGGCGAGTCGAAGGGGGGTAGGATAGTATGTCTTGCTAAAGCCGTTTAACTGCAGTGCTGGGAGGGCATTACCGTGCTCGTCAACACCGCCTGCTGAACGCGTCTCGATCGTACGCCCGTTGGTGATGGTACCAAACAGAGACCGCTCGATAAAAGCGCCCAAGATCGGATAAACGACAATCTGGATTACAAGAAAAATCCACAAAACAATGCTGGGGATGTTCCAAGGGCTGCCTGGGGGAACATGTAAGAGATCTACAGGCCACTTGTGCTTTTCGAAGCGAGCAATGTTTGTGATAAAGTACACATAGTTGCAGGGTGCAAACAGCAGACTCAGAATGCCCACAGCTGCAGTTGATGGGGAGGTGATAAGCTGGGCAACGATAGCGAGGAGAAGGCAGATGATTGTGACCGTGACACCGCTCAACTGAGATCGGCGGAAAAAGGAGGACCCGAACAAGGACATGGATGCCATAGCAAAGCCAACGAGCATGTGATACAGGATAATAACGGCAGCATTGGAGTGGGCAAAGACACTCTCTGCTACGATTACAGCGCCAATAATCCAAGCCGGCATGTAGAGGATGCAGAAGCAGAGGTGATACGAGAAAAGACGGGCGATCTGGGCCTCCCCCCAGCGACGACCGCCGTCTGAAGTAGCCATCATAGCGTCAAGCAGCGTCGACATGCCGCTCTCACGCTCCGTGGCAATGAAACCAGTCAAATGGTAGCAGATACCAATGACACCGGAGATGAAACTGACGCCGAGAAAGTTGATCAGAGAAGACTGATAGCGAACCCGAATCTGGTCGTCGCGCTCCTTGGGAGTGCGAGAGGTAAAGGGGTACTCCTGGATGTTTGCATCAGCCAGGGTATTACTGTTGGCACTCTGGCCAGTTTCTTGACCGACAATGGCCGAATCGACGGCATGTTGGAGTGGAAGTGCGTAGACTTCGCCGTCGTTTGTACCTTTGTCGACGTTGATTCTGCCAGCGCCAAATGAGCCATCCAGGCGAATATCATACTTCCAGATACCGCCCTCGCCCTCGTTGGGAGATGCAACAAAGAGCACGGCACCATAGCAAGTCGTGACTCCTCGCAAACTGCTGTGGCACACTCTGTCGAGCTGGGTCTCGTCTTCCAGCAGGACGACTTTGGAGCCTGCACTGGTCACTTGGTCGGCAAGTTCAGTAATAACAGAGTCGATGGCACCGCCTGACAGGCCGCCATTATAGAGTGCGACCGTGTGTCGTCCTGTCGTTTCCGCATACACAAGTGCATTACGGAGCGGGAGAATGGGCCTCAAAGTGCCGATGCCAAAGACTGCTGGCGGCACAAAGAGATATTTTGCAAATGAAAAGAAAGCAAAGAGAATGATTGGGATGATAAAAGCGCGGATAATTGTCGAAACATAATGCCGTAAGAAAACAATTCGAAGGTTCTTGAGTGTCAGAGTCCAAACCTGGCGTGCAAAGAGCTGAACACCCATACTGGTGAAATCCGGAGCTGCCGGATGATCGAGCTTTAGGAGTCGATAATGTCGTAGTCGGAAAGGCACGCGATCCCGAATAAGCGGGAAGCGGCACGAAATAGAAATATAAATACGGCCTAGAAAAATAAATAAAATGAAATCCTATTCGGACGTCATATATTTTCTTAAACGGCCATATCAACAATTCGACAGAATTTTTTCGCTGCTGTCGCTGTTGTGCTGGGAAGATCGTGGCTGAATCGTCGAGATTGTATTGGCTGATGCACGGTTTTTGTTGTCGATCGTGAGACTAAAAATGCACTTTCGGGGTGTAAGTGACCGCGATTGAAATAGGCGCAAAACGAATGTCTGATAAAGCGAGCGTCGTGACGAAAATGAAAAGCAATCTCAGAATAAAAGAAAGCAGACTGGAGGAGAATCCGATGCAGCAGGTTGACAAGGTTGAGGAGGTTGAGGAGGTTGAGTAGGTTGAGGAAGTTGAGGTGGGAGTGGCGGAATCTGATATGGCGAGCTCGCGGTTCGTGCTGTGCCAGTGGCCGAGGAGAACATTAGAGTAACCTCACAGAGCAAAAGGACGCAGTATGGCTCGTAGGCACACAGGGTAAAATATGACAACGTCGTATCTTGAAAGAAAAGCGGTATGGGGATGGGCCGTCAACAGCCAACAGACAAGACTAAACAACAAAATAATGGAAGGCAGATCAAACTATCAGAAACTATCGGACAATTATTATTAGTTAGTGGCAAGAAAGGTCGAAGCAACAGTAGATGCTGGGCAAAAGAAGGACAAATTGTGGGAAGATGGGCCGAATGAACTGAAAAGGCCAATGAGAGAGTGTCAGACCGGGAGTATTACTGCAGAAGCCGACGGTCGGATTGATCTCGACCCGTGCTGCGCCCAGGCTCTCGTGTTTTCAAGTGTAATAAAAAAAATTGGTTTGATTTGGAAACCAGGGGAGAGACGTAAAATATGCAAATGGATGCAAATGTCGCGATGTTGAAATGAAAAGCTACGTAGGCGGGAATGGCCGCCAAAAGGAATACGGCGTAAATACAAGTCAGAAATACCAGTACAAAATTAATGCAGAAATATGCAAAACACGCAAAAAAAAAAAAAAAAGAAGGAAGCTCAAAAAAAATACTGAACTAGGAAGGCGCAGATCGGCACACGACACAAACAGAGCCATTGTACTCCGTATTACATTCTAAACAGGAAGTCGCGATCCACACACACCGAGCTGGTTTCTAGTTTCTTACAAATCGACGATAAAAGGGAAATATCCCTGCTGGCCAATGGCCGTGCTTTCCTTTTCTTGGGTTTTCTTGGGCTTTTCTGGGTACTACCTCGGCAGCCAGCTTGTTTGCTTGTTTGCTCTTGTCTTCTTCGTCATATTCGTAATCGTGGAGCTTGGTCATTTCGTCATTGTTGGATTGCACTTTCCTCAGCTATGGTTTTAAAATAAAATAAATAAATAAATAAAATGCAGATATTACGAAGCAAATTTTTACGCGCTCCTTCCCCATCAATAATTGACTCCAGCAGACAACTTGATTCCTCACCGACAGGATGGCTGATGTCAGATTCTCTTACATGGAAGAAACCAAACAAGAGACAGCTTACGTCAGGGTCCACATCATCTCACATGCCAATACTCGTGCGCACGGAGTAAATCAACCGCTACCCAGACGGCCAGGGAAGTTGTGGGGACCATAACGTGCTGCACTAGTGCACCAATATTACCACAAACAGACAAGTGTAGACGAGAGCTTGTAATTACAGAGTAGCTTAAGTTCAACCAACACTGATTATGTCATACACGCATAAAACCCCCTTTCTATCATCACCAACGCCACCATCACAGGGCCAGTCATGATGTCCACGACCACGACCGCCCCCGTGTACACACAGGTCGTCGACCACCGAAATCACCCATACCGCTCGCTAATCGTTATTTATGGAGTCTGGAAGTCTTTACTGCTGGCCATTGCCTTCGTAGCGCGTCTTGCTGGCCCTGCCTACGACACGTCCGGAGACCTTCTTGAGGCGGCAGCATCGGCATCCTCGACCGGGGGCAATGCAAGCTACCTTACTGCTACAAGCCATGCCATCCCCGTAGGCGGCATTGTGTCTCGTCTCACCAGCTGGGATGCAATCTACTTTGTAGAGTCGGCCCGCAGAGGCTATGTCTACGAGCAAGAGTGGGCGTTTGGTGCAGGCCTTCCACTTGTCGTATCTGCCATCCGCAATGGTGAGTCTTACCTCGCTTATTTGACTCGTCTGATCTTGTAAAAACGCGTCTAACTTGTTAGGCCTAGGCTTTGTTGGAATCGACGCTCCTGTGCCCGTGGTTGCTGTGGCCTATGTCCATGTCGCCCATCTGCTGTCGGTCCTTGTTCTATACAAGCTGGGTAAGCTGTTATGGCTAGGGAGCGTAGGCCAGGTGACATCTTTTGTCGCGGCGTGCCTACATGTTCTTTCTCCGGCAGGCCTGTTCCTGTCGGCGCCCTATGCCGAGAGCAGCTGCGCACTGTTCACCTTTGTTGGCTATGCAGCCTTTGTTGCTGGGCGTAAACAGGACACAGCTTCGGTTTACTCATTTTCAGGAGACTTGCTTCGTCTCTCTGCCGGAATTGCATTTGGCGTTGCCACGGTCTTCCGGACTAACGGTCTTCTCAACGGCATTGTGTTTGCCTTTGAGGCTGTTATGGAGGGTCTACAATTTCTTCGCCGGCCGAGCCTGCCACTCTTCCGAAGGCTGATATTCATCGGCCTCGGCGGTCTTTGCGTCGCTGCAGGATCAGTCATACCACAGACGGCTGCATACCTACAGTTCTGTTCAGCACCATCAGGTGTGCCTGGCGAGGACTATCGGTCATGGTGCAAGGCAACCGTGCCTAGCATCTACAACTTTGTCCAGGAACGTTACTGGTAAGTTATCTGCTATACTATTTGTTTTCTCATCTTACCATGTTATAACAATGTCTAACCTTGCAAAGGGGCTCTGGCCGTCTTTTCAACTACTGGACGTTGTCCAACTTGCCACTATTTATACTTGCAGCGCCAATGTTGCTGGTAATGACCTTCTCTGGTCTAGATATATGGTCGTCTGTCTCATCTTCAGCATCTCATCAGGCACGAAAGAGGGGCGATGGCAGCGGATCAGCCATGGACAGCAAGGGCGAGCCAGCATCCATATCTACAGCCATACAGAGCTCGGCATTCGATCCCCGGCTATCATCCGCCATTCGCTGCATGGCTGCCACACAGCTGCTGCTGGCCGTCATGGCATTCACCAGCTACCATGTGCAGATCGTCTCTCGTCTCTCTTCGGGCTATCCAGTATGGTACTGGTGGCTAGCTCAGAATCTTGCAGGTGGTCCCAAGTCAGGCATAGCCGGAGCATTTGTTGTCTTTATGGTGATGTATGCAGCCATCCAGGGCATTCTCTTTGCTTCCTTCTTACCTCCTGCGTAAAGGATCCCCTAGTGCGAGGTGAGATTGGGCTTTTTTAAGTTACGCCCGGTTGGATGATGAGTCTTGGGTCCTAGAACAGAACATGTCATTATCTGTCACACGCCTTATGCTATATTTTGTACACTTGATGATTTACTACGCGCATCATGAAATCTAGGATATTTTGTATGAAATATTATTGAACTCGATGTTGAATTTAACCAAAGTAAAATACAAATTGCTTTAAACACCGTTCAAGAACCACTTACTGTAGGGTTTAGTTTAAGTTAAAGTACAATTGATTGAAACACAGTCAAAGAATTACAGTTGAAGTATAGTAATATGGCGTGGTAGATACTGTCGAGGTGGATATTATGACGATAATTCAAATGTTGATGATCTAAATAAGCCCAGCCAGGTTATGCGCTGTCATTTTCCCCTCACCATACAATACAGGTGCTACCCCAACACAGTAAATTCTCCAATCACGCCAATCTGCTGACCCATCATGTTTTGGATCAGCCGGAATCATGCCGCCTATCTAGGATTGATTAATTGTGCATTTTCGCCAGTTCGATCGCTCCTTCTTCTTTAGATTCGTTCTTTCCCTTTCCAACAAAACTTGAAAGCGACTCGGGGAAGGTGCGACCTACAAAACATGTCCTCCGTCTAAAATTGACAAGAGCTATCACCACGGTGGACCGGAGAGTGAATTTTGCTTGTTACAGTGAGAACACAAATGGACAAAGACCACTACAAACCCCTACTCGCCCTGTGTGCCAATCCTATTTTCTTCTCATATCAGGCCGAATTTTGCGCTCATCTT
Source organism: Ophiostoma novo-ulmi subsp. americana (assembly GCA_029298975.1). Classification (NCBI taxonomy): domain Eukaryota; kingdom Fungi; phylum Ascomycota; class Sordariomycetes; order Ophiostomatales; family Ophiostomataceae; genus Ophiostoma; species Ophiostoma novo-ulmi. The sequence continues at coordinate 1,837,522 of JANSMA010000003.1, read as the reverse complement.
CATTTATTCATTCTAATCATCTTCAATCGCAACAAAACCGCGTTTTTGAGACCAGCGTGTCCGCACAAGTATATTCCATCAAGAGGATCTACATCTGTACTTGAATAATTTCGCTCGCTTTGAAACTTGGCCTTTAAATCTTTACTGTGCTCGCTGATAAAGTCGCTGTCATCACTTCAGTTGCTTCAACTGCTTCGATTGCTCCTTTTGACTTTCGACTCTGAGCTCTGCTGTCATTGTTTTTTCTGTCATCTTATCACTGACTGACACCCTCAGTGCCCGATTGATTGTTCTTGGTTTTGGTGTCGGAAACGAACGACCTCTACCCGCTCATCCTTGCTGAAGCGTCCCGACATTTGCCACCTCTAATTGGCAGAGCAAAAAGACGGCCCTATGACTTGAAACACCAAGAGCCACCAAAGTTTTCCACAATCTCTCAATAGACTCGACATCCTCGATAGACTCGACGACAGCAACATTTATCTCCGGAATCTGCGTGCTGTTGTGCTATCTGCAACAGTAAAAACAAACGTACTTAGTACTCGAAAATGGAAAACACCCAGCCCGATGACCTCACAACAAGAACGGCCAACCTCAAACGTCAGCTTCTAGAAAAGATGCAGCAGAGGGAAAACACCCCTCAACCCCGTACTACCTCCGATCCCCCTCGCACCACAACTGGAACGGCGAGCCCTTCTGAAATCAAGGCGGCCCATCCGCTATCACGGCCCCCGTCAGCTCCGATAACAAAGCTTTCGTCCCTGCAGCCACCCGCAACATCCGCCCCAGCTGCTCCAACTGCTCCAGCTGCTCCAGCTGCTCCAGCTGCTCCAGCTGTAATATCTACTACGATCGCAGCATCCGCCCCAGTCGCAACAACGGCACCCGCGCCAGATCAACTGCGCCTGGACGCTTCAGATAACGATCTGACCGAGTTCATTGCAGGCATCAGTTCGGCCCTTGCTGCCAACCACGAAGGCATTGTTCGTGTCCAAAACCAAGGCTCTACACAGATGGCTGCAACTACCGGACCCCCGGTAGACTACCGTGTGGTCCCTTCCCCTTCCCAGGCCCCCAAAACACTGCAGGCACCACAGGCACCACAGGCACCACAGGCACCACAGGCACCACCTCAGCAAGCACCATACTTTGGCATACCTGGCCTAAATACTGGATCAATGAATGGCGCACCGTTGCCCCTAGTTCAAGAACAGGCCCGCTTGGCTGCTCACGTGTCTCAACCCGCTCCCAAGCAACATACGGTATCTGGATCCTGGTCGGGATATCTTCAGGAACCTGCTCTACCGCCTTCGGAAAGAAACCCCATAAACAGAGAGAATGGGACCCCAACCATGGCAAACAGACCAAGTGGTATGTCTGCAGGACAGCCGCCATCCGCGGCACACAATGGTTCTCATATTAGTTCCTATACGGGCACCACGCCTCAGGCGACTACAGCTCTGAAAGCAGCTACACCGCTAAATCGTGGCCCTGGAAGCTCTGTGAGCAATGTCCGTTTTACGCCCGAGGAGCTGCGGGATCTGCGGGACTGGCTTGTTCACACAAACTTTTACGATGTCGGATACAGACAAATGTTCCTTTCGCGTCGACGCCGCCTGGCTGCGCTTGAAGAAGAGCGTCTGAGGCTCTTGCAAGAAGAGGAGAGTAGCCGGTATGGCCGTCTATCATTCCAAAGTGGAGGTTATATGCCCTCTGGGAGTCAAGGGAACCCACCAGCCATGGGACCGCCTTCTAATTCAATGCACGGTGAAAGGATCAGTCCACCTGGGGTACCTGGTGTCCCTTCTACGATATCCCATCCTCCGATGGCTACGCACCCCAAGAGTCCTGATGAAGATTTGGGAAAGCTACGTGAGGCAGCCAATTCTGAGCGACTTGGCATGCTCCAACAAGGCGAAGGCTTTGATCATCGTCAAAGTGTAAAGAGAGCACGGCCAGAGATTGAGAATTCGTTTATCCAGAGAGATCCGCAGGAGAGACCGAGCAAGATATCTCGCACTGAGGACGATACTCGTCTATCTCGTTCATCATGGAGTGAATCCAAATCTCAAGCGGAAATCACCGCGCTTCCACCTGTAGCCGCCATTGCAACAGAGTCGTCTAGAGGGCCAGTACGTGCTATGTCCGGTTCTGCTCGAGTTGCACATGGTGACGCAGACAGGTCTGCGCCTTCTGTAACTTCAAAACCCACTGTACTTCCTGGAGCCTCTGGAACTTCGGGGGCTTCTGCATCTGCGTCTGCATCTTCTTCTGCAGCTACGCCGTCGGGATTGCGAGACAGAGATGGCGCCAAAACGCCGTTGCCACCCCTTTCTCCCCTTCTAGCATCTAGACATCGTCATACGTCTCCGGGCAAGATCAAGAGTGAACATGACGAGCCCTCATACTCTTCGTTATCTTCTTGGAAGGTGCCGCGCCATAACTCGTTTTCTTCTACTAACCACTATGGCCCCCATCCTCCTATTGATCTGGGACATAAAGGAGGTAAGTGCTGTTACGATACACTATCAAATCGGGTCCTTATTGTAAAAGGATCATAGACTGACGATGATTTCTGCACCTCGTCACTCATTGTGTTCTTGTGCTTGATTTTTTATTCACCCTTTTAGATACAAAGTTTTTCTTGATCAAACCCTTGACCGAAAAGTATGTGGATGACGCCATGCGGGACAATGTGTGGTCCACGAGCCAGAGCACTGGAGACATCCTAAGGAACAAGTTCCGTGCGAAGCGCAATGTGATACTGTTCTTTTCGGTGAACAAGTCGCGGGCATTCCAGGGATATGCACGGATGATGGGCGAGCCGTCGCCCAGCATTCCCCGGCCTGACTGGATGACCAGGAGCAAGTGGATGGCATCACCACCATTCCAGATTGAGTGGCTAAACAAGTCGACGATGAGCAACCACTTTGCGCATTCAAACAAGAACAGTTACAATGACAACATGCCGGTCACAGTCGGCCTGGACGGGCAGGAGATTGAGGATTCAAGCGGCCGCGCGCTTATCCAATCGATGGAGGTGAACAAGTACAAGCAAGGGCAAAAGGAAAAGGAAAAAGACAAAGAATGGGACTCACCAAAGGGCAAGTTTGAATCCAGCTCTAGCTACCTTTCCAAAGGCAACGGTAGTGCCAAGAAGACCCGGCCATCAGAGAGGACATGGGGCAAGCCGTACCACTCCAGTATGTCGGACCATGGTTATAACCGGCCCTACAGCCCAGACCGGGACCGGCGATAAAGTGTACGGTTAAGTGTACGTTTGAGTGCACGTCTGTGCTTTTGTATTGTATGTTTGTATAACATGCAGGATAGGGATAGCATGGGGAGTTCAGGGCAGGCTGTAACAAAAGACAACGCTTGGCATCTTGTCGTATATTCAACATATATGGTAAGCTCGGAATGATCAATATACGTATATCACTGCGACTGTTTAGTAAATATGTCATGTGAATATGGTGAATAATATGATTATATGCTATAGGTGCCCTTTTATGAATGAGTGGCCGTCGCCCGGGCCTATCTATGTACTTGAAAAGTATAGAAGTGATAAGTAGATACAGTATTAAAAATTATAAGAAAAACATGCAATAGTAAAATGACTCTTTGTCGCAGCGCTTGGAAGGGGTATCATTGTGACAATGGCAAAAGAGAAGAAACATGGAGAAAATGCAGAGAAGCAAAGACATGCAAACATCTACAGAAGACGATTGCCGGAAATATCTGTTACACAGACGCCGCAACTGTTTCTAGGTGCCGCTCATTGGCTTGCAAAGCCCAACCGCAGCGCACAAGCCAAAAAGCAGCAAAGGGCGGTGTCGTCAAGGCGGCCAGCACGCCGCCATAGATTAGCTTGAAGAGAGGAGGCGCCCAGGATGTGCCATCAAAGGACCAGTCGCCGCCACGCTTGTCGCCAATAGCGGCCAGGATGCCAATGGTCGGTGCCCAGATGATCATGAACATGAGCACGCTGACAATGAGCGCGCGGATCAGTTGAGAGGTGAGGAATACGGCCCAGTGCTTCCACGAGCCAGGCTCGTACTGCTCTACGTGCTTTTCACACCGGCAGTTGTCGTCGTGAACCACTGCGCTGTCGTCACTGCCGCTACCGCCCGACTTCGTAGAAGGCCGGCGGTCCAGTAGCAAAAACCACCGCACGAGAGCGTTGGACGGTTCCTTGATGAATCCAATGGGTTGGATATGGCCCGAGCGTAAGTCGCGATTAACAAGCACGAGCTCAATAAACCACGTCATGATAGTCTGGATGAAAATAGTCATGGTAGCATCGCCGGCCAGCGTGTTCGGAAACTGGAAGAGGCGGATGGGGCTCTTGTTCGTGTCGATGGTCTTGTACATGGCATATCCAATGGCAAAGTTGATACCGCCCGACAGCAGAAACGCGCCCAGGCCGTCAATGCCAAAGATGTAAAAGGCCTGGTAGGGTGTGAAGTGGTCGCTGGGCTCGCAAATGGTGAGCTTGGGCACCTTTTTACGGCGGCGCAGCTTGGGGCCGCCATGGGCAACGCGGTTGGCAGCTTCGGCTAGGATTCCATTGGGGGTGTTTTCGGCAGCTTCTGTGGTTTCGGAGTGGCGGCTGTGGCGGCGCGGCAGCTGGAACGAGGCGCGCTGCTGCTGCTGGTGAAGATTGAGGTTGAGCGAGGAGCGCGGCTGTGCATCTTGTGGCAGCTGGAGAGACGAGCGCGGCTCTTGGAAGCTCACGCGCTGGGCCGAAGGCGACAGGGGTGTCGGAGTGGTAGCTGCCGGGGGCGAGTCGGGCTCTTGCGCGCTCTCCTTGGGGGCCTCTGTCTGAATCTGCGGTGGCGGCAGCTGGATCTGCAGGGACTGTCGTTGGACGTCAGTTGACGGCCGGGTCGAGGTCCGGTTGGCAGCGGCGCGGAATGCAGCAGCGGTGGCGGTGTCAATGTCAGCCGATGGCCGGGCCGAAGCCATGGTGGACGGAGCCACCGATGGCGGCAGCACGGCCGTATGAAAAAAGGGGTTGCGATGCCACCTCATGGTGGTGATATAGGGGTCAAGGTGGTGTAGATGTTGGAGCTGTCGACGTCTGTGTTGATGATTTCGAGGCTGTTGACTTGGTTGTTGTTGGTTTGGTTGCTGTCTGTTGACTGTAGCAAGATACAAGCTCGTCGAAAGTCAGGGTCTGTAAATTTAATCAGAGCATCATCGCAGCTGGAGGAGAGGTTAATATTAAGCACTGAGACGTAGACATGTTCAGTCAATGAGGCCAAAATACATGTTACAGTGTAGAAAATACACTTGGAAACCCCAAAATATATGTACACAACAAAACAAAGACATAAAAAGTAATGTGTACCTAGGCGTGTAGGTCGCAATACAAATGGCGGCCATAGTGGGCTGAGTAATCTCTTATGGTTCAGCATGTGTATTTACTCGCGCCCAGCCGTTGCTGCGAAGACGCGGCGCTACAATGTGCAGTCTTTTTTTTTTTTTTTTTTTTTTTTTAGCTTTCCATCGTATTCTATTGCACTTTATATTTCCTTGTAAATATTTCCCTTCTAAACATTGTTAAAAAAAAAAACCCTTCTTCTTTTCCTCTTCCTTTTTTAAATAATATTTTAATAATATTTTATCTACAAAATCTATTCTCAATTCATTACGAGCTTAATCTTCCCTAATTGATTCCTTCAACTCTAATCAATTACTAGGGTCTTAAGTGATTTCTCTCTGCACTACATTCCCTCGTCTAAATATTAACTCCGCGTTAACCAAAAGTACAGACACAGACGAACCGATGTATCCGTCATTCGCTGTAGTCAGCAGACGTCCCGCCTCGTCGGACGGAAACAATAGTCTCCGACAGCACGGTAGCATGAATACCAACGAGCTCAATGTTTCGTCTCGCTGATACCTGTAGCGAGCTGCATGCAGCATGGGCGATGGGTGGTGTATGATGAGCGCCCAAGAGCTCATTCTGAGAAACGTGAATCATCATTTAACCCATTTATTTCATATTAAACTTTAAATGGATTAATGCATATGCATCTACACACATACGGAAGGCTGGCAGGGCTAGCCCGGTCTCGTACACAGCAGACAGAGTCTCCGTACACCTTGTACACGGATTATATATATACGGGCAGGCACGGCTTGAAACAGAGCACAGGTACAAATAGGGAAGGATAGCAAGGCATAAGCAGGCACAGGCACAAGCATAGGATAGTAAGATGTTTGTAAGCTATCACTTGTCCTTGTGCTGCGTATTGGATATATGGGGTAGGAGCGATGGACGTACTCCGTATTACTGTGTTCTGTATCTAGGACATATGGTGCAAAATGTCCGAGGAGCGGGGAGGTGAGGAAAGAGGTCAAGAAGAGATAGTAAGTGGAGAGGATGCATGTCCAAAAGAGGCAATTGCACGAAGGCACGAAGCCACGAAGAGGAAAGAGCGAAGGTGCATGCATGCCATCATACTCCATCTAGAGCCATCCATTCCCTTTACAGTATTCGATAGAGTGGCTTTAGTCCATTCTGGCCTTTTGTCATCCTAGCCATACATCCATGCTCCATGCTCCATACGAATACATACATGCATATATGTGCATGACCACACCGAGTATTTGACATGCCTGGACATGCGAACGTGCATTCACTGCATCTGCATTTGCATCTGCATCTGCATTGGCCAAGGTAGGACAAAGTGCATACAAATCGAACGTCAGCAATTAGAGCCATAGAAGCATGCAGCAAAGGACGAGTAATCGGCAATCAAAGGCATTGTCCAGTAGTGTTGCTAGTTGTAGATGGACGACGCTGATTGGTGCGCAAAGAGATCAGCTATCGACAAAGTCAAACCACCAAACACGAATACAAATACAGATATACAAAGCTGGAGCGGTAACGAAAGAAGCAAGGCGGGAGATGTAATGGGAAATAAGATGGGAAACGAGGAGCATAATTAAAAGTCCGTAATACAATGTGGAAAAAGGGTAGCGATTAGGATAGAGTAGAAAAGAAATAGAAGAAGAGAAGATGGAGGGAAGAAGGAAAATAGAAGGGGAAGTCAATGGTGTAGGGTTGAGTGGAGCAGAATAGGGGAAGACAGGGAAATGAGGCAGCAGAGCAGAAACAAATAAGATTGAACGAGGATGCTGCTACATGCGAGCTGTAAAGGAGAGAGGAGGGATAGAGGATGGAGTGTGATGCATGTCTGAGCTAACATTATGTCAGCATCCCCTGGCTTAAAGTGAATAATAGGGGTGTAGGAACAAAGAAAGTCAACGAGAGTCAAAAAAAAGTTGAAAGAAAGCAAGACACTAGAGTCGCGACTGCCCTTTCTAGACTCTTGTCCTGCTGCTAGTGGTCCCCCTTGTGGCTCCCATGCTTTTGCTTTTGGAGCGCAATCGAGACGCTTTGCCCTCCTGCCGTCAACGTTTGTCTTGTACCATTAACCAATCAGGAAAGCCCAATCCCGTATACACCCACTTCATCCCTGAGCAAACTCTCTCTTTCCCTCTCCACTCGCGGCACCTCTCCACCTCACTCAATATACGAAGTACTTCGTATCTATCTCACTTTATGGGCAATGGATAAAGGGATACTGTGTTTGTAAATGGCAATAGTGTAGTCAAATAGAAAAGAAAAGACGTGAAGCCAGCGAAAAAGGAAATAAGACACGGCAAAATGACTAAATGACTAAAGGACCAGATGCAGGAGAAGGCAAGCCACATCAGGAAAGACACAGTAGACAGTAAAGGCAAGAAAAAAGAAAAAAAAAGGAAAGAGCAATCGAAAACAACGCGACATACAGAAGGTGCAAACAACACTCCTTCCCTTTCACTCTCAGCCCACCCCGTAGTCAGTATCTCCAAGCAATTACATCTACGCTCACCACCCCTGACTCCCGACTTTCTCGACATCTTCCATGCAAAACAATCCTGGGTTCAAGGTTCGAGCCCTTGGTTCAAACACGGCCTCTGTGTCACACTCCCTCTTTTCCCTCTTTACACTCCCTCGTTCACATTCACCCCCTTCCCGGCTGATTTGACCTGCTACGTCGACGTGTTTCCCCTTGTGGTCTATCTGCCTGCACTTTCCCGCGTCGTCTTTGGCCCCCTTTGAGTTCTATTACTCTATCTCTATTACTCAACTACCACCCAATTACAGATAGACTACATCCGGCTCTACCAACTCAAAAACCAAAAAGACAAAGACGAAAGCCAGAAAAGGAGAAATACGACACGGCGGCTCGTCTGACACCACCGTGTTATTCCACATTTTGGCATAGCAGATTTGCAGGGCCAAAGGGCAATTTACTTTGCCTTACTTTGCCTCACTCTTGCAACGCCAGATCTACGCATACTACGGGGCTCGACAGGGAACAGTAGAGCAGTACGGAGTAGAACACTCGCTCATTGACCGAGACACCATTCGGTCGGAGGAATCACCACGTTGAGAGACTGTTAACTGTTAACTGTTAGACGGTTAGATAGTTAGACTGTTAGACTACTAGACTGTTAGACTGCTAGACTGCTAGACTGCTAGACTACTAGACTAACGGGCATGTCGGAATTCAGAAAGTAACGAGACGAGAGACGAGCTTGAAGGACCCCCCCCCCCCCGGAACTACTCACCACTACGCTCCACAAACGCCCATCACCACTTTCACAGCAAGTCCGGCATCGACAGCCACATCGGCATCGACTCTTGATATACCCTTGCCGTCATCGACCTTACCACTCTTGATATACATTCTCCTCCTTCTCCCCACCCCGGCTCCTCTCATACAATGCACGCGCCGCATATTGCCTTCGCCTCGTCTGCTCTCACCAACACATCTTCCACCACTACCTCTAAACGTTCTTCCAAAGTGGCTGCCACTTTTGGCTCTGCCTTTGCTTCTGTTTCCAACCCAGCTTCCAGCAACTCTTCCATACCTTCTAAACAATCCCCCCCTGGTCCTGACCCTGGCCCTCCTCCTTTTAACTCGTTCGACACGTTCAATTCTGTTGCTTCTTCCTCTGCCTCCACCGCTGCCGCTACTGACTTTGGACCCCTACCGCTATTACCAAAACCACCCGCTCCCTCCTCGCCGATCACCGTCTCCAACGCTGTGCTCGATTCCATCACCCACCCATCCCACCACCAGTTTCCTCAATCCCTTTCCCAGTCCTCTCATCCCCATAATCCCGCCTATTCGCAGTACACGCTGCCCTCAACCTTGAAGCCTTCTCTACCCTATTACGGCCAGGCGCATATCATCTCCGCCTTTGTTGACGCCGACCTGGAAGACTCGTTCTCTTCGTCTCCGCCTTCGCGACCCCCTTTCTCGACCCGCACCTCGTCTCTTCTCCCACCAGTGCGCGTTACTGCCAGGACTGTTAACATCGGTCCTAGTTCAGGTCCCAGTGCCAAACCGACTACAGCAAACTCTGCTTCCGCCGCCAACAACAGAGCCTCTTTTCAGCCGGGCCACTACCAACCTCGCTCTCAATCTCTCAGCAACGCCAACAATCACGCTTCTGCCAATGTCCCTGCCACGGTAGCAGCCTCTTACTACTCGACCGACGCCGCCATTGACGATCACCTGCCGGCCCCGCCAAGCTCTCACTCTCACTCTCACACACTTCCTCCGCCAACCACTTCCGCCTCGGCTTCGGCCTCAACGACTTCTACTGCGCCAGCCTCTAGCTCTAGGCCAACTCGCCGACCCACGCGCTCCAGCAGCGTCGCCGACCCCTCCAGCCGCTACGAACGCCTTGACCGCTTTGACCATCTCGACCGTCTCGACAAAATCGACAGCTGGTCCATATCAACGGGTTCCAGTCGCGCATCTATTGCCATTTCCGGTGTTGGTGCCGGCGCCGGCAGCCACCAGCTCGTCAACCGCCACCAGCGCCAGACTAGCTTCAGTCGCCGCCTCAGCGTTGACTCTATTGGCTCCCAAGTCTTTGGCCGTGACTTCGCTTCTCCGGCGCCCATTATCCCGTATACTACCTCGCCGTCGCACAACAAATCAACTTCGACAGGATCTGCTGTACTGTCGACACCTCGCAAGCTTCAAAAGAGCCACCCAGGAACGACCAACGGTACTCCCACAAACGGCAGCAACGCCGGCTTCGACAGCTTGAACGGCTCGCCTCACCGCGGATCCCCTGTCCGCGCTTCTTCACGCACATCGCGCGTTCCGCCCCTGTCGTCTCTGCCGCCCATCATCTCGCTTCCTTCCCTGGAACAAGACGTTCAGGGTGAGACATCATTCTTTGGTGACTTTAAAGGATTTGGAGGTTCTGGTGATTTTGGCCTTGGCGATTTCGGCTTTGCAGGCTCAGGACCAACCCAGCCCAGACGCCGTCCCCATCTCCGCCAGCTCAGCGCGGACGAAACCACTCAATCTTTCTACGTTGGTGATGCGCATGACGCCGATAGCATTGCCCGCTCCGCATCTGCTCTTGCAACCCAGACAACCACCCGGGACTTGCCAGAAACCAAAGACTCCTCACAATATTTAGGGGTATCGCTAGTATCACCGTCACGAGTAAGCACGCCGTCGCGCGACGCTTCACCTGACCCCAAAATGCAATATACTCGAGAAGAGTCCTTGTCTCGTGCAGGCTACTCTCGTAACCGGTCACAAAGTGGCAACACACGAAATGGCGACAGCACGGACTCGACAAAAAGCAACCGTGACCGCAGCAACAAGCCACCGTCACAGCGTGCCATGCTTTCGCGAGCATTACAAAAGGCCAATACCGCCGTCCAGCTCGACAATGCTAGCAATGTTGAGGGAGCACGTGAAGCTTATAATGAGGCATGTGGTTTGCTACAGCAAGTGCTGGAACGTACGCCCGGCGAGGAAGACAAGCGCAAGCTTGAAGCTATCCGTGTCACATATACTGCACGGATAGACGAACTTGATCAGCTGGCTATGCTGCAGCAGCCCGACACACGACCATTGCCGCAGAGGCCGCCATCGAGCGGTGCTAGGTGGAACAGCACAGATGGCTACACAGACGGCGAAGACATTGACCACGACGATAGCGGGGCTCAAGACGCCCAAGAGACAGAGGGCGAAGAAGAGGAAGAAGACGAGAACGCAATCTTTGGTCCAGCCCACACAGGCTCGACAGAACCGCGCTCCATTCCTAGCTATTCAGTGCCGCTATCGTCTTCTTCTCCCCGACTGCTACAGTCGGCATTTGCCGCCAACACCCCCCCTCCAGAACAGGGACGGCACGGCTCATCGCTCCTGAGTGACCAGTACACACTTCAGTCGTCCTTTTCACGTTCACCAAGACGTGAATTTATGCCACCAAATGCCCTCTCTGCCCCTCAAGCTGCCAACAACCAGCACTACTACCACCCGCCCGCAGCGAACGGCAGCACTCTCTACCCACCGGGCCACTACATGCCACCGCCTTTGTCGCCCAGACGGCTTGCATCACCTGCTAGATTTGACGATCAGATCGCCCCTCCCTCCAATACTGCGGGTCCTCTGCATTCCTCCGTGAATCACAATAGATCTGCTAGCCATGAGTCGGTGTCCTGGTTGGATCCCATTAACGAATCCGGCAGCTCGGACGCGTCTTCTGTGCATTCGCGCTCGTCGTCTGTGGGCATCCGCAGAAAACATATTCGGGCCGCAAGCGGTGCAACCGAGGCCGAGTTCGACGCTGCGTTGGACGATGCTATTGAGGCAGCCTACGACGACGGATATGACCAACCCCAATTGCAGCCGCAGCCTCAACTGCAGCCGATTGTTCACGACTACCGCGCGTACATGGCTGACGAGCAGCAGATATCGCAGGCTATGCGCCGTGTCGAGCTGGCCAAAGAACGTGTGCGCGAGACCGAGCGCGAGGCCATGGCTCTTGACCGCCAGCTACAGTCGAGGCAGCAGCAACATCGGCAACAACTGCTGGATGAGGACGAAGATGACATGCCCGACTTTTTGGATGCCGAAGACGACTCTGAGGACGAAGAGCGGATTTTGGAAGAGATGACCAACGGCTTGGCCATTGAGGACTTTGCATTTGGCCTGGAACTTAATCAACCCGGCAGCAATCAGAATGGCCAAATTGGTCAAATTGGTCAAAATGGTCAGAACGGTCAACATGGTCCCAATCGGTCGAGAGCAGGTTCTAGAGCACACCCGCCACGCGAGTCTGACTCGAGTGAATTCACATCACGCACGTGGCACAGCTCCATGGCATCTAACCCGCAAACAACTGCGACGACAATGTCTCCCTCATCTGTGACATCAGGAATAACGGCTTCGACAATGATGGCACCGCCGCCAACACAAGCCCTGCCCCAGCTGCCACCCTCTTCTCAGCCTGCACGCCCTTCGACGGCGCAGAGTGTGCGCAACCGTCGCCTCTCTGGCAATATGAACAGTCTAAAGCAGCTCAAGATTGAAACACCAAGCCAGCCACGCCCTGGGTTCCTTGTGCAACAGCGGCAGGCAATGTCTGTAGGCCCAACAGGGCCTTTGCCAGGGCTGCCACCACCGCCCGCGATACCCCTGCCACGTCCTGGATCGCGCCCTGGCTCACGCCCGGGGTCTCGCTCAGGTTCAAGACAAGCCCCGACAAACTCGCCTGCTGGTGGCACAATGTTTCTGGGAGCTAGTCCGATCGAGACCGCCATGCCACCGCCTAGTTTCCCACCACCTACACCTCCCATTCCTCAGGGAGTACAAGGTGGAGGATTTGGAGTACAACCGATGTCGTTCGTGGATAGAGACATGACCAATGTTGGCATCAGTGACAGTATAGCAGGGCGGTCAGGCTCGCCGGCTATGCCCATGTCAATATCAACGTCTGCTGCCAACCGTCTCCCCAGTGCAGCACCGCTGCAGACAGCAGGCGTTATTGGTAGCAGTACTAATGGTGGCGCTGGTAGCGCAGTAGGGGGTGGTTTGAAAAAGAAATTTTCGTCCTCCAGCCTCAGGAGTCTGCGCAGCCGCAACATGTCACTTACTAACCTGGACGGCGGCGGCTCTGAAAACTCTCCCGGGACCCCACTGAGCAACCAATTCATGCTATCGTCATCGGCAGCGACGACGACGCGCATACCCGATCTGCCAACGCTGCCGACACCCTCGGCCACTGCCTCCTCCAATTTCAAGGACCGCATGATTGCGACTGCCGGCGGTGTGGGCGGCCTTCATTTGTTGGAGAGCGACTTCCACTCACCTACGACCCCCGGCTCGCCCAATACTCTGTTCTCAGACGCCCCTGTGCCTCTGGAGCCTTGTCCAACCGATACTATGCTGCGCCCCTTTTGGCTAATGCGCTGCCTCTACCAGACACTGGTTCACCCACGTGGCGGCTACCTAAGTAACAAGTTGTTTGTGCCGAGCGATGTCTGGAAGGTACGCGGTGTTCGCCTCAAGTACATTGACGAAAAGGTTGCCAACTGTGACTACTTGACCGCGGCCCTGCTCAAGCTGGCGGCCGTTGACACTTTTGATGCGGACGCACTGCTGGAGGAGATGCAGTCGCTCGAGATTGTGCTGGAGCAGGTGCAGCCTGCGCTTGCGCGCAAGCTGGGCAACGATGTCGGCGTCCAGTCGATCCATAACCTGTTCAAGGAAGCGTCTACCGGCACTGGACCTGCAGGCAACAATGCAGGTGGTGACGCAGCCGAGTCTGGCGGTTCTGGTAGCGGCACTACTCGCTCTGGCAGCGTATCGGGTCCCAGTGGTGGTGGCATGGCGACGTCGTCGCGCTCGTTCTCGTGGCGCCGCCTGCGGTCCAAGAACTCGTCGGCCGGCCTCAACAGCAACTATGCCAACTCCAATACTCCGGGCACAACCACTAGCACGGATAGTAACGGCAACCTGCGCAAAGAGAGTGTGTCTGACGCCATCGGTAACGGCAAGGACGGCGGTCCCCTGGCATCGCTGCCAATGACAACACAGCCAATACGCCGGCCCACCAAGCGGGATGTTTCCGCTGCCCGCTTCACAGGACCAAATGCTGTTTATATGAGCTCCCTGGCGCGCCTCTTTGATGCAGCCCAGTGTATTGGTATGTGCTTTATTTATTAATTTCCCTACTTGTTCTTCCCTTCTCTTCTACATTATACTTATACTAACTTTATAGACCAAATTGCCCGACAGGTAGAAGATCCTGGTCTTCGTCACGCTGACAAGACGCAGGTTGGCCTTGAGCTGTGCACACGGCACGCTGCCGAGTTCTTTGCCTTTTACATCTGCCGCTTTGTGCTGTCAGATGTGTCGCTGCTGCTCGAGAAGTTTATCAAGCGCGGCAGCGAATGGGTGTTGGCCTAGGCTGGTGTCCTTTCTACTTCCTTCACCCCTAATCACATAATATCTCTACGTTCTTATACCCAAGTCCATTGCCCATTACTCATTATTCATTGTCCATGATCTATGATCTACCATCTATACCCTGTACTGATTTATCTTTATCCCATGCCCCATTGTCATTACCTTGTTTGCTATCGGTGTGTATATGCGATGTGTGTCATGTTTTCTAGATATTAGATTCTAGATTATGCCCTGTTCCTGTCCTATATATTTGCTTTATTTGATTACATTTGCATAATTACAGTTCTTGTTCATTGGTTATGCATTGGTTATTGCCTCTATTCACTTAGGCGATGTTCTATAAATTTGATATTCTGTGCTTGTCTATGTTGTCATAGTGCCCGATTATTCTATATCAATTATATTTGGCTACTTGGCTGGGCAGATCTCACGATAGAGTCAAGTCTTTTCTATTGAGAAGTAAATAAAATCTTGCATAACTGGGAATTAATATACCGTGATGAATTTAATTTAATTCTCAATTATTGTGTTATATGTCGTGAGCACCGTTTAGCGCCACACTGCACCGCCACAGGGAGCTCTAAGCCCAAGCAAGAGCCAAGCTTCCCTGATACCTGCTCCTGCTTCCCCACCTAAGATAGCCCGCCACTCCCACTATCGACGACGTCCTATGGCCAACACCGCGGCTTGACCTGACTTGCACTACACAACGCCGACAGTACTTGATGCAACTCGGCTTGACGCGCGAACTCAACACCACGAAATGCTTCTTTAATAAGCCACACCGACATATACGACCAGCTGCAATCTGACAGCGCGCTACAATGGCGGTCCAGCAGCATGTGCTGAACTGGCTCTACAGCGTCCTGACGAGTGTAGGTGATGGCATTCGTATACAGGATATAAGCAGGTATTGACACGCACAGGAATACCAAGATGTGAATCGCACATACAACGACGTCTCGCAGGCCTTGTCGCACTTTCCATCTCTCTCGCCGCGCACCGATGTCCACAGTAAGTGATCGTCCTCGAGCACCCTCGATCATCTTCACGTGTGTGAAACCAGAACTGACTCGGCATAGCTTTCCCAAATGGAGCTTCCGCGCTGCTCCTCCACCTCTCCGGAACACTCCCGGCCGTGTTCCGCGGCGCCACCTACCGCTACCCGATCTCCCTTTGGGTGCCGCACAACTACCCCCGCGAGGCACCGCTCGTCTACGTGACACCGACCGAGAACATGATGGTGCGGCCGGGACAGCATGTTGACCCGCAGGGCCAGGTGTACCACCCATACCTGGCAGGCTGGCCCGAGTTCTGGGACAAGTCATCGATAGTTGACTTTCTGACAATTTTGCGTGAAGTATTTGCCAAAGAACCGCCTGTTATCTCGCGCCAAACACCACGGCCAACACCTCAGCCAGCACCTCAGCCAGCACCCCAGCAAGCTCCCCAAGAACTGGCAACACCCACACATCAGATCGCTCAGATTATCCAATCAGTCCAGCCAGTCCAGTCACCTCCCATAGCCTCGCCACAGCCACCGCCGCCACCACCCAAAGGAGGACAGCTTCGCACTGGTATTCCATTGGGCCAAGTCCAAGGACAGGGAAACAATACACCATCTCCTCCACCTGTACCACGGCACCCATATTATGGATCGAATGCCGGGCCAAGTCCTCCTCCTCCTCCTCCTCCCCCACACCCTTCATCCTCTGCAGCTGCTGGCGTGCGCAGCTCTTGGTATGGTGCGAGTCCACCACCGCCTCAAGCCGTCGAAGCTGGACCATCCTCTCTCAGCACAGATCATCAGGCCCAGCCACAAGGACAGGCACGGCCGGGTGTACCGCCCGTTCCCGGCCGCCCGCCATACCAGCAGTCGCCGCTCGGCCAGCCGCCAATGAGCCCCAACCAGCAGCACGCTCACCTCCCACACCACCAACAACAACACCAGATACCCCCATTCTCTCCACAACCGCAGACCTCAGCAATATCACCACCGCCGCCATCACAATACCCACCTGGATTCGCTTCGGCACAGCAGTTACAGTATGCTCAACAGCAGCAGCAGCAGCCGCCTCCCCAGGGTTACACACAGCAGCAGTCACCTCCCCCGCCATGGCCCCAACAGCAGCAGCAGCAACCCCAGTTCCAGCAATACCAGCAACAACAGCAACAACAGTATGGGCAGTACCCACCCCAACAGATACAGCCCCGGCCAAGACAGCCACCACCTGATATTATGGACGAGCCATTGTCCGATAACAATGGCGGAGGCGCCTCTGCATCACGAGGTGCTTCCGCACACGGGCCAAGCGCTTCCGACGGCACCCCGCAGCCACCACCAGTACCTCCGAATCCTGAAAAGGATATGCTGCTCCATCAGCTAGCCCATAACCTGGCCAAGATGCGGCAAGACAGCCGAAACCAAAAGGAGTCAACTTTGGCCGGTCTGCAAGCCCAGCGCGCGGCCATGATAACGGCAGCCAACCGGCTGCAGCAGGAAATGTCAGGCGTCGCACAGTTGTCAGCCCTGCTCACAAGCAACACGGACATTCTGCACGAGTCCATGGCGGTTGCCGACGGCGTCGTTGCCAACAGCCAACAGACGCGGCCGCCTGCGATTGACGAGCTGCTGGTCGGCCCGACCGTTGTGGCAAACCAGCTGTACGAGCTTGTGGCCGAAGAGCGGGCACTGGCGGATGCCGTGTTTATGCTGGGCCGGGCGGTGGAACGGGGACGGGTGACGCCGCAAGTGTTTGCCAAGATGACGCGGTCGCTTGCTCGCGAGTGGTATCTCAAGAAGGCGCTTGTGCGCAAGGTCGGCCGCGGCATGGGACTGGCTCAGGCGTAATTGGTTATTTATTTACACATATTATTATTTACTGTATTGGCCAGCTTGTTTCTGATTAACTGATGCTTAATACACGCATTTCTAGCAGCTGGTCTTTCCCAGATTATGGCTTATGATTTTATGTCTTGATATTTTGATGCATGATGTGTTTGATGAAATGGAGATATATCTACCCAATGCAATGCCCTAAACCCAAACGCCGACTATCATACACTGACCCAATAAACTTTTCGTACTTTTGTAAACATGCCTTTTTCTTTCAGCTCTTCAATACTATGACTTCTTTACTAGTTTCTCTTGTGCTTCTGCTGCGGCAATGGCATCGTGCACGGTCTGCTCCTTTTTGTACTCGGCCTCGAGTTCGCGCTGCATGTCAAAGTCGAGCTGGCGCTCCTGTTTGATGCGCAGCTGCTCCATATCACGGACCACACCTTGATGCATAGCCTGGCATAATGTCAGTATAGCTTTTATAGTAGCCATCCATGGAGGTTGACAACTTACATCTTTCTCAATGGTCTGCTGAAAGTGGACGAGGCCGACAGTGGCGGCGGCAAAGAAGGACATGCCGGCCAGGGTGAGCTTAGACGCGCGAGACATTTTGGTTGATGAGTTGATTTTTATAAAGAATATCTGGAATTTTCAAGATATATGAAAATCAAGTCATCATTCTCATCAGATGTCTACCAAAGCCCGCCATGCCCGAACCGACAAATACCAGCTGCCCGCCGTCAATTGAGATTCTGCCGCTATTGACCGCCCTATTACTATCAGACGAACTGCGCAATTAACTGGCTGGCTGACACCTTGATTGGCTGCCCTTTGTGCCCCACTCATCCACCTGCCGCCTGGCTACAGCCCCGTCTCTCCAAGCATAATAGCTCTCTTCGACGACAGCAATAGATAGGCCCTCGCCTCTCCTCCTAACATCCCTCATCATCCACATCCACATCAACACCACCCGACGGCCGCACATTATAACAGCTGCGTCATATTCAATCTCTTGTCAATCCATCAACTCAAAAATAATTGACTTAATTGCTCTGCCCGGCTTTCTTTCCGTCCGACGCCAAAGCATCCTCCTCGACGACCCCCCTCGGCAACGAACCGTTAACACCATCTCGACTCTATCTTCCCGACTTTCGATACCCTACATTCTTCAACATGGTGCGCATCACTTGTTCTGTCGTATCCACGGTGTAGCTATGACAGCTCGTCTGGACAGACTGCTATACGCAAACACAACATGCAAACAACCGCTAACACTCTCGCAGTCTGCTCAGAACTCCCAAGGCATCCAGACCCTGCTCGATGTACGCTCTTTGCGCACCCCATGATCCGACAATAAGCGATCTGCTACAAGGACAACCGAAACCATACCTAATACTGACTCTACAGGCTGAGCAAAAAGCTGCCCAGATCGTGCAGAAGGGTGCGTCATTTTCGTCTATTCTCTATCTATTGCATTTATTGTTGACATTTGCTAACTTTCACAGCACGCGAGTGTATGTCTCCTTAGTCTTTACTCACTTTGATTACCACTAACCAATAGTCCGCACAAAGCGCGTAAGAGAGGCTCGCGACGAGGCGCGGAAAGAGATTGACGCATACAAGGCACAGAAGGAGGCCGAGTTCAAGGCATTTGAGGCCGAGCACTCGCAGGGCAACAAGGCCGCCGAGGAAGCTGCCAACAAGGAGGCCGACATCAAGATTGTGGAGATCAAGGAGGCTGGCAAGAAGAGCCAGGCCGTTGTTGTCAAGGACCTGCTGGCTGCCGTCCTCAACGCCAACCCCGTCGCACCCACCAAGGCATAAGCGAGAGGCTGTCTTTGTCTTTTGTTTTCCATCTTGTTTGTCTGTCTCTGTCCTTGACATTTCGTCCTTACCATTGTTGTTCCCTTCTTTGTCTGCCTTGTGGCTGAAGCGTTGGGCAGTCCCGGCCGCTTGGTGCTGTGGCTCTCGCATATACTAGAATTAGGTTTTGTCTATTTAATTGCTCATTCTCATTGATTCTCACTGATTCTCATTGCTTATCCGTTTGTCGATGTTTATGATTATTGCTTTTTGAGACAATGCTTGTGTACGACACTTCTATATCGCAGCAATATTTGCCTACAGGCCCTCCACAAACTCGACCAAGGCGGTCAGCATCTCCTGCATGGCCTTGCCTTCGGGCAGCGTCAGGTCCAGCTCCGTGCGCCGGTCCTCGAGCGACTTGCGCAGCAGACCAAACTTGGCATCACACGCCGGTTGCAGCAGTGTATGGATCGTCTTGCGTGCACCGCTATCCTCGGCCACCAGCCATGCCAGAATGATATCAATGGTCTGCAGTGCAAACAGGCCTGCATCCAGCTGCCGTGACAGGCGCTCTGTCTCAATCTCTTCCTTTTCATCCTCGTCCATGAGCTCGGCAAGGTACTCTGGTCCGCGACCTTCGGCGTTCATTTGCGTATCGACAGCGGCAACGCGTGCGACATACTCGGCGCGCAGGGCAGCCAGCTGGCCGACCTTGTCATAGTCCTTCTCGACAAACTTGGCTAGCAACCGGATGCGCTCGTCCGAGTCGGCTGGCAGCAGACGCAACATCGAGGCAAATATGTTGAGCAACGCTTCGGCTGTCGGACTGGCATGTAGTCGCTTATTCTTTTCCTTTTCCTTTTTACCGTCCTTGTCCTTCTTGTGCTTCTTGGTGTCCTCGCCCTTCATAAAGAGCGCAAAGAGCGTCTTGAGCCCACCAGCATCTACAACCTTTCGGCAGACCTCGCCAGCAAGCATACCGCCTGTTGCGTGGTCCAGTAGCCGTAGTGCAGGCGCGCGGCTCTTCTTGCCGTCCTTGAGCAGCAGCAGGCACAGCTCGACACCCTCGGCCTCGACAAACTTGGCCTTGCCGAGGGGCAGGCCATCACTCTCCGTAGATTCTGCATCTTTTGCGTCTTTTGCGTCATCCGTGGCCTCGACCAAGTAAGTGAGAGCCTCAAACAGGTTCTCCATGTACTCCTCCTCGTCACTGCCCTTTTCGGGATCGCGACGGCGGTAGGCGGCCACAAGCTGTAGAAGCACATCAATTGCATTCAGGCGTACAAGGCGTCGGCAGTTGGCCGGCGATGCCTGTGCCAGGACTGCCAGAATTTCGGCCGAGTACTGCTTGTTCTGTGTGACTGTCGGGCCGCCATTGTTCTCGCCCGTCTCCTTCTTCTGTACACGCTGCAGCAGCCATTTGATGAGTGCCTTGTGCTTGCCTAGCGCATCGGCTGCTTGTGTTGCACGCAGCGAGCACAGGTTCTCGACAATCCCCAGAGCGTGGTAGACACCTGCGCGGTCGACACCATCAGGGTCATCGGCCAGGCTCTCGTTGAGGCGCTCAAGGTTGGACACGAGCAGACCGATCAAGTCGGCCTCGATCAGCGCGTCAACCAGCGCGATCCAGTGCTCGTCCGTGGCGCCGTCGACATCCTCGTCGGTCAGCTCGCCGATAATCTCAATCGCCGAAATGGCAATGTCTGTGTTATCGTGCGCTAGTAGGCCGACAAGACTGGCGGCGCTGCCGAGACGCGCAAACTCGGGGTAGAGGTCAGGGTGCTCGCTGAGGATGGACAGGGCTTTGATGTCGGCATCGAGGTCGGCCTCGCTGGCAATGAACTTGGTCGGGTCGGACTCGTAGCGCGCGCGCAGTTGGGCATTGCGGTTAATACGCTTTTCGAGGTTGAGGGCCGTCTTGCGCAGCCATGCGGCGTCAAAGGCGGAAGCGTCGAGATCCGTCGACTTTTTTGCGTCCGGGCCTGCACCGCCCTCGACATAGTCCAATATGCTGGCTTCTGCCTTTGTAATTCCGCCACCAAAGAAGCGGCCCTCCTCATCTTCGCCATCGTCAATGTCGGCCTCCTCCTCGTCGCCAGGAGGTGGTGCCGGACCGTAGTCGCCGTCTTCATCATCGTCTGGAGGAGGTGCCGGGCCGGCCTCGGTGTCGTCGTCGTTGTCGTCTTCTACCTGCGCATGCCGTGCACCGCCATTGCTTGAGCGAACCGCCTTGTATATTTCAGCTGTGGGTCAGTAGATGCAAATGGATGTCGTTTCAGAGACAAGCAGAGACAAGCAGAGACAAAACCTACTTGGATCGCGCGCGGGTTCGAGTTTGCGTTTGCTGGGGATACCCGATTTCTAGCCAGTCAGAACCAATTGAGTTTAATAGTGTATAGTTATCAAGAAAACACACCTGAAAAAGCTCGTCGATGCTCGACATTGTGAATGCGATGGGCGGTGTGGGCGCAAAGCGAGGTGGTGGTCTGTAAGAAGATGGCCGAAAGTGAAGCTAAAGCTGAGCTTGGTAGCCTTGCGGCACTACTCTGAATATAGTGATACAATTCACGTGTGGCGCGTCGCAGGGTCGGAGTGTGTCACTACGTAGTACCCGATCCACTAAAAGTCGAAACGGGACGCTGTGACAGGCCGGGCAGGAGCTCTCAGGTGGCCGCCCGATGACTGGCGGCAATGGGCAACGGGCAAACAGGGAAGGTGCGGTCGCAGTCCACAGCTCAAAGTAGGCAAGAGGCAAGCAGATAGCAACAGAAAGAGCAAGAGCAATAGCCGATCAGATCTCACGATAGTCGGATCTCATCTCATCTCATTACTCGCACCGTCCCGCCCTCTCAACGTAACACTGCATCATTACATCATTAGACTCTTTTACTCTCTACTCTTTGGGATCTTATTTCTCAGTCATCGCCAACACCCCGCAATATGCCTCCTACAGTCGTTCTGATCCGCCATGCCCAGGCACTTCACAATGTTGAAGATGAGTTGAATTCATGCCGAAATATGAAAGAAAATAAAATGAAATGAAAGAAAATGAGAGCAATGAGGATGGTAAAACTAACAAATTACGCGACTGGCAGATCCGCGATCCCAGCCTGTCGACACTCGGCTTTGAGCAGTGCAAAGAACTGCGCGAGGTGCTGCGCACAAAATTAACAGGCCAGCTCAAGCCCGACCTTGTCGTCGTCAGCCCCATGCTGCGCACGCTTCAGACCGCCATGGCCTCGCTAGATTGGCTCGACGAGAGCATTCCGTTTCAGGGCCATGCCGGCTGGCAGGAGACGACAGACAACCCGTGCGATGTTGGCGTGCCCGTGAGCGAGATTGGCCCCAAGTTCCCGCGTGTCGATTTCTCGACAGTCGACCCGCTATTCCCCGAGAAGAAGACTCCCGAGACCAAGCTATACGCATACGGCCGGCGGCCACTCGTGACGCGGGGACAGACGGTGCTGGGCGAGCTGTACAAGCGGACCGAGGCGGTCGTGGTGGTGGTGTCGCACTCGGCATTTCTGAGCAAGGCCGTCAGCGGCAGCATGTATGCCAATGCCGATTTCCGCATCTTTGATTTTGCAGAGCCATTGTCAGAAGCCGAGATTGAGGCGGCGGGCGACGACGGCAGCGACGAGAGCCTGCCGCCACTAGTATACCGGCTGAAGGAGTGGGAGGAGACACGGGCCGGCCACGGCGGCATGGGCTGGAGTGTAGACCAAGTGCGCGAGATTGGGGCAGAGTTGCCAATCAAGCGGCAATAGAGGGTTGGGATTTCATTAAAATGAGCAAGAGAATAATGATAAACAAAGCAATGCTTACAAATGACTATTGTTATGGCAACTATATACATCTATCACTGCCTTTATACATGACTGGTATCACCAATGTGAGACGAGAAGAGAAACAAAGGAAATCATAAGAAATAAGAAAAATAATCATTACAACGTTAACATCAGATATATACAAACACTGATCCTCCATCAACCGGATCAGTCTACTTTTGCAGAACAAACTGGTCCTTGTGCGCCTTGTACAGAACCGAGGTGTCCAGCAGCTTGCCGGTCGAGGACTGGAAGAAGTCGACCTTGAGATGGTTGCGGTCCTGGAAGGTGACGGCGGCATAGCTAAAGTCGTTGGCATAGGCAAAGACGTTGGTGGTGTAGTTGTCGCCAACCTTGGAGAGACCCTCGACGTTGCCGGGACCGCCAGCAACCATGTACATGGGCGCCTTGGGGTTGTTGAGACCAGCAGGGTCGGCAATGCTGTTGTTTACGGGCAGGAAACGCTGCGAGTTGTGGACATGGCCAAAGATGCCGACGTCGACGCCGTACTTGTAGAACAGGGGCTCAAACGCGTTCTGGCAGGGTATGCAGATGTTGTCGCTGCCGCCGGTCGAGTACCACGGGCGGTGGCCGCCGACAATAACCCAGGGCGTAATGTTGCGGTCGACAGAGGCTAGGTCGGCCTCGAGAAAGGCCAGCTGCTGGCCGGCAGAGCCAAAGGGACCGGCGCCCAAGTGCGAGCTGCCGCTTGCCGTGTCGGGGGCGTTGGCAAAATCAGTCTCGGTATCGATCATGACGACGTGGGCCATGCCGTACTCGAACGAGTACCAGAACGGCGGGTTGGCCAGTGCCTTGGCTGTGTTGGCCTGGATCTTGGCCGTAGCATTGGCCGAAGCAGATGCAAAGGCAGTGGGCATGGTGCGGCCGAAGCGGTTCATAAAGTCGGTAAAGTTCTTTTGGCCGTCGGGGCAGATCCACCAGGTGTAGGGGACCTCCTCGCAGGTGGCCTCGTGGTTGCCGGGCGATGCCTGGTAGGGCTTGCGTGACGAGATGGGCGCCAGCTGGCCGTAAAACTCCTCGAGAATGGCCTCGTAGGCGTCCTTGCTGTCAAAGATGTTCTCGGCGTTGTAGATCCAGTCGTCGGCATAGCCCAGGTCACCGGGGTGGATGATAAACTCGTAGTCGTCAATAGTGTCGGCGAGGGCCTTGATGGTGGTGTGGTTGAGCGAGGGGTCGACAAAGGGAATGGTGTCGCGCTTGGTCATGTCCATGTCGATGGTGAAGCCGTCCTCGCCGTAGACGCCGAGATCAATGACCACGTTCATCTGGAAGGGAGTGGTGTCACCAGGCAGACGCGGGCTCATAAAGTGCTCAACAGTAGAGTTGGTGGACACGATCTTGTAGTAGTAGGTGGTGGCGGGCTTGAGGTTGTTGAGCGATGCGGCATTGGAGTAGGTGCGGGACGAGGCGTAGGTGACAGAGGTGCCGCATGCGGTAGAGTCGAGACGGTTGGTGGACAGGCCATACTCGACACAAGGGTTGGCGACCTGCTCAAAGGTGTTCCAGCCGATGGAGATGGAGCTGGGGCCGCTGACGGCGATGCGCTGTTGGACGGGGGTGGACTTGTCGCTGGGGATGGGGGGGTAGTTGGCGGCCTGGGCGAGGGCGGCGAGGGCGGACATGGCCCAAGCCGTAGAGAGTTGTCTGACCATTTTCTGGGATGTTAGATGCTGTCCGTAGATGTCGGCCTGTAGATGTCTGTAGATGTCTATTGGTGATATCTTTGATTTTATCTGGTGATAGCTCAAGGGATCAAGCTGATATAGAGCAGATAAGACCAGAGAATAAAGTAATGTACTCACGATGATTATAATTATTGACTATAATTATAATTAGTATTATCTCGACAAGATCACAAGGATGACTGACGATCTCTTCTCGCCTCGGGAGCTCTAAAGAATCAACGGGGGCATCATCGTGGTTTTAACCTCGCGCAGAGGCGGAT
Source organism: Ophiostoma novo-ulmi subsp. americana (assembly GCA_029298975.1). Lineage (NCBI taxonomy): Eukaryota > Fungi > Ascomycota > Sordariomycetes > Ophiostomatales > Ophiostomataceae > Ophiostoma > Ophiostoma novo-ulmi. The sequence goes on along the minus strand of JANSMA010000003.1, from coordinate 1,812,790 downwards.
AGCATGGGCATAGACAGACTGATAGACAGGCACCATGGACCATGGACAGGCATCATCCACAGCCACGGAGCTGTACGGTTGCTCGTCGAGTCAGTAGTCTCCGGTGAGATTGTACTTTATGATTTATTTGTGTATATTTTTATTATTATTTACATTTGCCATTGTCTTATTTGATACTATCCCCTCACATCGTCGACTGTTTGTTTTTCCTCTTCTCCTATTCGTCCTATTCTTGTCTTATTTTTTGTTAGAATATGTTAAAGTATAAGTGAGAAAAGTACAAAAACATCTCCTCTACGGCTGGTAGGATCGACAGTCAAATGCCCCTGGTTTACGAGCAGATGGGCGTGCTTGGATGGAGCTTAGATGCCGTTACTGTTTGCTAGAAGAGGATAAACTCTAGCTTGTGAATTAACTGTTTTATAATTAACAGAAATTAATTGGTAAATAAAGTGGTGGAACGGGGCCTTGTACTATTTCTTAGTCTCTTGTTCTCTTTACTTGCGAGGGTACGATGTTGTTGGATGGTAGTTGCTGGCTAGTCGAGCATGTGTATGGACGATTGGGCGAGGCGACTGGGGAAATGGGGCAGAGTAGAAGAAGAAGAATATAAGAATGGAAGAATAAAAACAGTGTATTCAGTAGAGAAGAGAGAATGAATTTGAATCAAAGAAAATGTAAACCACAGAAAAAAAGAAAACAAAAACTGTAAAGAAAAAAGACGAAGAAAAACTCACGACAAATCTCCGCCACTAACCGAAATCAAGGCAAAAGACGACACCAGCCTTCATTCAAGTCTCTCATATCTCCCTCTTACTTGTAACTATTCCCTCAGGAACTACGGACTCTCGGCGTAGATTGTACTACACTATTTACACTTGCCTACACTACCACATAGCACCCACAATACCGATACGCTTTGTGATACGGCGTGCGGAGAATTTGCGATCAAAGATTCAAGCTTAGAGGAGATGCTCGATTAGACGGAGTAAATATCCCAATACTGACATGGCCCGCGTTGTTCGTCTTCGTCGGAAGCTGTGCTGTAGTTTGGCCCAGCTTATACGGGGGGGGGGGGGGGGACAAAGAAGTACCTATATTGAGCAAACTTGATATTCGCATAACACATTGTAGGACAATATGGATAGAAGCGAGACAAGGCAAGCTGCATATATGCATGGGAGAAATATCGGTTGAAGGTTGAGTTGATGAAAATCAAAAGACGATGTAGAATGTGCTCAAAAGCAGCTGCAATACCCATCTGAATCATCTGCATCCATTCCTTCATCTCCATCGGCAAAGGAGCATTAGATGCATAACACACTTGTAGAAATAGTCCAATCATGCTCTGGATGTTTGTCAGTAGTAGATGCTAATTTCATGAGTGTAGAATAGAGGTTGTGCCGGACTATGTTGTTGTTTTTTCTTTATTTTTTCTTTAATTTCTTTACTTCCTCGTCTCTCTATTCCGTATATCTTTTTCGCAACTCCATGCTCGACCTTTTTCTACCACTCTCTGTTAGTCTACTGTACTCTTTCAATTCTTGCTTGTAATTCTTGCTTGTAATTCTTGTTGTCTTGGCTCTTGATCTCTTGGTCGCATCTCTTGTCATCTCTTGTCATCTCTTAACAACTCTTATTTTCTTATTTCACATGTCTTATTCTTGCTCGTGTCGCTTGTTTCTTCGTTGCTCGCCTCATCAGTAGCCGATCGAGAAAGAATGCCCGCGGAGCTTGTCTCCCACCCTTCCTTGTCCTCTACCTCTGCCGCATCTACCATAGCCAAGCACATCCAATACCACCTAATCTTATATCACAGACCATCTCGTCACGGACCAGCAACAACACCCCGTCTCTTGTATCTTGATCATGACCACGCTTTGTAATTGTCGTTTTGATTTTGTAGATGCTGTATCATTGCTTGTCTTCTTCTCGCTGTTGCCTGTTTTCTCTTTCTTTCACCGACATTCTTGTCCCTCTGCCGCCTTTTCTGATTACTCTCAAGCTTCCTTTTTCCACCACCCCTGCCATAGCATTGAGCGTTACTACTGAGTATCATCTACCATACCATAATAGTCCAATTTGCATGTGAAAGCCGGGCATTGGTAGTCTTCCAAAGGCAAAACGTGCCTCTCTCTGTCGAGTCCGACGCCGCCTCCGCAACCCAATATTACCACCCAACCTCTCTTACTCCGATATAACAGCCTCGGGTATTATTTCATACTCCACGGCTCATAATCATACTCTAGATTTACTCATAATTAATGCTCTACTTCTTTAATTCTACAAACGTCGACTGACGCTTGGTAAATCCCGCTGCCGATTCATGCACACAGCTTGAAAGCGTCTCATCTCAGCTCGACTTCTCTCCGGCCCCCGACTCTTCAGCATATATAGAGACACCACGTGGGCTGTTCACGGCGTCCTGTTTCCCTGAACGGCTGTGATCGTCGCGCCACAACTCGGCCTCGACGAACTTGGCTTTTACTTTCTATGCATTGTGCCTCTTTCTTTATAATTGCCTACTCATTTGTGGCCGACTTTCGGTACTGCCTGCAAAGTTTCTCGTCAAGGAATGCCGTTTTTGTCTCTTTTGTCTCTTTTGTCTCTTTTGTCTTGGTTACTTGTTCTGCCATGTTATCTTCTCTCTATGACTTTCACATGAATGTCTCTCATACAGCCGACCAGTCCTTGTAAATGAGGGTGACGACTACAACAATCTCACCTCTTTGGTCGTCGTCGCTTTGCTCGCTTCCGTATTCTTTGTCTGATACCAGCCTGGCTGATCTCGAGATACGGCCTTTCTGCACCTCGCTGCCGCTATCTGCATATCTGTAGCTAAGATACCGGACTGCACCTTGCTTCACTGTGCTTCGCCGGTTGCATCGGTTGCTCTTTCCACCTCGAGTGATTGGTTGCCTTATCAACCCCCCCTCCCCGAGTATTATTCCTATTTTAATCCTTCCCGTCTTCCGTCTAATCCTCCGAACGAGAAGGAGCGAACGGTACAGCAAACACAACAAGTCTTGGCATCAATAACAGCAAGAGCCTGTATAAGTGTCTCGATGTCACCTGACTGTATCATGTAGTTACACTCCGAGGATGAGGAAGGAGGGTTCGTATCATTGCGATTCCTATGCCAACCAGATAGAAACAACCATAAAACGCCGTAGCCTTCGTATCGTGGCTTTATCTGTAGCTTGTAGGATCACATAACTCCCACTGGATCATATTCATCGTTTGGCTACTATTGCCGCGTTTCATATTTTGATTTCTTTAAACCCTTCACACTCCAACTTTTAACAATTCAAACTTTGTTTACAGCATGGATCTGACTGTGCCAGCCTCAACCTGGGGCCTTCAGAAACCTTGCATCGCCACATCCAAATCTTATCCTGCCCCGAGTACACACCAGACTCCTCGCTCTCTGCCTATAGAGTCGAATGCCAAGAGAGGCCAGCCGTCTTGCACGTCGAGCTCGTCCCGTGAGATCTCTGCCGCTTCGACCAACCCGTGGTCAGAGCCACGGATGCCTCAAACAAGAGAGTCGAGCTGTTGTTCTCACATTGCGAAGCTTCCCAAGCAGTCTCCTAAGCAGCTGCGCATGTCTATTGACTCCTAGGCGGTGCCATCAATAGCAATCGCCCACAAGACACACAAAGCAAAACCCACTGGTGCGTCATCCAGCTCGCCCTCACGGCCAGCACAGAAGCTTCGATGGGAACTGGTTGGCGGGAAATGGAAAGCCGTTGCTAGCCCGGTGAAGCCCGTTCATGCATCGACAACTACCCTGCACACTCCACAAATGGCCAACAGGACTGCTTGCTACCAAGATCAGCAGCCGGTGGCTCGGCTGATAGCACCAGTTGAGCCCCTTCCTCTCTCTGCGTCGTCTCTTTACTCTGTCTCTGCTCTTGCAGCTGGTTCAGTAGTGAAGAAGCTCAATTCCAAATCTGAGACGAGTCTGCTGTACCGGACACCCAGAAAGAAGAATGAACGATACCCCATCAAAGCTGCGTCGGAGAGAAGAGAAGGTAAAGCTGTCTCTCATGACAACTTGAAGCACTTTGAGTCCTCCCCGGTTGCACCACCTCGACGGAGCCTTTGCCCAATTGCTGGGACTGGGGAAAATGAGCATCAGCATGAGCTGCCCCTCAAGAATGCCCGTGCCGGACCCAGACAAAAGAAAACTGTGGCAGAACTGCGCAAGATGTTTGACGGTGAAGGCCATCTTCAGCCTCAGCCTCAACCTCTACCTCTATCAACGGCTACCTCGTTTATGCAATTTCCTCATGCTAGCAATGCCAGCAATGCCAGCTGCTTCAGTGCAAGTGCATCCAAGCACTCAGTTAAGACATTGACCAGTCCTCTAAAGGCCGGCTCCGACAAGACGACGAAGCATACAAACTCAGAGTATACTACGCCGAGGGCAAGTCCATCAAAGAGCCGTGAAAGCCGGGCTGATCCTCCACCTGACAACAATTCGGACCACTCGACACCGACTAAGGATGTATCTAGATACTCTGTATACTCTAAACAAGCTGAAGCCTCTATGCCCATGCCCACCAAGAGGCACGCTTTTGGCAGTATTCCCCGTTCGCGTCTGCGGGCCTTTATCAATGCAAAGCGCCAGTCTGGCTCGTGGCGCAGAATCTCGTCACATTTGCGCCGTGGTCCGAGTAGCCAAAGTGAGTCAGCGCAGTCGGGTAACAGCGATAGCCAACCGCTCAAGAAATCTTCGAGCAACATTTCATCGAGCAGCACGCAGATCGTCCATCGGTCTCGCGAGTCTTGTGAGAGTGTCAATGTTAGCATCCACAGCGTCAAAGAGAGCATTATGACCACGCCCAACACACCTCCCTTGGCCAAGAGACATGGAATTGACCTACCACGAGCAGATATCACCTTCAACTCACCTGTCACTTATAGAGAAAACCAAAAGGACAGTCAAAAGGAGAATCGCTTCCGAAACTGGAGCTGGAGTCGTCGGTTGGCTGGCAAAGCAGCAGGCAAACCCCCAGGAAAGGCATTCATGGCTTCTGCAGGGTCTGGCGATACAGGGAGCTATATCGACGAGAACGCGGTCCCCGGTTACAGCCTGGGTGGAATGGCTGCACCTGCTATCATCCGGTCGCAGTGTGATCTCCTGCAGCCCAAGCCAGTCAGGGTTGAAGACATTATGCAGATCACCAGCTTCTGCAAGCAGCACCGTTAAGGGATATGCACTTACTCGAGCTTCTACGCTTCTGTTGCATCATACATATAGTATAGTCACTTGCCAGTCTAGATAGCAATACACTTCTCTTTTACTACACACGCTTGTCACACTCTATCACAGATGATGTCTAGTTGATTGTTTTTTGTATAGTTTCTAATTTACATATCTTACGCCGCCGGCCAAGTATTCTTTTATATCGTAGTTCAAATGCAAAAAGGGAAAAATTAACACAGAAATAGCAGTAAAAGAGAAGCAAAAGTAAAAGCAGATCGGAAACAACGCCAGCCAGTTGTTTCATGCGAAAGAGAAAGCAGAAAGAAATAGAAAGATAATAGAGATGGGTAAACCAATAGGAATAGGAAGATAACGGACAACAAAAATCAAAGGGATAACATTACAAATTTCTTTTTGATTTTCCACTTCAACGCACTCATTCTCGTCGTCGTCCTCCATTGCATACCGACACCGACATTGACACACTCAGGCTTAGCGGATAGACACGCCCGACCGGTCGGTAAACATGCGCGCGGCAATGTTCATCGATGCCAGCTCCTGGAACAGCAGCTTGGCCGCATAGGGGATCTGCACCTGCGCAATCTTGGTCTTGTTCTTGCAAGGCCGGCACTCAAAGGACTGCTTGGTCAGGTTGGCAATCGGCGTCATCAGACCGCAGATCTCGCAAATGTGCACGCGGTATGCATCCGACACCTCAAACAGACGCTCCTTGAGGAAAGCAGCGGCACCGTGCGCAATCATACAATCACGCTCCATCTCACCGAAACGCAGACCACCGTCACGCGCACGACCCTCGACAGGCTGGCGCGTCATGATCTGCACAGGACCACGGGCACGCGCGTGGATCTTGTCGTCCACCATGTGCCGCAGACGCTGGTAGTACGTGGGACCCAGGAATACCTGGGCACGTAGCTTGCGGCCTGTGTGGCCGTGGTACATGATCTCGAAACCACGCGACTGGTAGCCGTGCTCGCGCAGCAGGCCCGACACCGAATCGACAGTGACATCCGTAAACGGCGTTGCGTCACCCTCCATGCCCTTGAGCGTGGCCACCTTGGACAGCAGACACTCAATCAAATGCGCAATTGTCATACGAGACGGAATAGCGTGGGGGTTGATGATAATGTCGGGCGTCGTACCCTCGGCCGTAAACGGCATGTCCTCAGTCCGGTAGGTGACACCAATGGTACCCTTTTGACCGTGACGAGACGCAAACTTGTCACCAATCTGCGGGATCTTGGTCGTGCGCACACGCACCTTGACATACCGCAGGTTGTCCTGGTTCGTCGTCACAACCACCTGATCGATAATGCCGTTCTCCGTGCTGCGCAGCGGCGTCGATGCGTCACGCTTCACGTGTGCCTGGGTGCGCTGGCCCAGCTCTGTCAGGTCGGGGTTGATCGGCGACGTCTTGCCGATGATAATGTCCTCACCCGACACACGCACGCCGGGCGCCACGATACCGTCGTCGTCCAGCTTGTCGTAGGTGCCGTGCTTCAGGCGCAGCGTGTCGCTGCGGAACGGCTTCTCAAACGTCTCGACAAAGTTGATACCCACACGCTTCTCCGAGTCTGTGTAGGCACGGAAGAACAGACTGCGGAACAGACCGCGATCAATCGAGCTCTGGTTCATAATGACGGAATCTTCCTGGTTGTAACCAGAGTAACACAGAATGGCAACAATGGCGTTCTGGCCGGCAGGCAGCTCACGGAACTTGAGGTACTCCATGGACCGCGTCGTCGCCAGAGGCTTCTGCGGGTAGTACAGCACGTTGGCCATGGTGTCCATGCGCCGTGGGTAGTTGGTCAGGAAGAAGCCCATGGCCTGCTTACCCATGGCCGACTGGTATGTGTTACGGGGAGACTGGTTGTGGTCGGGGAAGGGAATGATACTGGCACAAATGCCCAGCAGCATACTCGGGTGGATCTCACAATGTGTGTACATGTGCGTCGTGGGGTTCATCTTGGTCTTGACGCGCTTGTTCAGGTCGTCGTCGCCCATCACCGGCTCCTCAAATTCCTCGCCGTTAGCCTGCTTCTCCTTTTGCAGGCCAAAGTTGTCCAGATCTTCGGGCGTCATGCAGATCATCGCCGTCTCCTCCTCCTCGGCGTCCAGGTACTCAATGGCACCGGCCGCACAGATGCCATCCCAGCCAAAGAAGTTGGGGTCGTCCTTGCTAAGATTCTCATCCTCGTCCAGGCGCTGGATGTGCTCCTTGGTCAGCAGCAGCTGGCCCTTGCTCACAGTCGACTCCGGGTTGTCGTCCTGCTCAATCGAGAACAGCGGTCTCATGACACGGCCAGCGTCCGAGAAGATCTTGAACTCACGGTCGCGAATATCGCGCACCAGCGACACCTCGGACTGGATCACACCCTTTCGCCGCAGGCCCTGAACCAGGCCGACCAGATGCTTGGGGTCCTGGTGCACACCCACCCAGCTACCGTTGACGAAGATCTTGGTGGCATTGGGGTACCGCAATGGCTCGTACTCTTCCAAGACTTCCATATTCCGTGCAATCATGAACTCCACGATAGGGTCCGCCGGTGTTCCCACACTGACATAGCACATGAGCGAAAGGTTCTTGACAAGACCACAGGCCTGGCCCTCGGGTGTCTCGGCGGGGCAGACAAGACCCCAATGTGTGTTGTGCAGCTGGCGCGGCTTGGCCAGCTTGCCGTCTCTGCCGATGGGCGTGTTGGTTCTCCGCAAATGCGACAGTGTAGACGAGAATGTGTAACGGTTCAACACCTGCGACACACCAGCGGTCGAGCTCATAGCCTTCTTCTGGTCACCCCAGTTACCCGTAGCCAGCGAGTACTTGAGACCGTTGGTCAGGGTCTGGTGCCGGATACCAACGCGCAGATCAAAGTGCTTGCCGGTGTCGACACAGCGCTTCAGGTGGTTCATCAGCTCCTGGTACATCTTGCGAACAATACCACGGAACAGCTTGGCCAGCAAAGGACCAGCCAGATCCAGCCGCTTTTTACCAAAGTGATCACGATCGTCGATATCGCGACGGCCCAGGGCACACTGCAGCAGCTTGTGGACCATGTAGCCCAGGAAGAAGGCCTTGCGCGTCTCGCAACCCTCGCTCTGCGAAATGTGCGGCAGCATCTCCTTTTGCAGAATGTCACGCGCAGCACGGACACGGTCCTTGCGACTAACTCCGTGCGAGTTCTGGCCACGCTTGCCAATGTAATCAAGAGCGACCTCACGGTCCTGGATACAGAACGCCTCCTCAATACAGGGGCGCAGCATCTCGAGCATCTGCGAGTCGTTGCGGTCGTAACAGATGTGGTTCAGGATGTCCTCATCAGACACGACACCAAGGGCACGGAAGACGACGGCAATGGGCAGCTCAGACTTGATGTACGGCAGCGTGCTGTGCACAGTCTGGCCGAAGCTACCTCTTTGTGTGTCACCCTTTGTCAACAGCATGATGCTGAGCGACGAAATCAGACGCGAACCCTTTTCGAGAGCACTCCGGATCTCGGCAGAGTAAGAGAATTTGCTCGGCTGGGCCTTCTTAAAGACCTGGACAATGTTGGCAGCAGAGCGCTCCTGAGCAATGAGGACCTTTTCGGAACCGTTGATGATAAAATAACCACCCTGGTCGTAAGGACACTCGTTGAGCAAGAACAGACCCTCCTCGCCCTCGTTTGCCAAATGGCAAATTTTGGAGCGCACCATAATGGGCAGACGACCCATGAACACCATGTCCTTCATATCCTCGTCGGTCTTTTCCTTTTCCATCTCGGGCAGATCAGCTGGCTCCTCCTCCCAGACAATACGTGTTGGCTGGTCGCCAGTCTGATTCATCTCGTCGATCTGCTCCTGGTCAAGCTCGTCGTATGGGATCTGCTCCTCGACGGCAAGCGAGACCTTTTTGGTGATATGTGCGTACAGAGGGCAGGAGTAGGTGAGGTTACGGTCACGACATTCGTAGGGTGTCAGGGTTGAGACACGGCCGTCGCCTTCGGCAAACTGGGGCTTAGACACCATGACGCTGCCAAACTTAATTTCATACCGACGGAGCTTGACGGGACGGTCGGCATTGATGGGCGGGTTGTTCTGGTCGAGGGTGAGGAGAGAGTGCTCATCGATCAGCGATTGCACGGTGGTGGTGGTGAACTCGTTGAAGGAGTCGATCTGCTGCGAGACCAAACTCTTCTTCTCAAAGTAGGACGAGATGACCTTCCAGCAGTCCTCGGGCGTGATGCCCTCCTCGTAGTCGTCGCCATCGAGATTGTCGTCGTACTCGTAGCCGTCGTTGTAGTCGGCCATGATTGCGAAGTGTAGAATGTCGGGAGTATGGGGTAGGAGATGGGCGAGGAGATGATGAAATGGTGACTCGTGCCGCTTTCGAGGTAAGGGATCACGAGATTGGTGACGGTCGTGAGGTCGTGAGGGTCGGTGGCGGGTGGCTCACGTCGGTGGCACACGGGCAGACTGAAGAAGAAAGAAACACGTTCGACGAGAGACGATAGATGGATGCCGGATGTCGATGGGATGATGATGCTGAACAAAGCCTTGCGGCGACCGCGACGCGTTTTGCCGTCGGAGTTGGACCTCAGCGCATCAGACGGAGACGTGCAGGGCGCATGCAGTGGTCGAGCTCGAAAAGGATGAAGAGGAAACAGGAAACTGAAACAAGAGGCGACAGCGCAATCTAGAGCAGACAAGTGGTGAGGTGGGCGCAATGTCAAACACCGTAGATGGCCACGTCGAAGAGGGTTGATAAAAATCACAGATGTCAAAAGGAAAGTGGATGCAGGGGGTCGGACGTTTTGAGCCACATCACGACGTCCCTTTGTCGCACCTGCCGTTCCCTTTCCCTTTCCCTTTTTTTGAGCAAAGAGGCTGCTGGAAGCTAAGGGGGCGATGAGTGCTAGGCCGGAACAAGCTAGTGCAAACTGCTGCCTTTTCAGGGCTGCTTAGAAATAGAGCTGGACATGCCCGTGACTTTTGAGTAAATATCACGTGGATTCCAGATTACATAAATTTTCAGGTTGACATATTACATAATCTCGACTAACACGCAAGCTCCACTTTAACAGACATCACGACCTCATCTCATCGACAGCAAACGCAGCTCATCGGTATCTTGCGGCCCCCCCATACTTGCCATAGTCCGTATAGTGACTATTAATAAATAAAATCATTTCACATTGCACTATCTGATGTCACTTGTCAGTCTGCAGCAGGCTTACCGCGGCCCATCTGACCTAACAGCAACAGCCGACGTCAATGCAGAGAACAATGCTAAGGCTAGCCATTGACGACAATGTTAAGCTTGAGCATCCACCGTGTAGCCGCCATGCCACTCCCCATTCGGAAGTATCCCTTGCATTGACTAGCATTGAGGTGTTCTACAGGGAGCATTGATTAGTCTTTCCTCTTGTCTTTTTCCTGTCTTACATGTCGCCTCTCAGCTTGCCATTTTTAGCAACCGTCCGTTGATCCAAGTCCAAGCCCAACGCAACTGGCTGCAGATCCTGGAAGAATATATGAGCTATGATGTGCTAAGCTATTTCCATTGAATACTTTGATTGTCTTGGTATTGTTGTTGTATATATACGGGGCAAGGTGAGCCATATGCCGGCCCTGCCCCCCCTCCTGTGTGCTAATGTCGCATCTTCCATGACTGATCATCTCGATAGTATTGTTACATACATAATATAGACGCCATCCAGTCCTTGTACTACTCATATCATCTCCTCATCCTCGCAGAATCAGGATAGATGATAGTATTATCCTCGAATTATGATAGTATTATGCCATTGCTGCCCCTGAAGTCAATGACAGACGAGCTCGACGAGGTCAATGAGAAGAAGAGGTGTCCGTCTCTTGGATATATAACACACTTCCTGGCTTCATTTGTTTATTGATCTTCATCTTCATCTTTCTTCACAAACTGTCTACACCTACATCTTCTTACCTCGACCCTAACTCATCTCGGCATCTCGTCCAGCCCTTGCCTCATCTGGATCTGCAACGGCCGTCATCCATGGTCTTCTTCATCCTCCATCCGTCTTATTGCTTCTTTCATCTCTCTTCTTTCTCATTGAATCACATACTAGTATCACATCATTTGTCTTTTGTTCTGGCCACCATCCAATAAGCCAATATCACACTTTCTCGAGCCAACAAACATACCCTTGCTCACTTCCACACTCTCCCTTGCACGATCGCCGTTTCCCACTACACTACTTCTCTTACTTTATAAATCTGTTGCATCTGACTGCCGCTTTGCCGCTTTGTCCTATTTCTCTTGTCTTCTTGTTCATATTACATACATACCCATACCTCCCAGGGTTGTCTTGAACTAAAGATACAAAATATCAAAGCTTCAATCTGAACGAACCTTTCAGACCCCAAGGTTCACGGACTTTCCCTCATATTTTCTGCACAGACACCATTCATCATGTCAAAAACATCAACAGCCTCGACAGCAGGCCTTCTTGAGCAGGTCTTTTACCTGCAAGGCCCAGGAAATTCCTCCATCCCCGTCAGTGTGCCATACGTCGACAAGGTCTTTAAGACAGCCTTTGCCACATCCATCAACTATGCCAGCCAGATAGGTGCCTGCTTTGTCATGTTGCTGGTCATGCTCACAATGACAAGCAAGAGCCGCTTCTCACGCGCGTCGACTGTCATCAACATTGCCGCCCTCGTCATCGGCATTGTCCGCTGCACACTGCTCAGCTATTTTTTCACATCGTCGTACGTCGAGCTCTACCGCATCTTCAGCGGCGACTACTCGACAGTGAGCGTCGCCGACACGCGTGCATCCAATGCTGCCACGTTCTTTGCCTTGCCGCAGCTGATCCTGATCGAGGCCGCCCTCTTTATCCAGGCCTACTCCATGATCAAGCTGTGGCCTTCGCTGTGGAAGAACGTGACACTTGTCATCTCTGTGCTCATCATGCTTTTCACGACCGCCTTCAAGACAGCCGGCGTGACTCTGCGCATCGAGAGGACCCTGAACCTGTCCATGAGCATTTCTAGCAAATGGGTGTACGAGGCCGACCTCGCCTTCACTGCCACAACCATCTTTTGGTTCTGCTTTGTGTTTATTGTGCGCATTGTGCTACACATGTGGGAGTACCGCAGCGTCCTGCCACCAATGAACGCCGTATCGGCCATGGAGGTGCTGGTCATGACCAACGGCGTGCTCATGCTTGTGCCTGTTGTGTTTGCCGCCATGCAGCTCGGCGAAGTCAGCACCTTTGAGGCCGGCTCGTTGTGCTACACGTCAGTCATTATTGTGCTGCCACTGGGTGCACTAATTGCCCAGAACATGTCGCGCAACCGCAGCGCCAACAATAGTGGCTGCTCGGGCATGTCCCATGCTTCGGCTGGCTGCAATGGGCAAGGAGGCCACGGCAGCGGCAGCAACCCCAGCAGCACGGCCGGCCACTATGGCGCCTATAGCCGAGCCACCAACGACACTGCCAACAGTAAGAAGCACTTTTTAAGCAACTGGTCGCAAGCTTCTGACACCACAGCAACCACGTTCACAGGCAGCGGCATCTCGCAAGTCCGGATCCAGGGCGGTCACGGGGGAAAGTTTGGGCGGCATGGCGGAAACCGTCTTGGCAGCATCGATACGGCTGGCGAGACTGACAATTTTGCTAAGAGCAAGACAGTTGCTGTCGATCCGCTGGACCAGGAGCTGGACCTGATTGACACGGCACATTCAGAGGGGGTCTGGGTTGGTCGCGAGGTGGAAGTCCGCAAGGATCTTGTGTAGTCTGTATCTATTCCAAGTGTGTCGTTTAGTATCCTCTTCTTTTTCGTTCTTTTCTGTTCTCCTCTTCTCCATATTCTTCTTTCTTTTGTCTTTGTTTGCTTTTCGGTTGTATATCTCGTCAAGGTCTTGTCTCATTCTCATTCTACTATAATCTGCCCTACTACTAGTTATCCAGACCCTAAATGGTACATCTTTTCTTTTCATGCAATCAACTAATGAGTCAACGAGTCAGCAAATCAGTAAATCAGTAAATCATTCAGACAGTGCATCAGTAAACCAAGTCAACCAGATTCAATCAGATGAATCGATGCATCTTCCCATGTCTGCCAGTCTAATGGAATCAAATGAACATAAAAGTGCATTTACTTCTCAGGCAGCACAGACATGCGCACTCCTTGCATCTGTTTGCCATTTTATTTAATAATCACAATCATCAAGTATATCTAGATCTTCCTTATATTCCATCTTTCTTCATGTCTTCCGTCTCTTTTCCCTCTACGCTTGACAACTTCTTTTATCATCATCCTAAATTCAATATTCAGCTCGATACATATCAAACAGTCGCAGTTCTACAGTTGCCTTAGTTCGGTCATTTAAGTTCTATTTTTCAATATAATTCTTTTGCGGGCGAATAAATGGATTAAAGACAACGGTTTGCAACATTGGTGTGGGCGCCTTGGACTCTACCTATATAAGCCATAGACTTGTCGAAATTTGTGCCACCTCGCTATTGGCCACGCTGATTTGGTGTGTGCTTACTGGCATTTGTTGTTACTAAAAGGCCGCTTGGCGCAATGGTAGCGCGCGGTCCTCCTATTTTGATCTGACCATAGGTTAAAATCTGGAGGGTTAGACCGAGGTTGCGGGTTCGAGTCCCGTAGTGGTCGCTTTTTTTTGCCTTTTTTTTTCTTTTTCTAAAAAAAAGCTTTGCTTTCCAATATCCTTGATTATTTTTTTGTATATCTCTGAATTTTACTTTTGATTCTATTTTAATATTTTGAATTCAAAACTGGATTGCGATAAATCATCGATAATATTCACTTTTCTTCTTTCCAACTTTGATTTACAGTTATTCATTAATGTATAGATAAAATGTATAATATTCATAGTCATATTATTTATTCATCATTTATTTCGCTTCATTATTAATATACAATGCCATATATACAAAATATCTCTACTTTGACAAAAACTTTTGAAACGCCGAGTGCTCAATGGTGACATTGCCCACGGCCGTCAGCCGCTTCCGGCCTGCCTTTTGCTTGGACAGGAGTTTCTGCCGCCGCGTGATATCCGACGCGTGCAGCTTGGCCAGCACATCCTTGCGGAACGGCTTGATGGTCTCGCGCGCCACAATGCGCCGGCCGGCAATGGCCTGGATAATCACTTCAAACATTTGCCGGTCGACGTGCTCCTTGAACTTGGACACCCAGTGCCGACCGACACGATCAATCTGCGACCGGTGCATGACGCGGCTGATGGCATCGACGGGCTGCTTGTTGACGAGCAGCTGCAGCTTGACCAGATCACTCGACCGCCACGTCGGGTCCTCGTAGTCTAGGGTGGCATAGCCGCGCGACACGCCCTTGAGCTTGCCAAACAAGTCGTCGACAAGCGCCATGGAGGGGAGGGAGTACTTGAGAATGACCTGAATGGAGCCGAGGGAAGACGTAGGCGAGGTAATGGCAGTCGTAGCCGATGCTGAGCCTTCTGCCACTGGCACTTCTGCGGGTGCCTCGGCTGCATCGCTCTTGACCTTTTGTCCGGCACTGCCGATAAAGTCGATGCTCTGCTGCTCGCCGCGGCTGTTTTCACACAGAGTAATGACACGGCCGAGGTACTCTTCCGGCACGGTAATCGTGGCCGACACAAAGGGCTCAAAGTATTCGTAGCCACGACTCCGTGCCTCGTCGGCATCGGGAAAGTCAGCGGCACTAGTCAGAACGCGCTCGGTACCATCGCGATTTCGCAGCTTCACGGGCACAGCCGGCTCGGTGATGATGACACTGGCACCGTGCTCTTGCCGCAGTCGGTCCTGGAACACGGAACAGTGCAAGCTCCCCAGGAATCCCAGACGCCAGCCTGCGCCCAGGGCCTCGGAGTGGTCTTTTTGCAGCGTAATGCTGCGGTCGTTGAGCGTCAGCTGCTGGATGCTGTCGGACAGACGCGTGTAATCGCCCTGGTCGGTAGGGAACGCAGCGACGAATACCATGGGCCGAGGCTCCTCGAAGCCTGGGTACGGCTCGACGGTCAGCTCGTTGCCCACCGTTGTGAACGTATCGCCCATCTTGGCATCGTGGATCTTCTTCATGCCGGGGTTGAAAAACACATAGCCGACCTGGCCGGCACGCAGGGTGGGCTGTGCAATACCTTCAGGGTACTGAATGCCGACCTCGCCGACTGTGTACTTGCTGCCCGTCGCCATGGATATGAGATTGTCGCCAGCACGGATGGTACCTTCAAACACGCGCACAAGCAGCACGACACCGCGGAAGTTGTCGTACCACGAATCCACCAGCAAGATCCGCGGCGCCGGTGCCAGCGGATCGCCCACGGGCGGCGGGATCTTTTCAATAACGGCGGGCAGAATAGCCTCGACGTTTTTGCCCGTCTTGGCGCTCACGAGCACGGCGCCGTTGTTGCTGTTTTCCTGGTCGACATCGAGCTCAAACGTGTCGTGCAGCTGCTGCAGCGCACGCGGCACATCGGCGGTCGGCAGGTCGACCTTGTTGACGACGGGGATGAGGCCAAGTCCCAAGGAAAAGGCATAGTAAAAGTTGGCGACGGTCTGGGCCTGGATGCCCTGGGATGCATCGACGAGCAGAAGGGCACCGCCGCAGCTAGCATACGACCGCGTGACCTCGGCACGGAAATCGACATGGCCGGGGGTGTCGACGAGGTGCAGCAGGTAGTCGAGGCCCTTGTAGCGGTAGATCATTGTGCAGGTCTGTGCCTTGACGGTAATGCCGCGCTCTCTCTCGACATCGAGCTTGTCCAGGATCTGCTTGTTGCCATCGCCCGGCGAGATGGTGCCTGTCAACTCGAGCAGACGGTCACTGAGCGTGCTCTTTCCATGGTCGATGTGGGCGACGATGCAAAAGTTGCGGAAGCGTTCAATGGGGATGGCGGCTATGCGTTGTTCAAGGAGTATTGGGTCTTTTGTTGGGCGTGGTGCCCTTGAGTTTGGTATTGAGGATGTGATGGGTGTAGATGTGGTGGTTGCAGTTGTGGAGGTGGAGGTGGAGGAAGAGACGTCGATATCGGCAGAAGCCCGAGAAGTTGCAGAGAAGCTACGGGCCTGCCGTTGTGCCAGACCTATACACCGACCATCACTGCAGCTATAGTGTGCACCAAATACCGCTCTGGAGTCCCTCGCCGCCAACACGGCTTGGCCTCGTCGGCTCAGGACCGATGCGCCAGGACGCGCCAGCCGTGCCAGCCGCAGACATGGCTGCATGGGTGAGTAGAGGTCTGAGAAGGCCCGTAGAGGCTCGATTTGGTTTGGATTGAGCTTGCAGAGGAGTTCTGTCTGTATTCTACGGATATCGGGAGTGGCAAGGCTGCGGAGTCGAGGCTGAAGATGGCATGCGGCGTGATCTTGGAGGTGAGGTTTTTGGTGGTCATCGAGAATTTGCGATTGAGCCTTTCCTTATTGGGTGGTGGTGGATATGTACATTTTGTATGTGTAGCATATGTGTAGGATACATAATGCCTAGAGGCCTGTATTCGAGCTGTGGTGCGCTATACATTGCTGTAATATTACTGAGCTAGGCCTGTAGTCCACAACCGTATATCAGTCGACTGGCATCTTCTAACCAGAGCCACAACGAAACAGAAGTGAGACACTTTACTGGCAATATTTTAAATATTACTTTTGTCCACACACGATGGAATGCCTCAATATTGTGATAAGTCTTTGATTCTCCAGTTCGTCTACTAGTCTCGCCGTTGGACATGTGGCTGGAGGAGCCTCCTAGTCTTGAGGTGACGACGTCAATAGTCAAAGGCCAGAGCCTTGAATGCTATTTGAACAGCCTAGAGGTGATCTGCTGAATAGTGTCTGGAATAAAAGGCTAGACCGGCAGTAGACCTTGTGCTCAAATTCATGGCGGCACATATTCCGTCTTCACCGTTTGTCGTGTTCCGCCGAGACGAATCAAAAGAGCCGGGGAAAAAGGAACGAGAGATACTAATAGTGTGCCGAAAAAAACAATTATACTATTCACTAATTCAGGAGGCCGTACGGAATTGTGATAAATAAGTGCATCGTGAGCTTAAGGCCGAATCGCAAAGGATTCGTCTCCGAGACAGCTGGTAAGGGGGCAGCCAAGTCGGTACGTGTGGGTGGTAGACAACCGACACGAATATTGGAAGAATAAGACGGACAGCAGGGAAACTGAATACAAACATAATAACTCTTTTGTATGTAGCTTAATGTCACTAATAATTTATATTCATCCTAGGCGAACACAACTTGAATAGGGTGGCTCTTGCGACATCACACGACACTCCAAATGGCCTCTATTCCTGTAGATGCAGAGCAGCATCCTGCCAAAGCTGCTGGTGCCGTAGCTCTTTCTCGGCAACAGGGCTACCTTCATTACCGTTGTTTCCAAACAGATACGGGCAGATCGTACGTAACTATACACACAAGTCTACTGATATACTTGACTAACTACTAAAGTCGGCATCAGCAACACCCTTTTGACGGTAACGAGTTTCGTCGTCGGTCTCGGCCTGAGCTTCCGCAGCTCCACCGCCTATGAGAGATACTCGGAAGGCCGTCACTACTGGGCCCAGCTGATTATGGTGTCCAACGCCCTGGGCCGTGTCTTTTGGTTTCACGTAAAGGAGCGGGACGAGCATCGCGAGCGCAACATACTCGTAAAGCTGACGGCCTGCAAACTCGTTGTGGCTTTCGCCGTGGCCCTCAAGCATAAGCTCCGATTCGAGCCGTATACCAACTATCATGACTTGGTCGGTCTTGTCGGCCACCTCGACACATATGCGCGCGAGGCTACAAACGATGAGCACGGCCGCGCCTACGAGTCAGAGCCGGGTTTGTTTAAACGTACCGGCAAGATTTAGGTTTATCGCTGGCTACGAGCAACCCGAGGAAGATTGTTAAGCGCGCCAAGAACCCGCCCGGTAACTTGCCGCTCGAAGTTCTCAATCACCTGGCTGTCGTCGCCGACGATCTTGTCCTTAACTACTAATTCGAGCGTGTTCACCTTAACCTCGTTTTCAACAACATCACCGCACACAACGACGTGCTTACCGGTACGAAGCGCGTCCTCGACATCCATCTGCCTATCGCCTACGCTATTGCTATCAACCAAATCACTCGGCTCTACGTCTGTCTGCTTCCGTTTCAGCTTTTGAACCTGCTGAACTGGGTCACCATTCCGGCCACCATGGCTGCTGGCTACATTGTCCTCGGCTTGCTTTTTATAGGCCGTGAAGTCGAGAACCCTTTGGCGACGATGTCAACGATCTGCCCCTCGATATGTACTGCTCACAAATCGCCAACGAGATTGATCTCCTGACCTCCAAGCCCAAGCCCGATATAGACTCGTTTGTCAAGTCCGTCGACACAAGATGCTGTGGCCGCTGAGCCCCAACGGCTGGGATGCGTGGGAAGGCCGCGAGTCGGATATTCGTACTGCTCTGCGAACAAAGTACGAAATCACAGCCAGCCGTGCCAGCGACGACCTTGCCCGGCGTTATGTGAACAGACCTGCTATTGCAGAGACTGCAGTCCCCGAGGTCAATGATGTCAAGATGGTACGCCGTGAGACGAGCGAGACGAGCGAGACTGTAGTCGAGGTTGCTGTCAAGGAGGCTACGGAGGAGAAGGAGGTCAAAGACGAAATGTAAAAAGAGAAGCTTTATGAGGCTGTTGAGAAGCTGGTATAATAATCTGGCTCCTCCGGTATTCTCTTCTTTTTTTTCTTCCATCAACTTTTTTCTTTCTGTTTACTTGCCATCACCATTTCTTTTTCGCATGGCACCCAAAAGACTGGCAGCTCACAAGAGTTTATTCCTTATTTTAGCATTTTCTTGATTTCAGTTGTCCTCTACCTTTTGATGTTAAGCTCTGATAAGCTATCTATTCAAATAAGCTATCTATTCAATTATGCTATCTATTCTAATAAGCTATCTATTATTACTATATAATAATATTCCACAATGCTACGTCGACCAATCATCAGTATTGTCTCTCTGTATGGAGTATTGTTACCCTCTTCTTCATACGGGTATCCCAATAACTTCTCTAGTCAAATCGGCTTCTTGGTATGATACTATGTCGACTTGCTGATATAATTTTTTCTTCTACGGAGTATGACCTATTGTTTCTATTTGGTTCGTTCAAAGATTATCATGTTTACACTTGAACTACATAGACGTCTTTCTCTTGCCACTGTCTACTTTGTATTTCAGTGGCCCATGTTATCCACAGAGTTTGAAGTCTATGCCTAAACATATGTTTTGTTAGAATTACAAAGTGTGCATGGATAAGAAGAGCCTCCTACCGGCTTGTATTACACCGTCTTACATTTACTTACACGCTTTATGCTCCGAATAACAAGTACCTCGTACCCTGCACGGAAAACAGGCCCGAATCAGCAGACGACCACGCTGAAGACTGGGCTTTCACCCTTAACGGCATTGGCACATTGGTACGCTGATAGCCCCCTGAGTCATTAACTCTTTATTTTATTCCTTGATCGTTTGATTGTATAGTTGTTTGGGCACCAAGATCTATCTGTACAGCCTTCGAATCGTCTGTTATGTTGTGTTGCAATCATTGGATAGTGTACGAAGTATTCTATGCCGCTAAGCTTCCTTCGAGTTTGATCATTCAGAAGGAATTCAAATGTAAAGGCTAAATGCTGGGCGCGTCCAGTTGGCCTTAGCGTGGCAACCCTATTTCTTGTGATTTCTTGTGGTTTCTGGTCTTTTTGTCACGATGCTCGGTAAAGTACTTGTGGACGGATACAACGGCACGGGTGCTTTACGGTGTAAATCAAATAGAAGAACATTCGGTGAAGGGTAGTTCGAGTAAGAAAAAAAGGAAACTAGACATCAGTCAAGCACTAATTGATAAGCGAATGTAAGATACTTTCTTCTACTTGAGTCTAAACAGGGATCCACTACCGCCGTGGAAATAAGTACCCAGTAATAGTGAATGTGTTACATGGCTGTTCATCTCTCAACTTCACATCTATCAATATGTCGATCATGACCTTTCTAAGCCACTTCCGTCATCAGCGGCTTGGTTAGGTTCTCGCTTGTCACGAGATGTAAATCAAGATGATGTATGCGAGATCTGTAGAGTGAGACTCTAGACTCTTCTTGTCTCTAGGGTAGGCGACCTATATTTAAGCATCAACGTGCTGGCCCTGATCAAAACGCTATCATCTTTGGCTGCGACTTTGTTCATCTTGCCGGAATCTAGTTCTCATTCGAGTTCGCACAATCCTGTCTTCCTCTTCTTCGTTAAACATCGGTTCGTGGCTTGCCCTACCTTCGCCCCGTAAGGACATTGATAATTACTCCGACGTCGTAGCAGCACCAAGACACCAGCAGGCCTTTTACCCCATTCACTCGTTCCCTGCAGGTGATTCATTTCCCGTTTGGTGTGCCAGGCCCGACCTTCGCGCTCCTTTCCACATCGGCTCTAGTCAGGAACGATTCCGAATGAGAACAATGCCGGACATAGCCTCACTGGCGTCTAGATTTAGTGATCAACACTCTAGATACATGCTCCCTAAAGATTAATGCTGTCTGCTATTACTGTCGTCTCAAGTTGCCCACCGACAGGGTGTTCTATGCTGTTACAAGTAATGTAGACGAGTCAGAGGTCTGACAGAATCCTACATGGAGAGTCTTAAGATGCGTTCTACCGTCGTACGATGCTTACACCCCAGCATTAGCATGCTAGGCGAACAGGCAAACGGTGGTCGGTCTATTACCATTTTCATGCCTACCTGTCATTTGATCGTTATGTGATATTCTTACATAAGTCACATGTACATGGGTACATGCATCACCTGTAATCTGATATTTAGAGTAAAAGAAAGAAGCAATAAGGTTATTTTCCCCTGTTGGTCGCTCCTTCCTTATTTTGGAAATTGCAAATTGGGCGCGGCTCTATTTCGCGAGCGGCTCAGTTTACTAGGCACTTCCAGGCGCGTCGCTCTTTCCTTATTTTGTAATCACTATTATGATCTGAGCAGGCACTCTGTCTTTCCGTCTTTCCGCCACTCGCTCCTTCCTCTTCAATATAGCACGCATTCTCCTACACGCAACCCATTGCCAACTTCTTTGACTTTATTCGACTTCACTGTACTTTGTGTATTTGAATTTAGTAATCACACACCTACTTACAAAAGAAAAAGAAGAAAACAAAAAATCAAACAAAATCCGTACCAAGATTCAACACTTTACACCGTTGATTCTCGGTTTCTGCAGAGTCTCTCCCCCGTGCCGAGCTAATTTGTTCTGCAGAGTTCTTGTGCCTCATTTAGGCCTTGCTTGCTTCAACGGACGAAGTAAGCGCTTTACTCTGTCTGGTCTCTAAGCCTTTGCCCCTCTGCAAATCCTTCGGGAATATGACAATAATTACAGACAGGGGGCAAGAGGGGCCGCGGCTCCATTTACCAGAGGCCAACCAATCCTGGTCGTGGTCTAGATGCCAAAGGGCTGTGCGGGCGGGCAAGCTTCTTGCGCTATTGATTTTTGAGATTTTTATGCTCCTTGTCGCCGTCAATGTGGCTCCTTTTGGTAAGCTGTATTATTCGATTCGAGCTAAGACTGCAGGGGTATTATTCGCTGTAGGCTGTACTGATACAAGCCACCGAGTTATCCACAAAAACAACGTCGTGAGAAATCGGAAAAGGCGTCTTTCCAGCAGACCAGCCGACGAGATGATCGGATGTGAAGCACGATTGCATCTGAGTTGTACTCACCTTTCCCAGCTCATTCTGTGTGTTCTATAGTATTTACAACTTACAATGTTGCTAGATTGCAAGATGTGGTGGGTGTTGGTCACGTTCAAATGTCATATAGTCGATGTCGGCCTATATTGCTGACATTTTCGACTCTCTCACCATGAGACATATTCCCGCAAGGGCAGAGACAGACAGGAATCATGCTCAAAAAGGCCCCCTTTCGTGCCAGAACATACATGCAAAGGGGCCTTGCTGGTACTTTTAGGGGCAGCATTGTCAGACACTTGATCTCACAAGGTCGTCCTGTTCGCATCATCAAATTATAGTCGCTGGCCACATATTGTATACAATGTCAACATGTCTCCTATAATACATGATGTAGTGAGTATCACCTAGTTGCAGTGATGTGAGAGTTGCTCAATGATCAATATGAAGAATAGAAAGGAGGAAAAAAACACCAAATAAAAACATGACGGTTGACGGCCAACGTCCACCGCGCCTCCAAGATCCCAAGAGATTCTCATCTTATTTCTCACCTCTCTTGTTCCTAATTTCATATTCCTTTTGTGTATTTTTGGCTTTTGCTTACCTTTAAACCTTCTGTCTTCTGTCTTCTGTCCCAGTGGCGTGCTTTCTGTGCCAATAATGCCCCTTTCGTACGGCACACCCCCCCTCTACTCATCATAGCCCCCCTCTTCTCTACTCGCTCTACGATGTGCCTGATACTACCCACACTTGCTAGTCTTGTTCTTAATTCCTGCACCGTTTTGGTACCTGCATTCTGCATACTATGGGGTATTGGCACGCTTCCTTCTTGTCTTGTCGTTCTTGTCCACGGCCCAGTCTTACCACATTTGGTATCATGATCAGTTTTCATCTTACACGGAACATGGCCCTCGCATCTCTGGCTAGTTCCCCTTTCCTACCCCGTCCTATTCGTCTTGTGGGTATGGATGTCGGTGTGTGGGAGGCTTGTTGATTATTATGAATAAAAAATAGGACTGTCTCGTTTCTTTATATATCCTTCTCTTCTTCTTCTTTTCCTTCTTGACCTTTCTCTTCTCTCTTCCTTCTCTTCATTCCAATTAACATCTCCAACTCCAGCCTTGTTCGTTGAATTGTCTTTTGCTTACCCTCGTGGTCTGCGTCCTTTCGTTTGATCTTTGATCATACACTCATTTACTTTGATTTTGTTATCACGACTACTCGACTATTTTTGATTTTTTTGCTTCTCTTGAACATTATACACTCTTTACACAGTACCTGCATCTACAAATATGCCTTCTTTCAAGAACACTCTTCTGGCCGCCGCCGCCGCCTCGGTGGTTGCTGCCAAGTCCGGCAAGGTTAACGTCTACTACGGCCAGCAGGGCAACAACCAGCTCGCTGATGTCTGCAACTCCGGAGTCGACTACGTCACCCTTGCCTTTGTCAACGTTTCGCCCGAGAATGGCGGTGCTTCTGGCTACGCCGGTGACAACTTTGCCAACCACTGCTTCGCCGGCTACTACGACGACTCCGTCCTGCTCCGCGACTGCCCTCCAATCACTAACGGCTGGCAGACGTGCAAGGACAAGGGCGTCAAGCTGATTCTGTCCATTGGTGGTGTCTTCTCCAGCGGCTCCAACTACACCGTCTCCAGCGACGCCAACGCTATTGAGTTTGCCAACTTCCTCTGGGGCTCGTTCGGCCCTTACGATCCCACCTACGATGGTCCCCGTCCCTTTGATGTCGACGGTGTCCACAACTCGGTCGACGGCTTCGACCTTGATATCGAGGAGAAGTTTGACGACGAGGGCGTTTGGAACACCCTGGTCACTACCCTGCGTGCCCACTACGCCACTGTCGCCGGCGATTACCTCATCACCGCCGCTCCCCAGTGCCCTTACAGCGACAGCAGCTTCCAGATGACCGAAATCCTCGCCGGCTCCAGGTTTGATGCCATCTGGGTCCAGTTCTACAACAACCCCGTGTGCGACGGCCTCAACGGCGGCTTCAACTTTAACTCGTGGGTCTCGCACCTCGACTCGACCCCTAACTCGGACACCCCCATCTTCATTGGTCTGCCCGCCAGCGAGGCTGCTGCCGGCAGCGGCTACCTGTCGCCTGCCCAGTTTGAGGACCTCATTGTTCAGTACCGCGATGACGACCGCTTCGGTGGTATCATGCTGTGGGAGGAGTACTTTGGCTTCAGAAACGAGTTTGACACCGCCAACGGTGAGTCCAACTACGTCCAGCTGGCTATTGACCTTGTCGATGGCACTCTCCCCGTCATTTCGTCGTCCTCGAGCGTTTTGTCCAGTGCCACTTCGTCCGTCTTTAGCTCGGCCGCCTCGTCTGCCTCTGCCTCTGCCACTAGCTCGGCCGCTGCCACCTCGTCGGCTGCCGCCGGTTCGGGCTCGTCTGCTGCTGTTTCTGCAACCTCGGCCATTGCCACCAGCACCGCTGTTTACTCCAACAGCTCTGTTGCCATCACCTCCCCTGCTCCTACCAGCACTGGCGGCTCCGGCTCTGGCTCCGGCTCCGGCTCTGGCTCCGGCTACACGACCAGCACTGTCCGCTCCACCGTCACTAGCACCATCCTTTCGTGCGCCCCGACTGTCACCGACTGCCCCTACGGCAAGGTCACCACTTCCGTCATTGACCTGTACACCACCGTCTGCCCCATTACCGAGGCTGGAGGTGCTACTACCACCCCCGGTGCTCCTGGTGCTCCTGGTGCCTCGCCCGTCCCCTTGACGGTCAGCACCATCTACAGCACCTCGTACGAGACCATCACCTCGTGCGCCCCCGAGGTCACCGACTGCCCCGCTCACATCTCGAGCCACGTCGTGCCTGTTGCCACCACCACCATCTACGCTCCCAGCTCTGTCCCTGTTGCTGGCAACATTGCCGTCCCGTCGTCGCCCGCGTCAGTCGTCTTCAACGGCGGCCACTACAGCAACTCGACTGCCACCCTGGTCACTGTTGTTTCCGATGCTGGCAGCACTGGTGTCAGCGCCCCTTCGGGCACTGTCTCGCGCGTGCCCACTGCCCCGAGCACCACTGCCGTCACTGCTGGTGCCGGCAAGGTCTCTAGCCAAGTCGGTGTCGTTGCCCTGCTGTTTGCCGGCGTCATGATGATGCTGTAAAATGCTGATTCTCTAATGGGAGAATGTCTAAAAACGGGGTCTTTTCGCATCTTGTCTAATATTTGTACAACAATATATTTTATATCTTTTACTATTCTTGAACACCTTTTAAACAACCCCGTCTTGGGCTTTTTTTTTTTTTTTGCTTTACTTTCCTCTGACTTTTGGTCGTTTTGTTTATAGCTTGTGATTCTCATTATGACCCTGTTTTCGTTTTGCATTAATATTATACCATGGCGGCATTTTTCTCTTGAAAGAAATTGTTTTTTGACTTTATTTATGACAACCGATGTGAGTATGTATCACAGAGATTGGCTTCGTCAGAAGACAATCACTTCCGAAAAAAATGTATAATTGAACCGCTTGACGGTGATTGGTCAATTATTGTGAATAGCGTAGGTACCTAGCGATGTAAAAGGTACTTGTCTGACTCACGATGGGGCTTGGCCGAGGGGGGTGTAAATAAGGCCAGAGGCGCAGAGATGGCCAAGTAAAAGGCGTGCAGAAACCAGACCACGGTCTCTTTATTCTTATCGCGCCGCATTGTTGGTTATCGGCACTGTTTTCCCCGTCTTCCCCATCTCACCACATCTCATCGTTTATATATTGTGGCCTTCTCCGGCTTCTCGATTCCGGCTTTCTTTCTCTCTTCTCTTCTCTCTTCATACCCATCTATTTGTTTAAAACAATACTCTTTTCTTTATCACTTCACTTCTTTGTGAAAGATACACCTTTGAAGGACTTTACCCTACCCCCAGGTGTTTGATCCTTCTTCTTATATTACTTCTCCCCGGTCTCCGGCCTCGACTGAAAGAGGCCGACTCTAAACCCTGCAAGAATGGGTGCCGAATCTGCCTCAGCTGCAAGCTGCGCTCGTCTCTCCGTCCGCACCTGGTTCAGACCCAGCCAAACATCTATGCCAGTCGACGTATCCTAGTTGTCGACAAGGACAGTGTGATAACCATAGACAAGGAGATCTACAACTTCAGTCTCAGCCCACTGATTCTACTGTTGGTGATCTATTTGTCTCTTGGACGGACGAGGATACCGGCGACCTTTGTTTTGATTCTTCATCTGCATTTGTTTTTCCATCATCATCTGCATCTTCATCTGCTTTTATTCCTGCCCCTTCTGATATATCCAATTGGTCTTTATTCTCAACTACAGCATCTTCGATCCCATCCTCCTCAACCACCACAGGCACACCCTCTTCTAGTGCACCTACAACCACTCCTGCATCGCTTCTCTCTACCCTCTCAACACCTCTTCTATCTTTGGACCAGTACACCAGTCCGGTTCAGTCGTTCCCTTGTCCTCTGCCAGTCACCCTCGAAGAAGAAGCGTCCGCACTTGCCGACTCCCTGGACTGGGCAGCGTTTATGAACCTACCATCAGGCGATCCAACGTTGTTCCCTTCTATCACCTCACCTTCATCGTCAGCTGCTGCCACCATGGCCACTTCTACAATGACCCAGTC
Source organism: Ophiostoma novo-ulmi subsp. americana (assembly GCA_029298975.1). Lineage (NCBI taxonomy): Eukaryota > Fungi > Ascomycota > Sordariomycetes > Ophiostomatales > Ophiostomataceae > Ophiostoma > Ophiostoma novo-ulmi. The sequence continues at coordinate 1,786,242 of JANSMA010000003.1, read as the reverse complement.
TCGCACCCCTCCCTTGTCCCTGTCGCCGGCATACTCTGCTGAGAAATCGCCTGCAATGGAGGCAAGCGACCAGGCTCTGCAGGATGCGTTAATGTCGGCTGTCAATAACAGTAGCAATGCGCAGTTCCTTTCGTTCCTAAACATGTCCTCCAAAGTGTCTTCCAATTCGATAGCACCAGTCGCGACTGCGTCTAGTTCTATGTCTACATCTACATCTACGTCTACGACACAGGTCCCCGGCTTAACACTCAGAGGCAATAGCGGCATTCGCAAGAGTGGTCCTGTTAGCAGAGCCAAAAAGGTGGTGCCCGTCGCCGCCCCTAGTGACCAAGACAATGTCGATGTTGATGCCGACAACGATATTATTATCAAGCGTCAGCGCAACAGTCTGGCGGCGCGCAAATACCGCCAGAAAAAGATTGACCGCATTTCTGAACTCGAATCTGAAGTCGGCCAGCTGCAGGAAGAGCGCGATGCGCTCCGAATCAAGCTTGCTCGGCAAGAGGCCGAGACAGCGGCACTGCGTGAAATGCTTATGGTGCAGAATCAGGATCGCGGCAGCGACAACGATAGTGGTCCCAAACGGAGAAGAAAGAAGTGATTGACTTATGTGTATCTAAAGATCTTGAAGGACTATAGGAAATGGGCTTTGTTTCCAGTTTTGTAATGTTAGCGAGTTTTGCTCCTTTGAAGAATCAATCATCTGAACGTCGCAAAAATGATGAAAAGAAAAAAAACACGAGTGATCTGTCAGACGATGTCGGCTCTTAGGTGACATATAAGAAATGTTTGATTTCATAGAGTGCAAGAACACAAAAGAATGTAGGACCAAGAAATGTCCATTGACGCACCACATAACAAGAAGAAACTTTACGACGGAAGCCTGCTCGAGTCTTGTGTGTGCATCTCCAGAGTTTGTTAAAGCCCTCCTTTTGATATTCATAGGCACGATCTCTCAACATAGGGAACATTGGTCTTCTTCATGCAGATTTCTTGTGTCTTGTGTCTTGTATATAAAGTAGTGAGAAAGAAAATTAAGTATGCATCTTACCTCATGCCAACGGCCTCATCGGCGTCTTCATGTTGCTGACACATCATACTCGCGAGCGAGGCTGGGTGATGAGAAAAACTAAAGAAGACATGATGGCAATAATCCTTTTCAGGAGAGCTCATCTTTTATACTTTTCGGGCTGGTCATCTCGTCATCCTGCATCTAGCTCTATCATCGACAGAGCAGCTGCAATACCAGTAACAATAACAGCAGCAGCAACTGCACTTGCCAACAACTTCCAGTGAACATAAAATGATGGGATATCGTCTCGGCACGCACCACCCGGGCACTTCTCTACGTGATACATCACTAGAACGATTGTTGATACTGACCGTTGAGTACATAATATGGCCAAAATGCCTTCCCCTCCCCCGGCAATAGCCCAGCACAGAGGATGATGCCGACCTTGAGCAGCTCTTCCTCTTCAGACACATCGTCTCATCTATTTTCGGCTGATGCACCCGGATACACAATACCATGCACCATCTATTAATCTTGTTTTATCATCGTAAACTCATATCAAGCTCATAATGACTGATTGTGATCCATGATGAATCACATCGCATCATCCTTTACACAGTCTTGTCATGACGTGCATAGGATTCTTACAAGATATCCCTGACGCTTTTATACTGTCTAATCTTCGTCTGGAGACTTTTCTACTCTTTTCTACACCTTATTCCGACTTGTATTGTCTACATCATGCACCTTGTCATCGGGGTGTGTAGACATCGTCGAGCATGCTATTTCGATCATGTACTATCGCGAGAGTCTGTTTTACAAAATATATACGATGGCCCCAGCAAGGATATAGCAACGTGCAGGCAACTAAGCAAGCTTTACAACATCAGTCACATTCTCCTCCCTCCCCAGAACATCACCTTATATGTATCTCTTCCTGCTACGCTGATCCTCGTATCTCATCAGGATTGCTTACATAACCAGCGCAAAACCAGCAACAAATAAGCAACTCGGGTCGATTCCTCTATCTCTCGACATTTCAACTTTGACCGTCTCACAACCGTCTCACGACCTGCATGTGGGCCAAGATCCTCCTTCTCCAAAGAGAAAAAACTTTCGTGGTCAGCGTGAGATGATGCGAGGTGATGCAAAATGATTCGAAATGATTCATATTCTATACTCACCCCTCTTGCCGTATTGGGCATAGACCCATTATTTTCCAGACGCAGCATGTACCCTCTACTTCTCAACTGTATCTCAAGGACAAGTGTCTCCACATTAATGTCGTGAACCTGGGGAAAGCTTCGAGTGTAGTTGCGGACGTAGCGAGAATTACGAGTAACCTTGTATGTTTCTATAGAACAAAAAGGCTGTATGAATCGGCTATAGATAGGCCGATCTTACTTGCAGGTCTTGGCTGTTTCAATCACATCAAATGGTGTACTATAGTGAGCATAGAGGGGACTGCAAAGTATCTGACATACATTTTATAGAGAAGGGAGAGCAGGAAGCTTTCTAGCTATATATAAAGATAAGTACGAGTTGTCCTATACCTTAGGCGCTGATGAATCTGGGCAGCCGAGTCATGTTGTTTTTCAAGGTTGTTAGGCCCAACTTGTTCTTTATTTGCATCACCATTTCTCGAAATCAAGATAAGTTGAAGTGGTATTCATCATATCAAGTACATGACATACGAGTCCTAATTTTATTAACTAGAGGTTGATGTGAGAATGTACACCGGCTAGTACGAGCAGAGTCCACCGACATCATCGTCGAGCGTCCATGTGCCAGCAAGACCGCCAACTTCGACTTCATCCTCCTCTTCAATGGTGGCAGCCGCAACCTCGGGGGTAGGAGGTTCGGCAGGCTTGCCAAAGAAAAAGTCGTTCTTGCCGGGTACGCGGCCCTGCCGGTTAAGGAACCGCTGCGTCCACTCCTCAACAGCCGGCTCGCCTGTCTCGTCGCGAGCCTGCTTGAGGAAGGAGATGAGGGCTGTACCTCCAGTACCCTTGAGCTTGCTTGCCTGAGCCGTAGTCGAGGTCTCTTTCCCTTCACTTCTGGATGCAAGAGCCAGGTTCATTGTCTTGGGACGTGCAGACGGGCCCAGAGCAGCCTTTCTAACAGCCTCGGGGCTACGCGACCGACTGCGTGCGCGAGCCATATCGCGCGACGGCACGACAATGTAGCGAGTGACAATGGCAATGTGCTTGTCGCGGAGCGCGCGCAGCATGGCAAGACACGAGTCGTACGCAATGGCGAGCGGGCGATCCTTGCCGGCCGACTGGTGTGTGAGCACATACTGCCGAATATTGGCGACGGCAGACACATCACTCAGGAAGCGCGCATGCGAGCCAGGCATGTACTTACGCATCTCCATGATAAAGTTGTGGCGCGCCGCAGAGGGCTCATCACCGCCAGATGGAGGAGGCACATCACCGGCCTTTTCACCAGTCGGGCGGTGTTCCACGCCCAGGACAATGTCGAAAAATTGGATCAGACTGCTCTGCGCATTACTGCCGCCGCTGTACTGGCGATACTCGGCACCAGGCTTGCCGTCGTCGTAAATGACACCATGGGGCAGGCCGGCATCGGCCATGTTCTTGCTGCCAGCTAAAAAGGGACGGATGCGGTGGTAGAACATGTTGGGATCGCACTGCTCGTGCATGCGCTGCAGAAGTACGCCCAAATCATCGAGACGCTCAGCAAATGCACATAGGCACGCCGTCACTGTTTCGGCATCGTCTTCGCGCACAGCCTCCATGGCTTTGAGCATGATAGCAATCATGGGCCCACCACGGGCCTCCATGGCGACAGACACGAGATAGAACCACGACTCATCGAGCGAGCCGGTCAGCGTGTTAAGTGTGGCCAAGTTCTCAAGCTGGTCGACACCCTCGTCGACGAACAAGGGCTTGAAGTTCCACAGGCATACGGCTGCATAGGTGGCAACAGGCGGCACCTCGAGATGAGCCGAGATTTCGAGCAGAGGCACTGTGATGGGTGGCGGCAGACGGTCACTGGGACTCTCACCGCCCCAGATGTAGCCGTGGGCCATGAAGCAGAGAATGCAATATGCTCTGCGCCATTCTGCATCGTGTTCGAGGCCGACAGTAGACAGTACGGGCAGACGGTCGACGACACCGCGCAGACGACGACTAAGAATGAGGGCCTGCAAGTTAGCAGCAACAGCCTCCCACTTGTTATAGTAGGGGTCCGGGAGCCTGGCAAGTGGCAGCTCGTTGGGGAGGAAGCCGTGCTTGGGCGAGATGCCGTAGTCGGCCAAGACGGGAATCTTAGGCAGCATCTTGGTTCACTGGTCTCGTCCAATTTTGATCCTTGGTCGTGTATTCAGTCTTGTCTTGTTAATGGTGTCTTCAATTGCTGCCGATGAATGAGGGCAGATGAAGACGATGTGAGTTCACGTGAGATCTAGCTGAGATGGAGCTTAGGAAAAAATCGGATGAAACTAGATGTAATGCTGCAATACTACTTTGCTGTGATTTGGTGATATAGATAGAAAATATAGTAATATAGTGGTGGTAGACGTTCGATGTTCAAGTGCCCGAGAGGTCCTGACGCAAGGAGTATACAGATTGAGCTCTGTGATACTCCTCAGCCGTGCGAGACTCTGGACGCGTGACCATGAGGTTGTGCCTTGAGTGCAGGTGAATATTTGGGCGCGAGATCGTTGTTGAGGAGGAAAAGAAAAAGAAGAAAAACAAGAAGAATAAGAAAGAGAAAAGGAGAGAAAGGGGAACGCGAAAACCGGGGACTGGTGCCGATTTATAATGGAGTTGCTCCTGCCCTTTTCTACTGAGATTGTAAGTACAAATACAAAGCAATTACCACGTACGTTTTTACAGTCGCAACTGCCTTGGTACAAAGCGCTAACCGGCGAGAAACACTATTAAAGAAGAAAGAGGAAAGTGCAACTCTTAGTAGTAGCCCGTCCACCCGCCGTTCACTTCCTCGTGACGTGACAGAGTTAACTGAAAACTCTTCATCTTGAACCCTTTCATTACTGTTAGGGGATTTAGTATGATTGATCCGCCTGTTACTAGTAAAACTAGTAGACGACTGGACCCCTCCTCCAGCCTTCCCGTGCCCCGGAGGAAAGAAGAAGAAATATGACGAAAAAGAGCTTAGAACTAACAGACATCGAGGTGCCCGAGGTCATATATAGTGCAATAGTTTAATGGTCAGAGAGAGATCAAAGCCGTATTTATTACGGTGGTCCGATCAACAGCGTTGAGCAACGGCTGATGTAATCATTGGATTGGACTCGATGTATTAAACAATAATGAGGAGTTAACACTAAAAGAAGCAGAATATCGTGTATTGATAATCACAAAAAAAAAACCAATCTACAACCACAGCCACAAGTGGTCAATATCCCAAGGCACAAATCAAAAGTTGCGCAGCTTCTCGCCGTTTTGCGTGTTCCGTCTTGCAAGTGGTGCCATTATCCCAAGCGTCTCCACTTTTCTCCGTACCACCATTTTCAGTGTCAAGACTGCAAGACTACAAGCTGCAAGAGTGCAACAGTATTAATACCACTTCGTCCAATTCTAGCTCTCATTATGTCCATTATATCATACATCATTCATAATTAACGACCATCTAAAATTGTGGCTTGGTCATTCGCACCTGCAAAACCATCCGTCAGAGCCGCGCGTGGTGCTTTAAACGGCTATGATACTCCGACAGCGGCCAAGCTTTAGATTTGTGAAAAGAGGCGTTATTTATTCCTTTAATGCCATATGATGACTTTGAGTCTTTATTTCTCTGCTCTGCATACTCATTTTTGTAATTTTTGGTTAGAATATAAGCAAAGTCCGGTATTGGATATGCTTATGTAATCCGCGTGTAAGTGTCTCACGTACCATGACACCCTCGCGAGACTACAAGACTGTCCTGCTCAAAAGGCTACCATGTAATATTATCAATAAGTGCATTCCATGAATCGCCCTTATCTGAAAACCCGACTGCATGCCCAACGTTGAGCACTTGATTGAGCTGACGATCAGCGTCCGTGTCGTGCCCGTGAAAATAATTCTGTAAATATGCATGAGTATCAGTTTCAAAAACGCAAAAAGGTAGCCTTTGAGAAAAGACATCAAGACTTACGGTCTTGGTTCGAGGTCACTGTAAATTCTTTCAGTGCAGCCATCAGCCGTGGATATGTGCCTGGTTCATGGATGGTGGCGTGATACAAACGGGTGACAAGAGCGAGCCCTTGACGAGCAGCAGTGCCTCAACCGGCTTATACTCGGCACCAGAAGCATTGAGAGCAACCGACGTGCACCCAGCAGCCGCAAACTTGATTTCTTGGGACAAGTTACGGTCGTTGCAGTACCAGATCTGGCTGAGTAGAAAGCTGTCCATGCTATTTTACTTCATACGGATGACTCGCACAAGCGCTTGAAGAGAGTTGTCACTCGTCATGTCCTCGTCAATGATGGAGCAGTATTGCCACAGCATCTCTGGTGATGCGGGATCAGCAGTTACATTTACACACCCCAGGTTAGCTGCAAAAGCATTCGCTCGGTTTTTGAGGTGGAATGTAGCACTTCCGTCTGATATGGAGTAATTAAAATCACGAATGGTCCAGCTGGGATTCAGAAAAGAGCTTGTCGTGCAGCCAACAGTGGGCTTGCTGGTGATGTTCGATCCGATGGCAATGAGAGACGCAGCCTCCACCGCCCCGATGAGCAGCATGACTTTGAGTAGATTCGTATTGTAGACTATTTGAGAGAGGCGATCATAGGCAGAATAAATGTTTCCAAGTAGTGCGTTGTAACTTGGAGGAGATCCTTTTATTTCTCCTTTGAACATCGTGAGATTATGTGAAGACGGTGAACTTCCACGTCCTCTATCTGGAGGCAACTGTGTTTCTATGCTCTCATCAGTTGCGTCTCCCATTAATATCTCCCATTCACCTCATTTAGCCAGGAAGTTTAAACACCATGTCAAGAGCCAGTGTGACAGTGAGGGTATGCAATCACGGCTGAGGTCAAGTTTGTTTATATCTGCCGTGGAAGCGGGATGGCAGCATCCTAGGAGATAGAACCGGGTAAACAAATAGGATATTTCGCTTGTGCAAACCTTTCAAAGAATAGTCAAGAATTAAGAGAGGAAACTTGTTGTAGATTTTTCATATTGTACGAGACTGTCTCGCAGACTGCTGTCATCTTTGACCGCTAGCTTTCATACCTTTCCATATTCCGTTGTCCGTTTTCTTCATCCGTCGTCCGTCGTCCGTCGTCCGTCGTCCTTCTTCCATCGCCGGCTATCTTGAGCCTGTCTCACTCTTTAAATGCAGTATAGATGGTCGGTAGATTTGGTTTGGTTTGGTTTAATTGATTATATTCATTCGAGTGGATGCGGCAAAGAAGAGTTTGGTGGTATATGTACAGAGGGGATTGTGTCCCTTTTTAGTTTTGTTGTGCCATAATGCTGCGCTTTACAGCATCAGAGAGGCCTCGGCTATCGCGATCTCATCGTTGGGCCGGTCCAGTTGAGCGGCCCGCAGCGGTTGCACCTCCATATCGTTTCAGTTCGACGTGATAAATTGTTTATTGGCTGTGCTATTAGTCGCTACTCGCTCATTTTCAACTATTTCATCTCTGACTTACGGAGGCAGCAGGAACTCGGCCCACGAGCTGGCCAGGAAGGCAGTGCCGACAGCAAAGGCGGCAACGCTCTTGACCATGGCAGAGTTCTCCTCAGCCGTGAGGGCGTCGTAGGTCGAACGGAAGAAGCCCTTGCCCTGGATGGTCCGGCCACCGCTCTTCTCGACGTGAACAATCTGTCTTGGCTGGTACATTTTGGCGTGTGTGGTGTGGGTGGTAGTGTGGGATGTGAGCTGAGGATAATTATCGCGTCGTGATGTCAGATGTCGGATGCAATTTTCTAGCTACACTAAAAAACACCAAAAAAGTTGCCCAATCCCCGCTGTTTGCCGTTCGTCATTGGGTATTGGTCATTGGTGGAGCGCCACAATCTTCCCAGGCTGAAGTGTGGCGCAGATTCGGTCATTAGTAGTCGATGATCCTAAGAGAAAGTATACTTTACCTGTCTCACAAATCACACCAATTTGCATGTATCTATTTAAATGCTAAAGTTGTCCCGCATCGAGGCATCAGCTCTCACCACCATCCATCTCACATCTATATCGCAAGATACTGCATCTACATCGAATCTCAGTTCTTTTGATTTACTGATAACAGTATTTCATAACTTATACTTATTTTATTTTCCTGTACTGTTCTTGGTTATTGATCTCCAGATTTATCAACACAAAGACCCCATCTCAAACCTACCGGCATACAGCACATCAAGACATCCTTATCTTCTTCTCAAAAGGCATTAACATGGCTGCAAGTTCTGCATCGGCCAGCTCACCAGGGCCGGGCGGCTTTATTCAAGAGAATATCGGCGCTGATCTCATGTCTCCGCCGCCCAATATCGCAAACTCGCCACTGGCCCGCACCGCTGCTGACCTTCCCCATCCCCGAGCCCGGGCTCTTGTGCCAGGCTCATCTAAAGAAAACCTCGTTCGTCGCTACGCCAGCGAGCGAATTCTCAACATTAGTCGCCGCTTTATTAAGAAGTTTTCCATCACTGACCCGTCCGATACCGTCGTCGGCTACCGGTCCATGGGCGAACTATGCGCCGACGTTGATGTTGTCTTGAATAGTCTGTGGAAGTCGGGGACTCGTAAGTATTTTCTGCTTATGCACAATAATAAGGAAAAGAAAAGAAAAGAAAATTTACAGCGCTAACGTTCAGCCAACCTGCAAATACAATATCTGCTTAATATTGGGAGCGAGCTCATGACATGGATGGACGGGTTTGCACCGTCGCCACGCGCCACACTAGCCATCCTGCGCAAACTTGACTACTGCTTCGCCAGTCTATTAGGCGGCGAAGATCTGCAGACAAAAGAGCCTCTGCCCGGTTTCGAACAGGGCATACGCCGTGCTGGCATGACCCAGACCGACATGGTGCGGTGCCGCAGCATCGCCGAGCAGTCGCGCGTCATTGTCATCGACGTGTTTCAGCGTGGGCCGCCTGATCCGCTGGACGAGGCAAGAACGCCGAGAGTGGCAAGGACCCCGGCAACACAGACAGCACAGACAGCACAGACAACGCCGGCAACATCAAGGACATCAAGAACACCAACAACAGAAGAGACACTCACACCCGCGCCGGCTAAATTCCAGGAGACAATATTCGACGACACAGACGAAGAAACTACAGACACCGAGACAGAAACAGAGGCAAGGACAGTAACACGAGAAACAACTGCAGAGCCCGGGTTTGAAGAGGAGGTCGATGAGGACGAGGGTGTGGAATATATTGAGGATGAAGAAGAAGACTGGGACAACGAAGATGACGAGGAGCAGATGGCCGTTGCACGCGTCTACGAGTACACTCTTGTCAAGCTGGGCCAAGTACTTGGTGAGGGCTACGGTCGGATAGGAGACTTCAAACCACCCGCTCAGTCATGTGGGAGTAATCCCGCCAACGAGATGGAGCTGGACGAGGATATGGATATGGGTCTAAGAGACAATGATAATGATGAGTACTAGGTCAGGCTGGTATTTATAATGGCGAGCGAACAGAGTGAATAATTAATTTGGATATCGGCAGACAGCCAGACAAACAGAAGATGAGAAACTTATCATGGCTTCCTCAAGAACTATCAAACAGTTGCTAAGCCTAAATACGGCAATATAAAAAGCACCAATCGAATATTGCCTCTCAGATCAGGTGGCGATCATTCGCAGCCGGCATGGCCGTACAAATTGGTTCATCTTTACTTCGAGCTTCTCGTAGATCACCCCCTGTATCAACTCTACCCCGGAAGTTCAGAGTAGAACCCGTGGTTCTCAAGAACAGGTGTCCCGTGGTAGGGAGGCAGTCGCCGGCCGTCAAAGGGAATCTCAGGAATCGTCTCAGTCGGCTCGCCCCTCGTTCCTCTTGGGTAGCCCCAGCAAGCTGGCGGCGTGCGTCTCATGTCATGCATGGCGACAATATCCGGGCCAAATCGATCTTGTGAGACAGAACGGGTATGGTGTTGTGTATTCGTCTGGTGGCTACTGCGCATGCTGTTGGTCCGCATACTATGTGCCCGCTCGGTTGTTGCAAGGGTCTCGGGGGCGGCACTTCGGTCGGCTGTGTTTGTGTCCAGGTAGTCATTGCTAGGGCGCCTAGTCAAACTTCCGGTGCGAAACAACGGGCCTGTCACCATTGGATCTGTGAAGTCAATGTCTGGTGTATCCCGCGGGGGCGGTGTTTCGGCCCGAGCAAGAGCTTGTGAATCTCGACGCCGCCGCCAGAGAAAGTATCCCAGCACGCCAGCACCGATCAGACATGCTCCTCCAAGGCTAATGCCGACAGCAAGAGGGACTGCAGACGGTTTTCCGCTCTCTGGGGCTAGAGACTGTTCTGGCGGAGGCGGCGGTAATGCAGAGCCACCAACATTACCACTAGGAGTGGTGTCTGTCGTCGTCGACACTGCGGAAGGAGCATTTGCGGAACTACTCGTGCCTTCAGGCACTACTGGCGAAGTAGAGTGCGCAGCTGAGGTTGCAGAAACCTGGACAGAAACAGAAGTAGATGCAGGAGCCGAAGATTCTGTCACCGTTGAACCTTGGCTTCTGCCTCCTCCTCCTAGGGCAGTTGGTGGTGTAGTGGATTTGGGAGTACCGGACACTGATGGCGAGACACCAATGGTCGCGAAAACGTTAGCCTCTGTCGTCGTTAGCATACTTAGTACCAGACATGGCAATTCCATAGAAAGAAATTAGATACGTACTGGCTAGGGACACGATGTATTCTCCCGAAGTGCAATTTGCTTTTTTCATGTTGCCGTCGCCGCAATACCAGTCCGTATCGGATGCAGGACACGGAATCATAGAAACGGTCTCGTGTGATGATGTACCGGGGCCTTTGAGACACACTGTTGGGCAGTCTTTACCCTGGCTCCAGTCCTTGAACATGCAGCTGCCGCGGTAGTAGGCCGACGAGTGGCCGTTGGACAGTCCTTGGCCGCTTGATTGGGATGTGTCCATGCAGATGCCACTGGTCATGCAGATATCGCCGCTGGCACAGCACAGGCCAGCCGCACCGCCATGAGATGCGTAGCACGGTTGATGGGAGTCATTCTCTGTTCCATCCGGCCAGTAGCAATCGGCACGCACTCCTCTCAATAGAGGGATAGATGCTGAGATAAGTAGTATCTGAGAGATTGTCGTTGAGTACATTGTGATCGGGGACGTGAGGAAGGCCTGATGGTGAGTAGATGGTGAGTAGATGGTAACATGGGTTAAAGGTTTTGAGAGCTTTTAAAAGATTATCCTAGTATGAAGGAACTAGCCCACCCGGCTTGCATCGTGAACAGGCGTTAGGATGCTTAAAGTGATGACGGCCGTGATGGTCAGGATGTTGGTTGATGGTTGTTGAGAGGCCAGACTCTGTTTGTAGGAGAAATGATGAAGGAAGAGACATGAGCAAGAGCAAAATATATGAGCAGGACTCGTAGGAAGGAGGCTTTTGATACACAGAAGACGAGTCCACAAGAGGAAGGAGCGACCCGGTGAACCTCAAGTTTCCTGTTGCTCAAAAATGGAAGGAGCACTCTTGTCCCACTCGGTTACTCTTTCTCCTTTTGTCGTTTCGTCCTTCTGGTGTTTGCCTATTCAGTTCCTGTCGCATTGCCTATTGTCCATTGACCATTGACCTTGACTTGACTGCTGACCTAATTACGTACGAGGAGCTGTGTTCCCTTTACGTCGAATCTTTGTCTCATCTATCGTCGTCTCGTCATCTCTTCCTCGTCTCATACTGCAGTGCACAACATATTAACCACAAATGATAGGAGGAAAGCTGCCCATCTTTGTGTAGCTTCCCGATGAGACGATGAACACCCGGTCTCAGTCATTTTACTCATTATAACGGTTGAATGGCGTCACACGTGCACAATGGCCTGTCCTATGGCCTGCTGTTGTCTACGGTGCGATGCTGTGTCGATGTAACGACCTAGTGTGGCAGAATAAAGGCAGAGAGGATATTTCAAGTCACTTTCGGATGCTCTACATAGGCTTGGTATAGTTCCAAGGCAACGGCTGTGCTTTCGGGATTACTAGACGTTTGATGCAGCAAAGCAAGGACCAAGGACATCGAAAGGCTAGCCACCAACGCAATGTACATCTGAGAAGATTCGGTTGACAACTTAAACCATTGCCGTGTTAAATAAGACGAGTGCAAGGTAATGTTTACAGACGAATGAGATAGAAAGAGCAAGGCAGTTCTGGCATACAAGCAGGTGTACCGTGTTTTGAGCCACGGTCAGTGTCATAGTGTGGAAGAAACGAGCATGCCATTGTTCACAGGCAGCATGCTATAAGTGTAACAGTAATCCAAAGGATGTGTCCGTGCTGTATTGTGAATAATGAAATAAAAAATTTAAATAGTTTGACGCGAAGCGAAGCTGGAGGTGAATAAAGAAATGACAAAAGAAAAAGTATAAAGGAAAGATGGTCAAAGATGGTACGAAATAGGCCGGAATATTGTACCATGAGAAACGACAGAAGCGCAGCAGTACACAAAAAAGTATGAAGACAGGTTAATGTAGAAGTAAAACAATAAGACAAGTGGAATCGAAAAAGCCCAGGGAACGCCCCAACATAAATAAACAAGTAGATGAAACAAGAGAAAAGAAAAAAAGACAAGGCAAGCAAAAGCAGTGCGAAAATAATAAAGTAAAAGACGATGCTGCCAAAATGTGAGAAGCCCAAGCGTGAGAGAGATAAAAGGAGATTAAAGTAAAACAAGTGTCGGGCGAGTCGAGTAGTAAAGAGTAAAAGGGCAAAAGACCCCAAAAAGCAAAGAGAAACAACTGCAAGAAAAGCAAATCAGGTACGCAACCAAAAAGAGCCATCCAACAAGTCCCCGTAAAAGAAATTATTCGTCAACAGACATTTAGAATTCGTGAGGAGACTCGGCGCTGAGCGCTCGACCATCTTAGTCGGCGCCGATCTCGCCAGTGCCTTCCATACCAAACGTTGCCGAGCCAAAGTCGAAGCCGGCACCATCCTCGTTGGATTCATGCAAAAAGGTGTCAAAGTCAAAGTCGTTGAGAACATCTGATGAGGCCATAGGATCGGCAAACTCGAGACCAAAGTTCTGCACTGTTAGCTGACCGTTACTTGTGGAAGCAGTTGTGCTAAAAGGCAAAGGACTTACCATGCCACCATTGTCCATGAATGTAGCATTCTGGTTGGGGTCGGTGTGTGCCGGCTGCACGGGAGCGGCCGGAGCAGGAATGGCAGTAGGCTGACCATTCTGGACAATCTGGCCTGCAGGGGGTGCTGTCGTGCTGGGTCCTGCAGCCTTATTGCCATTAAAACTCGTGGTAACCGGGGTCATCGGAGTGGCTGGCGTTGGTGGCTCGGCCTCGGCGGGTGTTTCAGACGCGGGTGTTGCGGCAGCATTGAGGTTGGTGGAAGACTTCTTCTGCGCAGTCTAGATTGTTAGTACTTGTAAATAAGCTGAAATTAGGAACGAGAAAGAGTGACATACCTTTTTGGTAACCTTGCCGTCCTTCTTCTTAGGGTTGGCCTTGGCAGCTGTCTGGGGTGTAGGAGGAGCTGCAGTGCTGGTCTGCGGCGAGGCAGTCGCTCTCTGGCTCGTGGCTGCCGCATTTGCGCCCGGCGCCGATGGTGGTGCCATGGGTCTGGCCTGGGGGCCGCCCTGCTGCACCTGCTGGCCCGGGGCACCTTGCGGGCCGTTCATCGGTCCACCGTTGGGTCCACCAGACTGCCACTGAATCTGGGGTCCACCCTGGCCACCAGCTGCGGCTGCCGCTTGTTGTTGCTGCTGCTGTTGCTGCACCTGCTGTTGGCGGGCCGCCATCATCTGCGGGTTCATCTGGGGGTTGAAAGGAACGCCAGGGTGCACGCCGCTAGGTGTCCGCATGCCGTTCATTTGCTGCTGGCCAGCAATTTGGCCTTCCATGTTGCCCTTGTAGAAGTTGGGCGCCATGCTCGGGTCCATGTGCTGGCCCATAAAGTTGACTGTGTTTGGCGAGCCACGGGACTGCGGGTTGTCAGGCAACGGCGAGCCCATGCCTGCACCACCCATTTGCTGCTGGCGCTTCATCTGTTCGGCAGAGTTGGGCGATGCGCCAGGGCGGCCGCCTTGAGGGGATGCACCCTGGAAGGACTGTACGCCATTGGGAACATTGGGACCGCCAGGACCGCCGGGAGGACCGCCGGGTTGGCCAGGACCACCAGGGGTACCAGCAACGCCAGGAGTGCCATCTGCACGGATACCACCACCACCAATGCCATCCTGTTCCTGGCGAGCCATCATAAGGCGCTTCTTATTCTGCTGCTCAAGCAACATCAGCTGCATCTGGTAATCCTGCAGAGCATGGTTGCTTCCGCCACCTGCGTGGGGTGCGCCGGGGGCACCTGCGCGCATTCCGCCAGGACCCAACTCGCCGGCGTTGTAATAGGCGTTCAGAGCCGCACCATCAGGGCCTTGGGGAATCATGGGAGAGGCTTGGCCAGGAGGGCCGGAGGCGTTGGGCATGGCTTTGTTGGGCAATTGAGCGTTGTGGTGCTGTTGCAGGTTTTGTGAGTAAGTCTGAATGTTCTTCAGTTGCGTTTGCGGGGACTGGTGGGAGATCTGGGACAGTTGCTCGGCACTGAGAGAGGCCGGGTTCACGCCATGTGCGACAAGCATCTGGTGCACCTGGGGAGTCATAGGACCGGCTCCTACCTGTTGACCAGCCATGCCCTGACCAACGGGACGACCATTGTGCATCAGACCTGCCTGCTGGTTGGGAGCGAATTCAAGACGAGGCCTCTTTGATGGTGACGGAGCATTATCACCGGATCCAGGAGAAGAAGGCCGACCGCCACGGTTAGCATCCATTTCCGACGGGTCACGCTGCATCTGGCCTTGCTGCTTGGCCTGGAGCATGCTCATGGCAGCTGGGGGGCTGTAGTGGTAGAGCGTCAGTAATTGGTAAAAGAGGAAAGTAAAACTCAGGCAAGAGCTGCAACATACATGTTCTGGCTGTTAGCCATGGCAGTTCGCGGCAAGTTGTTACCCGGCTGCTTGGCGTTGAGCATGCTGCCGTTGGGCATGTTGCGCATCATAAACTGCTGCTGCTGCTGCGAAATCTCGGGGCGAATTTGGCGGAGCATTTCTTGCTGCTGCGAGTGACGAAGACGCGACTGGGCCTGCTTTAAGTTAATATTTGCATGCTTGGTCCGATGAGGCGCTAAAGTGATAACATCATACCTGAATGTGATTGACGTATTGATTAACGACGCTGTACTTGCCCTGGCCCTTTTGCGCATTAAACATCTCCCAGAAGAGGAAGAACCAGTCGTAGAGGAAGCTGTTGTCCGATGGCATGGGAACATTGGGGGCGGGGAGATTATCGCCGTTCTTGCTGTCCTGGCCATCCTTGGTGTCGGTGTCCATAGCATCGTCGCCAATTCCGTTACCGATAATGTTGCCGTTCTCGTCACGGCGGCCGGAGCCATCCTTCTGGAGCAGCAGAGGTTGATCCATCATGGCCTTGGCACAGCTGACCATGTCGTAGCGCAAGAAGTATTCGTAAATGTACGTGTTCAGCAGGGTACGGCGCTCAGGGTCATTTGCGGGTGGCTGCTGCTGCTGCTGCTGTTGCTGCTGCTGTTGGGCCTGCTGCTGGGCCTGGTGCTGGGCCTGGTGCTGGGCTTGCTGTTGGGCTTGCTGTTGGGCTTGCTGTTGGGCTTGCTGTTGGGCTTGCTGCTGGGCCTGCTGCTGGGCTTGTTGTTGAGCCTGTTGTTGGGCCTGCTGCTGCTGCTGTTGCTGCTGCTGGAGTTGCAATTGTTGCTGCTGCTGCTGGGGGGTTGGTGGCTGTTGCGGTGGTTGCTGCTGCGGCTGCTGTGGCTGGGGAGGGCGGTTGGCAACGCCGGGGGGGATACCACCGACATTGCCCATCATGGCCATGGGGTTACCGACACCGGCGCTCATGGCGGCCATATTGGCCATGTTGACGTTGTTGTTCATATTTGATTGTGAGATAGCTCGAGGAGATTCGGCAGCAGAGTGCTGCGGATTGCGGACAAAAGGGTACCTGTGTTTGTCCGGCAAGACAGAACAAGCAAAACTTATCGGGCTGACCAAAGTCTACACCCGAGAAGTAGAGCGGCAGAAGCCCAAAGAAGGGTTAAGCGAAAATGCTTAAAATATACAAATGGCACCGAATGGAAACGGTTCCAAATCAGAATCTCAAATCCCAAAAACCTTGGTAGTCCAAGAAAGAAATTTAGCGATAAGGGAGACAGGTAAGACGACGGACGCAGTGAGCGGCAGACGTTTCAAGATCAAAGTATGAATGACTTAGAAGAGATCAAAGAAGCGCTTCATGGAGGTCAGGATTGAAGTGGGAAGAAGTGCCGTGGGGATGCTGGGAGAATGAGGTATGTGAGGTGAGAGAGGATGACAGAGTGAGAAGTCGGGGAGATTGAACAAAGCGAGAGACGGAAGAGGTGGAGTGATGTCTAGAGTGCTAGAGATGGGGATCTAGAGATAATAAAAGATGGCCAAAGAAATTAACACGAGATGAAGGCCACAGCAAAGAGTGATGGGACAAGTCGCGTCAGGTCAAGGCTGAAGGGGGGAAGTATGAGGTCGAGGGACGAAGAGAGGAGAGATTGAGAGAAGGATTGAAGCGATGTGATAATTGCGAAAGGGTGACAAGAGCGACAAGAAAAAGGGTTTGGCGAGAATTGGAGGAAGAATGAAGAATTGAGGAATGAGATAAGTCGATAGGATGTGGCGACAAAATACAAAACCGTGGTGGCCGGGGGCGTTTTTGCGTGGGAGTCTAAGAGGAAGAGAGAGGAGAGAAGCGAGACAGAGAGTCTTTGCGACAAACGCTGGCAGAGAGCTCCCCTGAAGAGTCGCTTAGACGGGCGCGCTCAGTGCAAACGACGGCGACGTGGAGACGTGTTTGTCGCGACGACCAAGTCGGGGCAAGTTGCTGCCGTTAATGTCGAGAGTTCCAAAATCGTGAGAATTGCAATTGCAATTGTGACTATAGTCGATTCTCCAAACGGTGGGTGTGTGTTGTGTGTTGTCGTCGGTGGCAGCCGCACCTTTGATTGTCTGATTGTCTTTTGGTTGTGAAGATGATTGTAATATTTTGGGGCCGCGCCCACAACTCGATCTCTCTAGGCGGATCGGTTGAGAATAAAGGGAACCGCGCGGATGAAGGCGACAACATACATCAATAAAGGGGATGCTGGGGGATACTTGGTGAGAATAGATGTAATGTTGGCTGGATTCAAAAACGATGTCAAAACAGTCCAAAAAGAAAGAAAGACACGAAATTCCGGAATCCAGGAGAGTAGAGTGAGGCCAGAGGGGGACGGCAGTGGGAGAGACGGGGGAAAGGGGATAAGGGGGTGAGGGTAAAAATTAACAAGAGCAAACAGCAGAAAAAGGAAAGAACAAGGGAACTGGAGTTTGAAAGGGGGGGAAGAGCACTGCAAAACAGTACGCCATAGAGCAAGAGCATCCGTAGTACAGAGGGAGATGTGCGGACAACTTGGAATATGGGAGGGAAGGAGCGACCGACGGTCGACAAACGGAGCGCGTACAGTGGTTCTCAATGGCAAATACAGGCTGTTACAGGTCTCAAGACTAGTTTACAGACAAAAATACAGCGGACAACAGGGTGGACAGACAATGGGTGGACAGAGAAGAGACACGGGAGACAGGGAGGGTGATGTGCCATGGCACTAGCGTGCGAGAACCACTAACGCGTGCGCAGATTGAGGACTGATGCGTAGATTCCGTACTGCAGCCTGACAAGTCAGGCATTTATTACCTCATTGGTCCTAGTGTGTATGATTTACATGCGTGGGTGCCTTAGGCCGAAAGTACTGTATATTAGAAGGTCATGGACTGTTTCGGCCAAAGATGATAAGGGACGGGCGCGAGAGTCGCCGGGTTACGAAAGCATTGGCAAATGATTGTATCTCTTTGTACAGAGTGTAGATTTGATTCCGTGATGTGGTGGTAGCAGTGGCGATTGTGATGCGAAGCGGGCATTGACTTCAGTAGGGGGGTATGTGCGCTCTTGCTTAATCTGGAGCTCCGGGGCGTGTTAGTCAGGCGGACGATGCGCGTCTTATCGTAGCTGTCTGGATTAAGGAAAGAGCTATGCGCCAGGGTGCTCGTTTAAGCCATAACTAGGAAGGGAAAGGCCAAGGCGCGAAATTACACGAAATCACGAAATCACGAATGCAATAATAACAGCAAACAAGCAAGTATTTGTACAAAGATACATATTGAACGATGTGCAAAAACATGGCTGAATAAAGGTCTCAACGGGGAGCTTTTGTTTTCCTTTGATTTCTGCACAGGGAAGTAAGGGTCCCAACCGATGATCCCGACAAGGACCGTCTTCAGTTCTTTCTAGAGGCAAAAAGTCAGGACAACCGTAATAAAAGAAAATTGAAAAGTGGATGAGAGGTGAAATATCATATAGAATGTGTACATATAGATGTCATAAAAGTAGAGCATAGAAAGACGAAGAAACGGCTGGGATTGATCCGACGATTGGGTAGGATCGAGATGCGGTGTTGTGCTGGCAGTTTGTGGGCAGTTTGTCATTTGTCAGGCGTGACAGCGGGTCATTCTATCTGTCTATCTGTCTATCTGTTATTTGACATTGATGTGCATTACGGCCGAGAATAGGAGCGTCTTTTGTTTGGTACTTGTACATATAAATGTAAAATGCAAGAAACGGCGCGTGATGGATGGACAGAGAGATCAGGTTGGGAGCACAAGATTCCATCAAACCTTGTAAAATGAGGTGAATTAATGACAGTGTCATACAGAGAAGGTACAGGGTACAGAATGACAAATGCAGTACATTGTATTCCAGTCCATGCCCATATAGCACAGATGATAGGAATACAGAATAGAAACAGAAAGGAAGCAAGTTGATTCAAGCTCCGCACATCGGAATAGATAGGGGCAGCCTCGCAGTGATCGACCACTGCCGACGCCACTTATCTCCCGTAGCTTCATCGGGCCTAGGCGTGGGAGACCTAGCTGTTGGGCTCAGCTGTATAGAGGCTGTAATTAAGTAAAGATTCATTGGTAAGATGAATGCTCGACACTGTAAAAATCGCGATTATATAATCGCTGTCATGTACGCCGATATTGTATTCTATTCTGTATCCTGTATATATTCAACATGTTCACTGCAATAAATTTATCGAGTTATCGCCATTCTGATACCGAATACAGGCCCCCGGTCTGTCTCTGATGCCCTGCAGGTTGTGTCAGGAGTGGCTCTGTGGCCCACGGCTACATGATCATCACATGGCGTACCTTGCATTAGTTGGAACTAAAAGCATCCCCAGGACAAGTGCTGGGGGTCTTTACTGACGCTGTAGGGATTTTTATTTGTTGGACAGAGTGTGATGGCAGAGAGCAATTAGATAAGGTGAGTGTCTTTGATTATCTTTCTCATTTCAATAGCTCAAATGCCTGATGGAAATTGATAAAAATAACCGTGTCAAGCAGATCAGACGTCATCCATCTCGATCATGCACGAAATGACATGCATAAAATAAAGACATGGCCTTGCTGCAGCCTGCTCCTGCATAGCATCTTGTTTCTATTTCGGTAATAGGGTGTGCAATATTGAAGGCTTGCAGTTTGTGTTATCTGCTTACCTATTGTTCTGCTTAGCAGGTGTACTCATGCTTGAGTAATGTATTCTGATTGACGCGAAAGAATAAAATAACAGCAAGTCGTTTTATGCATAATTTAAAGTCCATCAAAAAGGACGCAACCATTTTAGAGTCAATGATTTATTTATTTTATTTTATTTTATCAAAGTACTTTGATGAGTCTTGACTTTTTCGTTATTTTTTAGGGTTATTACTTTGTATCAATAAATTTATAATCCATCTATATTCATCAAATTCATTATTTACTTTGCAAATCTATACTATATTATATGATATACAATTTACGCAACTATTAGAGCTTGCTAGGTACAGACGAACCACACCCATAGAAGTCAGAGCATCCGCCATCATCCTCATAAGGCATGGCAAGGCACATTCTATCAGCATCTCACAAGAATAACCCTGAAAGCAACATACCGCCAGGCACTACATCCGGATCCTCTACTCTGCTCCAATGCCATTTAACATGAGCACGCCTCTTTACATTCATTGATACCCTGCAAATCACCATAGATGTAATAAAGTCTGATAGCATTAAGAAAACGATACAAGATATGAGAAAGCAATAAACACAATAAAGAACCCATAATACACTCTACACCCGCCTAGTCATCCTCTGGTGGCAGCTCGTCGTCAATGTACCGGATCAGCGATATCCGCATCTCCGTCGTGTCGTTGCCGCGCAGCACGTCGCTGATAAAGTGTGCCTCCACCTGCACCTGCACCATCTCCAGGGCGCCGCGCAGCACGCCGCACAGAATGTTTGAGAACCACAGCTCATTCTGCGCGCGGCCGTCGTCGGGCAGCTCGACAAAGTCGGCCAGCGGGTTCTCGTCAAACACGAGCGAAAACTGCTTGCCGTCACTGGTCCAGTTGGTGATGACGGGCGTGGTGTTGAGGAAGATCTTGAAGCCGACCTTGGAGATCATGTCGGCGGTTTCGCGAAAGTTGGAGCAGCGTTTCATCGACGACGACTTTGCGAGGTAGTCTTCTATTAAGCGGAGGCCAATGTTGTAGCCCATCTTGTCAAGCTGTTTGTTGACTTCCTTGTAGTCATTATCGTAGTCTTTGCAGAGCTGGGCGACGATCGTGCCGTAGGTCAGGGTGACGAGTTCGGCATTGACCTTGTCTATACGGGTTCTATATTGTTAGATTTTTCGGGGTTATTTGTGAATGTATATACTGTGTATCTTACTTCCAGATCCTAGATTGTTAGCTGTGTTCAATACATCTGTAGAGCTCGGATAGCAAGGTAGTAGATACGCACTCCTCGCCCACACGGGACGCCTTTGCTGCCGACATGTTGTCTGCGCTTCTGCTTCTCGGCTGCTACCGAGATGTCTCTTCTCCTCGGTATGCTCCTCGGTCTTCTCCTCAGTCTGGTGTCGCCGTCGCCGGCTGTCGTCTTGATTCGGGTGCTTGGCGCCCGGGCGTCGGAGCTAGCTGTTGTCAAGGCGGTGCCGTATTGGAGGTGGCACTCAATATGTATATAGTAAAATCTCTTCGCTACCGTTGCTTGTCGTCGGGTATCTTCAATTGCCGCAGTCGTTGTATCGTGAGATCGTCAATAGTCAATGGTCAGCGGTGTGTGGACGTGAGCTTCGGTGCCTTCCCCCGCTGTTTGGCCAGCGGACGGAGTAGCAGGCAGTAGGGGGTGACTGGTGCGATAAGGATAAAGACCCACATTTATATCCTGATAAGCCTTTGGGTGCGCTTTGCTTGTCGCGACCTGGAAAATTGGATATTGCGGAGCTTCAAAACAACAGCTTGACGACTCTTGAATTACGCCTGCCACTCCCGATTGAAGCTTTTAGCGACGCAATCAAAACTCTTTAGAGGAACCTCTCGATCGATTATTATTGACCTCACGATCTCTCGACTTCCAGCACCTCTACCCCCCACACGTCACCCTCACCACAATGTCGGAAAAGCGGCGCGCATCGGCGACACAGCCAGGTCACCAGCTGGTCAAGCGGCCAAACCTCGGCGGCGCAGCTGGTGGCAGTTCGGGCACAGGAAGCACGGCTCTAACACAGGTGGCACCCCGCACGAGCGCACTGGCTGCACCGACAATGCAGTTAACCGGCCACGGCGACGAGGTGTTTTGCGCAAAGTTTGACCCGGCCGGCCACCTGATCGCGTCGGGCGGTATCGACCGGTCCATCCTATTGTGGCGCACATACGGCGACTGCCAAAACTACGGCGTGCTCAATGGTCACCGCAGCGCCGTGCTCGACGTGCAGTGGTCGCGCGACTCGGACATTCTATTCTCGGCATCGGCCGACACGCACCTGGCCAGTTGGGACCTGACGACGGGCGAGCGCATCCGGCGGTACATTGGCCACGAGGAGATTGTAAACACGCTGGACATCAGCAAGCGCGGCGAGGAGGTCATCTACAGCGGCAGCGACGACTGCACGCTGGGCATCTGGGACCCGCGCACCAAGAACGCGGCCGACTACATCGAGACAGATTTCCCGGTGACGGCTGTGGCGATTGCCGAGGCAGGCCACGAGCTGTACGCGGGCGGAATTGACAACGACATTACGGTGTGGGACGTGCGGAAAAAGGAGATGGTGTACAAGATGCACGGCCACCGGGACACGGTGACAAGCCTAAAAGTATCGCCCGACAGCCAGTCGCTGCTGTCATATGCCATGGATGGCACAGCGCGCACCTGGGACATTCGGCCGTTTGCACCGACAGAGCGTCATATCCGGACGTTTGACGGCGCGCAGCCGCCGAGTGCGGAGAGCAAGAACCTGGTGCACGCGAGCTGGGACCCGTCGAGCAAGCGGATTGCAACGGGATCAGCGGACGGATCGGTGGTAGTGTGGTCGAGCGACAATGGCAAGCTGCTGTACAAGCTGCCAGGACACAAGGGCGCTGTCAATGCTGTTGACTTTTCACCAGCCGACGAGCCGATTAGTGAGTTTATACTTTTGCATTTCCTGCTCGTACCGGTTTATTTTTTATATGCTCGCATGCTAACCTTTAGTTCTTTCTGCGTCGTCTGATCGGACGCTGATGCTGGGCGAGCTGAAATGAGAATGTATAATAATACGCAGCCAGCCTCGTCTACAGCCTGCAGTCTACAGTCTACATGCGAATGACTATCCAATGCCAGCATGACGGAAGAGCATAGGGACGGCGGTAGCTCGAACTGATGATCATCCTTTTCTCTACCTCTACCTTACCTTTGCATTAAGACCTCACGCTGAACCACATCCTATGGCTGGGCGATCACCTATGATGACGCAGTGCGGATTTAGCCTGTTCAAGATCGCGTCTTGATGTACATGTATGATTTACAGAGCCACGCATAGGTCGCGAGGCTGGGGCGTTGAGCTGGGAGGAAGCAGTCGGACAGGTTGGGCAGATAAGTACGCAGCATACTGTCAGCCGATAAGGATGACGACGGTTTTGAGGTATTGAGTGAGGCAGTACGGCTTGGACAAGCAAGCATCAAGCACATTGCCATCAAGCTTCTGAAGTGGCACTGAAAACAGGGATTTTGGTGGGTATATAATATCGGAGTTCAGGTGGTTTATGCGTTCTCATTCATAGCGTTGTTATTTTTCATTTCTTATTTCTATTCACAGAGCTATATCATATTTCACTACTGGTACCTAAGCCACTTTTCTCTCACTGTTCAAGCTTGGCATTCTTTGACAGTGACGGAGCTTTGACTACGCTCCTGCTGACGGATTGACAGCTTCCACCGTTGACCGCGTATCGGCACGACTCTTGATGCTCTTTCCGAGCCTATTTTGATTTTGTACGTAGTAATTATGTTTGCTACATACGCTCCGCTATATTAAAGCTTAGTACGGAGTTGGCGTGCTGTGTTGAATAATGCATTGGGCTGGACTGGATGGATCTGGACGGCTGGCCGCGTCCTCCATCTTCATACTCAGTACTCCGTATTTTGGCAAGATGAAACAGCTTCCATTAACCCCTGTCCTGTCTATTATGCGACAACCCAAACTAGAGTGTGTCAGCTCCTGGTTGTTGTAGAGGCATCCGAGATGAAAATGACAAAATCATTGGACAAGAAATCTGCCTCAATCTGCAGCCTAAATGTAGGCATCTCTTGCAGCAGCCCAGCGTTGACAGCCAGTCAAGGTGAGAGAGTAAGCAGCTACCACACTATTGCAGATGTTGCACTTTCTCTGGAAATATGTATCCCAGAAAATCATCTTTTCTCCTGCATGATCATGTTTCGATGCCTTTTCATTCATCTGCCATCGTTGGCTGAAGCATCATGACTAGACAACCAGCTCTCATTGTGAGATGCATTTCAGTCTCTGATGTCTGTATTTGATTCTACAGCTCACAGTCGTTTGTCCAATCATCTAAGTCTACAAGACATGTCTCATCCTTGTCTCTCGTGGCGGTTATCTACACTGGCCCGGTATCAAATATTCACATTAGGGTTTCCTCCAGGGGCTGTCACATGAATACCACTATGTACAGTCTACTGAACATTGAGACGCAGCCCTGTCGGCCACCACTGGCTAGCCTGGCGTTTTCGGTCTCGTCACCGTCGATTCTTTTGTTTCTTCGATGCTTATACCACATGTGCTTGGCGAATTATTTCTAATTTCTACCACTTAGCCACATTTTTGAATTTTTGTATATTTATGAATAACACTGTATTTGGACCTGTATCTTCTGGCTTTATTTTAATATATTGATTTCCATTATTTCCATCAACTTCAACTGCTCTACTATTTCCACTGCTGATACTCCCCCCTGCCCGACAATCGAAACCATGCAAAACAAGGAGTCAGGGCTGTGTGCACGGAGTATTAATAGCTTGTAGTAGAGTACTGAGTAAGTAGAGTCGCGAATATATGGGAATATACTAGAAACATGATATACACCTATCTTACGGAAAAGAGAACAGCCTCACTCTAAATAGGACTACACTCATACATGCTCTCTATTAGAACTGATGCGTTCTCTACGGCATTAATGACTTACGCAGCCTACACTTTGTGTATGCATGCGGCAGGAGCGATCTTATAGCTGTAGCACTGCACCTTCCTTGTCTTGTGTCTCTCCAAGGAATGATGCATATCGTCTTTGCAACTCGATTTCCCATTTGTAGACTGTATTCCCGCTGCATTTCGCATTGTTTTTTCTTTTTTCATCTGCATCTTTCATTTCAACCCGCATCTCTGAATCTTCTACTTCTTATCTGAGCTTCATCTTAACCTCAGCTGGTCGCGTTTCGAGACAATCCCTGGCTCTTTCCTTTTGGGTATTCTACGCATCGCTCTTTCCTCTTTCTCATACCCTTCCTTCCTCTTTCTACTCTTCCTTCCTTTTCAACGACACACAGACGCATTTTCATATTACCCCTTCTTCTTTAGTGTTTCTTCATTTCTTTTCCTCTCGTCTCTCGATCTACTCTTTTCCTCCCTCCTCCTCTTTATTCCACCTCCTCTTCCCTTTAGACCTCACTACGCCTCATCTTCGGAGCATTACGATACTGCGTCAAGCCTCCCCTGAATCCCACCCTACAGAGTCGCACTCTTCCAACAAACAACAAGATATAGGCAGACAGAGATTAGAAGAGGAGGGCATTATCGCTGGTATTATTCTTGATCCTATTGGCTATCATTGTCGTCTCATCTCGTCTTGTTTCGTTCTCGTCTCTCTCTCACTCTCTCTCTTCTCAATACCTTTTGCTCCTTTTCTTTTTTCTTTCTTTCTTTTCCCCTCCTCTTTACGCATCTCATCATCGCCGTCATTTTATCCCCTTTCGCTTCTTCTTTTCTTCTAATTTATTCCTCTGGATAGGAATCTTCGCTTCTCATCTTGTCTTGTCTTACTTTTTGTTGTGTTTTTTTCTTCTTCTTTTTTATATCCCTTTCTTTTTCAATCCCTTACCTCCCGTTGGATACGGAGAGACAACGCACGCCAAGGGTCAACATCTATTCGACAATAGCATTTCTCAAGTGAAACAGTTCGACAGCTCGACTGCATTTCTTCTTTGTTCCCCATCAATCTTATTTTATTTGTCTGATGATCATTTTCGGCTGGGTCGACTGGGTTCACGAACGGATTTGAAGAGATCATCGTAATCAACTACGCCCGGCAAGGCTCGACGACATTATATCCTTCTCGGCATGCCAGTTTGACAAAACACTTTAATTCTTTTAAACTACGCCCACAATACCGATCACAACTACCCTCACAATGAATATCTTCCGCAATGCCCGGCAAAACCTGCTGCGGCGACAGGCCGAGATTGACGGTGTCGATGTTGAACGGCAGCAGGGCCAACTATCTCTAGACACAAACAGCCAGCCTCAGACAACCCAGAACCAGACAGTCCGCCCTTCACCCGTGAACTCTGTTCTCCGGCGGTTTGCCGACCTGCCCCGTCCTTCATTGCCCTTTGGTCGCCAGTCTGGCCCGCGGCCGACGAGCAGCCGCTACGATGGCGGCAGCGAGATTGCATCGCCAAAAACACCACATTCTGCCGTGGGTATGCCTATGCCCATGCCATCTATTGCGCCTTCTTTGCGTACCCATAGCCGGTCACAAAGTCAGAGTCAAAACCAAACTGGCATTAGCGAACCCCCTCTAGCCGTGCCTGCGTACCACGTCTCTGACAACAGACGGCGGCGGTTTGACGGCGCTGACCAAGCAGAAATGCACTTGGCGTCCATGGCCGATGACGGCCGCCGGCGTCGCCAGCGTCGCCAGAACAGCCAAGAGAGCAATGGAAGTGGTAGTAGCGGAAATAATGAGAGACGCAGCAATGGGGGCGGCAGACATCGTCGGCGGTATATTCTTGGCGATATTGGCCACCGCTCGCATAACCCGGACAAGCCGAAAAAGTTCTTGTTCTGCTTTCCCTACATCAAGTCCCGCCGCCTGCGTTCCCAGATCCTGCGCAGCGTTATCTCGGGCAGTGTCCTTACACTGATGCTCACCGTTTTCCTGGCCCTGCTCATGACGCACAATGTGTACAATAGCGAGTTTGGCGTTCTTTTGATTCTTATATTGCTGCTCGCGACAGCCTTTTTCGCGCACAGTATTATCCGCATGGTCATGTTTATCATGCACCCGCCCACGGCGGCAGAGGAAGAGGCGGCAGAGGAAATGTACCAGCGTCGCCAGCGCGCTGCAGCAGGTGTTGCCGGCAGTGGTGCACTGGGCAATATACCTAGCCAATATGGCCCCGGCGGATTCGCTATTCCGCACGAGCCGATTCGGGTCGTGCTAGCACGCGACGAAGAGGCTGTCGGCATTGAGAGTGTGGCCGCCAAGACACAGCCTCCCGCATACGGCTTGTGGCGCGAGAGTGTGCGTGTCGACCCGAACCGCATTTACTGGCAGAGAAACGAGGAGGTGCCTCCAGTCCCGCCAGTCGCAGCACGGTCGAGTCGTTTTGGTCGGTCCGGCCGGTCAAGCCGTTCAAACTCAAATGGCTCTCAGACTGGTTCTACGCCTGCTCCATCAACTCAACCTACATCCGCCATGCCGGCAACTGGCTCCTTTACTTCGTCTGTCGCCTCGACTGAACCGTCGTCGGAGCGCGCGCAGAGCCCACGACCGCCATCATACATGTCCGATGACGGTGTGCAATATGTAGTCGAAGCGCAGCCGCGGTCGATTGCGCCGACGACTGAAGTACCACTACCACACCCGGCCGAAGAAGGCCGTGTCGGGCGTCCTGCGGAGTGGTAAGATTAGAGTATAGACGGATGATGGAGAAGTGTACAACAGCTGGGAAACATGTTTTGATTCATGTTGGCAGATACTATATAGGCTGCGTTTGATTTATTAGCGATAGCGATGCATTTGATTTATTCATTTGAATGGAGACCTGATCCGAGTATGTGACTGTGTGACTGTGTGACAGTGTGGATAAGACATCAGAGGGTCTGTCTCACGACGGCCTGTAGCCGCCAGCGGACAACGACGGTGCAACGACGACTGCGGGGCGAGCCCTGGGCATGAATTGCCGCAAGTCGATATCACAATACTTATATGAACATCTATGTATATATAATAAGATAAAGTACAATGTGGAAGCAGATGACCACCTGCCATGCGATGCTAACAAGCAGCAAGTCTAAGCGAGGCCTCATACTGCTTGGGCTTTGCTGCACTCTTTTGTCCAAGTCAAAAGTATATCGTTATTTCAGAGATGCACTACTGCAGTAAAGCTGAAAAAGCTTTCCCTTTCCCTTTCCTGTTTATTTTCTATTTATCTTGCCAATCGATATTCTCTTCATCATCATGTCTCTTGACCCTGGCTGCTTGGCATACGCTATCAATATAGTACGTGATACGACAAGACACCTACTGTCAAACCCAATCTCGTTATACACAGACTCATAGTAAAACAAGTAGAATAAAATCAAACGCTGCCGGACCACCTCCATCATCTCTACCCCTTCACCTCGTGACCGCGATTGTCTGCGCTCTCACCACTTACCACCCCTCTTTCCTCTTTTAGTCATCCTACACACATGCCACGGCTCCTCTTCGAATGGGCTACACTCTGTCAGTCGCTTCGACTACCGGATTCTGTCCAGCTGGTTTAGTTGGATCCTTTATTTCAGTACACCATGCTAGGTACAGTCCGTGTTTGGTTTACTGGTTTACTCGCTTCTTTGCGTGCTAGGAGTGATGCCGAGTCATGAGATCTTGAGCCGCAGATACATTGGAGTACTTCTTTTAGTGCGAGAACCTGTATATATTTCCTAATAGACTACGTACCTAGAAGTATACTTTGATATTTAAACATTTAATATCGCATTTACTTCTAATGATGCCCGACCTGGCCAGGCCCTCTCTATTTCCTCTGCTCTCCATCCCGCCTCCATTCTCAAGTCCACGCTAGCGGCCGTCCCTTCCCAATTTTTGCTCTTTTGCTCCGTCTTTACCGCAGGCTCGCAGGCGCTTGTCACCGTCCTGCACTTACCAATAACAGTCATCTTTTACTTACTAGCATTTTTTCTCCATTTCCCTCTGCCCTTCTTTCTTCCCCTCTATTTCCACGCTTCCCACGTTTGCCTCTTTCTGTCGACTTCTCTCTCGAGTCTCCTCTTCCTCTTTCCCTTCTCCTCTTTTTCTCTCTTCTCTCTTCTTCCTCCTTCCTTCTTCCCTTCCTCTCCTTTCTCCCCAACCACATTTCTACCATCATCTTGATCCTCACCACACATAAATATCCTTTCTGGGTTGTTGTTGGTGTTGTCGGAAGCTGTTGACGTCGACGTGAAGTTTTGGAAGGATTCCTTTTTATCAATATCTTTAAATATCAATATCAGGTATGTCATTTCGCATTTCCATTGCTCCGTTGCTCCTTCCTTTTTGACTTTTTGCACCTTCCTTCCTCTACTGCCTCTACTGCCTCTACTCCTTGTTTACCTTACCTACATCTTCATCCTGCATCCTCTCGCTGCCACTCTGCTCTCCAAACCACGTCCTCGCTTTTACCTCACTTTCACATCTGTACGTTTCCCACACCCCGCCACTTCCCATCCCTGCCTCTACAACCCACATCTGCCTTTCTCTCCAATTATCGAGACTGCGCAATAATGCGACCGCCAACCTCTGATCGCGCTCTCATTGCGCACCTCCAATTGGCCTCAACTCCTGCTCTGCTCTACTTTTTCGCCGCCTGTTCTCTCGCGCTCTACCGTCTTATCAGCCCATCAATCATCAACTTTGCCAACTCGTCACCTCGTCACCTCGTCACCTCGCCACTATCTCCTCACTCTCACTACCACTCTCCCCTCACCTATGTTCTGCATCCGTCCCGCCTAGCCTGGCGCACAACTTTTGGGCTTTTCAACACCTCAATCACTCGACCGGCAATCGATAACCAACCAAATCGCTGCGTTTAGCTCTTAGCTTTTTAGCTCAAGCCCTTTTGGGGTCGAGAGTTTTGTCACCCACGGCCACCCAGATCGCCGCCCACACAATCCCCACCTACACTCGGAAACATCCGATCAGTCAACCATCTGGCGGTGCGCATATGTCGGCCAGACAAAAGGCGAGAGTTGATGAATAGAGCAAAGAAGAGAGGAACGACGTGAACAGAGAGAGCAGAGAGAAAGTAGGATCGTGTCGGATGGGTGGCGAGGTCGTATGCGCTACGACTTGTATGCGCCGGGCCCTTCTCCAATTTCCATCCAGCCGTTGCTTGCTGGCGTTGGCTGTTAATCGTGACCGTCGTCCATCCCACTCCGCCGTTAACCATGACTGCGGAGAATTGGACAAGGCTACGTCGCACAACCATTTATGCACCCTGTACTGCGCAGTACTGCAGGTCTGTGCCGTCTAGGCCATGTGCGACGCCAGCAGCGTGGCTGGTCTAGTGGCACAATCTCTCTCTTTCTTTGGGCGTCTCTTTTTCTGTGTCCCTCTCAATCCCACAATCTCCTCAACCCTTCAGGTTTACCCGGGCTGCGCTTGGTTGTGTTGCGTGAGGCTGATCGCACATTATCAGTTTCCCCAATGCTCCGAATGTACCCATGCAAGTGTAGCGCTGCTGCATTGTCGTGGCCTGTGTTGTGTGATTGGGTGGTTGGAAGTGATCGAGCGCTTTGATTGACTGGCCTGGCTGAATTTCCCAGCTTGATGGAGAATGCGACGATGCCAAGATCCAGAGCGAACAAGCTTATTCTGACCTGCACCTTACATCCTTGATATCCCATGATTTCTCCCACTACACCTCTCACCTTCACCTTCACCTTCACCTCAGCTGTAACCTGACACGCCCTGACACGCTCAATACACGTTAATTGAACATTGCTAACCCTCTAGAACACTCGTTCTTTTAACCAGCCATCATGTCGTCTCTCTCTCGTCGTGCCTGCTACAAGTGCGGTAACGTCGGCCACTACGCCGAGGTCTGCTCCTCCGCCGAGCGTCTCTGCTACAACTGCAAGCAGCCCGGCCACGAGTCCAACGGTTGCCCTTTGCCCCGTACCACCGACGCCAAGCAGTGCTACCACTGCCAGGGTCTTGGCCATGTCCAGGCTGACTGCCCCACCCTTCGTCTGACCGGCGCTGCTGCCGGCGGCCGCTGTTACAACTGCGGCCAGCCCGGCCATCTTGCTGTATGTCTTTAGCTCCATGATACATTCTTCGCTCCTTCCAGTACTGACTTTCCAGCGCGCCTGCACTGCTCCCAACGCTGCTGGTCTCGGCCGCGGTGTCCCCTTGGCCCCTCGCGGCGGCTTCGGCGGCTACGGCCGTGGCGGCTTCGTCCCCGGCGGCCCTCGTCCTGCCACTGCCACTTGCTACAAGTGCGGTGGCCCTAACCACTTTGCCCGTGACTGCCAAGCTCAGGCTATGAAGTGCTACGCCTGCGGCAAGCTCGGCCACATCTCGCGTGATTGCACTGCCCCCAACGGCGGCCCCCTCAACACTGCCGGCAAGACTTGCTACCAGTGCGGCGAGGCTGGCCACATCTCGCGTGACTGCCCCCAGAAGAACAACGGCGGCGCCAACGCTGCCAACGTTTCTGCCCCCGCTCCCGTTGCCAGCGAGATCAGCGCTGACATCCCCATTCCTGATGCCCAGCCCGCTGCCGCTCCGGCTCCCGTCGCCCCTATTGCCCCCAGCGCTTAAGCGCCCAGCAATAATGGCAGTTGCATAGCCATGCAACAAAGTCGTATCATATTCCTACCATCGTTACCTGTTTTCATCAATTTCTTTTCTTTGCGATTCCCCCAATCATTTATCATACCTTCTTTCATTACCTTTTATCATTACCGGAATATTCTTTACCATTTTCGTTTTTGTTTTTGCCTGTTTGCTCACCTTTTTTTTGGTCTTTGGACCAACATCTCCTCTCTTTTGAGTTCGCTTTGTTTTGTGCCTTTTGCTTTGTATGGATCGGTATTTGGTATTTTTCTTTGCATTTTCGCATTTCCCGGGTTCTTCTTTTTGCGTCTTTGGCGTCTCTGGCGTCATTGTGCATGTTTTTGCATCTTGAGCATCTTTTGCTGCGACCTAAAACAAAAACGGCGTCAACGCTTGCTTATATCTCTGAACAAGTTTGATTTTCTGGTACTCGCGATGGACACCGAAGATGAAGACAAGGATGAGGGATGGGTAGTTGGAGATGTTGCAGTTGCAGACGTGGCAGTGCAAGTTGAAGGACAAGAAATAGAAAGAGAGACTGGAGAATACAGAATGCCAAGGAGAGACCATGACGGGAGGTTGATAGGAAACGAAGAAAGGGGAAAGGATTAAGCAAAACTTACAGGGAGTGTACTCTTTCTCTCTGTGCTGGAGGTAGGGGTTGAATGGGGAATGCCCCATCCTCCTCACGGAGACCATTTTTTTTTTAATTTGGAACGAAGAAGAAAGGATGGTTTGTTTTTCGGATTATACCCCCGGTGGAAGAACAAAAATGATTATTGATTTTCTAAGCCTTTTCCTTTCTTTTGCCGTGAAAGTGATGTCGTAATCGAGGACATGTGAAGTCGATGTGTGCCGGCCGAGGGTCAGGAAGGGTTAGATTGGACAGCCGACTACCGTCGTTGTCCCTCTGCCTTGCCAAATAACAAGAACACCGGGGAGGAATAGGAACGGCATCCATACAGTATTAAAGCAGGCAGAGTAGAATGGGATGGCAGATGAATAACTTTCATTCTTGAGGTATCCTTTGAATAGCAAGCAAGGAAACAAACAGCAAATAGCAAAGCAAAAGTCGGTAAAAAGAAATGCATACAATGCATTATGGTATAATAGTATAAACAATATAAGTGAAGGGTTGATGATATCTAAACGTCAACGGTATACCCTAGGTATGCCTCCTAGCGGACTGCTAGGGAAGAGAGAAAAGAGTAAGAGTAGATCCACACCTGTGGGATGAAGAATAGAATGGGAATCGAAAACATCATGAGAATATAACAAGACAAAACAAACAAAAATACAGAAAGGGACATTAGTTGGAGTAGACAGCAACATATTGCGCCTCCAGCATGGCTCCGTAGCCACCGGCCGTTGCAGAGTTGACAGGGCCGGGGAAGTCACCGCCGACAGCGACATTGAGAACAATGTAATAGGGGCTGTGAGCGAGCGTGCTCCAGGTGACCTGGTCGGCAATCTGGGCACCAGTGAGGGCAAAGTAGGTGTTGCCATCAAGGGCCCAGGTGATCTGCTGGTTCTCCCAGTTGCTCGAGTCGCTCAAGTCCCAGGTGATGCTCCAGGCGTGGAAGGCAGTGTCGGTGTCAGTGGGCATCGAGACAGTGCTAGGGCGGCCGTTAGGCTCGTTGCAGATACCGCCAGTGGCCGAGCTGCCACAGTGCACGGTGCCGAAGCCAGTCAGGTCGCCGTTGCGCTGCTCGAGGATATCAATCTCACCACACAGAGGCCAGGGAGTGCCATGACGCATAGACTCGCCGATCGTCCAGAAAGCAGGCCAGATGCCTTGCTTCTCGCTGGCCGGGTTGGCGCCCATACGCAGGCTGCCCTCAATGCGAGTGACCTTGCCCGTGACGGGAGTGACCGCGTCCTGGGTCTCGATACGACCTGAGGTCCAGGCACCGTTGGAGTCCTTCTGGGGAACAAACTGGACAGAGCCACCACCGCTGATTTGGAGGTTGGCAGAGGATGACGAGTAAGTCTGAACCTCGGCATTGATGTTCAGGTTGCCGGTGATGATGGACCAGCGGCTAGTATTGGGAGAAGAGCCGGCACTGCCCTCAAATGCATCTGACCAAAGAAGGTTAAGGCCAGAGTAGCTAGGGGGAGTGATGGCCGAAACAGTAGTAGCCGCAGCCACGAGTCCGAGAGTCTTTGAGAAGAGCATGTTGATGATGTAGGTGAAGATGGGAGGTGGTATATCTAATATAGTATAGGAAACAAGAATCAAATGATAAGGAAGGAATGTGGTCTTTTCAAAAGAGAGTAAGAAATAGAGGCCGCTTGGGTCTGGAGATATGCTCGTAGAGACTTGAGAAGTGTAAGGAGTTTTTTACTCAAAAAAGAGGCGTAGGTAAGGATAGAAAGGGATACCCGGGTATCAAGAGGCAAAATCAAGATGCAGGAACAGTGAAACTAAGATGAATGATCAACAGACGGCAAAAAAGGAAGAACGATCAAGGAAGCGACTGTAAGTCTTGTGTAAAGATGTAAAGAATGGAAAAGTGTTTATATCAAATAAAACAAAGGAATAAAGAGAGACAAAGTGACAGATGTAAAGGTTAGCGGAAAGGTGCACGGGAGATGGCAAAACAACAGGAGGAATCCTCGGAGATGAAGAGAGACTGACGCGGTCATATATACTTATTCCGTAGAGAATCTACGAGACTGCCTGAACCGTGACCGTGGAGGCCAGGGATTACACGAGCATCCATGATGGCTAGTCATGGGGTCGTGGAGTGGAGGGTGGGAGAAACGAAAATCACAAAAAACAAACAACAGACGAAGCAAGCGAGCAGAAGGAGAGCAGGACAAACGCAATGCAAAAGCAAAATGAAAGGAACCTACAGATGTGGACACCCCCCCTTGACTAACACGCTCGACACACCACGCGGCCCTGGCCTTGGAAGGATGGATGCATTGCTCTCATGGGGGGTAGCTGGGCACAGAGTAAGCAGAGTGTGGTGATAGGCTCTCAACGGAGCAGAGTTCTGGTGCGGCGAGCGGGTCTAAAGGGGGCGGCAAGCATAGCACACTTGTAGCGTTATGATTGCTTTTCTTCCATTCTTTTGATATCCATTGCAGATAGAAGTAAGTGGAAAGCAACTGTTGGTATTCGCTCTGCCTGATCTAATCTCAGAGTCGATGGGTCTTGAGATCGAGGTCGAGGGGTGAAAACGGGGGTGACTGGGAAGCGCGCAGTAAAATATGGCATATGCTCGTCGAGTGAGAGCTGCTCATGGAATCTCCATGATGAAGACGATGGTGCCCGAAATCTGAGACGAGCCAAGATGGAAAGAAAAGGCAAACCAGAGGCAAAATGGCGAAAAGTATAACTGTGTAGGAGGAGAGAAGAGGCAGGATGAAGGAGGGGAAAGTGTCTTGAGAGAATCACGACGTTATGAACTAGACTTGGCCATCCAGGTACCTACCTCTATGGCCAGGCACGACCGCCTAGTTGCCGAAGTAGGAAGGGGCGACTTTTGTTCACTTCTTTTGATTTCTATATTATTATTACCATCTATTGGTACTCTTAGCAAATACTGAGTATAGAAGCAATAATCAATCATGACTAAACAAGTTTATTGTCAATGCCGTGATGGTTGTGAACAGGTTTACAAGGCAGAGTTGAGGCATTGACCGTGGGTTAGTTCTCAACTGAATTAAATTTAATCAGAACTAAACCCACAATTCCAATTTAGTTGTTAGTAGTCTCGTTGTAAACGGCAGGAAGCAGTATTACGTAATCAACTATATTATGATGATGGATGAAGAGACATCTCGAAAGCACAACCAGGAACCAGTTGTGTGTTAATCAATCTGAGATTGCAATGAAGCAGATATGCGAAAAGCTGGCTGTGCCGTGCCGACGGGTGTATGTACGAGTATGAGCTACACCCCTCGAATTGATAAGTATAACTGCGTTGACGTTTTCTCGATCAATGAAGCGAAAGGATGTCAGGCCTTATAATAGGCTATATTGACAGACGTTGGCAGCTACAAGAGAGAAGAGAGACGAGTACAACAGGCAGGCAGCAGATGTATGCATAGAGCAGGTGATATAGGCAGAATCGCAGTGCAGATAAACCAGATCATATGCGACAGGGCCAAGATATAGGGCATTGTTAATGGCAGGCCAAGACCGATTTTGTTGTTGATGATTATCTTCGACTTTGATTTATTTTAAGTCATTACTACATATTGTTTGCACCCTTCTCAGGGTCCTGTGAAAGTGTGATCGGTAGAGAGAGAGCACGTTGTCGTCCCTTTCGACCCGCTCGGTGTTATTCTCATCCGACGATCCGTTGATCTCGAGCGAAGGAGCTTTTCGATTCTTAACGAGCACTTAGTGGACTCGGAGGATTCACAGATATACTCAGTAGAACTGAAAGTGTCTGTGAAATAACTCTATATAGAGTAGCACACTATCCAGGCATTGTTACATGCTATATCCAATGACACTCTGATGGCAGCCTGAGGTGACATGGCAGAGGAAGAACTTCTAGAACTAAGATAATATTACGAGGAACACCAAGAAAGCAAAACACTTAATTCTTTAGACAGCAGGAACAGTATGCCTAAATAAAAACTCGAGTAAAAATACCGCAAATATACTCGGAGGCGCTTCGCCATGATGGCTCTCAGCCAGTTAATGCCTTTCCGCCAAGAACGGGGCTCACAAATAACGCCGGGCTGTATTGATGGCCGTATCAGACGCTTATTGGTGTATTGTCTGTTGATTCTGCTGGCTCTAATATACTCGAATAGGTTTGCTGTTTCAAATAGTCTCCTTTTTTCCCTTTGCGACGCCCACGGAGTAATATCCTTGTCCCTGTCACGGCCATAGCCGGGTGTAAATCGCATGTGGATTATCGGTGTTATCCCCATCTGTCGAATTAATACCTAAAGGGAAGGAAGCTGCATCCTTGTATACAAGCTTAAAGCATCGATTGGTTTTCATGCGTAAGATGCGTAAACACAAAAAATCTAAAAATGAGATGATGAGATGGCTAGATCAGACGGCCACGTTCTGGTCCAAGTCACCGACTTGCTTTCTTATTTTGCTGGCCAGACTCATAGATCGACACTGTCATTCTTCCTTCTTATTCTTCTTCCTTCTCTTTTTTCTTCTTTTTCTTCTTCAGCCGCGCGCTTCCTTTGGCCTCGACATGTTGGCTCACTGAGACCTTCTATTTACACTTCAGTTCTCTCGACTTAATCTACAGCTTGGACATAAGCTTACGACGACGTTTAGTATTTGCAGATGATGGACAAATAGAAGTAGAAATCAAAACACAAGAGTAAATTTGCCCGGGAAAGCCCCTTGATCTCCGAACTGGCAGCATTTACTACACTGCAACGCTGACTATGTTTCGAAACAATGATGTTTCGTCTTGTAGTTCATCTGTTATTCGTTGTCTGTATCACTCTATAATCACACTCGATTCTGCTCTAATTAGTCTCGTCGCATCTGCATGTAGTGACGCTGCGCGTGTCTACTCTTGCAGACAAAAAGCTCTGGTAGTTACAGTATTTTCACTGCTTCGTATCTCCTACTCTGTGACAACCTGGGCTGTACCCGGTGATCGGCATGGCAATCCATTTGATGCTTCCACTCTCGGAAAATCCCTACTGATTACTACTCGGTGACCGTGGCTGGTCGTATTCACAGAGGGTCATCTGAGATATCACAGATGTCATGGACGGAAGCCGTTACGAGAAATCCTTGAATGTAATTAACGGCTAGGATTCCATATCCATAGATTGACATTTGAAAAATGAGATGATGGGATTTACTCAAGTTTGTTTTGGTAGTGTTCATTTCTTGCGATGCTAGTTTCTTCCTGTTGCGGTAATTTCATGTAATCAGCTTTGATTAACTCATTAATGCAAACGTGCGTAGTAAGAAGAGATGACTTTCAGAATATACAAAGCTTATGAAATGGTATGCTACAATCAGAAATCAGAGATCAGAGGTCCGAAATCGGAAATCAGAATAAAAAACCCAGCAAAATGATGGCCTGTATCATAGGCTAGCCCTGACCTGCCCAAGAGTATGCGACTAGGAACTCTTGCCGTTGCTGATCACCGTAGCCATGGCACCGGTCGTGCTGCTGTCTGCCCCAAAGTCTTGCATAAAGATGCGCTGCCACACGTCAAACCACTTTTGGTGCTGTGCAGTCGGCTGCTTGCCCGGCGCCTTGAACGACCGTGACAGCATCTCGCGCAGCCGGGACCGCAACACCTTGATCACAAGCAGCGTCTTCCAGTCGGGCACGGAGAATCTTGCCCTGTTGCCGTCCAAAACCATAACGCCCGAGAACATCTGAAGATTAGTATTTGAGAAGAAAAGAAGAAAAAGAGGACAGAAAAACAGATCATATAAACTTACATCGCATCGCATGTCTCCACAGAGGAGAGCAATGGGGAAAGCCTCGACGGCAGTTGTTTCGTGCGCGTTGTACAACGACTTGCTCTGCATGATATTGTAGTACGACAGCCAGTGCAGCTCGTTGTGGCCCTTGTTGACACTCGATGGGTGCAGCCGGATCGTCTGGTTGTTGCCGATATTGCGCAAGCCGTGTCCGCCACCGCCACCGTCGCGCACCAGCAGCCGCGGGTAGAAACTCCATGCAATCACCGACTGCGAGATAATGTCCACGTCGCTGTTGGTGTTGACGCGCTGCGGAAGCTCAAAGAATGCCTGTCGCCGCCGTCCGCCACGTCCGCCCGATGCATAACGCAAGCGGTTGAGCGTACGGCGCTCGTCTTCGGTCAGGGGCAAAAAGCCCGAATCCACCAGAGACACCATCAGCTGGCCCTTGAGGTCTTCAATGTTACCCAGTGTCTGGATACTCAAAAAGTTCTTCTTGCAGAATTGGAACTCGCCGCCACCTTGTGCTGCAACGGCCGAGTTGCACACGCGCTTCCATGCCAAATACGCATTGTACACAGTCAGCAGATCCGAGTCACCGCGTCGGAAACCCAGCCGCACAGTGTCTGCCTGCTGCCGCTGGCCAAATGGTGCCACAAATGGCGACTTGGACGACAGAATGGCCGCAACAGTAATAGCCATGTCCAGACACTTGAAAACAGTACCCATTAGCACCAACTTTCCCAGGAAAACGTCCAGCGGCAGACGCGCCAGCTGAATACCGAGAGGTGTAAGCTCCTCGGTCGCCGTCAGAGCGCGCACGTCGACAAGCGCATCGATGGCGCGCCGAATGTTTTTCTCCGAAGGCGGGTCGAGCGCTTGGCCAAGCGTCTCTTGGATCGCACCAATCTTGCAAATCTTGACGCGGATGGCCAGATCCTGCAGCGAAAGACGCAGCATCTCGGGTGTCTGCTGGTCGCTCATGATGTTGTCGTGGCGATGCTTAGTGAACAAGTGGAAACACAAACCCTCCTGAACACGACCGGCACGACCGCGGCGCTGCTTGGCATTCGCTCGAGAAATAAACGTGTCAAGAAGCTTCGACAGCTGTCTACGCTCGTCGAAGCGCATCTCACGGTGCTTGCCTGTATCAATAACACATGTACAGTCGGGAATCGTGATACCCGTCTCGGCAATGTTGGTTGCCAACACAATCTTGCGGTACCCTGGCGGTGGGATGTGGAAAGCTGCCTCTTGCTCCTCCGTGGCAATCGTCGAGTGTAAAGGGTACACCAGCCAGTTGGACTGGAACGTCTTGTCGCCTAGAAGCATGTCATTTAGGGCGCGAATTTCTGCAATGCCCGGCAAGAAGACGAGAATTGCCTGGCTATACCGCGAGTATTGCGGGCCTGTGGCAATGCCCGAGATCAGCTGCACAATCAGATCAAACGGAATCTGGTACTCGTCCATCTGTGCCAGCGTGTTCCGTGTCCGGTTCGAGTATGCCTGCAGCGACTTAAGCAGCTCGGGCTTGGAAGATGTGTCGACTGTTTCGTCCACTAGATCATCGTCCAGATCCACCACCTTTTCTTGCACGCGATTATCCGGCGAGTATCCAGTATACTCAACGGCATCCTCCAGATATTGCACATTGACAGGGAACGTGCGACCGGGCACATTGAGAACTGGCGCGCCGCCGAGGTACCGCGAGAACTTGTCGGCATCCACTGTAGCAGACATGAGAACGACCTTGAGATCCTTCCTCCGCACCAGCAGCTTCTTCAATACAATCAACAAAAAGTCACTGTCGATTGACCGCTCGTGCACCTCGTCAAGAACCAGATGTGTAATCTCACGCAAGTCGTTGGAGCCCTCCAGCATACGCATGACAATACCGGTAGTGGCAAACACCAGCCGCGTCTCCTTGGAAGTGTTGGCTTCAAGACGGATAGAGAAACCGACGAGCGACCGCGGCGTGCCTAGGTCGTTTTTGCCTTCACCTAGCTCTTCGCTCACACGACGTGCCAACGAAATGGCAGAGATACGGCGGGGCTCGGTACAGTAGATCTTACACGCCTTGCCCTGTGCCAGCTGGTGCTCCAGCAGAAACGATGGCACTTGTGTACTCTTTCCGCATCCCGTCTCACCACACACAATTACCACCTGCTCGCGGTCGACTGTCTCGAGCACCTGTTCGCGGAACCCCCACATGGGAAGTTGCATGCGCGACTGCAGCATTGCCTGGTATCTGGGTGCAGAGCTCTTCTCGTACCAGATCCGCTTCAGGTACTCGGGGTCCTGGACTATACGGTTGTTGCGCTCAATGCCCGAGTCCTCGCCGGAGTCGGCCGCGCCTCTCACTGCTCCACGGCCACGGAATGCACCTTGTAGCACAACTCCATCCTCTAGTTCTTGGTCTCTCCGTTTACGAACAAGATCACGCAGCTTCTTGACAGCCTCGCGGTCCTGTGAGTCGGCCAGGTTCTTCTTCGTCTCGGCAAATTCAGACCACAAGTCGCGCCAAGCAGGAGGTAGTCTCATAGCCACCTTTTCCTCTTTTGTCGACCCTCCAAAGATGAAGAAGAGTGCCGCTGTCGCAATGTACGCCTCGGACTGCTTTGTATCAGGAGTCGCAATGCCCGCCATCTTGAAGACGAAGCGGTCAGGCCGAAGTGCATATTCGATTTCGGGAGTGGGAGTGAATTGTGGCACTTCCTGCGCCTTTGCCCACGCGATCGTAACCAAATGGCGGTTCGCATAGCTCGCCTCTGATACAAGCGTGTAGGTGATCCGGGCAGACGAATCCCTGCAGTTTGTTAGTTTGTTCATAGAATTCACATTGAAAAGGATGCTTGCTCTTACCTGGACCGACATGCCTCCTCCAGGGCTCTCACAGGGTTGACTCCTGTCCACTTTCCAAAGTCGCGGATGATCAACTTGGTACCATCCGTGTTGTTGACCACAGTGTTGGTCTTTCCAGTTGTTGGGTCGACTTCGCTCACGGGTAGGCTCGCAAAGAGATCGGCAAGGTTGTCGTCGTCGCTAGAGTCTTGCGCAAGGATTTCAGCTGCGATGCGCTCTGCCTCTGCGTTGACGTCATCATCGTCATCATCATCTGATGACGAGTCCGAGTCCGAGTCTGAATCCTGTTGCTGTGCAGCCTCCTCTTTAGCCTTGGCGCGTGCTTCCTCGGCTGCTTTTTGCTTGATTGCCTCAGAGTACTCGCGCTCGAGAATGATTTTCTTGGCCCGCCAGTGTGTTTCTGCCACATGCTTGTCAAAGAGAATATCATTTTCGATCCGCTCTAGCTTTCCGAGCAGCTTTGCAGTTTCCAGCTTATCTGCATCGGATATGGTCACAGCGGGCGCTGGAGCATTCTTGTTATTTGCACCGGGCTTTCCTCTGGGAGTGTCTTGCTGATGCGGCCGCTGCAGAGCAAAAAGTCGGGCTTTGGTATCGAGATACATGGGTCCCAGATCTTCTGGCTCAATGTCGCTGTCGTAGGTGATAACTGTCGGCTTCGCCTGTACAGACTTGGATGGTTTGGGTGTTGACTCGCGCTTGCCCTTTTGCTTCTTGTTTGCCTCTGCATCGAAGAGGGAGGGTGTATTTGATCTGGAGCCGATAGGGGTTTCGTTTGTTGGTGCTGCTTGTGTGCTTCTCTTGACGTAGTCGGGGAGCTCCTCCAAGGAGCTCTCTCTGGCCAGCCACTCGAGGGCTTCTTCCAACCCCCATATTGAGTCCTTGGGGCCTGAGCCAACCTGTGTGGAGATGTCTAGGACGTATTTCAGAACAGACTGCACTTTGCTCTCCGAAAATCCAGCTGCCTCCAGTGTTTGTTCCAGCGTCCACAACTTGATTGTGAGATCCTCTTCTGGCAGCAGCTTGCCGCCTGGCGAGGACTCAGATCCGACATTGGAAGCAGCAAACCGGCTTTCAGACTGGATGAGGTCCAGCACCTGATCCATGAGATCTTGGGGAAGCCACTTTTTGGGGTTGACAGACTCTGCCTGTCCTCGTAATAAGCGACGGTCTGTCTCGAGGCGCGTGATCTGGCGCTGTGTATCTCGGCGAACTTTTTGGGCGTACTTTTCCACAAGCAGCTGGAGCTCTGACTCTTCAAGTTGCTTCTCAAACTCTTCAGGCGTTAATGTAGCTTCTGCTACTGCCTTGCTGTCTTTTGGTGTGGTGTCACTGGCACCTGTTCCGGCTTTTGTGTCCTGTGTCGAAGCAGATTTGGCGTTTGCTGGTCCATCCTTGCCCTTGGAAGCTTGCTGGGTAGCAGCAGGCACAGGCACCTCCTCAACGGGCTCAACACGAGGCTTGGAAGCAATCGAGGTCGTGGCAAAGCCTCGGGCAGCACTGGCCGCGGGCTTCTTCTTCTTCTTGCTGCCGGCCATTTCCTCTGCTCGTGGTGAGCGTCCGAAACGGGGCGCGACTGGTGAAATTCAAATAGTAAACAAGGGTATTATAAGTCGTGAGTAGTGTATAGTAAAATATTCGGTGTTGTTGGAAATAGGAAAATAACAAGTCTTGATCGGTGATCTACAGGTAAGGTCGAGATATCCAAACTGCGAGAAACAGGGCTGTGATGAGAATCTGACAGCAAAAGATAATATTCTAAACTCTGAAAATAGAAGGACCCCAAAGTTGTAGTGGGATGAAGTGCTCCTTCCTTTGTAGGAAAAAACTTATAAACCGGCACGGCAAACGAGAAAAATACAAAGACAGCAGCTGCGTCGATAGCTCTTTCCGTATACAAATCTTGTTTTGTTACCCGCTATTATTGGGGGCAGTTGTGCACTGCAGGCCATTAACGATTGACAATTAACAGCTCCCCGCACTTACACGGCGGCATAATCCTGACCGCCTTCCTTGTTCAGTGCCACCCCACCTCGGCCTTTCAGGGCCAGGCCACAGCGACCTATGTTTAGGCGGTTGCCATTTTAATCCTGTCTGAATCACCGCCTGTTGACTCACTGGCCGCTGTAGCTCTGCAGACCCCACCACAATTGATTCTTATTTTATTTATTTATTTGACATTTTAATATATCAATTCGTTACCTTGATTGAAAATAGAAATAAAAAGGAAAAATTCAACGACACCAGATGGCAGGTGCGACCCAGCAAATAATTCCCTAATTGATAGTCCGTTTGAGTGTGAATTACATAACCAGGCACATCGCCGCGATTTCTGGTGACACTTGCAAAACCAGCACAACGCCACGAGGCCCAAAAACCTCACTTTTGCCATACCACTCCACCTCCGCTCACAATCTAGAGAAGCGAGGGTTTGCCGCCACGAACAGGGGCAGACCAAGCCAATTCCGCCTCTCCAGCTTCTGCAGCTCCCGACGCTGTCTACAATGCCAACATAGACCCCTCGCCACATCACCAACATCATGACTGACTCGACCTCGACCAACGGCCCCGGCCCTAGCGCCGCTGTGCTCGACCCTGTCGCGACGAGAGTTGCACTGGCCACCTCGTCGACATCCAGCCGTATTGCCCAGCTGCGCTCGATTGACGACAAGATCTCCTCTGGCAGTGAGTCCCATGTGTGGTGGATTGGTGCTTTGAAGATTAGACGAGCTTGAGACTTCAGATGGCCATGGGATGCAATGCAAGACAATTGCTAACAAAGTAGACCTCGAGCCAGCAGCTATTGCCAAATTCCTCCCCATTATGTTCTGGACCCATGCCTCATACGAAGACCGCCCATCTAGACGCGCCGTCCAAAAGTGCCTTATCTCGATTTGCGACAAGAAGGAGCCAGCCCTGCTTACACCGCTTGTCAACGCCATCCGGACCGATGCCGTCAAAATCAACACTTCAGTGGCAAGCTCATTCACGCTTGTCGAGTGGTGCAGCATTCTAATGCAGCACCTGGCCGGCACCGAGCTGTGGGACAAGGTCAGCAAGGACGTGTTGACTGCCCAGGCCAATGCCCTCGAGAAGTGCACACGCGACTCTGTCCGGCCAAGCGTCGCCCACTCGGCCCTTGTCATTGCCCGTCGCGGCTTCCGCAAGCTTGTGTCTCTTGACAGCACGCGCGAGAAGGCCATCAACGAGGCCGTACAGCTGCTTGCGGCCAAGGGCACAGCGCCCACTGCACGCAATGCCGTGTTCCTGGGTGTCATCGCCGGTGTCTCGGCCCGCAACGCCAAGGCCAAGCCCATCTTCGAAGCTATCAAGCCACAATACTTTGAATTCTATACCCGCGAAATCACCGTCTCCAAAACACCGCTTACTAGCAACATCGCCGGTGGCCTGCACGACTTCTTTGCTTCCTTTGTTACGCTCGATGAACTCGATACCATCGTCATGCCCGCGCTGAAGAAGGGATTGCTGCGTGCCCCAGAAATTGTCCTTGACGACCTCATTACGCCACTCGTCAATTCTCTTCCCAAGACCTACGACCTCTCTACGATCCTGAAAGAGCACCTGGCAACGCCCTTGCTGTCCAACGTCAAGTCC
Organism: Ophiostoma novo-ulmi subsp. americana; assembly: GCA_029298975.1. Classification (NCBI taxonomy): domain Eukaryota; kingdom Fungi; phylum Ascomycota; class Sordariomycetes; order Ophiostomatales; family Ophiostomataceae; genus Ophiostoma; species Ophiostoma novo-ulmi. The sequence continues at coordinate 1,741,967 of JANSMA010000003.1, read as the reverse complement.
AGCAAAGAGGCTGTCCGCAACGGCACCCTGACGGCTTTCCGTGCCCTTGCTGCCCGCTGTACCGACCTGGACGTCGTTGCAAAGGTTATCGACGAGACCCTCACGCCCCTGCAAACCAGCAAACTTACTACCCCCGAGCACCGCATTATCCACTCTCAGATCCTGGATGCTCTGCCAAAATCCGAGGCATCAGCCGCCAAGGTCGCTTCTGGTGTCGCAACGGCAGCAGCCAAGGAGGGTAACGAGGCAGCACTCACAGCTGAGGCTGCTACACTTACCAAGAGCATTAAGATTATTCTTCAGGGCTCGGCCGACGTGCCCAAGCCAGTTTCGGACGCTTTTGTTAAGGGCCTGGCCGACAAGAAGGCACCTTCTCGCCGCATCTGGATCATCTCTTCTGGCGAAGCACTCTACAACGCCATCAAGGCCTCCAAGGGCGAACTATCTAGCAGTGTGACCAAGTTTACCGAGGCCGTGCTGCCTTCTCTTCTTACTGTCTACGCCGACGTCGTCGCCAATCCCTCTGCTGCCGCACAAAGTGGCTTGGTTACAGGTGGCCTCGTCGTCTGCGGCATCGCACCGCTGTTATTCAAGGACGCATTCGGTGCTCTCGCCGACCTATCCAAGAAGTTCTCTCTGAAGAAGCAGTGCCTCGTCCTTGAGCCAAAGCCATCCTTCCTCCTGAGCCCAAGGATTTACACAAAGCTCACTGCCGACGACGATATTCGGTGGCTCTACCGCGCACTGGTGGCCGCCTTCTCTGGCCTGACGAGCGACACAGAATCTGCTGTCAACATCTCCTGGGCCAACGCCTATATCTTTGCCGCCACATCTGCCACCAGCAGCGCTTACCTGCGCAAGGAGGCTATCGCAGCACTAACAGAAATCTACCTCCAAAACCCCAGCCAAGCCTCGGGCGCTATCATGGCTGGCCTCTGGAACTGGCTCGAGGCTCTGAATAGCGGCGACAAGGAGAGCGCTTCTGTTTTGTCAAAGTCACAAAACGCACAGCTTCTCCCTCTTTTGGGTGCCATCTGCCGCCGGTCTAACGAGTTCGTTAAGGCAACTGGCAGCGAACCTGAGAGAAACCTCCTCGAGGCGCAAATGTGCTCCCTTGTTGTCCTGGCCCGCTCGGTTCTTATTCCGTCGAGCAGCTGGATTGAGCTGTGTTTGCGTGTCGAGGTTGACCCGGGCAGTCTTGCCCAGCATCACGAGAAACTGTTGTTGGACGAGATTGCAGCGAGAACCCAGCTGACACAGACCTCTACTGCGATCAAGACCGCCGCGTACGAGGCTGCCGCTGAGCTCGTTTTCGTCGCTCCTGAGAAGATGGCTCCCCGCATCGTCGAGCTCATCCAGAACGACTTGAACACAGAGGAACTCAAGACTGTTGGCCCCGTCGAGGCTGCCATTTTCCGGACACCAGAAGGCACCACCTTTGTCGATGTTCTGGCCAAGAAGGCCAGCAGCCTTCCCAGCAAGAGCAGCAAGGACTACGACGTGCTCAAGTGGGAAGAGGAGCTGCGGGCTCAGTTGGCTGCCAAGAAGGGCTCCCAGAAGAAGCTTACTGCCGACGAGACCGCCAAGGTCAACGCACAGCTGAAGAAGGAGGCTGGTATCCGCGAGAAGATCCGTCTTCTCGAGGCCCGCCTGCTCCGCGGCTTTGGTGTTATCCGCAGCCTTGCTACCGGTCCCCCAACGGATGCTACTCAGTGGATGGGCCCTGCCATCAAGGCTCTTCTCGATGCTATCGAGGCTGGCGCATGCTCAGTCACTGGTGACGCTGCTCCCTTGGCACTTATCACATGTGCTGACCGTGTTTCTAGCCGTCTGGGTGCCCTGCGGCCGTTCATTGGTGCTGCCATTCTCCGCGCACACGACGTCATCTCTCTACCCGACAGCTACCAGGAGGAGCCCTTAGCTGACCTCATCACCCGTGTCCTGTACCGTCTGCGTTTTGCCGGCGAGCAGCGTCCCTTTGATAGCGTGTCCCTGATCTATTTCCTCCCCCTTCTTCTACTGGTGCTTGACAAGAGCGGTTTCGCTGACGCAGCCGAGGATCGCGATACCCAGGTGGTGTTGGCCATTGAGATTCTCTCCTTCCACACCGATGTCTGCGCTAACGAAGCAATTCCCCGTTCCGATCTCCTGTCATCACTTATTTCGTCCATGCAGAACTACAGCCAGCACTACAAGGTCATCAAAGACTGCTTCTCCGATATGGTACGCTGCATCGCCCCTAACATTAACCTGGATGAGATTGCCATTCTTGCCAAGGGCATTATCGTTCCCCAGGCAAGCGTCCGGTCCACCGTGCTACAGTCCATCAGTGCCGAGGTCGACATGAGCGAGCTGGCCACGTCCGAAGAGGTGTGGCTGGCCTGCCATGACGATATTGAGGAGAATGTCGATGTCGGTCACGAGATCTGGGAGGAGAGCGAGTTCAAGGTGTCTGAGGATCTCCCCGAGAGAACCCTGCCCTACCTCGAGAGCAAGGATGCTCAGCTCCGCCGCGCTGCTGCACGTGCTCTGGCCGAGTCTATCTTGGTTCTCAAGTCGTCCAAGATCTTTGACGCCATCACTGAGAAGCTCCGCTCGTCCTACACGGAGCTGTCCAAGCCTCGTGTTGCCAAGTTGGACGAGTACGGCATGCCCCGGAAAATGGACCTTTCCGACCCCTGGGAGGCCCGTCACGGTATTGCTGCCGCTTTCAGAGAGCTGGTGCCCAACCTGGACAAGAACCAGGTTGAGCCTTTCCTGCACTTCTTGATCGAGCAGGGCCCTCTGGGTGACCAGAACGGCACTGTCAGACAGGAGATGCTAGAGGCTGCCATCAAGGCTATTGAAGTGCACGGCAAGCCCATTGTTGCCAAGCTGATGCAGACTTTTGAGAAGACGCTGTCCGCCCCCGACAAGAACTCGGATGCCGCTGACCGTGTCAACGAGGCTGTGATTATCATGTACGGTGCCCTGGCCCGCCACCTGAAACAGGGTGACGCCAAGATCCCCGTTGTCATCGAGAGACTGCTGGCCACGCTCAGCACACCCTCGGAGACGGTTCAGTATGCAATTGCAGAGTGCCTGCCCCCTCTGGTCCAGACATGCGGCGACAAGTCTGCAAAGTACTTTACGCAGATGCTCGATGTCCTGCTGAGCTCCAAGAGCTATGCTGGCCAGCGCGGTGCCGCCTACGGTCTTGCTGGTCTCATTCTGGGCCGTGGTATCAACGTCCTCAAGGACTACCGCATCCTGTCTACGCTCACTGGTGCCATGGAGAACAAGAAGGAAGCCAACCAGAGAGAGTCTACGCTGCTCGCTTACGAGCTGATGTCGACCATCCTCGGCCGTCTGTTTGAGCCCTACGTCATTCAGATTGTGCCCCAGCTCCTCGCCGGCTTTGGTGACGCCAACCCCAACGTCCGTGATGCTTCCCTTGCAGCTGCCAAGGCCTGCTTCGCCAAGCTGAGCTCTTTTGGTGTCAAGCAAATTCTCCCGACGCTTCTGGATGGTCTCGATGACACCCAATGGCGAAGCAAGAAGGGTGCATGCGACCTGCTCGGTGCCATGGCCTACCTTGACCCTGCACAGCTAGCCCTCAGCCTGCCCGAGATCATCCCGCCTCTGACGGCTGTTCTCAACGACAGTCACAAGGAGGTGCGGTCCGCCGCCAACAAGAGCTTGAAGCGCTTCGGTGAAGTCATCAACAACCCCGAAGTCCGCAGTCTTGTCGACGTCCTGCTCAAGGCCCTCAGCGACCCTACCAAGTACACCGACGACGCACTCGATGCCCTTATCAAGATCAAGTTTGTGCACTACCTTGATGCCCCCTCGCTGGCCCTTGTCAGCCGCATCTTGCAGCGCGGTCTGGGTGACCGTTCCAACACCAAGCGCAAAGCCTCGCAGGTCATTGGCAGTCTTGCCCATCTTACCGAGAAGAAGGACCTTGTTGCTCACCTGCCGGTTCTCGTGGCAGGTCTCAAGGTGGCCGTTGTCGACCCTGTGCCCACAACTCGTGCTACTGCATCGCGTGCTCTGGGTTCACTCGTGGAGAAGCTGGGCGAGGACTCGCTGCCTGACCTTATTCCCGGTCTTATGCAGACCCTCAAGTCAGACACAGGTGCTGGCGACCGTCTGGGTTCGGCCCAGGCACTGTCCGAGGTCCTTGCTGGCTTGGGCACCACGCGGCTGGAGGAAACTCTACCGACCATCCTGCAGAACGTCGAGTCGTCCAAGCCTTCGGTGCGCGAGGGTTTCATGTCGCTTTTCATTTTCTTGCCCGTGTGCTTCGGCAACAGCTTTGCCGCCTATCTGGGCAAGATCATCCCTCCTATTCTTGCTGGTCTGGCCGACGACGTCGACTCAATCCGCGAAACTGCTCTCCGTGCTGGTCGTCTGCTGGTCAAGAACTTTGCGACCCGCGCTGTGGACCTGCTGCTGCCCGAACTCGAGCGCGGTCTTGCCGACAACAGCTACCGCATTCGTCTCAGTTCCGTGGAGCTTGTTGGTGATCTTCTGTTCAACCTTTCTGGCATCAGCTCTAAGCAAGAGATGGAGGATGGCGAGATGGAAGAGGACGCCGTTCGTGAAGCCGGTGCCACGCTGCGCGAGGTGCTGGGTGAGGAGAAGCGTGACAAGATTCTGTCTGCCCTGTATATTTGCCGCTGCGATACATCTGTGGCTGTGCGTGCAGCTGCCATCAGTGTCTGGAAGGCCCTGGTGTCGAGCCCGAGAACACTCAAGGAGCTTGTTCCTACCCTTACGCAACTTATTATCCGCCGCCTGGGTAGCGCCAACATGGAGCACAAGGTCATTGCCAGTAATGCACTGGGTGAGCTGATCCGCAAGGCGGGCGACAACATCCTGCAGACCCTGCTGCCAACGCTGGCCGAGGGCCTGAAGACATCGACCGACTCAGACGCCAAGCAGGGTATCTGCCTTGCTCTCAAGGAGCTTATTGCGTCTGCTGCACCCGAGTCGCTCGAGGATCACGAGACCACGCTCATCTCGATCGTGCAGTCTGCCCTCACCGACTCGGATGAGGACGTGCGCGAGGCCGCTGCCGAGGCATTCGACTCGCTCCAGCAGGTCATTGGCAAGCGTGCTGTTGACCAGGTCATGCCTAGCCTGTTGCACCTGCTGCAGAATGAGGAAGAGGCCGACAACGCCCTGGCTGGTCTGCTGACGCTGCTCACAGAGACATCGCGGTCCAACATTATCCTGCCCAGCCTGATTCCGACCCTTATTGCACCCCCCATCTCTGCATTCAACGCCAAGGCCCTGGCCTCGCTGTCGCGTGTCGCTGCTGGTGCGATGAACCGCCGTCTGCCCAACATTGTCAACTCACTCATGGACAACATTATCAATTGCGGCGAGGATGAGCTGCGCAAGGATCTGGACGCATCCTTTGACACTGTCATTCTGTCGATTGACGACCACGACGGCCTGAACACTGTAATGAACGTGATGCTGCAGCTTCTGCGCCACGAGGACCACCACAAGCGTGCGGCTACTGCCCGCCACATGGCTACGTTCTTCGCACAGGCTTCGGTCGACTACTCGCGCTACTACCAGGATCTGATCCGCGCACTGTTGATCTCGTTTGACGACCGTGACAAGGATGTGGTCAAGTACTCGTGGGCCGCCCTGACCGAGTTCACCAAGAAGCTCAAGAAGGAGGAGATGGAGGCCCTGGTCGCATCAACACGCCAGACGCTGCTCATGGTTGGTACTGCCGGCACAAACCTGCCTGGTTTCGAGCTTCCCAAGGGTATCAACGCGATCCTGCCCATTTTCCTGCAGGGTTTGATGAACGGTACAGCCGACCAGCGGACAACTTCTGCGCTGGCCATCTCGGACATTGTTGACCGGACCAGCGAGGCGGCACTCAAGCCGTTTGTCACCCAGATTACTGGTCCTCTCATTCGTGTGGTGACGGAGCGGTCGACCGATGTCAAGTGCGCAATCCTGCTGACGCTCAACAACCTGCTAGAGAAGATGCCGATGGCTCTCAAGCCCTTCCTGCCTCAGCTGCAGCGCACATTCACCAAGTCGCTGGCAGACACCACAAGCGAGCTGCTGCGGTCGCGTGCGGCCAAGGCACTGGGTGCAGTGATCAAGTACACACCGCGTATCGATCCCCTGATTGCCGAGCTTGTTACTGGATCCAAGACGACGGACACTGGTGTCAAGAACGCCATGCTCAAGGCATTGTTCGAGGTTATTAGCAAGGCAGGTGCCAACATGGGCGAGCCATCGCGCGCGGCCGTGTTGGGTCTGATCGATATGGACTCGGACGTGCACGACGATGAGATGGCGATTACCAACGCGAAGCTGCTCGGTGCACTGGTCAAGAACGTCAACGCTGAGGCTGCACTGGGTCTGTTGAAGAACCGTGTGCTGGCACCTACGCCCAACAACGCGTCGGTCCTGGCCCTCAATGCTGTTCTTCTGGAGTCGCCTGAGATTCTGTTTGAGAGCGAGCTGGCCGAGACGCTGCCCGGCTACCTATCGCATGGCATGGTTAACAAGACGCCGTTTATTGCGGACAACTTTATCCTGGGCACAGGCAAGTACCTGCTAAGCCAGCAGCCCAAGACGTTTGAGGACACCAAGGAGATCTTTGAGACGCTGGCCAAGATCATCCCGCCCGGCGCTGCTGCCGACTCGCGTCGCCTGTCGCTGGTGCTGATCCGCACTCTGGCACGCGTGCACCCCGACATGGTGCGTCCTCACCTGCCGCTGCTTGCACCGCCCGTTTTCGCATCGGTGCGCGATCTCGTGATCCCGGTCAAGCTGTCGGCTGAGGCTGCTTTCATGGCGCTCTTTGACGTCATTGAAGAGGAGACCAAGGTGTTTGACAAGTACATGGCGGGCCCTTCGGCGGCGGAGCTGCCGCCTGCAACGAAGCGCGTGATGGGTGACTACTTTAAGCGCGTGACGATGCGTCTTGCTACGCAGGCACGCGAGAGACGTGATGCTGAGGGCGGCACTGGCGGCCTCGGCCTGTTTGATGACGAGGTCGAGGATGAACGCGAGATCTGGAGTGTCGGCAAGGTGGATGTCGGCGCGGATGTGTTTGGCAAGGAGTAAATTCGATATTCTGTATTTGTTGGTAGAAGTTAAAAGTGTTGATTTAGCGTATATTAAAAGCATTTCAATAAAGTATATTTTGGATTTTATTATTCGATAATGATATTATATTATATGTTGATTATGTTGATTATGTTGATTTCGATTTTCACGTTTGTGATGCGATGACGCTCAGAATATAGTGGAATTAGCTGTATTACATCATCCATCCTGCTACCCCGCTAGCCAATGATAGCTCGGCTTTTAGTAGGTAGTTTGCTTGGTATATTCTCATCGCATCACCACCAAAAACTTGCTGTTGACAAATCAAGACATATCACACAAAATGCTCGCACGCACATCAAGAGTAGGTTCTTGAGGTCACTTCTGCTCGCTTCTTCATGTCTATAAGTGTCTAACAATCTAGCAACTCCTCCGCCGGCCGGCATCGGCCTTCACGGCCCCATCCGTCGCCATCGCGGCCCGGTTCTCGACTGCCACCCCGGCTCCTCGTCGGCCAACACTCGCCCTGCAGCCTTGCAAGGTCACATCCCCTATCCAGTCCGCCGCCGTCGCTGCGTCTATCTTTGGCCAGCGCAGATTCATTGCCGACCACACCCGCGAGGCCATTGACCGCGCCGTGCACTCGGCGCCCGTGGTGCTGTTCATGAAGGGCACGCCCGAGCTGCCGCAGTGCGGATTTTCGCGCGCAGCGATCCAGGTGCTGGGTCTGCAGGGCGTCGACCCCGAGAAGTTTGCAGCATTCAACGTGCTGGAGGATGCCGAGCTGCGGGCGGGTGTCAAGGAGTACTCTGACTGGCCTACGATCCCGCAGCTGTACGTCGACAGCGAGTTTGTGGGCGGCTGCGACATTCTGATTGCGATGCACCAGAGTGGCGAGTTGGCCAAGCTTTTTGAGGAGAAAAAGGTGCTCATTGCTGCCGGCGAGGGTGAGGCCGAGGCCGAGCCTGAGAAGAAGGAGTAGAAGGATTTCTAAGAAAGCAAAAGATACACTTTGGGGAAGAAGAGTAGATAGACCGTGTACAGATATGATTTACGCAATACCATCTCTTGACTTTTTGATTATTGGATGATTGGATGATTGGATGATTGGATGATTGGACATGGTTGGACTACAATTGTTTGAATTATTTGCATTATTAATCTATCACTCGACCCCTACAAAGGATAGGCAGCACCATCACCGCGCTGGTCGCTGCCGGCGGACCACAGGCCGATGTCCTCGACAGGGTCCTTGGTCCAGCGAATGATCTGGCCACGGCCAAAGAGAGCACGCCCCCTGTTGGTGACGACGTGCACATCGTGGCCGAGCTTCTTGAGTCCGTCGACGGTCTCGGCAGGCATGCCCTCTTCGACCGACACAAACGGCGCAAACACATCGCCCTCGTCAGGCATACCCGAGCCAATGCACACGCGAGGGGCATCCAGAGCCTGCTGAGGGTTCAGGCCGCCGACAAGCTGGCCCAGCAGCGTCTGCACATGGCCCTGCGGCTGCATGAATCCACCCATGACACCAAACACGGAGAAGAGCGAGCCATCCGACTGGTTCGTCACAAGACCGGGAATGATGGTGTGGTAGGGACGTTTCCGCGGTGCAATCACATTGGGGTGGCGTGCATCGAGGCTAAAGTTGCCGCCGCGGTTCTGTAGCGTGAAGCCACAGCCCTTGGGCACGATGCTGGTGCCAAAGCCGCCATAATTGGAGTTGATAAAGGAAATGGCGTTACCCTCAGAGTCGGACACGGCAAAGTAGACCGTATCGCTGCTCTGCCACGCGGGCGAGCGGAAGGGTGTCTTGAAGGGCGACGACTCGTCGGGAGCGCCGTGGTCGAGATGACCGGCAACGGTGTCGGCACGGAACAACTTGGCACGCTCGGCAAGGTATTCGGGCGACAGAAGACCAGACACGGGGACCTTGATCTCGTTGGGGTCGCCGACGAACCAGTTGGCATCGGCGAAGGAGATGCGCAGGGCCTCGATGATGGTGTGCAGGTAAGGTGCGGTGTTGAAGTCGTCGGGGCCAAACTGGGGCACGGTACCGCTCTTTTGCAGCTCCTGGATGATGCCGAGGGCCATGAGAGCAATAATACCCTGGCCGTTGGGCGGGTGTTCCCAGACCTCGACACCGTCCTCTTTGCCGGAACCGTACTTGATCGAGATGGGCTCAACGGGTTCTGAGCCCAGCTGCAGATGATGCTCGAGGTCGGACAGTTCCTGACGGCCGCCGAGGCTCTGGACGACTTCGATGATGGCTTCGGCAATGCGGCCAGTGTAGAAGCCCTTCTTGCCTTCCTCGGCGAGTGTGCGGAACGTGCGCGCCAGTGTCGGGTTCTTCATGATCTCGCCCGCGCGCGGTGCACGGTAGCCGTCGGCGGCCTTGGGGTCCTTCTTGAGCCACTCGGCAAAATTGGGCGATGCCGCACGCAGAAGCTTCTCGCCGCGTTGCCACTGTTCTATTAGTTTTGTAATAATGATAAAAGATGTAGAGAGTGAAACCTACGTGGTATGCAGTGAGCTCGGACACGGGGTAACCCTCCTCGCCGAGAGCAATAGCAGGTGCCAGAATGTCCGACAAGCTGAGCTTTCCGCTGCCAAACCTCTCAACGGTATCGACCCAGCCAGCAGCCGCGCCCGGAACGGTAACGGCATGCACGCTTGTGAGAGGGATCTTGTCCGAAAACTTGAATTCGGCAGACAGACCGAGGTCTGCACGGATTTGCTCGAGGGTGTACTTGTTGCCGGAGCGGCCAGAGCCGTTGAGGGCCGAGACCTTGCCGGTCTTTGCGTCGTAGTAGAGGCAGAACATGTCGCCACCAATGCCGGTCGAGCAGGGCTCTGTCAGGTTGAGGCCGGCAGCCACAGCCACAGCTGCATCAGCACAGTTGCCGCCGCGTTGGAGCACATCGATACCACACCTTGCAGCTAACGGCTGGGTACAGGCGACGATGCCCTTTGTGCTGTGGACGACGCTGCGCCGGCTAGCAAACTTCTGGAAGACATCGGACGGGCCGGGGAAGACGGAAGCTGTTTCGCGGGGCATTTTTGCGATCGGGGCAGATGTCTGGGATGTATGAGATGTATGGGTGTAGATGTATGGGGTGTATGAGATTTATGAGAAGTATGAGATAACAAAGAAACCTGGCCCAGAGATTAGATAGGTTAAGCACAGCTATCTATGTCTCAAGAAGGAAAACTCGAATAGATAGAACTGAGGAAGCTGATGAAGCTGTCAGGGACGGTGATCGCCGAGGAGCGTGGATATATAACTTGATTCTGCGCCTTTATCGGCTTGCTTTACTAGATGGAGCACACCACGTTTAATACCACCCAAAGACCCGCGGGATGTCAGTCATATATATATCTTGCGAGTTCTACGATCGGCATGAGATAGCAACACAACACAAGCTCTACTCATATGCGCGTGCGGTCCCGAGAGCGGAGGTTTTAGTCAGCCGAGGAAGAGGAAGGTGCGATATTACCCCCCTCATACCAAGAGAAATGCCGGCGGATGTCGCAACGGCGCTTACTCCGCTAGCCTTTTGGGGTATCGGATTATGTAATAGCTGTAGGTGTAGACGTTTGTGTGCTGTTTGTATTTGTAAATAAGTATATTTATACAGAATTTACTCTTATTTAGCCTCTATCTGCTCGTCCATCTGACCAAATACATCAACCATCTCGTCGTCTCGTCATGTCGTCGTCGGAGAGGTGCAGTCCTCCCCAGTAATAGAGTGTAATTGAGGAGTAATAGCCGGGAGCGGGGACTAACACGCTGAACGCTACAGGCACTATCCGACCATCCAGTAGCATTACAGGCATTAAACAGGAAAGATTGCCAATTCGGGCATGCGCTAAGCCGTTGCTCATAATTATTTTAAATGCAGGTTTAATTGGTAATTAAATTGCGGAGAAAAAAGTTGAGATCGAACTCCAAGACGACAGCTTGAACCAGCTTGACCTGTGGTAGTGACGACATTTACAGTTCCTCAATTCCACCATGTTTGCTGCACCATGGGTATGCCGACAATGCGCTCGGACAGCACTCATCCGACGTCCAACGCGTCCATCACTACACCCAGCATGGCCCCAACGGCAGACCGGCGTCGTGTTGTCAAATCCTCTGCCGCGCCGGCGACTCTTCTCCGATATCCCCCCCGTCTTGCTTGAGCGCGCACGGCGCATGTCGGCTGAACATGCAGCACTCAAGACGGCGCTCGAGACCGAGTTTGACACCAAGCAGGCCAAGCGCGCCGGCGAAATCCAGGATGTAGCACAGGCCTTGAGCGACTGGGAAGAAGCCCAAGCATCGGCCGACGAGCTGCGCACAATGGCCGCGGCCAAAGATGAGGACGCCGAGCTGCGACAGCTGGCACGCGACGAGCTCAAGGCAACAGAAGAAACACTGGCCGAGTTGAGTCGGAAACTGTCGGTGGCTTTGACGCCCAAACACCCGTTTGGCGACATGCCGTGCCTCGTCGAGTTCCGGCCCGGTCCCGGTGGTCTTGAGGGCCGTTTCTTTACCGACTCGCTGCTGCGCATGTACCAAAACTACTGTGCACGGCACGGCCACCGTGTGCGTGTGGTCAAGTATGAAGTGTCTGACGCCGTCGGCGACACAGGCCCGGCCGGCGAGATGCCGCTGCAGGAAGCCGTGCTGGAAATCACAGACAACGGCGCCTACGACCGGTTCCGCGGCGAGGCCGGTATTCACCGCGTCCAGCGCGTACCGGCGACAGAGAGCAAAGGCCGCACGCACACAAGCGCGGCCGCCGTATGGGTGCTGCCGTCGTTTAGCGACGCCACGGACACGACAGATACCGACGACCCGGACAGTCTGTTCTATATCAACCCGGCCGAGGTGCGCACAGAAACAATGCGCGCGCGCGGTGCCGGCGGCCAGCACGTCAACAAGACGGAGTCGGCGATCCGGCTGACACACATTCCGTCGGGCACTGTGGTGTCGATGCAGGACTCGCGGTCGCAGCACCAGAACCGCGACGCGGCATGGAAGATTCTGCGAGCGCGGATAGCCGAGCGGCGGCGCGAAGAGCGCGAGGCAGAGGCGCGACGGCTGCGTGACTCGGTGCTGTCCAAGTCGCAGGTGACGCGGTCGGACAAGATCCGGACGTACAACTACAGCCAGGACCGGGTGACTGATCACCGGTGCGGCTTGGATGTGCACAACCTGCCGGACGTGATGAACGGCGGCGAGTCGCTGGACCGGATCTTTGAGGCAGTCTGGGGCTGGCAGCGCGAGCGGGATGTCGAGACGGTGCTGGCTGAAGAGACAGCCGCTGCAGCAGCCAAGACATCAAAAAAGTAGACTCTCTCCAGAGAAGAGGCTACACTGGTTGGTGGTCATGGAATCTCTACTGGCTTGGATATATGGAATCATGTACATTATGGGTTACGACTGGATAGACAAAAGACAATACAGCATGAGATGGCATATCTCGTTATCTTACTAGGATGAGTCTACGTTGTGGTTTGATGCTTATGAAGTACATCTGACACTGCTAATCTGCACTTTGACGTCGGCAGTTGGTGACATGCACGGCGCATGAGGGATGAAGGATAAGAATGGAGGAATGGAAGCGCGGCGAGGGATAGGACTGCATGACATGACGGCGGTGGGCAGCTGGAGCAAGACTGATGCAAACAGTAGGGTCCCCATCATGTCATCTGTCTCCTCGTCATCCTACTATCACGGGTCGTCTACGGCACATCATCGGATTCTTCTCCTATCCAATAGCCATCCGTGCCACGCTTCCAGTCTTCTTCACCCCATTCAGTCTATTAACTCTATTCAACACCTCTTTTACTCGCCCCTTGTTATTCATCATCTCAAATCCTGTTTCTTATTTCTTACTTTTCGTCCAGGTCTGTTGTCTAACTAAGCATGTCGTGGCAATCGCTGTTGGTTGGCACAGATAACCTTATCCCATCGTCTCGTCTACGTCTTCTCCAGCCTATTCAACCCCTATCTAGTCAGTCCCCGGCTGCCTTCCTTTGTCCTTGCATCTCAAACCCTGTTTTATATCTACACAGCTGTCACGGTTGGCTGCTCACAAGCTTATTGTTGTGTGCTTGCTGCTGTTGGTCAGCTCGATGTCGTCTATTTAGTGGCTCGCCCTTGGAGCCTTGGCGTTGGTGTAGCACCTTGCCTTGCCATCTGCATGCTGCCTTGCGTTACGTTTACTCGCCTTACCCTTGACTCTATTCTTATTATTCTTTATTATTCTTATTATTTTTATTATTCTTTAAACGCCGACTAACCTAGATCCCGTCTCCCTTCCCGGTCTTATTCACATCGATATTCCGTAATGGATGTGCCGATCATTGAGGTGTAGGTAGACTCGCTTGCATGGTAGGTTATTTCTGCTCAAGAAATTGTTTTATAACTGTGAAGTTTCTATTTTGTTTTGTTTTTATTTCATCAAAATATAAAAGGTTGGTTTGTTTTCAAGTTTCATTTTTTTAATTGAAATTTTAATTGATTTATTCAATCTATTTCTTATTCACATCAATTTATAATTTAGAATGTAAACAACATGTACAGAGTAAATAGCATAAAAATATGCATTCAACTCTCAACTATCATCATTGATATCAATTATTACTCAACGATATACTCTTCAACCAGTTTCGTTTTCGTCTCGTCTTTGCTCAATGTTCGTATTCATCGCATTCCCTCAAGAAGACTCCTCTTCTAACCAACTTCCGAGAATGGTAGGTGATAGTGCTGATCCCTTTCTCTATCTTCTCTCCTCTTTCTGCTATATTGTCTTTTTGATTTCTGCTTTTTGCTTTTTGCTTTTTGCTTTCTGCTTTCTGCTTTTCGCTGTTCTGCCTTTTCCTTTGCTTCTCTTCGCCCTGCCAAAGAATCACTGCGGGGCTGATAGTGCACTCGGTGCTGTAGACCTGTTCCACTATGCTATCCTTCTCTGCCGGCTTGCAGGGATCTCTTCGTCTTTCCTTCCCTACCTTCCGAGTCAATGCTAGAAGCTTATTTTCTCTAGGCAGCCTAACCACTTTGAACCAGCATCGTCGCTCCTTCCGTTTGATAGAATTTACTAGAGTCAATGGGCCAATGCATGAATCGATCATTTCCTATGTGCTTGCCTAGTTTGTGGCTTGCTCGTTCATAATGCGCTCCTGCCTATCTCGAATGTAATGTCATCAGGGAAGGAGCAACCAAAGTCAACCTTATTCCTGCCGTTTCTCTACTCAGTACCTCTCATATTCCCTGTTGTGTGCGCCGTGCTTCCGCTGGCTGTTGTAATCGTCGTCCTTCTTTCCTAATCCGGTGAATGAGTCTACGCGAAATGCATCTCGGGAGAAGCCATTTGTGCTTATGTAAGTAGATGAGAAATGAGCACAAAGAATCAGAGATTAAACTCGAATGCCATCAACCGATGCGAGCGAGATACTAGTATTCAAAAACTAGAAACAAGTGGGTCTCCACTTGCAAGCGCCCCAATCACTTACACCGGAGATCTGTTGATCGAGTCTCGTCGTACAAGGACGGGATGATTATATCTGGTGAGACTCATCATCGTAGAGCAGCAAGAGCAGAAATGGGGACTCTACAGGCAATATATCCGATGCTTTCCGTGTTGAGAGTGGTTGCTGCCATCACTCGCTCTTTCCTCTTTCCTCTTTCCTCATTTTGCATTGCATTCTGTCGCTTTCCTATTTCTCGTACCCATGTCGATCGTCGAGCCCCAAAAAGGCAGGTCCGTTCTTTCCTCTATGCTTATTTGCAATCTGTACCGTTGTATCTTTCTGCGCGTATTCCACTCTGAATGTACCTCTCCTGCTTTCTCTATCATTTCCTGCTTCTTCTCTGTCTCTGTCACCGCAGGTACCTTTCGTAGATAGCCACGGTCTTTCCGTCACTGGCTGCACCTTCCTTTGTAAGCTGGTTTGGCTCCTTCTGTGTTGGCAAGCACCGACATCATGACATAGCTCCACGTGAGCTTTTTGGCCTCTTTTTGACCTCTTTTTGACCTCACTTTTTCTTCCTTAACCTCTCTCCCGATCTGCCCCATTTTCCACTCACCCATCTGATCCTCCCTCCTCGTCTGTCCACCCCGGCTCTTTAGCTATCTTTCTCAATTTCCACTCTACACAATACATCTTGTTCGGACGATCAACGGGCTGACCGTAGCACGGACACGCCGTCTCGTCATCTGGTCTTCCCTTCACCTCTTATTCTACTCATCCCAGCTATTTTAGCCATCTTACATTCTACATTCCCTTATTCTACATTCTACTCGCATCTCATTGTGCATAGCTAGCTTCTCGGCTTGCCGTCTCTCTGCTCTTCACGTACCCTCCCGTCCAAGATCGTCCCTCGTTCCTCGACTCGTCCCGGCTGCCGGCTTCGTGAAACATCCCCGGCACTTGTCTTGGTCTGTATTCTGTCATACCACTTGAACATATTGATTTACACTACTATACATCAAGATAGTACTATCAGCTGTAATACTTTGAGACTCTTGTCTACCATATTACCATTACGCACAGGTACTTTTTCTGCATCCTTATCCGCCTCCACCCATTTCTCCCTCAACTGTCAACTCCTCTTCTCCTCTCAAAGGACATGGGTGTTTGCCCAAGTCAACGATAACCTTATCCTACAGTGGTCTTGGCGGATCGACGCTTGTATTTTGTATTTTTGTATTTCTGTATTCTAGTTTACATCTACTTATATCATATATACCCCCTCTGCCTCTTCTTCTTTCTCTTCGTTTCTTTTTCCTCTTCTTTTTTTCTTCTTCTACTCTTTTCTTCTTTTCTTCCCCTTCTCTTCTCTCCTCACCCCCCTCTCTACCCCTTCTCAATCATCGTATCCTACCTCATCATGCGTTGCGATACTTTGCTCCTGTCGGCGGCTTTCGCCTCTGTCGCCTCGGCTGCTGGCCGTAGCTTGCAGCATGTCGGCCGCATGGCTGACGATCGTCTTGCCGCCATGTACGACAACGTCGCCAGAGGGTTTCCCACCTTTACTGAGCACACTGACGAGCACCTCACTAAGCGGTCCAACTTCCAGTTCCTGACCAACAAGACGGAAAAGTTCTCTGTCAACGGCACTGGCATCCCCGATGTCGACTTTGACGTCGGCGAGTCTTACGCCGGCAACCTGCCCATCACCAGCGACCCGACAGACCCCAACCAGCTTTTCTTTTGGTTTTTCCCTTCGACAAATCCGGATGCCTCCAAGGAGATTGTCATCTGGCTCAACGGTGGTGTAAGCCTCTCTCTCTATACTATAACTGTTGACAGTAAACTAACCAATCGCCCAACAGCCCGGTTGCTCGTCTCTCGAGGGTCTGTCTCAGGAAAACGGCCCTTTCCTCTGGCAATACGGAACCTTCAAGCCTGCCAAGAACACTTGGTCGTGGCACAAGCTGTCCAACATTGTCTATATTGAGCAGCCCGTCGGTACTGGCTTTGCCACCGGCACACCCACTGCCACCAGCGAGGAGGATATTGCTCAGCAGTTCCTTGGTTTCTGGAAGAACTTTGTCGACACGTTTGCCATGCACGACTACAAGGTCTACATTGCCGGCGAGTCTTATGCGTATGTATAGCGCAAGCGGTCGTTCTTTTTGTCAAAATTGCCAGCTACTAACAAAACAGCGGCATGTACTGCCCGTACATTGCAAGCGCCATGATCGACGAGAACGACCCCAAGTACTTCAACGTCTCGGGCATGCTCATCTACGACCCCGTTATCGGCCCCAACGATATCCAGGGTCCCATTCCCACTGTTGCTTTTGTCGACTACTGGTCTGGCCTGTTCCCCTTCAACGACAGCTTTGTCGAGGACATCCACGCCCGTGATGCAAAGTGCGGCTACACCGACTACATGAACAAGTACCTCTCCTTCCCCCCTGCCGGTCAGCAGCCCACCATTCTGCCTGGCCAGGATAGCAACGGTGTTACCAGCGACGAGTGTGAGAACATTTTCTCGGACGTCGTCTATGCTGCTATTCTCGTCAACCCTTGCTTTGACGTCTACCAAGTCGCCACCACCTGCCCCCTGCTGTGGGATGTGTTGGGCTTCCCCGGAACCATATCTTACCTGCCTGACGGTGCCGAGATCTACTTTGACCGCGCCGACGTCAAGAAGGCCATCAACGCGCCGCCCAACATCACCTGGGCTGCGTGCTCCGACATTGAGGTCTTTGTTAATAACACCGACACCTCCGACGTCTCTGGCCTCAAGGTTCTGCCCCACGTCATTGACAACACCAAAAACGTCATTATCGCCCATGGCGCTCTGGACATGATCCTGCTGGCCAACGGTACCATTCTGGCCATTCAGAACATGACCTGGGGCGGCAAGATGGGCTTCCAGTCGCCGCCCACCGAGCCCCTGTACGTTCCCTTCCACGACGACCCCGTCGAGGGTTCCCTTGCCGGTAGTGGCGTCATGGGCACCTTCCACACGGAGCGTGGTCTTACATATGCGGGTGTTGCTCTGTCGGGTCACATGGTGCCGCAGTATGCCCCCGGCGTTGCCTACCGCCAGCTCGAGGTTCTGCTGGGCCGTGTTGATAGCCTGGACTCGATTGCCCCGTTCACTACCGACACCAACTTTACGCAGCCGGCCAGCGCTTCTGACCTGGGCGAGGGCAATGCCCCACAGGGTTATGCATCCAACTGGACGGTGTCGACGTCAGAGACGACCAACGCCACGACGGTCAAGACGAGCCCTGCTTCCAGGAGCATTGAGCTGTCTCTGGCCTCGCTGGTCGGTGCCCTGTTTGCCATCTTCTACCTGGCGTAAGTCATTACGTCAAGTTGAGCAGCATATAGTCCAAAACATTGTAAGATAGTTGTCCCTATAGTAATTGCAAACGTGTACCATTATGAAAGTTGAACCCTATGCGCTGTGATATACAACTTTAATTTATATGAATTTAATTGAAAACTATCATCTCGAATCAGCAATCTGGTTGATGATGTCATAGTGTATAGTTGCACAAAAAAGGGCCCAGTGTGATAGTGACTTGAACGAGTATCCATACTTGTGTGACGAGTATTGAAGTAAATGCACCATAAACAGGCAGTAAATCAACAAGGGTAAAGGACTTAAATCAAGTAAATTGTGAACAGTAAATAAATATAACGCCATGCTTGCCTTTTGGTACGGTTTCCAGGTTCCTTTTCGAGCTTTGACATCGGCTTCGAGCTTGTCCTCTGTTTTGATGAAATACAGAACAGTACAAGTAATAGTGACAATGAAATAGAAGAACAAAATAAAAATAACAAAACAGATGGAGATGGTCGTAGTACAGGTTGTGTGCCGCGAGAGGAAGACTCCCTTCAGTGGATTGGCCGTTCCTCAGCGCTGCGTGGCGCCAACATATGAAATAATAAACAAAGAGATAAAAAAATACAATTATCGTACGTCGTGATCGTTATAAATGACCGGCGAATGAGGTGATGACGAGTTGAGAGAATGTGCCAAATGGTGTCGTCGGGTTGCGTCGATGTGCGGGGTAGACTCGTATGGGAGCGAAGAGAGAGGAAAGACAAAACGGCGCGGGCGTTGATCGTCTCAAGTGGTAGTGTAGTACACCCGCCCTCTGCAGTCTTCAAGACATCAGACATCAATAGTCTCCAGAGTGCCCTCGACCGCTCGCCGGCGAAGCTCAAGCACTCCAATGATGCCCGTCTGGCCAAGCCGCTCCAAAATCATCCGCATGCCCTCGCGGCTCTTGCCCAGCTGGTCTTGCGTCTTGGTCGAGGCAATCGTCTCAATGCTGCGCTGGATGCCCTTGGCGCCGATGCCGCTAATCCAGCCAGAACTGAACCAGCCACCGGGTGCCGCACCGCCTGCGGACTCGACTTCCTGGTCGTGTTGTTGTTGTTGAAGCTGCTGCTGCTCTTGCTGCTGCTGCCGCTGCTGCTTGAAGCCCTGAATCTGCTGTTGGTACCGCTGCGTACCCTCCTGGATCCGTTCGCGGATGCGCTCGCCCAGGCGCGAACGGAAGACAACCGTGGTTTCAACACCGGTGGTAGTCAGAGCTGCATTCGACGGCTGGGTAGAGGCGACAGCCTGCAACGGCAGCTGCGTGACCTTGGTATTGTCGGGGTGAAACGCCACATATGTCTGGTGCTCAATCACAGAAAGGATGCCTGTAAAGTTGAGGTTGCGGCTCTCGGTGCGCATCCATCCCTCGCGCATATCGACAACGCTGGTCTCCAGAATGTATGATGCCTTGTCAGCCACGCCACCCGTCATGCTCGTCGGTAGGAGCTTAAGCACAGCTTTTGGCAATCTTGACTTTTTAAGGTGGATGCGAGTTGTATGAAGGCGGCCTGTTTCCGGGTCCAGCTGGCTGGAGATGGTGTCTGTGCTAAGTACATGCTGGGCAAAGGGGTTCAGCTTTGGCGAGCAGTACCGGAGGAAGAAGGCCAGCGTCACCGTCGGAAACGGGTGGGAGTATTCGAAGTTGGTGGTGTGTGTGAGAACCATTGTAAAGGATGTATAGAGGATATATGCGTAAGAGAAGTAAAGAAATATGAGCGTGAAATCCCCGTATTATGCGATCGAATTGACTGGAAACGATATCCTGGATCCTGGAGCTTGTATCTTACAGAGGCTCAACTAGATCCCAAAATAGAAAGAAAAAAACCGAAGAGCAAGTAAGGTAAAAGAGTAACGGATTATCGGGAGACACTTGTGTGTATATAAGAGCGATTGAGGCAATGCAAGCCCAGGCGTAAAATGCCTTGTGGTCAAGCTGTCGTCAAATTATCGCTGCGGGTGTCGTCGATGTCGTCGGAATATGCGAAATAAGAGGAGAACGAGGTAGAGAATGAGAGAAATGCGGAAAAAATAATTGGGGGAGAAAACAGAACGGCAGGAAAAAAGTGGAAATGGTCGGCTTAGTGGATTCCGGCTCTTGTAACCGCACGATATTACCGACAAATAGCATGTGCCGGGAGGAGGTGCTAATTGGGAATCGAGATGGATTGAGGCGAAAGTGAGTTGGAAAGTGAGGTTGGGAAATGTTTGTAAAAGTGAAAATTGAAGGATGTGAGGAGACGATATGAAGAGGGAAAAGAAAGGAAAGAGGAGAGGAGGGACAAAACAGGAAAGAGGAGAGGACGGCAGGTGATGACGAGCAGAACGGGAAGGCGCACCACAAACAGTCGAGTAAGAGTCTGTCGAACCACTGTAAGCCCACACCCACACCACTGTTGACGCTTGTAATACGGAGGTGTGAGGGAGATGTGACGGACAAATGACAAAGTAGAGGAAGGCAAATAGTCAGCCCATTGCCCATTGCGCAGCGCTCCCTCCTCCGGATTCTCTTTTCTTTGTCCGCCCGATACGGCAGTATCGACCTGCAAACTCCGAGGCCCAGCCGGCCAATCAGAGATCGCCTGAAAGAAAGCTCCTAGTGCTCTTTCCTTTTTTTTTCTAGCAGGCTACAGAGCCTAAGCATGTAAATGATGCGGGGAAGCCAGCCACCATTACACTATCACACCATTACAGGGAGAAGCAGCAGAGTAAGACAGTTCTGGATGCGGCGTATTAGTCTCATATCTTCCACCATCTTCTATCACTGATCTTTTGGCGATCCTAATCGGCACGTGCACGTTGATGACTAAGCATACATGCTCACACGATGCGATCCAAACAGCCGTTGCAATTTTATCAATCAATTAGTATCGAAACTTGCATTTCAATTCATTTATAGTCGAATCTGATTTTAAACATTGAAATTTATCATTTCCGACTGGCCCCAAGCAGTAATAATCAATTCATAAAATAGCCTCTCGTTCACAAGGTGTATGGGCGTTGAATCAATTGCAGACACAGCTGTGTATCGAGAAGATATAGGTAAAGCATAATCCAATTGACTCGATTCGCAAGTCTAATTGCTGGTTTTGATTTTGTGACATCTTCAATAGATGGGACGTTGCTTGAATTACTTGCCCTATGCTGAGGCCGTTAGAAGCGCACGTGGAACAAGGCTCTAGAATGATTACATAATCAGCGCGCGACGCGTTGCCCTGTTGACGATCGCGTATATGTTGCGACAACCAATCAACACCACAGCTTCACTTATGTCGCTTTGGCCTTATGTTTACCCCCTCCCCTCTAGCTCTCTGATATTATCCAGTTCCTAGCATATTGACACCCCACTGATACATTAACACTTTGACGAGGCTCTGGCTTTTTTTTTTGTTAGATTGACAGACTATCACGCGCCGTTGTTCATCCATTCTGGCTTTTGGCTGTCTCAATTGTTTTCTTCTTCGATTCTTTGACTACCACCCCTTGACTTGCTACTTGCAACTTGCGACTCTCGCTCTCGCCAACGCGCCCCGTCAAAACAACAGCTCGACCATAAGCCCACTTTATTCCCCATCTGTGGCTTGTAATACATTACTGCTCGCAAACGCAAACACGTCCACATCAATGGCGCGCACCAAGGCTCCATCCAACCTGCTGGGCTTAGTCGACTCTGATTCCGAAGACGACCTGGGTAGCTTCAGAAGCAAGACGACCGCCGCAAAGCCCTCCACAGCAAAGCCTACCTCCAAAATAGCCAAAGCTACAATAGCATCGAAAGCAGCCAAAGTAGACATGCCTCCTGCTAAGAGAGGCCGTCCCGCGGCTGGCGCTTCCGCCGCGAACAAGGTCACCAAGCCAGCACAAAAAAAGACCGCCGCGAAACCACGCGCAGGGGCGAAGGGTACTGCTGCTGCCGCAGCTGCTCTCAAGGCCGCCGAGGCTGAGGAGGACAACAACGACGACGACGACGACGACGACAACGATGACAACAACAACGAAGCCGATACAACAACATCCTCGACAAACTCACGAGGCCGGCCAGCCCTGGCCGACAAAACAAACGAACTCGCCGAGGCAGAGCCAGAGCCAGAACCAAAAGAAAAGGCCAAGCCAAGGGGCCGGCCAGGACGGAAGCCCGCCGCCGCCGCCGCGACTGCAGAAACAGACGAATCTGTCATGGAGGAGGCACCAGCAGCTGCTATCCCCAAGAAGCGCGGTCGCGGCCGGCCCAAGGTTACCGACGAAAACAACGAGAATGGCGACACTGCAGTTGCCTCAAAGCCTGCTAAAAAGAGCCGCGCTGCCGCCGTTGCCGAAAAGCCCACAGAGGACGTGACGATGGAGGAGGAGGAGGATGACGAGCCCCAACAAGATGCGACAGCCGAGCCTGCCGACGAGATGGAAGTTGAGACCACTGCCATAACCGACAACACCGCACACAACAGCACATACCAATCGCCATTGCGTCGGAACAAGACACAACTGTTTACAGCAGCAGCAGCTTCACCGGCCCGGCTACGCGGCACGACAGCAGCAGCAGACGACGTCTCTACGCGGCGGCGACTGGGAGAGTTAACCAAAAAGTACGACGCGTTGGAGGCACAATATCGCAACCTCAAAGAGATTGGTATCAAGGAGGCAGAACGCAACTTTGATCGCCTCAAGAAGCAAGCCGAAGAACGGACCAAGAGTATGTTGCCTCTTCAATAATACCATACTTGCTTTATATTAGGTAATTTGACTAACAAAATAGCTTCCGATGATCTTATTGCGAGTCTCAAGGAAGAGCTAGCAACGTACCGCGGCTTGGCCAAGGAGGGTGCAAAAGCCCAGCGCGAATTAGATGCCAGCGAGGCCCGCGCAGTCGACCTCAAGGCCCAGCTGGCCAAGCTCGAGACGGCACTGGGTAATGCAAAGGCCGAGTCCAAGACGCTGTCCACAAAACTGGCCGCTGCACGCACAACTTCCGAAGCGTCACTGCCGGTGGGCGTTGTACCTGGTAGTGCCATGAAGACGTCTGCAGCAGGCAAGTCATCGGCTGCACCCACAGCTGCTAATGCGCGTGCTGCTGTAGAGGCCATGCACGCTAGTACGGCACTTGCTCAGCTCAAGGAGGACCTGTACGGTGACCTGACGGGTCTGCTAGTGCGGTCTGCCAAACGTGACGGTAGCCGCGAGATGTACGACTGCATTCAGACGGGCCGCAACGGCAGCCTGCACTTTAAACTGTGCATTGACGATGAGGCTAGCAGCGACGGCGAGGATGCACAGTTTGTCTACACACCACAGCTCGATCCGAGCCGGGATGCTGATCTGATCGAGATGCTGCCCGACTATCTTGTGGAAGAGATCTCGTTCCCACGCATACAGGCCGCCAAGTTCTACAAGCGTGTCATGCAGTCACTAACCGAAGAGCTGTAGTCGCTGTTTGCCTGTTATTTTCTATATTGTGTGTTTTATTGACGGCGTTGTGATGGGTTAGCCATTGTTAATTATGCTTGTGTTTATAGCTTCATTTTTGAATGATGCACTGTAATTATATTTATACCGCTATACAATTAATCCAGCATATCACTTACATGCAGCAATACAGATGTGGTAGATGTGAACTGGTAATAAGATTAATAAAAGCTAAACATTAGATACTAAATGTGGTTGATGGTGCTCGTTGGCACACATACTTTCCTTTCCTCTTTCTTGTCAGCAGCCTCTATCTCACTTGATGGATACACCAAAAATAAAAGACTAAACGGTGAATGCTTAGACACGAGGGGCCCAGACACGACGATATTTATTAGAGGACCTTGAAGACAACAAGCTGCACGTTCCCAATTATATACATGTCGGTAGAGTATAACGTATAGAAAAGTCAAAGACAGACAAGACAGGCAGACGACAGACCAACAACGAGGGCTGGTAGACTCGGTCCAGGTACAAGAAGTAAAACATAAATAAACACAAAAAATATAGACAAGACGGAGGAGCTTGCCACAGAACGCCTATACGCCGACCCGCCATATGGAGAGAAACAACGAAAGAGTGAAAACATAACGCAAGATCTCCCCTGTATCCACGACGATATTATCAGACAGCGACGCCTGCAACGTGAGATGGGGAGAAACAACAGAGGAACATAAAACAGGGGAGTATAAGACCATATGCAATACGTTAAAACAAAACAAAAAAAAAAAAATGAAAAGGGGGTAATAGAGAGTTATAAAAGAAGAATGAGTATAAAAGGCTGTAAATGCAAACAGTCCCCGGGACACCATGCGCTCTAAAAGAGAAAATGATTGAAGAAGAGAAAGAGAAATAAAGAGATTAAGAAATGAATAACATCATAACAGCAGTTGGCTAAGGTGTCTTGCCCTGCTTCCGGTCGGTGCCGTTCTCAAACAGCTCGGCAAACGTCGTGCTCGACCAGACTTCCGAGTCGCCCGTCGAATGCACTATCACAAGCCATGCGACAACAACATTGACGAGGTGGTGGATCATGTAGGCATACGAGACGCCGTACAATGCTGCTGCAATAGACAGGCCCAGCAGCAGGCACGTCACGGCGTACCGCAACCGTGTCGTGACCCGCGGTACCATCTTGCCTGTCGTCAGCGTCTCGACGAGAATGATAAAGGGCATAATGGACAGCAGGTTGTGGTGTGACGAGAACGGTGTTAGCCAGTGCACGGCCAGGTTGCGGACCCAAACCGCTAGGATGGGCAGGTTGATGGGCAGGATCCACAGCATCAGGACCAGGATAGAGTGCACATAGTTGTAGAAGTTGTAGTTGACAGTCGACCGGAGATCCGAAGCGGCGCGGAGGGCACGCACGGTAGTGGCCAGTTGAACAAGACAGGCAACCAGGTATGCGAACTGGTAAGGGATCACGGTTGACACCAACAACAGAAGGACAGCAGTTGTGATCATGCGTCTTCTCGGTGTCGACTGGATAAACGCGGGTGAAAAGTATTGCTGTGCGTGGAGCTGCTGTGAAGGCATCGACGAGGATGAGGATGAGGATGACGATTCTTCCGTCTCCTGATCCTCATTCGAAGCATTCGATAGCTGCTGTACGCCTCGGCGTCTGTTGTCGTGACGCACCCATCCAGAACGGGAACTAGCAAGACTCAAGAGTAGGCCAAAAAGGTGAGTGAGGGCAAGCGTAGCATAGTTGAAGGCCGTGCAGGTGCCAATGCAGACAATGCTAATGAGGGGGATGAGGAACCAGTAGAAAGGATCCTGGGTGCCCACGAGCAGGTCATTTTTGCGGAAGTCAACGATAGCGCTGGTGATGTTCCGCCAATCCCAAAAGCTGGTTGGTGCCTGGGCATACTGAGGGTTGCCTACCGATAGCGACAAGAAAGTCAGACCGGCCACAAGAAGTGGGATGCTTTTGCGCAGGCAGAGATCGAGACTCTCGGAGAAGGGGATGAAGATGCCAGTCTCGTCGTAGACGCTAAACTGCTTTTGAAGAACAAGCGCAACAAGAACGACGGGGAAAGCTGCGAATACTGTCCGGTAGCGCATGTACAGCTTGCCTAAACTGCTTGTGATGTCCACGGTGAGAGCCACCTGGACACTAGAGTTGCAGGTAGGGTCAGACCAGATCTGAAGGCTGAGGCCATCCTCTACCGCCTTGCGCTTGTTCAGAGCGGGCGGCATGAACGGCGCAATACCGTGGAGGCTGATGCTGGCCTGGCGCGCGTTGACATAGTACTTGGACTCGAACGGCTCAGACAGGTATTGGCGAACTAACGGTGTAAACAGCTCTACACCCTCGCCACACACTTGGTTGCCAATGTTCAGATGGTATGCCAGCAGACTAGACTGAATGGCGGGGATCTTGATCTCGGTGACCATAGGGCGGTGCGCAGGGAGACGGACCTTGAGGCCAAAGGCGACAAGGCTGCTCAAGCTAACATCGCGGACGCGGTGTGACTGTGAGTTGTCGCTGAACTCGGCAATGACAAAACCGGGAGTGAGTGTCGTGGCCTTGTCGATGATAGCAACAAATTGGTGCTCGGCAATGTGCTCAATGTCGTACTGGAGGTATGAGAAGGGACTGGCCTCGCGCTCGTCGACCAAAGTGAAGGGGTAGCGGGAAGAGCGACGGGACCCTGGAAGCACAATGAGGTCGGACGCAGCATTTTTGCACGAGAGCCTGGTGGAGCCACTGCCTTCACCAGACAGGTCGAGCTTGATTGGGAAAATGCCCGCCTGGCCTGACTGGTGGGGGAAAGCACTGCAGAACAGAACCTCAACCTTGCCAGCATCCCCAGCCTTATCCAGCTGCTGATCGGTGAGAAGAGTGAAGCGCTTGCCAACAGGCGACCCCGGGGGAGGAATCGGCAGCAGATGCGCCTTGGGACGTGGCGAGCTGCCGAGGTTGCGCAAAACCAAGCGATCACCCTGGGGGATGATTGTGTTGGCCTTATCCTCGAGCGTCAGCAGAGTCGAAGATTCCTTTGAGGGCACCTCCCTCTCGGCGATAGTTTCCATGCCAGTCAAGAAGTGCTTCTTGAAGGCCCGCATGCGCTCGGCTCGCGGTTTCGTTTGGGTTGCACGGTTGACATCGACAACGTCATACAGGGCCCGGGAAATTGCCTTGCGGAACTGATCGCACCACAAGATAGCCTGGTGATCCATGCTAGTCCATACATTGGGGATGGTTGTGGTGAAAACTGTGAAACCGTGGGTTTCAGGCACAAGAGACTCGAGGCTTGCATAATCGGAGGGAACAATGGTGTCGAGACCACCACCAGCAATAGAGACAAGAGTTACATGCCAGAGAGGGTTGTTGTTGGCCCATTGCTGCGAGTAGGCATGACGCCAGTATTCGTTGACTCGGTCGTAGATCTTGACAATCTCACTGTCAAAGGTGACAGGTGCACGGGCGTGGGGTGCGGACAGAGTCACAATGGTGTTGATCGAATTAGACTGATAGTTGGGCATGATCAGCTGCGTGCGCGCTACAATACCGCCCATGGAGTGGCCGAGGATGATAACGGAAGTGGGGTCGGGAACGTCCGAGTCACGGGCCGACATGCGCGGGTCGAGGTAGAGAGACAGAATGTAGCGGATGGCCTCGTTGAGGTACTCGGCCTGGTCAAGCAAGGTCTGGCCGTGAAAAGCCGTAATATCCTCGTTGAAGTCGGCTGTAAAGAAGTCGAGGTTGCGCGCGCCGTTGCGCATAGCTGCTTCATCGTGCTGCACAAATTCGTGAAAGTAGTTGGCAGCCTCAGCTGCGATCGGTCGGACCTGCTTGTAGCTACCCGCGTTGCCAGGGATGAAGAGGACCGGGATGCCCTTGAGCTACAAGACGAAGACGTTAGTTCTAGTTCTATAGTGACAATGTCAAGCTCTAGCAAGCTCTGTCATGGTACAAACCTTTGTCGCATCATCGATGCCCTGCTCACGGTACAGGTACAGCGAGTACTTGCTGGCGAAGCGAGTGTGTTCTGTGTCGAACTCGGCGAGGTGGGCGTACGACGGGCGCATGTAGGACATGCGACAGCCCTTAGGATCAAGGTCATACTGGCGCGTGACGAATGACTTGAGGATGAGACCGAGCATCAGAGCGCCCAGCAGAGAGACAACAGTCGTTAACAGTGTGAGGCCCCAGGGGCTACGGGCGCGAGCGCGGCGCACAAAAGAGCGAACCGGCCCTGGCGGCTTTTCGATCATGGTATCAGGGGCGATGGGCGACTGAGAGACTGCAAATGTTGATGCAGAAGAGCCGAGGTTGGCGTTGCCGTTGCTGCGATAGGCAATGCCACTGCTTCCACCAGCACCGCTTCCGTCGTCGTCGGTGAAACTACAGGTGCTCCGCCTTGCCGCATTGCCTGACGAGGCGGGCGCTGGGGACGGAGCAGCCGGTAATAACGTGGGGGGCGCCAGCGGAAAGACTGAGGAGGGTGCTGAGGGGGATATTGGCGAGCGGCGAATTGCTGAAGAGGATAGCACGGTGGCAGAGGGAGAAAAGGATGTTATGGGCTCCAGACGAGCAAGGCCATTCCGAGGCAGTGCGTCGCAAGAAGCTGGAGAGCTGGAATACGAGAGTGAGGAGGAGATTGACGAGCCAGCACCAGAGGGGCCTGCAGTGCGTCTACTTCTAGGCGCAGAGCGATTCGACTCGGAGCTTGCCCGTGTGCTGGAGCGCAGCTGCCTTGGTGCGTCGAGAGGCGGCGATGGTGGTTTCGATTCGGAGTTCGGTGCACTGGAATTAGAGCCCGAGCTGGGGCTGAAGGTGAGAGTTGGGTCCGGATAAGCGTTCAGAGGGGATTGCGATAGAGATTCGGCAGCATCGGATGTCCTGTAGGCGGGAGTGTCGCCGGCGGAGGAGCCAGAGGCGGGCTTCTGCATTCCAGGAATGGACCTGGCCGGCGTGGAGGTGGGCGAAGAAGTGGATGGCGAGGCGAAGAGATGGACGGCCACGGTCGGCAGAGAAGTAGAAGCGAGAGGGCGATGGAATGGGAGGAGGAAGAGGAGGAATAGAAACGAAACGATGAAGCGATTGAAAGAGGCCGAAACCGAAACGAGAGAAAGAGGAAAAGAGAGAAAGAGGAAAAAGGAGGGAGAGAGGAGGAGAGGGGGAGGAAATCACAAACGAGACGGAATGCCAGTACTTAGAGAAGACGACAAAGGAAAAAGAAGAAGAAATAGAATTAGGGAAGGAGCAAAGATGGAGAATATGTAAAAAGGAAGGAACAATGGGGGCGGGTGATATTTGGGAGGCAGGCGCAAAAGAAAAGAGAAAGCAAGGAGCTAAAAAGAGTAAGAGCCAAAAGAATAAAGGCAAAAGTAGGCAGGCGCGAATGAGGCATAGTAGTTTGGTAAGAATATTTTAGAATATTTTAGCTTTTAGCGAGGTACCTTACTGCAGTACCAAGGTATCTTTACTTGGAACTTGCGGGCGGACCAGCGACCAGCAAGGGCTGAAGTACCGCCGACGCAAGTTCAAATACAGCGAGGGAGGCACGTCTATGATATACCATATGCTCTGTATCTGCGGTTACAAGTGCTGGTAACCCCCCTGTAGTCACAGCAGAAGGGGGCCAGGGAGATTGCTTAGTTGCGCCTTCCCGTTTTGAGCCAGGTTTTAGTTATGGGCAGGAGCTACCGGGGTGAAGCAGCGTCCCGAGGAAAGAGCCCCGAGATGTGCCTTCTAAATATGCTCAATATTGGTTGTCTTTTGCATATTAACGAGAATTTGAGGAAAGACAGAAAAGATGAATGCCAAAATTGACAGAAATGGAAGGCACGAATTGCAACTTTAGTGATAAGAATAAATACACAACGCGTAGGAAAGAGCTAGTCGTATCCGATTTATTGTCCCTCTGGAGATAGTTATAGTCTACCCTTTCAGCCTCAAATCATCATATTCTGTGTTTCCTCTATATCTCGCCTTTTGTTAACTTTCTTGTCGTCATCTATCATCTCTGGTTTCCCCTGTCAGATATCTCAAAGCGAGGCATGGTCGTTGCCATTATCCACTTCGCGATGTCTTCTTTGCCGACATCCGTGACCCGAGCACCGACCTGGGGGGCTCATGAGCTCAAAAAGCATCATAAACACTGTGTTTTACATCATTGTTGCCATTGCCATTGACCGCAGTGAAACGGCATGCAACCTGCAGAACGAGGATGGCGAAGCAGTGCTGTGTAATGACGAGCATATTCTCCCAGGATGCTATCTCGTCTTATCGGATGAGCCAGTCCGACAAAGCAAACGGCCTTTTTTCACATGAGCATTGTCTTCGTCGGCAGCTACCCGGATAGAGTCCTTCCGGGAACAATTCCGTGCCCGGGACCAGCACTGCGTGATAACAAAAGTCGCCTCCATCCTTGGACCTCTTACCGGGGACCGGCTACCATTTCATGCAGCACATGCAGTGCCAATCGCCTACACAAACGAGTGGCGCGCTCAAAACTTTCCAAGTCTCATCACCATCCCTCCTCCGCAGCCTCGCGAGAGCGATAATAAACTCGGTCCAGGACGGATTGCTAATGCAATCCCATGTGCACCAAGCATTCGAGACATAGTAGGTTCCCGCTTCACCTGCTTGTAACTCATTCCTGGTGTTCTTGGGCTTCGTTAAACCAACCTCTGACATCTACCAGACTGGTCATTGGCTTATTTTCTCAAGCCCGACCTGTTTGGACTTGACGGAATGACGCTAGATTATCAACTACTTGACGACCACCATAGGCCCCCGGATGCGCTTTTGAAGTGGCATTTCGAGCAGGCGGTTCTCAGCAATGTTCGCGGTGCTGGAGAACGACATCTTGAGTTTGACTTTCCCTCTGGGTCTGATATGGTTGGGGAGATTCTTGTAGCACCCAAGGCAGAGCGCATGGAGTTCGAGCTGCTTACATGGCTTGGGGCATAGGTTATCGATTGAGGAAAGGTCTTGTGCAGCTAGCAACACAACCAATGCAGAGCTAGCGCCGCTAGAATACCACCACAGCAACATTGAGACAACACTATGGGCAGCATGCATATCGAGTGCATACGGATACTCAAGGAGCGAGGGATTTCGGTCTTTTACGAGGCCTGCGCGGTTTGGTCCAATCTGGCATGCCTCGTATTTTCTGTCCCAAATTAGGCACCCGTCCCGTCCCATCTCGATCGAGAGTGAGGTTCCATCGTCCAAGATACAAGTAAGTTGATTATGGCAAGCTTAAATGACGCAGGCAAAGAAGAGGAGACGGGAAAGAAGGCAAACGTTGATAGCACGGACTCGGCTTAAACTGACAGGACAAGCTTAAGCCGGGTCAGCCACTGGAATGCTCATGCTCCGGTGCGCTTCTAGTGCTTGCGCCTTGCGATTTCCGTCAGACTGGAATGCGCACTTATGCTTCTGAGTATGATTTCAAATATGATTTCGAGATTGCTTAGATGCAACAACACGCATCCAGGCGGCTACCAGTCTGTCATGTAATACCAACTTTATCATGGCTATACCACCACACCTACTTGTGCTATTTGTTCGGTGTTGTCCTGATTTTTTACAGATCCTTTTTTGCAAGGTCCACGTTTGCCCTTGTGTATTTCATTATGTTTGAGTTTCTATTAATGTTTCTTGTTTGTTTCCATCTTGTTCCTACTTTGTGGCCTACTAGTTTTGTTCTTCTTTTCCTATTCTGTCGTGCCGAGGCCTTTCCGTCTCTGCCTATCGCACCTTGTTTTGACATGCCTTGGTTTTACTCTGCTAGCCTTGTATTTCTATCTTTATTGTACCGTGTTTCCCAAATTCATCTTGATGTAAGTCACAATACGAGTACGTGCAAGACGGTGGGATGGTAAGATACTTTGGCGCCCACTCCAATGCAATAAGCTCCAACGCGGCTGTCAGTCAGGAAGCTTCTTTGGCTTGGCAAAATGCTTGGTGATAAGCTTTGTCGCAACAACGCCTTAGAACGAATGGAATTCAAAAGGTTTGGCCACGAGACCGCATAGCATCGTCGAGCATCAAGATTTTCCTGATCTTTCTGATCTTCCTTCCTTGTCTTCCTTTCCATGGCCAGATTTACTGGCTCTGCAGACCGCTCTGCTAGCCCCGGAGCTTCCGGACCGCCACTGTCTCTATTTGCTCGTTCTACTCTTTCAACATGGTTGCTTGATCTGGACTTTGTGGTATCTAGTCATTACTATCCGAGCACAGCAATGCATGCTGGTTTCAGCCCGTCATCTGTTGTGAGACCTACAACTCATTGACCTCAGCTTCTGCTCTCTAGTGGGGGTATCCACGCTGATGATGTTCAGATTGAAGCCACGTCTGTCCACAGGCCATTAACACTGATGCACACACAAGCGCGTGAGACTGTGAGCAGGCAAGGCAAACTGAAAACATTGAGAAACGTGGACTGCATGGTGACATGGGAGTTGCATTCTCACTCTTTGCTCGCCCATTCTCGGCGCATCTGAACATGGCCCAATGCCGGATATAGCCTCCAGGGGCTGTTTCCCTGACATGGCGGCCCTACGAACTGCACATTCATGCACAAGGGGCTCTAGCCGCAACACTGTCAACGTCATCAGCTGGAGGTCAGACTCACCCGGCTAGGCTTAGACGACGGTCAATAATATCAATATTGATTGAAACGTCCACTTGCTCACTGGTGGCTGCAGATCAATGTGCATTATTGCATGGCAGCTTTGTTTCTCAGTGTTTTTAATGCTCTTGATGTTTCCCAGAGAGCAGGGGACAACGCTCTGGCCAGTTACAATGATTGCGGTTTTGTTTTATTACTCAGTACCGCTTGCCAGGGCTCTCTCGAGCGGCACAGCAGCTAGACTTTCAAGCATGGGCGGTTTTCACTTACACAATTCATCGGATATGGCGTGTCTGCAACATAAGAATGAATGACAGTTTCTGATAATCAATGATTAGTCATGCACGCGCCACTGGTCCTGTTCTGCTATCTTATTATCTGCCAGTGCAAGCATGGCAGTCGTTCTTTGATTTTATCACAACTGCGTTGCCAAAAGATAATTAAGATCAAGGCACAGCTGCACGTCGGTTCTTGTCGCTGGTGTGGATGGTGTGGATGGGTGGACGAATAGCCGGTGCATGCTGAGATGGTCTACTAGCACTCACGCATGCAGTCGTCTGCGGCTGGAGAAAAGCATTGCCTGCTATTGGTGGGCAGTTGCAGGTCTGAAGGATGATGCCGAAAGGACTGGACGAGATCCCATCTAAAGGAGGGAAAGCTCCTTGATAACAGCTTTTTTATGCACCAGTCGAGACTTTAGATGGTCCAGCCAACAAGATCAACGGCAGTCAAAATTCAAAGCCAAATTGGTTCAGGATCAAGGTTAAAGATGCGCCGAACGAACACGAGCAGTGCCCCAGCAGTGAACCGCGTTCGACAATCAAAGAGAGCCCTAATTTCCAGTAACACAAAACAATGGCTGACCCGACGAATCCGAGATCTCTTACTTACCACTGGGCCACTGCGGAGTATTACGGCCATTGCGAATTGCGATGTGCAGGGGTTTAATCCCGCACCACAGAGCAGCAGATGGCAGAGACCTGGGGCATTCTACGGGGCATGATAAGAGCATTTGGGAGTAAATAGAGCAAACACTACAAGAATACAGGAGGTGATTCCCGAGAAGAAGCTGGGGAAACATTAATTATCGAAGCTTCAAGAGGTCCTCCAAGGGCTGAATCTCCAAGCAACGGCGGTACTTGGCTCACTAAGGTATCTCCACTTGTATCAAAGTACCTCATTTCCGCTGTGGTCAGACTAAGATTCGACTTATGCTCAACAAATAATGACATTGAAACATGAAACACTTGGATCAACAAGATGTCGTCTCTGCTCCATAAACAGAAATGTCATTGAAGTCATTGAAATGATCGAGAGCTATTTTATAATTATGCATAGGTAGAATGACAAAAAGTAGCGAGATGAAATAGGGTCACGTGTCAAGCTTGAGCTTGAGTTGCAATATATTAGTCATTTAGCATGGCTGTACGACTTGGGCGGGGCTGTCATTAATGAGGTGTCGACGCGACGCGACTTCGAGACAAGGCTGACAGCTATTGAGCTGGAACTCATTGACGGCGAGGCTTTGATTACACAAGCTATTCAATTATTTGTTATTATCGTGTTGTTGATTTACAAAAATTGCCAAAGTATTTTATTTCCACAGCTTAAACATGACCTCAACCCGTCAGCCTTGACCAGCAGACACAATGGCGGCCCCGGCGGTGACGATCAAGGCCATTGAAGCCACAGCAGTGAGTTCAATAATACTTTGAATCTCTACTCGATACTATATAAGATCTAATATATTTCTACACACAGCTAACTCCGACAGGTCCACCGCATTCAGTCCGGACAGGTCATTGTCAACCTATGCTCTGTGGTCAAGGAGCTGGTCGAGAACAGCCTGGATGCCGGCGCCACGAGCATCGAGGTGCGCTTCAAGAACCAGGGACTGGATAACATCGAGGTCCAAGACAACGGCTCTGGTATCGCCCCTCACAACTATGCAAGCCTTGCACTGAAACACTACACGTCCAAGCTCGCAAACTATGATGACCTCGACACGCTGCAGACATTTGGCTTCCGCGGCGAAGCTCTATCGTCCATGTGCGCGCTGTCACGCTTCACCGTCACCACATGTCTCGCAGCAGACGTACCCCGCGGTAGGAAGCTCGAGTTTGAGACATCGGGAAAGCTGTCTGGCTCGCCGAGCATCGTGGCCGCACAAAAAGGTACCACCGTGTCGGTCGAGAATCTGTTCTGGAACCTGCCTGTGCGCCGGCGCGAGCTGGAACGCAACATCAAGCGCGAGTGGACCAAAGTCATCAGCCTGCTGAACCAGTACGCCTGCATCCAGACAGGCGTCAAGTTTACCATTACGCAGCAGCCAACCAAGGGCAAAAAGGTCGTGCTCTTCTCGACCAAGGGCAACACCGCAACGCGCGACAACATTATCAATGTCTTTGGCGCCAAAACATTGGGTGGCCTGCTCGCTCTGGACTTGGAACTGGAGATGGTCACTACACGGCCACGGGCACTGGTTGCCTTTGGCGATGCCAGTACCAACGAGACGCAGATCCGAGTCGTTGGGTACGTGTCGCGGCCAGCACATGGACAAGGCCGGCAGACGCCTGACCGGCAAATGTTTTATGTAAACGGCCGGCCGTGCAAGCTGCCGCAGTTTGCTCAGCTCTTTGGCGAGGTGTATCGTTCATACAACAGCTCGCAGTCGCCCTTTATCTTTGCCGACATCCAGCTTGACACGCACCTGTACGACGTCAATGTCAGCCCAGATAAGCAGACCATTCTGCTTCACGACCAGGGGCGCATGCTGGACACATTACGCGAGTCTCTGATTGAGCTTTTTGAGAAGCAGGACATTACAGTGCCCATATCCCAGCTGGCGTCGTCGCAAAAGCTGAATACTTTCAAGCATGCCACACCAGCACCATCTTCGTCACCGGCTCCTACATCTCTGCTATCCTCTAGATTTTCAGCCACCAGAGAGAAATCCCCTGAGAAAGAGGAGGAGCCTCTGGAAGACCTAGCACCCACTCTTCCCTCGACAGAAGAGCTGCCAGAAGAGCTGCCAGAACAGCCATCAGCGGAAGAAACTCCGATAGAAGAAGACTCTCTGTTTGTGGATGATCGTGATAACATCATAGACCAACACAATGAAGATGATTCCTTGGAAGGCGAAGTGGATGCCAATGATGGCGAGAGCTCTATGATACCGGCATCGCAGAGACCAGCAACAACAACAACAACAACAAATCTGGCCGTCTATTCAAGGCCACCAAAAAGACCATCTCCCGAAGTAGTCACCATACAAATCGGTCCAAAAACTGGTTCAAAACGGCAGCGGCTGGCCACACTAAGCAGCAGTGCCGCAAACAGCAGTGCTCGACTACCGAAGAGAAGGACAAAAGCACCACTGCCTTCATTTGGTGGACGTCTCACGCAAATGTTCTCTGCCGCGCGGGCAAAAAACAGCAGTGCCGAGGTTGAAGAGGATGATGCTGAGGAAGACTATATAGAGGATGAGGCGGAAGAGGACGGTGACGAGGATGTTGAGCAAGACGAACACGAAGAGGAAGAGGGGGAGGAAGAAGAAGCGGAAGACGAGGAAGCCACAGGCTTTGAAATCGAAGAGGAGCAAGATCAAGAACCAATAGGCAATGAAGGCCCCGAGGTAGCGGACGCCACCGAGCCGGAAGCAGAAGAGGATCTGGATCGTCAAACTAGCGCAGACGCCCAAGAGTCTGAAGGCGCATCTATAAGAGACCCATCACCAATGGAGGATGTCGTCCAGGAAGAGGGGCAGGAGGAGGATGTCGAGATGGGCGTTGATCAAGAAGATCAGGATGGCCAAGAAGATCTACCTGATGCCGACAACAATGAAGAAGATGATCAAAA
Source organism: Ophiostoma novo-ulmi subsp. americana (assembly GCA_029298975.1). Classification (NCBI taxonomy): domain Eukaryota; kingdom Fungi; phylum Ascomycota; class Sordariomycetes; order Ophiostomatales; family Ophiostomataceae; genus Ophiostoma; species Ophiostoma novo-ulmi. The sequence goes on along the minus strand of JANSMA010000003.1, from coordinate 1,706,144 downwards.
CGATGATATCGCACACCAGGACGCAACACCTCAATCCATATCGACTGACGAAGAGAGACGGACCGCCTTGTTCCTCAAAGCAGGCGGCTCAAAGAAGCGGTACGAAACTCTGCGCCTAGTCCAAAACCTTAACATTGACGAAAAATCTGTCAAGGAGGCAGTCTCACGAGTTGTCTATTCCTCCATTCCTTCCTCGCAAGCAAAGCCGACGAGAAAGGACAACAACGGCGACGAGGACGACTTTGAGCCAGAAACAGCTGGCGGCCTGGATGATACAGAGGATGTTGCCCAGGCCAAACTGGCACTCACCATTGTCAAGTCGGACTTTGCCAAGATGCGCATCGTCGGGCAGTTCAATCTCGGATTTATCCTTGCCGTGCGCGAGGCTCAGTCAAGTATCGGCGATGACGATAACAAAGATAACACCGATGGTAAAGAAACGAATGCTGCCTTTGACGACGAACTCTTCATCATTGATCAGCACGCGTCCGACGAAAAGTACAACTTTGAACGCCTGCAGGCCAGCACTGTGGTCCAATCACAGCGTCTCGTGCAGCCCAAGCGGCTCGAACTGACGGCCGTCGAGGAAGAGATTGTCCTAGAGAACTTGAGTGCGCTGTCGGCCAACGGCTTCGAGGTGGACGCTGAGCTGGACGGGTCTGCACCAGTGGGCAGCCGCTGCCGTCTGCGGACTCTGCCGTTGAGCCGTGAGACGACGTTTGACCTCGGCGATCTAGAAGAGCTTATTGCGCTGCTCGGCGACCACCACCAGCGCGAGGCGACGGCCATGGTGCGGCCGGCCAAGGTGCGCAAGATGTTTGCAATGCGGGCGTGCCGGAGCAGCATTATGATTGGCAAGGCGCTGTCTCGACAGCAAATGTCTGGGGTGCTGTCGCACATGGGTGAGATGGACAAGCCGTGGAACTGCCCGCATGGCCGGCCGACGATGCGGCACTTGTGCAGCCTGGGCGCTGCGTGGGACAAGACATCGCGGACATGGAACGATGATGACCACCATGGCAGCCAAGGCATTGGCAGTGACATTAAAAGTGCAGAGTGGGTAAAGTTTCTCAAGAAAAGACGACGAGCTGCCCAGAGGGGGTAGTTATTTTGAATAAATTAATAGTTGGATACTTGACTGAAGATGCAATAAATACTGGTCACTAGGTGTTCGATCTGAGATGTGGCTACAAAGTAGTATTTCTACCTAAGACGTATATTTCCGTCGACATTATGAGAAACAAGAGCAAGATGCGAGTAATCAAATCCAAATAAACAGCCAGAAAGCAACCAAATAACGCCAATTCCACATGCCAGATGAACCAAGCCATCTCCCAAAGTTCATTACCATGGCAAGCTATTGCTTGTTGCTGCATTTCTCGAATACATTCATCGACATTGAAACATTAAAAGGGTTGAACAACAACACTCAAAGGCACACTCCATCACACCTAGTTGTTCAGAGTGCTATACCGCGAGTAGGCCCGACCCTCTTCGGCAATCTTGCCGCTGACGTTGCGACGGCTGAATGTGTTGGTTGCACTGCTGTTCTCGCCGTGGTAGAGGTAGCGGTCGCTGCCCAAGTCATAGTCGTTGCCACTCGAGACCTGCCGCGCGCCCTTTGCAATGCGAGACAGCTCCTCAACCATTGTAGGGGGCGTTCCGGATGTCAGATCACCGTAACGCTTGCTGGAGAAACCCTCGTCGGCCTGGATGCTGCTGTTACGATTCCGAGGTGACCACGTCCACCGCTTGCCAGATGCTGTACGAGACATGTCATTGGGCTGCTGGTGCTGCTGGTGCTGAGGAGGGGCAGGGTTTCCATTTTGCATGGCATCAGCAATATCGGCAGTGTAGCCACCGCTGACACCGCGGTCGTTGATGGGAATGTCACCGACAACTGTGGTGCTCGTGTGGACAGATGAGGACATGGATGGGGCATCCGAAGGCTGGCGGTAGATGTCTGCAGCAGGGGCAGGAGCAGGAGCAGGAGCAGGGGCAGGGGCAGAGGCACGGAAGGGACCCTTGGTGAGCTTGGGTGAGGGGTTCAAAGCGAGCGGGTTGGGGCGGGCGTTTTCACTGTCTGCGCCGTAGTTGTAGCTGTCGTAACGCGTGTTGTCGTCGCTGTCATGGTGGTCAGTCTCATGGTGGCGGACAGTGTCAGTGTCCGAGTCCTGGTCGTCAGAGTCGTGGAAGTCGTAGGCTTGGTTGACCGCTTCGTAGTTGCGGCGCTTGCCAGTAGCGTTCATCACCATGGTGTTGACAGCATTATTGCGCTGCTGGGTCCGGTTGACAAGCGAGTCGGAAGTGTACCAGGTCTCGGTGAATCTCCCTTGGCGAGATGCATTGGGGCCATTGTTGGCACCGGCATTGGGGTCCATACCAAGAGGGGGTACAGGGCCAGAGCGGTTGCCAGTGTTGGGGCGGCTACCAGGACGGCTGTCAGGACGAGAGCCGGGACGGCTAGAAGGACGGGTGTTGGGATGGTAGCTGTGGCGAGAGGCAGGGGCGTTAGAGTAGCCACCGTCGTTGAGGGGGAGCTCGGTGTATTCGCCACGGCCATTGTTGGGGAATGAAGCAATAGATGCACGCTTCAAGTTGGCCATTGAGATCTTCTGAGAAGCCACGGGACTGTTCTGGCTAGGCAGAGACATACGGGGGTCACTGTGCTGCACGCTGGCTTCGGAGCCCTGGCGCGTGTGCATAAAGGGAACAGAGGGGGGGCGTCCGTCGAAGCCCTTGGTCTTGTCAAGGCTGTCCACAGACTCAAAGGTGCTGGTTGTGGCAACAGATGACTTGTTGCGCAGGTGCTTGAGGTCCTTCTGCTGGCGCTTCTTGGAACGGGTAGTATAATGGTTCTCAAGAGGGTTCAGGTCTGGAGGCATGGATGCAATGTCGTGGAACTTGATAGCCAGCCAAAAGGCAATGGTCAGGGTCAGGATGTGGGCAGCAGCGCCGCCGACGAGAGTGTAGTAGAAGGATGTGGTGAGGTACGGCACAACGTCAGTGTTTGCGAGAAGTGTGGACCAGCCGCTGCTTTTCTTCCGGCAGATCAGACCACCGTAGGCATAAAGAGCCATGATACAAAAGTCTGAGAATGCAGCAAAGACCTGGTAGGCACTGGAAGAAGCGGGCGTGCGGTAGCCGGCAGGTCTGGCCAGATGGTAGACAGCGTAGATGCAGTGCACAATAACAAAGCCGGACTGGCGTGTTAGAATTGTATAATGACATGATAGCAGAGCTGTAGAAAATGCGGTGGCTTACAGTGATGCGCAGGACCCATGAGGGCAGGTCGGGGATCTTGGTGATGAGAATAGCGAGAGTGAGGATGCCGGCTGCTGCAACAAGCTGGAGCAGGCGCAGGAGAAGCTGGACCACGCGCATGGCCTTGATCCAGGCCTTCATGGTGCTGGACAAGGTCTTGATTGGTGCACGGCCGGTGATAATCTCGTGAGCACTGTTTGTTAGCTATGTAGATGAGGAGGGGGAGGATGATGATGTGAGAGGAGAGCCATGTCAAGACAGAGGCAGGCAGATAGTTGCAAACAACAGTTCAAGACATAACGGTCGACCATCTAATCATAACGAGACAGCAATACATACTCTGGATGCCGGTTGATCTGGACTAATGGTCCTTTACGCTTGGGCTTGCGGGGCTTTGGCTCCCAGCTGGCACGGGTGACGGCCTTGGGGTCAAAGGGCTTCTCGGGAAAGCTCGAGCGCGAACTACGGTCCGCCTCGTAAAGAAAAGGCTGGTTGACGCCCATTTTGAAGTATTAGATGTGAATGTGAAGTGGTTCAGATTAAAATGTAGAGGCGTATTGAAGCCGAAGAGAGTGCCGTCGGAGGCAGACTCAAGACAAGACCGTTGTGTCTCGGCGAGGGGCGTTCCTGAGGAGAGTGTGTCAAGACTCGAGGGTCGAGGCGGGGTTAGTGTGCCGCTTCAAAGGAGTGTCGTCACGATGCCGTCTTCACGATGTCGTCGTCGTCGTCGTCGTCGTCCGGCTCGTCTCGTCGGGATCGTGAGATCTTGAAATCGTGAGATCGATTCTGTGATCTTTGTTCGTTTCAATATTCGTATACACTCTTGAATTCTTGAAATGTTGAAATCTTTGCTCGAAACTCTTCTCCTGAATAGGGAAAATAGTAATCCAGCTGGAATGCTGGCTGTATCAGAAGATATATATAGATGGTAGAAAAAGAAGAAGAGGTGAGGAGAGAAGCAAGACGAGGAATGGAGAGGCAGCTGCAGGAAAATGACAGCCAAGGAAAGCAAGGCCTGATAAGACAGGATAGTCGGTAAGATAGCTCTTTGCTTGTATTCTCTGCACAGCTGCAATACGCAATCCTCCGTGGTAACAATCGCAAACCGCAAATCACAAACACCCAACCCCGTTCAGCAGCTCAGCTCGCTTGCTAGCTGCTATTAGCTGCTATTAGCTACCGATGGCTGCTGCAAGGGCAGCTCTTAGCTCTTTCCCGATGTTTGGTGAGACAAAAGTGATGTTGTTACCATGGCAACGTGGCTGGAATTTAGGCCCAACAGGGCAAGAGCGGGATTATCCTGATTGCTCGGTACTAGCCAAGGCAAGCGCAACCGTGTTGTCACAATTGTCTGATAACAAAAAAGGAAGTTGTCAATTGAAGTGACATTCCACTACTTGCAATACTTCATTATGTCAGCCAATTTCGGCAGGCATCGAGAAATTACAAAAGACATGGCAGCCATTGTCTAGCCCGCGATGCATGCCAATTGACAGCGAGATGGCGTCACTGTACGCGTGGTTGATATTAGCGGCTTAAGCCCTACGGCCTGGTCACAATTGTCTCGAACTGGAAACAATATTGCACATCCATTATTCATCTGAGAACTTTGAGAGAGCCTCGTCGACGACCATCAACATCTCCGAATAGCTTCATCTTGTGAAGTAGCAGCGCAGCGACTAATTGCAAAATTGGCGTATCATGATATATGAAAAGTCAGCTCTGGCTTGTGCCTAACACACTAGTCGCCGCTGTCGCTCACTAACTAGTCCCGTCATACAGGCCCTTACAGCCTTATTGAGTGCTGCTGCTGACCCACCAAATGAACCTATGACGAAAGACCTTTTTCTCGGCTCACGGCGGAGGAGATATCTTTAAGAGTCTTGAGTCCAGCTGGACACATCAGTCTCATTTCTCGGGAATAAATCAGGAGATGACCACATAATGTCGCCGTTTACAACAAATTTATGTGCGCAGTTGCGCTCATCACGATCTATCGCATCGATAGCATCAATTGCATCAATTGCACCTACGAGATCAGCTTGTTTGAAGTCAACCAGATCTGCCCGGACCCTCTCCACACAGTTGCGCCAGTATAGCGATGCCCCCGCCAGCAGTCGCCCACCATTGCGCATGGCCGTGATCGGCTCGGGTCCGGCCGGCTTCTACACAGCCTACCGCGTCATGGCCAAGACAGCCGCCCGCGTCGACATGTATGAGGCTCTGCCAGTGCCTTTTGGCCTCGTGCGCTTTGGCGTCGCCCCAGACCACCCCGAGGTCAAGAACTGCCAGGAAAAGTTTGAAGAGGTCGCACAGTCGCCCAACTTTACGTTTGTCGGCAACGTGGCTGTCGGCAATGATGGCAGCGGTGCTGTACACAACCCCGATGGCGGCCACGTGCCTCTCGATGTGCTGGCGCGGCACTACGATGCAGTCGTGTTTGCCTATGGCGCGTCAAGGGACCGCAAGCTGGGTGTGCCGGGGGAAGACCTCGAGGGTGTCTATGCTGCACGGGACTTTGTCGGCTGGTACAATGGCCTACCAGGAGGAAACGATAGCCAGATCCTGACAGACCTGTCCAATTCAGACACAGCCGTGGTCATTGGCCAGGGAAACGTCGCTCTCGATGTTGCGCGCATGCTGCTGGAAGATGTAGACGTGCTACGCAAGACAGACATGAGCGAGGCTGCCCTGGATGCCCTGTCACGCAGCCGGGTAAAGCGCGTGCACGTTGTCGGCCGGCGCGGTCCCATGCAGGCGGCCTTTACCATCAAAGAGGTGCGCGAGCTCATGAAGCTGCAGGATGTAGGCTTGCACTCCTTTGACACGGCCAACCTGCTGCCGTCCAGCCTCAAGGAGCTGCCTCGTGCACAGCGCCGGCTCATGGAGGTCGTGGCCAAGGGATCGCCTACCAAGCCGGATCAGGCGCACAAGTCGTGGTCGCTTGATTTCTGTTTGGCTCCAAACAAGTTCTCCGCGGGTGCCGGTGATAGCAGTCGCGTTGGCCTTGCAACATTTGAAAAGACACGTCTGACGGCACCCTTTGACAGCAATACAAAGGCCGAGCACACGGGCGAGCTGGTAGACATTCCCGCCCAGCTCGTGTTCCGGTCCATTGGCTACCGATCCGAGGCCATCGACGGCATGGATGATCTCGGAATCCCCTTTGACGACCGGCGCGGTATCATCCTCAACGACGGCCGCGGCCGGGTCTTGCGTGATGTGCGCTCACCTGATGCAAGCATGTCTACAGAGCAGCACCCCGGTTTCTACTGTGCCGGCTGGGTCAAGCGCGGCCCTACTGGTGTCATTGCATCCACCATGGAAGATGCTTTCACCACAGCCGATGCCATTGTGCACGACTGGCAGTCCCAGGCGCCATTCCTCGAGGGTGGTGGCGAGCAAGAGGGCAGCCGTGGTGGCTGGGAGGGTGTCAAGTCCGAGGTCGACACAACGGGCGCAAGGGTTGTCTCGTGGGCAGATTGGCAGCGGATTGACAAGGCCGAGCTCGACAAGGGCAAGCAGCTGGGCAAGCCGAGGAACAAGCTCACTAACACAGCAGACATGCTGGCTGTCCTGGGGTGATCATAATGCGCACAGTTAAAATAGAACCAATACCACTATCCATGCATCTCTTTTTCTTCATCTTCCTCTTCCTCGTCGTATGCATTATCTTCTTGAAATATTTGATATCTTATATTTATTCAATCAATGTACATATGCTTCGGTATATTCATAACCCTGGGTACCTGGGACGCTTAGATCCTCCAATCGCGCTTCAAAACAAATAGCTCCCCTTTTCCCTCTTTTCTTTTTCCTTTTCCGTTTTCTTTTGTAATTGCTTATGCACTCTTCAGCTTCTCAGTCAGCTCGGGCACCTTCTCAAACAGATCGCCGACCAGACCAACATCGGCAACCTGGAAAATAGGTGCCTCGGCGTCCTTGTTGATTGCCGCAATGACCTTGCTGTCCTTCATACCAGCCAAGTGCTGGATGGCACCAGAGATGCCCACAGCCAAGTACAGCTGGGGAGCAACAACCTTGCCGGTCTGGCCAACCTGCAGACTGTTGTCGGCGTAGCCGCTGTCGACGGCAGCACGCGACGCACCCACGGCAGCACCAATGGAGTCGGCCAGCGGCAGCATAATCTTGTCAAAGTCCTCCTTGGACTTGAGACCGCGGCCACCAGACACAACCTTGCCGGCAGTAGCAAGGTCAGGACGGTCAGACTTGGCCAGGTCCTCCGACACCCACTCGGCCGGGCTGTCGGCCTTGGGGTCGACACCCTCCTCAATAGCAGCGTTGCCGCTGCCAGAGGTGGCCTCGGCAGCAGGGAAGGCGGTACCACGAATGGTCAGGATCTTGATGGGGTCGGACGACTCAACAGTGGCAATGGCGTTGCCGGCGTAGACGGGGCGCACAAAGGTGTTCTCGCTCTCGACCTTGGTAATGTCCGAGATCTGCTGAACGTCGAGCAGCGCAGCAACACGGGGCATCAGGTTCTTGCCAAAGGCAGTGTGGCCAGCCAGGACGTGCGTGTAGCCGCCCTTCTTGATGTTCTCGACCAGCAGCGGTGCATAGTTCTCGGGCAGGCCCTTCTCGTAGGCGGCGCTGTCGACAATGACGACCTTCTCGATGCCGTCAACCTTGGCGACCTGCTCAGCCACCGACTTGACGCCGCTGCCAGCAACAAAGGCGTGCACAGAGCCGCCGAGCTTCTTGGCAGCAGTGACAGCACTGAGCGAGCCGTTGCTCAGCTCGCCATTGCGCTGCTCCAGGATAGCAAGAGACGACAGCAGACGAGCAAGACTGGCAGAGCGCAGCTGTTGCCGAGCCGGGCCAGCGACGGCCCTCCGAACGGTGGACAGCATTGTGTGGTGGTGTGGGGAGTAAATGTGGATATAAATTTGACAGAGGCGAAGTTGGATAGGAACGAGTCGAGGAAGCCGAAGCAATCGAGGCAGTCGAAGCAGTCGTCAGGTTATGTCGTCGTCGATGAGGTAGACGATGTTTGGAAAAGCACCTCGAAATTTCCGAAGACGGGATTATAGTGCGTAGACGGTGTTAGTCGGGTGCTACTAATTGCTGCTGATTGCTATTAAACTGTTGTTAGAGTGCTGTAGGACAGCTCTAGCAGCGACCTGTTCAGCCAGTAGAGGGGCAGCAGCGCCGGCTGAACGCGGCCCGAGGTCCATGACTCTGAACAGCGCCCGTTTTTCGGAGAAGGCTTTTGCTGGGGTGCATATCAGTAGCATGTGGTATAAGTGGGACCATCTCTATAATAGCTTGATGCCTTGGTTACAGCTCAATCAGGCATCAACTTTGGCTTATGTCAATATCGATTACATAATATACCAGCCTCGATTTCTGCCTCAGGCAACCCATGCACGAATGCGCCGCGCTCTGCTACAGCTACCGCACTTGCTATTTGCCAGTTTTTTCCCCTGGCTGGGCCTGCTCGCCAAAACGCGCTGTCGCCCCAAACGCTGCCCCAGCCATCAAATCACAGCCAATCCAGGAGACAGAAGGCGTTTTGATGGTTTTCCCCCCTTGGAACCTTTTTGACAATCCACCCGCGGCGCGCGAAACCGAAAAAAAAAGATACGATAGACACGACGACGACGATACATTGAGACCTGTGATTTCATTAAATTAAATAGTCACCAAGTCATTGGCACGCCACGACGACTGTTTGATCGTTCGACCTTGCCACCCAGCATCGCGTCTTTTCGACGAAACAGCATTCCCACGGGCTTCACTTTTGTGTTGGATCGCGCTGTTGCTCTGCATCCTATTTTTGAGCTATCCGGAAGCTCTTTTCGATACACATCAGCTTCACATTGTCGCGCATCGAGGCTGACCTGAACGCATCGACGCGCAACCATCCTTCTCGATCGCATCGACATCGACCTACATCCACATCCACATCAACAACTACATCTTCAATCCGCCACAATGGATGAGAGCTCTACACCCTTTGGCAGCTCTGCTACCGCACCTGCAGCCGACCCTGTCGCAAATGCACCCGCTGACAACCAGCCCACCAACGCCGAAGGTACAAACAGACGCGCCGCGACCCAGCCTAACTGGGCAACTGAGATAGCTAAGCAAGGCATCAGATCAATACTAACAAATACAGACATCCAGATGGGCGATGACGCAACAGAATCACAACCCGCCGGCAGCACGTCAGAACCTGTCGTCAAAGAGGACAGCAGCACACCTGCCGTGACGGGTCCCTCCGACAACCTGCTCGATGCGCCGTCTGCAACAGAATCCAAGGCCGGCGAGGACGAGGAGATGGGCGATGCCGCCGGTGCTAATTCTGGTGCCGACGCCAGTGAGACCAAGCCGGACGTGTCAGGTGACGGTGCTGCCCCCGCTGCCGAGGGTGCTGAGGCGAGCGTATCAGGCGAGGCTGCTGCCGCCGAGACCACCATCAACAGCTCCAAGACCAAGGAGTCGATCGAGTCTGCCGCGCGCGAGCACCTCGTGTCCCAGACCCACGCCATCATCCTTCCCAGCTACAGCACCTGGTTCGACATGAACAAGGTCCACGATATTGAGCGCAAAGCCCTGCCCGAGTTCTTCAACAGCCGCAACCGCAGCAAGACCCCCCACGTCTACAAGGACTACCGCGATTTCATGATCAACACCTACCGTCTTAATCCCATCGAGTACCTTACCGTCACTGCCTGCCGTCGTAACCTGGCAGGTGACGTCTGCGCCATCATGCGCGTACACGCCTTTTTGGAGCAGTGGGGTCTGATCAACTACCAGGTCGACTATGAGCAAAGACCGTCGCACGTTGGTCCCCCCTTCACTGGCCACTTCAAGATTATCGCCGATACCCCGCGAGGCCTGCAGCCATGGCAGCCCGCTGCTGACCCCGTCATCGTCAAGGGCAAGCCGCACGGCGACACAGATGCGCGCGCTGCAGCGGGTGCTGTGCCCAAGTCAGAGCTTAACCTCGAGGTTAGCCGCAACATTTACGAGGCCACTGCACGCGGCGCCAAGGTCGGCGGTACCAGCACCAGCAAGCCCGAGGCCAAGACAAACGGCGAGGCCGCACACTCTGCCACCAACGGCACCCAGAACGGCACCGCCTCCGCATCTGCGTCAGCAGCATCGGGTGAGGACCTGGCCAAGAAGCCTAGTGTCAAGGTCAACTGCCACCTTTGCGGCATTGACTGCACGCGCATCTACTACCACAACCCCCAGGCTGAGGGCAACCCCCGTGCACACTACGACCTGTGCCCCAGCTGCTACCTGGAGGGCCGCATGGCCGGCAACCAGACCAGCGCACAGTACCTGCGCATGGAGAACCCCACATATTCCACGGCTCTTGACCGCGACGCATCATGGAGCGATGCTGAGCTGGTCCGCCTGCTCGAGGCCATTGAGCGCTTCGACGACGACTGGGGCCAGGTTGCCGACCACGTTGGCACGCGCACTCGTGAGGAGTGTGTCCTGCAGTTCCTGCAGCTCGACATTGAGTCCAAGTATCTCGACTCGGAGCTTCCCAGCGAGTCCGGCTCTGCCGGTCTGTCCATTCTGGGCGGCAGCGGCGGTCGTCTGCCCTTCAACCAGGCCGACAACCCGGTCATGTCCGTCATTGGCTTCCTGGCCAGCCTTGCCGACCCCGCCAGCACTGCTGCCGCCGCCAACAAGTCTCTGGACGAGCTGAAGCGCGGCCTCCAGAAGAAGCTCGAGTCGGGCGGAGCCGTCGAGGCCGAAACCGCAAGCGATGCCGGCAAGGACAAGGAGAAGGAGGAGAAGGACGATGCCATGGATGTGGACGAGAACGCCGTCGCCCGCGTCAGCAAGACTGCATCCAAGGCCGTCTCTGCCGAGCAGAGCATTGCCAACCTGCCACTGGCGTCGATTGGCGCGCGGTCGGGCGGTCTGGCCTCGCACGAGGAGCGCGAGATGACACGGCTGGTGTCGGCTGCCGTCAACGTTACTCTGCAGAAGATGGAGCTGAAGCTCAAGTACTTTAACGAGATGGAAGCCATCATGGCAGCAGAGCGCCGCGAGCTGGAGCGGGCACGGCAGCAGCTGTTCCTGGACCGCCTGTCCTTCAAGCGCCGTGTGCGCGAGGTGCAGGAGGGTCTCAAGGCAGCCGCGACAACGGGCGGCGAGCAGGGTCTGCGCCTGGCCCACGAGGCACTTGTCGATGGTCCCGGCCTGACCTTCCAGACGGCACCACCGGCTGGTGGTGTGCAGCCCCTCAGCGTCACGCCCGGTGCTGTGCGGAGTGTTGAGCTGTAAGCAGGTAGTCTTTGTCCAAGCAATCCATCATTGTAGAGGGTAATGCGGGGAAGCCATGGGATGTTTGGATTATTGGAGAGGTGGTGTTTAAAGTTTGTATCATGTCCTATTACTTTTTTTACTTTTTTTCACTTTTACACGTTTCTTGTCTTGTCGTTTCTCAACTGCACAGGGTGTTTTACTAGGGTGCCAGGGTTCACTTTGTTTTGTTTTATTTACTATTTTGCAACTATTCACAAAGTCGTTTATATTTTACTTGATTTGTTTTAATTTTGATAAATTTTGATATTGTTCTGAAATAAATATTGCTTTAAAATGAGGCTTTCCGATGATTATATGCCACCATAGGCTTAATTTATTTCCTAGCACCTTGAAATAATATAAAAAAAAAAATACTAATGAAATATAAGCAAACTGTAAAATGATATCTGAATTCCTGATATTTCATCTGAACATTAACAAGAATCATTAAATCATTTGATAGATTTGGATTGAATAAACTTGATGCTCAACCACGACATGACTAATCAATCCACATGGCAGTTTCACATGATAGCTATCGTACACTACTATAACCAACCACCAAGCGTAACTTTATTATATTTCCCCCATTATTATATTCCGCCAACCATGAGGCATGTGCTACTTCTTTAGGTGTCTACAATATACGTTACAAATATAGGTTGGCGGCACAGGTCCCTTGTGTATGGAGCGGCAAAAAAAGAGTCCTGTCAGATATCAAAAGAAGAGGACAAACGGAAGTCTTGTGGACAGACCAAGTGACCTGCATTTGTAAATATGAATACGATTGCGTATTGTATTTGTTATAGTTACTGTCAAAGCAGTATAAGATATTAAAGTCTAGGAAAAGCTTGTGACTGTCTGAACACCATACCAGCTGTTATATAGCAACAATAATAACCATCACTGTTTGATAAGTACTCAGCTTTTTCGTAAATAAAAGCCCAAAGCCGTCATTCGGATGCCAGTTATACCAATACGAATGAACACTGCAAGCACATCCAGAGTCTGTTGACCCGGCCAAGCCAGCCTTTATCCCGCAATGTCCCTTCGCCCGCAGGCTTGGATTATCTGCAAATTATCTGCAAGACCTAAACCCCAAACTAGTGGCACAAATAGCATGACAGACCATACACATTTGAATTGTTTTTTAGTGTCATATTAGTATAAACAGCCTTGTCTACTGTAACGGCTTCTGCTCTGTCTTGGCCTGCTTCATGATGCCGACTGATATATGCGCCGGATACCGGATGGAAGATCTACAGTCCTCTAAAACGGTTGTAAATCAATACAGACGGATAAGTATAAACTCCACAACAAAGCCGAAATCTATAGCAGCACCTTCTCCTGTCGTCGTCGTCCCGCTGCTCAATGACGAGCACTGATATCATCCTCGTGCTGACATAATTTTCAAATGCTAGTACCCCGTGTCTTCCAAAGCACTGCTCCGCCATCTATCCACAACTGTGGAGTGTGTTGGGGAGGATAGCGCTGGAGTGCCAATACTGACTCGCCCCGTAACTGCCCCAATTTTCTGTTCACACGCTCTACTTTCCCGACTGGTACGAGTGATGTACCTCGGCTCAATGGAAGGCGAGACCCAGCGGCCCAGAGGGGCAACCGTGCCTGCCATTATCCTGCCGTGCAATTAGTGCATAGTGTCAATAGCCGTGGTCAGTAGTGTTCAGTATCTAACTGAAGATGTGATGTGACATGAAAAGGAAGGTGCGACCTGTGGTAAGTCCGGAAAGATGGATTGAGAATCTCTACAAGCTTTGCAAGAGGAAGGTACAGAGATGAGTATATTCGTAATAATTGATCGTGGGCGCTGGTTGCTCCTTCCCTTGCTGTGCGCATTCCAGTGACATGCACCGAATGCATCCAAGCTGCTAAGGCCACCTATGGTACCTCCACAATATTCCCCAGCTCCGGACTGTGTAGACTAATTGCCTGTGTCCTGGCCTGTGACTAGCGGCCTATCCGCTCGGCATCATTCTGGGGGAAGGTGCCGACCAGGCCAATCCCCAAGTCTCCAAGTCCCAAGTCCCCCAATTTGGACACTCCAGTCGGCTTCATTCGATTGTTGCGACAGGGAAAGAGCGACTGGCAATGTAATCCACACTTTTGTAGTGTAAGTAGCTGGACGCACAATTATTTGTAGCCATCGCTGTTTATATCTGGTGCATTTTGGAGAACCAGGGAAAGAACGACCCTTTCACGCGCCCTAGCTTATGCGAATGCTAGGACCCATCTTTCCCGAAAAGCACCTCGGCGATCGTCCCATCGACTTAGAGAAGGAGAGAAGGAGAGACAGGTGGATTGCAAGCGCACCAAACCGTCTCAAAGGAGAAGGAACGGCAGACAAATAACACTCAAGAACAAACCACCCCCAGGTACAATGTTTCCTTCTCCTTTCAGTTCTTTCCATTCTATTTGACATCAACCGCTCGCGACTTCCCTTGCTCAGAAAAGCCGAAGACTGACGAATTACCCCGAAATTAGAAGGACTGGCTCTTTCCTGACCCTCCATATTTTAGTTACCTCTAATAGCTATTACTACCTCGCTTCTTTCTCTCCTCCTCCTCCTCTCCCCTCTCCTCTCCTCCTCTTCTCCTCTCGTCTATTACAGGCCTCACTACCCTTTCTCTTCAACATTCTCCCTCCTCACTCTCCGCCATCCCGGTATGTTTGCAGCAGTTGCGCGAGCTGAGGCAAGGACTTCTGTGCTCAGAACTTCTAGTACCAGCTCCAACAGTCTGCTGAGAACGCAGTTTGTGAGTATTCTGGCCTCGAGGCTCACCGACAGACGGCAGACCAACAACCTCCAGTCGCAGACGCCAGCGCAGCTCAGAATAGAGAATAAAGTGCTAACATTGCCAGACCAAACTCACAATGGCTCCCGTCGCAAAGAGAAACAACAGTTCCAAGGCACTGCCTAAGGGTGAGTAACACATGCATCCCCATTTTCATCCCGCCTTTTCAGGTGCCGAGATTTGTCGCACCTCACTTTGAACCCCCCCGCTAATATCTTATCTCTCATAGGCTACGTCGAGGACAACTTCAAGGGCCCTATGCTGCGCTTCCAGGAGTCCCTGCCTCGCCTGCCCGTTCCCACCCTTGAAGAGACCGCTGCGCGCTACGTCAAGTCTCTCAAGGCCCTCTACCCTGCTGAGGATGTCGCCAAGAGCGAAGTTGCCGTCAAGGAATTTATCCGCCCCGGTGGTGTTGGCCAAAAGCTCCAGGAGAAGCTGCTGGCTCGTCGCGCCGACCCCGCTGTCAAGAACTGGATCTACGACTGGTGGAACGACGCCGCATACCTGGCATACCGCGACCCTGTGATTCCCTACGTCTCGTACTTTTACTCCCACCGCGATGACCGTCGCCGTCGCGACCCCGCCAAGCGCGCTGCTGCCATCACCACCGCCACTCTCGCTTTCAAGAAGATGGTCGATGAGGGTACCCTCGAGCCCGACTACATGAAGAGCCTTCCCATCTGCATGGACAGCTTGCAGTACATGTTCAACTGCGACCGTATCCCCGCCGCTCCCAAGGACTACCCCCAGAAGTACGATCCAGCCGTCTACAAGCACATTGTCGCCGTGCGCAACAACCGCTTCTACAAGATCACCCATGAGGTCGGTGGCCGCACACTCAACACTAGCGAGCTTGAGGCCCAGTTCCGTCGCGTTTACGAGCTGGCCGCATCCGACGCCAGCGCTGCGGCTGCTCCTTCGGCCCCTGTTGGTTTCCTGACCACCGAGAACCGTGATGTCTGGACCGAGGCCCGCAAGGCCCTGATCGAGGCCTCGCCCCTCAACGCCGAGGCTCTGGAGGCCATTGGCTCTTCTGCTTTTGTCGTCTGCCTTGACGAGGCTGCTCCTGTCACCTTTGAGGAGCGTGCCCGCCAGTACTGGGGTGGCAACGGTTCCAACCGCTGGTTCGACAAGCCCCTGCAGTTCATTATCTGCGACAACGGCACTTCTGGTTTCATGGGCGAGCACAGCATGATGGACGGCACCCCCACACACCGCCTGAACGACTGGGTCAACGAGGCCATCTTCAAGAACAAGCTTGACTTTGACAACCCGACTGTCCGCCCCGACCTCCCCGAGCCCTCTCCGATCGAGTTCAAGCTCACCGAGGGCTTGACCAAGACGATTGCTGCTGCCGGCGCGCACTTTAAGGACATTATGGGCCGCCACGAGCTTGCCGTCCAGTCCTACCAGGGATACGGCAAGGGTCTCATCAAGAAGTTCCGCTGCTCGCCTGATGCATACGTTCAGATGGTCATCCAGCTTGCCTACTTCAAGATGTACGGCAAGAACCGTCCCACCTACGAGTCTGCCGCTGTCCGTCGCTTCCAGCAAGGCCGTACCGAGACCTGCCGATCCGTGTCGGAGGACTCGGTTGCGTTCTGCAAGGCCATGAACGACGACAGCGTCGATGCCGCCACCCGTGAGAAGCTGTTCCGTTCCGCCATCAACGCACACGTCGAGTACATTACTGCCGCTTCGGACGGCAAGGGTGTCGACCGTCACCTGTTCGGCCTGAAGCAGCTGCTCGAGCCCGGTGAGGCTCTGCCCGCCATCTACGCCGACCCCGCTTTCTCCTACTCTTGCAAGTGGTTCCTGTCCACTAGCCAGCTGAGTTCCGAGTACTTTAACGGCTACGGATGGAGCCAGGTCGTTGACGAGGGTTTCGGTATTGCCTACATGATCAACGAGAACAGGTATGTCTTGATGACCCAGTTTCTATTTCTATTTCTATCAATACTTTATGACTTATGCTGACATTCTAGCCTCAACTTCAACATCGTCTCCAAGGGTCTCGGCAGCCACCGGATGAGCTTCTACCTTAACGAGGCCGCCGGCGACATCCGCGACCTGCTGCTGCCCTCGATCGAGACCAAGGCCAAGCTGTAAATTATGATTGATTTCTGAGTTTCTTACCAATTTTTGTTTCCATTTCCATTTTCGGACCCCCAAAGTGCGCTGTTTTCACCTCTAGAAAGCGACAGAGTTAAAAGACAAGCATGATAGATTTGTTGGGGAGTGTATTTTCTGTTATTCTCGCACATTTTGGAATATAAGTGTACTTCTCAGCAAGCCTTGATATCTGAGTGCAAATACAGACCTTTGTATATATATATGTGTGTTGTGCTTGGAACAATGAAAGTAAATTAAGATACTGGACCACAATCACATGTAAATTTTGAACGCTACTGCAACTGTATATACCAACACTCTACCAACCACCACTGCACATCGTTTGCTGACTAAACAGACTGAACACCATGAAAAACGACTTTTCATATCTATTCGCTTATGGCTTAGCCGGCGTGCGACACAATCTCGCTGACGAGCTCGCCCTTGGCGGGGTCAAAGTAGGAGCAGATCTGCGACGGCAGGGCAACCTCCTTGTACTCGCCCTCGTCGTCGCCGTCCTCGGCAGGACCCAGGATGTTCAGGTTGACACCCTCCGTCTTGCTCATGAACACCTGCGTCGACGTGCTCTCCTTGCTCAGGTACACCTGTGCACTGTCGACCTGGTCCAGCATTACTGTCGGGATCGTGCCCAACACCTGCAGCGCAAAGTTCTTGGACTTGACAACGTCCACCGACGAAACCAGCGTCTCCACAACCAGCGACAGGCGGTCCGTGTTCTCAAGCGTCACGGCGTTGCCCTTGCCGCGCACAATGACGGTCAGGTTGGAGCACTTGCTGATCAGGATCGACTGGTTGATGCTGGCCTCGATCTCGATCGGTGCACCGCCCAGTTGAGATGCCACCGTCTCCTTGTCGTAGTTCTCAATGGTCCACTTGTTGCCGTCCAGCTCCTTCTTGGCGGGCTTCTTGACGCGCATGCTCTCCGGCTTCGGCTTCTTACCCGGAACCGGACTCTTGCCGCGCGCACTGGCCGTACCAGGGACTGTCGAGCTAGCCCGCAGTGTAGGGTTCTTGTGTGTCATCTGCGACTTGTCGACCTTGCGTAGACCCTTGGTCACATCTGCACCCTTGTTGATCTCGGAGAACACGGCGCCGTGTGATGTAGCCGCAGCGGGCTTGCTGGCTGCAGAGTCGTCCTCGTTGATCTGCAGAACAGGCGGCGGGCCAGGAGGTGGCGGGGGAGGAGGAGGAGGGGGACCACCGGCGGCAGGGGCAGGCGGTGCTGGGGGCGCGGCTGGTGCAGAGCTTGATGCAGCAGCCAGCTCCTGTGCAGCCTCCTTGGCGGACTTGCCATTGGGGTTCCAAGTAATACCACCGTTGAAGTACTCCTTAGTATAGTCGGCAAGGTCGCGGAAGACCTGGTAGAATGATTGCACCCACTCAACTTGCTCGGGATCCCTATGGACTGTTAGCAAACGTTGCTCGTATACTTAAAGGACTAGAGAGTGAAATCAGAACGTACTTCTCCTTGTACTCCTTGAGAACGCGGTTGCCAAAGAATTGGGCCGCACCCAAACTCTCCTCAACCTGCTTGAAGGGGCGGGTAGCTGCGGTGACCCAAGCCAGAACCATGATACCTTCTGACACAGTGCTAAGGTGGTTGAAGTCGGGCGAGCCGCGGTTGGCATCCTTGATCTCGGAGACGGCCATCAGTGGCTCGTTGATGGGCTTGAGCAGCTCCTGGTACACGGTCATTTCGGCACCGGTCATGTCGGGCTTCTTGGCCTTGGTAGTGACCAGCAGGAAGGTCCGCTGGGCCTTGAACCCCTCCTGAACCTTGGCAGCCTGTGTAGCGACGAGGCCACCGCGCTTGTTGCTCAGCTCGACATATTTAGCGACTGCGCCGTTGAGGAAGGCGTCAAACTCTTCGATAAACTCGGGGACAGGCTCGGCAGGTGCTGCTTTCGGTGCAGGGGGAGCAGCGGCGGCGACAGCTTTCGGTGCGGAAGGCGGTGCAGAAGCGGAGGGAGATGCAGAATTCAATGGTGCGACGGATTGCTGGAGTCCGGGGACAGCCTGGGGAAGCTCGATAGTGGACGATGCAATGTCCTCGAGTCGGGCAGTAGCAGCTTCGAGTCTGGATGGTGAGAGCGGTTAGCATCGGTAATGGGACACCAGATTCGAGGTGCATCTGCATGCACCCATATTGAGGCGAAGCGCTACAGTAGAGTGCAGCAGACGGCCGCTACAATGACATCAGTCGAGGCGGTGATAGAGTAGCGTAATTACCTCTTGATGAGCGTCGTCAGATTGTGCATGTTGTTCGTCGCCATGGTGAGTAATCAATTGTGTGATGGGAGGGATAAAGAAGAAAGAAGTGCCGGAACACAGAGAGGATGCAGCTTGACGATGCAATGGCGATGTGATGGTAGTCCAGTATAAGGGAAGGAGGACGTGAGGGCGGTCGTCGGAGGGAGAGAATGAAGCGGACTGAAGTGGAAACGTAAGGCAGAAGCAGGGGAGCTGGTATGGAGTTCAGGGGGTGGGTAGAAAGGCTGCAAGTGGCTGGTGCTAGTGGCAAGGTCTTATATAATAGTGGTCGAACAACCGCAAGGCTGCAGGCAAATCGGCTGTTGAAACTAAACTGAAATTGAAAGAGAGCAAAAATCGTTGCCTAATCATGACATTTCGAGATGGATGCAGATAAGAATTACTACATCTGGCTGAAGTAAGCCGGGATGATTGAGAGATGTTGAGATGTGGTAAAGGAAAGAGCGCTCTTTCCAGAGAAAGAGCTCTAGCGCTGAAGATACGCCCGCCATTAGGAAAGAGGCAGACTAGGGCCCTGGATGCTCCTACTGTGTTGGGACTCAACTTCTGTAATAGCATACTACAGTGGGGTGGGATAGCTTACCACGTCGGCTCATAGCTTACCACACCGTATGGCCTAGGCCAGGGCACTGTTTCACCGCATCGACACCTGCATGGTGTGTCGTCTTCATTGGCGACAAATGTTTTAGATATTTGTAAATTTATCTACAATTTAACGTTTTACATTACAATAATCAAATAGTCGTGTCTATTATACAGGAGGGGTAACTTGCAGACACACGCAGGTCGCGTAGTTGCGTGCATATTTGGAGGTGTACGTGTGGCAGCATCGCTCTTTCCGTTCCTGTAATTCGTAGCTTTGTGCTCTTTCCCTGCACTAGCCGGGCCACTCTTGCATCTTGTGCTTGGCCCATGATAGGAAGGCGCCCTGATCTACTCTTTTGCTTCTCGGGATGGCCTGAATCGCTCCTGCCTGAAATGGAGCATCAGCCAAATAGGCCAATCACCCTTCTATACAGAGTCTGACTCTGACACTATACCCGTTGAAAATACGAGACTTGCGTGTTGTTTAGTAGTTTGTATCTTAGTAGGTAGCTTGACGCCCTTTCCTTCTCTGGCAATGCCTTATTATGTATCTTGTATGTATCCCATATGCAACCCATCGCGCCTTCCGCCTTCCGTGAGTGACTCTTTCCTTTTGTGTACTATGCTCTTTCCTGCTCTTCCCCCTCCTAGAATCCAGCCGCAAGCTGGTGTTCCCCCCTCTTGTTTCCTTTTTGCATCCTCTCACCGTCTTCTTTCCCCTCCCAAAGTTGTTACATATCTGCCTCATATATGGTTCACGAGCCCCCTATCTTTGCTCGCGGAAAAGAGGCCAGAGTAGCTCAGCATATTACCCATATCTATCATATCAAACCGACCACCATGTGTAATTCGGTGCTATTTTTTCATTAGCGTCCCACAACAGCCCCATTTCATCAATCTATCCGCGACCGATAAGCCCACTTCAGTCTTCAGTGACAGTTGTCGACGACTCTTTGACTCGATTCTTCAGTGCTATTGTCAATAAGCTTCAATAACCCATCATCAATTGAAGAGCCGATTCAATATACTTTGGATTTCCCTTGGACGCCGCATATCTGTACCACGCCCCCTTGAATCCGGCCTGTCATTTATCTCCTCTCCGATGGCGGTCGCCAACCTGGAATCGTCCTTTCACAGCCTTGATATCAAGCAGGACAACAAAGCGGCCATGACGACAGATGTGACTAAAGATGTTGTCCCCGAAAGTGAAAAGGTTGCAGTAGTGTCTGAGGACTCTGCAATGGAAGACGAGAGCAAAGATGGCATCGTTGGGCTGCCATATGGCCATGCCGATTTTGTCACTATGGGCATGTTCATTGTCGGTGAGTGCACGAGGGTGTTTCAATATGACTCATCAATTATGAAGAAAATGAGACGCAGAGCATTATACTAACTAATTAGACGAAATTGAATACCTGCCACCAAAGCCGCCTGTCCGGGACATCCTGGGCGGTGCCGGTGCATATGCTGCCCTGGGCGCACGTCTATTCTCGCCAGCACCACAACTATCACGCTCTGTCGGCTGGATTGTCGACAAGGGACACGATTTCCCAGAACCCATGGGTGAGCTGATTGAGAGCTGGCAGACGGCCGTCATCATGCGATATGACTCAAGTCGGGCAACAACGCGGGGCTGGAACGGATACGACCAGAACGAGCACCGGGCATTCCGGTACATGACACCCAAGAAGCGCATCACAGCAGAGGACCTGCCACCACAACTGCTGACGGCACGATCATTCCATATCTGTAGTTCGGCAAGCCGGTGCCGAGAGCTAGTGACTGAGATCAAGTCGAAGCGCAAGAAGGCCATCGAGGCACTTGGGCTGGATGCAGCACATCACCCGGAAATTATTGCGCGGCCATATTTTATTTGGGAGCCTGTGCCGGATCTGTGCACGCCAGACGAGCTCCTAAACTGCACCAACACGCTTCCATTGGTCGACGTCTGCAGCCCAAATCACAGCGAACTCGCTGCTTACATGGGAGACCCGCATGCAGGACTTGATCCCGAGACCGGAAAGCTCAACAAGGCTGCGGTAGAGCGGGCCTGTGAGCAGCTGCTGTCGGCCATGCCTCTGCAGTCGTACGCGCTTGTGGTACGTGCTGCAGAGCATGGCTGTTTTGTTGCGAAAAACGGTGGCCGCAGGCGGCTACGCGCAGAACAGGGCGAGGCACCGAAAAAGAAGAAACCAGCACCAAAGCAGGACCTACACGGCGGACTGCGGCACGATATTGACATGGAGGCCCTATTTGCGGGCCTAGTGCAGAACGAAGAAGGATCGATTGCGCGTGAAGAGGTTGAACTGTCATCGTCTCTCGAGGTCTGGATCCCGGCTGTGTCTGGAGAAGAAGCTGCCGAGGGCAACGAGGGTGGCAACCCCAACAGCAGCCTCAAAGTGGTCGACCCAACAGGAGGCGGCAACTCGTTCCTTGGTGGCTTTGCTGTCGGTCTTGCTCGTGGAAAGACGCTTGACGAGGCTGCGGCCTGGGGCAATATCTCAGCCAGCTTTGCCATTGAGCAGGTGGGCGTGCCCGTGCTGGGCCAGGATGCCAACGGCAACGAGACGTGGAACGGTGTTCGTGTTGAAGACCGGTATGCAGCGTACGAGAAGTTGCTGAAGAACAAGGGTCTTCTCCAGGAGTAGACGGTGTTTTGATGTATTACGTTGGCTTCTTGGACAAAAGCATCTCATGACCTTGAGCTACTCATGCTGGATTATTAGGATCGTCTTGGACTGTCCTGGACCATCCCCCCATACTCTACTTTAGCGGGCAATTGGCAAACTGCTAGGAACGATACAAATGAACTTATAGACATAGTTTGAATATCAATAGACGGGAAACTCCCACCTTTCAGACATTTGGATGCAATCCTAAAGGCATAGATGGCATGATGCAAGTAGATAACATAATCATATAATTTATAACACAAACATAACAAACATGACAAACATGACTACATAACATCAAACAACATGAGATCCCTCTACCCAGAAACGCCATTCTCATCCTTTGCCATACACCCATTATGCTACTCCTACTCCTAACGAGCTGAGCTTGTTTAGACGCCGTAGACGAGGTTGCCGCCAGTGTACATGAGCTTGTTCTCGTCGTTCATCTTAACCAGACCGGCAATAACCTCCTCGCGCGTGTATGACTCGGGCACCTTTTCGTTGACGGCCGTGACAATGGCATCCACCTCGGCCATGTCGTCGACAAATAGGGTGCTGCGCAGCTGGCCAAGCAGACGGCGGAACGTGTTCAGGCGGGGTGCCGACAGTGTAGGCAGTGTAGGCTCAATGCTAAGACCGGCGGCATCGTCGGCCAGATCGTCGGCATCAGCGTCGGCATCGGCGTCGGCATCAGCATCGGCGTCAGCATCAACAGCGGTTGTGCCCGACGACACAGCCGCAGAGCTCGACGCAGCAGCACCGCGCCGTCTACCCGAGGACCGGGCCTGCGAGGATACGAGATGGGATGCAGGCAGTGACGACGCAAACGACACGTTAGACTGCGATGCAGCCTGGGTAGACTCGTCTTCCTCGTCGTCCTCCTCGTCGTCTTCGGGCTGTGTACTTCTTGCGGCACCGCGTGCTGCGCGTGTTGTGCGGGTTCCACTGGCACGGCTGGCGGCAGCACCTGTTTTGCGGTAGTTGCCATCGGCAGCATCGTCGTTTCCACCCTCATCTTCATCGTCGTCGCTGTCGTCGCTGCTCTCCACCTCCTCGTTGTCGGCCTCGATGGGGCGCATCTTTCTCTTCTTGCGACGCGACTGGTCCTCGACAACTTCCTTGAACAGCGCGAATCTCAGAATAGCCTCGGCGGCTAGAGCATCCCGCTCGTCGACACGGCTCGACAACCGTGACTTGGCGTGGGCAGTGGCTAGACGAATGATAGTTTCGAGCGTACGCACGGTCATGGGACTGGTACGGCGCTGGTTGCCCTCCATCTCGTCGTTACGCAGGGCGACATAGATATCAGAAATACGGTCTGATGCCTCTTGCGTGAGAACAGGGCGCACACGCGTCTTGGCATAGTGAATGTACTTTTTGAGGAAGGGGATGCTGAGCAGCTCCCGCTTCTTTGCAGCAGCACCACGGCCGCGGGCTGCACCACCAGCATTGGCACCAGCGTGCAGCATGTCGTTGTGCTTCTCAAAAACGTCGACCGGGCGTTGCGGGCCATTGGCCTGGCTCTGCATGCCGACACCGAGTGCCTGCTGGCCGGTCTCACGCACGGGCGCGCCCTCCTCGGTACCCGGCTGGCGGTAGCGGTGCATGCGCAGAACGTGCTCGGAAATGTGACGATCGCGTGCGTCCTCAATGTCGTCGGTGACGACAAAGAGCAAATCAAAACGCGAAAGCAGCGAGTCGGGCAGGGCAATGTTCTTGTGGGGGTCCTTGTGAGGATCGTACTGGCCAAAGATGGGGTTGGCAGCAGCAACGACACTGCAGCGCGCGTTGAGCGAGGTATGGATGCCGGCCTTGGCAATGGTGACAGTCTGCTGCTCCATGACTTCGTGAATGGCCACACGATCAATGTCGGACATCTTGTCAAACTCATCAATACACACAACACCGCGATCAGCCATAACCATGGCACCGGCCTCGAGGCGGCGCTCGCCCGTCTCCTTGTCCGTCGTCACGGCCGCTGTCAGACCGACACCGGACGAGCCACGACCGGTGGTGGCAATGGCCAGGGGTGCCGTATTGAGGACGAAACGCAGCAACTGGGACTTGGCGGTCGAGGGGTCACCGACCATTAGAATGTTAATGTCACCACGCAAATGGGTGCCGTTCTCAAGGTTCTTCTCCATACCACCGAGCAGCATGAGCAGTACGGCCTTCTTGATGTGGTCGTGGCCAAAGATACTGGGAGCGAGCGACTGAGACAGCAGCTCAAACAGGTTCTTCTTTTTGGCAATCTTGTTGATGTTGCGCAGGTCCGTGTCGGTAATGTCGACTGTGGCGATGCCGCCGCCGGCCTTGGACGAGAGCAGGACGACGTTGTTGGCGAGCAGAAGAGTCTTGAAAAGCGCGCTGTTGTGGTTAGTGTTGCGGTTACCCATGGTGCGGAACGTGCCGACAATCTGGACACGGTCACCGGGCTTGACGCGGTCGACGAGGTCGTCATCGAGCATAACATCGACACCGCGCGGCAGCTGACCAGCCGGGGCCCGTTCTGGCATTTCCTGGATGGAAATGGTCTGGTTGTCACGGTAGGTAGAGTAGCCGTACTCGGTGACAAGGGGGTTGCCCTCGCCGTCCTGCTGGGGGTAGGCGCTGCTGGTGGTGGCGCCGTTGGTCATGGTCTGGTCGAGGTACTGGCGGTAGTAGAACTTGTTGGTGGCAGCACTGTGGTGGACACTGGTGACGACCTTGGGGTGGATGAGAGAGCAGCGGGTAACGATGCCCTCAATGGAGACCATCTGGTTTAGGTGCTGCGACGAGAGGGTGCGAGGGTTGCACGAGTGTAGGCCGAAGCTGCCGGCCCAGGCACAGTAAAAAGGCACGGCTTCGTCTTTTTGGTCAGGCCGGGCGATGCCAATGGTCTTGACAATCTCTTTGAGCGCAATGTTAAAGGCAGTGGTGTGGTCAAAGGGCTCGTTGAGGAGGCTCTCTGCCATTTCCGGGTTGTGGTCGCGGACATGGTCGATGTTGACGACAAGGCGGCGCTGGTTCTTCTGGAGCATCGTGATGATGCTGGGGCGGTAGCTGCGGACATTCTGGTCGCCTGGGTTGGTAGCTGTTAGCAGTCTGTTTATTTGTCTGAATATAGAGAATGTAAGCTTAAACGGAGCTCAACTCACTGGGATCGAGAAACTCCTGGGCCTGGCGCACTCTGCTTCTCTGAGCTTCATCGGGGATATGTATCCCCTCCATTGTAGCGGCGGTGTGGGTATATGGCGGTGAGGGGCAATTGGTGCAGTTGTAATGATGAGGAAATGAATTGGAGAGTGCGTGGAAGTGTAGATGTAGTCGGTGATGTCGTAGATGCAGAGGGGAATGTAGGCGGAGCGTGATATGGCGAGGTTGACGATGTGGACAGGGCGGAAGGTGAAAATAGCAACAGAGGGGAAAAGTTTAATGAGATGCAGGAGCGACCCGTCCCTGAGGGGGGCAGGAACGACGCGTCTGAGCGCGTTTACGCGTTAAGTGGTTTATGATCCACTATTAGCTCTCGCGTTTAAGCCAATGGTGTTATAGAAAATAGTGGAGCATAGTATAAGCTAATGCACATGTTATGCAAATACTGCACTTACATAACATTCATTAATACATAATGTATGCAAGGCAAGCCATGACATCCTTCGGCTCAACATTGGCAGTGCAACGGTTGACGACACGAAGTGACAACTCATAAAATCAGTGCAATAAGCTGACTCTGTTGGCGAGAGAAAAACTCAAAGTCTGGTCCATCTAACCTTGGGTCCATAATGCACTCGCTCGCTAATGCAGCAACTTTGCATTTGGAGGGCCAGCGAGAGAGGATGTAGTTGTATAGAGAGAGTGAGAGGGGGCATATTAATCAACGGTAGTTGGTCTAGTTAGAAAAAGGCAGGCAGCAATGGAAGACGTGAGAGTGGCGTAGAAAGGTGCACAAATACCAGCACTTGAGATGGGGGAGGAGGGGGAGGACATGATGAGAAATCGGAAACCTCTCGAGGCTGAAAAAGCGGCAAAGTTGTGCCAGCAGTGAATGGTAGCTATGGAGCAGATGTGATGGCTTCTTCATAGGGAAACATGCAATAATCAAACGTAGCAAGTTGACAAGTTGGCAACGTGGCATAGCAACGTGGCAGCTGGGAGGAGGACAGAAAAGATGATAGATGTAAGCTGACGGCGGGCAGACAGACGGCATTCATGAGTCTCTTGGAAGAGGAATTTAGAGAAACAAATATGTGCAGTGCTGTAGTGTGGAATCTACTTGACACCATATCCGTCCAAAGTCTGCTGACCGATATGCAGCTTTCAACGAGTTGGGCATGAAGCTGCTGACCATTTCAAACGACATACTGACAAATGACAAACAAGCAGACCTTTACTCCGTTTACAAAAGGCGGTAGAGACGAGCGTGTATAGACTAGCGAATGCGGCGTCTGTTGAGCTACAGCGAGCCTTTCCCTTCTCACTCACTCGGGCCGAGTTCAGTGCATTGCCGTTGTAGAAAGAAGCGGATTGACTCGCTAGAGTAATACATTGAGACACAGCCGATATCCGGTCAAGAATGCTATCCTGTTGTGCTATTGTACTGTTGTACTGTTGTATTATGCAGACGGAGGCGGATGCTAAGAAGATTTGACCAACGACAAAGCCACCTTCCTCGTTTTCTTGTTTTCATGTCATGTCATCCGAACGATGTACTGCCTTCTTAGCTACATATGATTAACGACTTTGGGATATGCTCTATGTATCATCCAAGTGTAAGCTCAAACATCTGAGGGTGTCGTTGGGTTGCATGTCCATCGTAGTAGACAGGCTGCATGTGTCGAGGTTCACGTGGCACAGTAAATGCAGTGGTAGTAGATGCAAGGACATGGTATATCCTGCAGCAGCTTTTCCCTCTAGTATCACCCTGAAAGATCATGAACTTATGTTTCCGTGTTTTAAATGCTACTATATCCCGGATTAGGGTGAGGCTGATGGCCCCCAAGTTGGATGCTCCGGCTGTTGGTCGTTAGCAAACCCCCACGACCGAGGTGCAGAGAAAAACCGTGATAAAGACGTTTGGAAAATTAGGAAATTAAAGAACGAAACTAGGAAAGAGTCAGAGAGACAGAATTAAAGAGAACTGGAGAGAAGATGTGTGATCATACAAACAGGAATCAAAAGTATCAATGAGTCTTTGGAAATAGGAGTTGTCAACAGACGAATCAGACGGCTTACCGATGAAACAGCAGTCGGCAGACGGGCCAGCTGCTATTTGCTGCTATCTTTAGTAGCCTCTCTAGTCCTGGCCTATGGACATCTCAGTGCCTGGTTTTTCACTACAGAGTCTTTTCTGTTGGCCTTTAATGTTGTCTTTCGTATCTTTTTCTACTTGCTCTTCTTGACTATCGTATTGCCTGCATCCTATGACCACTTGCTGCTTACTGCTTGATGCTGTGTGATAGAAAGCGGAGGTAACGTGCATCAAAGGGGAAACATCGGCAAACAGCTCAGTTTTCGTCGTATACATAAGGGGGTTGCAATATATAACCTAGATTGAATAGGAGTAAACGGTGACGCAACTGCGAGAACGCATGTAAGCGACCGAAATAGGAAATCGGATGCAGACCTTGTTAGCCGCATACATTGACAGCAAACAGACTGCAGCTTGATGCAGTACCTATTTGGAGTGACTTGGGATTCAGCTCGTAGAGTGTTGTTCTCTGATTTATTCTGATTATTAATACATGGCGTACTTGTGTATTTTGAGCAGTAGCTGGTCTTTTGTTTGATTCCAACGGCAGAGACCCCCTCTATCCTCCCTTTCAATCCTCCTTATCTCGTGAAACGGATGACACTTCAAAATTGTACGAATTTATACAATTTAAAGATTATACGAGACAATTTGATAAGAGACTCGAAGGAGTCACAGTATATATGCAAATAGAAAAATGATCCTCCACTTGCCTGCATCTGTTGATCTAGCTACCTCTATGACTGGAATGGCTGGCTTCTGGCCGACTGTCGGATGCTGTTTCGGAAGAGGCACAGGAGGAGCATAGGCAGTACCAACAGGAGAGTCCGTTGGCCTAACTATCATTAACTTACCCCGTTTTGCCCGTAGACTGCATGCTACTCAACATGGCGCTATCTCGTTTGTTGGTCGGTACCTCCCGTGGCACTACTACACACTAGAGGACTAGAGGTACGTACTACAGACCGCCGCATTGGATCAAAGATAAAGACCTTTGTCTATATAGAGGTCGTCTCTTCCTATTCTTTACAGTGTTCTTCGTGTCTGCATACTGCATTCTCGCAACAAAAAGTCGTGCTCTTATACTTATACACAGAACACATCTCGTCACTCCTTTAGCTCACTCTCAAACAGCCATCCACAACTACTACTGCTGCTACCACCACCACCCACAACCGTTGACATATGATATGCAGGAACCTAACCAGGTCCAGCTTGCCCCGGCATTGCCGCCGTCCGGCTCAAAGTCGGCCGTGCTGCATCGCCAGCTCCGCACAGACTTTCCTTCTATTCACCATGGCGAGGGTAGCTATCTCGTTCTAAACGATGGGCGCCGCATCCTTGATGCTTCGGGAGGTGCTGCTGTCGCCTGCATCGGACACAGCAATCGTCGCGTTGTCAGCGCCGCCATGGCCCAGATGCTCGCGGCCCCCTACTGTGCCACCGTATTTTATACCAGCCAGGTCTGCGAGCAGCTGTGCCGCTTCCTCGTCGACTCGACCGACGGTCACATGGCGCGGGCCTATATAGTCAGCTCTGGTTCGGAAGCCATTGAGGCGGCCGTCAAGCTGGCGCGCCAGTACTTTCTGGAAAAAGATAAGCCGGAGCCGCGCCGCACACGCTTTATTGCACGCAACCAGTCGTACCACGGTATCACACTGGGCGCACTGGGAGTTGGCGGTCACAAGCTCCGGCGTCAACTGTTCTTGCCCTTGATGCCCAATAATGTGTCGCACGTGTCGCCTTGCTTTGCCTACCGCGGGAAGCAGCGCCGCACCGGCGGTGACGGAAACGTCGTCGTCGAATCGGATGACGCGTATGTGGCTCGTCTGGCTGCCGAGTTGGATGCCGAGTTCCAGCGGCTCGGGCCCGATACGGTCTGTGCCTTTGTCGCCGAGCCTCTTGTCGGGGCTGCTCTTGGTGCTGTTCCGTCGGTGCCCGGCTACTTCAAGGCAGTCCAGGCCGTGTGCAAAAAATACGGCGCCCTGCTAATCTTGGACGAAGTCATGTGCGGCATGGGACGCACCGGCACCCTGCACGCCTGGCAGCAGGAGGGTGTTGTCCCTGATATCCAGACCATCGGTAAGTGTCTCGGCGGCGGATACCAGCCCATTGCCGGTGTCCTTGCCAGTCATCAAGTCATCAACGCTATGAGCAAAGGGTCTGGTGCCTTTGTCCACGGCCATACCTACCAGGGCCACCCCGTTGCCTGTGCCGCCGCCCTCGAAGTGCAACAGATTGTCTCCGAGGGCCGTCTGCTGGCAAATGTGCGCGCCCTCGCACCTCTCCTGGAGGAACTGCTTCAACAAAAGCTCGGTGTGCACCCCAACGTCGGCGACATTCGCGGCCGCGGATTCTTCTGGGGCATCGAGCTTGTTCGGAACAAGGCTTCGGCCGAGGCATTTCCAGCGGCCGACCATGTCGCAATGGAACTCGCCGAGCTCGGTATCACGCAGCCTTACTCGATTTCCGTGTACCCGGGATCTGGCACCGTCGACGGCGTCTCTGGTGATCATATTATCTTGGCACCTCCATACAACACCACGGCCGACGAGATCCAGACTATTGTTGACCGTGTAGCGCGTCTGATCAACGACTATTTTGCCGGCAAGAAGGATACTTTCATCGCTGCCAGGCTATGATCTTCGGGAGAGGTTGATTGAAGTCGAGGAGAGGAGGACGGCATGTTATGATGATGACTAATTATCGAAAGAGGTGGCGAATTAACGACAAGCACAGATATGGCTATATACGCATCATATAATTGCAGCGCATTATTATTTCTCAAAAGTATTCACAGAAAATACATTATTATAATCTGAGACTTGCTGTTGTTGACTTCATCTGATGTATTAAGCATAATCAACATGAGACGACTTGTAAGCATAGTCAGTAATTACTGGTTGTGGCGCTATGGCCGTGGCGGTACTTACAGATGACGGAGAACGCCCCACTCACCTGTAATGAGACCGGACCACCGTATTTCCGGTCTCTTCAGGTCAGTCGTACCTTCCTCAGTGCGCCACAGCCAAACATATAGGCCTTGGGCGACCTATGGTGGGTCCTTCAACAGCCAGCTATCTACACATCATCGCAGCCTCGCTGTTAGCTTCGACCCCCTCCACAGCCATCTCGAGCGCGATACCCGGCAACTCACCACGACCAACGACGACTTACGATCAAAGGAACCCCTAACCCCCCGAAACACGCAAACACACCCACAACTACATCTACAACATGGCCGCCGGCTTGACCGCCAGCGGCACCATGGCCAGCCTGGGCCAGCGTCACGCCGCCGAGGAAGAAGCCCGTGCCGAAGTCGATGTCCTCAGCTCGCGCCTCGAAAAGACGTCGCAGCTGACAAAGAAGATCGAGGCCTGCCTTAACCGCCTCGACGCTACGGGAAAGAGCGTGCGCGAGGTAGCCGGTCCTCTGTCGGGCGAGACAAAACGACTCCAGACGCTGAGCAACAACATTGAGAGCGTCATTGCTGCCATTGAACGCCTGCGCCAACCTGCCGACAGCAAGAACGAAGAAGAACAAATCATCCGGACCGGCCCCGAAAAGGCTGGCCTGTCAAAGTATCTGACGTCTGTCCAACGCCTGGATCGGTCGCTCGGCGAAATGAAGGCGTCCAATATTCGGTCGACACAGCAGACGATTGGCGAGCTGCAGCGGCTCATCAAGTCGGGCAACTCGCAGCTCGAGACGTACTTTGACCAGCTTCTGCGCACCGAGACGCCGCGCGAGATTGAGCCTCTGCACTACGTCACTAAGAACAAGCCATTCCCGCTGCTGTCACAGGACACAACGTCGCGGCTGGGCCTGATCAATGCACACATTGGGGCCACCCACCGCCAGAACCAGAACGGTAACGCCTCCACGGGGGCGTCAATGGTGTCGACCGGCTCAGGCGGCAATTCGCAAGATTTGTCACCTATTGCCCGCATCTACGCTGACGTACGCGGCCCCTACATTGCTAGCACCCTCAAGAACCTCGCGGCCGCGTCCGTCAACACCACCAAGAAGAAGAGCGCCGACTCCATCTACCATCCTGGTACCAGTGGTATCGGCATGTATGCGCAGTCCATGGAGGGCATATTTCTGGCCGAGTACGAAAACATTTGCAGCATCTTTACGCGCGAAGACTGGGGCCCGGCTTTTCAAAACACCTGTATGGGCGCTCTCAACGAGCTCGCCCGCACCCTGCGCGAACTCAACAGTCACATCAAGGGCCACCTGAATACCGACTGCTACCTGGCCTACGAGGTTGTGGAGATCATCAATAATCTGGCCATCAAGGTCGAGACGCGCACCGGCGAGCTCAAGATCCCGCTAAACGCATCGCTGAAACCCGTGCGCGAGACGGCCAAGCTGTCGCTGGGCGAACTACTCGAGGGCGCCAAGCGGAACATTAACGAAACGCAGACGTTGCCTCTCAATGGTGCTACGTTGCCCATTGTCACCGAGACCATGCAGCGGCTGCAAACCATGGCCACCTTCTTGCGGCCCATCTCAGCCATTATGGTGTCTCTGGGTGATGGCGGTTGGCGCGCGGGTGGTGGTACTGGTGTAAACATTTCGCAGCGCAGCGGCGGTCAGGCTGGTGCATCAGACACGGTGCCGAGCCTTGCATCGTTTGACGTTGGCGCCGACGGACGCGAGATCTTTGCGCATTACTGTACTGACACCATCGACACGATGCTGAATGCCCTCGATGCGCGAGCCCGTGCGAGTCTGGGCCGCAAGCCCGTTGTTGGTGTTATAATTGCCAACAGCATTGCCATTGTTGAGCGCTCGATCCATGACTCCGACCTGGCTTCCTTGCTAGAGCCGCGGCTGGCTGCCGTACTAGACCCATGGCGCAAGAAGGCCAAGGCCCTGTATACCGACACGTGCAAGGACGTATCAATGCATCTGCTCGATGTCATCCACACAAACCGCGGCGCCACGAGCGGCGGCGGCAGCGGCCGACCATCGTCGGGCCAGGGCGGTGTCGACTCGGCACACATTATGAAGGGCCTGTCGTCCAAGGACCGCGAGAGCATCAAGGGCAAATTTACGGCGTTCAATGCGTCGTTTGACGACATGGTATCCAAGCACCGGCAGTTTTCCATGGAGCGCGAGGTGCGCAAGGCCTTTGCGCGGGATCTACAGCAGATGCTGGAGCCGCTGTACAACCGGTTCTGGGACCGATACCACGATGTGGACAAGGGCAAGGGCAAGTACGTCAAGTACGACAAAACTGCCATTGCCGCCGTCTTTGCCAGTCTGTACTAGTTCTGATGTATACTTATTATATTGTTCCTAAAGTGGTCCTAGTCTGCGCCCCTTTCTTACCTCGTGCATAATGTGGTGAGCTGGAGCTTGTTTCTTTTGTTTCTTGTGTCTATGGGTTGAGCTCGCAGCTATGTACACAGTGTTTGTTATTCTTTGCTCCACCCCAAGAGACAAGAGACGGGACCGGCCACTTTCATGGAGGGGCGTATGCATTTGCAAATCCCTGGAAGCCCCATGATGCGCCATCTCTACACTGCACACTGCCACCACACTTGAATTGTAACCGTGTTGAGCTACATTTTGAAAAAGGGAACACTGCTACTGACAGGACTGAAGTACCGGCTAGTCTGGCTATCTGAAGTGGCAGTCTTTGCCTTTGCTCTGCCTGCTATTGCCACGGCACTGCGGCATTGACAATACTAGCCGGTACCGACTGTTGCATTCAAAGTGAGGAGAAATGTGGTTGTCTTGCCCGTCTCCTATTATGTGTCCTTGACCTTTGAACCGGTGTAAGCTGGCAAGGCTTGCACCTAGAAAAACGAGGCTGTTCAGAAGAGTTCAGGTCGATCTCTATTTTTATTCACATACTTCTCTCTCTCCTTTCCTCTTCCTCTTCTCCTTCTCCTCTCTCCGCAATATCCTTATCCCACCCCCACGCATGCATGGAGTCGGAGGGGGCTGGATTTAACGCAAATGGGGCAAGGGCTGCGTGGATGAAATTCACACTGCGACTGAAATTGAGACTGAAAATGAGACTGAGACTGAGGACGAGGCGGAAAAGAGGAGTAATAGTCGGGCTTGTGTATCAATATTAGTATTGGTGCACATCTTTGCCTCACTTGGACGAGCAGATGAGGCAAGACGTATTATGCAGCATATAACAATGCTCGGAGCAATCAGCAAGACAGAGGGAAAAGATAAACGTTGATCGACGGTGCACCAACAGTTCAAGCGGGGGTTGTCGATCCTTTCATATTTTGTTATTTGTGGATATTTATCTGTGTCCTATTTCTGGTTTATTTAGCTATTATTTCATACCCTCTTGTTAGCATATCATGATACACCAATATAGCCATTGGCAGTAACACATACCTCTATGTGATAAACTGTGAGACTATGTGCGAACTGCGAACCGCGAACTGACTGACCTAGAGTCCTAGAGTAGGGCCGAAGACGGAGCAGTTGCCTGGTGTTGCTTGCTCACCTCGTATTGTGACTGCTCACCTTTCACCGTGCATGAATGTGCAGGTGAGCAGGCAGAGGTTTCGAGACAGTGAACAATGAGGGGACATACAGTAAAAGGCTCTGCCTCTGCATCTGCATCTTTTTATGGTACCCAGCTGCAGGACAAGTGCTGATATCAAGTCCTTTTAATAAAAGATACTCCGCTTGTCTCATTCTCGATATGACCAATCTTTTCTTGGCTCGGCCTCGTATTGTTCTGTTTGCTCCTTTTGTCGTTCTGCAACTGTCATGAAGTTTTTTTTGCAGCATTAAAGTGCAATAGAAAGAAGGAAGTTGACATCAAGTGCTGACCGACGGAAAATGATCATCATGAGAAGCAAGTACCGAAGTATCATGAGATGTCTTTGCAAAATGCTAGGCGAGTATCTCCGGCCTGTGTCCGTTGTTTCTTGAAAAGATATACGATATACCTACCTCAACAAAGCGATGTTACTATGAATTCAAAAGAGCGTCAAGGTCTCCAAAGCTAAAGCTAGAG
The DNA here is from genome assembly GCA_029298975.1 of Ophiostoma novo-ulmi subsp. americana. Taxonomy (NCBI): domain Eukaryota; kingdom Fungi; phylum Ascomycota; class Sordariomycetes; order Ophiostomatales; family Ophiostomataceae; genus Ophiostoma; species Ophiostoma novo-ulmi. The sequence goes on along the minus strand of JANSMA010000003.1, from coordinate 1,671,878 downwards.
GCCAAGGGACGTGCCGCATGGCCCGCTGCGGATGAGAAAAGGCAGCCGACCACATGGTGTTGGCGACTACCAACTGGCAGCTAGACACTGCGCTGGGACCATTACTGAAGACTGTTAATAGAGACTGGCGACGGAGAAATGGAGACTGGAGACCTCAGGTTAACCTTGTCGCCTAGAAGACACGCCTTGGAATATTGGAGGGTAAGCACTTGCTCAAGGATAGTTCTGCAGGGCTACTTGTTGTCTGCTCGTTGACGAGCGTTGGGGGCTGCCAAGATCCGAGCTCATGTGTCAATAGTGAAAGTATTGACACCGCCAGGTTAGATATGCAGGCATAATGCACAAAGCTTCTTTGGGGGGGTATATCAGAATGATCCTGAAGATATTCAATTGAACAGACAATCAGATGCTGAGGAGGTACCCTTGTTCTTGCTGTCCATATGGAGATAGGAAGGTTGTCAAAGGTGACATCGGTGCCTGTATTGGGGCAGCTGATCATGCAGCAGGTAGGCAGAAACAGTGAGCAGAATCAATGGCAAGTGATGTTGCAAATGTGAATGTAAATGTGAATGCATATACAAAGAGAAATAATAGGTCCTAGGTATCTTCAAGGAGCCGCGTACTCCTTGGTACAGAAAATAATACAAGTGGTTCAATCCATCCAAAGAAATATCCAAAAGAAACCCCAATCCAAATAGAGACCAATGCCCACCAGTGGGGACAACCAAGCAATGCTCAAACGAGTGTTCCAAAACTCCCAATACCTCAACACCATGTGTGAAAGGTTAGATGCAAACCGATGCAAATATGAGAGCAAATGTGATAGTGTGACAGGGTAAACAAAACAGAACAAAGGAAGGGGAAAGAGGCAGAGAAAAAAGAAGAGAAGAAATAATCAAAGTCGTGACGTGTCTGATTAACTCCATACGGAGTAAAAATAGATAGAGGCAGACTGAAAATCAGGTCCCTGTTGGGAAGACGGACAGGGGACGGAAAATAGGGCAATTTAAGGCTGTCATCGAGCGATGCTGCAGTCCTTGAAAAGAAACGAGCTTAGACCAGATTGAGGACAACAAAGTGTGTGATAAAGAGAGACAAAAATAAACAAAGGACAGGAGTCAATGCAATGTATTTTTGTCTCTTGTCAGCGCACTACTGTCATGCAGGGCACTGCAGGAGCAAAACAGAAAAAAGCAGGCGTTGGCCGAAGCTGTGACCATAAATAAAATGAAAAATTGCATGAGCTGCGTGCAATATATAAATAAATAAAAGGTAAGAACCAAATGCAGCGCTGGGGTATGTATGACTGTGAAAGAACGGTGAGGAGCAGGGATATAAATAAACATAAATGAGTACAGTGTATGAAAGGCTGATACAGGGGAAGTGGGAAAAGAAAACGAAGAACAAAATAAGAAGAGTCGGATACCACGGCGCCACCCGGCGTGTACCTTGTTGCTGGGTTTCGACGGAGCAGATGTTTTCATTTTAGAAAACATTTAAGTTGTGCGCCGCCAAGTGGAAGCGAGATGAGTCGATGAGGCGAGATAAGATGAGCTGCAAGAGGATGTAGGAGGCGCAGAATCAGGCGTGCAGATGTAGACCGATGCTAACAATGCAAAATATGCAAAAAGATGCAAGGCCTGCATGCAGAAGCCAACGATACTTTTGCGTTTTGGTATTGATTCCTCCTATCACCCGTCCCGACCATGGTCTTGTCTCTGCAGAGTGTCTACTCCGAAGAGCCTCTACTGGACCTCATGAGTCCTACCGAGCATAATCGCCGCAGTGATGGCAGTCGTCACTGGCGCCGCAGTAGTCGTGAGTGCCAAAGTCACAGGCCCGGCAGCAGTAGCTGCAGCACGAGTTGATGAGCGACTTGATCTCCTGAAGATCCATTGTGTTGAGTACTGGATAGATGTGTAGTTGGTAGTTGTGAGGTGAAGCCGGATGAGGTTGAGAAGGCTGAAGAAAGTAGAAATAGACCCGTCGAGTCAAGTGGAATTTATAGTATGGCTGAATTAAGCAAAGGTATGTATGAGTATGAGTGAGGTTAAGTGTGAACTTGAGTATGAATGTGAGTGCGAGTACAAGTATAAGAGTAAGTAAAGAGTGGAAAGTCAAGTATGCTGGTGGTGATGATGAGAGGAGGAAAAGAATCCGAACGGGGGATGGAAGGGTTTATATAGATCAGATGTAAGCAGGCACGAGGAAGAGATAAAGTAATAAAAGACAAAAGAACAAAAGAGGAAAGAGCAAGGGACAAGAGGAAAACGGGCGAAAAGGGAAAACGAGGGACAAGGGAAAACGAGCGAAAAAGGAAAGAGAAGGAAGGAAAGAGGGTAAGAGCGACTAGGGAGGCTGTGACGACAGTTATCGTGCGAATGGCTCGTAGGGCAGGAATAAGAGTGATGTGTAATTAAATAAAATGGCAGATATAAATTTAATAAACATGTTCGGCAGTGGCAGGATTATCAGTTTTATTCTTTTTATTGTTTAGATCTGTTACTTTTTGAATTTTGAAGGCGGTTGTGGATTGGGGGGGGGGGGGGGGGGGGGGGGGGGGTATAATAGATAAAAAGTAAGAATAAAATAGAAAGGGGAAGGCGCGAGGGGAACAGTTTTGTGTACGAGTCTACGAGGAGCGAGTGCGGTACTCCGTGCGGAAGCCGTCACGATGGTCAAATATTAATAGGTAGATATAATAGGAGTGAAGAGAAATAGAGAAAAAGAGAAAAAGAGAAAAATATCAAATAAGAAAATATATAAAATAAAATTAGAATGCGGGCCAAGGCTTGCCGCAAGAGCGACCGGTCACCGCCAAATCAGGCAAGTTGGGCACTTGTTCTTTCCCTTTTCCCTTTATGTCTTTTTCTTAAGGTACCTTATCATTTCTGGTCCTTTGTGTCTGATGGTTTGGCCGCACTTTCCCTTTTTTCCCTTCTTCATTCAATAAAAATGACTTTCTTCCCTTTTGACTAGTATGTGTGTCACTTGCGCCGATCATGACTTGAAAATTACTACAGCCGCTGCATATATGTTGCTGAGGAAGGAACGTTGGAATAAAAAGTCAAGAGAGGAAAGAGCAAAGCATCAATTTTGTGTGGATGACTGTAGTAGACAGACTTACAAATCACATTTTATATGTAGGTGCAGATGATTGATCTACTGCAGAAGAGACATGCGGATCAAATGTATCATAAAATGAACTATATATATATAATAACTACTTCATCGTCACAACGTCATTCGACCCTGCTCGGATTGTCCCTGGCCAAATAGAACAAGTACCACACATATTTTACGGGACTAAAAAAAGAAAATAGAGAAACGAATGCAAGAAGAAATATAGAAATATAAAAGAGAAAAAGACGAGGAAACTCAAAGACAACACCGATCAAGGACCTGCTCGTATCCAATAACACTGAGTGGCACCTCGATTCTCTAAATTAAGTCAATATAATTTATTCATTATCAAATAGTTATATCATAATAGTATTACTGCCGAGTGCCCGACTCGGCTGAGCCTATGGGGCCTTGCATGTTCTCACATCGACATCTACCTCTTAACGGACACGGAGAGAGGGCCGTAGATGTACAGTATCATACACAAGTATTGCTACTTCGTACTTCGTATTGATTATAATGTTGGCGGTGTGTATATTTGGAGAAAAACAAAGAAAGAGATGATAGATGGTCACGGGATGCTGATGGTCATGCCAAGCCGGCATGCCGACAGTTCAAGATGAAACGCATTCGGAGAGGAGGGAGGCATAAGACGAGGAATAAGATGAATGAGAAAAGAAAAGAAAAGATGACGACGACGACAGGGCTGGGTATCTGGGTATGACTGGGTGAAACGGATGGTTGGATGAGATGAGATGACGGGATGGCAACAGGGCAGCTGGGCAGCTGGGCAGCAGACAGGCAGAAGGCAGAAGGCAGAAGGCAGAAGGCAAACTGGTTCCTGACATTCCTGCTTCATAGCATGCTTGCGTGTCGTCAGTTCTTACCTGTAAAGCCGCACAAGCTGTACAAGGTGACTAGTAAATATAGGCGAGTAGGAGATGCCTTGTTTGTTGTGCGACGAGGCGCAGACTGGCAGTTGGGTCATGTTTTGTTGCTCCTGCATATCGATAGAGCCATCTCACTCGCCGAAATACACGCCACATCGTGCTGATGTGCTGATAATCGATGGCTATATCATATTAAAAAGAAAAGAATCAGACCAATCCTGGACAGCTCTTCGCATATACCTTGTTTTCCTTTTCGGTGACGGCGACGTATCATCACGCCGTCTTGTCCTCTTGTCTGCTTCCGTTATTCGCCTTCTTATTCTTATTCATGTCTATTTTCAATATTTGTCTCCCCCTGCCTCCTTCATCATCCGTCCACCTCCTCCGACCTGAAACAATGTTTGCCTACTTTGACCCCTCAATTTGATAGCAACCACACACCACCACAGTCTAGTTGCAACGGTCCTTTGTTATTCTACTTGTCTTTTGTTCTTTTCGTTTCTTCTTTTATTCTGCCATTATTCTGCCATTATTCTGCCATTATTCTACTCTGCTTGGCCCGCACCAACACTTCTTAATCTTTCCTTTTTCGGTGCAAGTTCCCAAGATTTATATCATACAAGGGTGGTATCCATTCACACAACGAGGAGATGACCGACCTCTATCGTCACTGTTTACCCGCCCTCCGCCCTGGTCTGATGACTGCATTGCATAAAGGCGTAAACACATAAGCTCACAATCACCAAACATCGACTATATCTCACCCAATGCAGGGCTACTACCCGCTAGTTACGCCGCCACACGTGGGATCTCTAGATATAGTACATGTGAAGATACAGAGATACGACAGTATATTTAAAAATACAAATAGTAGGGCCGGTATTGGTGTTCGTAGCACATGCCTGTGTCAGTTATCATGCTGCTTGCCGCCCGCCTTTTCACCCGCCTACTTACAAATATATTCTCACAGTCAGTCATGATGCTTCAATAGGGAACCCGAACGGCCCGTTGACTGTCGGAGTCAATCACTAGTCAGTCACTAGTCAATCAATCGTCTACAATCGTCTACAATCATCTGCAATCATCTTAATCGTTTACAGATCATCTACTGGTCGACTGTCCATTCAGCTGCTCTCGTTTCCGCAAACCTCCGCGTCTCCTCGTTGGGTCACGATGGTCACGCGCAAGTAGATAAATGAATGATAAAGAAGATGGTTACATCATACTACATACTGCTGGAGTGAGAAAAAGAAAAAGAATGAGAAGAACGAAAGAAATAGGAAGAGGGGTTGACCCAGAGGGGCGGTGAGGGAGGGGGGGCCTGGTGCACATCAAGACGGCAGCATCAAGAGGAACGAGAGGCGCAATAATAGCTAACCGACAAAATAGGAAAGAGCCAATAGACTGAGCGAACCGGCCAAGAGTCGGTTGCGGAAGAATAGGCAATTGCCGCATTGGGCAGTCAGCTTGTCATTTCTCCTCGTCTGCAGTCACAGAGAGACCAGAGAGCGAGTCTCTTGCAGGTGGGAACGAGGAGATAAGGCGCACTGCAGCCCGACGAATTGTTCTTTTGTTCCATCTTACTTCCACCCTCCCTCGCGCCGTCCAACTGGTTGCATCCAGTCTTGTGATGTGACGGGCCAGGGGCTTACCTGCCAGTTAGACACGAGAACACCCTGACTCATTGACGAAGAGATGATCTCCGTTGTCGGTCGCTCTTGCCTTGCTCTCTGTCTCCCGCACTTGTTTTTTGTCATTATCATCTTTCTCGCTTGCGCCTTGTCTCTTTCCTAATTGGTTTCTTATTAGTAGCCAGTCCCAAATGCCACGATAACATCACTCAGCACATCAACTACCACGATACAGCGAATCCCCATCAAATCCGTCCGTCCATGCAAAGTGGGACGTCATTGACGCCTTATGCATGCGCTCGGGTATTTTTTGTATTTTTTTTTCTGTATTTTCTGCATTCTTTCGATTCCCCTTCTCTCATCTCTATTGTCCTTCACTCATCCTTGCACACCGTAAGGTATCTACGCCTTGTTCAGGCCTCTTTTGCACTTTGACATTTATTAATTAATATTTTTACTTCTAAATTTTAATATTATAAATAGCCTCAGCCTCATCCCACGTTCTCTCTTGTCCTGGTGCGATTGAGAAAAAGTGAAACTGGATAACTGAATAACTGAATAAATGAAAAGAAAAATGAAAAACTAATTTAAAAAAAATACTACAGCCCAAGACAGAATGCCCACTTCCGCTACTGCTCACGACACCCGAGCAAAGTTGACGGCAAATAAATCGGACGCCTTAGGTCAATACACTAAGGATTGAAGTAAAACTATTATTCTATCTCTTCCGCCGATTTCCTATTTTCTTAATTTCTAATTTCCAAATTTTCTCTTCCTGCATTGCATACCACGTTTTCATTGCAATTTGCCTCCCAACCCCTGACGATTCTCCATCTAGTAGATTCTATTCGCCAACTGTCTCAAGAGAAGGCAGAAGAAACAAAACACAATGAGCAATATGGTTGAAAATTCTGTTCTTTAGCTTCTTCTGACTGGCTGCTCACTGACTTGATGCAGCCTCAAATTGCATACTGCTTCAACTTTGGTTCACTTCCCTGCCTGCATTTGCATTTGCATTTGCATTTGCATTTGCATCCAGTCTGCCTGCATCACCGCACTTCCGCCTTTATTTTTTCCCCCTCACTCTTACGCCTTTTTCGCATCTCGTCACAGCTTGCAAGTGCAAGAATAGCTTTGCAATACTTTTTAAATTTGGTAAATGAAATTGCAGATGCACGTCTTGGGCAGCACTGCCTTGGTGTCTCCATTGTGGACTTGTTTGAGTAGGCGAGTTGTCAGAGTTTGAAAAGACGGAGGATGCATAATCACATCTTTGTTGTCGAGGTTGCCTGATTATTGTCTTTTGATTTTTATCTGTCTGTTACCGTTGTCAAACTAGCACTGGGCTGGAATGGAAGTTATAACCAGTGTTACACACACCGACACAGAGGCAAAATTGTTTGCTGTCTTGTATTCTATTCTTTGTGTTTTTCTGTCTGTTTCTGGTTACACCTCTCACACATATGAGACTATATCCTATGAGACAGTCTTGCCAACAGACTCGCCAGTGTGGCTCATCGACACAAAACAATGCAGCCGTGGATTCCGAAGGCGCACACCGATCCTGTGCTTCATGAGGATGTATAATTTATACAATTAAAAAGGAAAAATATTTCGAACAACAGACAGTGACACAGAGACATCAATGGCAGACACAAACACAACGGCATCTTGAGCGCGTTTCAACGGCCAGGGGGGACCCTGTTGACTATCTCACCGACTGTTGCTCACGATGTTTATATAGATGGATTCTTTATATTCTTTATATTCTGTATGGACTCCTCATGAATCCTACAGCTTTAACGAGGATGCATCTTCAGCGAGAGTTACACAGGTCCCAATACGCAGTACGCGCTCGTTTTGGATTTGCTGTTGGCTTCCTGCTGGCGTCCTGCTGGCAGTGCTATTCCATTTGCCTATTGTCTTCCTCTGCATTGTCTCAGACCCTCATTGCTATTCACTCTCCTCTTTCTTCATATGCTATTGTCTCATACTTGGCCACCCGTTGTGTCACCTGTATGCAGGATCATGAATTTGTTCCCTTTTTGATTCATTCCAGACATTTTCCTTGCTCTCAGCTCTCAGCTTCCAGCTCCCAGATCCCAGCTTTGAGTCCTTTTGATGCCCTTTCCCATCACCTTCACTATCAGATGTCCAACGTGCATGTCTTGTATCACTCGATATCGGCTGCCGGCTACCGTGAGCCTGAGAGTATGCTTATGGAAAAGACCAAATGAAAATATATAGCGTGACACCACAAATTGGCCGGTGAAGATGTTCCTTACTATTCTCTCCAAAAACTACTGCCTGCATGCGCCTACCCGAATCCTCTTGCTTTATTATTTTTACGCGAACCGCCGTATGCGCACACAAAACACGTAAAACAAGAAAGTATTGTCCCCGAGAGCGAGAGAACTCCAAATCTATTGGTTATACGGCATGCCAGCGCGTGAGCTCATCAGCCCCTTCTCTTCCTCATCATAGCGTGGCGGACCAGGTGACCAAAGTTTGATGCGATGGAATCTTGGAGAACACAAAGGAGAACACAACGTAATATTCTGCTATGCCGTACAGTCGTTACGCTGTGAAAAGCCACAGTAGGAAAAAAAGTATAGATGCAAGGCTGTCCTACTGTTGGTCGTGAATGAGCTGGCGGTTGCGGCGGTAAGCATTATATTGTTTGTTTACTTACCCCTTTGTATAACTATCCACCACGGCCTAAAAATCATGACAATGCATTGATAAATAAGTAAATACATCACCTTATATAGACTTTGTGCTTCTTGGGCGGATAATCAAGGTAGAATATATTTTCACGTATTTTGTAATAGTTTATTGATTGTTTGTGGCGGTCCGTAAACCTATGAGAAGTATTAAACGACTGACGGTGGCTCTGATTTCAATATCGAAGAAAAGAAGAATAAACCCATCGAAAGGCATCTGCCAAAAAAACAAAAGGCAGCTCAGTCCTAAAAGAAAACTACTTTGATTGCTCCACGAATGAAGCCAGTGACAGCATATTATTTTGAAGAACTGGCAGCTGACCCGATGCGACTGTTGGTACCCAGAGATGCTCACGGCATCATATATCAATGCCTACATGTGTAAAATGGCCAACTGGTATCATGTTAAAGATTGGATAAAGCTACAACAGAGAAGAGCAATTATTGCAAGTTCTCGGGATGAATAGCATGTACGGTGTTTCTGTATGTGCGGTTGTGCCCGCCCCGAAGTATAAACTGGTTACCGGCCGTATGATGCATCGATTGTGCCGTATCAGGCCGGGTGCACTCTTCTCTCACTAGGTCTACAGAATGCCAAGCTCGGCGAACAGCCGTATTAACTGGTTGCATGGCGGCGCTATTGAGCATCGAGTGCTTTTGATCTATATGAAGCCAATCCTGTAGTTGAGTACCAATCGTGAAAAAGCATGCTGTCACTCAGGTGAACATGATTGTCTGCGTACACTTCATAACTATTTGGCATCAGTACCAGATGAAACACGAGAATAGCAATCTAGAAAGAAACACTCTCACAGCAATAGCCAAATCGGATATATAAACAGCCCACCGACAACTGGGCCACGAGAAGAGAGCCATACCACGACGGCTATGCCAAGAGAGCCATGAGAAGACAGCCTCCCACATAGTAATTACGGAGTAAAATCACAATACTAACTGCCAGTCGTGACCAGCGGCGTTTGTACTAGGAATGGCCCATGCCGACGCCTTTCAAACTAGTTGTCTGCCCGGAGCTCATCTCCGTAGTAATCGGATGCTTCATCTTGGGTTGTCATTTCCCTTTTATCATCGGCGCAGTAGTAATTAGCAGTATGAGTGGTCGCACTACGAAGTATATCCCGTACAAGAATATGTAACAATTTCATCGTGATTGTCACATGCTGGCATCTTGCAAGTAAGTGTAGAGGCGCAGAGAAGGGTCAAGCTCACCTGGATGTCCCCTTGCAGCTGTCGCTTGGCAGATTTTTATTAACAAAATCCCTTTCTTATCCACACCTTGGCTGTTGATATACGCTTCTTTCGTCTTTCGTCATTCATGTGCTTTTCATCTCAAACGATATATTGTGTGCTTTGCTTTATTCGACGGATGGTCAGTTACATCTCTGCAACATCGCATCGAGTCCTTGTCGGTGCATATACGAGCGAGACTCAATGGGAGTGTAAATAAATGAAATACGCAGCAGGCTGTCGATCATGTGAAAGTTTCTAGTACTCCGGATTTAGAATTTCTCCAGATCTCGTTCCCTCCCATCTCCTGGTCTCCTTTAATAGACGCATGAAATCATGCTGTTTGACGTGCTAGGTATACAAAACTGACATGTGAAAAGGGTCCATCAGTGGATCCTGATCGTGGAACCTTTTTCTCATATGGACTTTATTGAACTGGATATCCTTGTGCAAGTCGCGCTACGTCGCGAGATTCTTTTTATCCGTCGCTAAATGCTTACTATATGCCACTAATGGCTCGACTAAAAATGAGATCTTTTCCCTCTTCGGGGCGGATGCGCTGCGCACTACATAGGCGAAGCCGCAGCCGAAAGACATGCGCAGAATGGAAGACGCGTGCCAGAAGATGATGTAGAAATATCTGCTAGACTGCAGAAGACCGCCAGGAACGAGTCTCATAATAGATCTATTATTTCGGACTCCACAGTAGGCCCGTCGGCCTTGCATCGGCCTGCCATGATAGCCGCCATCGTCGTAGGAGAAAGAAGCAAATCGGCGGATGTGTGCCCGTTTTAGTATTTCGGAGGACTCTTTCTGTTTACAGAGCACAGCTTGAGTGGTAAGTTGGTCTTGGGGACTGTAGTAATAACATAGTAATAACAAATAGCCAGGATGCTACGCTGCCGCACACAACATGCCATCTTAACCTGTATATGCAGGCTGAGTGGCATGGTTTGTGTTCACGATGTACAGTTGAAGGGTCACTCGACCGCACAGCACAAGTAGTAGAATCATGTGCAATTCAGATGTAAATTCAGACTCAACTTTAGCCAAGCCGTATTGCCTTTTAGGGCAAACGACCGGCACGCTGCTGTCTTGCTATCAAAAGTATTCGTGAGTGGCGACCTGAGACGAATACGCGGAATGATGCGGGATGGGATACGCGCAATAACATGTAGCTTACGAGCTCACATAGACATGCCAATCTTTGGCTCACAATGTGAAAACTCGTACATATTTGCACTGGTATTTTATCTTGTCATTACTTTGCGACATTTTTGTGATTACTGGTCAAGGTCCCAGTCCAAGGCGCTGGAGCCTCCCTTGCGTATGTCTTGGAAGATGTAGCGGGGGGAGCTTGTTCTTTGTTCTATGCTTAGATTTTATATTTAGAATTACAATAGCTTCTTTTATTTCGATATCTAGTATCTTAAGTGCTGTCAATCTTTCTGCGTGAGAAACGGCTGTCTTCGGCACGCAACAGTAGTATACCGACGATAACAGCTCGATACCGTAACCCTGCTGGTCAATACGGCCAATCCGATCGAATTTTAATTCTCAATTTCAGTGACCAAGAAACACAATCAATATTCAAATATCATCTGGAGATGTCTTTTAATCAGCCCGCAGGAATGTCGTGCATGCCTGAGAATATGCGCCATCCACTCACAAAGCACACCACCTTGGCAGTTGATTTTGTTGCAGCCAGTCAGATTGTATCAACTGCCTCCAAACATCAAATGCATGATAAGGAGATGCACATCTTTGGCCTGGTGCGGCGTAGCGACATCTGCACTACCACGCACACAAGCTGCATATTATGTCATCGGTGTAGATGTAGATAGAAACAAGATGGCCTAGAAGCCTACGAGCCAGCAAGTCTCGCCAATCAAGCAGGGCAATAGCAAATAGGAGCAGGGAAGAGCCACAATGGTGACGAGGTGTAGGGAATAGACCAACCAACATGTGTGGCTAGCTGTGTGTCCTATCGCACCCCATACCCCGTATTTGTTATCTGCATGGGTGTGTGACAAATGAGGTGCTCTCTCTATATTGCTTCCTACGAAGTACTATATTTGTCTGACAAAAGTTGCTGAATAGGAATCAGCAATCACGGCAAGGTCGGATCCAGTTGACGCCCAAGCAGCCGGCCAGAGTCAGAGCCAGACCTAGGTTGGCCAACAGCGCGAGGCGACCTTTGGGGGCGGTGTTGGATGTTTTGAATGTCTTTCCGGATGGCGTCTAGGCTGTCTGGAATGATACTCACATTTATTCAGTATTCTGATGAGTCTTTTTTCTTCTTGTCAAGACCTGTCTTGCCCCTAGGATAGATATCCATGTCTCCCTTTGAATTGAGTGCTGCCTGATGTCGTCACTACAAGGGGTGACGTTACTAATCAAGCATTGCAAGGGAGGATGGAGGGGCTCGTTCAGGCCACTTGGGTGTCTCTAAGTGGTAGCAGCTCGCAGTCGCTCAGCGCTATGGAGCAATACAAGTCACTGATGGTCACTAACGCATTTGGACGGGGAATACTGCGAGAAAAGGGGTGCACGGACCAATGTTTTCACATGTCAGTCTGAAGAAGTTTTACAATTTTCAAGACTGTCTTGTCTTTTTTTTTTCGATGTCAGACGCAGATGCCAATGCATCCAACACGCGCCCAAACAGCCCAAACACACCCACTCTGTAGATTAAATATGCTTGTGCAATGCTACTGAAGTTTGCATACGTCGAGATATCGAGATAAACACCGGACTTTTGTGTATTATCCGTTCGCGTTGCTGAGTTTTGTAGCGGCTTTGTAGGCTTGACTTTCACAAATGAATGATGATTATATAATCCACACAATCTGGTGAGCAATCTTTTTGATCATAAAAGTGTAAGGAAAGAGGTAAAAAAAAAAATAGAATATAAATGCACTACAAATAATAGGAATAGGAAAGTGCAATACCAGTAAAATAACGGACGCGAACGGTCGCTCTTGCCCATCCTGCCAGAATATGGGACAGGAAGGAGAGGGCCCCACTTGGCCAGAGGCAAAAGCACATGCCAAAAGCAAGACCGCTACAGAGAAAAAGATGCTTCTAGTATTGCTCTGTTCTAGCTAGTAAATAAACTTTAACATACAACCAACGACAGGAAATAGCAGCGGATAGCAATTAGCAAATAGCAACAAATAGATGAGCAGGTGCGTCAGAGGCAAACGAGGCCTCTATCCCGCCTAGGTCAAAGTGGTGTGCTTTACTTTCCTCCTAGTAGCTAATTATTGAAACACTGAACAAAGCTTGTGCTTGTGCTTGCCCTTGTGGCTTGTAGCTTGTAGCTCCATATCTTGTATTTCTTTACGCGGTCGCTCCTTCTTTATTTGACTCTTGTACTTCCTTCCTTTTTTCTTCTCCTTCTTCTTTCTTCCCTCTTCTTTCTTTCCCTCTCTTCCTCTCTTCTTTCTTCCTCTTACATCTCACAACATTCTAACTTCACCATCATCAGACCACCCACCATCATCTATCACATCATATATCTCTACGACCAACGACTCGATCTTTTCTTTTACAACTCTGTCGACGTCACACTCGACTCTTCTCAACACCCATCCAACTCACAACACACACATCACAATGGCCTCTCCTCAGGTTAACGGCGTCACCCCGACGTCTGCTTTCATCGAGGTAAGATACACATGAGCTTGCGCAGTGAGAGCTGCTGTTTTGTCTCTCAACACTTTGCTTCTATTATTTCGTCTACACTGTGCAAACCAGCAATCACACCAATTTGCACCTTATCACGCCAACTCGCATTCGTGTACGGCGTTCTGTAATCCCCCAATCTTTCTCAACCTCACGGTCGACGCTTCCACCTGTATCTCTTTACGAGTTGTACTTTTGCTCGTTCCGATTCCTGTTTATCCAACCAGTCCTAATTGCAATCTTACTCTTTCTTCCCTTCCGATCACTAACATCGTACGCAGCACCTCCTCCAGTACCCACTTGTCTCCGACGGCGTCTCCACGGTCAAGGAGACCAAGTACGGCCAGCAGACTATCGCTCTGAGCTCGTCTGCCTACGAGAAGTTGGCGCCCGTCCTGCCCTACCTGACCAAGCCCTACGACTACGTTTCGCCCTACGTTAAGAAGGCCGACAGCTTTGGTGACAAGACCCTCAGCACCCTCGACCAGCGATTCCCCGTCGTCCTCAAGCCCACTGCTGAGGTCTACCAGGAGACCAAGGACATTGTATTCTACCCCGTCCGCAAGGGCATCGAGGGCCGCGACCACGTTTTTGAGGTCTACGCCGGTGAGCGTAAGCAGGCTGGCGGCGAGGGTGTCCTGCCTCTGGGTAAGGCCCTGGCTGCCACTGCTATCATTGTTGCTACCGAGACCGTCTCCTTTGCTCGCCAGTACCTGGCTTCGGCCAAGGCTGCTGCTCCCACACCTGTTGTGAGCGAGAAGACCAACGGCGCCAACTAGATTGGAATTATGAAATATTAGCTGTCTAGCTGTACTTTTGCCCTCGCCCATTCGCTATCTTGTCGACTCTCAACCCCGGTCTGCAAGCTCGACTCTAGGCTGTGTCTACGAATCTCTTGACGTATATTTCTCACAGCGTCGCCACTTTTACCTTTGTCCTTTCTCATCTCGGCTCACTCTTGTCTTTTTCTTGCTCCCTCAGTTCTTCTCTCTTTCTACTTTCTTGATTCCCACCCTACTATTTCTTGCGCACTTGTCATTGTCTTCGGTTTTCGCTTTTCGTTTATCGCTTTTTGCTTATTTTGTTATTTATTTTGTTTCTGGGCTAGACGGTTATTATGCTTTCATCTGTTTTGGACGGACACACAAAAGAAATACAAAAAGAATTGCGTGATGCAATATTACAGATAGAATGCCAGTAAACGTAAACGAATGATACTGTCACCCCTTGAGAGATGTACAACTTCAACAAAATGTGATGTATGGTACTTTCTGTCGAACGACGCAAGACGGCACATTGGCACTACACAAAGCACAAAGAACAAGGCTCGATGAGACATACCCCTCCAGAGATAACGTGATAGTGTCGAGGTACACAAGATAACGGTCTTTACCGGTGTGCTCATGCCAAGGCAATGGCCAAAGGATGTCAATCCTATTTTAGTATCATTTTTTGCAGATGTGACTCGTACCTCGTATCATTGGCACTATCAATAGTAATACAGCGAACAATACTGACGAGCAATAGTTGATAGATAAGCTCGATTACATGGCAGTTGGATACTGTGTGTATGTATTTACTGCACGGCATAAAAGACTGTGTTTATCTTATAAATCTTCAGCCACAGATAGCACAGCCACAAATACTAGTTCAACGCTATCTGTAGATCCTGACAAAGTGTTACATCAGCAGGTCTGGTTTGTAATGGCTTACACTGTGGAAACCCGATCCCCACACTACTTGAATTTGACAAATAGCTGACTGCACATGGTCAGCTACTTGTAGTAATAACCCAGAGCTGATAGTGTGCTTAGAAGCAGCTTACACACGCATTATGCGCTCTAAATAATGCTCTTTGAAAGGAAAGAAGCAGGAACAAATGGGAACATTCGCGATTGTTCGCTCCTTCCCCGACTACTTGTACTGCTCTGTCCCCCCATGAAAAATGTGAAAAATGACTAGACCATGAATAATGCTGACTTAGCTCTGGCGCAATCCTCTTATACATCACCACTCGTCACCGAATCTTCGGCCAATTTCCGTACCATTCCCCGCCCTCACTTTTCCCGTCTATAAAAGACTCGGTCCCGGCCTACCTTGTTTCCGATGCGGTCTCTTTCGATCATCATCTCCATCATCATAGGAATAACATCTATTCTTCTATTTGTCTTGAGCAATATTAGTTATCCAGTCTACGTCGAGACAGCTCTCACCAACATCTACAGCATTCTTCCACCACAGCTTTCTAGCTGGATCGACACTTTGATTCCATCTACAGCTACAACCACAAACACGTCTACCCAGACAAATTCTACAATTACCACTACCACTATTCCCAGTCTCCCTGCTCTCGTCATTCCCGATACAATGTCGTTCCCTCGTGTCATCCGCAAGGTCTTCCTTGCCATTGAGCAGTCTGAGGGCGCTGGTGCCCGTGTGCGCCGCTCCATTGGAACTCCCAACCTACGCAACTTCTCGCCTTTCCTCATGCTCGACCACTTCACCATCAAGCCTGGTGCAGGTTTCCCTGACCACCCCCACCGTGGCCAGGAGACCATTACCTACCTGCTGTCGGGTGGTGTCGACCATGAAGACTTTGCCGGCAACAAGGGCACCATTGAGGCCGGCGACCTGCAGTTTATGACTGCTGGCAAGGGCATCATGCACGCCGAGATGCCGCGCCAGAACCCCGACGGCTCGGCCAATGTCGGCCTCCAACTTTGGGTCGATCTGCCGCGCGAGCTCAAGAACTGCGAGCCGCGCTACCGCGACCTACGCGCCGGCGAGATCCCCACAGTCAAGACCGACGACGACAAGGTCACCATCAAGGTCATCTCGGGCAAGAGCCACGGCATTGACAGTGTCCAGGACCTGGCCTACACGCCCGTCTGGATTCTTGACATTACCGTGCAGCCCGGCGGCAAGGTGACACAGACGCTGCCCGCCAAGTGGAATGCATTTGCCTACACGCTTGAGGGCAAGGCCAACTTTAGCAGCGGCGAGGATACACCCCAAGCCGTTGACCAGTTCCACAATGTGGTGTTTGGCTCCGAGGGTGACGGTGTCACGGTGACTGTTGATGCCGATGCCACTGCCCCGGCACGGTTTGTGCTGGTGGCCGGCACTCCTCTGGACCAGCCGATTGTGCAGTACGGCCCCTTTGTGGTGAACTCCAAGGAGGAGGTCTACAAGGCGCTGATGGACTACCAGACACACAGCAACGGCTTTGAGCGGGCCGAGGGCTGGCAGAGCGAGATTGGCAAGACCATGGTCAACTAGGAGAGGAAGTGATTGGCAAAATGATAAAAAAACAGCATTTTCTCGCGTGTCTCTTTTCCGTCTTTCTGTCTTCTGGTCTTATATCCTCGTTTTGCTCTCACGACTATTTTTGCATACTAAACTGGCGCATCTGGTTGTTTTTATTTTCCTGTATATAGTTCTTGAATATTCAAATATATTTCTACACATCCATATATGATTTCTTACCGTAGATCCGTGAACACGCACTGTAATATGCTTGAATGTGAATACGTAAAATGCTGCATAAACACCGAACGCTTGTTTACTTAATTATCACTAATAAGGCTGCCTAGCCGCTGAACGACGGCGGACCGAGCAGGGCCCTGAGTGGAACTTGTAGCATCTCGGTCTCGGAAGATCGCCAGACAATGCTTTGCAAAAAATAAGGCCCAAATCTAACTCTACTTGCACGCGCCACACCGGGGTTAAAGAGTATGATTTCATTGTCATTCTATTATTTCAAACATGTGTAGAGTCCACGTATGCAGTCCACTCTAGCCAGCAGCATTTTGACATTTCGCAGAGGCTGTGAGAGGGAGCCCGCCTCTCGCGGTATTTCCACTAGTAATTTACTAGCAAGTATACATCCACTAGCCAAGTCACACAGCCACCCACCCGCTACAACACCAGCTCAATGACATCACGCTAGACCCTCACAAAAGACCCCTTCAAACGGTCGTCTAAACGTCCCAAAGGTCTATCAGCTGGTAACAGGTCTCGACACGCATCTTTGCCACAACCCCAGTGACGACGATCCAGCAGGATATTAATAGCGTATACATGAACAGACGAAGGCAGCCGCGTTTTTGAAGATTCAAAGTTGATATATATTTGTTCGTCTTCTTCATCCACATCTACATCTAAACGCCCAACTACTACCTTCACACATCTACATCACCTACATCATCACAATGAGCGACGACAAGTTCAAGGCCGACGCCGAGACGGCTCCCGAATCGTACTATGCTCAGGCCCCGGGCTACAACCCTGGTGCCCCCCAATATGCCAACCACCAGGGCTATGCCTCTGCCTCTGCTCAAGCGCCACCACAGTCACAGTCTGCACATGCTTCTACCCATTCCTCAGCACCGCCGCCAGCAACTACATCTTATTCCACAGACCATGCAAACACATCGACAGCTACAACAACAGCCCATGCCTCGACAGCCCGCCGCTTTGGCTTTGCAGACAAGCTCTCTGCTCTAGGCGCCCGTGCTGCCTCGCCCATCAACCAGCTTGCCAACAAGCTGGGCTCAGAGGGCTTCCTTCCCGATACCATGGACAAGGAGTGTGAGAAGGCTGCGCGTGTCCTCAAGGGTTTCTGCAAGCACGGCATCTACGCCGAAACCGCGCGGCCAGCAACGCCGCCTGCCGCAACCGAGTCTGGCGAGCCTGGTCTCTTGTCCGGTCCGGTTGCTTCCAAGAAGCCGGCCCGCACACTCGTCACCATCCCTGCCAAGGTCATCCAAAAGGCCGTCGGTCTCGCCATTTTCACGACTGGCCGCATCGGTATCCACGTGTCGGGTGCTACTGGCTCGGGTGTATTGATTGCTCGTCTACCCGACGGTTCGTGGTCGCCCCCCTCGGGTATCCAGATCCACTCTGTCGGTGCTGGTTTCATCCTGGGCGCCGACATTTACGACTGCGTGCTTGTCCTCAACTCGCAAAAGGCGCTCGACGCGTTCCTCAGCACACGCCTGTCGCTGGGCTCGGATGTCAGCCTTGTCGCCGGTCCCTATGGCGCCGGCGGAAGTGTCGATTTCGGCGCCGCTGCTGAGCGCAGAAAGGGCAAGCAGCCCATGACTGAGCCCCAGCAGGCAGAGTCAACTACCCCTCCCGCTGCCTCGGATCCTACGCAGCCCCCGGCATACGACCTCCCGCCGACCAAATCGGCCAAACAGTCGGCGCTGCGGTCGACTATTAACATGGCCTCGTACTCGTACATCAAGTCCCGTGGTATCTATGTCGGTGTCAAGGTTGACGGCTCTGTCGTCAACGAGCGCCGGTCGGCCAACACGGCCTTTTATGGCAGCCCTGTCCCCGTTGCCAGTATCCTGCGCGGCGAGATTCCTCGTTCTGGCAACGCTGCCTGGAAGTCGTCTGTCCAGGCTCTGCTGGATACAGTCCGTGCCGCCGAGGCCCTTGGTGCCCCTGCACCGGGCACTACTTCGCCGTATGCAGACACTCACCAGAGCCAGAACCAGTACCAGTACCAGCAGACCGAGACCTGGGCTAATGCTGCGCCTGCCACTGTCTTCCACCCCGACAGCAGCGCCTACCCACAGGCACCCCCTTCGACCATTGCTGGCGACCACCCCGTGACTGAGGCCGATGTCAAGTCAAGTTATGTCAAAGACGAGCCGTTTGCCGCGCGCGCCTACACTGACGGTGTGTCCACTGCTGCTTCAACTCCTACTCCTGCCAATGCGGCTATTGTCTCGCCCGTCTACAGCAAGGCACAAGAAGCTGCGGCCGAGTCTGCAGCAGCACGAGCGGCTGCTGCCGCGGAAGCCGCCGGTGGTCCGCCGCCTCCAGAGTACTCGGAGGGCTCGGCTGTCACGGGTGAGTCAAGCGGTAACAGCGATCTGCCGCCTGCATATGATCACTCGGAGTATACTCCCCCTGGTACCGGTGATTCCAAGACTGGTTGGCACTAGGTTTTATTCTCCAGCTTTTGATTTATTGTTGTCTATATATTTTATATTTTATTTTGGGTTTCATGAGTAGCTTTGCATATTTCACGACTCGGGTCTTTTATCTGGATTGAAGCAAGACACAGCGTTCTTTATTTAAATTATATTATTGTTTTTCTGTATTTTTCTATATTTTGTTTTGATATTTTGTCAGGTGTTGTATGATCTTGTAGTATTCTCAA
Organism: Ophiostoma novo-ulmi subsp. americana; assembly: GCA_029298975.1. Classification (NCBI taxonomy): domain Eukaryota; kingdom Fungi; phylum Ascomycota; class Sordariomycetes; order Ophiostomatales; family Ophiostomataceae; genus Ophiostoma; species Ophiostoma novo-ulmi. The sequence goes on along the minus strand of JANSMA010000003.1, from coordinate 1,652,404 downwards.
TTTGTTTTTGTGTTTGCGTCCCAAAATGCTTTAAATCTTTTTCAACCGTTTTATTTATTATTCTATCAAATTGAATATAGTAACCTACTCGGCCTACTCGGCCAAGAAATGGACAAATTCGGCTTAACACCTGCCAATTTTAAAAACCCAGTGCAATATTATCTAAATTATTAATCTCCTATATGAATATAAATATACATAATCACGCCAGATCACCCGGTGATATCATCAGAATACTCCGTGCTCGGACTCATGTTTCCGCGAATTTCCTATTTGGTAATGAGCTCTGTAGTACTCTATATACACGCTGTATTACGCTCAATACGGATAACGGGGCTCTGTAATACCTGTAATATAGTGGCTTTAGCTAGTGATGCCGCGCCATTAATTCCGGAGGGCGCCATCACAAGCACATCATCGTTCTTTCCTACTTTGCCTAAAAGCATATGTAATCGGATTACTTATCTGCCATTTATGACTTCCCAATTTGGACTCAAATCCTCTTCCCAAGCACGGCAAAGAACATCTCAACTTGTCGCTATTCCAACACTCTGCTTTGAGGATCAATTCATAGTTGTACCAAGCTCGAGTTTCCTTACAGTTGCTGCAATGGCCTAGGTCTACCCGGAAAACCTTATAAAGTGGAGCAGAATCCCTGATGCCGGACATAACGGTGGATTTTAGCTGGCAGGATTCCGATGGCCGTACAAAGTACAAAACGAATCGAGCTGAAGTCGGACATTCAAAATGCGCGGGCTTTAAGCAATGGCAAGGAAATACATCATCAGAGATATCTGACATACCAAAAAGGAGGCGATACTTCGATACTTTATACACAGAGATCTGTCGACATGGACAAGCTCGTCTAGCAGCTCGTCGCTGGGAAAACAATATGCAAGTCGCATCATCCGAGATTCGGCAGTTTGAATAAGAGCTACTACCCAACGAGACTTTCAGTCGACAAGGCTATCGATCGACAAGGCTCAGAGAAGGAGCAAGAAGGAATACGAAAAAGAGGCGCTATAACACTACAAGTATGAAGCGGCCAAGAGGCCGGACAGGCTCTCGGATAGAGGGAGCATTGCCGGCGACATTAGGCCAGCCACAGCTACAGCAACAGCAAAATACTACAATACCAGTACCAGCCACAGCACTTCGCCATACATCCATCGGCAGCGCCTCGTCAACATCCACGCCAACCTCGGAGAGCACTACAGCACGACCCACAAAGAAACGCAAGCTGCGCAAGGGAACATTCAGCTGCATCGAGTGTAAGCGCCGGAAAGTCAAGTGTTTCTTTGCCGACGGAAATACAGCCGGCAAGGGAACATGCGTGTCGTGCGAGCGGCGTTCAGCACCGTGCATCAGCCAAGAATATGCGGCACCCTCCCCGCCGCCGCTCGGGTCTCCTTCCGACGATGCAAACCGAAAGCGCAAGTACAGTGATGTCAGCCGCCGGATTCGGGAAGTTGAAGCTCTGGTCAACGAGCTCATGTGCCGGCAGATCATCAATGGCTTTCCGACTAGTCAAGAGAGCGAAGAGAGCGACAGTGATAACTACTACAACTATGAGGGTGTCGACGATCTGGATGATACCCAAGACAGTGCAAAGGATGGGCACCATGGCAGCGACACTACAGAAGCAGAACACACTCTTGACAGGGAACTCGATACTGTCCTGAAAACAGATCCAGATTGCTTCTCACACTGGATGCAAACCGGGTTCATGACACCACTTTCTCCTCGTCTTCTCCAGCTTCAGTCGCCGGCACCACAACATGGTAGTACTAATGACCACGGTGACGATAATGATGAAGCCGCTACGGTTACAACCATCGCCAAGTACGACAGACCAGTGTCACCCACAACACAAATTCACACACAGCTGAAAGAGTTGGGAGATGATCTCATATCAAAGGCAGTGCGTCCCCACAAAGCATCTCTGCGCCCAGGCCCGCTCGAGTACCGCACCCTCAACAAACAACTGCAGTCTGTCTTGCCCACTATTCATGGCTCGCTGCGAATTTTGAACCGCGGAGCACTCTACACGCTAGGCCGCTACCGGTCGTACATCATGTCACCGAATGCGTTATTCGACCATGCCGTCGCTCGCCAGGAAAGTAACACAGGTCACCCTGTTCTCTTGGCCCGCGAGCTCATTCAGCTGGCCGTCTGTCTGCAGCTCATGGTTGCAGAGAAGGGCTCGTCCGGCATGGGCCTCTCTGGAGTGACGCCTCTGGAAATGGCCGACCGGTATTTCGACATTGCACACAACCTTGTCACATCAAACGATGCCATGGTCAAGTCCCGGGAAGGTCTCGAGTGCATGTTTCTCGAGGCGTATTACTTGGCCAACAAGGGAAATGTGCGCGGCTCGTGGATGGCAGTGCGCCGCGCTGTCTATATCGCACAGCAGATGGGCCTGCCGCCACCATCGTGGCAAGGCCATTCAGTATCAATGCACTCGGCATGGACAAGTATTCTATTTGCCGAGCGGTTTCTGTCTCTGATGCTGGGCGTGCCTCCCCATAACATCGACGACCCGTACCGCTCATCACTGGTGCCGTATGTCGCAGCTGCGGGCACAATAGAGTCCAACCCGTTGGCAATGGCAAGCTCCGACCTAAAGCGGTTGCAGGCACTTGTTATACCGCGCATCTCGGCCCGCAACGAACGCCTGAACCAGTTTGCCCACCCGGCACTCTACGGCACTGAGCAGCACCGTCTCGCAATCCAGCAGGACTATCAGGAGACACGAGATATCGACTACTCGTTTCAGAAGGTGTCCCAGACGCTGCCGACAAAGTGGTGGGCGATGCCCAACATTGACAGCGGTGGGCTGAAATGGACACAAGAGGTCGAAGAGACAGCGCGGCTCATGACGCAAGCCAAGCACTATAATCTATTGGTGCTGCTACATCTGCCATACCTGACTGAACGCCGCCCTGGGATATTGCCGGCTCGGCCTCCGCCACAAAACCATGGAATGAAGGCTGCTCCCGGCTACTACCCGCACGAGTTTGTCATTCCGCCGAAAACGCCAGAGCGGGGCGAGCGTCCTCGCAGCAACAGCACCAACTTCCGCGACTTCGATGCAGCCATCCACCAGAACTATACACACCCTCTAGTCGCCGAGGACCTTGCGGCTGCATTCGGTATCCGTCCTGGCGAGGCTGCTCGTTCTGTTGTTCCCATCCCCGAAATAGAGCAACTTCCACCGTGGAATGCGTTATACACGATGACACCACCGCCGCTGACAGCTACACCACAATTATCGGTACCACCTCTGCACTTCAACTCCGAGCTGCCCGACATGACATTTAGTCGATTGGGTGCTCTTGGTGCTGCGCGCGAGGTTCTGTGTCGGTTCTTAAGGTTTAGGCACTGCACCAAGGTTGCAACCCGCAGTCACACGTTTGATTTTGAGGCATTTGTTGCATGCACTGCTGTTTTGCTGGCACACTTGGACACGCACGTTCGTGGGCGGTACCGCAACGACAACACCACACACTATCAGCGGCCGACCGATATCAATACGGTCGAGGAGGCTTTAGTGCTCATGGAGCAGGTGGGAGCACATATAGAGTGCACGTCGCGGGTGTCTATTATGAGGAGACTGATGGCTATTGAGTCGGAAGCGGCTTTAGGAGCCAACTTTGATGTGTGGACAGAAGAGGGCACACTCGGACGGGGCGACGGGCAGATGACGGCTGCTGGACAGAGTGCCGTGCAAACACTATCGGTGCCACACTATGGACTATTGCATATAAGGAGGTTGTAGATGGTATTTACGGCGTTTTGTAATTAAGGTGGTTTTAATTAAGTTTTGGTCATTTTCTAAGGATTTATTGGATTTTATTCCATTTATTATAGCATTACAAGTTGAAACAAAGAATAGGTATTACATACGAAAGGGGTATCAATATGACTATAGCGCACTGTACAAGGCCGTGAAAGGGGATGTCGACAACCAACAAATGACAAACGACAGAGGAAGAAGAAGGAAGAAAAAGGAAGAAAAAGAGTAGAGGCATAGCCTATGCAATAAAGGCGGCATTGCTCTTGCGACCGCCCCCGCGCAGCAGCAGCGAGTATTCGGACCGCTTGCGGATAATAAAGGCCAGACTCAGCATATAGTCCGTCTCGCACCGGCCGCCCTTGTCGGTCGTCTTGGCCTTGCTAAAGTGGAAGAGCGAGTTCATGACCCTGCTGGCCAGTCGCTCAGCCGTCATGTCGTTGCGGTCGGCTGCATCGGCCACATCACCCCAGAGGTTGAGCAGCAGCTTGAGGAGCGACCGTGCAGGGCCGCGCACACCACCCAGAGCCTCCTCCCAGAAATCGATGCACTGGTCGAGACGCTTTGCATACGATCCAGCCACTGTGGCCTGGCGTGAAAGTGTGATCCAGCGGCGCACGACGGCGTCAGGAACCAGTGGCCGCGGCAGGGCCTCGAGGTACTGTAACATCAAAGCGGCAGCGTCGTGTCGACTAAAGCCGGCTGCAGCAAGATTTAAGTTTTCGCCGTAGTCGGGACCTTTTGAGAAAGTATCGCGCAGTAACTGCACGCGGCCCCAGTTGACAACATCGGTGGCATCGTCGTCGACAACACTGGGAATGCCGCCGCCAAAGATGTCGGGGGTAGAGAGACCGTCATCTTGGAGGATGTAGGTGTAGCACTTGAATATACACAAGGGGAATTCGCGGCGCGACGAGCCGCCCTTGGTATCGCTGGTCTTGCTGCCACCCGAGTGATGAGTGCGTGCCGACGATGAGGCAATGCCGATGCTCGTACGTAGCGACACGCCAAAGACGGTATCGGGCTCATTGCCGGCAGCATTGTTGGCGTCGACCCTCTTTTTGGACGAAGAAAAGAAACTGCCAACAGTCGACGACTTTTGGGGCACAGCCGTAGCGGACGTGACGGTTGTTCCGGCCGAAGGTGCGATGATGGGTGCAGCCCAGGGCGTACGTAGAGACGTCGAGAAGCGGCGCGTGTGCTGTTTCTTGCTGGGCGCAGCCGTGGGAAGGACCAGAAAGCCGTCATTGGCCGGCTTTGCATCGCTAGCGATAGCCGTCGTTGTGGTTCCTATTGACCCGTAGTTGCTGTAGTTGACTGCGCCGGCGAGAGGATCGTTGGGGTAGTCGCTTGAAGATGTGGCCGGCCGCGGAATAGTGTCATCGGTCTGTGCCTCGGAGAAGCCGCTGGTGGTACTGCGCATAGTGCGAAGAAAGCGACGGAAGCGGCTGTCGTTTGAGCTGGTGTTTACACCACTACCGCTGCCACTGGATCCGCCGCCGCCACTGAGAATACTGCTCGTGCCACCGCCGCTGCGGATGGAGATGCTACCCGAGCGTGAGAGGTGGGTGGGAGATGTTTGCGACGCCGGACCGTTTCCTGTGGCAAGCGTGGCAGTAGCTGGTACTGACGACGACGAGATGCTCAGAGTCTCGCCTTCGCGCAGTTCACGGAGCCCGTCGGTAGGCTTGAGTGTCGGCACATCGCTGACGCGGATATTGGACGAGCCGTTGCTGCTCGACCGGTCGTGGAAACCGAGGGCACTGTTTCCTCTGGCGGCTGCTTTTGGAGGCGGTGTCGGTGCGCGGCTAGGAATATTGTCAAGGTCGAGACCAAGATGGAGGTCGATATTATGCGCGAAGCCTTGATCTCCAAGCTTTTCTTCGTCGCTATCGTCATCCTTTACATCAACAGCGCTGTCTGGCGACTTGCTGACGGGAGAGTCGAGGCTGTGGTTGTTTGTGGCTGATGAAGATGAAGAAAGATCAGCCTTTTCACGCACAACCTTGGCATGTTTATGCAGAACATTCAGGTAATTCTGTAGTGTAAATGTAGCGTCACTATTGACGAGCTCACCACGCAGGCGGCCGCGTAGATGGCCAATTTCTGCGAGGATGCGAGTGATATCCCTAGACTTTGAGCGGGACTCGTCGGTTGTGCAGGCGACTAGATCTAGGGCAAGACCAAGGGTGAGGCGATACACTTCGAGAACGGCGCGCGAGTTCTCCATGGTCTGACGCATGGCGAGCCACCGTCCACGCTTGTCAACACCTGGCAGGTCAGAATCGGCGAAGAACGAATCGAGGCTGGCTACGACGGCGCCGCTGCCGTTAATAACGGTAGGGGTCTGGAGGGCCATGTCGGCAGGAAATGAAGTAGAGGCAGTATCCTTTTTGAGAAGGTTAAGGACGCCATCGAGGGCATGAAGCTCGGCAGAGAGGGCAGTTAACTCGGCACGGGACTCGCGCACATCGCACACAAAACGGCCGAGGCCGAGAGCGGTCTTGGCGACGGCATTGCTAACGGCAAAGCAGCCGGTTGTGGTTGATCTAGTTGTCAGACTAGGAAAGAGCGGTAATGCTGGAAGAGAAGGAGCAGCTTACATCCAATCCATTAGGTAAGGCGATATTTCGCAGAGCAGATGAGTGATGGAAAGCAATCAAAGTATAGAGAATTTAGATGTTGCCGATGTAGTTGTATCTGTAGATGGTGTCGTTTTGCAGACTATATGCTGTCCTTTACTGAAGAGCAGGTATTATGGTTGTGCAAGCTCGCCTTTTTGAACCTTTCTTCTGACCATGGGCCGCCAGTGGTTGACTCTCCTGTTCAGTGTGTTGCTGTCGTGTCTTACTTGGTATCCATCTGTCTTGTATTTTTTGCTGTGTGGTTGTGTTCCCTGAGTCTTTTTGAAGTTTGAGTGTATGGTGGTGTGTGGCGTCTGAGTCCGTTGAGAGTGTATTAGGTGTCAGCGTGCATATATGCACATGCAAGGGCGTTGCAGAAATGAGGATCTGAGGATGAGGATAAGGACGAGTTTAAGGATGAGAGAGGAAGTATCGCAAGATGAAGAGTAGCTGGTAATGTAGAGAAACAGGATAAGAGAAACGAGAATACGAACAACAACACTGTTGCTTTCGGGCTGGAGTGTAACAGAACGACAACGGATAAAGAAAATGAAGAAAGGAAGAACGTGAGGGGATAAGAACAAATAAGACCGAATAAGAAATGAACGACGGAGGGCTTTGATGTCGACGAGAGTTGCAGTCCACAACACAGACGATAGCAGCGTTATTAGAGGTATTAAGTCGTAGTCGGTCCTGGATAAGAACAACCTTGTCGATAATTGAGACGCCTGCACAGAGACTTTTAGAGTTGAGAAGGATTTAATAATATTCAAGTAAGCATAACAATTCCCAAATCGGATTATCAGAAATAATTAAATCAAAGAAGAGCCAACGGTCTGTCCCACACCTGCTGCGACCTGGACAGGGCCCGAGACAAAGGGACGAAGAACTGAGGAGATCAGGGAGGGAAAAGGAAAAAGGAAGTAGGAACAAAATAAACGAACCAGGAAGAGGAGATATAAGGATGAGTGGATGTGATGAGGATGCAAATGATCACGGTAACCAACGAAAATAAGAATGAGGAGAAGGAATAGAGGGTGGGTTGCATGTGGTATGTTGGGTGTGAATACGGGGTAGTAGCTACTCAGTAATGTACATGCAGTCATCAAGAAAGGATCAGAAGGCTGAGGTGAGGAGAGAGAGCAGAGAGATGGGAGATGAGAGGACAAGGAACGAGAAGACTGAAGAGAAAGAAGCAACCGAAAACAGAACGGATCTAGCTGACGAGGCAAGACGAAACAGGACAGGATGCAACGAGACAGCCAAAAGATACGGTGAACATAGGACAGAGGACGACAGAGGAGCAGGATGATATCAAGCTCGGCTAGTTTTGATTAAATATTAAATGGAGAACAGAGGTGGTTTACGCGTCAACGATGAAGCGAGCTGAGAGGTGAACAAGGATAGTTCTTCTTTTTTACTTTTTACTTTTTTTTTGCTTTTTTTTTAAAACTTTTTCTATTCACTTTTCTTTTCACTTTTTTATTTGTATCTGCTTCCTCCCGTTTCCTTTCTTTCCAGACTCTACATCCTTTGCTACTACAAATTTATGATAGTTAACAATTTCTATTCATTTACAATTATCGATGCATTGCCCTCACGGACCTTGTGATCGTCGGTAGCTTGAATGCCGATCTTTTCCTCATCTTTCGCTTGTGTTTCTCTTGTTTGTTTCGTCTGGTGCCATTCGTTTGATTTATTCTGGATACTATTTCATAGTGACTTATCATTATGTTTTGGCCAGTTGGCATCGACGTTATTCATGCTTATGATTGACTTCCTTCTACGACTATTCAACCTTTGTCCTTTAGAACGGAGTTATCAATCAGAAAATGAATTACAAATAATGGCAATGCAACACATATCGAGCAGTACGAACGGAGCAGCAGCGCACGGTAGATTTAGAACTGATAGAGAGCATTCTAGTTCGTATGCTTGAATTTATTATATTTAGTATATCTAATAGAGTGTATTAAGTCTCGGTTATATTAGATCGTGAGATGTAATTACAAAAGTACCGCATTCCACAGAACAGCTCAGCAGGAGTGGCACAGGCATGTAAATTGCATTTAGACCTGTGAGATAAATCGGTGCAGAATTAGACCAGTCATGTCTCGGGCAGTTTGATGTAGACGAGGACACGATAAGACGAGAAGACGAGGTGCTTCCCGATTTGCTTGTGATGTTACACAGACTTACACAGATACTTGTTGTTTTGTCATTCGTTCTCGTTAACCGTCCATGTATTTATTCGGTCCACGGCTTTGCATGCCTGCTGCTGCTCAGTCTTACATGTGATGACCGCCCTGCCCTACTCCGAGACTAGCTGCATCAAAGCCGCAACACAGCTGTGCCAGCCGAAAATAAGCATTTGAAAGCGAACTCCATAGACTATGTTTGGTATCGCGTGCAGTATCTAGACGAAATACGGAGTAGAACCGCACTAGACAGACAGACTATGATGTACAGATCGACGAGGGACTATACGTGCGTTGTACCTGACCTGTTCATCGTACATACGTATATCCTCGTCTTGTACATCTTCTCATCACTTGGAGTAATAGATTCAACTTTGCAGGCTTCGCAACACGATTGCTGTGCTATTGCTGTCGACTGAGTAGTGAGATAGTCCATTAATACTACGAATTTACGCATTCGCGCATTCACGTATTACATACATAATTTACTTGGACCCTCTACAACGGAGTCCTGATAGCTGTGGACTGGCCTCCTCCATAAACTGTAAATATACATTGTGCCAGCTGAAATATTTCCCAAATCTTCGGCACTGACGCTATCAGCCAAGTTGCAGCCTTTGTGGCGTCAAGGAAGAACGGAGACGACGATTTTGTATTGATAGTAATTATCCCAATATTTCAATCATTTGCTTACTAATCTATACGATATCAGACAGCGTTGCTCTTTGATAGACAGTTATGGTAGGCACGATCACCGGCAAATTCCCGGCACGTTGCAGCAAATCGCTGCTTTGCTCCCACTCTAGACAATCGCATCTGTTTTTTTGCTGGCGAGCACATGCTCCGACCCGACGCTTTCATCTCTGTTATCTCTGCTACCTCTAGTCCGGGGATATTAACTAGTATTAGTCAGGCACGACTCCTCTGAGCAGCGGAGCATCTCTCCGCAAACGGCAAAACTCCTTCAGTCTCGTTTGGTGTGTCATTTCACTCCTCATCCTTCTATTTACTCTTCTATTTTGTTCTTCGATTTTTGCTTTCCTATTTTATTTGTATTTCGTGCTATGGGGAAGCAGATCAGGGACGCGGTGATCAGTGAGGTCAGAGGCGAGGATCAATGATCAGAGGTGAGGATCAGTGATCAGACTCGAGATGACGAGTCAAAGACGATCAAGGCCAAAGACGATCAAGGCCAAAGACGATCAAGGCCAAAGACGATCAAGGCCAAAGACGATCAAGGCCAAAGACGATCAAGGTCAAAGACATCGTATTGTCAACAATCGGTCACAGGTCTCGAATGTCCTTTGCCATAATTGCTTGTTTCATCTGGCTGTCAGATTAAAGCCAAGCCGTGAACACCCCTGCGATCCCTGGCTCTCACGGCCTCTAGAGCCTGGGTAGGCTCTCAAAGTCCAGGGGTTTGCCAAGTTGTCATGCTGTCATGTCTTGTGCTTGTACAAGTCTGTATTAGCTTGTTGTATTTTATTTGTATTTGTATTTGCATTTGTATGTATATTGTATCTTGGTCTGGAAACCTCGCAAGGGTGTGGTGGCTGAAGGTCTGGAGCTGACGTGCAGGAGCTGAAGGGACATGGCAGTTTTTCTTTGTTAAATAAATTGTGCACGAACAAGAGCTGAACAAGGACCTCACTAGATAGAAAGACGAGGGTCTGCAAGGGCCAAGAAACGCCATCTGAGATGGCTTGTAATTACAACATAACCCGACGGACGGACTCCTATCCGGACCCCTATCCGGACTCCCACAATTTTGGAGAACTACCCCTATGCAATGCCCATCTCCATATTGTCCCACTCAAACATGACATGCGCCGCCTTGAAAGACTTAACGCCGAGAATGGGAAACGAGTCACCGTCATCGTAGCCCGGCCCGCCCGAGCTCAGGGCAAAGAAACAGTTCGTCTCGTTGGTCTGCCGGTTGCGTTGCGGGTGCATCAGCGCAGAGTACGGCATATTGACGTCGAACGACGACGAGTTCTTTTCCGTAGGGCTGGATGCAAAGAATATAGCAGAGACCCGTTGAGCTTGGCCATGTCGCAGTCAACAATGGGAAACCCTTCGGCTCGCAGCCCGTCCTGCGTCAGGTTCATCTCGCCCATGATGCCGTTATAGACACTGCGCGGCACGTAGACGCCCGTCGTGCCGCTGTCCACCATGTATCTTATGTGCCATTGAAAATATGGTTATCAATGCCGCCTGGAGTATGCAGGGACGCGCCCAAAGTTCCGTTGGGCCAAACATGCTGCACCCGCGTCACAGACGCCCAGTACCGCCACCAGTCCACAATCGGGTCGCGCGGGATAATCGGCGTGCGGTGCAAAGGGCCCTTGCACCGGTTCTTGTCCACGCTGCCAAACACAAGACCGCCTTCACTCCCATATGGGAGGCTGAACGTCTGCGACGCAATTAGATTTTGGTTGGCCATGGTCGCCACAACACTAAACTTGCTCGCTTTCGAATTGAACCCTTGGGCGCCGTCCGGTGCCAGTCCCAAAACTCCCACGCTCAGGCCGATCGTCTCATTGGCAACACCAAACGCCTGGCCCGACACCTTGGTTGCATTATCGTTCCAGCTGAACACGTCGGCGTACCCTTCCAGGGCCGCACCGTTGGCAGCTCCGTAGTAGATGACCTGGCCCTTGTCGGGCACTTTCTGTGGCCTGGGTGTCGACAAGGCCGGGTTGTATGCGGCCGGAAGTATCAGATACTCGGCCATGCGCAGTGCCTGTGTACAGTCTGGGTTGAATGCTTGTTAATGGGAACGCTTATGACTTTGGGATGGTCTCTTCTGACTGACTTGTACGGCATCAGCCATGGTGGCGACGGCGAGGCCAATGCCAGAGGCAGCACCTGGATTAAGAAGAGAGCTGCACAGGTCATCATCGTGGCATGTGATTTGAATTGGACACAAGAGAAACACAAAAGCTGCAAGAAGGCAGCCATGCTCATAGTTGTAAATTTTCTACATCGATGGAAAAGGAATACCCAATTGTGTTCTGGGCACTCCTTATTAACCGCCTTGTCTTCTCCTCTCCACGGTTTGGCTATTTGACCGGAAAAGAAACCAGACTCGATATTTATTACATTGCAGGCCAAGCGTGGCACTCATATTTGGTATCTGATTTGGTAAGACCATTTGATTCAGAGAGATAATTTACCCTCCCGCGTCAACTACAGTCTACACCCACTCGTGCCACTTGGCTCCGTGCCGAAAGACAACGCCGTCCGTCTCAAACTGGGGTCCCTCCGCGTCCACAATGTACCCAAGCTCGCACCGCGAATACGAGACGCGCTGCTGCTCATGCTCGTAGAACGTATCAAATTCGCTTGATAGGGCCTCCCGCAGATTCAGCACATCGCCGTCGGGGTGTAGCACCTCCCACGGCCGAACACATGCCCGTCCTTTGCATGACTTGAGCACAAATAGCAGCGAGTCCAGCCGGGCCACTACTTTGCTGATGGAGAAGCCGAGCAGGGTCGCAGGTGACAATCCGCTAGGAGAAGACCCCAGGAGGTTCTGGAGCTGGTATGGGTCTGTATCCAAGTTGTACAGCTCATGCTCGTTGCTGCACCACACTGAATAGTATAGGTTGTAAGACCGGCCAATGATCCGCACGGCCTTGTACGTATTGTTGGTAATAATGCGTGTTTCGTCATTGAATAGGTAGTCGCCCTCGGACGCTGCAGAGCCCCAGTATTCGACAGTAACGTGCTCGTGGCGTCCGGAACCTTCGTCCACTGCGGCTGCATCCAGCTCAGCTGCCGTCAGTGGGATCGACTCGCCGTCAAAGTCTGCACGAGCCGGGGCGCGCGCCAATTTGAGCAGGGTGGGTGCCAGATCAATATGCGTCGTCACGGCCTGCGAGACACGGCCGGCAGGTATGCCGGGACCACGCACCACAAGCGGAATGTTAATGTCCTCCTCAAACCCACACTCTTTACCGGGCTGTAGCCGATGCTGGCCGATATGGAAGCCGTTGTCAGTCGTATAAAACACATACGTGTTCTCGGTAAGACCGAGCCGTTCAAGACGTGCAAACAGACTGTCGACGAGCTCGTCAACCGACTGCAGAGCACGCAGCCGCTGGCGGTAAAAGTGGTCATTGAAGTCGACGTTTTCCTGTGATTGGCGCTTCAGTCCCTTGACCCAACTGGCACCCGATGCTTCCTCTGGATTAAAGTGAGGTGTGCGTGGCACTTTCAAGTCTTCAAATAAGTGCTCGTGACGCTTGGCTGCAATCGGCGGTGTGAAGTTGGCCTCAAATATATTCTCGATACCGTGTATGACGGTGCTAAAATTGACATTACTATGAGGAGCCACTGGGGCAATACCCAAGAAAAAAGGCGTGTCGTCGCTCTTCAGGTTGGCTGCAGCATCATCAAGAAATCCGAATGCCTTGTCGGCAAGAACGTCGACCGTGTACTGACCCTCGTAACTCACAGGTGGCTCGTCGTCCCGCTGGTAGCTTGCATTCAAGTACTGGTATGTGAAGGGGTCCAGCAAGAAATCACTGTGCGTCCAGCCTTTGGCCTTGGGGCTGTTGTAATTATCGACAGTGTGTGCGTTGAACAGCTTGCCCGTGTAGTAGGTGTCGTAGCCCGCGTCCTGAAGCCAAACCGGCAGATAGTTCTCGTTCAGACCTTGACTGACAAACTTGGGGTAGCCGCCATGTGGCGGGTTAACGTCGGTCACATTGGTGTTGTGTGCCTGCTTGCCTGTCCACAGCGATACGCGGGATGGGCAGCACACGGCAGTTGTGCAAAAGTGACGCCGGTACAGTGTGCCCTGGTCACGCAGGTGCTTCTTGATGTACGGCAGGTAGTCTAGCGAGTTCATGTGCAGGTCCTGGTCGTCTGTGATAATGAACACAAAATTAGGCCGGCGACCACCGTGCTTTGCAGACAGTTTGTCGAGCTCGTCCGGCCGGAACAGCCCGAGAGGATTCTGGCCAAGAACCCCATCACCATTGGCTTGTTGTTGAATATGAGGGTGGCCAGCAGTTGCTGCGACCGTCAAGGCCGTAGCCAGAATATATGTCAAGGAGAGCTTCATCGTCAATGGTGATGCATCAATTAAACAAAGGCGTATCTCAGCAATGGCTGGCCGATGGAAACATCCGTCACTGGCCAGACAATGCTATCTATATCTGAAGTGCATCAAGACATGGTAGGCCTCCTCACTTGCCAATGTCGACAGACATCTGCATGACACATGTACCAACTTCAAGATATAGAGTGACAAAGTTCCAAGCGTGCGCAATCTGAATCCAGCGAGTAAATCGAATGCATCAAATCAGTACAGCTCGAGCCTGGTTAGAGAGCACGGCCACTTTTGGATTGACCACCGACATCCGAGGTAATCACCGGTGGAATACTACAATATCGACATTGTATATGTAGATTGACATGACACATGCAAGTTCTGACATTTTCCCATCCACATCAATCGCCTCTCGGGCTGATCGATAAAGCCTTATGGCCCCGGTAGAGAATGCATGGCGTGATGCTGTGACTAGAAAGATTAGATAACTATTACGGTATGAATAGCTTCTCAAGCTTGGGATTATGGCCATCTTGAATGTTCCTGAACGACATCAAGCACATTGTGCAGTGTTTTCATACTCCGGGGCTGGCCAGTGAGCAGTTTGTATTGTGTAGGTGAAGAAAATAACCAAGAAATAAGAAACTAAACTAGCTGCCCCAGATTGTCCAATAAGGACTAAGCGACGATGTCGCCATTACTGGTGTTGTTAACGTCTTTGATAAAAGTGTACTTGTGGGGTCGCTGCCCATACGAGCATAGTCGTAGGGATTCAGTGAAGTTTGAATTGATGTTTTGACATATTAAGGTGGTTTTGGGAAGCAATGGGAGAGAATGACAAATGGGACACAACATGTGCTCGGCATAGATAAAGAGCCAGCCGTAACAGGAACGACAGCAGGAGTGAGGTGGAACCAGACAATGTAGAGACGGCCGGGATGAAAAGTAAGCCGAAGACGGTGTAGAAATCAACCAAAGTCAACAAGGGAAACGGAGCGGATGATATATTCCAAAGGAAAATAAACAAAAATCAAACTCTTACCTCTTGTTCTAGAAGCCAAGATGACGATCATCTGCAATGACTCGAGACTCGCTTCGAAAAAGTCACATCAATGTAAGACGGACCATGGCTGACTCGTTGCTTTTTTGCCTTCTCTCCTCCCCGACTTTGTCCACTTGCACGGCATGGGATGGATGCGGACCACATCCGACAGACATGACAAGTGTAGATAGTCGTATTAGACGGAATATTGGTTGCCTGCCTGTGTCTCCAAGAGCAATCCCATGTGTAATGAAGCTTAGTTTGGTCCCGTCCGAGTCGGCACCCAATCCGTTAGTTTTGTTTTTTTCTTCTTTTGACAACTCATTTCTTATCCAAACTCTTCTCTCTCGGTTCTTTCCTTCGCTTCCGACTGCTCGATCACCAGTCAGAGTCATACCTGTCTGACTCAACTCCTGTGCGTTAGCTCGACGCCGACATTCTCGTCCAAGGCGCCAAACGTGAGTCGACTTCTCTTCCCGTGCCTGGCTATCATTGCGACTGCTCAGACCCGCCAGTCTTCACTGCATCGGCTTGCTTGGATGCGTGATATACATATGCATATGTCAGCATTTGCCTTTGAAAATCTGGCCTGCGAAGAATTTGTTCCAACAGCCCCGATGTTACATTTCTCTGGGATTGGCTTTGTCTCTTTCGCCACAGCCTTATTTCTTATACACACCTGTTTCGCCCTCTCTTATCTTTTTAATCGAGTGTTGTTCTAACTTAGTACCACCCGTGCAGGTACCAAACTCAGACTCTTGTCTCTTTATCTTGTCTCTTTAGTCGTTCCAGTCTCTGCTGCAGACTAGCCATTTCATCCCACGCATTTAACATGGCAGGCCAAACGACCCTGTCGGCCGAGCCCGATGAGCGGTCGCCGCTTTTGGCAAACCCGCAGCCACAACCCGGCTCGTCCAGCACATCAGTGACATTTTTGTCAACAAAAAATGACGGTACTTTTGTCGACGTACAGGAGTCCAATGGCACCGGCAGCAATGCGCCCAGTTTCAGCGACTCGACATCGACAGACACGTCGCTGCTGCGTGACATTGAGTCGGAGTCGGCCGGCCTGCCAGCAAAAGACGACTCCAGCTTCGGCACTATAGCACGCGTTGTACTGGTGCTCATGATTGGTGTCTTTGTATCAAACGCAGATGGCTCACTAATGCTTGCAACACATCCTGTCATTGCATCCGAGTTTAACGACCTCTCGAGTTCCAGTTGGCTCTTCGCCGGCTTTGTCCTTGCATCGGCTGCAACACAAACCATGTATGGAAAACTGAGCGACATCTATGGCCGCAAGAACCTCATCTTGATCTCATATATTATCTTTTCTGCTGGCTGGTAAGTACACCTCTCTGAGAACCTCTCTGAACAGAATCCTCGATTGATACTAACCGTGCAGCGCCTTGGTTGGTGTCGGCCAGTCAATGTTCCAAGTTATCCTGGGTCGTGTCATCTCCGGCGCTGGCGGATCCGGCATGACTGCACTCGTGTCGATTCTGATTTCAGATCTGCTTCCCATTCGTGATGTTGCCAGCTGGAGATCTTACATCAACATTGCCGCCACAACCGGCCGCAGTCTTGGTGGTCCTGTCGGTGGCTGGCTTGCCGATGTTATCGGTTGGAGATGGTCATTCATCGGCCAGGTTCCCTTGATGCTCATCGCCGTCGTCCTGTGCCAGATCTACCTTCCCTCAAATTCAAAGAACTTCAAGGGTGGTAAGTTTGTCGGCCCAGACAACAGCGTCTCATCGTGGGACCGCCTCAAGAGCGTTGACTTTATGGGCTCTCTGCTGTTGGCCCTTACTCTACTCACATTCTTGATGCCCATGGAAATTGGCGGCAGCAAAGTGCCATGGTCCTCTCCCATCATCCCGACACTCTTTGGTGCAGCTGCAGTTCTATTCTTCTTCTTCATCCGAACTGAGAGACGCGCAATCGAGCCCGTTGTGCCGCTTGAGATCTTCAGTATCCGCGATGCCAACCTCTCGATTTTTGTGCAGATGACTCAGCTCGCAGCCCAGTTAGGTGTATGTATAACTATAACCCAACCAAGGATTATTTGAGTCATTGCTAACAACTGTCAAGCTCATGTTTTCTGTACCCCTGTACTTCAAGGCCTCTGCTTCCGTGTCCAACACAGAGGCTGGTGCTCACCTCTTTCCTGCTGTTGCAGGTAATGCCATCGGTGGCATTATTGCCGGTATCTACATCAAGAGAACTGGAAGATACAGAAATCTTATCATCCTGGCAGCAGTCTCTGCTAGCTTGTCCTATTTTTCGTTGCTTGTCAGCTGGCACGGCCACACCAACTGGTTCCAGTCGCTTTACATTGCCCCAGGGTAGGTTTTCTTTCAGTTTCTCAAGCTCATTCGTGATGCTAACTTTCCGTAGTGGCTTTGGCTCGGGCCTTATTCAGAGTGCTGTCTTTGTCTCACTGCAGGTTGTTGTCAAGCCGCATCACATGGCACCGGCCATCTCCATCCTATACCTGTCGGGCACCTGTGCAATGATTCTTGGCCTGGCTTGTGTTAGCACTGTCATGCAGGAGTTCCTAAAGTCGGGCCTCGAGACAAACCTGGGACAGCTGGCCCTCGACCCTGCCCAAAGAGCAGAGGTAAGCTCAACAGAATCTATGCTTGCCTGATATTGTGCTGACCGCTTCGTACAGATCTACACAAACGCCCTCTCCAACATTGGGTATATTGAGACTTTGACGGGAGATGTCAAGGATGCTGTCGTCACCGCCTACATCGACAGCTTGTGGTGGGCTCACAGTAAGTTTGCTATACTTCTTATGTGATGATCATTTGCTAACGCGTTTTCAGCCGTCTCTCTTGCATTTTCATCAGTGGCTCTGTTTGCTTCCTTCTTCATCGGTGAGAAGTCGCTTGGCAAGCACGAGTCCGAGGAAGCGCAATCTTCAGAGGAAGAGTCATGATTGCTTGTCAATAAAACTCACACAAAACGAAGGAGGCCAAAACTATACCAAGAAGATATGCCAATAAAATAGACTAGAGTAATAGACAAAACATACAAAAAAATCAACTTCATACGATACAAATGAACACTAATATACAAAAGGGACATCAGTTCCACAGCTTGAGAATAGTCTCGCTCTCTTTCAAGTTGGTCAGCTTGACGCTGTCCTGCCAGAGAGCTTTTGTCTTGACAGTATCAAGAGCCTCGGCACCCAATGATGCAGGCTTATCGCCGTCAAAATAGAGGCGTTTCGGCCGCTCACTAAACGGCGGTGTTGAGACGAGAGCAGCGCGCATCACGTCGTACGCTGATCGCGACGGCAGGCGCAAAAGAGCATTCGAGTCAAAAAGAGACCAAACATAGGTCAAGGGTATCATGACCAAAGTGGCAAACCATGAATTGGCAACCCAAGAGTCTCCATGGCGCATTAATTGTGTCATCATACCGCGTGGGTCGACACCAATGACACTGATGTTAGACAAGGCCGGGTCTCTGTCCAGGCGCTCTTGTAGCTCGTTACTGGGTTAGTGGTCAGTACATTTTCTCTATACATCAATCAGTAATCAATAACCAAAACCAATGCTCACATCGTCATCACCTCACACAGCTTGGCGGCTCCGTATCGCCTCATGCCCGCCTTGCCTTTCGGGTCACTCTCAGATGGGCTGTAGGACCCGTCTGCGAGGACCTGGGTAGTTGTAAAAAGTGTTTTCCACTTTTCATCTGAGTAGTAGTCAGGGCCACCCATCTTGTTGCGCTCATCGCCGGTACTAGCTTGTTAGCAGATGCAACCATAATTCGAGCTGGTTATAGGCAACATTTAACGTACTCATGGGTCCAGCTTCCTACGATCACAATTCGGCCATGCTCCTTATCCATGCTCTGCAGGACCAGAACAGTCAGCAGCCAGTGCGCCAGGTAGTTAGACTGGAAGGTCATGTCGTAGCCATCCTCAGTAAAGGTCTGCTTCGATGGCTCTTGGAAGCCCGCGTTCAAGATCAAAGCCCGGATTGGCGGGATCTCGCCCAATGCCACCCGCTTGTTGATGTCTGCAGCAACCTCCCGCACACTTTGAAGCTGGTCGAGATGCAGAGCAATCACATCGTGTTTGTGTGTCTTGGGGGCTTTCTGCAGCACAGCCTTGAGGTATGTGGCACGTTCAATATTGCGCACAGTGTATAGTCCGTGGTACTTGGTGGCCCTGGCCGCATCTCCCACAATCTGGGATACGATGTTGAAGCCGAGAGTACCATTTGTGCCAGTGATGAGGATAGAACCTTCAGGAGCCATTTCGTATCCGATATGAGGTCGCAGCTACATTGTTGTAAGGTGAGACAGTGTGTAGTGTATGGCTATGAGTCAGGTAAGGACGAGATAATAAATAAATAAAAAATGCAGCAAGCCAGAGAATAAATGAGAAATCTCGTCTACTTTATTAATCGCTGGATCGGAACAGAAGATTTCTATTGCTTGACCAGATGGCCGTCCATCGCTCCTTCCTTGTATTTGGGCTGCGGCACGTCGTGCCGTCCACTTTCAAATCCGTGTTTACAATAATAGATAGTCATATGATAATAAGATTCCGATCCATTTGAGAAGGTGCGACCGGTACAATAAATCGGCCGTTTTTTCTCTATTGAGAACCAGTTCATTCAAGACACGATCGTGCCTTCCGTTGATGTTTTGATAGTTATAAGTGGGAGTGCAGTGAGGATCAGTTCGTGATCGGTTCGGGACAATGCCGGAGACTTTTTAGTGCAGGGCCCAAAAGTTGCCGTGTTAGTGGAAGTTGGGTCTTTCCGCTCTAGTAAGGGACGACTTGTAATTTCAGTTATATATGATACCCAGCTGGATTGGCTTACATGATATCTTATTTTTGGTTTCTCTGCTTTGTATAGATTTTACTGTGATATTTTATATTATTGGGGGGGGTTTACCCCAAAATGTTGCTTAGCTTAAGTTGTTCTCAGAAGATGAATAAAAAAAACAAGATAAATTAACTGATTAATATTCATACCTTACCTTCACTTGAGTAGGAAAAAGGCCGGCTGAAGCTTCCCAAGTAAAATTATTGTGTTCCTGTATCGAGACATGTCTTGTCCGGTGACTAGAGTCTCGATCAAGAAGGAAGGTGCTACACTGCTCGTGAGAGCACTCATCAAGGCAAGCAGTCTTGGTACTGCCATCAGCTCCTTCCGACTTTTATTTCCTTGATTTGCCATGATTGCCTAGATATGATGCACTAGATAGAACGGTAAGGAGGTTGCAGCGTTGCTCTTGCCTTTTATATTCCCACCATCTGAGAAGGAACGACTCTCGCTGTTGGAATTGGAAACCACCGACTCAAGGCAGCAAGTGTGCCCCTGGCCGGCGGTGTTGATAGTGGTGCCCCGTGATGCGCTCCTTCTTTCAATGTCAAAATGAAAAAAAAAAAGCCTGTAGAATATCGATATAAGGATGTGGCCGGCGGTTTGTCCTATTCCCCCTCCCAGAAATCATCTTCTTCTCCTTTGAGTTTCGACGTCCCTCCAGACTACAAGCCTAATTATCTACTTACTTAACTTGACTCATGAAACGAGACCCCAATAAGCACATCCACAATGACAAAGATACTTGTGCACACCTCCCTCCTACTATTTGACTTGCTCCTATTAGCAAGTCCGACTTTCGGCCAGTCGCAGGTGGCTGGGGACCTTAGCCTAGCGGCGCCGTATGGCATTCCTCCTGACCTGTTCAACGAGTCGATCTCGCGCACAGTCAAGCAGTCGTCTGTCTACATCCCCGGTTACAACTTATCAGCTCCCGAGGGTTCTGGCCCCAGTGGCAACGGATCAGCCGTCACTGGTTGGCAGCTTGGAGTTGCTGTTGCCGAGAATGTGTCTCTGAAAGAAGCAGTGGCACCCGGTGTTGACAAGGCCGACGTCATCGATGCCACGACGCTTTGGCTGCAAGCGCCCAAAGGCGTCGATCATATCAATGCAACAGCTTGGAAGCTCTGTGCTACGGTGTTTCCATTTGTCAACTTGACTGCTGTTGATTCGATCCCGGCAGCCACCAAGCCCAAGACTCCGAACAATGGTGACTGTGGCCCATGGGTGACAGACCAGTGTGCGGCGGCCCTCAATGAGGTTGGTGTGGTCTTTGGCGTCTCGGAAGATGGAGACTGCTATAATGTTACTGTCCCCCCTTCATGCCTTCCATACTTTGAAGAAGGCAAAGGCAATGGCACAAGTATTCGTAAGTTTTGTTCGTCACATCATATCAAGTTGACCTGAATGTCTGCTAATGTAACAGCTATTGATGGCAAGATGCTGGACGCCGGCCGCTTTTATGCCTGGGGTAGCGTTCCCACCACGAGAGATGACACATCCACTCTGACCGAGGCTCTGAATCATGTCTGGCCAGTCATTTTAACTTGGGTTCAATTCAGCCCCAGCGGCAAGGTGTTCTCGGCCAACACTTACATCTCATGCGTTGTGGCCGATATAAACGGGACTAGGTCTTCTACGGAGCGTGGCACAGCCTTTAGCATCAGCATCTCAAGCAGCGTTTCCGATCGGGCTTCCGCTAAGGCCGCCTGGATGATGTCCGTCGCAGTGTCTATTGCATTTATTTGCCTGTTCTGAGTCTCTAGACACGTAGTGGGTGCGCGTGGCGTCTAATATATTTCGTGAACAAAAAGAGTCGTCGTTTAGCACTAAGTGCTGGGAGCTGCTTTCATTACATACTTTATATATGCGAAAATAAAATTTATATTATATTTTCGTATCTCCTCTTCATCAATATCATACATTCATAAACTAATACAGTTAGTAACTAACAGTTCGCAAAAATCGCAGCAAGTTTCTGACAGCATTGCTTGTACAGCTTCTCTGACTGCTCCGCTGCCTTCAGAGGGTTTGGACTCTTGTCCCAGCCGTGAGGCACGCCTCTGATCATCTTGTGGTAGAGATCTTTGCTGATAGGCGCCTCGGTCAGGCGGTTTGCATACTCCTGGCCCTCAGATTGCAGCATGTCCCATTCGCAAGTGTACATTATGATACTTTGCGGTAGATCGCGCTTAATCTGCTCGTCGGATGCCTGGAAGGGCGAGACGTAGGGGTCAAGCAGGTCGAGGTCGACAGGGTAGAGGTATGATGCGTCAAAAAGATCTGTGAGATTTGATGGCAGTGCCTGGTCAGGACGTTTGCAGGTCGCCCGGCGTTCAGCCCGGCTCCGGTTGTAGTCCAAAATAGGGTACCATGTTGCTGTGGCCACAATCTTGTGCTCTGGCAACGTAATTGTTGCTTTCTCTTTCTCTTTGTAGTCGCCCAGTCGCAGTAATGATGTCAAGCAAATGTTTCCGCCAGCCGAGAACCCTGACGTGGCAATCTTCATGGGATCTATGTGTAGGTCTGTCGCATTCCGGATCAAGTACAATAGCGCATCGGCTCCGTCTTCGACAGCTGCCGGGAATGGATACTCGGGCGCAAGCCGGTAGTCTACCGACACAAATATAGCACCCGCTGTCTCCATAACCTGGCGTCCAAACCGCGCATCGTCCGAGGCTGCTCCTAGCACAAAGCCGCCGCCGTGGAAGTTGACTACTAGAGGGTATGTCTTTCCACTCTTTTTGGATTTGACGTCGTCGTAGTCCTTTGGTGTATAAAATTGCAGGTCGATTGACCCTTTAGTCTTGAACAGTGTGGTCGGGATTGTTCTGGTAAAGTTGGGCGACGGAGGCCGTGGCGTAGCCATAAAGTGCATCGACATGCCGACGTACTGTAGTGAGCGCCACCATCCAGCAGACATGCGCAGCGAGAAGCGCGACGGTGGTGACGATGTTGTTTTGTCGGCGGCCTTGTGGTGCCGGTGGTCCGGAGCCACCTGAGCCTCTCGACCGGGGTCATCTTTGGGGTCGGCCAGAGGTACCGGGATGCCCTCGATAAAGGCCCGTGTTGGCGGTTCCCGGTTCAGCGGTGTTGTAGCGCCAGAGGCTGTCGTGTCTGAAATGTTGCTGTCCATGGGAGCGAGCATGTTTGCATCGCTTGTGGGTGCTGCCTTCTTTAATTTGGTCCTCATCGTGAAGTTTCGATAGTTTTGGTTATTTGGTTGTATTTCCGTGTCCCCGGATTCGAGTTGCAATCATCGATTCTAGAGTATTAACTGGTCAATCCAGCTGCGTTCTTTGGTATCCTTCTCTGTCAGCGGATGCGTTGTTGTGCTCCAATTTATCTCATCAGAGGGATCTTTGTGCGCCTTAAAGCCATCGGATTGATGTAACGACTGAAGGCGAGTGATCGTTGAAGAACGACAGATGGAGTCATGTATCGAACCATGACGACAACAATGATTGACATCTAGCTTCAAATGCTGTTTGAGATTCCAAGACTCTGGCCAATCAGGCTGGTTAAACGCCACCTATTGTAACAGGTACCTGGGGAGTATTCAGGCAACAGGAACAGCATTCTGGGAAAAGTCGCCACAGACTTTGGAGAGAATCCTGTTACGCGTTATGGATTAGAAGAGGGTTGATTCTTGCTAGGCTAGGCGAGGATGCCTTTATCCTACACCGTGTGGTATGGTAGAGGCACGGTGTCGGGCACTGTGTTGCCTGACAAATCTTCTCTTTGTGTCATTATTCCAAAGTCCTCTCTGACCAGGAACAACCATTAACAAACTCACTTCCTCGGGCATTTGGATCGAGTTTTAATTTGGAAACGGAAAGAGCATTAACCATGACTTCTTAATTAGACAGGTACTTCGTAGCGACAATGCCCACGATGACAAGTATCCACCCATAATTACCGAATTAGGAAGTACCCTCCCACTTACTCAACGGGCCGCATGAATTTGTTGACATAATTCTAGAGATTTCGAGAATGCACCAGAAAAATCGAGTTAGTCGATATCGTCGATATATTGAAGAGGAAGAGTGGTATTATTCTAAGAATTTAATTTGACTTGAGATGAGCGCTGTGCATCGCAAATCTGTCGTATGAGATTCTGTGGACGACACGGCTGTCTCGGAATTGTGACGTCACAGGGTCGCCAAAAACGCACAATGCCCAACAACGGTTCAGATCATGAAGAAAATAGATCGGACAATTGGATCGTATTCGTCAAAATCACCAATAAACAAATAAATTATGCATTTCATCTTACTTAAAAAAGGGTCACACGATTGACGGAAAAGCCCGACCAAACACAAAAAATAATGACATGGCCTCGTGGTTGGAACGGTGAAAGTACTAGTGGAGAAAATGACAGCAAAATGGCCGAGACAAAATACCACGGGGAAGAAGCAAACCGCCACTTGACTCTAGATCTTTCCTCTCATGAACTATTTTTTTTCGTTTAAATTTGATGTCGGGCGGAATAAAGCCCGTCAAATCCGTGGCGATAGTCATGCTGTACTTCTTGTCAGTTGTTGGCTGATTGGGTTCCGAGGAAACCGGCGAGGCGTTTGCTCCGGTCTGCAGTCAGTCACCTGTCTCAGCTGATATTTCATCGCTGCAGTTCTGCGTAGATTCGATGCGCCGATCTGATCGGGCCAAGTCCTCCTTCCGCTTCAAACCTTATTGTATTATATCATTAGTAATGCTAGTACTGCCGTCATATCGCAGCTTCTGGGTTCATATATTGGGCTGTCCTCTCACGTTGCTTGTTATCTTCTTTTACACTCTCTCATCGCTCTTTTCTTTAGACTATACACAACATAATCAGAGTACAATAAACATAGACACGATATAGACGGCTTTTGTCGGCTGCCAACATGCTTTCCACACCAACATCATTCGACTCTTCCTCCACAGAGACACCATCTCTGCAATCGAGCAACAGCGGGCATCGTCAAACCCACACTCGCTCGCGCTCCGCCACATTTCTGATCACACCACGGACACTCAAGGAGCCTTTGCTCAAGCTGAACCGTCTGGTCGGCCATTCTACAGCCAAGAACCACATGTCAAAGATCCGGCTGGGCAACACAGCAGTTCTACAGCAGTCACGAGAGTACAAAGAAGCCAAAAAGGCAGTCAAGGAGCAACTCGCTGCTCTCGAGAAGAAGCAGATCAAGGACTCGATCCTGCACCGCCGCCGGTCCAGTGAAGAGGCCGCACGTGCAGAAGACCCTCCAGAGATCCGGGCGCGGTATGGCACGACCACCGAAGAAGACGCTGTACTAGGGCGGGACAAGAACACCGAGACTCCTCTAGCCCAAGTGCCGGGCCTCAAAGTCGGTACTCCCGTCACATTTGTTGCACGGCTGCACCATGTGCGGTCTATTAGCAAAAAGCTAGCGTTCTTGGTGTTTCGGCAACAGATCGATACTGTGCAGGGCGTGTTGCAGTGCCGTGATCACGAGATATCCGAGAATTTCGTGCGATGGGCAGAGCATCTATCTGCCGAGAGTCTGGTGCATGTTCAAGGCGTACTCCAAGAACCCATTGAGCCGATCACGGGGTGCTCGATTCACAATGTCGAGGTTCTCATCAACGAAATGCACGTGCTGGTCTCCATCAAAGAGAGTCCGCCCATTGACGTGTACACCATGGACCGCGTGGAAAAGGACGAGGAGACCGACACAGTGACGTATGTTCACCCCATGCACTCTCGCGTAGACAAGCGCATGAGTTTCTTGCGCACACCGACAATGCAAGCCGTGATGCGCATCAAGTCAACCTTGTGTCAGATTTACCGAAACACTTTGATCGACCAAGGGTTTATTGAGGTGCATACACCGAAGCTGCAGCCCGCAGCCACCGAGTCGGGTGCTGAAGTCTTCAAGGTTAAATACTTTGATCGCAAGGCATTCTTGGCACAGAGTCCACAGCTGGCCAAGCAGCTGTGCATGTCCGCAGATTTTGGACGTGTCTTTGAGATTGGTAGCGTGTTCCGGGCCGAGAACAGCAACACACATCGGCACTTGACCGAGTATGTCAGCCTGGACCTCGAGATGGTCATCACCAAAGACTACTACGACGCCCTGAGTATCATCGACAGTCTGATCAAGACCATGATCCGCGGTGTCTACGAGAAGCACCGCAAGGAAATTGACATCATTAAGACACACTTCCCACATGACGACCTGGTTATCCCGGACAAGACGGTTGTCCTACCATTCCATGAGGCAATTGAGCTGCTTAATGCGTCCGGGTGGACTGACGCACAAGGTCAAAAAGCGTCACCGCTGGAGGACCTAAGCACACCTGCAGAAATTCGGCTCGGACAGCTCGTCAAGGAAAAGTACAACACCGACTTCTACATTCTAGACAAGTTCCCGCGCTCGGCCCGGCCTTTCTATACACACCTCGACGATAAAGACCCCAACTACACCAATTCGTTTGATATTTTCTTGCGTGGCCAGGAAATCACCACCGGCGGTCAGCGTATCCACAATGTCGACGCACTCAAGAAGCGTATGGCCGATGCCAATGTTGATCCGGCCGAGATGCAAGAGTACATCCAGGGTTTCGAGTGGGGAGTGATGCCGCATGCCGGCTGTGGTATCGGATTGGAGCGGCTGCTATTCCTGATGCTCAACCTCAAGGATGTGCGCAACGCGACACTGTTTCCCCGCGACCCCAAATCACTGCCAGCAAAACCACCAAGTACGCAGCCAAAACTCACACACCCTGAAGCCGACACGATCCAGTGTGCCATTGAATACGAGAAAAACGGCGACATTACGTACATGCCAACCGTGGAAGAGCTGATTGCCAACTACGGAGACGCGACAAATACAAGCTGGCTCGATGATCGGTACGCGGTGTGGCGCCACAGCAAGACGGGTGCCGCTATCGGATATGCTGAGGATAATGGCTATGCTTTAGTGATGGGCAACCCACTGTGTGACCCACGGCAGTACTCACTTGTGATTGCCGATTTCCTCGAGTTCGTACGGAGCAAGAAGAACTTGCGGCCGCTGTGGCTGCTTGTGTCGGCCGAAGTGGAGAAAATCCTTAGCAAAACGCTAGGCTGGAACAGCATGTCGTGTGTTGCCGAAGAGCGTGTGGCTGTTGATGAGGCGAAGCGGGTTAAGAAGAAGGAGCGGCAGGCCGAAGAGGCTGGTGTTACGGTCCATGTGCTGGACAAGGGCGAGCCTGTGCCCGAAGACTTGCGGGTCAAATGTGACAAGCGCATCCTTGACTGGAAGGCCAACCGCCGCGGCCGGCAGGTGCATATTACCGAAGTGCAGCCATGGCTTGACCTGCCACACCGGCGGTTTGTGTGGGCCGAGGATGCCAACGGTACAGTTGCTGCACTCATTGTCCTGCACGACCTTGCGCCTGTGCATGGCTGCCAGATCAAGTTTGCCCTCAATTTCCCCGGCGCACCACACGGAACTATAGAGCTGGCTATTTCCAAAGCCATTTCGCACTTGGCATCGTCGGGCATCAAAATGGTGACGTTTGGAGCGGGCGCGACCCAGGACATGGAGTTTGGTCCCAATCTTCAGGGAACGCTGAGGGCCAAGATCCTGTCGCGGACATACCGCACAGTAGCCGAGCAACTGCGGCTACACCAGAAGACTGAGTTCCGTGAGAAGTTTGGCGCCGTTGAGGATCCGGTGTATATCTGCTATCCGCACCTGGGTCTAGGCGTATCGGGTGCACGCACGCTCATCAAGTTTTTCGAAGATGAAATGTAGTGTCTATCAGGCGTACGGTTTTTATGATTTTATAGTTTCAGTTTTGTGTACTTATGATAATGATAGAGACGATAGAAACGAAGCGATATAAAGCTATTAGTTTTACAGATTAGTTAGAATCGTGATAAAGGACGTCAATGTACAGTCAGTAGAAACTATACTATGTATGTACAGGCTGAAATTTTGCATTCACATAGTAAAAGTGCCCTTTTGCTACCTTTTCAATATTTGATGATTTAGCTTTCAATTTTATTTTCATTTATTTAATTACGGAATATGGATAATAAGTACCTGTAGCGATTTTCCTCTTTTCAGAATTTGTATTCCTATAGTAGTCGTCGTTCTCTGTAAGTTTAAAGTTTTGAAAATTGATTATATGAGAGAAAGCGTGAGAAATATAGTTATAATACATATTACAAAATTTAATAAATGTAAGATAAATTAAATTATTGCTTAATTTATCACAGCTTTTAAATTCGCGAAAAGGGTCGTTTTTGGTGTGTTTTCGGGACATTTCAAAACTAAAGCCTGAATAGTTGAGTGCCACTACATACTAGAGAAGGGAGTGACTTACACTGCGTGATTGCCTAAAGAGGAAACTATAGTGTCGATCTACCCAGACGGTGGCAATAGCCAAAACAGGCGTGATCTGCCCTCGGCACAAATGACATCAGCCTCTCGGAGTATTCCGGTCAAGAGCATCTGGTGATGTTATGTACTCGTATTGCTGATTTCGGCCGTTGTGGAAGTCAGATATCGAGATCAGTGTTGATCTCTGTTCGTGTTCGCTTCCTGGTTCGATAAAAGGCTCCAACTTATCATTTTCCACACTTGACATGACTGACCATCTTTCGCCATCTTTGACCACATCTATCATGTCTCTTTTCTACTTTCAAAATGTCTCAAGAAGAGTCGCCCAAGCCGCATCAACTAACTCTGCAGATATCCAGGCATGAAGATATGCCACAGCCTCCAGGGCTGCCGAGCCTCAACTACAACCTATGGGACCACCGCAAGAAGCTGGTCGTCGTGGTGGCCCTGCTGATGACCGAGTTTTGCTTTTTGCCCGTGGCTCTTTACTACCCGCTCAATTACATGACCAACTTACGGCACGGAATAAGTGAGTGCTATCAAATCTTTTGGTTCTTACCTACAGGATAAAATACTAATAAAAGTTTTTGCTATTATTACCTCCTTCTTTGGTATTGTGACGGGTGTCGAGTTTGCCCTGCGGACATGGCGGCTGGTGATTCCGGCACCGACGTACCGTCCCATTGGCGGCCGCCGTTGGGGGCTGGATGCGACGCACTGGATTTTGTCGACTGTCTACTCCATCATGACGGGTATTCTGATAGGGGCCTCCATTCCTGAAGATCCCCTGGTACGACCGCTAGCACTGCCGCCAACCGTCTTCCTGCTGTTTGTTGGTGCACTCTTGCTGGGCTCAGGGACACTGCACCATAGAGGAACGTGTCTTTCCTTCAGGGTCAGCTCCACGCCTCCTGGAGCCCCTCTGCCACCGCTAGCCTATACCCTGTTGGAGGATGTTGTTGCAGTCGACGGTGATGCTCAACTGGAATATCGTCAGCAACTGGCCAACCGATGGCATGCTAGCCCACAGTTCCGCCGTCTATTGGTGCAGCTCAACTGGCTCTGGGCTTTTGGTACACTAGCTGGTGGCGTGTTGACAATGACACTGCTCTGGACGATACCACGTGATATTGCCTACGGAGTCGGATGGGCAGCACCGATGGCTGTTGTATGCTTGCTGGCAAAGGCGACATTGTATTACGTGCGGCATGGTTTGCGGAGAGAAAAGGCTGCGTGGGGTGAAGCCCAAGGCAGTTCTTGACGTCAGTATCTTTAAATATCGTCGAGTATTGTCAAATATCTTGTTTATATATATGTATTTATATCTCGAGGTGGGGCGATGCTCTAGGATACGATGTAACAAGGCAATGCGGGAAACAGGTAGGACTCGTGATAGCGGGTGTGCTATCTATATATACTATAGGCACTGCAAACATGGTCTGTTATTAGTAAATATGACTCTTGTTCTGTCTAAATACACTATAAATAAGCGCCGAAAATACACTCTGCCGACACTATATCACAATGCACACCACCAATTTAGCTGCATCGTAAGCCTCGACATACCGGTTTTCATACATGCAGAGCTCAACGCCCTGACCCTGATAACATGATAGCCTGATAGTATGGTATTTGAGCAACCTGACAGAGAATTCTCTTAATTAAAACTGTAACAGAACTGTAACAAATCATCTTGTTTCAATCAAGACATCACGCATCCGACTCCCCGGCGTCTCATCGCGCGACCGCCTCATCCAGCTTGTGTATCGACGCGGTTGCTTATGCAATATTATACGGTAGTTTTATGATTTGTGAGCAAATAGAAACCAATAGGAAAGCAGAAGTTGGGAAAACAAAAGGCGGAGGGGCAAAGGCAGAAATAAGCCCGCTTCGTCATACGTGTCACTTGAAGGGGTGATTTACATTCTGATTGACGGGCTGACGTCTTGACGTCTTGATTTGCGTTGGGATACACCCTTTGAATGGCAAAAGATTGACGCCTCGGACTTTCTGGATCTCTGATAGACATCGCGCTTGTTCGGTGAATAGGCTCATATTCTTTAAATTAGTAACCAAGACCGGGATCAATGTAGCGACGTCAGAAGCCCCATGTCGTAGGTCGTATCCCGTTTTGTATCATTGCATCTATTTCTGATATTTTTGGTGCCAATGCTAATTATGAAGGATCGGCAAATCAGGGTTTTCAGTTTTCAGCGCGTCAATACTAGTCGTTCGCGGATGGCGGATGCTATGGTGGCTTCGGGGAAGGGAAAGGGTCTTGACAGATCAGGTTTGTTGGAGTGCTACTGAATGGCACATCGTCTATGCAGGGTAGCAGTAGTAGTAGAAACTACGCAAGGACAGTGGACAAGCCATGATAAACAAGCAAGACACAAAAAAACACGAAAGAAACGACAAAATAAAGCAGGTGAGCGACTGACCGAGCTCACGTTGCCTACCTCATGACCACCATCTTCTTGCACTACCCATAACTCGTCTCGCTCGGATTGGACGGCCGACCACCTGTATGACCTCAATCCTTTGCCACCACATACTGGATACTCTTACCTACGAGCCTACCTGTGTGCGAATGATCTTGCCTGCTGGTCTGCCTGATGCGATGCTGATGCTGTGTCGGTCATATAACTTCTATATCCTGATTTGGCAATGTCTATCATCCAACAAGGCTCCGGCTCCTGGATATATAAAGGCGAGCACGGACGGATGAGATGAAGACTTGAGCTTTTGATATTCCTTCATCAAGCCCTCTCATTCTTTATCTACTTCTATCAAACACTTCCATCTGCATCCATCTGCATCTATATCTAAATCCACATCAACCTCCACAAACGTCCCACAATGTCTTACTACCCTGACCAGCGTGGCCGCTCGTCGCGCCGCTACGATGGCTACGATAACGGCTACCACGTTTATGACAAGCCCTCCACCAGCTACCGCTACAACAGCACAAGCAACAGCCGCCGTGGCTATGACAGAGACCAGAGCCGCGACGACCATGCTCATCGCACCAAGAGCCAAGGCCGCTATCCCGCTCCCGTCGTGCGCCAATCCCACACATCCAATGACGACTACCGCGAGTCCCGGAACAGAGACAGACACTATGACAGACAGTCGTCCACCTCGTCATCTTCGTCTCGCCGCAGCAGCAGCTCCCTCCATGTCTTTGGGGACGAGCGTGACCGTGAGCTGAAGCATGTCATGACCTCTGCCCTGACTGCCGGTGCTGTCGAGGCATTCCGTCTACGCAAGTCGCCCGGCACATGGGCCCACGATAAGGCCGGCCGCGTTGCCACGGCTGCCATTGGAGCTGCTGTTGCCGACACGGCCGCTGAATCAAACAACCCGCGCGGAAAGCATTCGCGCCGCCACGTTGTCGAGGCTACCATGGCCGGTCTGTTGACGGACCGTCTGGTGAACGGCAGCCGTAAGAAGTACTAGACATGCACTCTGGCTGTCTTTCACATCTTTTTATTACTTCTAATGATTTGATGTCATTGGTCCTGTTTTATTGCATCACATTAACGTCCATCCCTTTCTACTATTATTCTACTTTTACTCTGTATATGTACTATTATGTGTAACGATATTCGGGTTTATTGGCTTTAATTTTATTTTATCTGATAATTTTAATGACTACTTCTTCTTTTCTTCTTATCTAAACTTCAAGTCCGTCTTAAGGCCTAGAACAATGCACTTTGTGGTGCATAGCAAACTTCATGATACCCCCTTTAGCATTTTGTTGATACCAGAATGCTTCATTCTGTGGTTTATTATGTACTATCATGTGCAATGATATTCGATTTATTGGTTTAATACCTAAAACAATGCACATTGTGGTACATAACAAACTTCATGATACCCCCTTGACACTTTCTTGATGCCAGAATGAAGATTTCCATGGTTATAACGTAAAATTCGACTCCATTCCCATCCATATCCAGTTGGGATTTTCGTATTTGTTATCTTGGTTGCACACCAACCGTCTTATACAACGCAATCCGTCAGACTGATGCACCCTCTACATAGATGAACCCCTCAACTTGACTCAAGGCAAGTGATATATCCTTTACATGAAGCCTCTTAGGAATCACATGCTCATCTCGAGAAAGTTACACTTCTGTGGTCAAAATATGTATTCTGTAGTATATAAGTCAATATGTTGTCTGCTGTTTTACGCACGATGTAAGCCTATCACCAACATCACAATCATCATCATCATTATCATCATCATCATCATCATCATCATCATCACCAAAATCATCCTATACTACTACCCTCATATCAAAGTCAAAAATGGACAACTTGCCCTTCACTCCCAGCCTAGCCGCTTTAGCTGGCCTTGCTACTTTCGTCAGCATCTACTTGGCCTACAGTGTCATCTACAATCTATACTTTCATCCGCTTGCGAGATTCCCGGGCCCCTTCTTCCAAAGAGCCACGCGCATCGCCTACCTCTGGCGCACCGCGCGTGGCCGCCTACCCTTTGAGATACTACCCTTGCACAACCGCTACGGTCCTGTCGTCCGTATTGCTCCAGACCAGCTCTCGTTTATTGATAGCACTGCTTGGCGTGACATTTATGGGCGCCGCAATGATCTCAAGAAACCTGCCGATGAGCTGTCCAAAGAACCCCGCTATTACCATATGAGCGGCATCGAAGAGTCCATTGTGTCTGAAAATCGCGAAAACCATGCCCTGCTTCGCCGCCAGCTGCTTCCTGGGTTCAGTGAGCGGGCCATGCACGATCAGTCTGGCATGATTGGCAAGCATGTCCGTCTCATGGTCAGCAGCCTGCGCGAGCGTGCCCTACAGAAAAACGGAAAAGAAATTCAGGATATGCTGTGCTGGTACGGCTGGACGACATTCGATATCATTGGCGACCTGGCCTTTGGCGAACCGTTTGGCTACCTGGAGAACGCAAGCGACACCCAGCCATGGATCGATGCGCTGTCGGCCATGTTCGTGAGCAGGTTTGTTCTACTGTGCAGACTGGCCAACATTACCGGCTACATCTTCCCTATTCTGTTTAAAATCAATCCGGGCATGGCCGAAACCAGCAAGCATGGCGTGGACAAGATCCGCAGGCGCATGGCTTTGACGGAAAAGAGGCCCGATCTCATTCAGGGACTTGTTGAGAAGAAACTGCTTTCTGAGAGTGGTACAGACAAAGGCTGGGACATTTCTCTCGACCAGATCTCGATGACCGCCGGCGTAGTCGTGTTGGCCGGCTCCGAGACGACCTCTAGGCTTCTCACGGCAGCGACCTACCTGCTCCTTCGCCACCCCGAGTCGTTCAAGAAAGCAGTTGACGAGGTCCGGTCGGCCTTTGCTTCAGCTGACGATCTGACTCTCAACTCGGCCACGCCTACAACGCTGCCCTACCTCATGGCCTGCCTTAATGAGACGCTTCGCAAGTTCCCGCCCGCCACCGTAGGTTTTCCCCGTATCACGCCCAAGGGAGGTGCTACAATTGCTGGTGAGTTCATTCCCGAGAACACGACTGTAGCCTGCTGGCAGTATGCCATGAATCACGCTGCACAGTATTGGCACGAGCCCGAGCTGTTCAAGCCGGAACGCTTTATGGGAGGTGGCAACGACCATACCGAGGCCATGCAGGCTTTCTCCGTTGGCCCACGGAACTGTATCGGCCGTGCTCTCGCATACGCCGAGGCACGTTTGCTGCTGGCTCAGGTGCTGTACAACTTTGACATCGAGCTGGCCGATCCCAGTTTCGACTGGATGAAACAAAAGGCCTTTATCGTATGGGACTCGCCCCCGATGCGTATCCGTCTTAAGCCTGTAGTGTAGACGATAGCTTTGGTATAAAATGGTATATAATAGTATAGGGTAGAATAGATAGCTTATCTAATTTAAATTATGCCTCAATCTTGTCTACGGAAACTGTCTACGGGAATGTGCCTTTGGCCGGTCCAAAGTAGCCTCGCTCTGGTAGGGGCAGGATGCCGACACTTTTGCCGTCAACACCGGCCGAGCTCACCGTATTGCCCCACCACTTGAGGCTCACCGGGTTGTACCCAATCGCAAAGAACATAACAAGTGCACTCACAGCAACACCTGCTGTCAGCGCCGCCGATAGTGTATAGTTGTACCGCTCCCACCACACCAGTCGGTGCCGCGGCATCCAGTACATGAAGATGAACGACAGAATGAAACCAGGCGTCTTGTACGACATGTTGGACGGCGCCCAATGCTGTATGCCCTGCAGCACAAGCACCGGGTTCAGCCACAAAAGCGAGGCCACGAATGGGAACAGCGTCTTCTCCATCAGGTCAAAACTGCGTGCCGACACCTTCTTCTCAAGCCACAGGCGCACGCGCGGTAAATAGATTGGTCCGTAGCCCTGGCCCATGAGGAAGAGAACGGCAACACCAAATCCAATGAGGAAGCACCACTTAAGCAGAGGGTAGAGCGAGCCAAACATACGGTTCGATCCCAGCAGCCCCCACATCAGTGAACTTGCATACAGCGGATTGCCGTCGTTGGCGCATGTAAACCGGCTCGGCTGGTCTGGTGTGCACAAACCCTGGACGTGCTCGATGATAAAGTTTTGCGTGGCGACAGCGACAAAGCATGTGATGATAATGGTTCCGATCTGGCCACGGAAAACTGCGCGCGGAGCAATCTTGACATAGTGTGCCATTTTGTTGTCCTGCACATAGTTGTCGCCATACCCTGCGAGCGCCCACGAGCCGAGCGTCTGGGCAAAGAGGAATGCGTTGGGCTTGCCTGGCAGTAGATAGCCGGTGATGACTTGAATGAGCGACCCAAGGCCGAGATTGGTGCCGGTCGTAGCCGATAAGAAGGACAGCGGCACGGCGAACACGAGGTTGATTCCGAGCAGCAAAAAGACGAGCCACACAGGGGTGTCCATGGGGTAGATCTTGAGAAAGATAATGGACACAATCACGGCGCCGAAAAGAATCGCGAGGAACCACCAATCGGGCACCTCCTTGTAGCGTGCCATGAGACGGCTGTAAACGTCGGTGGCATTCTCGTAATTACCTTTACCGTAGCGAAGACCCTTGTAAAAGTCAATATAGGCATTTGATATCGTCTTCCACTGGTTGATCATAATGTACAGAAAGTAGACGGGGTAAAAGGCAAAATTGCCGCCGACAGTCAGGATGTACCCAGCGGTGTAAAAGGGTGGCGAGTACTCCTGGTAGAGCGCCTCGTCGAACGTGTTATTAACAACGACATTCTGAACAACAAACGAGGTGCCGTTGTTGGCAAAGGCCGACGACGAGTTGATGGGCAGGTATGCCGTGTTGTACATGTTGCTGTAGTAGATTCCAAGGATGATCAGGCCGCCCAGTAAACTGCCGGCGTACATTGTAGCTGTGCTGAAGAAAGGCTGTGCAAGCGCTGCATACGAAGATGTCGCGACGTTCCAATCAAAGGTTGTCAGCGGGTTGAAGAGGCCGAGACCCAGCGATGAGCCAGTAAGAATGGCCAGCGTGATATTCTCCGGTGCAATCCAGGTCATCCAGTTGAAAGTGGACAGGGCTGTAAAGAGGTAACCAGGAAGCCAGTAGTAAAAGAACATGCCGACGGTACAATAAAAGAAGAATCTGTAGCGCGATATAGTCCAGCCGTTGGCAGACTCCTGGTGGCCTCCGTGGGCTGCGTCGGGCCGTGTGAGAGCACGGTTCATGGCCAGGATGGGCAGCACAGTCGGCCACAGCGCCTTGACCGGGTATACACTAAAGCGACGCAGGTAGCCGGCGAAGCCCATGCCCATAAGCTGCACAAAGAACGTCAGCATTAGCTGGTAGCCGAAATTTACAAACGTCTCGCCATAGTAGACCGGCATGCGCTGCACAAGGATCATCGTATAGGCATTAGTAGTATAGATAGCGATATTGTACGTAATTGTGGCAAACATTTGCTCCTTGAAAGTCCAGGGGCCGGGGTTGAGTGAGTGCCGCGTGCCCCAGACTGTGACACCCCAGTCGGGAAGCACGTAAACGAGAAACTTGGCGCACGGGTATAGTAGGATCTGGATGACAGAGCCCGACAGGCTGATGGACGGGAAGCGGCTGTTGAAGAACGTTGCAATAAACGTGCCGACAACAGCCCAGCTGACGCCGAGAAAGTAAGCGCGAATCGTCTCAACAGGCACATTCTCGTCATCCAATGGATCGGCAACGGCTCTCACACCCGGATACGGCGACGAGTAGCGCAGCATGACAGCATCGATGCGCAGGTCGCGGCCATAGAATGGGCCGTACTGTTTCGGCCCCTGGCTCACGAGACGGCTCATGCGGTCGCGCATATCCGAGGGGAAGTTCCAGTCATCCGAGTGGAAGTGCAGACCCTCCTGGACAATGGCATACGCCTCTTCCTCAGACATGTTGTTGACGCAGTCGCGGATGTAGTCGCCCTCGCCGTTGGGGGCCAGCTCGGCGAGCAACTCGGCCGGAATCCGGTCACCATAGCGCTCGTCCGATGAGTAAGTCTTTTCTGCGTCGGGAAAGGCAGCAGCAGAAATACTAATGTTGGACTTTTCTTGTGGAGGAGGTTCGTCGCCGGATGCCGGCCGAGGCCCATCCCGGTCAGCCATCGCGGGGATGGTCTGGGTCGATGACTAATGACCTGAGCTTGATGCCTCTGCTCTTTCCTCGAAAATATAGAATCAAAAATATATAGATGAGTCTGCTCCTTCCTTGATGGCAATAACTTGCTAATATGAGTAATCAATGTGTATAGCTGAAACGGTATCACGACAGGTCAGACCTGTAGTACTGTCATCCCCCATTCTACATCTTCTATCTTCCGTCCGGGTATATGCAGATATATATATTTGGTAAGACCGGCACACCTATCACAATCTAGACGGCTGTAATCTTCCAACAATCTAGCCACAGAAGAACCTCGCATCCTCACATGCAGCAACCATGGAGGGGGTGATCATCCACAAAGACGGATAGTGAATGGAAAGAGGAGGAAACGCGGTTAGCATTAGCAAAGGGGGGGCAGCGTGTAAGTCGGATAAGAGAGACGGTAGATACTGGAATGCGGAGGTGACAAAGTACTGAGGGATGGCTGTCGGCCATGAGGTTAGACAAGATTAGCAGTCTATCAATGTCATATCTCTACTATTTTTTGCGGCTATATTGCATGCATACAACCACACATGCTGTGTATCTTAAACTATGTCTGCTTTAGAAAAAGTTTATCTTGGTATCTCATCGTCGTTGTGATCAAGGTGTTATTCAGTCCCAGTGATGATAGACGTCACCCTTGGAATACCTTAACAGGAGACAATCAGATAGGCACAGGAGACAGTTAACAAACCTAATGCTTATCAACACTATCTATCTCAATCGAGGTAGTCTCTCCTGCTTATCAGTCGTCGTCGTCTAGATCCCAGCTCACTTCCACTCAGCAAAGCTCATCGGAGAATACGCAAGCCACCGAATTGTAACTGTCCGTCACTACTCCCGCCCCGTTTGTTTATGTTTGCAGATGAAGCTTGCAATAACAGCATAGTCACCAGCAGTGAAGTCGCAGACTCACAATAAAGAGAGTCGTGTACCATGTCGTGTGAAGCCCAGTGTGACCCTCTCCGCAACGATGGGCATCGATATATCCAGATTAGGAAGGTGATTTACGTCTTATGTCCGTTTTCTCAGTCTCTCTCCTCGCTCTGTGTCTCTTCTTCTTTGTTCTACAACTAAAGTATTTCAATATACGTTGAAAAAAACTGTCGCGTGACAGTGAATAGTCCAGTCCTTTTCAAGGGGGAAGTGCAACACCATACGAGAGTATATGTAACATACCACGCCGGTATAAAGACCAACACAAAGACGCAAGACAAGGATTCAGCAATATCTAAGATGGACAACGATACCATTGAAAGTTCATACTGATATCACCCAAATATCAGCTAATTAGATATCAGCTTGATGCCCAGTACGGACAGATACCCGGATAAGTGCTTGCCATTGCTGATCACCAAGTTGCAGTGTGAGTGGACACAAGACACAGTTCCAGTTCCAGGGTGCATTAGTCATTAATCGTATTATATATTACTGATCATATAGAGGTCTTAGATAGACTTAAGAGTAGCCTAGACAGACTCTTATGCTTTAAGCAAAAATGGTGCCGTCGTAGTCCTTGCCATCATAAGGGGTGTTCAAGGTGTAGTTGCCCGTGCAGGCAAAGGCATAGTTGGCCAGGGCCGTGGCGTTGGCCTGGCTCTTGAGGAAGTCGTTGACGCCACAGAGACCATCAGTGCGGCCGGCACAGTCACCGCCACGGATGGTGTGCAGGGGCAGGATGCCGTTGTTCAGGCGCAGGCGCAGGAATTTGTGCTCGGCGTTGGCGGCGCTGTAGCCCGTAGTGGCCGTGTTGGAGTATAGGACGGTGTGCTCGGTCTCGGCCACGGGGTTGGCCGATGCGCAGCCGTAGACCTCGGCGACCAGGTGGGCGCCAAAGGGCGTCAGCTGTGACAGCACAAAGCGGCGGTTGGGGCTGGGAGGAAACTGCTTGACATTTGGCGGGTCCTTGAAGTAGTCGAGCGACATAGCGGCCAGGACCGAGATGATAATGTCGTCGTGCGAGAAGTCGGCATAGAACTTGGCGCCAAGCGGGAAGTCTTTGGTATTGTTGGTGATGGTAGAGTTCACAGACGAGTTGCTGACGGTAATGTACTGGTTGGTTAGGCGAGCGATAAACTCCTGGAGGTAGCCGATACCCTGGGCACGGCCGGTCGGGTTGCCATAGCTGTAGTCAAAATAGTACTCGGCATCAAGCGTGACTTCAAAGGCAGCCCACTCGTCGAGCGTGAAGAGCTTGCAGAAAGCCGAGTCGCCAATGTAGGCGGTCTCGTAAGCGCACAAGCTCTGCATGGCATAGGTGTCATTTGTGGTTAGGGTAAAGCCCTCGGGGGCGTACGGCTGCAGGCGTGCCGTGGCGGCCTTGAGGTAGATGCCGACGTACGGCCACATGTCCCAGTCGCCCAAGTCAATAATGGGCTCCAGGCCGTCGTTGTGGCAGCTGTCGTAAGCAGCCAGTGTGTTGTTCTCGGTACCGCCCTCGGGGATTACGACAACGTCAAAGGGCGCTGTCCAGTTGGACAATGTCGGGTCGGGCGTGGTGATGGGCTGGAAGCTGGGACCAAAGAAGCCGAGCGCCCACGAGATCTGCGAGTTCCAGATGCGGCTCTGACTGGTTGTGCGCAGCACAGGCTTGGTCTTTTGCTCAAGCGCGGCCGGGCTGCTTGCGTTGTACGAAGTCTGGCCGATAGTGGCATTGTACAGCAGACGGCCGTACTTGTTCCAGAAGGCGACACCGTTGGAGAACTCGGTGTTGGCACCGATGCCGGTGAGGTACGACTCGCCCATGAGGTACTCGTACTTGTTGAGGAACGACAGCGGGCCTGTGAAGCCGGCCTTGCCCTTGGCCTTGGCGATGACGCCGGCCACCTTTTCGGCAAAGGCCTGGTCGTTGGGAGCATCGTCAAACTCGCCGGTACCGAAACGCTGAGCATGGCGCTGCAGCACATGGGCCTGCTCGAGGCCGCAGCCCTCAGGGACACCGACATCGTTGACGCCAAAGACGTTCTCTTCGTTGTCGGCATAGGGCGACAGCTGGCCCCAGTGGCGCGAGATGACGTTGAGATCGGTGGCCAGTGTAGTACACATGGCCTGGCCGGTCAAGGCCAGGAGGAGAGTCTGTGTCTTCATGGTGAGGGGTGAGGGATGAGGTACAACGTCGTGACGAATGAAGATGAGGAGAGAAAAAGAACAGACGAAAATCCAAAAGAAAAAGTGAAGATCAGGGCCGGCTTATATTTATCAACGGTATCGAGTTTGCACTACACCTAACCGTCTGTACGTGCGTAGCTTGCATGCTATGGAGCTCTACAGTACGTCGCTATTCGTGCTGATCGCCATTAAAGAGGCATAGCTTTGAGGGTTTTTCTTCTTTTTCTTTTCTTTTGTCTGTTTCTTTGCTGTTTCGCCGCTTCTGTTTCTCCCGTTTTGTTTCTTCATCTTCTCTTTTGTTTCTTAATTACACTTATTTCTTTGTCTGCATGTCGATGGAGCAGTACGACGTAATAATGCCGGGGTTTCCTTTTTATTTATTTTCTTCGGTTCTACGTCTCTTCTGTTTTTTTTTTTATCTATAATATTGTTATCTGTTTCGTCTCTTTTCAATTGACATGTGGATTGACTAGCAAGCACTATCACTACAGTCAATACACCTTTGCATCATTGCATCATTATACTTTATTTAATCTAGACACTTCTGCAAGGGTCGCAGAGTCCTTTCCCTCGATGATGTATGCTTAACTACATGCTCTTTGGTAAGATACGATGTCTTTGCAAGCTCCCCCGTCCCGTTTGCACATCAATGCACGCAGACCCACGTGCATGGGACCTGCAGGGAGACTGTTCCATCACGATGGAAGGCCATCGCCTGTTGGATGGAGTGGGATGCACTGGGATACGCCGGGATGCAGGGCTATAGCACAGTAGTCATAGAATCTGACGTATGCCTACGGTTGAAGCGGCAAGTCCTCGGCTAGGCCGGCGGCTCCGGTGATAAGTGGACAATGGTGAGTACAGAGGTGTTTATGTGCCTAATCAGATGGAAGGTGGTGTGCAAGAATCGAGAGAAAATTTGAAAATTGGGTCAGCTCGATCGAAATAAGCTTCGGTGAAGATCAGTCACACTCTAACGACAAGACAAAGACGGAGATGAAAGACAGCTTACGGCAACGCTGTGACACGTGGATATCGCACATCAGCCATTGGCCGTTGTTTTTTCTTCAAGTCCCCAATTCAAGTATTAGAGAACAATGACGATTCATAACAATTGACAGGATCATGACGGATAAAAGAAAAAGGAATCAAGAAAGAAGAACCAAGGGAACTGCCGCCTGGGCAAGAAGAGCCAAGCCGGGGCGTTCTTAGTGGGAGCTTGTTTAAGCTTGGCTCCAGGAAAAACAGTATGTTTGCTTGTCTTACCTCTGGCAACTCTCCCGCCTCTCACCGTATGCGAAAGTTGCCTTTCCTAGCCGATTCTTGTCTATCTCGTTTTTCTTCCTTCGCTTTTGTTCATTCCTCTTTTATTCTCCTATCTCGTGTCTTATTCCTTGATCTGTATGGTTTACACGACGATGTAATCAATGCTGCACTATCCCACAACTAGCTGGCTACAGGGTTCATTACTTGAATATACTGAGTATCACCTTGATGTCCAAGCGTTTCTTTCTTCGCCAGACTAGCACTTAACTACAACTAAAAGAGACTGATAAACACCGCCCAGAGTCTTCCGGCTTGGCTCTAGGGTTAGTCCTGTTGGCTCGGTCTGTCAGGTGCAAGTTGACTTTTGATTAGGGATGTAGATGCTAGAGGCCAATTGAAACTATGAGATCCTCCTTCTTGAATTAAAGCAATGCTTGAATATTAAAGGTAAATATCTTCAAAAGGAAAGCTTGAAGAAGTGTTTGAAGTCATGCCTCCCTACCGTCTATTCGTCAACGATCAATGCCACTCCGTCTCATTTTGTTCTCTCAAGGCAGTTTATTATTTATCACTGATAAGACTAACTCGCGAATTAAGGATTTTCAGGCTTTAAAGTGAGTTAAGAGTTCAAGATATTAGAATGATGATTGAGTTTTGAAGGTTAGGCCGAAGTCCGTTGGATCACAGCCAGCTTCTAGCATATAGTTCTAATACTGCCGCTATTCACCGCTTCCGGATCTATGCATCCAACCCAAAGCCCAATACAACTTTTGCTCTTCTAATCAACCTTATTCGGCCGGACGCTGAAGAAGTGCGCCAAGCAGGCCCGGGTCGAGAATCTGGCCCTCCACGAGCCGGCCAGTCTCGCGGATCTCGCCGCCGACCTGCTCGTACCGCACAAGAGTTGGCACGTTGCTGACATTCCAATCCTTGCGGTAGACATTGTCAGGGCGTCTCCATCTACTTGGTTAGATATAGTCAAGCTTGGTCAGTCTTGGTCAATCTATGATACATACGCAGGAGGCAGTCCGACCTCGATAAAGGCGGCATTCGGGCTGGTCTTTGCGGCAAAAGCAGCCTGCAGCGGCGGCAGAGCAGCGCGCACATCAGGACACCAGGGCTTGCCGGTTGCCGGATCGTTGGAGGCGATAAAGGCCAAGAAGAGAGGCAGGTTCGAGGCCGGCAGGCCAGCAGCCGAGGCGGGCAGCTCAAACTGTGCGAGGATAGTCATTATTGCGGTTGTAGAGTATGTAGAGGGGTAGAGTAGATACAGTGTAGATGAAGATGTCAAAGTAGATATCGACAAGAGATGAAGCCGCTATTAAGACAAGCTAATTGCCTGAAACCGGCCGAATGTAGTCCGCCTTAAGGCCGGTCGATCCACTGAATGATTTTGAGACGGCCAAGACTGTCGCCATTTACTAGCCACAGCACGTTCAGCTGGTCGTCATGTATTTGACATATACGACTGTTTCTTTGAAAGAACGTCACAAGAGTGTAAAGATTGTGAAATAAG
The DNA here is from genome assembly GCA_029298975.1 of Ophiostoma novo-ulmi subsp. americana. NCBI lineage: Eukaryota > Fungi > Ascomycota > Sordariomycetes > Ophiostomatales > Ophiostomataceae > Ophiostoma > Ophiostoma novo-ulmi. Next base: position 1,609,943 of record JANSMA010000003.1, on the reverse strand, counting down.
CCTGGAGTGCTGGCTCTTGTTGATAACCCGAAACCAGCACAGATAGCTTGAGGGCCTGGTTGTCCTCTCTGCCCAGCCATCCAGCTCCAGATAAAAGGCATTTGACAGCATTGTGATCTATATCAAAGCTGATTTTGGCTAAGAGGCAGATGTTGTGATGCAATATAGAAATTGCGCCTGGGTGTCAAATATAGATGGTTAAAAAACGAACCAATGAGGATGGTAATATGATATGGAAATCAGTAAATTTATTGTTGAGAATTTCTTTTTAATAAAAAACAAAAAGAAAACAAATACCAAATACTAACTTTGTGCTATCCAGACTTTTTCAAATAATAATAATAATAATAAAATAATATTTACAGAAAATAAGACGATGCTTATAATAATATCATGATAATCGCCGTGTAAGCCTTCATAATCATGAAGATATTATAGATATATAGAAAACAAAAGCTCGGGGCAAATGAAACCCCGCAAGCATCCAAAAGCCTTGTTATCTCAAAATGCGGACAAAGTACAACTTGTCAATTTGATATAGGAGAGAGGAAATAATGCTCTTGTCTTGCAATTATCATGTTGCACGACTGCACTGTTCGGCGATTCATTAGAAAAGCGCAGATGTCTCTTCACGTTTCACCACCGCCCCTCGTTCATCTTCCGAGACGTTGCTTCGCCTCATCAAACTCGGCACGATCATCAGACTATTCAGACGCGCCCGGGCCGAAGTCGCCAGTTTCCTCACCAGTCATTCCTCCTAGTCAGCCCAACCACGGCCTCAGACGAAGAGTTTACTCGCCATGCGTCGCGTCGGGAGTATTCGCATCAGCTAGCTGAAACCCAAAAGGCGCTTGACTGTGATTTCTTCCTTTAGACACGCGCGCCCTGGGGTTTTGCATTGGTATGCGCCGTCTATGACCCAGGTACAGATGAGCCGTGGAAAATATTACTAGAGATGCTGAACGAGGAAGGTCGCAACTTGGGTGAGTTCTATACAAACGTTGGCGACCTGCCTGACCACCATCATCTCGCGCCGGTCGAAGACGCCAGGCGTCTTGACAATACATCATCGCACACAGTTCTCAGTGTCTTCAAGCAGTGGACTGCAACCGAAATGCGGACATGGCCGGCGCAAGACTCCCGGCTAGACATGCGCGATGAATTCTTCGGCAACGCGGTATAACTTTTGTCATTCTTTGACCATGCCTATTTTGAAAAGAAGAATGAGATATTTTTGCCTCAAGTGGAACTCGTTAGAAAGAAGCGGGAGCCGGATGAGCCTTTAGAAGACAAAACCAACATCGCTCCCCCTGGGCAGTGGAAGGATGGGATCACTGATGAGGACAAGGAGGACGTTGGCTGGATGTACTTGGACAGTATGTCAAGCTACGCCGAAACGTACGGGTATTTAGACGAGCCCAGCACGTGGCAAGATTTGTATATGCGGGCGCCTAATGAATACTGGTATAGTCGTCTGTCACCATATTACACGAGCTTCAAAGCCGTAGCCAACACGACGGACCAAGCTGCCAACACTCTGTGACAGCACATGCCGCAGTGGCATGGCTAGGCTAGTAACCCAAATCAACTCTGCCTTCACCGCATCGATGGATAATACGGTGCCGGGCGGCGTCACGGCTTCACCAATTGAGTTAAACTACGAGACGGGTGAGACCCTTTCCAGCCTCACCGCGAATTGTGCCGAGCAATCCAATTCAATAAATATCAAGATGCCAAGTTGCTACAACGTTATAACCAAGTTGTGTAATAGAAATCCATTCATATATTCGCTTATTGCAATGCCAACACCTGTTCTAAAAAGGTAAATCCTAACCCATCAGCTCGCAGCCGCTCCGGATCACGCCCACCAGCGCTCCCGTCTGCACCGCCTCGCCCGACCCGCTGGCTACCCGGTGCTCAATGTCCGCCAAGCCCGTCAGCCATGTAATCATCACCTTGGGGCTCACCTCCACCTTGATAATCTCTTCTGACAGCGCCGTGATCATGTCCGCCAGTGCCAGACCCCGCGACACCTTGAGTGCGTTGATCGTGTTGAGGCACGACGTCACGTCCGTTGTCGTCAGCAGCGTGTTGAGAATCTCCTTTATCGCGTCTGGTGGAGGCGCTGCAATGCAGTTGTAGATTGTCTCTGTTGTAATCATATCGCGCACCACCACAAAGTCCTTGGCCTCGACGCCGTTGGGCCGCAGCGGTGTGCTCGATGCGTGGCATGCCTGCAGCACGTTGAGTGCACGCCGCATATCACCGCGGCTCAGCGTCACCAGCGCGTCCGTGGCGTCGGGCATAATCTTGACGTCCTCTTCCACAATCACCTTGTCCACGAGCACGCGGATGTCAGCCTCCTTGAGAGGGCTAAAGCGGAACCGTGTGCAACGCGACAGCAGCGCCGGCGACAGCTTGTGGGCATAGTTGGCAATCACACAGAACCGTGTGTTGGAGGTGTACTTTTCCATGATGCGGCGCAGCGCCATCTGTGCCGTGTTGGTCATGGCGTCGGCCTCATCCAAAATAATAAGCTTGTAGGTTGCAAGGCTGCCGGTGCGCTGCGACCCTGGGGCTGCTGCTGCTGCTGCGTCGGATTTTGTGGTGGATGCAAAGATTTGTTTTGTCGACGCAAACGTCTTGATCTGGGCGCGCACAACATCAATACCACGATCGTCCGAGGCGTTGAGCTCGAGCACCATCTGCCGCATGTTGGCCGTGCCGTAGATGCGCCGCGCCAGAGCCAGGATCGTCGAGGTCTTGCCTGTACCGGGCGGGCCGTACAGCAGCAAGTGTGGTAGACGATTCGAGTCGACAAACTTGTTGATTGTGGCAAGGATATCTTGGTGGCCCGACACGTCGGCGAGCGACACGGGACGGTACTTTTCTACCCACGGCAGCGAGTCCTCGGCCTCGACGGGGAGGTTGGCCGCGGTCAGCCGTTTGCCCTTGGAACTATCGGCGCTAAACTTGACATCGCTGGCCGGCGGGTCAACGTCCATAGAGTCTTCGTAGTCGGACATTGTGTAGACTTGTGGTTGGGTCTTTGGGGGTGTATGAGGTCGTGATGATTGTAGAAAGTGACGTTGAGAGCCAAAGCTGAGGTAGCTAAAATCACGACGCGTCTAGCTACGCGTTGAGTGGTGGGGCGAAATCACGTGTCCCAACCTTTTCGTCGTTTGCTATCTATTTAGTCTACACGCTCACAAATTGACTAAATATACAGACTTCACCAAGACTTACAGAAGGCGAATAACCAAGACAAACAGAATTTAAATATTTAAAAACAAGTCATCAATACACTGCAGTCACTAATTTTCAGATATTGGGATGGGAATGTCTAGCCCTTAGTCCTACTTTGATTATTATTATATAAGTATTACCATACTGGCAGATTATTATATACAACGAGGGGCCTCTATACAACGGCCACAAAAGATAGCAGCTCTAATATTTAAACTGCTAGCTTAGTTGAAACCATAGTGGTAAGGGGGGTTGGCGTGGTCGTTGACCTCAATGGTATCCGAGTAGTACGTAGGGTTCTTGCTGCTGCGCCACGTCTTCTTGATGTTGTTCTGGACCTTGCGGCCATGACGCTCCAGGCACAGGTTGGGCTTGGGGTAGACGGGGTAGACGGGGGCCGAGTTGAAGACACCGTCGTACGACTGGTTGTACCAGTGCTTGGCCATGGCGCTCTCGCTGTAGTCGCGCAGCTCATCGCCAGTGTACTTGGAGACCCAGTCATAGACGTTGGCACCGACGTCCCAACGGCCGAGAGTGGACAGGCCCCAGTTGGCCTCGACAGTGGCAATGGAGCTGTAGTGGTTGTAGAAGTGGTTGTCAGTGGTGTTGACGAGCTTCTGGGGGACGGCGTCGCCCATCAGGATGCCGACAATTTTGTTCTTCAGGGAGTAGGTCGAGTTCTCGTCAAATGTGATCAGGACCAGTGTGTTCTTCATGAAGCGCTTGTCATTCAGCAGGGATTCGACAAAGTTGCGGGTCCAGGCACCGGCAACGGTGACCGAGGTGTCGTGGCCGTCCGAGGTCATGTTGGGGGTGATAAACATCCACTGGGGCAGGGTGTCGTTCTCAAGGTCCTGCTGGAACATGGTGAGGTTCTTGATCTTGGCCAGGCGCTCAAAGTTGACCGAGTTATTGTCGTACAGAACGGCCGGGTTGTGCTTGTGGACGTAGGCGTTGGCGCCGGTCTTCTGGTTGACCCAGGCAAAGCCCTCGAAGCCGCTGTAGGGCTGGTCCTCCTGGTACTCGCCCCAGCTGATGCCCTTCTCCTCGAGCAGGTCGATAACAGTAGAGATATTTTTGTCGATGAAGTTGAATTTGTCATTGTTCATACCAAAGTAGTCACCACCAATAGCAGCAGCGTAGTTGGGCTCGGAGGGATGGGTGACGGCAAAGTTGTTGGTCAGCTTGATACCCTTCTCGGCAAGCCATGCCAGGTTGGCTGCATTGTTAGTTTATTTCGTTCATACTTGAATAATTTGAAAGGAGGATGGAAGGAAGAAAACAAGGGAAAAAGACGTACGATCACCCGAAGCGAGGGTGTAGTCGGTGTTCTCGAGCCAGATGATGGCAATGCGATCAAATGCCTTGCCCTTGACGTTGCTGGTGGGGCTCAGGGTAAGAGCAGTAGCAGCAGCAGCGGCAACAGCAGCAGTGCCGGTGGCAGTGTAGTAGGTCGAGGCAGACTGGGCAGTAACGACTGTGGCGGCCGAGGCCGTAAACAAAGCGGTAGAGGCACGCATTGTGGCGGATGATAGTCTTCAGTAAAGAAGATAAGAAGAGTGCCTGGAGGACGAGAAGATGAGCTTGTCTGAGGCTGCGGCGATCTTCTTTCGACTGGAGACCAACTAGTAAAAGAAGAAAGAGATCAACAGAGGTGGGAGGACGAACTTATGTAGTCCGGCGACCAGAGAAAAGAAGGCGGTAGAGAAGGGGTGCAGCAGAGAAGCCCCAGCATGCCGATCGCCGGTTGGCCATGAGGCAGGACGTGCAGAGTCCGTAATCCGCAGTTTAGACCAGAGCCCTGGATAGAACTGGAAGAAGAAATGGATAAAGGAAGAAAATAATATAATAGAAAACAATAAAACAAGATCACGGGCACGAACAAGAACAAGAGTGACACTAAGCCCAAGCTAGATACAAAGTCTAGCTTTCGATCTAGAGTAGTGACCAAAGCTTGACCCTGGCTGATGGGAGCATGTGGAATAAGCACGCGGCTCATTGGCTAGATGCCATTCTGTTATTTTTTTTCTTTTATTCGTCTTGTATACTGTTACTGTTCTTCTGTATCCTTTGGGACCACCTCATATAGCCAAGCTCGCCAGTATCAGCGTATCATCCCCTCTGCATAATATCAGGCTTCTATCTTATAGTTTTTAAGCTGTTCCGTTGTATCATTTTCCTCAATATTTGGTTTGTACTGTTTTTTATTCGTTAAAGAAAACTCATGCAGATTCGATTCCATGCATAGTTTAGAGTAGCACCGTAAAGCTTAAGTTCTCCTGCCTAATATTTCGTCTGATATTCTGATCGCGCACGAGCACGTTCCTTGTCCTTTCTCACCCACACCTTGATAGTAGCTCTACCATAGCCTCCAATATCTACCTCTTATTGCAACCCGCTTCACGATGTACTCCTATGAATGTAACAAGTGTGTAACAAGTGTCTGGCCCTGTCTAGATAGATCCCGGAGCATGTAACGCCATCAGCATTAAGCCATACCATAAAAACGCCACCTTTGCAAGCGGAAATCCTCGTCAAGCTATTTGTTCTTCAACCAAGTATGCAAGCTACCTTCTTTCGTCTTTTTCTTCTTCATCTCTTCCGCTGCCTTCCCGTCTCTTGGCCTCTTGGTGGTCTTGGTCTTGGGGTAGTCTCTTGGCCACGGGTCTATTCTTCCTATTTTATTGTTGATATGTGCTTGCGGTTTGCAGTCTTGATGCTTGAATAACCAAAACCAAAATGCACTTAATTGAACCAAAAAAGAGATAAAATGATGAATGGCCGACTCGAAGAAGAACAGAAGCAAAGAAGAACACACAACACACAGCGCCCGCATAAAAATACGACGTAAATAGTCCCCCATTGGTATCCAAAATGGGAATCCAATTTGACAGGATCAAGCAAGCAGACGCAGACTTTAGAATGGGAAAGGCGGATGGGTGTCCCTATTTTATAAATGCAATGACCGACTAAGCGAGAAAAGTACATTCTACTACAAACAAAGTGTAATGATACTTTCCACGCTCGTTAAAGCCCGATGCAATTCACACTCCGAACTCATCTTAAAGTATGCTGAACATGGCTGCACAGTCAACACGTCGATCCCGCGCTCAAGATCACTTACACGTGTAGTTGATGCTGACTCCGTATTGGCCCAAAGCATTGTCTTTCGCTTTCGTCTAATTAGTTCAAGCCAGTTTCTGGCGGTCTCTAGCAGCTAGCTTCTCCCACAATGGAACTCTAATGGACCCCAACTTCCATAATAGTCCATGTCCCGTGTTAGTGTGATTGCAGCCAGGTACAAGTACAACCTTGACTGAGAGAACTTGACCAATAAGAAAACCTGTAAAGTAACGATATCTACTCCTTGATATATCTCACAAGCAAAGATACAAATTATGTACTCTGTATATATCTCCTGAAATACAAACACAAAGCAGACGGCCCATTTCCCGTCCGTTGTCTCCATCTAAGAATTGCGCGTGCGTGGACTCCTCGACGACCACATGTGCCTGTTCCATGCGTCTTCTATGAGAGTTCTCTTTCATCTTGTCTTGTTCATCTCATCTACTCTGTCGTATTAATACTGCCTGCTTTCTGGCTGCAGAGTTTTCTATTCTATTATTACTTTCCCAGTAGTCCACTGGAAGAAACCTGAAGCGAGTCGGCTGAGTCGGGTCATACATCATTACCACTCTGTCCAGGGCGACTACGTTTTGCAGCTTAAAGCTCAGACAGTATCCAATACCACACTATGAGTTTGTATTAACCGCATTTTGAATTTGTATTGAGCACAAATATCTGTCTCGTGAGGTTCGGAGAGGTTGAATAGGCCGATGTCGTTCGTCACGTGAGTGTACTTGAAAGGTGATGAGGAAGGCACGACGGCCATGATACCACGAGGCAGCCATGTGGCTCTTAAGGGCAGTCACGGGACAGAAGCCCGTCTTAAATATAGAACGACATATTGACAGAAATCCGATTCACAAATCAATATCAAAGTTGATTCCAACTCGACTCCAACTGATATGCCAGTCGTCATTAAAGCATCTCAAGCTTTTACAAGGCTAGGCACCACTCATCGCCAAGCATGCCAAGCAGCCTCAGGGTAAGGTAAGCATTGAGCAAGAAGACTCAGAATGCCTTGGGATACTGATTCATAGACAAAAATTTAAGGTAATTTTGGAGTATACTATTCAAGTGAATTTATCGGTACAGTCGTCAATAAGCACTGATAAGTGCTGAATCAGGTTGTATGATGAGTCTCCATGTTCAACACAAGACAGTGTCGTGTGTGATTGCATAATAAATTCAGGGCAATATTTTGCCGTCGATTGAAAGTTGATTATCATCACCGTCGATGCCAAGTATCACTGCTTTGGAGAAATTACCGGTGTGATGCCGGTTGTGATACCGGCTGGCTGCTTATCGGGTATCTGCACTTGTCTGTTATCGGATGGCGATAGCGATTGGCGTGTGACGCGATATGCAGGTACCCTGGCGGAGAATGCCATAACCTCGATGCAACCTTTCGCTGTCTTCCGACTCGACACTTCCTACGTGTTGCCTCGTTCTAGTTGTATTTTGATTTTATTTTTCTCTTTGTATCTTATTACAAAAACTTAACATATACAATGGAGTACAAGCAAAGCACCCCTCACATCAAGCCGCGGCTTATCATCCATGGCGGCGCCGGCAACATTTCGCGGGAAACCATCACGCCGGAAAAGCGTATAGTCTACCGCGCAGCTCTCACCGACATTGTCACCCGGACAAGTGTCTTGCTGACCTCGGACAAGTCGGCGCTCGAGATTGCCACCTATGCCGTGTCGCTACTAGAAGACAATCCACTCTTCAACAGCGGCCACGGCGCCGTTTTTACGCGCGACGGCATCAACGAGCTTGAAGCCAGCGTCATGGTGTCTCACGGCCGGGCGAAACGAGGCGTCGGTGTCATGGGACTAAAACATGTGCGCAATCCTATTTTGCTGGCGCGCCGCATGCTTGAGGAGGGCGACTACGATTTGGCCCCAAAAACAGCGACAGCGACGGCGACTTCATCTTCTACTTTGACAAGCAACGGAGTCAATATTGACCGCGGCGCACAAGGCCATACGCAGGTCCACGGTCCGACAGCGGAAGCACTGGCAGCAAAATACGGCTTGCCACTAGTCCATCCGTCGTACTTTTTCACGCAGAAGCGATGGGATGAGCATGTGCGCGGTCTCCAGCGCGAGGCTGCTATGGCTACAAATGTCGATGATAATGGAAATGCAAAGTCGTCTACAGAGTATGCGTCGGCAAGTTGGTCGGCTGACGAGTACGTGCCGCAAGGAACATGCGGCGCAGTGGCTCTGGATTCCGACGGTGCGGTTTGCTGTGCTACAAGCACGGGCGGACTCACAAACAAGCTGACTGGTCGGATCGGTGATACACCCGTTGTCGGTGCAGGATCCTGGGCAGAAGCATGGACCGAAGAGGGCGACCCGACGAGTCTTCTTGTGCAGTCTCAGTCTGCGCCAAAAGCGCGTCCGGTAGTCGAGCTTTCTCGTGCCCTCTGTAGTCTGCTTGCCGACTGCCTACCTATCCCCAGGTCGTTTTCTTACTCTCCCATTCCATCAATGCCGTTGTCGACTACCTCTTCAATCGAGACAACCCGCTCGGTGGCCGTCTCTGGAACAGGCAACGGCGATTCGTTCCTCCGTGTGGCTGCCGGACATGCAGTTGCTGCCATGGCAAAGTACAAGCCGATCTCGTCGGCAGCGGCATTGAGTGCCGTTACTGGGCCCGGCGGTATTCTGCAGCAGAGCGCCGAGGACCGGTTCGGGCTGACAGGCGAGGGCGAGGGCGGTATTATCGGTATTGAGAGTGTGGTGGTGCGTGACAAGGAAACTGGGGCAGTCACCGAGGTGCGAGACTCGATCCTTGCGGACTGCAACTGTGGGGGTATGTTCCGGGGCTGGATTGACGATGCCGGACATGTACAGGTGCGTATCTTCCGGGATGACACTGAGTAAGTATCTAGGATGGAGAACGCATCGATCCTTGTTTGTCTATCTCTCTCAGTGTCATCACGGTGAGACATGGATAATAGAGCAAATATTAGAGCGATTTCAGATAAAAGAATTATGAGAACAGATCTTTGTCTTGGCTCGTATAGCACTCCTATTTTAGTCCTAGTCACCAGGCAAGGCGCACCATATTGGGCCATATTGATGACATTCCATGATTCAGCCCTGTTCCATGCCCGACGAGAGCGTTATGTATCTTATGTTTTGGATTTGTTGGCTGGATCTAGCTCAAGTATTGATTGAACATGAAAATCAATACCAGTTCGATACGAATATTATTTGAGAGAATTATTGAATTGAATGTCACTGCATTAATTTTCTTTACCTGTAAAGATATCTTGTTTTCTCATTATTCTCTATTTATTTCTCGTTGCAATACTCTTCTTCTTATCCTTAAGTTCTTCCCTATATTTCGCTCTGCCAACTATTTTGATCTTTAATTCTTATGTCTTCTTCCTTGTTTTCACCTTATCAATCGAGCTGTCATTTTTCTCTAGCCTATCTATTATTACTCTCGTATTCCGCCGATCGGTGCTGAGGCTCAGTCTAGTCCATGGGAGGGAGGGATGGACCTGCGAGGCAGCTAGCAACAGGGCGGCAACCTCCAAGCAAAGATTCCTCCTTTCACTGAACCAGAATCGTAACAGCTCATCAGTAGAGGCCTAGCGCCTCCTATGTGGGTGGGTATTGCTTTTCTATTGATGTCTTGCGAATACTTTGGTGGTGTCTCGGTGTCTTGGTGTCTTGGTGTCTGAGTAGGGTCTTGGTCCTCGTATTTCCATTGATCTGACGTCTGATGCTAAGATACAACTGGCTCGACTGGACCCTCCTGGACCCTCCTGGACCCTACCTCAACCTACCCCGTAAAGATGTCACCACCAGATACGATGCAACTTGCTATTCTCCTATTTTCCTGCACCTACCTTTCGTCATGCCCTATCTCAAGTAGCAATGCATCTCTCTTTGAGTCTCTCCTCAAGGTTTAAGCATAAGCATGTCTGGTCTCACTCCTACAAAATACGGGTGTCTCTCTCGTATAAGCTGGCTGTTCGCTTGGCAAGTTGTTATAATTTTATTTTACTGCTTTAGACTTAGCCTGCTGAAATACAGTAGTCCGAGGCTCTCTTCCTCCTGTCGGCCCTTGTTTATTCTATTCTCCTTTAAAGCCTTTTATGGTGTATTGCTTTCGTCTTTTGATTTTATTGTTGATCTGTTCTGAAGCCAATTGGCAGAGAGCCTTGCTGGCTTCAGCTTGATTTCACTGCCTGTCTCTCCGTTTCGGAATACCGCTCGACGTAAGATACATCAACCTGCTTCATACCTGGACTTGTTTCTTTTTCAAGGGTCCTTATTCAAATACAGACCATACAGAGATACATCACTACTTTACTAGCAAGATACTTCCTGTTTGCCTTGCGTGGCCTTCGTATGGTCTTCGTATTTATCCCCGTATTTGACTATTCTCTTTCACACTTGTTGTCCAGCTCCATCTCGTTCTCACACTATTACTCGACTATCCTCGCTTGTCTACCAGGTCCACCAAGTCCAACTTTATCTATTTATGGTTTGTTTTTCAACGTCCGCTCCGTTCTATTTGCTCTCTATCTGGGTTGTTTAGATCTGCTGCTCCATATATTCTCACTGCCCCCATGCATCATACGTCGCAGTGTGTGTGCTCTCCCTCCTCTTCTTTTTCATTCTTGAACCTTATTTTTTTTTCTTTCTTAATTCCTACTCAAAACCCTTTTCTTTTTCGTTATTCTCCTTATTTTCCTTCCCTGTCATCTTTCGTCTCAGCCTTACGTCGCTCGTTTTATATACACCGGCTGGGATCTTCTTTCTTTTTTCCTTTCTTTCTTTCTCTTTTCTTACTTCCCTGTCTCTATCCTTATCTCACATCGTCATCATGTTCTCTCTCCCTTCACTATTGGTCCTCGGCCTCAGTGCCGTAGTTCAGGCAAGGGTTCAGTTTCTGGTATGTACTCCGTCACACGACATCTACAGCTCAACCCCCCGACGTCAACTTAACGCCCCAGACTAGGGGCCGTTAGGGTCTGTTAGGGTCTTTATGCGTAACAAGTTCCAAAAGTACCGCTTCTAACAACCACTCAGGGCATTGCCATTGCAGGCGGCGACATCGGCTGCTTCATCGATGTAAGTTCTCCGACTCCAACCAACATCGACTCATTCGTCTTGACAATATCAAATGCCCCAAAATACAACATACAACGCTTCGCCACCAAACCCGAACACTCCGACGGCCTACCTAAAACAAGATGCGCCCATTGATGCTAACAACCGCTACAGGGCGCCTGTGACCTTGACCAGGTAGAGATGCCGCTGTCGACCCTCGGCGGCGCCGACGGCCTCGGTCAGATGAAGCACTTTGTCAACGACGACGGTCTGAACATGTTCCGCCTTCGTAAGTAGCCTCTTCCATTGCAATCGTCTCAGTCAGCAAAAAGCGCCAATACTGACTAAACAGCCACATCATGGCAGTACTTGACCAACAACAGAGAGACTGCTACTAGTGTGCTCGACGAGGGCAATGCCGCCAACTACTACCAGCTCGTCCAGGGCTGCCTCAGTACCGGCGCCTACTGCATGATCGACGTCCACAACTTTGCCCGCTTCAACGGTGGTATTATTGGCCAGGGCGGTCCTTCTGATGAGGTCTTTGCCGGCCTCTGGTCTGCTCTCGCCACAAAGTACGCCAAGGAGGAGAAGATTGTTTTTGAGGTCACCAACGAACCCCACGACCTCGACATCGGCCTCTGGGCCAAGACATGCCAAAAGGTTGTCACCGCCATTCGCAAGGCCGGCGCCACCTCCCAGATGATCCTGCTGCCTGGCGACAACTTTGACAGTGCTGCCACCCTCGTGTCCAGCGGCAGCGCCGACGCTCTGCTGGCCATTACCAATCCCGACGGCTCGACCGATGGCCTGCTTCTTGACATCCACAAGTACCTTGACGTCGACAACTCGGGCACGCAGGCGTCGTGCAACACGGACAATGTCGGCAACTTTACCGCGCTCGCTTCGTACCTGCGCGAACAGGGCCGTCTTGGTCTCATCAGCGAGACTGGCGCGTCGTCGCAGTCCCAGGACTGTTTTACTCATTACTGCAGCCAAAACGCCGCCATCAACAAGAACTCTGACGTTTTCGTTGGCCTGGTGGCATGGTCTGCCGGTTCGTTTGGCACTGACTACGTGCTGTCGCTGACGCCGACAATTGATGGCAACGGCAACTATGTCGACAACAAGTTATTGACCGAGTGTGTGCTGGGCCCGTACCTGGACTCGCCCAGCAGTTCGACGACTACAAAGTCTTCGACAACAGCTAAGAAGACGTCGACTACCAAGGCAGCGAGCAGCACCAAGTCGGCGTCAGTGTCTGTTTCGGCATCATCGTCCGCTGCATCGTCGTCCTCGTCGTCCTCGTCCTCGTCGTCCAGCACCAGGTCGGCTGTGACCGTGACCAACGCCAACGGTGCCGTAGCATCGACAGGCACGTTCGCCTCGACTTCGGCTACCGCCACGGCAGCACCCAACGCTGCCGGTGTTGTGCGTGCCGCCAGCAACTTTGCCATCGCCATTGCCGTCGGTGCAGCTCTGCTGTAGACGAGGTAGGCGTCTAATATCGGATCATATGTTCATTTGCTTGTAATGTTTTATTCATTTCTTGGGAGGATATTTGGCTTCATTGCGTTAGACAGTCTACGGACCACGTACATATCATTTTTAATAGTATAGAGCATAGAACAACTCTGATTTTGTCATTAGCACTTCAGTACTATATCTTGTATTAAACCCACACCATTTAAGAGATCACTATATTGGCAATAACAGCTATATTTTGACTGATATCAATATACGTCTTACCAGATTGTGTTTATCCATCGCGTCAACGGGAGTATCGAGACTGCAGCCAAAACTCTCGTGGATCGAGGCTGACTCACCTCTGACAACATTACCGCCACCAGCACAGACAGCCACGGCAGAACCTCTTTCGGAGGTGGACTTCAGTCCTGTCTTTGGTCCTGTTGAATGCCATAATGCCCACCGCATAGCCGAGTGATACGACTCCACGACGGCCCAGTTCGCCAACAATCAAGAGTGGTGCAAAAAGTATAACCTACCACCACCGCGACCACCACCGTTTCCCCAGTATGCGACCGTTAAGGAGGAAAATGCAGAGCAGGCATTTGTGCGCGTGCCTTTGAAGGAGCATTTTACGCAAGGGCAGTTCGAGACTGAAGACGAAGACAATGACAACGACATACTATAGTTGCGGCGACAATGTTGTGACGGTCGGACAGGAATATGGCGACATTCAGGTCGTCACCGGGCAATGTTCACCAGAGTAATGTTCGATTATCTTAAATACATTACAGTCGCTGGAAGGACTCTATATGATCTAGGGCAGCTCTCTTTGCCGTGTCCAAATGTTCATGCCAATTTTCTCGCCGTGCACTACCGCGAGACCAGCGTGCAGTGTCCGCGGATCGCCCTCGCCCTGGCCGCCAGGCAGCAGGTTGTCCCAGTACACGGCGCTGCCCTCGATTGGCCGGAACGTGACTCCATTCTCCCACGGTTCGTCGCAGTCGGTGAACTCGCACCAGCTTTCATCGAGCGGTGCATTCAGTAGAGGGAAGTTGGTACCGCCGCCACGTAGCTTTTCTGCCGTAGAAGCGGTCTCGTTGCCGGAGACGTGCACATAGGCAAAGAAGCTAGATGCCCGATTGCCACCAAGGGCGGCTGTAGCATGGACTGGGTCGGTAAACCAGTCTGTGTGATAGTGGTAGTGCTCGCCATTGCCATACCTCACCAGCTGCAGAGGTTCTAGGCGGCCTCCGTGCCGGTGGGAGTCAAGCAGGCCTTGGAAGTGCAAAGCTCGCTCTTCGATGCATTTGACGACATCATCGCGTGGGATGTTTGTCGATTGCGATTTGCGAACGCGGTGTATTGTGCGGTCTTGGGCACTTTCGTGGCCCGCAACAGCCGATTGCATAAACAAGCCATCTGTAGCTTCTTTTAGATGCGCGCGTTCTTCTGGAGTGATGAAGCCATTGAGGTAGACGACGAGTGGTGACGATGATATGAGTCTGCTCTCATAAGGTGGGTGTTTGCAGATATGCTCGGCTGTAGCAGCAGATACCGCAAGCAGAGCGAGGACATTCTGTAGACTTTTCATTTTGTTCTTCTTTGTTCTTCTTTGTTTTTCTTGAACTATTAAAAAGAAGAACTCGCGATGGGATGCTTATAGCTATGACGTCGGCAGTATGAAACAAGGGTGCGCACAGATGTAGTTGCTCACCACCACGCTGTGACAATTCAGGGGTGTGTCAAAGGTCGCATACATGGCGATCAGACGACTACCAGTAAAGCTTGTTGCGGTAGTTGAAGCTTGTTGTCGCTTGCTGTCAAGTTGCTGTGGAGATGATAATCAGTTTAAGTTGACTATATTTGATCTTGAGCTCTGGGAACCGATGATTTTTCTTGACCCAGAATTCATAACACATCGCCTATACATTCACACATCTTCAACTGACCAAACAGAATGCATCTATCAACAGCTGCGGCATTGCTATCTCTGGCATCGACATCGACGGCCTGGAGTCATCTGTCAACATCCGAGTTTCGACAGGCTATCACGAAAGATCACACTCTCGTTGCATGTGAGTAAGTCGACCTCCAATGAAGGCCACTCGCTAACCAACATGCAGTTGTTGAGGTATGACCCTCTCTTTTCATTACGTTGTCGTCGTCGACATGCTAACAGTGTAGCCAACTCTGTAAGTTTCTGAATCAACACCAGCCGTCTACAGAGTAGATCTAACAAACTAGAGAGTCAACCAGAAAGCTAGAGTCCGAATGGGCTGCCGTCGAGGAGCAAGGTTTCAGAATCGTCAGCGTTGACTGCTCGAAAGAGGCCAGTCTCTGCGACGAACTGGATGTTGCCTCATACCCGGCAATCCGCCTTTTCCACCACGACGGCCGAGTTCGTCGATACCGAGGCCCAAGACGGTCCTACGAGTATGTACTCTCTCTTTTATTTTTGTTATTTACATTATCTATTCATCTCTTGTTGCAGCTATCTGACATTGAAGCATCGTCGCCTTCCTGCGCCGGTCCCAGCGACCGACATTATCCACTGTCGACAGCAGTAATGCTACCGCTTTCTCGGCTGCTGACGGTATTGTCTTCATTGCTAGCTATAGCACTAGCAAAAATACATTTGCCTTGCCCGACCGGTTTGCGAGTCTTGCGCGCACTTACAGCGACCGCTACAGCTTTGCCGTCGGTCCTCAATCAGCATCAACACCGTCTGTCACCTGCTACAACACAGTCGACGGCAAGCAACACACCGTCACTAAGCTTGAAATGACGGCTGCCCTCGACAACTTCGTGCGGCTCTGCACAACGCCGATTGTAGTCGAGCTGACCCGCCGCAGTGAGCTTTCAGTTTTTGGCAGTGGCAAGAGTCTCGTGCACTACTTTTACCACGGCGACGACGAGCGGCGCACATACACTGATCTTATTCGGCCACTAGCAAAGACATACCGCGAGTACCTGACTTTTACTACAGTCGATGCAGACGAGTATGGTGACGACATGATGATGTCGCTGGGCCTTACAAGTGGCCACTCGTCTGGTCGCGCTCTGGCAGTGCAGAACCCAGCAACCGGCGATGCATTTCCATATAGCAGAAAAGACGAGATATCCGTGGCTACTGTCGAGCAATTTTTGGTCGATATTACACAAGGTGCTGTGAAGCCGTGGTCATCACCACCGTCTCACGATGAGCTGTAGTAGAAATATGATAGTGTATATAGCCACAATTTTAAAATAGTGTTGATATGTACTAGCGATAGGTCTTATCGGTAAATTTGCTAATCACACCATATCCCGATAAGGCTTATCGCTTCTCGTACCTAATTTTTAGGACTAAGAAAAAAGTTCACCAGCTCCCCTCGACGCCCGCCACTCCGCCTCTGCATTACACAACTGCGACACCACGCTTCCTTGCCCCCAGGAACGTGAACCGCCCGGCCTTTCCCTTCAGATCACACCTCCAGCACATTGGACATTGTGCGGCTATGGCGTCTGTCATTGAGCCCAACGCCTGGGTCGGCCTCAAGCTGCCCTCGGAGAACGTCCGCTTCCTCCAAGTTGCGCCCAACACGTGTGTATAACCTGTGGCCAGACATCCCAACCATGCGTAGTGCTAACAGTATAGAACAATATCGCTCGGCAAGTACGGCTCATTCCCTAGCAACCTGATTATCCACCGCCCTTTCCACCTCACGTACGAACTCCTCGACAAACAAGAAAACGAATCCTTCAGCCGCCTTCGCGTTATCCCCTCGGACGAGCTGTACGCCGATGTTTTCAACGACGAGACCCAGGCTGCCGCTGCTGCTGTAGCTGCTGCCAAGGGTGAGGATGGTGCCGAGGGTGACGTATCCGCTGACGGTGTTGACGGCGATCTGTCGCTGGAGGGCGCAGATGCCGTCGACAGCGGTCCTGGCGGCATCGAGTACACCCTCGTCGACATGGAGAGCCAGGCCGTTATTGCCCGCTCCAATCAGGTCACCATAGACTCGGATGCGCGCCAGGCTCTGTCCAATGAAGAGATTGAGGCTCTGAAAAAAGAAGGCACCGGTGCCGGCCGTGATCTCATTGCCAAGCTGCTGCTGTCGCACGCCGCGCTCGACCAGAAGACGCAGTTCTCGCTGGCAAAATACAAGCTGCTCAAGACCAAAAAGTACATTCGCCGCTTCACGGTGCTGCCCCTTGACGTCTACACACTGGGCAACTGGCTGCTGGACGACAAGGATGTCGGCTCTAAGATTATGGAGCTGCGCGACGAGATGGTAGCGCTGCTGGGATGCTGGGCCAATGTGCACTACGGCGGCGACGACCGCTTCCTCGAGGCATCACGGCCGCCGCTGTCTGTTGCCGAGGTAGATGCTTCAGCTGCAGCAGAAAAAGAAACGGCAACAACAGAAGGAAGGGTCGACGAGAACGGCGAGGCTACAATGACCGAGGCCACCGAGGCAACACAAACGGAGACCGCAACAACAACAGCAACAGCAACAGAAACGAACAGCAAGGCATTACCACAACCTGTTCAGCCTGCAGATCTCGCTGCTCAGCTGGGCGGTGGTCGCTGGCTCGTTGTCGACGACACTGGTGGTCTGTTGATTGCTGCCATGGCTGAGCGTATGGGTGTGCTATACAACAGGCGTGACGGCGAGGAGGCTAAGCCGACCAAGGAGGACGACGAGGCTGAAGAGTTGGAAGATGAGGAGGATGCAGAGACACAAGCAGAGACAAAGGATACCCAGGAGACACAACCGGCAGCAACGTCTACCACCGCTGACGTCGCTGACGCCGCTGATGTCGAGCCCCCAGTTAAGAAGCTACGTGCCTACAGAAAGCAGGCCCGCGACGACTTCCACGTCTCCTTCTCCCTCAACAACACAATGACCATGCTCCATGCCAACACTCAGGCCAACCTCACATACCTCAAGTACTTTGGCTTTGACTACGCCGACCCCAACCACCCGCCCCACCCCCTCAACGACCACCTGCTGTGCCTCTCGTGGCTCCAGCTGCTTGAGCCCGAGAGCGATACCGTCTACGCTCAGGCACCACCCATCCAGTCAGACGAGGTCGTGTCCTCGTGGAAACCCGCCCGTCGCGGCAACTACCACCGCAAGCGCAGACGGTGGGCACGCACCCGCCACATTGTTGACTCGACACGCGCCGGTGGTTTCGAGGGTCTCGTCATGGCAACGTCCATGGACCTCGCGTCAACTCTGCGCCATGCACTACCCCTGCTTGCCAGCGGTGCCCCCGTTGCCATCTACTCACCCAACCTGGAGCCTCTGACACAGCTGGCCGACTGCTTCAGTATCGCACGGCGTACCGTGTGGTCGGGCCCCGATCCGCCGGCCGAGATTGTCGGCAAGACGGTTGAGGAGCTTGAGCACTGGCCGGGCAGCGAGGAGTTCCCTGTGAACCCCATGTTGCTTCTGGGCGTGACTGTGCAGACGAGTCGTGTGCGCAAGTGGCAGGTCCTCCCTGGCCGGACACACCCTCTGATGACGCAGCGTGGTGGTTCTGAGGGCTATATCTTCACTGGCTGGAAGGCCAAGCCGGCCGAGGGACGTGTGACTGCACGTGGCAAGTTTAAGAAGCGCAAGCTTAACCCTGGCGAGGGTCCTGTCTGATTGGTGTCCATGAGATTGTCTACTTTATTTTGTGTGTTTTGGTTGTCGATGTTGGATTTTTTATTGTATTTTGGTGCTTATTTTTCATCCGTTTTGTGCTTCACTTGTTGCATATTGGCATCTGGTAATATAGGGTATATCAAGGGCATATAGAACGACCGCACGCATTGATCTAGACGGTTGTATAATCAAAAGATACCAGGTTCGAACGTCAAAATCAAAGTCAATGATGAAATGTTGCTGCCATTAAGCTTTTAATCAAATGTTCAAGCACCCTCCCGCAAAACTAGCCCATCCACCACCTACAGACCCTTGCCCATAAACTTCCTCTTGGTAAAGCTGAGCCACCACTTGCTCGGCTTGCCGTCACCGCCATCCTCGTAAACACGTGCCAGCAGACGCTGAGCCAGCTCCTGACGCACCTGCGCCATGTACTGCCGCAGCAGCTCCGAGTCTTGCCGGTCCCGCGGTGGCTCGTACATCTGGTTCAGCGGCCATGCCGGGTCGCCGGGAATGGCGAAGTTGGTGTCGAGCGCCAGGTTGGTGACGTCCTTGGTGGCCTCGCGCACATTGGCCGTGGGCTTGATCTTGGTCAGGCAGTCGCTGACGAACCAGATGCCGTACATGAGCAGACGGTCGGCAGGGCCCTGGATCTCAAAGTTGCGGAAGAAGGAGTTGGCGCGGAACAGCGCAATGACCTCGTCGAGGATGTCGTAGCTCTCGCTGTCCGGGTCGGGGGACTCGCTGGGCGGCAGCGGCGGGTTGTTGGGAGGCAGGGTGTAGGCCGGGCCGCGGGTCTTTGTGCGCAGCGGCAGCAGCGGGAAGTTGCCGACCAGGCGGCCCTGCGCCACGGACGGGTCGTTGTTGAAGATGGAGTTGTATGCCTGTGGTGGTGGCAGTGGTTAGTAGTTGTACTCGTCGTCGTCGTCGCCCTCCTTCTCCTCCTAATCAGTGCCGTCCTCGGCGACGACCTCATCCCCGTTGACCTCGTCTTCAACCTACCGGCATGATGAAGTTTGTACAGAATAACCCGACTGATTCTGTCAAGGTGACGATTCCAAGCTCCAAATGTGAATGATTGGTCTTCGTCTGTCTCCTTGCTCACTTGTGACGAGGACCTCCCCAGGCAAGCACGCTACTCCCTCCCCAGCAGTGGGCAGTGCCCGTACCTGCCCCACCTATGGAGCACTGGCGTCAGAGCTTTGGATTATGTCAGCGATATGTAAAAGTGTATGCCTGCTAATTAAGGCATCCACTACTGACGGCTGCCTGCCGATGAGTCATCGTTCCTTGTCATGCGTCCCACAAATCCTGCATGAAAAAGTGTTGACACGCAATCACGTGTATTCGTGAGCGGCTTGTCTCGCCCCTCTTTCCCTACAGAGTAAGGAGGCCCCCAACACGCGCCCGTTGCTTTTGTCCGCCCCTTCCTTGTGTGGTTCAGTTTGTGTGCCAATGCCGTGCGCGTTTGGCGGTGCCTGCATGCGTGCCTGCCACTGGAATCGTTTCATCGACCCGCTGCAGCCTAATATATAATGAGGAGTCCCAAAATTTTGTGTGTACCCAAAAGTCGGCGATTTTAGGTTTCTTTGATCACTCTTGAATCACACTCAACTGCAAACACCTTACTCACCTACACTTTTCTTTGTCGACCCCCAACTGAAAGTGCACTTTAACTCTGGGGCGGTATTTTAGGCACGTTTAGTGCTGTTTAGCGCCCTGGCTAGGATTTAGGCCTCTTTCGCGTCGCAACAAGGGAAGAGGTCAAAGAGGCACAGGCAGAAGCAAAGCAAAGCAGCATCCAAAAAGCACAAAAGCAAGACATCTCCCAGGTACGATACGCATCCCTGCATTTCATTTCAGCGCCCATCAAAATCCATCCACCCACGCGTCTCGATCCCTGCGACGTCGCGTGACGCTTGAGACTGAGACTGTGACTGTGCGTGGGAGATTGAGAGAAAGATTGATTGAAAAGTCGGAGCGCGCTCTCTTTTTATTAGTTCTATTTGTTTTATGTTTAATTACTCTTATTTTGACTTGCTTTGCGACTATCATCTCTCGTCGCGCTCCCTCAAACAGACCCATCAGCAATTCTCCGACTAACAACAAGATAGCCAACAGCTTCATCGATAGAGATACGATTGCAAAATGGCCGACGTCACAGCAGCCGACCCGACAGTCGACTCATCAGCCCAGGCTCCGGCTTCCAACGACGACACTGCTCAAGTGACACCTCCAGCGACAATGACGAAATCACCCAGCCCAACACCGACAGAAGCAGCGCGCCCTGCGCAAACATTGCATCCGCGTCAAAAGAAGCCGAGGAGGCGCGCGGTCTGCCCCGAGCCCGGCTCGCTATACGACATTTTACGCGAAAATTGCGGCCGGTCACTGTTTGTGCTGCCGATTCTTTGGACGGATATACACACGCGCCTGCTGCACACCGAGTTCACTGCCAACGATCCTATACTCGACCCCATTCACCTGGCACCGCTAGCATCGAGCAGCTCAACAGAAGGCGCGCGCTCGCAGCTGTCAAGATCAAGCGCCGATGAAGCCTTGAGCATGGACTTAACATCGCTGCTGTCGCCCCACGATACGCGGCCGTTTAGCAAGTCGCGGGCCATTAAGAATGTGCTCTCGTCGCTATACCAGATGCCGTTTTCGCGGCCCAAGAGCAACTCTGATCTCGATATTCACTTTGGCGACCGCGTGCACCGCAAGGCTGTGCGCATTCCTGTGCTGTGGTCGACCCCGAGCGGTTCTGGGTCATCGTTCGACTCGGCTGTTACTCGGGTGGCATCGTCCTTTGGGCATCTAGCGAGCAGCACGCGCGAGAACAACGACGTTCGCGGCCCGTCGTTCACACACAACAGCCCCTCTGGCAGCCAAGGCGCACCACTGGACGGCCCGACCGTGGCCTATGTAAACCGGTCACACCTGACGATGATCCGGCAGAACCTATTCCGGATCATTCCTGGCCCCGTGGGTGGTGATGTTGGCAACACGCCGGTATCGAACCTGCAGTGTCTGCGGTCGAAGCTGCTGATGCCGACGGAGCGCGACCGCGACCCGTACCTGATGGGCGTGTTCCTGGGAATGGCGCAGGCGCATTTTTACGAGGCCGCACCATCGCGCGTAGCGTCGCAGGTGATGTGGTGGAACAGTGCGCAGCGCAACTGCCGCATGCTACCGGTGGCCGAGTTCCGGGATGTGAAGCTGCGAATTGTGACGCACGACGACGAGACGAGCGATTTCATGGTGTACACGACGACGGTGACTGCCGACCTTCTCAAAAAGTTTGCAGAGCCGACCAAAAATCCGACGACTTCTGTCGAAGAAGAGATGGCGAGCGGCATGAAGATTGAGTACACGCGGGTGCCCGTATGGCCGATCCTGGGTCTGCGGGCGCGTCTAGGCAAGGCTCTCGGCAAGGACCTCGTCGGCGATATGGAGGATAGTGGCGACATCGACGACGAGGGCGACGACAAGACAGAGAACAATGATGATATTGAAAAGGTCGAGAATACCGAGACCAGCGACAAGGCCGAGACAGACAAGATGACCGCCGCCGAAAAGGCAAGACTGGAATTGCTGTCGCAAGACCGGGGCACGCGCGTCGACACTTTGAAGCGGAAGCGTAACGAGCGCAAGTCGTATGCCGATGTTCTCAGTGGTGCTAAGGGCTCCAAGGACGACAGTGGCTGCATAGGAAATACAAACGGCGCATCCGCGTCATCGCCAGGCACATCGCCCATGTCGCCACGGACAAAGCGGCGGCAGACTCGGTCTCTGTCATCGTCGCTGGCAGTTTTTTAGGGTTGCGTTGTTGATTTGATCTGATTTTTATTTTATTTTATTGCGCAGGGGACTTACTGTTCCCTGGCTATTGGTATGGCTATTGGTATGGCTACAGGTCTGGCGTTATCTTCTCTTCTTCAACACTGCCATTACGAAATACCACGGGCAAGGGACAATACGGACATGACAGGGACAAGCAAAGGATGGTGTTTATGGTTTGGGACATGGAAGGTAAATGGACGGAACGGGTGTGAATGAATGGGAGATGCTATGAAAAGCAGGCATCGGAACAATAGATGTTATGCAGAAATAATACAGTTATCTACTCTTCTACTCTGCTCACACTGAGATATGTGCGGAACATACACTACAGGCTATGACGTCGCAATGCTACTTGGCGGAAGGACCCGTCCTGGCAGTCTTGGTCAATACGACGCATTGTCAACAGACTCTAATGAATAATAGTGAATGATAGCGACAAACTGACAGCTGCACAAGTTGGCATCTATGTCGCCATCTCCTCCAACAGCTGCAAGCCATCGGAGGAGGTTCAGCCTCAGTTTCGCCGCAGTGGTTGATGGTCAGTGAGGCAATGTCGGGCGATATTGATATTCCTCAGCAATGGTTGCATTCAATATCAATATATTAACAAAATACGAACACGATATCGCCAATATTAGCCACTCGGCATCGACCGAAGATGACATTTCTAGTCGAAAGGATCGACTATGTCTCCTACGAGTGAATTGCTGTCAGCATTCAACCAGATGAAGAAGCATCCGAGTCAGTCAAAGAATTCAAAAATTAAATTGCCACTGACTCAAGCAGTCGAGTCGAGCTATTTAGCAACAGCATTTTCTCACTACTCAACGCCTCCACGCTACTCTCACCCGCGTACAAACGCTACGGAGTCTTGAGAGTATGCTTAAATACGCCAACTCTGAGTTAATTCTAAAAAGGACAAACGGTAAAAAGACCGTTTCGTCTGTCTGATGTTTCTATCCATCTTCTCCACCTCGGGCTGGCGTGTGCTGGCAGACAGGGGGCTTTGCAGCCAAGGAAAATAAGCGAAAAGAGGGTAAAGGACGGAGGGGAATACGGATAATGGATGATAGCTTGAGGGGTAAGCGCAGTTGGGTTAAATGTGCCAGAAGAGAATAAAAGAATATCAGATGAACCGTTGTAGGGTTGAAATGTTTGAATATTGATTTTTAAGTACAAGTTGAATCAAGCTTCTGAGTCAAGCATACTCGGAGGAGGGAGGCGGAGGCAGAAGAGACAGAAGAGGCAGAGAAACACAAGTAAGACAACAGAACATGGTGGTGTGGGTAACAATATTGGGGGGCTGTGCTGACAGCAGATAGTATTTGTCTTTTCAGAGACGTCAGATTTCAAGAGTAAAGAGAACGAAAAGTGTAATCAGTACAGGGTTGCGGTGAGGCTGAAAGAAAGATACCACCTAAAGCAGCACCGTCCGGGAGATCACGAGTAGAAAAGTAGCATTGGCAGTAAGGAGTATTGCAGGAAACAAACCGTTATTTTATTATGTATTTTACCTTGTTTTGTAGATTGGTTAGGCTTTTAGATCGAAGCAAAACGGAGAGCAAGAAAAGACAAAAGAAAAAGAAAAAAGAAAAAATGATCATAATCAAAATCAAAATCAAACATTGTCACAGCAGTTGCAGCTACGAGAGTCTAGAGATCTACAGCAGTAGGGTACCATCTACCGTCTACCGTCTACTTACCTCTACCGTCTACTTACCGCAAGTGTCATAGTAGCACGGATTGCAATAGCAGAAATAGCCATTGACCACCGTGCAGTGGACACCATTGTCCCAGGGGCAAATGCCAGTGTCGTTGTTGATGGACCAGGTGCACTGGCGGTTGGCGTAGTCTGCCTTGATGGTGATGTCGCACTTGATGCAGTAGTAGAGAGTGTAGCCGCACATGATTAAGATGTGAGGTGGTTAGTAAAAAGTAGAGTGAGTGTAGAGTGAGTGAGTGTAGAGTGAGTGTTGTAGTTGTTATTGCTGAGTTGGTGATGATGATGATGGTGATGATAAGACAAATGCAGACTTTAGACAGAGCCATCGCGAGTTTATATAATAGTCACTGACGAGGATTTCCGTCAATGCTGTTCATGAGGTGTTCAAAGCTCTTCATTTAGATATATGCTACGATGAATATGCGTTGAACAGACAAGAGAGAGAGAGACGAAGAGACTGGACAAGCTATTGAGGGTGATCACGAACAAGAGGAACAAGAAATTGGGTGTTGAGCGAACAGGAAAAGAATACAAGTCAGTGGACAAGATGGTGGATAAGAACAAGAGAACAGTAATGGTTGTTTGAGAACAGTCAAATTGATATTGATAAAGCAATAATCAAAGATGAATGGTGAACAGCTAAAGTCGAAGTTCTTGCTGTTCATTTTAGCTCGCGACTGTCGATGCACGTCTACTCTATCATACGGTTTTGTCTTCAATCTGCCTGCCACTTTCTGGCGTGCATGCTTTGCATGTCTCTGTCAAGGCGTGTCTAATAAGAAAAAGGACTTTTGCTTCATGGGTGTTGCTGTTCCTGACGATTAAAATGATTGTTTGAATTTCCCGGCGATATAACGGAACAAGTTCGGTCGCCAAAAGAGACCATACGTCAGACACAAAGGGAAAGCTGAGCGAGGTACCGTTTAGTCCGAAGTAGTCTAAAGTAATAGTCTAAAGGATGACGGGAGGGGGGGTGGCTGACCGGGGGTGGAGGAGGACTGGGGAAACGGAGGTCAGCTCCAGCTCAGCCCACGATGGATGGATGAATTTATCAGTGTTTTGATTTATTCAGCTCAATTAACGGGATTACTATTTCAATACCGAGTAGCTATGGATTATCAATACTCCTCTTCCTCAAAACCGTGACAAGCTACTCGTCTGCTCTGCCCTGTCAACCTTGACGAGGCGTTTCCTCTCACAAACGGTGACGGAATTGTCACGCCGTCAGCGCCAAGAAGAGTAACAATTATTGTTTTTTTTGCAGTTTTCTTTTGCAGTTTTTCAGTCTAGAGCTGTTGGTCGACGGGCCTGTCTATCCTGTTATAGCTAGCATCGTGGTGGAAACAAGACAACTGAAGAGAAAAGAACAAGGAAATAATAAGATGATAGAACTCGACTCAAGCTCAAAGAAAGTAGGACGGAGTAAGAGAGGTGCCGTCGTCTGCCGTATTCCTCGTAATAACCCCTACCCTCGCCGTCACCGCCGTCGTTGTTGTAGAATTTTCCTGTTCGTTTCTGTTTCTTCTTTTTATCCTCTATTCTTATTTTGTTTCTATTCTCTACCCTATCACTTGCTTGTTGCTTGTTTCAAGTCGACAAGCTTGACAGAGCTAATCATCATCCCGGGATATATTTGACGACCTCTCTGGATCGCTGCTCTTCTTCTATTCCTCTCTCTCGCTCTCTCTCTAAATCTGCCACAATGCTCCTTCTCACGGCTGTCCTGCTGGGCGCCGGCGCCGAGGCCATCAGGTTCAACGGCCCTCGCGCCACTCCCCTCGCATTTGTCGACGATGAGGCTGTCGCCGAATTCTTGGCTGTGCCGCCTGCTGCACCGACCTCGCCGCCCCAGCTCAACAACGAGCTCGTCCGTCGCGCAGGCACCACTCTCTTCTTCGCCCCAGACAACACCTGCGGCTACCTCACTGGTGACTCCGATATCGCCTACACCTGCAACAATGCCGATGCCCAGTGCGCCATCTCCACTCCCTCGGCCAGCACCGGCTACATTGGCTGCTGTGAAAATGGCAGGTGTGCCGGCTACCACGCTGACTGCGTCGACAGAGAGGCCTACAGCAGCAGCAGCGCCTGTGGCTCCAGCTGCCGCGCCGATACCCTGACGCTCAAGTGTACCTTGTCCGATACGCCCTACTGCAACTCGGTCAGCATCAACGGCGGCAACCTCAAGGTGTACGGCTACTACTGCAACAATGAGGTCATCTCCACCATGCAGGCACTGTACACCACCTACGACGGCGAGACAGACGGCCGTTCGTTCACCGCATCCGTCGTCACGGATGCCGGCTCGGCTTCGGAGACAGCCTCATTTGGCGACGGCGGCTCGCCTGAGACGACCTCGTTGACGTCCAACGGGGGCATTGCCACCACCACGGGTCCCGGCTCGGTAACCACTTCGCCTACTATCGGCAATGGCGGAGGCAAGAAATCCAACACGGGCGCCATTGTCGGTGGTGTCGTTGGAGGTGTCGGCGGTATCCTGCTCGTTGTCCTCATCGTCTTCTTAGTCATGCGCCGCCAGCGCAACAACGCCAACAGGCAACCTCCCCAGGTTGTTGGTGGTGCGCCTGCACCCGGTGCGCCAGGCGCACCCGGCGGTCCCGGCTATGGCATGACCCAAATAAACAACCCGCCACCTCCTGGTGGTTACTACAACCAGCAGCCGCCCGCCCCCAACCAGCCCAACTACTACCATCAGTCTGGTGAACCTCAGCAGTACTACCCCGGCCCTGGCGCTGCTGCAGTCGGTGTGCCCGTTGTTGGCTTGCCCGACCGTGGCGGCTCGACAAGCCCACTCAAGCCCGACCCCAATGGCTCTAGCTCGCCTCAGCTAGGCCACGACTATCGCATGAGCAGCGTCAGCACCGTCACCAACTCCAACTATGGTAACCAGGCCGGTCCCATCAGCCCACAGACGACCGGCAAAACTGCTGTCAGCAGCCCTGTCAACGGTGCACCAGGCACGCCCGGCTCGCCGCACGTCCCGGCCACGATCCACGAGGCTTCCGGCAAACCCGTGGGCACTCCCGACTACAATGCCGACCACCGCGGCGAGATGGCCGAGCTGGCGTAATTGGCCTTCTCACCTCCTATCCTGTCCCATCTCTATTGTGTTTTCATATTGCTCATATTGTTATTATTCATTGCTGTTATTATTCCCCGTTCATATGTTCATAGCTTGTTTATTCGCATCTACTTGCATTAATTTATTCAGTGATTATTCAATAAATATAATATTATGTAATCATCATGTGATCGCGAGACTGCATCTCATCTTCGTCTCATCTTTGTCTTGGCCTCGTCTCATCTTGGCAACAATCCCATTAAACTCTGTTGATCAGCCTTGCCTTGAGCCTTGCCTTGGCCAACTCGGCCTATTCTTGTTCTCTAAGCAAGATTCTTCCATATATCCATATCTCCGTCTCCGCCGTGTAGATGCTTTGCTCATTCTTCTTCCCCTAACTCCCCTTAACTGTTATCCTCTTTTCCATTGTCCGCTCTTGTATTCTTCGTCATGTCCTTTCAAGCTCTGGTCCGGTCATTCTCCAATGTTTATCCCCTTGCCTCCTGTCTTTTACCCGTCGCTGCCCTGATCTAGCATCTCTTAGTCATTAAAATTTAATCGATATTTAAATACATAAATGCTGAAATCAAATGCTAAAATACTATAAAAACATAAAAGTACTGCCCGGCCGAATCATCGCAGCGCACGACAGCCGTTTCATGTTTATACTTTTCACGAGTTTTCACACTTGTATTGCCGTGAGTGAATACTCTATTACCTTGTTTGCTGTTTCTTATTACATTTAGCCCTGACTACGACTGGACCCTGACCGCTCCTTGTCTCTCATTGTCTCTTGTGACTGGCCTCTCTAACCATTTCCTTGGTCAATGACTGCTAAGAGATAGTGATCTACAGGCCCATTCTTCCCTTTTTCCCCTTATTTCGGGTACCACTGACGTAGTTGTGGGTTAGGTAATCAACCACTTATAAGTCATTATTTCCTCTTTCATTTTATAGACTTTATTTCTTTGATACTTTTGATTTTTATATATTCTCTTCGCCTCTTCATCTCTTCTTCTCTTCTTCTATTCTCCTCCTCCTCATCGACTTGCTGGTATCACCTCCACCAGCATCTCTTCATCCTCTCTTACCGCCCAACATGGCCGGCTTCTCATCCATCACGGCTGCCGCCGCCGTGGCCGTCCTCGCCCTCTTTTCGCCCGCTGCAAACGCGGAACTCGTTCGCCATGAATGGCACGAGCCCCAGCAGCTCGAGGGCTGGTACCAGCGTGACCGTCTTGCTTCGCATGCCCGCCTTCCCATGCGTATTGGTTTCGCCCACCACCCCGATACCGTCGCCAAGGCCCACGACTTGCTCATGGACAAGTCCAACCCGCTCTCGACGCAGTACGGCAAGCATCTCTCGGTTGAAGAGGTCACCGACATGTTTGCCCCTTCTTCAGATGCTGTTGACGAGGTTACTGCCTGGGTTGTCGACTCGGGTATTCCTGCCGAGCGCATCTCCGTCTCGGCCAACAAGCAGTGGCTGCAGTTCGAGGCCCAGGTCCAAGAGGCCGAGTCTCTCCTCAACACCATCTACTACCACTATGAGCACTTGGACAGCGGCATCCACCTGACCGCTTGTCCCGAGTACTATGTTCCCGAGGATATCCACAAGTACATCGACTACATTACTCCGGGTGTAAAGCTAGCTTCGTACGGTTTCGGCGAGCACGTCAAGGCCAAGCGCCACTCCAAGAGACAGGAGACGAGAGAGCCCCTCAGCGCCAGACGGACCAAGCGCAGCACGGTCGTCAACGACGAGGATGACACTTCTGCTGGCCCTCATGCCGACGCTTTCATCAAGGAGGTCTTTGACGATATCATCGAGGGCATTACCAATATCCTTGAGGCCCTTATCCCTGATGCTGCCGACACCACCAACGGCACTGTCTCTACCAACAAGACCAAGGCCACCGCCCCTTGGATCCGCGGCGGCTGTGACCGCTCGACTACGCTCGACTGCATCCGCAAGCAGTACGGTATCCCGCCGCCCAAGAGCGGCCAAGAGCCCGTCCAGGGCAACGAGATTGGTATCTTCCAGACCCAGAGCCAGCACTACTCCCAGGAGGATTTGGACATTTTCTTTTCGTACGAGTCGTCCGGCATCCCTGCCGGCACTTCCCCCGAGCTCCGCGGTGTTGACGGCGCCTTCGGTCCTATCCCAGTCGCATCCTCGGCCACCACTTCGGCTACTGCTACCAATGGCAAGGCCACTCCCGTCGCCACCCGCCCGCTGTCGCCTGGTTTGGAGGCCGATCTCGACCTGCAGGTCGCCATGCCTCTCGTCTACCCGCAAAAGGCCGTCCTTTTCCAGGTCGACGATGAGTGGTACGAGACTGCCAGCGCCATCAAGTACCCCGGTTTCCTCAACACATTTTTTGATGCCATTGACGGCTCGTACTGCACGTTTAGCGCGTTTGGCGAGACCGGCAACTGTGAAAGGGATGAGTGCCGCGATCCCGAATACCCCAACCCCAACAGCAATGCCTCGACCGCTTACAAGGGCCCTCTGATGTGCGGCACCTACAAGCCCACCAATGTCATATCCATCTCGTACTCCAACGACGAGAAAGCCCTGCCCGCTTCCTACATCCAGCGCCAGTGCCTCGAGGTGCTTAAGCTCGGCCTGCAGGGCACAACCATTGTCGAGTCCTCGGGCGACGTTGGTGTCGGCGGCGGCCGCGGTATTAGTGGCAACCCCTACTTGGGCTGTCTCGGCGTCAACCGCACCGTCTTCAGCCCGCGCTCGCTGTCCGACTGTCCGTATGTGCTGTCTGTCGGCGCCACCGTGCTGATCAACTCGACAACGTCATCGGAAACCGGATTCGACGAGATTGCTCCAGTCTCGTTTGCCACGGGTGGCGGCTTCTCCAATGTGTTTGGCACGCCCCCATGGCAGCAGGAGGCCGTCAACACGTACCTGGACACAGCCAACCTGAGCTTTGCGAGCTACGCGGGCGCGGGCTGGAATCTGAGCACGGGCTCGCCGCAGCCGCCCGGTCTATTCAACCGCAGCGGCCGCGCGTACCCCGACGTGTCGGCTATCGGCGACGACGTCATGGTAGTCTACAAAGGCTACGGCAACTCTGTGGCTGGCACATCGGTGTCAACGCCTATTTGGGCTGCGCTGCTGACGCTGATCAACGAGGAGCGTCTGCGGGCAGGCAAGAAGTCAATTGGTTTTGTCAACCCCGTCTTATACCAGCACCCCGAAGTGTTTACAGACATTACTGTCGGCAACAACCCGGGCTGTGGTAGCACGGGCTTTACTGCTGCCGAGGGCTGGGACCCGGTGACAGGACTGGGCTCGCCCAAGTTCCCGAAGCTGCTAGAGCTGTTCATGGGACTTCCTTGATTTTCCTTGTCGTGCCATCCCTTTCATCACTAACATCATTTGCCATCATATATCATCACATAGCGCATATTGCATCCTAGATAAAAGTAATTGCATTTAATTAATGGTTCTCGTTTGATTGCTTTTGAGTCGTAACTAGTGAAGAAAAATAGTAAAGATACACTGCTTGGATGGCCGTTGGCCACCTACATGAAATTCAAATGGGTAAACGCGTGGCTTCTGCGAGAAGACGCAATACCAGAATAGCATAGAAGAATGAAAAGTGAAATAGTCAGTGACGAAGAGCACATGACATAAAGCATCAGTAGCAGAATGAAACAGAATAAAAAGAACATAAAAGAACATAAGAGAACAAAAAAGCAGAATAAAAGAAGCGGGACTCCCCTTTTCCTGCAATGCTATGCTTGAAACATGAACAAGAAAGCAGAAAGCAGAAAGCAGAAAGAAAAAAGGAGAATAATTATAGAGGAAAAGGAACAAAAAGAAGAAATAAAAAATGGGTATCAAAGACACCCAAACTTGCTCGATGTGGCTGCCGTCATAGGTCGATGAGGCATCCGCATCGTGGCAAATGGCCGCCCAAGAGGCCTCGTCGCTGGGATCGGCGCCTCTTGGTCGATATTGTCTTTCAAGGTACAGGCCAATTGGTCGTACTCTCCAGACCCGGTATCGGGACCTTGGCTTGTTACGCTCTCCGACTAAAAGGCAAGCTGAGGCTTGGTAACCTCCACGATCCGGTTGATAATGTTCATCATCTGTGAGATGCTCTTCAGGTTCGAATCGCTCATCGACACCTTGGCAATGCGCGAGTGGGTCTGCTCCAGGCGAGAGCGGATGTGCAGCAGCACACTCGGGGTGATCTCGCGGGTTTGGTCATCCTGCATTGTCAGTCTTTGCTTCACGTAATTATGTAAAAGTTGGGGGTGTGGTTATATAAACTTACAAGATGGTGCGCAATCTGGTAAAAGTTGAGGAGGACCATCTCAACCCAGTTCAACTTCGGCACCAGGAACGGTCCGTCCAGGTCCTGGGTAACAGTAGTACCAACAGACAGGAGAACCAGCGGCTGCAGGCTGCTCACAATGTCAGGCGAGTAGTTGACGAGCACCTGCCGGAACAGCTCCTCCTCCTTGCCATTGCTCTGCAGCCAGCGCATCATGGCATCATCGTACTGCTGGCTGCGCAGCAGCGCATCAATTGATATCGCAGCCTGGTCAAATTCAGATCGGGCCTGCTCCTCTTGCGATCTTGCCATGAAGAGCTCGGCCTGATGTTGCTGCTGATCGAGAACAGGGTTCTGCTGCAGAGGCTGTGGGTGAGGCTGCACCTGGGCCTGCTGCAGCTGGTGGGGGATGTGTTGTGTCTGCTGTGGTTGCGGCTGCTGGGGCTGCTGCTGCTGGGGCTGCTGGGGCTTCTGGGGCTGCTGAGGGTGGCTCGAGTTGGAGTGCTGCGACGGCGACGGACCAGCACCGGGAATCTGTTGCATGGTGCGGTTGGTCGGGCTTTCGTAGGAAGGACCGGCGGCCTCATAGCCACCACGGATCTGACCCTGACCCTGTCCCTGCTGCTGCTGCTGCTGCTGCTGCTGTTGATGATGGTGATGGTGCTGGCTGTGGTGGTGTTGCTGCTGCTGAGGCGGCTGCTGCTGCTGCGGCTGTTGAGGGCTCTGCTGCTGGAGCTGGCTAGGACGCTGCTGGAGCTGGGGCCGCTGCAGGTACTGGAGCCCAACAGGCGACTGCGGCTGGGACCGTGGCTGCTGGGGTTGGGCCTGCTGTGCCTGCAGAGGCTGCGGGCGCTGCTGATGCTGCTGGGCGGCCGATGCTGCAGAGGCTGCAGAGGCTGCAACCTGGTTTTGCAGCTTGGTGATTTGCGCCTGGTACTGACTCTGGGCCGAGGCCATGTTGGCCACCGTCTCGGAAAGGTTCGTGACCAGCGACAAAAGAGCAGAGATCTTCTCGTCCTGGGCGGCGTGGTACTCCTCAAGCTGGCCGATGCGGCTAGACACCTTGGAGTAGACCTCCTGAGTCACTGTGTGGGCTGTTTGTGTCGAGATCGATGAAATAGCGGGGATAAGCTCCGTTGCGACCACCTTGGACAACTGGCTGTCGACATGCGACGCGACAGCGTGCACAATCTTGTCGCTGATGGCCCGCGAAACCTCTTGGCTGCGCAGGCTTGCGGTCACCTGGCTAGGTAGCGAGCGCTGCAGCTCCTTCTGCAGGATCGACGGCACCTGTGAGCTCAGGCGGCTGCCCAGGCTGTCGACCACCGACCGTGCCACATCGTCGCGCAGGGTAGGCAAGACTGCCGTCTCAAACTCGTTGTGCACAATCTTGCCCAGAACCTGCTCAGTGTTGCCATTGAGCACCTCTGAAACCATGTCCAGCAGTCTGCGCTGCTTCTGCTCAAAGTCCGTGTCGCGCGACCGGAACTGCTGATCAATGTACTTGCGCATATCGTCAAAGGCAACATGCACGGAAGATGACACACGCTCGCAGATTCGGGCCTCCATCGTGTTGATACGAGTCTGGATGACTTCCTGGCTGACATTGAGGGTGGCCTTGGCATCGCCTCCATTAGACTTGGCCGCGCCGGAGCCAAGGCCGGGCTGGCCAGCGTTCTTGGAGGCATCGGTAGTAGAGGTTGAGTTCTTAGCACTGCCGTTGTGGGTAGGAACAGCCCGATCAGAGGCAATCGTAGCAGTGGCGGCAACAGTAGCGGCGGCGGCACTGACAACAACAGGAGCAGTGGCACTGTTGCCACCAGTAGCAGCCTTCTTCTTGCGGCTCTTCTTCTCCGTCTTATCGGTAGAAGGTCCTGATGAGGTCAAGGTGTTGCTTACAACGGCATCCTCGTCCTTGGGCTCTGCCGCGCGAAGCTTGGATGTGATGGAAATGCCAACCGGCTTGCGCGTGGGCGTATCCTGGAAATTGGGAGCATCCTGGAAGATCTCCTTGGTAGCAGGCCGTGTCGCAATGACACGAGGAGCATTGTCCTCCGGTAGGCGCACCTCAGCAGGCACGACAACAGGCTGCTGGGGGGGCGTCTTGAGCTTACCAATCTTGACCTTGCCAGACAAAACGGCATCGACGGGATCCATGACCTTGTTGTCCTTTGTCCAGCCAAGCTCGCCCTGACGCACCGCAATACAACCAACACCTTTGGAGTGCATGGCGTACAGCTCAAACAGCGTCGGGTCTTCACCGTCTGCGTTGGCTGCGGGGTTCTGGAGAATGTCCAGGCTGCGTAGAGCACCGTGGTTGGCCAGAGAGTACTCACGCAGGCCGCTGATAACAGCCGTGGACTCTGGTTGAGGAATAGACGAGTCGCCAGCGGTGAGGCGCTGAATGTACTCCACCTGAGACATGCTCTTCATAGCATACTTGGGCGCAGACAGGTGTAAGAAGTAGACAGAGTTGCGCGTAGGGTGGCCGACAACGATCATGCCCGTGGGCGGGTGGTACATGACACTGCAGACAGCATCAGACTCCTTGCTGTGAGGAAGGTTGAACTCTTGCACGGGCTTAGCGAGCGCGAGATCCCAAAGCTGCAGAGTGTGGTTCTGCTTCATGCCGACAATCATGTACCGCAGAGCGCAGTGTTTCTGGTATGGCCGTAGCTTATCGAGCAGGAGTACGGACGTGGGCCAAGCCTTCTCTCCCTCGGGGGTAGTGGTGAGAGTGAGGAGCGGCTCCTTGACCTCCATGTTGGTGTGTGCTGGCATGGGGTTGGCGGGGTCAGAGTCCTTGTGCGCGGCGGTGAGATCAAGAACATCCCAGAACTTGACACGGCCGGATTTGTCGAGGGACACAACAACACTGTCGTCCTGGCTAAAGGTAAAATCCTTACCGGCCTTACCGGTGTTGATCTTAAGAGAGCACTGCTTGGAGAGCTTCTCGGTGTCAACAACACGATCGTGACCAGGCTGGAAGAGGTTGTTCTTCATGACGAAACCAGGCCACACAATGTTGATGGACTTGCCACGGCCGACGGCAAAGTACTCAGGGTGGCCGGTCGAGGTGCGAGCACGCGTCTTGAGGACACCGCCGGGGGTATCACCCTCATGGGACATGATAGGGGGCAGAGCGAAACCGTAAAGCTCGGGGTGGGCGTACTCGAGGTGGTCCTTGTCGCCATCACGAATCTGCACCCAGTAGACAGTGCCGCTGATGCCTGTGCCGATGACTGACTCTTTGGGAGTGGCAGTTTCTGTGTCATTGTTGTGGGACATGGCAACGTTGAAGATACGGTCCTTGGTGTCAGTAAACAGCTTGGCATCTCTGCCATCCAACTGACGGATCACACGCAGACCACCAGCCTTGGACATGCCATAGACCATGTAGTTCTCCGATGAGGCAACGAGGTTGCGGTCGATCTGGTCAAAGTCCTTCTTGAGGCGGGCAATGCCCAGCACCGACTCGTCGCGGAAAACGGGGCGGCTCTCCTTATCGTCGTCCTGAACTTCGATGGAGATCCACGGCTTCATGGGGAAGTTGAACACCTTGACGGAAGCTACCTGATCCTCAGCAATAGGGGTCTCATCGCCGTCGGCGTCGGCACTCTCCCAGCTATCGGCGACACCGCCCTGGGCAGCCTCGTCGACAATTTTTCTGACAGACTTTGCGACATCAGGTGACAGGTTCTGCTCGAGCGCAGCGCGGTTGTCGTCGCGCTCGAGCTCCAACTTGAGGGCGCGACCGGCAGCCTGTGCAGCAGCGTGGAACTCTTCATCAGTCTTGGCATTAGCCATGTCCTCGAGGTCCATGTTGATCTCCTGCTGCACAATAGCCTCCTGATTCAGCTCAGGGTCCTCTTTGCTGTCGTCGCTGGACTGTGCGGCAGACTCGCGGGCAGGCTCTGTGTCGGCGTAATCATTCTTGAAGTCGCTATCCAGGCCCTCGTCAGAAGTTGCAGGGGCGACAGCAACCTGGCCAGAGCCCTCACCTTCGCCCTCATACTCCTCCTCCTCGCGGGGAGAGACCTCAACAACAATTGGCTTAATAGACTGGTGTGAAGTAGGTGGGTCATTGCGACCCTTGGTGAGAGTAGGGCTCACTGCCGGGCTGGGGTCAGCACTGGAAGGCTTGCTTGACCGACCAGCTTGCGATGCAGGGTTTCTGAGGATCTGGACACTCTTGGGGACTGAAGTAGCAGAGTGTGTGGGCGAGTGGACACTACCAGGCCCCGTGGGAGACTTGGGAGTGTGAGGGAGGCCGACAGGCGGCGAGGCAACAAGGCCATCAAATGGGTTGTTGTGGCTAAAGAGAGTAGCAACTAAGTTGGGAACATCCCTATCGGTGCTGGTGTCCTTGATCTGGTAGTCAAAGACATCAGCCGTCTGAAGCGTGGTCAGTGTTGCCGGAGAGCCCGTGGACGAATCACCAGTCTCGTTGTAATGGGTGTACTCCTGCTGGCGGTGCTGGTGCTGGTGATGTGGCTGACTGTAGTGCTGGTGGTGGTCATGCTCGTACTGGTGCTCGTTCTGGTACTGGTGCTGGCTCTGGTGCTGGCTCTGGTATTGGTGTTGTTGTTGGTGCTGCTGCTGCTGCTCCTGCTGCACACCAGACTCGGAACCGTCAAACGACTCGCCATTCTGGCTAGGCTTGGGACGGTTCAGCAAGTTCAGCAAGTACTGCTGGGTCTCGTTGGATTGCGAAGTGGACTGCCACAGCGTAGCTTGCTCAGCGGCAGGCTCTGGCTTGGGAGGCTCATCCTTGAGCGTGCCCTGGATAAGAGCAGCAAGTAGGCCAGTTGGGTCAGAGGGGGCCGGAGCTGGAGCATGGATAATGCTGGAGGTGATGGGAGCCGATGAGAGCTGCAGCTGAGGCTCAGGCTCGCTGTCCACGTCCAGATGGTGGTGGGCAGGGCCGCCGTTGATGCTGTTGCTGGCACTTGCAACGGCAGTATTTGAGCTGCTGGGCAGAGGGACCAAGGGAGGCTGGGAAAGGCTACTGCTGCCGTTGTTGCTACCGTTGTTGCTGCCAGCCTGGCTGCCGACGCTGTTGGCCGAGCTTCCATGGCCGCTGAACTTGAGCAGACTCAGGAGATGCGAGCTGGGAGCACCACGGTCGGCTGTAG
The DNA here is from genome assembly GCA_029298975.1 of Ophiostoma novo-ulmi subsp. americana. Classification (NCBI taxonomy): domain Eukaryota; kingdom Fungi; phylum Ascomycota; class Sordariomycetes; order Ophiostomatales; family Ophiostomataceae; genus Ophiostoma; species Ophiostoma novo-ulmi. The sequence continues at coordinate 1,573,303 of JANSMA010000003.1, read as the reverse complement.
GACGACCGGAGCCAATGGAGCCGAGCAGCGACGGCGGGAACTGGGCAGTCGGGAAGCTGCCTCCAACAGGGGGTGTTGGTGCCGAAGGTAAGCTGTTCAGAGACGGAGCGAAGTGAGGAGGGAGGTTGTTGGCATAAGAGGGAGGGCCGTTGGCAGGCGAATCGGCGGGTTGGGGAGCCTGCGACTGTTGGTGACCATAGTAGGATGGCTCAACCGGCGACAGTTGCTGCTGCTGCTGCTGCTGCATAGACGCGCCGGCGAACTGAGAGAGGAGGTCGTGAGGGTGCTGGGCAGAAGAGGACGAGGTGTCCTGGTCAGACTTGCGCCGGAGCTGGGCGAGGAGCGACTCGAAGCCAGAGCTGGCCTGCTCCTTGTCGGCAAGGCCTTCACCGCTGCCGGTCGACATGGCGGCGTGTAGTGCTGGTGAGGCAGCTGGATACCAATGCTGATGAATAGACAGACTAGACAATGGTGATGACTAGACGATGATAGATGATGGTGATGGCGAGAGAAGCTCACATTGAAGAGCGGTCAAAAGCCGGTCTATGTTGATGTTGAGATTGCAAATAGAGCAAGCAAAACAAGCAGATGAATCAACCAGTACTATCAATAGCAAGATGCAAAACAGAAACTGGGCAAAAGTGGAAGAGAAGGAAGAGAGAAAGAGGAGTCGATGGAGGATGAGGTCCAGAAAAATATCAAAAGGAAAAACGGGAAAAACATAAAAAACAGATGGCGGGAAAAACGGAAGTGAAAAACACGATGGCCCGGCACAGATGGCCTGCTAGCAGCAGACGGCCGCTATTGACTTTTATTGACAGACTTCCAGATCTTCCGATAGAGACGACGATGCGTTTTCAGGCGTGCTGGCGTCCAAATGGTCTTGCGTCGTCAAGGATGATGATGCGTTGTTGTCCAAGGTGACGAGAAAAAGTGTCAAAATCGAGGATTAGAAGAGTGAGACTAGCAGAAAGGCGTAAAAAGACTAAGGAGAAACTAAGAGGACTAAGAAGAGAAAGCTCTGTCGGGCGTGTCTCGTCGGGACATTGGGCCTTCAGGGCGCTTGTCTTAGTCTGCTCTTTCCTGATTTTGTCGCATTTTGGGCCGTGTACGTCCTTAGCGGCTTTTTAGTGAAGGGGCGGGAAGGAGCGCTGCGAGGTCACTTGTCTTTGAACTCCGAACGAGAGGTGCGGGTGCACGTTTATTGGTTAGAATGGGGGGGAAGGAGCAGCCGTTTGGACCTTCTGTTTGCTGGTCAGTGGTGACAACACACACTTGCAGCCTGCAGGCGGCTAGTTTGTGTGTGTATTGGGCAGTTATCGTTTATCGCTGGCCTGGGGACGGACAGTGTTTAGTACTGTTTTATGCACTGTTTAGAAACTGATGAGGCCAACTCTGGGAAATGGCTGGGCTTCTGTGCAATGATGATTTGATGCCTTCTCCATGGTTTGTGGTAGAAATAGCTAAACAAAATCACAATTGCAACACTCTCATTTGCAGCATTCACGTTACCGAGAACAATTACAATTCTCATCTCAAAGCGAGTCGAGTTTTGTTAAGTGAAGACACAAGCTCGCAGACTTGATCGCCGCGCACTGTGCCCTCACGATTATGTAATTTGTCGCTCTTGGTTGTCTTTATAGGGTCCACTTATTCTGACGATGCGATTCTGCGATTCTGCGACATCACTAATGATAGACGTCTCTCCCTGCTGCGTGGATGGATAGCGTCTGCAGCATCGCTTGCATTGCCTTTACCCGCCAGTCCACAAACACAACCTGCACGCATACACTGATTTTCTAGCGCTTTGAGTTGATCGAAACTGTCCACGCTTGCAGATTCTAAAGCAGCAATAGCATCACATCATTGACAGAATCCCGACACATCGCCGGCAGCCGTGTCCCCCCCTCCTCTCGACTTTCTCTTCGCGCAGATCCTGCCACGACAGAAGAACAAGGCTGTCTACAGAGTACAGAGTACGGTGCACTACTGCACTGCAGTCCTTTTGAAGTATCCATACTCTCGAGGAGGCTCCTAGCAGCACAATGTTTTGCCTACGGAGGTATATATTCCCTTGATCCCTGGTTGTACTCTCTACTCTCTACCCACCACATGCTAACTATAACTGCACCAGCTGGCTATGTCTGCTCTTTATCCCGTCCGACGCCTCACCGGCATTCATCTTCACCTTTCTCGTCTGCACCTACCTTATTAATCGACCGTGCGTGTACTGCTCGTTTCTCCTCGTCATCCTCTTCACCACCAGCTGCAACTGGTCCGACCACTGCTTTATCGACTTTGGCAGCCACTGGTTCCAGCCGCGGACGTTTTCCGAAAATGCGTTAAATTCGACATGCAATGCGACGTCGGCAGCATCCAATGCCAACGCCACGGTCACGGCCGGTGCCTGTGCATCCTGTACGTGCTCCCATGCCGACGTTCTGAGCGAGTTGGGCAACGAGATCAAAGCGACGGTCACCATGGTGGCAGACATGGTGAGCTCGTCTGTGCCGACCGCTGTCAGCACGGCGGGCCAGAAGCTTGCGCGGTCAAATCAAGAATGGACGGGCCTCGGCTTTGGATGGCTGCGGAAGGTGCTAGGTACCACCGAGTGGTTTGTTGAATGTTTCGGCGTCTACGTCCGTCTATAGACGAACTGGGCAGCTGTTCTTTGGAGATATGTTGGATACGCCGGATACGCCGGATATTCTGGATACGCTGGACACGTCTCTTTTGTTTGCTTGGGGTTGGGCTTTGTCTTTTGGTGTTTTTCATTATGCAAGGAGTTTGGGCATTCTGTCTTTCCTGGTCATGGATATGGATATGGATAGGATATGGATTTGAATACGGATTAACTGATGATATATGACTACACTCTTCCACCTAGCATTGAACAAATATCAAACAACTTATTTCATCATAGTACGCCTCTCGGACAGCCTGCAGTCGTGGTGAGTCTGCTTGAACTTGTGTGCAGCTTGTCATCGAGTGTTTACAGCCAATATATAGGCGAATGTGAGCACCGTGGTAGCCATGTTGAGTGCACACGGCTTCTGGGATTGATTGGTGTGTTCTTGTCATCATGAAGAACCCATTAAGAAGCCGCCATTTATTAATAAACAAGATATGGCCAAGACATATGGCAAGATCTCTCATATATATGCACACACACTTCCAGAGCTGGGCGGGACTGCGGCCCGAGGCAATGTGGTCAGAATGTATAAGAGTCAGCAATTGTTCAAGTGCCGGTGACGAAACCGTGCTCATATCATCTATGCAGGTGTATCCGAGCTGGATACATGTTTCTAGTGCTATCAGATGCCCCCATAATGAGTGGAAGCTGCCAGGTGTGGCATCGACGGCCTAGATCGTTATCGTAGCATACGCCTCGGTGCCATTTCATGCAGGGTTTTTGGTGAGCTTCCTGACTCGCTTGCTAGGTCAGTCTATGTCTCGTTTATATCACCCAGCACTATTTTGGTCAGTTGTTCTCGATGCCCAGACCATTTTCGTTGCCGTGATTTGGCCGTGCGTTCCACGCCTTCTGGTCATCGCACGGGTCGGCGAGACGGCGGCTCTATATTTGATCATATATACGACCCCTTTTTCTTGGCAGCTATTTCAAGAAGTATCTCAGAACTGGCAAAGCACCAGTGCTGGTCCGTAGTTCTACCTACAAAACCATGGCCGAGGGTGTGTGCCGCATCCTTGATGCATACTGCATGCTGCAATGCATACCCTGACCCCAGCTTCCCCGCAGTTTTACCGCCTACGTTAACAATAACAAGGCTAGTTATCACAACGGCAGTGTCGTGAGTAGATTAGTTCTATCTTACGACACAAACAGTGTTGACGAGACCTTGGCAACCAGCTTGAATGGTTGACATATGCCGAGGTTGTCGGTGCTTTTCAGTATCCCGTGCCGTTGCAATCGTACATGTTGCGTTCTCAGTATATGTCATATTTAGTGCATACAGAGATATTTCTTGTGGCTTTGACAGGAATCTTATGATACCCTCGAAACGTCCGAGATGCACTCACCGAATTACATTGAGGTAGCATCACAGCCTGGTGTCACGCGTAGCTGTCTGTTGGGTGGTGAGATGCCCTAAATGGAAGGTGCACTCACGGACACGGCAATTGACTGCATGCAGCAACGACATGTCTCGCTTGCTTAAGTGACAAATTAGCCATAAATTAAGCAGGCAAAAGGACAAAGGGATGTGTACCTTTTATATATATGCAGTGTACTTTCGAATTGGTGCAGTTGAGCGTGTTAAGTGCAATCTATGTACTAGATGTAGTGGCACGTGGAATGACGTCGCTGGGCGGTCCTTTTGTAGTGCGCGCGGCTGACTAGCAAAATTGTTGGTCGAGTAAAAGATGGGAGAACGAGGATAATATGATTAAAATGGCTATCGGATTTTATATGTAATTTGTAACTCTTGAAGTTTTTATTATCTATTTAGATAAAACTATTCAGTGTTGTTCAGCAACAATAATATGAATATGAAAGATGATTTTACTTATAATCGTCTTATATAATTTGATATAAATTTTAATTTATATAATTATATAATTATAAAATACATTTTGCCGAACCAAAACCCAGTTTATTTACCTCGAATTGCTCAGTCGATAATTCACTTATCGAAAATAAAATAAAATGCAGCTCAATGACGAAGGGTGACCTCTAACTGCAACATTGATACATATTCAACAATCTGACGGCGAGCACGGGAGATGTCCTCCGTAGAGTGGCGTTGTCAACACGCTATCGGACACCGACTGCAGGTCATAAGACCACTAGGCTGCGCGGGATCAATGTTTTGGACCTCTACTGAGACTTTTAATCATTATGACTTGGATATGTTGTCTGGACTCGGCCAATTCAGCCGTTGACGTAGTTGGCCAGAGCGTAAATCCCGCGGCCAGAGTTGGGACAATGAGAATGCATTACAACTCGGAAAAGTATTCACTTGAGATACCTGCTTTACCGGGTAATCAAGAACAAGGACACAAAGATAAAGGACAGTCAGTAGGAGCCGGCGCCAGCTCCGTTCACCGCTGTAGGTTGATGGGCAAAGTGGTATGCCAAGGTCGTCTGGACCGGTCGAAAACGAGGGAAGAGGAGAAGATGGAGGAGAACGGTGATCTTTGACGGGATCTGGAAGATGAGGACACGGAGGACAACGAGGACGGATGGTATCATGATATAGATACAAGCCTTCCAACAATTGCAGCTTGGAAGCGGGTCGAGGGATTGAATTATAAATTTAGTTAAACATACTTTGTAGAGTACTTTTAAAGAAAAATGAAGATCCCAGTGGAAATCTATAAAAAAGTAAAAAGATAATCTGTAGATGAAAACAAAGCAACTCGACAACGTACTTCATACAAAGTATTATTACAGAGTCGCAACAAAGACGTTATTATCTCTTTGTGGTTATCCAGAACAGAATACCACTAACCGCCATATCTAATAACAAGCCAAACACCAGCTAAGCAAAACTAACAGAACTAACAGAACTAACAGAACTAATAGAACTAATGGAACTAAAAGAACTAAAAGAACTAAGAGAGACACAAACGAAATGGTGGGGCGCACAACGTTCTGTCAGGGTCCAGGCCGTGCAAAGATGGCCTGAGCTGACCAAGTTTCGACGCCGGCTTCCAACATTTTGGTATTCTTAATTATTCGTCTCTGTCGTCTCTGACTTATTTGATATTTGATTTCTGATTTATATCTTATATTTCTATTCTTATTGTAGATGGATGCTATGCACTCGTCATACTGGGGATCTTTATCTGACCCCTTTTACGACATGCTTGCACAGCAGCAGAAAACGATATCTGACTGACCGACAGCCCCCACCCAATGCTTATTAATCGATCAATTACGGAAATTTATTGTTAAGCTGCCGTATTAAGTTGCTGTAACCTAATAACGAGGTAACCTACAGATGGAGGACCCTGATCTAAGCACGCCCGATGCACAACGAAAGCAAGTTAGGCAGCCTATCGGGGAGTTTCTCTGCTGTCTCTTCTGTCCATATGTCTGTCCGACTATGTCTACCATCTGCGGCCGGATTTGTATGTATTGCATAACGATGTCTGCTTTGAGTCGAGCTGCTTTGAGGTGCATCATGACCGGCCATTGACCCTTGACCCTTGATCTAATATCTCATGACTGAGATATGTATGTTTCGAAATGCAGTATGAGTGTAAATCTGCCGTCTCTTTGAAAAGGACACTCTTTGATAGAATCAAGATTTATTCATCGCTCCAGTTACCACCACAAGGTGCACACCAGAGATATACGTAACTCATACTTTTATTCCACAAGCTATGCATTAATTACGCAGCATATTCCCAAGAACGCGTATGCTGTCATTTGACCATTTGAGCATTTATTACAGTGCCATCTCGCCAAGCACTATGCCGATGCTCACGATATAGCCACGGCGGTGCTTAGTCGAAAGACAAGACATTAGACAAGACATGTCATTTAACTCCCAAGACCGACGACATACTGCGCTAGGCCATATTATTCTAGAGTCTAGAGATGCTTGTGGATCGTGGGTTTCTCTGGTTTCCTTTACGTTTCACTGCGCCAGACTGCTGTCCTCGTGCGTTTCATGCCATTGCATCGTGGTCGTGGATATCTATTTCTGGCGTGGCATAGCATTTGTATTCCATTAAAGAAATTTGCCATTGTGTTTCTTTGTCCTTCTCTTGCTTTGCCATATGTCATTTCTGGATGTATTTTATCTCTGATATTTCAATGTGGATTTACCACAGCCTCGGTGTGGCATTGCTGCCTATTTTCATCATTATTCTGCTTTACATCATTTGAATCTACTTTTGATTCATGTTTTGATTCATGCCATCTTTCATCTTTCATATTTCATCTTTCATCGTCTTCTCGTAGTTTCCATTGCGACCCTTGCTCGCTCGTTCTCACCTTGCTTCGTAACGCTGTTGTGGCAATGTCAGCTAGTACCAATCCTACTGCAGGTGTCCAGATGGAAAAATGAGACAGAAAAGCAATGCTTCCGGCTCCACACCTCTGTCACCAGACTGCCTCGTGGGCGGCTCCTGGCTGGCAGCGTTACTGTTGGCGATGCTGTCGCTACTCGCTAGCAGGCTATAGGGCCGCTAGCCAGGCCCGGCCGTTGCTAAGTCATGACCCCATACGGCAAAGCTGCTGCGCTGCCAGTCCCAACACGCAAATGTTATGACGACATCATTCCGCTCCTTTTCGCCCTAGATTTAGTTTTGGTTAGACAGATTTATTCCTCAAATCTCTTAAATACACGCTTGTCTCGCCCCAGTAGTCTGCAAAGCCCGCCTCCCCGCCCGTTCAACGCTCCCCATTGTCTTTGTTGTTACCTACACTAAAACACAGTAAATTATCTTATTTTTTCCTTCCTTTTGTGTTCTCTGGCGTCATTCTAGTCGCCTGTCTAGTCGCTGTCTAGTCGCTGTCTAGCTGGTCTCTTGGCCGCCGCGCCTTCCCAAAACCAGATATACAGGGCAGATGCCGGCCGCTAAAACGAGAAAACGGTCAAAATCTGAAAATTGAAAATATAAAAAAGTCTGAATACACATAGTATCTGGTAAACCGTAGGATGTATGAAGTAAATAGTGACAATGGGGTATATGGGATAATGGGATAAAAGGACAAAAGAGCGAATATAGGTGAACAAAGCAAAGAGAGCGGCTACGGAGGACCAGAAGTGAAGAGTAGCAAAATAAAAAGGAGAGAAAAGAGGAAACACGCATCGTGACTGCCATGCCTGTCCGCCTCAAATGTGCCCCTGGATCATGCCTTCCTTTTTCAGTCTTTTCCCCTTCCTTGACTGCTGAATCAACACAATTAAAATAGTCAACAGGCCCAAACAGGCCCAAACCGCTCAAACGCACCACCCCCAATCCGTCTCTCGGGCCCGGGCCTGCAACGTACCTTACCCTGCCACCCATCCTCCCATTGTGGTATTACCGTATTACACACTTGCATGTATACTACACTTCTACTCTGGAATCTTGAATAAATACTCTCAAGAACCCCTTTATCTCTCCAGCCCTGGCAGGACCAAGACCGACCGGCTGACCCACGACCTGCAACTTCTCAGCTTGGTTTCCAGCTTCCCTGTCTGGCTGTCTAAGAGTCTGATTGCTCCTTCTTTATTCGTACTCTTCACTGTGTTATTACGGAGTAGAATTCTTGTCGATCACACCCCCATCGCCACTTCCTCTTTGCACTGACCTTGTTCTTTCCAGTTCTACTTTGTATTTTGAATTTGCGTCTTCTACCTGCCTTCCGCTCCTTCCTTTTCTCGGCCTCACCTATTCAAACGCTTTATCCACACCTGTTCCGACCGTTCACTTCTTGTTTTGGCTTGTCCACTTCTTTCTACGTACTTTTAATTCTACTTCTACTTCTGCGTCAACCTGAGCATCACTTCTCCTTCACCTTTGACCTCTCACTCTTCTTTCTTCTTTCTTCTTTCTTCTCTTTCTCTTCTCCCTATTCTTTCTTTCTTTTCCTTCCAATCTTTTCTCTCCCTATCACTAATTATTCACCATCCTAATACCACCCAACCTCTACTACACCAACTCACACAAAATCATACTTCAACGCCCTTTTTGTCATCGATCGTCTCTTTTGCTTCACTCCTCCTCCGTTCTCCGTCCTCCGTCCTTCGTCCTCAGCCCTCTTCGAATATCTTCCACTCTTGTCGACTATACTTCGCTCCTCTTCTTTTCTCTTATTCCTTCCACAGGTCCTCACTTCTTCGATCTCGTCACGTTTCTTCCCACCATATTTCCTTCTGCAATAGGCTTGGGATCGCGTGCCTCAGATCACGTCCAAACTTGCTCAAATCTTCACCCCATCACCTCTACCACATCACATAACACCTCGTATACACACAATCTAGTCCGGCCTTGACAATGTCGTCTTAGACAACTATTGTTTTCCTATAGTGGCCGTTTCCCGCTTTTGCTACGATTTGTGCGGGTTTTGACGTCATTCGCAGTGCTTTCGCCACTCTGATTTTTTAAGATCACGAAGAACGCCACAAAGAAATACCACGCCTCCAGTTCTGAAATCAGCGCAGTTCCAGCCCTAGATCAAGAAACAAAAACGCGAAAATACAAAAACGCCAAAAGACAAAAGACAAGTATGAAGACTGCACGCTCCGCACCACCGGTCCATACCGGTCCATACCAGTACCGATCCTCCAAGTCTACCACCCCCCTCACATCCCCGAGGATGATGGTCTATTCTGTCGGCCAGCAACACCCTCCCAAGCTTTCACCAAGACACTCTCCCGGTGCCAGCTCCATACCGCGATACTCTCCAGGAGCCTCAAACTCAAAAGAATCCGCACTCGGTTCAAGTCCAAGCTATTTCGGTCTCGTCGTCGAGCCTTCGGCAGATCCTCGAGATTCGGTTGCCGTTCCCCGCGACAATTGGAGCTCACCATCATCTTCGGTCAAGTCGTTCTCGGCCGCTGCTCCCAAGCAGGGTGTAGTGCCATTGGACGCCAACCCTGCATTTGAAGCTTTCCGGAAACAGGCTGATGCAGGATATGTTAACAGATCGTTTTCACTCACCACAGGTCAATTTGTCAATGGCAAGATGCCTGTTGGAACACCCCAGCTCGATATGATGACGAGCGTGACGTCAGTATCGCCTGCTCGCCCACCACCGCCACGCCGGGTCACCCAGGACTCCGGATCGGGCATTCGCCCTTCAGGCCCCATTCAGGTGCCCTACCCGGCAGGCTTCTTCCACCAGGGAGGTAGCAACAGCAATCACGATGGCTCCCGATCAGCCAGCTCGCAAATGGATGTGGATGGCGACGCGAACAGCTTGCACGACTCGGCCTATGTATCCTCAGATTCCAAGAGAAACTCGCAAGCATCCATCGACCCATCATTCTTCTCCAACGGCCCTCGTTTTGAATCACCAAAGCAGATGGAAATCACCACCGAGCCACGCCCAACAATGCCGCAGCTGCACCTCAATATTGACGATGGTCGGCACATTCATTCCCTCAACCTAGGTCGCCACAGTATGTCAATACCAAAGGGAGCTGCACTTGGCGGCAGTCCCTCGCCGGTGCGGGCCGAAACCGCACCTGTCAACATGCCCGAGTCGGTACAGGGCGCGACTATCATCAACGCGAAGCAGCTCAATGACCTCTTGAGCTGCGGCAATGCCGAGTCTGTTCTTCTTCTTGATATTCGCGTGTCGACACATTTTGTCATGTCACGGATTCGGGATGCTCTAAACATGTGCATTCCGACGACTCTGCTCAAGCGCGCAACCTTTAATGTCGAGAAGATGAGGCTCACGTTTGCCAACCCGGGCCAGCTCGCCCGTTTCTCGACTTGGAACGAAACAACACATATTGTTGTATATGACAACAGCCTGACCGAGGGCCGCGATACCACGGCCGCTGCCAACATGCTCCGCAAATTCACAAACGAGGGTTACAAGGGCAAGGCGTGCATTCTGCGTGGCGGCTTCAAGGCGTTTGCAGAGGCATATCCTGACCTCATTGACCATTCTCCACCTGCAGCAGCTGCCCCTGGCGGCTCCCCATCTCTGTCCCTAGGTGGTGCACCTCCCCAGCGGCTTTCGATTGCACCCGTTCTTGGCGGTGTGTCACTGCCGGCTACCAAGGCTGCTATGAACCCATTCTTTTCCAACATTCGACAGAACATGGACTTGGCGGATGGTGTCGGCCGTATTGAGCTAAACCTCCCTCCGGGTGTGCTTATAGAGACGCTGCCTCCTTGGCTACGCGAGGCTGCCAATCCTGCTGACCATGGATCCAAGGTCTCAAACCAGTTTCTCCGTATCGAGCTTGCGGAGAAGGCGCGGATGGAGCATGCGTTTGGTGTCGTTAGACCGACTGAGTCGGCCGGTGATGCTAGCAGCAAGGTGCAGCTGTGCGGTGTCGAAAAGGGTGTAAAGAACCGTTACAAGGATATCTTGCCATTTGAGCATGCCCGCGTACGTCTACAGGGACGCTCTGCAGATGACTGCGACTATGTCAATGCCAGTCATCTGCGTGCTAGCCGGACTAATAAGCGTTACATTGCCAGCCAGGCTCCTCTTCCCGACACTTTCACTGATTTCTGGTCGATGATCTGGGACGAAGACGTGCGCGTCATCGTTATGCTTACGGCCGAGTCAGAAGGTGGCCAGATCAAGTGCCACCCGTACTGGAAGAACACCGAGTACGGCAACCTTACACTCCGGCTCATTAGCGAGAAGAAGGTGTCCCTGGAAATTGACAAGAACCACACCAACCCAAGCACAGCAAACCCGGCTGAGGCCCCAGCTGCCGACTCTGGCAGACGCAGAGCACAGACGCTCGTCCCGACCAAAGGTGGCGATCATGGCATTGCTGCTGCAGCTCAGCGCCAGGCACAGCCAAGTGGACAACCTAGCGAGACTCCGTTTGTTGTTGTGCGCAAGTTTGCATTGGGTCACCGCGGCCATGCCTTTGTTCCTATTCGGGAAATTACCCAGCTGCACTACGCATCGTGGCCCGATTTCGGCACACCTGCACAGCCAAGCCATCTGCTTGCTCTTGTTGAGCTTGCCAACATGATGCAGCGTGTGGCGGGACCTGTTGATATTCCCAAGGTCTTTGAGAGAGCCACACAGCTTCAGCAGCAGTCGCCTGACTCCTCAAAGACTGAGCATATTCTCTGGCCTAGCAATGACGAGTCGGAAACCAACAGTAACCCTCGGCCGATGTTGGTTCACTGCTCGGCAGGCTGCGGCCGCACGGGCACCTTTTGCACAGTGGATTCGGTTGTCGATATGCTCAAGCAGCAGATCCAGCGGTCTGTGCAACGCGCTAAAGAGCGTGTTGACCGGCTCAACCAGCCCAACGGGAGCACTGATGTATCCATGTCGGGTACCGACGACTATATGTCCAACAAGATCATCGGTGCCGACAATGGATCCACCTCTGCCTGGCTGGACGGCGATGCTGTCGACCTGGTGGCCGGTACTGTGGAAGACTTCCGCACCCAGCGGCTGAGTATGGTGCAGACTCTTAAGCAGTACGTTTTGTGCTACGAGACGATTGCCGAATGGATCTCCAAGTCTCAGGAGCGCCGGGGCATTACAGGGCGTCCCCCAGGTCGCGCCAGAAGCGAAAGCATGCGCATGACCTATGGAATATGACAGATGCCTTCTTTATGACAGCGCGTTCTTGCGTTTTTAGCATTCATCAACCTACATTCCTTTAATTTTTTTTATCATCATCTATCACCCCTCCCCTTTTACTACTTTACATTCACAACTTGTATTATTTACGACCCACTGTGGTTATTGGCATGGACGGGCTTATGTTCTGGTGCTCTGTCTCTCTTTTATTTTTGTTACATTTTCCTGTTTGGCGTTAAGATCAATGTGATCAAAGATTGGGCAACGGAACGGTGGGTTAGTCTCCGGCATGACATACCCGTTCGCATAACAGGCGTTTGATTTTACAGATACATGATTTTGCTTACATTTATATTTTAATCTTTATTGGGGTGCAAAAGCAATGAACGGATACAGGCAACATGGAAGCGGTAGAGATATTTAAATGAATGTCAAGAAATATGTACACTATCTATTAAGAGTTGTTATTCATTCGAATTGTGAGATGTGACTGTGACAGTCGCTGTGACGGGCTGAATGATGACTACAATCTACCATGCATCAAGACGCCATACCAAGATGGCAAAAAGCTTCAACAAAAAGCAAAGAGGCAAAAGTTGGCTATAATGCAAGCAATCAAGTTTTGAATGCCAAGGAGCAACCACACCTGTACAAGTAGACGTGATGCAGGCTCGCAGACGGTACGAAGCAATAGGTAGTAGACAGCTGCAGCCCGATGGCTGACCTGATGACGTGCGTGCAGGGGTGATACAGGCCGTGGGATGCAGTCGTGCTGCAGGCGGAGCTACGCAATAATACCGGCCGATGGACTGCATGTCCCGATTCCTGGTTATTTGCATATATATTCGGATAGGATCTTAACAAGATGCTTGTGACTTTCGGATATCGCATAAAGCTGACTAAACAGACATATCGTTTGCTCGGGTAGGATTCTCCCACCTTAGTACGATTGCAATACCGATATTGGAATTCAAACGCGCACCAGACGTATGCTTATTTATGTTGATACAACAAACGACTAGATTAGTGTCCCAGTCTTTATCCCTGCAACCCAGATCTTAGGTTGCCGTCTGTATCTTGCATCGTGCGTCTTCCCGTCGCTGTCAAGCCGTCTGTCTCCCTTCGGCGAGTCGTTTCTACTGTTCTCTCTTTTCTACATGCAGCAGCAGCTTCTTATTCAATAGGCCCGCCCTTTTGCATAATCTATCTCACTCTAATTACGTCTCCCTGTCAAGGGCCGGTCGTTGTCCTTGTCGTGTGTCTCTTTACCGGTTCTTCTCTTTCTCGTCGTCTCTGGCACTCTTTACACTCTATTGTTCACCCTCCCTTTACTCCCTACCATCCTCATCAGCTTTCATCAAAAGCTACAATGCATAACCTTGTTATGGAGTGTCTTGCAGTTGCGTGCCCGTCTCCCTGTCGTGCCCTGCCGTGCCCTGTGCCTCACTACGGCGTCATCAGTGGGATCTCAAGGTGGGAAATTGTGGACCGTGGTGGAGTTTGCAACCTGGAGTAAATGAGACCCTGTTTTTATGTCTCTCTTGTCTTACGTAGGCTGGTATCTATTAATTAGTGTAATATTTGTTTATTCAGTTTATTCGTCCATGTTTAATATCATTGTCCTCTTCTCTATCCCTTGCCATCGTGAGACAGCTCTGTTCTGGCATACAAAAGCCTATTGTTTGTTGATATATTCTTGAATACAATATTCCAGCAAGTCTTGATCTTCTAGTAAGCACTCTTGAGGACCATCGAATAGACTTGGCGATGGATCCAACTATCTACTATTGTCTTGCCAGTGTCTGGCTCGCCTGGGTGCACCCGGTCATCCACTATCTACGCTACCATGGCTGCATGCACTAAAAGCACACTATCGCTCAGCTATCGTTGCATCTCAAATGATCCCAGATTGGCAAGTGCTGGCCTTCCGGGGGGGTAATGAATCTGAGATACAGCGCACTATCTCACGCAGAAACCCACGTGTAGCCTGGCAACAAGCACCTGACAAGGCCAGGCCAGCCCCGCTAGCTTCCTTCTTCCTTCATCCCTCTTCCCTCTTCCCACTTCCCACGACTCCCCTCTGCTGCCCACCTTCCTTACTCCCTCCGCCGACCAATGCCCATCGCCTCGTTGCTTGTCTTGGCTTGCTTGTTTTGTCTCTTGCCTCGTTTGCTCGTTTGTCGGCCGTTCCTTCCATCACGCACTCTGGTACTATCTCCGTCCTATATCTATCCTCCGTGAGCTATTGTAGTTGTAAAACAAGAGGAAGGAACTGTATCGCCCTTTCCCTCCTCCCTAGTTTCCCCATTCTGATATCCTGATTATCGCCTGAGTATCCCTTCTAAGAAGGAGCACATCATCCTCTTTCCGTATGCTGTCAGCACGTCGTATTTTGCATACTGCCTGCCTGCCTGCCTCTCTATCATCTTACGTCTCTCCCTCCCTCCCGCATCTCTGCCCTTTTCCCGCCCTCCACTCTTGTGCCAAATTAGTTCTGCCTCACTTTTCCAACGATTTGCCGTTCACTTGTGCATCCGGCCTGTTCTTGTCTGCTTTTGTTTATTTGTTTGATTGATTGCTTGTTAATTTCGTTAATTTGAAGGCTCATCTAAAGACAAAGCTCTTTTTTTCCTACTCTTTCTCTACATTCTTCACGCTCTTCAATTTATTTCTGCTCCATCTGCTCCTTTGCGCCTTTGCTTCGCTGTGTCGCGGGTATTCCCCTTCCATTCCATTCCCAAAGCTCCCTCCATAGTGGGCCTTGTTGTTTACTTTGGGCTTGCCACCGTACGCTAGCTCGCTAACAATCTGTCTACCCAGCCTGAACTTTTGTTGTGTTTCACTCTGCTGGTCCTTTTTGACACTCATCTCCAAACTCAACGTCGACAGCTACGACTTTGACGACGACGACATCCTCGACTACAGACGACTGCAACCGAATCACTGGTCTTGTCTTGCAGCTAATGGATCCCGTGCGCTCTGATGCCATGCTCGCCTCTCGTTGATACTGATTTCGTTGACCAGATTGCTTGAAACGTGCGAGAAAACGAAGACAGGCGTAACGATCTGACGACACCATCTCGCGAGACTGTTTACGCTGTCCCACGAGACCTTTTCTACCTTGGACACCTCTGACATCAACAACAACCTCACCATGGACGAAAATAGCCGAGATCGGGGCGAGTCCTCGTCCGCACTCCCTTCTCCCACCGACACGCGCCCGCCCAGTCGTTTCGCTCCTCCTGCTACGCCTGCTCCTCCTGCTGCTGCCCGCGAAGGAGCTGAGACCCTGTCCGAGAGCTTCCAGTCTTCAGATACCATCCGTCGCCACCCAGAGACATACGGTAGGTCTCATGTTCCCATTTTCTTGGCTTTCCTGCTTTCCTTTGCCTTTCCTGTTCACTTTTCCACAAAAGGCAGATCTATCAAATCTTTCGGAGATGCTCTAGTCTGGATTATCTCCTTATCTCTAGCCTCCGACCCTACCTCCTACCTAATCTCTCATAGCCGGGACCTTTGACAATACGCACGCCATTTTTGCTACTCTAGCCATATTAGCCAAGCTAACTATTCAGGAACCATCACGTCCCAAGGTTCATCGCAATACTATGGCGAGAACACCAGCACCACATCCACGCCCATCCAAGAACGCAACCAATTACGACCTGGAAACACCCCAATTCTCTCTGCGACTCGCTCGCCTCTCCTTGGCCCGGACCGTGGCCGTTCACGACCTCGCAAGCCCCCAATGTCTCGACGCACCTCTAGCAACGTCAAGGCACCCCACCGCGGCGGTATCTACTCAGTCGACGACGCTCCAAACGAGGTCCAAGCTGACTTGGCCGAGGGCCAGACCATCTACGCACAGCCGGCCACCCTCCGGCGACGAGGCGGCGGTGGCGGTGCACCCCTAGCTCATCTTCACTCGAACCTCGACAATATTGAGCAAGACGATGAGGACGCCGTACCCCTAACTAGCGCAAGCGCAACTACCCCCAAAGCCACACCGTACAGCTTGGGACAGTCCGAAGGTAGCTTCTTTGACTCGACTGCTGCCGACCTTCTCGATAGTGATGCGGACGACGACGACGATGTGGCAACAAACATGGAGCGCAGCTTCATGATCGATCGCAACACCCTCGACGACGCCGATTTGGACAGACGGATTGGTGCAGACGGGGCCGATAGCGACCATCACCATGATGATGACGATGATGATGACGACGACGACGACTTGAGCGACGCAGAGAGTTTTACGCTCAAGGACCGTCAGCAGGCCATCAACGAGACACATCCGTTTGGTATCCGTCTTTGGAAGCCCGCTCTGTACAAGAAGGACCGTTCCGTGCAAAAGACGGCCGAGGGCGACATCCACTCCTCGCCCGGCGGCCATGTCAACAGCTGGCTTCTATTTTTCAACATTATGTGGACTCTATTGTTTGGCGTATGGCTGGCCTCGCTGGCTTTTGTCGGCGCTGTTGTCTGCTCCCTGTTCGCAGCTGTGCCCAGTGGTCGGGAGTATGGACGTGTTCTTTGGGGCCTTGCGGGCTACCTGCTGTATCCGTTTGGCAAGTTTGTGCGTCTCGAGCAGCAGGAGGCTTACCTGGACGAAGATCTCGGCGAGGGCCGCAGCATCAGCGAGTATGAGCAGTGGCAAAACGGTGACCTCGAGTACGGCCGTCTCTTCTTTGGCCCTGAGCGCGCGCACTCCATCGTCGACCGCTCTCGCCGCAGCCTCGACTCTGAGCCGGATGAGACCGATGCTCTGCTCCAGCACCGCTCGCCATCTTCCCGCCACAACCGGTACCGCGACGAGGGCGACGATGATGTCGACAACAACGATGAGAACACGGACAGCGATGCCGAGCTGCCACGCCTTAAGCGCCGCCTCTTTGGCCGTGGCCAGTGGAATGTCGGCCGTGTCATTTTCTTTTTGTTCTTCTATCTCTTGATCACACCCGCGCTCTTTATCGTGTCTGGTATCTGCTGGCTTCTGGTCTTTACCATCCCCATGGGCCGCGTTACCTTTTTGCTGTTTGACCACCTCCGCCGCCACCCGCTCGCGCTCTCCTTTGAATCTGATATCGCCTCAGCCCGCGCACCCGCCGCTCCCCAGTCGTCCATCATTGTGTGCACCTACCGTGCCGTGGGCTCCAAGTACTGGAAGTACACTGTCGACGGTACCAACATCTTCCTCATCAACCTCATGTCCGTTGTCATCTTTGTCATCTTTGACTGGCTCATCCTCGACTTATATCTCGAGATTGACAGCGTTGTTACGTCCCAGGCGTTCCTGTTTGTTGGTGGCTTGTTTTCTATTATTCCGCTGGCATACTTTATCGGCCAAGCAGTGGCTTCCATCTCGGCACAGTCGTCCATGGGTGTCGGTGCCGCCATCAACGCATTCTTCTCCACTATTGTTGAGGTCTTCTTGTACTGTGTCGCACTCAACCAGGGCAAGGCCCAGCTTGTCGAGGGTAGCATTGTCGGTAGTATTTTTGCCGGTGTCCTGTTTCTGCCCGGCCTGTCCATGTGCTTTGGTGCTATCAAGCGGAAGACGCAGCGTTTCAACGCCCGCTCGGCCGGCGTGACGTCGACTATGTTGCTGTTTGCCGTCATTGCTGCCTTTAGCCCGACCCTCTTCTACCAGATCTACGGTACACACGAGCTCAACTGTCTTGACTGCATCCAGGGTGGCAACGATAACCCCGATGACAGTGACGTATTCAGCGACTGCCGCCGGTGCTACTTCTCCCAGACCCCGCAGATCGATGACCGCTTCTACCTCGAGGCCGTGCGACCCTACTGCTACGTGGCAGCTACTCTGCTGTTCCTGTCCTACGCTATCGGTCTATGGTTTACCCTGCGTACCCACGCTGCCGTCATCTGGAACACCGAGTCTGACGAGAAGAGACACGACGACCAAAACACCGTGGCAGGCACAATTCCCCGCCAGGTAGCTGCCAATGCCGCTGCCGCCGCCGCTTCTGCCGCAGCAGCCAACAGCGCCACGGGCGGTACTAGTGTTGACGCTACCGGAGTTGACATTCGTGACTCCCACCTCTACCGCCGCATCCTTGGACAGTCACTCAAGCAGGTTGGGCTACAGCCTCGCCATGGTAGTGCTGCGAGCCGTGACGCCCCGTCTGGGTCTGTGGGCCTTAACGGTAGTGCCTGTGGTCCTACCTCTGCCCCCGCTTCTGGACAACAGACAAACCCATCCAAGTCGTCGGCAGGCGCAGGAGCTGCCGTGGCATCTGCTGATCCCAGCCGCCAGTCAGCCCGCTTCCCCGGTTTCACTGATGCTGAAACTACCAACCTGGTCCACCAAGTGGCTGAAATGGCAGCCACAGCAGCTACTATCGCAGCTCGTGATGTTCGTGCACCGCGTCATGGCTCAAACGCAGGCAATACCGTGACGACAGGATCTATTGGTGCTGGTCACAGCACTGTCGGAGGCAGTACTATGCGCACCAACACCCTACGCACAAACCCATTTGCAGAGCATTTCGAAGCTGGCGGTGGTTCTGCACCCGGTGGTGGCGGTGCCGATGCTGTTGGAGCACACGCGGCTGAGGCTGGTCATGGCGGCCACGATGCCCCCAACTGGAGCCGGCTCAAGTCGTCCATCATCCTCATGGGTGCCACATGTTTGTATGCCATCATTGCCGAAATCCTAGTAGACTCTGTTGATTTTGTTCTGGAGGGATTCCCGATTGATCAAAAGTTTTTGGGCATCACTCTATTTGCCCTGGTGCCCAACACGACCGAGTTCTTGGTGAGTTCTCTTCTACCAATGTCCCTCCCTTTTGTCACCTGTGAACTAACAATATAGAACGCCATCTCGTTTGCCATGAACGGCAACATTGCCCTCTCCATGGAGATTGGTTCGGCATATGCACTGCAAGTCTGCCTGCTACAGATCCCTGCACTGGTACTTTTCTCGGCATGGTTCCCACCCGCTGCATCGGCCGGTGTCGATGTCTCGCGCTACACCTTTTCGCTCCTGTTCCCGCAATGGGATATGGTGACTGTCATCTTGTGTGTGTTCCTGCTCAGCTACATGTACGGCGAGGGTAAGAGCAACTACTTCAAGGGCAGCATTCTTTTGATGAGCTACCTCGTTGTCGTTGTCGGCTACTACTTTAGCGGCTACACATACATGAACATGGATGTCGGCATGAACAGTGCGCGCCGTTTCGACAAAATGGGCCTGGACGGCGAGTACATGTCGTACAGCAAGTCGTTCAAGACCATTGGTCGCAGCCGCACTGGTGCCGCCTTTTAGTCGCCTGTCTTATTCTTCGTCTCGTTCCCTCGTTCTCCCTCTCCCGTTCCACCCTCCTCTCTACTTCTCTCTCTTCTGCATTTCGGTCATTGCAATTGGCTTCTGTTTGAGTTCTGTTTGAACCTGCTCGCCTTATTCCCCTTGTCCATATCTTGTCGTCTTTATTTTTTTTTTATTCGTCATGTTTTGCTTTTGTTTGTTGATCTGATTTGCATATCTGGTTGGGCTAGATATACCTTGTATTTTAAACTCATGTCAAATGGCCTTTCTTTCTGTCTTTCTGTCTTTCTCATTTATTCCTGTCTGTCATTTCTCATTGTTTGTGTCTTTCTACTCTTTCATTCTTGTCCATACTGCATCTTTGCCTACCAGCAACCCATCTTAATTCGTCGAGAGCTTGGTCTTTCCTACATTTACAATACACTATAAATTACAATATTCACTGTTCACTGCTACATATGCTATAGTGATAGATGTGAGAGAGCTGTATGAATAATCTAAATATTAAATAAAATACAAAATAAAAAAAGTAAATAAATAGTATAAAACGCCAGTCGCGCCTTCCTTGGATATAAATGTTTATCATCATCGTGCCTTCCCTAAATGTTAATGTTGACCAGTGCCCTGCTCCTCAAATTTCTTCCATTCTTCTATACCCCTCCGCATGCTCCCCCCCTACTTGGTCTCATTCAAATTCTTGGCGGCCTGCTTCAAAAAATCGCCAATCTTGTGATAGCACACACGGTTCGCCTTGGCATCCTGAACAGCCTCAAGAATGGCAGAGTCGTACGCCTGACCCGTGTGACTGTCTGTGGCAGGCACCTTTAGCAATTTGAGCGTTTGCTTCTCCTCGTCGGGCAGCGTGTGGTAGTAGGCCATGAAACTGTCAATGGCCTCGATCGTCGGTGTTGCGTGTGCAGACTGGTCCTCGAGCATGATGCGGCTCAACTTGTCCATCTGTTTAATAGTGTCGGGCCGCACGCCGCGCTTGAGCTTGCTCTGTTCGATCGTCATGGGCCGCAGCCGTTGTCCCAGCGGGTGGTTGAAGATCTGGCGCACGTCTTCCTCGGAGAACATATTCTTGGTCAGGGGGTTGCGCATGACGGCGCCGTTGACGGCGAGCGCGTCAGCTAGCTCGGCCATGTCCCAGGCATAGTTGTCGGAAGTGACCAGCAAATTCTCGGGCTTGATTGCTGACACATCGTCGAGCAGCATGGTCTTGTCGTTGGCATACGTTTTGCCAAAGTCAAGCATTTGGTGCTCGACGCGCATCATTGCCGTGCGGCCCAGATCCTCAAGCCCGTGGCCGGGCGGCATCATGGCATCAAGCAGTTCCTGGCGACGCCGCAGCCGCTCACGCACAATATCAATCGGCAGCCGCTTGATGTGAAACTGCCTGACCGCAGTAGGCGTTGTGCTGCTCGAAGTGCCCTGGCTCTGGCCGACGGAGATGGAACCGTTGGTAGCACCGGAGCTCTGGAAGGAAATTGACGATGACGAGTCTCGCATGCCCGGTAGATAACGACGCGTCTTTTCACTTCCCGTAGTGCTAGCTGCGTCGAGACGGTCGTCATAGTGCGCGGGTGCTATAGTTATATCAGAGTTGGTCAGAGCAGCTTCTTGCTCCAGCGTCCACTGTGCGACCTCGATAAAGTCCTGGATGACAAGATCCAAGCACTCCTGACGGTCGCCGTGGAGCTCACGCACAAGTTGACGCACAGGCCGCGGCTGTGCGGGGATAATGACCTCGCTAAGCCGGCCCTCCTTGATGTTGCGTGTGTCCTGAAAGATTTCTGCATTATCGACAATGCCGAGGTTCTTGAGAACGGTCATTTCACTCTCCAGCTCAGTGGCACGGGCTTGCAAGTCTTTGAATAGCTCAACAAGGTCTTCCTCGAGCAGGTTCTTTTCCTCGTCGTTTTTGGGCTCCGCAGGGAAGAACAGTGGCCGCTTTGTGCTGCGCAATTTCCCGGCGTTGAGTGCACCGGCAGCCATGGCGGCAATGGGGTCAAGCTGGCGTGTTCTAGTCGACAAGGAGATAGAACCGCTCTCGCTGGCAGTATTAGGCCCTGTCGTCGTCGTCGTCGTCGACGATGCTGTATCGTCACTGACAATACGATTGCGGGAGTTTGCACCCGTGAGTAGTGTGCGCAAAGGAAGGCGGTTCATGATGGAGTTTCCTATACTTGGCGATGTGGTGCTTGATGTAGATGCAGATGCGGTTGCAGCCGGGGAGTATGGGTCCGGGCGGTGTTTATACACAAAGTCGGTGGCTATAGAATGATGAGGATCTATCTGAATGATCTCGTCGGCCACACCCAAGGCCATTTCTATAGGGGAAAGGTTAGATATGAATACGATCACGACATGGTAAGGAGGCCAAGTAAGAGCCCAGGCAGATTCGTCAAGAAAAAAAGACGACAAAATAACGAAAAAAAGAGGCAGACTTACGGATGTCACCGACTTGTTCCCACTGACCGAGGATCAGTTCGAGGATCACAGTGTTGTTGGGGTATGTTTCCTGCTCGAGCATATCATACAGCTCGTTGATAAGTTGACGACTGGAGCTGATGGCCGCCGCCGTCTGTGTTGTGGTTGCCATGATGGTGGCAAGTCAAAGAGACAATTTGGCTTCTGGTGAGTTTAACCTTTTACTGATTTGTTGCCTTGTGGTTCCAGAGAAAGAGTACACAAAAATATTCAGAAAATAATTATGTTCAAGAGCAAATGTCAGATCTGCTAACTTCAAAATGATTTGTTAGATGGACACATCAAAGACATCAACAACAACGACACAGCAGACTTCCCCACAGTAGTGTTGGGAGGCGGCTTATGCCCACAAGGTTGCCGACTGGATCTATCTTGAACGTATGGAAGGCGTCAGGCAGATGGTAGATGGAAAATGAGATACTATGGTCTCACTCTGGCACTGTTCAGCCTTTCGCCTCGGAGTCTCCAGTCCTGTCTGCAGTCAAGCCATCAGCACGGACTCTTGCTGCCTGCCAAGGTCAAGCACGGCTGTTCGCCCTCTCCGTTGCATCCCAGTCTCTCTAGTTCCGGCCTCCCTATCTCTACCTGTCTCTGTTTTTCTGTCGTCTCTTCTTTTCTCTCGGTCAGGCATAGCATAGGACTCTATCCTATCGTTCTGGTCGGGTTGGTTGTCATGCCGTATCTTGCCGTGCTTACCCTTCTGTTTCGTCATTTCTAGCCAATATCTTCGAGTCTGCCCAGCCGCATATTTACTGGCTCTTCAAGATAGACACCGACGACCGCAAGACAAATCAAGTTTCCGGGGAGTTGAGTGAGTGAGACAGGCTGGTCCTCTATCCAGGTCAGCCCTGAGAGCAACCTCTATGCTTGGCTTATCAATAGCTCTACCGAGTACCAGAGGGGGACTGGAGGCTGGTTCGCCTTGCTCTCCTCGTGTCAACCTGATACTAAGCACACCCCCCCCCCCTCTCCTCTCTCAAGGCTTTTGCCGATAGCGTGGTGCACTAAACTATAATTGGCGGGGACGTCGCTCGGCTGGCCCCATTTGGACCATATTCTGCCCGTCCCGGGAGCTTAGTGCCTTGCACTGTGTGCTTTCTCCATACAGTATGCGATAATCAATATTCAGCGAGGCCGTTTTATTGATTTTCACCGTTTCGACTACCCCTGCAGAGGTACCGCCGCAAGATACAGAGACACACAGAAAGGAGAATCAAACGGTACTCCCTCTACATCAGCATCGACATGAACACCCCACCCCTCGCAGTCTTTCGGCCAGCTTGGCTCGTCTATTGTCTCCTCAAGCAATGCTATGCACCATCAAAGTGCGGCGAGTGCGGCTACCTCAGGCACATTCATAGAGACGAGATGATGGCTTGATCCATGATATGGAATATGAAGGATGGAACATGGAGGTTGGAAAGTAAAAAGAGAAACTAAGACTGTGCCAAAGACCTTGTCTGCCTTGAGTCCAAGCAGCTATTGGTTTTGCGTATCTGCGCAAAGCAAGCAGACCAGTCCTTGGTTCCGAGACGAGTCTTCTGTTGTCAGCAACTCATCTCCTTCCATTCCCCAGGGGCCATCCTACAAGATTGAAGGCGACGGTGACATACAGACCCATTCTCTGACGCACTCACGCACGGCCATCTCGCCTCGTCCGCTCTTGTCCTCGCTCCACTACCTCTGTCAACCTCTAACCTCTGCCAAATTTCCACGGCCGCTTCTCTGGGTAGTTGGTTCTACTATTATCTTTCTCCGAGATAGAATGAGCTGTTCTGTTGCCCTTTGCAAGGCATACACTATGTTCATAATCACCTACCTGGTACCCAATTCTTATACATGTGACCAGAGATTAGTACAGCTTCGGTAGGCACTTGTCGCCCATATATTCTACCACTCAATTTACACCCGACACTACCTAACCCCCGATGTGTTATTCATGTCTAACTCTCATCAGCAGCTGCAACATATCAGCATACAACCAAACATACTACTAGCATACAGACCACATCAACACCTTTTGACTTTGTCACTCTCTTTCTCTCTCCCCTACAGTCATTTGTTCTTTTATTATATTCCTTCTCCCTCTTCTCCTCGTTCTCCGTTCTATCTACAACATGTACAGCTTTATTTCCGCCTGAGCATTCTGCACTGTCTCATCTCCAAGTCAACAAAACATTCAAGCTCAAATTGCAGCATTAGCACCCGGTGACCGGCTGTATTGTAAACGCAATACTTGATCTTGGCCGCCGGGTACACACTCTAGCTCTAGAGACATCTTGAAGTACAATATACACAGCATCACAACATCAGACGCTCGCAAACACAAAGATCTACACATCATCCACAATGCCCATCACAATATCAAAGACATCCTCTGCAAAAGCGGCATGGCACAAACAACTGAATACGAGCAATCTCGGAGCCCAGTTTGAAGCAGGCACACTCACATTGTTTCCACAAGCCCAACTCAAGCTCACCACAGAGTACCTCAGTCGAAAGAAAGCACGCTCAAGACCTGAAGAGGCAGATAAGCTCCTCCACGAGCTCATTCAAGAGCATGTCAACGATCATCGTGGCAACCAGGAGGTGGCTACGCTAGCTTGCCTGCTTGAGTTTTCTCCCTTTGCTGCAGTACCAGCTCTTACCAACTTCCGCGGTGACTCACAGCGAGGCAGTATATCAACATACCTACGTCTGCTCATCGCTGCTCACAGCATACAGCCACGGTATGTCTCTGAACACGAGGCACAGGTGGCTACTGCGCTGCTGCACATCCGCATGAATCAGCCGGAGCCTTTAATGATCTTCCGCAGCCTGATCTCGTCTTTAGCCAAGATCAGGTCCTCTAATGTCCTTCCGGTCCCTTATATCAATGGACTGCTCACGTTCTTCCGCATCCCAGAGTCGTACCGACTATTCATTGCAAAGCTGGCTAGCCGTAACCAGTTTGCGAGTCTATATCGAGCCATGTCATGGATCAAGGACATTACTGCCAACCCGGAACAGTACCGGCTAGCCTATGAGGTGGTCCGGGTCCAGATCTCAGATATGATCATGTGGGCTGCATGGCAGCCGGACGAGGCCATGCTGCAGAAGTGGGAGGATTATAGGTTCAAGCCCGAGAATATCGCCTATCTGCAGCCCATCTTCCGCCTCGAAGGCCCCGATAGTACAGGCGCTGGCTACCCGACATTCAAAGACGCCGGCTCTGCCTGTTTTCGCACGATCAACCTAGACCCGCCAAACCTATATGGTATCAAATGTCTTTATGTGCTGCTGCTGCAAGCCATGAAAGCTGGAAACGGAGCTATTGATATCATGTGTCGCCTATGCCTCGGTGCACCAGCCACGCTCGAGTCCCTTAAGCTTGCCAATGACATTATCGGGATGCGTGATGAAAGCTGCTACAAAGCCTCGGCGCTGATCCTCAACGAGCTGACACCATCCGCAACACCGATTTCTCGGGCTCTGACACTCACCAGTGCCTTGCCCGTTATGCAACAGTACCCTGCAATGCGACAAATATTTGCTTCCCATGTCATCGACATTGTTGTGCCCTCGATGCTAGCAGTCCAAGAGGCATTCCGCATGAGCTTGAAGCGCACAAATAGGGACACCATGGGCGGTGTGATTATGGGGTACGCGCGTGCAATAAGAAACGCCACTTGGCTGCACGATCTTGTCACCTGGCCAGAGGATTTTCTCAGCAAACTCGACCGCATGCCTTCTGAAAAAGTTCACCGTGATGTCATGCAGCATCTGGAACGACCACACAGCGATCGCGTTGACATTGTCTTGAAAGACTACCTGGCTGCCACCATCGGAGGTACGGGCTCAGTAGAAGAGATTGCCTATCTCAAGGAAGCTCTTGATGCCGAACAGGAGTTTTTCCTACCCCATTTTGAGGTTGAGCGCGACCGCATCCTCGGAGCCATTAAGAAGCTCAACTATGTGACCGACATCAACTTTCTCCGTGCATGTCGCAGCCAAATCCTCAAGGAGGACCTAGTTTTACTCAAGGACCTGCTGCCTCTAATCGAGCGCGGCACAAGTATGTCATGCATTGACATGCTTCGCATTCTAGCCCGTCGTATTGAGCTGCCCATGCCCGTGAGCGAGGTGTGGCCGTCGCTGGCGCTCCTCATTATGGGTAGCCACAATACGACGTTCCTGAACTGGGCCTGCGACAACCTGCCGGTCACAGCCTGGTTTCGGTTTGTAACCGACATCATGATCGTATTCCAGATGCACCCCGGGCAGCTGGGTGCACTAGCCAATGTGGGCTTGACCGCAGAGCGCTTCAGCTGGTGGCAGCGACTCCAGACCGACTACCAACTCGGAGTCGAAGAGCTTGACCGTCGGTGGCGAAAGAAGAGCGGTGGCCTTGGTTCGATGCGATGGCTGTACCTACAGGAGATCCCTAATGTGCACGAGCTGCTTGACGTCACTACTGGCCGGAAGGAGCTCGGGTACAACAATCAGTGGCTACTTTCATTCTTTGAGCCTTCGCCCGAGTCACTCACAACCCTCTGCAACTGTATCGCAGCGCACAACAACAGCAGCCCCCATGCTCTACATGGCATCCGCTCCGTCCTCGAGCGCTACTACAGCGAAAACTTGTGGCCGGAAAGCGCATCACAGGCATACCTACTAGCGTGGACACAGTCGAAGGACTTGACAAACGAAGACAAGGAGACATTTAGCCTCTTGTCGGAGCTGATGAGAATCAAGCCGTCCATGAACCCCCACGGACTCGCCTTCATCAAAAACAAGATGCTCAAGGAATACGATTCCGTGATTGAGCTAGCACGCAATGTCGAGGCCATTCGTATTCAGTTGAGTCGCAAAGACAAGAACGGTACCGCCGAACTAGCACGGTCGCTGGGCATGGAGGGTATGCGGGCATACGTTGACCCCGATATTCCTGAACATCTAGCCGACGCGATCGAGTGTGTCGGGTACAAAGAGTACGAGCTGTGCTTCCCGCTGTCGCACATCAAGGGCCACGACCGAAAGGTCCGTGGCATCGGCAGCGATCTTTTCCCGATCCTGACGGTGCGTGTCACATTGGGTGGAAGTGAAAAAGAGCATGGCTTCTGTGTGCACCTGTCTCCCCATGAGACTGTGCATGATCCAGTGAAGGGGCTGCACCTAGTGCAGTCATCAGGATCAGGATCAGCGCCTGTTCATCAATACTGGCGCCCTCAGACCCGTGGTAAGCCTAAGAGCCGCATTTGCTCTGTCAGCTTCAACCTCTTCACCTACACACTGTCGCAGCGGCTGCACCGGCACTTTACAGATGAAAAATCACAAAGGCAGCCCGTAACGCTCAAATCTATTCACGACATTGTCAGTGACACGATTGGCCGGCCCGGCTCCGAGTGTACATCGTGTGGCGACTTGCTTACGAGCCTATGGAAGCCAACTGTGTGCAGCAAGCCTTCTTGCAGCATAGACCTGTCGCAGTCTAGTCTACTGGTGCAGGCATATGGTCTGCTTATTGATGGCCCTGTCCTAGACTTTCTTTTGGGCTGTGTTTATTCGGCAGCCCGGGACACCTCTGGCTTGCCGCTGCTGGGGAGTGATTGCCCGTACGACAAGACGAAGATGTGCACAGTGCTCGATACGTTCCCAGCGATGCCAGCCGATGATACGACGACCCCCTTTGACCTACTCAACAAGATCCGCACGGCGTCATCCATTTATGCGCGCGAGCGTGAGCAGATCCTGGCTTGGATGAGCAAGTGGTTCCGCGGTTGCATGTTGTCGGCACCGCCCGGAAAGCGACTGTCCATAATGTCGGACGTTGAGCAGTTCTTGCTATACAACTCAACGCCCGAGTGCGAGAAAGCCTTTTACGATACCGTCCAGGCTAGCACCAGCAGCAACTCGCGCTCCGCCACCAAGACAGGGGATGTTGTGTTCCATGGATCGCCGCCGGCACGCATGTGGAAGGTGCTGACTGAGGGGCTACGAAACATGTCCAACACTCGGTACATGGCACACGGAGCTGTCAACGGTCCGGGTATATACCTTGCCAACGAACCTGTGACGTCGTTCAACTACAGCGGCCAGTTCAATAACACATGGCAGAGGAGTGCGTACAAGGGCAAAAAGGTGCTTATGGGGTGCGAGCTACTGGAGCAGAACCCCAATGCACCGCTGCCTGCAGGAGCCAAAAAGCCACCAGCGGGAACACACATTGTGACGGACGAGTCACGCGTGCTCGTGCGGTATGTCTTTATCTGCCCACCGACATATGCGATGCCGGTCGCGCGGAACATTGATATGGCAATGCGCACCACCTTTAGCAGTTTGCGTGCCGGACCGAATGCGTAGCGCTGTTCTTTTTTCTTTCTCATCTCCCTCTATTTTTAAATGCATGTTTTTGTCATCATATCATGGCCGGCGATATACCCTTATGAAGTTTACCTTTGGATGTTTGTGTTTTATGAGTTGATAGGAAACTTTGGGGTTACAATTTAATGGTGTTCTGTTCTGTTCTATTTTATTTTATTTTATTATATTTGCTTTTCTTCTCTAATAGATCATCTTACAAACTTAAGGGATGGTATAACCAGATAAAGTGAGAATTTCTGACTAGCTATGAAAAAAAAGTACAATAATTACAGAGAAATAATGATACAAAATAAGAAAATATTGCAGATGTTTCAAACCTTTCTCTAAATAATCAATTCAATTAGAATAAATAATTGCATAGATATGCTTATATTCAAACACAGTTTTGAGAAGTATTGTTACGTTAAATAGTTCCTAATAATTAAAATTGAGGCCATTTACACAAACTGAGAAAGGAAAACAAAACCAGAACAAAACAAAACAACAAAACTGAACACAGTGAAGCCAACTAACCAAAGACAAACACTCACTTCCCATCCTTCATAAAGGGAAACACCTCGCACGGTACAAGGGCCTTGCGCACAGTCATGTCCCGTCGACCGTCACCGATACGCACAATACCCGGCGACACGACAATGTCGACCTTGACGTCCCGGCCACGATCACTGTCGCCGTCGCCGCTACCAGCACCCAGACAGTCGGCATACTCGGCACCGATCGTGACAATTTCGTTGGGCTTGGGAATCAGCAGCCAGATCTGGGCACGCTGCACACCGCACTCGAGACCAAGCTCGGCAGCGAGGTTAACAATTGTGGGAACGGCCTCGAGTGCGTCAGGGCGCGTGTTGTTGTTGGTGATGCGATCCAGCAGCTGGCGGATCTTGAAAATAACACTGTCGCAGTGTTGGCGGTAGAGCATGGCCACGCCGACGTCTACACCGTGGTTAATCCCGTTCGACGAGCTGATTGCGGTGCTGCTGCTTCCGATACTTGTGGTGCTCATAAAACTGCCAAAGGCGCGCCTCGGGGGAGGGACGGGCGGACCTGCACTGCCGCCACCCGGCTGGAAAGCCTGGTACTGGCCTGGCCACATGGGATTACTAGGGTCCAAGGTTTCATGTCTGTTCGAGTCCACATCTTCCGGAACAGTTGGCTGTAGGGGGTGCTGGGGCAGATGCTGATGGAGGCCTTGGTGCAGGTCCTGCTGTGAGTTGTTGGTGGGGTACTTGCTGTTACGGGAGGCCTTTTCGGGGTAGACGGCCGGTAGGAAGGACTGGAAGAGGGCAGACCGCATCTTGTTTGCATAAGGGTCGTGCGAGTACATGCCTAGCTCATCTCCGCGGTAAGGGTGCTGGTGGGAACCGCCTTCATAGAGGCGACTCCAAGAGCGGTGAATCTCGAGCAGCTGTCGCCGACCCTGGCTGTTATTTGTGTCGGAGCCCAGAAAGCCAAAGCCAAAAGGCGCCGAGAAAAAGGCTTCGATCAGGGCCTTCCACACAAGACTACGCAGAATGTACTGGATGTCGCGCGATCCGTGCCGTGCCACAAAACCTGTCGGATCGAGCTCAGCTGGAAGCTGGTGGATGCCGGTTGTGGCGCTGGCTGTATCTAAGGTGCCGCCTTCTAGGCCAGCTACCGTCTCGTCGGTCCCTGGCAGTGTCGGTACAGATGCAGTCCGTATTTGTAGGTTGTTGGGAACGGTAATGTTCTTAATGCGGTTGCGCAGATCGAGAAGTTTCATGCCGAGACCATGGTCGGTGGCCGGGCGGAAGTCGTCGGACTGCGAGATTAGGTCAGAGGCGAGCTCGCGCACCTTTGAATTGTAGACCTCAAGCTCGGCATCGTGCGAGTCGATAATCTCGTCAATGATGCGCTCATTCTCAGTGTGCTGCTGCTTTAGGGCCCTCTCGTGCTTCTCTTCTTGTGCGGCGAGCTGGACTTTTTGCTCGCCCTCAATCTGGGCCTTCTCCTGCTCATGCTTGCTCTCCAGCGCGGCCATGTCGATTTTGAGTTGAGCAATATGCTGGCGCAGCTGTGCCTGCTCATGGGCCTTTTCTATCTCGTGCTTGCGTGTGAGGCTGTTGATATCTCGCATGACCTTGCCCACGGCCTCTTTGCGCTTTGTATCTGCCTTGTCAAGATTCTCCTTTGCGAGATTGTACTTGCTGTGGTACTGATCTGCCTCATTCCTAGCAGCGGTTAAGCGCGAGTTTGCGTCTTTGATATCGGTTCGTAGAAGCTTGGCCTCGACTATGGCTCCGCTGTGCTCTCGCTGAATGCTATGTATTTTGCTAATCGCGGCATCTCGGTCCGCAAGAATGTTGGTGCAAAAGTTTACAACTTGTTCGATGATGTTTTGGTTGCGCTTAGGACCGGCACCGAAGTTCTTGAGAAAGCTGTACAGCTGGCGCAAGTCGTAGGCATGTGCTTCCTCTGATGCCTGAGCACGCATGAGCAATTGCCGCGCTTCCTGTTCCCAGTGGATTTGAGGATGCTGCTGTACTGTGATGTGTCCTGGGTGGCCGCCTTCGACAATATGCGGACGGAGGGCCAGGTTATTCGGACCGCCGCCGTTTCCCCCGCCACCGCCCCCTTCCCTGTTACCCGCGCAACCTCCTCCATTTCCGGCACCTCCAACACCTCCAGCACCAACAACCGCAACACCCCCACTGTCGTTACCGGGGCTCATATTGATTCCCATCGACCCGAGGAAACCAGTGACAAAGCTGCCAGGTGGGGCTTCCTGGGGTTCAAGCCCGGTTATGGGACCTGCTTTGCCATCATCGACTCCTCCGCCGCCACCCGCATGGGAGGTTTTTGAATTTGGCCGGAACTTCTTCATTGTTTTTGTTAATGTGATTTTTGTTGTGGATGCCGGTTACTTGGTTGCTCCTGCTTGTGCGTCTCCCCTAGCTGGGTAGCAACGAAAGACCACCCACTCGTGTAAAGACAGCCGATGGTTGTTTGGGATATAGTTGTTGATTCGATGAAGAAGAGAAAGAGGATGTATGAAGGCGTAGATGACTTTGCTGAGTGGGAGTTGTGTAGTATTGAAAATGAGATGCAAGATGTGAGCTCATTAGGAAAGGTGTGAGTCGACAATAACATCAGAGGTAAAGTCTGTAGAAACATTCAACAGTCAACAGTCTAGTCGCAAAAAGAAACGACATCAAAGAAGCCCAAGACGAATAGAACAGTATCGCCTTAGCCCCGTAATCGACAAGGTCCCATTCTATCCGGTGAAGACAACTTGACAACAAGTAACTTGAGTGATATGGCATGGATAATGTCAAATGAGCTTTGCTCACCACATGTGCCGCACTGTAGCCAGGCAGTCATCGCCTCTCAGGCCTTCTAGGAGCCCATTCAGCCTCCTGCGGGGTCGGTCAACGTTGGTAGGATCCCGCTTGGTGCGTGACCCTGGAACATAGAAAGACAGGCCTACCAGTGAGCCCTGTGGTCTGTAGTGACAATCCGTCCTCGTTAGTTCTCTGTAGTTTGCACTGCCCCCATCCATCAACCATCTGTGTAGGATTGTGTCTCGGAAAGCCAATAATTCAGTAAGTCAGAGAGCTATTTCACCCCGCAGACATCTAGCCCAATAATTTTCCGCTCCAATATTGTATGCAGGTAGGCCACACCCCCTCTGAGCTCGTTGCACCTCCAAGAATGCCTTGTATGCTAGACACATTCTGCACCTGGTGCGCAGCCTTGTCGTCGAAACGGACCCACTATATACAGTGCAATATTGGAAACGGTAAACAGTGTGTAAGTGAGGCTGGCTTTATTTGAACGCTAATGCGGGTAGGCCCATTTATTTACAAATGGACCCACATGGGCGTGCTGTTAGCCAAAGTACCTCACTTGCACGCTGTCAGCATGGCCCACCATCACATATCAGTACATCAGCACAGCACCATTAGCACCACCACCACCCCATGTCGATAAGCTCCGTTTCTGGGCTTCTCTCCTACCATGTAGGCGACTGGTCCTGGTAGTTCTATGAGAGGCGGAGCTTGATGTGATTGACTTTGCCCTTTTGGCAGGGAAAGGCTGTAGCTCTCGGCGGCCATCTCGACGAGCTAGACGCCTCGTCTCGTCGACCCGGACAGCGTCATCATGTCTTCTCTTGATATTTGCATCATCTCCTTGAACCTTTTCTCCTTCCTCTATTCACCTCAGAACTTTTTCCGTTTATTTTCTGCAGTCCGCCTCAACCTACTGTGAGTTTCTTCACCTCCATCAACTATCCATCAGACCTCACATATCATTGTCGACATCACAATGAACGTCGACGAGGTCGTGTCGCTGCCGGCACCGCACGCTCGTGTGGCTGCCCGTCGTGCCCGCATGCAGCAGGAAAGTAGAGACAACGCCGCCGCTGCTGCTGCCGCTTCCACCACCTCGGCTGGCGACTTGTCACCCAAGACAGCCGATGCGCCCTCCTTTCCCACAACCTCGTCCTCACCAAGATTCAGTGTAGGGCCTGCTCCAGTTTCAAGGCCTCCACCGATCCCGCGCGGCCTTGCTGGCGGTGACGATGACAACACCGCCCGTGTTGTGCTGGCCCTGGATTATGGTACCACCTTCACCGGTGTCGCATATGCGCAGTCTGTCGGCCGCACCATTGACCTCGACGATATCCATGTCGTGCAGAATTGGCCTGGTGCCTCGGAAGTCAAGGTCCCTTCGCTCATCTCCTACTCCAACTCCAAGATGCGCCTTGCTCAGTATGGCTATAGCATTGACGACGACTCCGAAGTTTTATCAAAGACAAAGCTCGAGCTCGAGGAGAGCACCGACCGCGGCGCTGAGCTCACTACATTCACACAAACCCTGCACGGCCTGGCATCTCTGCGGCTCAATGATGCCAATGCTATTGCCGGCCTCATTCCGCGTCACCTTTCCATGAACTCCGAGGACATTGTGCAGGACTACCTTGAGCGCATCGCCGATGTCACCTACGATGACATGGTCAACACTCTTGGCCGCGCCGTGCCTGAGCAGATCCCCATTGACATAGTCATCACACATCCGGCCAAGTGGTCCGAGTCTGCGATGAACAAGACATACCGCGCCGCTATGGCAGCCTTTTCCGACCGCTTCCCCACCATTCGCAACGTCTCGTTTGTTTCGGAGCCCGAGGCATGTGCGCACTACACCATGCGCGCGGCACAAAAGGTCGACCACGGCCGTTTCCGCAAGGGTGATTGCTTCATTGTTGTCGATGCTGGTGGTGGCACAGTCGATCTGGCGTCATTCCAGATTACGGAGATTGATTCTGCCCGTAACCGGCTGAAGATGAAATCTGTCGGCCACATTTCCGGTATGTGGCATATAGCTGGGACGGGTTGATGCTGTATATCTGTCATGCAAGAATTGCTAACAACTAGGCTTCCCATGTGGTTCGACCTATGTCGACGAGGGCTTCATTCAAGTGCTAAAAAAACGCCTGGATCCCAAAGACAGCCAGAAGATTGTCGACGCTGGGCCATACGGCGACGGTGGCCACTTCATATGGACCAAGGAGGGCATGCAGGTCTTCAAAGCTTTCTTGCCAGTCAAGCACGCCTTCACCGGCGATGATACAAACCTTGTCGAGGCTATCCCACTGCCACGAAACCTTGACATCCAGGATCGTGCCGACCGCGGTATTCACGACGGCAATCTGGAGCTCAAGGCTGATGATATCCGCGAGATGTTTAGCTACTCGGTCAACAAGACACTCACCCTCATCGGTGCCCAGATCAGCTCGCTTGACAATGCCACACCTCGGTGCAGAGTCAAGAGCATCTTCCTGTCTGGTGGTTTTGCCAAGAGTGACTACCTCTTCTCGCGGGTCTCTGACTTTGTTGGCCAGCAGAACATTTCTGTCGAGAAGGGCCTGGACTGGTAAGTTAATATCTCGAAATCTCCTTGTAAGATTACAAACTGACAAAACAGCTGGTGTGCCGTGTCTAAGGGCGCAGTCATGAAGGGCCTCGGCCTGCTCACCGAGAAGCCACACGCCATTGCCCGCAGCCCATGCTTCTACGGCGTCAAGACACGTCAGCACTTTTCCAACTGGCGTAACTCGGGCGACAATGTCGAGGTCGACGCGCTCGGTGTCCGCTGGGCTACTGACCAGATCAAGTGGTTTGTCAAAAAGGACGACGCCATCCTGCACGGCCAGGACCGTGTGTCGTCATACAAGTGCCATTGGCTGCTCCAGCCAAAAGACTTTGAGACTCCGGCCTCGCCCTTTCACTTTTCATCTCGCAAGCGCAACAGCACGCAGAACAAGAGTGACCTGCCACCCCCTGTCTATCGTGACATTGTCTTTATCATCTCCAGTGAGAACGATGCACCAACTCGGTACAAGGAGCTCAACATGGGTATGTTCTCTCTCTTACCCTCTCCCTCTCCTTTCTTGCCCCCAGGATGACTGCTAACTTAACAGACGCTGCAAAGATTACTGTACTTCATTGCGATATGCGCAAGGTCCCCCAAAGCAACATGGAGCGGAACAAGGAGAAGAACATCAAGTGCTCGGTCCAGGTCGAGGTCCGTGTCAGTACCACCGAGGTCACGGTGACTGTGTCAAGCGGTTCAGCAATCGTGACGGGCCCAGAAAAGTTCCCCTTGAGCTTCTCGCCTTCAAAGTCTGCCTGAGTTGTCTTTTTTGCTTCTTGTTTGGCCAATCGTGTTGTTTTCTTTTGCTTGAATTTCTGGTGTTTGTATCGGTAATCTGCTAAGATAGCTGTGGCATTCGATGCCTATTTTTTGTTTACATTATTGAACTTTTTTCCTCTCTTGGATATCATTATTATTGCCCCAGTGTTGTTGCCGTTGTTGTAATTATCGTGCCTTCCTCATCAAGATCCGCTCCTTCCATATATTACAAATGCCGTGAAATGCTTCGTCGCACTTGCCTCCACTGATCTTCATTGCTCCATCGCGACTTCCTCTCTAACTCCGTTCTCGTTCCCGTATCGTTCGGACTTGTCATTCTCATCCGATCGGTGGTCGTCACCGAGAATCGCCAGATAATAATCAGTCCGCATAGATTACTGCGCCGTATGGGAGAGTATCTAGGTGTGCCGTAGTGTTGGTCGCGCATACATCCTTATGCCTTGGCTGCCCGAGACACGTTCTAGAATCGATCTTTTTTGCCTAATCGGGTGATAACGACTAACAGCATGTACCCCGGCTTTGGGCGGCCAGCCAGTCGATTTGCCCCGATAAGCTGCCAAACTGGGGTCCCGGTCCTTTGTATATTTATGGCAGCGCAATCAGGAAAGAGCCACTGGCAGCGCTCCGAAAGTCGGGTTTGCTAAAGGGAAGCGAAGGGAAGGAGCAATGGGCCGTGTCCTTGTGTCCTAGTATCTCCGCACCTTTCATGACTTACGAGTTCCTGTTTTGTAAATATTGCTTCTATCTCTTGGTCGCTCCTTCCCTTCTGCCGTTCGAGTCATCGATCGTATCATCCGTTGTCGCTTCGTGTGCTTTGGTTTCCAATCTTTTTTTAGGAGAGGTCCTTTGCGCCTTCCTGTCACACTGAACTGAGAATAGCACAACCAGACTGTAAATAAGAGATAAAACTGTTAAGATAATAACTGCTTTTTCACTGTCTCGATCGTGCCTGCCGAATTGCTTAATCCTTAGTGGTGGCCAAGTCCGTATTGGTGGATGCTGTTACTAATTCTCCAACCAGCCCATGCCTGCCCCAGCCTATCAGGCAGGGGCTTTCTACGGCTTCTCCAACGCTCCTTCTCTGATGGAGCCCTATGGTGCCTTCAATGTGGACCAAGTGGCCTGTGCCTTCCGATAAAGTCGAGGTTTGGAGGCGACACCAATGACTAAATTGATTCCTCGCTATCCTGGTTCTTGGTAGTCTTTAGTTTCCCATGGACTTATGACCTCAAACATCAACCTTACTCCTACATCACGACATTTACGCTCCGCCGCGAATTTGACGTTTTTATCACCCCTCCCGACTCTCTGCACTCGAGGTATTGACAGCCCTCTTACAGGTCTCACAACGCACCCCCTCACTGTCCTCACGGCTTCATCCTGCCCTGCGCCGGCTACGCACGGCATTTACGTTGCTGCATCTTGTCGCGACTCACCATTGAACTACACACCGGTTGAAGTACGATGGCTGCTACCGTCTTGCCTTGAACGCAATCAGTTGTTTTACTCTCGCAAACAAATTACTCCCTATCCTTGACCGCTACTTGTTTGAAATTGAATACTCAACGACAGCTTTGATTGCAACCGATTTGCGCCGCACAGCAGTCTCTACAAGACTTCTCATCAATCCTCGTCAAATCTTATATACGTTCTTCGATTCTCATTTAAAGTCACGCAAATACATACTCCGACAAAATGGAGACAGTCACAAAGAAGCCCGCAGGCCGCGCCACAGCCAATACCACAGGCAGAACCCGCGCCTATTACGGATACTCGCGCAACGGATGCTCCAGATGCAAACAGCAACGGGTAAGAACT
Source organism: Ophiostoma novo-ulmi subsp. americana (assembly GCA_029298975.1). NCBI lineage: Eukaryota > Fungi > Ascomycota > Sordariomycetes > Ophiostomatales > Ophiostomataceae > Ophiostoma > Ophiostoma novo-ulmi. The sequence goes on along the minus strand of JANSMA010000003.1, from coordinate 1,536,473 downwards.
TAAATTCCATGCATATGCCAAGGGCTGTTGCCAAATACTAACGTTCACTCACCAAATAGGTACGCTGTAATGAACAGCACCCCGAATGTGACCGCTGCGTGCGTGTCGGTGTCACTTGCCCCGGCTACGAGCAAAAGCTACGTTGGTCGGCAAAGCACGAGGTTTTCAGACCGGAACAGATTGGCCAGAAGAAGCAAGTTCGGCGAAAGGCAGCACAGACACAGTCGCAAACACCATCACAAGCACAATCACAGGCTCCTTCAGAAACTTCAGATCCACCACTGCCAAGTGTGACTGCACAACCCCGTGCGCCGTCACGGCCAAAAGACAAGCAGGGCAGCTCGCCTCGGTCCATTCCCAGCCCAACATCTTCAGATGGCATTCAACAGCAACCACTACCCTCTCCCGTGGGCACAGCAACAACATATACATCGCCGACAACACAACTCACTCCCCAGCAAAGCAGTCCAGAGCCAGAAATCGTACTACAGCAGAGTACAAGCCCTGCTGAAAACGACCCGCTCAACGTGCCCAAGAACCCGGCTTGGTTCAACCTGTTTGATCAGATTGTGCCTCCAGTCTCCGCAGACATGCCCGACATGTTTATGGGTATGAACAACTCTTTCATGACCACACAGAAGATGCTGGACAGCGTCAACATGTTTAGTGGAAGCATGATGGCTTCTGCCGGGCTGGATGCAGGGTGGAATGATGGAATGGCTGGTAGTCTAGGCATGGGAATTCCGCCTATGATGCCGACTACCACTAGCGCTGCTGACATCGGGCTATCGTTACCAGACCAGACTGACGACATCGAGTTTATCAACAGAGCCGGCCAGTTTCAACCACCCCAGGGCAATGATATCGACATGCTATTCAGAGGCAGATGGGGCTTGCGTCATCAACCTTATTCGAGCCCGTCTCTCACCTCGACTCTGAGCCCGCCATATGCAACAACATCGACAGATAACGAGACGGATGAGGACGTCAGTACAGCAATCCTGAGCGCCGGCAAAGTGCATTCCACAGATGTTGTGGTGTCTGCGTCAAAGTCCCGCCAACAAATGCATGCAGCAAACCAACAAAGCGCTCCACAGATCCACGGCACCATGAACGACTTCAGCACCGTGTTTGTCGAGTTTTACTTCAAGGTCACCGCACAAGTGTACTCTTGCTACGACAGCCGCATGAACCCGTTCAGAACTGCTGTCACAAAGACATGGAGCTCCTCTAGGGTGATCTACTGTACTTTACAGAGTATGGCTGCGGCGTCTCTCGTGCGTGACTTCCCAGAGGTGGCACCCATCGGTCGTCAGCTCCGCCAAGAGGCTGCTGAGCTTCTGTCCAAGACGAAGAACTGGGACAACAACTCCATGCTTGCTATTCTCATGCTCGGAGGCACTTCTAGCTGGCACAACCCTAAAGATTTAGGTCTCCCCTTCTTCAACCAAATTGCACACTGTCTTACCGCAGCACCGGCAACGATCTTTGGCAAAGATGGTGACCGCAGCTACCGCTTCTTCCGGGAGTCTATGCTCTACTGGGAGATGCTATTGGCATTTGTGACAGACAACGACACCATCTCGACCGTCCCGGATGAGAGATATGACACCCAGTCGAAGAGAGCCATGGGGCCTGAGGAGATCCGTATCCCCCACCCTTGGACTGGTTTCTGTGCAGAGACACAGCTGGTCGTGCTCAAGGTTGGGCGTCTTATCAGACGGCAGCGCAAATTTGGCTATTCGCACCGCTTCGCGTCCATGGCGGCTATTAGTCAACTGGAAGCCGACATGGCGACAGCAAGAGAGCTTGAAGAGCGCTTGGTTACGATCAAGCACCCCACAGAGGCCTCTGTTAAGGACACTGAGGACCGCAACACCCCTGTGTGGCACCTGCTTACGCTAGCAGAAATTATCCGTGACGCGGGCCTTGTGCAGCTGTACCATGTCTTCCCTGACCTTCTTACAGCACGGCTTAAGCGCGAGCGGGCCGCAGAGAGTAATGATTACTCGCACATTGGCGCATCCTTTGGCGACGACATGACGTCATCAGGGGAGCCGCAGATCACTCAAGCGGACCGCAGCAAGTGGCTTACGTCATTTACTCTAAAGTGCCTGGATATGATGAAATCGCTACCTATCGAGTCAGGTACGCGCGACTTTCAACCGTTCCTACTTGTCACTCTATGCAGTGGGCTACGCATAAATAAGCAGCGCCGAGCCACCGGGACTGCCCGCACTGGCACTGGTGCTGGTGCTGGCGCAGGCGCAGGCAGCAGTAGTGCAACAGGTATGGGTAGCAATCTCCCACTGCATGCACTCCTGAACCTAGACATGGAGACTGTGGAGGTGACCCGTGCTCGCGGGTTTATGCAGAGCCGGCTAACAGCATTCCTGCATGCTCTGCCGCCCAAGCCTATCATGCGGTGCCTGGACATTGTCAAGGAGACATGGGCACAGATGGACAAGCAGGTGGAGACACGCGTGCAGCAAGGAGTTAGCTGGATGGGTGCCGAGGACGAGGCAGATGTGTACTGGATGGATGTGATGATCCAGAATGGCTGGGAGACGATCATGGCCTAGACATTGTGCATTATGGATGATGGATGAAGAACACGACGAGAACACGACCAGCACACACGATCAAATGGTCAAGTGATGATGTATGATTTGTTTACCGCGATTATTGATTATTTTGGATGTGATTTGGATTTGTTTGGTTCTGGGTACTTTTCTTGAGATTGTTTGGATCTGCCTGGGATTTTGGATAGTTTGGAGGTGTCTACTTGAGGGCATCTGGATCATGGATGAAGGATATGAACAGTGTTACATGGGCCATCTACGCCTTATTTATATTCAAGTTTTGGACATTACTGTTATCATCTTGTGATTTATTGTTCTGCTTTCGTCTGCTTTGTTCTACTTCTCCGCCCGTCTCCTTTTCCACATCTTTACTTGATGGTTGGTTGGAGATTTATCGGTATCTATCTCGATTTATACGCAAGATGGACTCTCACGTTGTTGTTCTTACTAATCCAATGTGGTTTCTTCCTTATTTGGAAGTTTGGTCGAAAACAGCATCACAACTCGATGACAAGGCCCGACTACTGCACACGCATGAGTTCACACGACACGAGACTACTGATCAATTCTCCGGCTGTTATTTCCTCAACGGGCCATATATACGGCAGATAAAGACCGTGACTCGACGACAGTGAAGTACAGAGCTACAAGGGCCGTCAGTTGGTGGGCAAAAAGAGGTGAGCCGGGGAAGAGATGGCGCTAAACTACAAGAGGAAATATTACCCGGCAGAACTTGGCGACCCGGACATCGGGTGAGGCCTGGACTAACGATATCTTTAATCTTTATCGTCGAGGTCAATTCCAGCCAATCATGGGACGTCATTATCGACTGAAAACGCAGCAGAGCTCAGCAAAGCTCTTACACGACAGTATCTGTATCTGTGAATCAGGGTATCTATGTACCAGTATCACTGTATCAGTGGCGTGGAAGTCTTATCTTTTATCGCGGCCCTACGAGACTGGTCAGTTGCGAACGACAAGCAAATGAGGGGAAGTACAGCACACCGATACCACCAGTACTACCAAATACTACCGGAATCTCTGAGCAAAGTACATTTAAAATTGGTGAATCAAAAGGGTAATAAACGGAGACTCTGGCTGCGATGCTCGGCCTCTTGAAGATCTTGAAGAAAGCTACAAGATATCTCGGGGTTGCATTGGACAGCAGAGGGCAGAGGATTAGCTCTTTCAGACTAGTACAGCCGAAGCAACGACGTCCACGAGGGTCCAGTCGTTATCAGTCGCAAAGAATCAGTCGTTGAGAGACAACTGATAAGGCAACATATGAATGATTTTGGGCCAACAAGGGGGGGGGAGGTAAGTAGACACGATGGGCAAAAAAGAGCAAAAAAGAACGGCAAGAGTTAAAGAGATAATCAGCAAATCAGCAAACCAAGCCACAACCCAGAAAAAGAAATGCAACTAGAATGCAGCTAGAATGCAATTCCTCAAAACGTCAAGTCTTTACGTCTCGGACCTAAGCTTACCCAGACAACCTGATCAAAGGCCAGTACAACTAGTGGGAAACGGGAGAAAGAGGAAGAAAGAGACGGCGACTTGGGAGAGCTCCAATCTTGTGGGTATTGACTGGATTGATCGAGCTATCAGTAGTATCGTTTAACTTATCCAGACTTGATACCAAAGTTGGCTGATAGCTATCTATTATAAAAGGACACGCCCGGTATCTTTTTAGGTTTTGATCGCATTTGTATTGCCATTTGTATTGCCTTTCTTCCTCTTCCCTTCTCCTCATCCTTTTCTCATCCATCTTCATCCACACACACACACACATACACATACGCAATGGCACCGCCGCACCCCTTTGACCCTCTCTCGCCCGCCGAGATTGAGGCTGCTGTTGCCCTCGTCAAGAAGGCTCACGGCGACAGCCTTCTTTTCCATGTTGTGACTGCACAGGAGCCGCGCAAGGCTGCCATGACGGCATGGCTTGCGGCACCGGCAGTTGCCCCCCGGCCGGCTCGTGTCGCCGAGGTTGTGGTCATCTCCAGCCCCTCTGGCACCGTCTACGACGGCCTTGTTAGCCTGGATGAGAACAAGATTCTCAGCTGGGAGCAGCTTGAGGGCGAGCAGCCTATTGTGAGTTCTAGTTCATTTTCTTACTCCAAAACCCACACTATATCAAATCAGCGCATACTAACCAGCTAGATCCTTATGGAGGAGCTGCAGCACGTTGAGGAGATCGTCCGCAAGGATCCCGCAGTCATCGAGCAGTGTGTGCTGTCCGGCATCCCGGCCGAGGATATGCACAAGGTGTACTGCGACCCCTGGACGATTGGCTATGACGAGCGCTTCGGCAACAAGGTCCGCCTCCAGCAGGCGCTGATGTACTACCGCCCCGACATTGACAACACCCAGTACCAGTACCCTCTGGATTTCTGCCCCATCTACGACGGAAACAAGGACGCGATCATTGCCATTGACATTCCCAAGCAGCGCCGGCCACTCCAGCTGTACGCTCCGCTCGACTACCACCATGTTGCCCAGTACAAGCGCGGCGGCTACCGCAAGGACCTGAAGCCGATCAACATCACACAGCCCGAGGGTGTTTCGTTCAACATTGACGGAAACGTTGTGTCGTGGCAGAACTTCAAGTTCCACCTGGGCTTCAACTACCGCGAGGGTCTGGTGTTCAACAACATCTCGTTTAACGACCAGGGCAAGGAGCGCGATCTGTTCTACCGCATGTCGCTGGTGGAGATGGTTGTGCCCTACGGCAACCCCGAGCACCCTCACCAGCGCAAGCACGCGTTTGATCTGGGCGAGTACGGTGCCGGCTACATGGCCAACAGTCTGTCGCTGGGCTGCGACTGCAAGGGCAGCATTTCGTACATTGACGCGGCCATGCCGACGCGCGTCGGCGGTGTGCGCACGATCAAGAACGCCATCTGCATCCACGAGGAGGATGATGGCATCCTGTTCAAGCACACCGACTTCCGCGATGACTCGACCATTGTCACGCGCGCGCGCAAGCTGATTGTGCAGTCCATCTTCACGGCGGCCAACTACGAGTACGCCGTGCAGTGGATCTTCCACCAGGACGGTACTATTGAGCCCAACATCCGCCTCACTGGTATCCTCAACACCTATGTGATGACCCCTGGCGAGGAGACGCACGGCTGGGGCACTCAGGTGTACCCCGGTGTTAATGCCCACAACCACCAGCACCTGTTCTGCATGCGCATCAACCCCAACCTGGACGGTGGCCACAAGAACTCGGTATTCCTGTCGGATGCCGTTGCATCTGAGGAGCCCGTGGGCAGCGCCGGCAACTACTACGGCAACGGTTTCTACGCCAAGCGCACACGGCTGGAGACGACAGGCGAGGGTGCGACCGACTACGACTGGACGACCATGCGCACGTGGGACATGGTCAACGAGAGCAAGATCCACCCGTACAGCGGCAAGGCTGCGTCGTACAAGATTGTGAGCCGCGAGGTGCCGCAGCTGCTGCCCAAGGAGGGCTCATTGGTGTGGAAGCGCGCGGCGTTTGCCCGCCACACTATGCACGTCACCGCGTACGCCGACGACCAGCTGTACCCTGCTGGCCGCCACGTTCCCCAGACGTCGGGCGAGCCTAGCAAGGGTCTTCCCGAGTGGATTGGCGACGGCAAGGACTCGATTGTCAACACGGACATTGTTCTGTGGCACACTTTTGGTCTGACGCACTTCCCAGCACCCGAGGACTACCCGGTGATGCCCGCTGAGCCGATGATGCTGCTGCTGCGCCCGCGCCACTTCTTCCTGAGCAACCCGGTGATGGATGTGCCGCCATCGTACTCGATCACGCCCAGCCAGGTGCTGGCCAAGAAGGATGTGTACGATGCGACGGACAAGATGAGCAAGCTGGTTGTCAGCAACAGCAGCTCGTGCTGCTCCAAGTTATAAAAGGGTAGTAAATCTGTTTTTACGATTGTGTTTTGGACTGTTTTAGATGCAAGTAATGCAGCATTTGGTTTAATTTGAGTATATAATTATTGAGCAACAAATGAAGTATAATTAAAATATAAAATATATATTTAATATAAATAAGTGAATAAGGAAATAAAGGGAAAAAACGAAAATAATATCTTTGGTATTGATTTAAATCAAATATTATATAAGCAACAAAACTTGACAGCAGACTGGCGACAATGACGTTGTCGTGATCGGAGTCGTTTTCGTGCAGTGGTCACGATGTCTTTGAATTATCAATATTCTACTTGAGGGCGTGTAAAAGACAAGGCTGAAGCAATATATGTACAGTTGTTAGGCTTATTATTGACTTATCCTTGGCCCTGTTGACCTTGATTTCTAGCGACTGGGCAGACAGCCGGATTTGTACTGAGTAGCAAAGCACGGTACACTTGCCGTTTTTATATTTCAACTAATATACTACTTTCTCACTGTAGTGTTGAGGCAAAACTGTCCGGCTGACTGCCTGGGCCAGATTCAATAATACCACCCCGTCGCCTGTTTGGGTCGATGGCAATCTATTGAATAGATATATGTAGCTTCGGCTATTTTATCCAGTAGAAAGCTGGAGGCTCTGCAGTGGCCAGTTCTTCTACTTGATGACGACACAGTCCGTTTCCTATCTGCTACCGTTTCAACCCAAGCAAGTGTATCGACGGAGCATTTGATCATATCATTACAGTATAATTGCATATTACTCTCCTAAGCATGAACATCAGTAATCAGACATGTTATTGCTAGCCCTCCGTGTTGTGGCAGCCTTTGACTGGATGTTGTACGAGCTGCAGAGTGAAAGAACAATGCATGCTTAATGCGAAAAGACATAAAATACGAGAAACCAAGAGAGCTCATTCAATTGTTGTTTAAATTCAAACATCCACAAGGATATCAACGAGAGGAGATGTACGAGGGGACATGAGAGATGCCAGACTGCGTGATATGGAGACATATGACCTCCCTGTGGCTCGGTGAAGAGTGCCGTTGGATAGAATAGACACAAGGCAGATGCAGAAGCGGGGAGTAGTAAATGCGCTTCCAAGCCTACTGTCTGCTTTAGATGGTCTCTGTTTCTATCTTTCCTGCCAACATCGGTGGACATCGCCGAGCTGGCCTCTCTTTTGATAGGCATTCTACAGCGAGGCGTGTGATGAGTGAACGGCGGCTACGACCCAAGCTCTGTTTCTCCGTCTTACTCAAAGCTGATTCTGTACTACCCTGTATCTAAAGTATATTATCTTAATAAACTTACAGTAATATTCTCAAGTATTCCGTGTTTACTCCGCTTGGATGTGACAGCGGAAACTGAGTTGTGTAAGTCGGGTGTAAGTGGGCCTAAACAGACATGGCCGCTCACACTGTGTATCACCTCCACACCGTTTTCACATAATTTCCACGCACGGTATAGACCCACACAGTACGGTACACCACCGACGTCCCAGTTCGGAAACTGCGCCTACAAGACCCCTGTCGGGTCTTAAGTACACGCCCTCGGCATGGGATGTCAAAGTATCTTTTTGAGTTCTCGACTAAGCCTTCTGAGATGTTTATGATTTAATACTCTCTGATCTCTATCAATGCATGTCTTGGTTCCAGTAGCAAATAGCAATCAGGGCGAAGTTCAGACGAGCGGGGAGGACCGAATAGGACAGAGGAAAGCCAAGAGGAAAAAGAAGGAGCGAGTGGCCTGGAGAGCACATGGTAGGCGACAACTGCAGTGGGTGTATCAGAGTAGACCATCTGTAAGGCTTACTAGACCATAGACAAGCCCGTGTGCAGAGAGTATGTCGGCCCTTTGAAGAGTGGCTGGAGTCGAGGCCCAAGCTAGCTCCTGATTACCTCTTGCATTACACTTGATTGCACTTGCCGTCTCTGAGCTGTCGTTGATTTACATTGTGAATCTTGACTCTCGATTTTGGACTCTTACCATCCACTACACTGTTCGACAGTTCGACGGTTCGACGGTTCGACGGTTCAATCTTCAGATCAAGACTACCAGTCAACTACCGCCAAGATGATAAAACGATTTTTCTCAACCAACAAGAACCCCAACTCAAAGAGCAACACAGCAGTTGCCCGGCCCGGTCGTCCCAGCTCGCCGCCGCCAAACATCTACGCCGGCTACTTCGACGGCAATGCCGGCGCCAGCAACTATTTTGCCAACACTGCAGCCCCCCCACAGAACGGCAACGGTCCCAATGGCTACAATGGCGGCTATGCGCCAACGGGATACTTGAATGGAAACGGCGTCACAGCCAACAACGAAGGCAGCCCCGCCCACCACTACAACAGCAGTGCCAGCTCCGCCAACGGCAGCCTCAACCACTCGTACATGTCGAGCAGTTACCTCAACTCGGTGCCTGCGTCGAGTGTCAACGGAAGCGACAATACCAGCCTGCACGGAGGCAGCACGCTCGGCCACGGCAGTGGTGTGAGTGATGCGGGCCACAAGAACATCCCGCTGCCGCCAGCGGCCCCCATCATGAATCCAAGCGGCCCTGCAAACGGCCAGCAATACCCTCCACAAGGCGGCCCAGGCATGAACAGCTACCACACAGGCTACGGCCCGACAGGCTCTAGTCCCTATCCACCGCGTCAGCCATCTGTCAACTATCAGCAGCAGCAGCAGCAGCATCAGGCACTACCGAACCGCGGTCGGAGGCCCGTGCACCCAGCTTCGGCCGGTCTGCAAGCTGTGCCTGAACAGCGCGCACCTATTTCTACCCTGCCGCCACAGCAAGTACAGAACACGCTGAACCCAAATCAACGTCCTGTTCACGTCAAGGTCTCGGCCGCCGACATCCGCGAGACGACGTACATGCTGCGGCAGCTGTATAAGATGGAGTTGCAGATCTACAGCGAACGATATGCTGTCGACAGGACACGGCCCCAGGAACTGCGGCGCGAAGAGATGCGGCGCAAGGTCGACCTTTTGCGCGAGGAGATTGAGGACATTATCAACACATGGAGCATTACTGACGCAGCGGGCTGGACGAGCGAGGAGCTGCAGCATGTGCAGTACAGTCTTAAGGTAGTGAGCAACCTGCGCACAATGGGGGCAGAGGTTGAGAAGTAGGAGTTGGATTAGTTGGTCGTTTTTTCTTCTTTTTTTTTCTTTTTTTTTTCTTCTTTTTTTTCTTCTGATTTGTTTGTAATTTTTATCGATTCTATAGGGCTTGTTCGATACTGTTTCACAAATTCCTGGTGTTTTTTTTATATATCTGGCTGCTGTAGCTATATTCCACTGAATGAAGCTGGATTCTGACGCAAATAGCGGATTTAGTGGATGCACCTACGCTATCACTGTACTTCTGTAAGATATTTACAGTGGTCGCAGCATGTAAATTGAAACTAATAATGCTATGCGACGCGGTCCACAATTATTTGCGATAAGATAAGGCCCATTAAAACTTTTGGCGGTCAACAGCGGCAGAACATCTTTTCTACCATACTACTGTCTCGACTTTGTCGCTGCAAATTTGCTTCACCAATTGCTAGAGCATCACCACTTGCCCACACAGCAAACAGCGTCATTACACCCACCACTGCCAAAATGTACGCACGCTGGGTCCCGCCAAAGAAAAATGCCGCCAGTGCACCCCCTGCCCGACCGGCTGAGCCAGCACACTCCCAGATTCCGTCTCGACCTCCTCCTCCCTCGCACTACCCTCAGCAATCATACGCACCGCAGTCAGTACACCCGAGTCGCCAGGCCTACGTTCCCGTGGTAGCAGAACCAGTACCAGCACCAGCACCAGCACCAGTACGGCAGCAGGCACTTCCAACGCCACCCCCTCAAAAGCGAAAGATTGTCTTTGACGACGCAGAAGCCGTGCCGGTGGCTGCAGCCAAGCCCGTCTTACTCTACGATGACAACGACACAAGCAGAGCCGCCAAGAGACAAAAGTCGGACAAGCCAGCTGAGACAGAACCAGCACAGCCGCCAAAGGAGAAGAAGAAGCGCAAGAGACTGAGAAAGTCCAAGAAGCGCGGCGGTGACAGCAGTGACGACGAGGATGAGAAGGAGAACAAGGTAGAGGAGAAGGAGGAGAAGACGGAGAAGACGGAGAAGAAGCCCGAGAAGACAACGGATACGAAGGAGGAGACAAAGGAAATGAAGCAAGACAAGGCTATCCCAGAAAATACAGAGGAACCCGACAAGATGGACGTCGACGAACCTACACCAGTCGCCGAGACCACTGAGAAGAAACCTCGCAAGGAAAAGAAGAAAAAGGCCGCCGCCGAGGCTGAAGCCGAGGTCGAGACCGAGGAGCTGTCGTTCCGCCACAAGGCCCTGCTCGAGAAAAAGGAAAAGTCGATGCGCAAAGCCCAGGAGCGTGCCGAGGCCACGCGCAAAGAAGCTGTCGCCGCCGGTCTCGACCCGGATACAGTCGCTGAAGAAGCTGCTGCTGCTGCTCTGCTCGCCGAGTCCCAGCTGCACGGTCTTGAGCCGCTACCCCAGCCTGCCCCCATTGCCGAGGGCCTGGCCAAGCTCGCCTACGAAACCCTGCCGCCGTGGCTTGCCGACCCGATCCGCGTGGCCTCGACTACGCGCAAGCCGTTTGCCGAGCTCGGTGTGAGCCCCGCGTACGGCATCGACGAGCGCGCCGAAAAGGTGCTGAAGGAGGAGCGCGGATGGACTGACGCGTTTGCCGTGCAGACGGCCGTTGTTCCATTCCTGCTGCCTGCGCGCAAGCGTGGTCACAGCGAGCAGGGCCGCGGCGATCTGGTCATCTCCGCGGCCACCGGTTCCGGCAAGACGCTGGCCTATGTGCTGCCGCTGATGCGTGACATTAGCCGCACGCGCGGGGTGCGCCGGCTACGGGCCATCATTGTCGTGCCCACGCGTGAGCTGGTGCAGCAGGTCCAGGATGTCTGCGAGACCTGTGCCAAGGCGTTTATTGCGTCCAGCGGTGACAGCCACCGCAAGATCAAGATTGGTGTCGCCATGGGCAGTCAGTCGTTCAAGAAGGAGCAGGCCATGCTGATGGAGGACGAGCAGGTCTACGATCCGCTCGCGTTTGCCGAATTTGTGGCTGAAAAGCAGGGTTGGCCTTATAAGGGCGCGAGCGAGACCAGCACCCTCGGCGACGCTCTGCCCAACCCCCAAAAGTTTCCTCTTCCCAAACACACAGTCGAGCCGGTATCAAGTGTCGACGTCCTCATCAGCACACCAGGTCGTCTTGTCGAGCATATCAGCGCGACACCCGGATTCACGCTCGACTTTGTGCGCTGGCTCGTGGTCGACGAGGCTGACAAGCTGCTCGGCCAGAGCTACCAGCAGTGGATCGAAATCGTCATGGGCAAGCTGCACTCTTCCTCCTCGTCGCCGGTCCTAGGAGCGCGCGATTTTGCCGACTCGAGCGACAGCGGTGTGCGCAAGGTCGTGCTGAGTGCTACCATGACGCGCGATCTGAGTTTGCTCGGCAGCCTGAAGCTGCACCGGCCTACACACATCATCCTAGAGGGCGGTACCGGCAGCGCTGGTGGCGCCTCGGACAATGCCGAGTACGTCCTGCCTGAACTGCTGCGCGAGTCGGCCATCAAGGTGCGCGATGAGTCGCAGAAGCCGCTGTACCTGGTTGACCTGCTGCGGAGTGCCCTGCTGGAGGATGCCAAGCCTGTTGTTGACAAGAGCGATGACAAGAGCGATGGCGAGAATGGCAGCTCGAGTGACAGTGAGAGTAGTGACAACGACAGCAGCGACAACGAGAGCGATAGTGAAGACTCGAGCAATTCAGACTCCGAGTCGGACTCTGACAGCGATTCGAGCTCCGACTCTGATAGTGACTCTGACAGCGACAGCTCCAGCGACGACTCCTCTGTTGCTTCTGCAAAGACTATGCCAACCAAGCCCAAGACCAAGCTCGCAGCCTTCTCCAGCACTGTCCTCATCTTTACAAAGTCCAACGAAAACGCTCTCCGTCTGTCGCGTCTGCTGGCCCTGCTCGCACCCGACATGGCCTCGCTTGTCGGCACCATTACGTCGACAACGCGCACCTCGGAACGCCGCAAGACGCTGCGCCGCTTTGAGGCCGACAGCCCCAAGAGACTGCGGATCCTGGTGGCCACCGATCTGGCTGCGCGCGGTATCGATCTGCCGTCACTTGACCATGTCGTCAACTACGACATGCCACCGAGTGTGGAGTTCTATGTGCACCGTGTCGGTCGTACAGCCCGTGCAGGCCGTGCCGGCCACGCGTGGACCTTGTACACGAAGAAGGAGGCTGGTTGGTTCTGGCCCGAGGTAGCCGGCGTCAAGTCAGCCAAGACCAAGACCGCAGCAACGATTTCTCTAGACAAGTCTGCCACAGTCAAGCGCGCACACAAGGTTGCCAAGGCCATTGTGGGCGGCAACGGCGTCAAGAAGGTGGACGACGACAAGGAGGACCGTCCCTGGTTCAGCGAGGAGCGGCTGGCGGTGTACGACACGGCCCTGGAGCAGCTCGGCCGGGAAGCCGCCGAGGCACGGAGGAAGTAGTTGCCTCTTTGTTTTTGTTTTTGTTTGTATTTTTACTATATTCTTGTCTATCATAGAGAGTACTGCATATACTGGCGTTGTCATTCAAATTAAAAGCATCCATTCTGTAAAAATATCTCATTATATCTTATGACATCTTATAAATAATAACTCGCAATCTCTAGAAAGGGTATTGTAATGCGTAATATACATTAAATGTACTTGTAACAAAACAGGGAAAGCAAACACCATTAATTCACCTGAAACGCCTCGAGGAATGTCGGGTAGCCCATGTTGTCCATACTCGGGACCTCAGACTCCCAGTTCCACATGTTGAACATGGCCTGCTCGCCACCGTCGGCCGTGTCCATGCCTAGGTTGAGGCCCATATTCATATTCGGCATACCGCCGACGTTGTTGAGCACGTCCATGTTCATGTTGACGTTATTGACACTGTTGACATTATTCATATTCATACCGTCGTTAATGTTGTTGTTGTTGTTGTTGTTAATCATGTTGCTGCCCATGCCGCTCATATCACCCATGGCATTCATGTTGGTCATATTGTTCATGTCCATGCTGACGGCCGTGTTTGGTATGTTGTTTCCGGAGATGCCTGACATGTTTGCATCGTACATTGGAATGGTCCGCTGCTGATAGTATCCCGGCGGTACCATGCCGTGCTGAATGCCCACCGATATGTTTTGCGTATTGGGGTCACTACTACCGCCGCTCTGCTCACTCTGCGCACTATCGACGGTCGGCATGCTCTGCACTGGTGTATTAGGTAAGCTCTGCACATTGAGGACAGGTGCCGGCGCAGAGGCAGACATGGTAACAGGCACAGATGTAAGAGGCGAGTCGGGTGTAGATACAGGAGCCGACGACCGGCCTAGGGGCTGTGTAGACATGGGCGACGTGATGCCTGTATTGGCCGGAGTCGGGGTCGGTTCGGATGCTGGTGGCGGATTTGTTTGTGGCTCGTGCCGGTTGCGAGCCTGCTGCCGTGCCATGGGGTAAACACCCAGCGGATTGAGAATATACTCGAGAGAGAACTGCGGCGCCTCGGTGGGCGCAGGTGCTGGCTCACCCGCTGCAGCAGCTGCTTCTGCTGCCGCCGAGTCTCGCGCTTCCTCTTCCAGCTGCTCAAACCGCTTGAGGGCCTGCTTGGCCGACTCGTAGTAAAGATCGGCTTTGATATAGCAGCGCAAAAAGTCGAGTATCGTCAAATTGCTTTCGAGAAGGCGGCGGTGGATGGGCAGGACAGGAACCGTTTGAGGATCAACGAGTGGGCCGATCAGATTGGTATTGATCTTATCGGTGACGCTCTTGTCGGCACCCTCTCGGACCTTCTTTTGCTGCAGCAACTGCTCCCGTTGCCTCGAGCACAGAGACTGCCACGAGATCATTGTCATGACCATGACACTACTGCACACCTGCGCGTGCATTGCATAAGGTGTATCAACAAGACTCAGTCGGTCAGTCTGCCACACTTCTTCCAACAGCGAAGCGATCCTGACGGCCTTGGTACTGCACATGCGGTGACACTCTACAAGGAAATCGAGCGGCGCATTATTCCGGATCCATTGGGTTGCGTGGTGTGGGAACACGAGGTTAGCGACACCCACTCTGTACAAGTCATTGAAAGTCTGGGCCAGTAAAATGTGCACGCCAAAGTACAGGCCGAGGCGACCCGATCCGCCCGAAACTGACCAGCCCGACCACCGAAAGATTGCCGTGTTCTCTGGGGTCATGCGCAGCTCGTCGGGAACTGAGGCCTCAAGGGCACGAAGTTCCTTGTCCAGGCACAGGAAGCGGCTCTTGCACGGGTCTTTTGACCAGGGGATGTCGCCCTTGAGATGCTTTACATACTTTAGTATTTTGGCACGAATGGCCATGGCACGGATGTAAAAGGCACGCAGATCGAGGTTGGCCGCTCCAATTCCCGCAGGAACAACAGAATTGCCGCTGTTGGCTTCTATATCGGCAGCGATAAATGGCAGCAGCTTGCCGAGCTGCAACATTTCAGTGATACATGGCTTGCCGCGGACAAACAGATCCTCGGTACAGGGCAGCTGCACCTGGATGTCAGCCGGGTTGACGAACCGCAGCTGGTCGATACCGCACTCCATAAATGCGTCCTGCAAGTAGCAGCACCAGACCAGGCGGCGCCGGCTCTCTTTGACGGCCCAAGGAAGACTGCCCGTGTTTTCGGTCGTGTTGTTATTGCTGTTGTTCTCGTCCCTGGATTCACTCGACCGCGGCGGCGGGTTACAGTCGTACTCAAGGTTGAGCTGCAGAAGCTGAATATGCCGAGCAACAAGACCAGAGAGCATAAAGGCCTTGGCATACTCACCAGACCGCAGGTAGTATTCGTGAAGCAGCATCTCGGTCATGAGCGATTCGACATCGGGTGTGCCGATATGTTGAAAGATACGCATCATGGCTGTGGCGGCCCATCCTTGGCCAGCTTCAAAAAAGCGATATTCTGCCGTGCCGCTAGGGATCACGGACCCGGTCGTCTCGGACGCATAGACAAAAGGTGCAGCAAGGGCACAAATGGCGTGCACAAGACCGTAGCTGTCGTAGTACAAAGTCTGCTGATCGCGCAGACGCTCGTGGAACGTGGGCATGTGGAGGAAGCCGAGGCAGCGCAGCGGATGGATACGTGCAAAGTAGCTATCTATGAGACTGCGTAGGCGGTCCATGCTGGGTAGACTCGCGGCCACCAGCCATCGGGGTACGGGTGTAGGAGCAGGAACAGGAACCGCAACCGCAACCGCAGCCGGGGTAGTAGCCGGCGGTGCAGAGTTGACCGCAGAGGGCGATGCTGTCGTCTGTGCTTGTGCAGTGTGTGCCTGTGAAATGTGTGTGCTTGGAGGGGCTTGTGCAATCTGAGAAGTAGTGACCGGAGGAGGCTGTTGGATGTGTGGAATCTGTGGAGGGGGAGTATTATGGGTTGGAGGAGGGTGTGTCGAATGCGGGTGTAGAGGAAAGGATGGAATGGGGGTGTTGGCCGTGTATGCCGGCATTGGGAGCTGCTCAAGCTTGACGGAGGGTGAGGCGAGGGCATCTAGACGGGACGGAGGTGTGTAACTCGGATGGGGTTGTGCGAACCGGTCTGGGTAAGTTCCATGTGGTACAGGCTGTCCGGGCGGTACAGGTTGTACGGGGTGTGCGGGCTGCCCGTGTGGGCTGGGCTGTCCGTGCGAACCGTGAGGTCCGGTGTGAGGTCCGGGAAATGCGCCGGGATGAGGTCCGTGCATCCCGGGTGGTGGTGTAGAATGGGGTGGAGGCGGCCCGGGCTGTGGTATTGAGTACCCCGGATGTGTTCTAACTGGATATGCCTCTACCGACGCAACCGGCTCCGAGTAGTCGGCCCCGGTGGCAGCAATCTCGGCGTTGACCGTGTGGGCATCCCGCCGGCCGCCCTCGTAGACGCACTCTACATTGCGCCGGGAGCAGCGAGTGCATGTGGCACCGCCGGAGCACTTGGCCTTGGCGCGCTTACAGGCAGTGCACGAGCGTAGGATACGACGACGTTGTAGACCAGCCTGGGTGGTAGTCGCAGATGCAGTGGCAGGAGCGGCTGTGGTAGCCGAGGCTGTGGCATGAGCATGAGCTCGACGGCCGACACCCGACCCCGAGGCGGAAGTCGCACTTGTGTCCACATAGCTACAAGGGGTGCCAAACTTGGCGCAATTGACGCACGTGACGGGCCTCCGGTCGCATTTGATCTGATTGTTTATTAGATATTGAAAATATATAGGATGTCGAATAAATAAGGAAGGGGCGATGCATACCTTGCGCCTTCTGCAAATGATGCAACTGACAGACTCCATTTGCAAGAGCCACAAAAAAGGCAGTAGCGAATGCACGTGGGTTGGCAGTCGCGCTTTCCCGTTTTCCGTCTTTTCGTTGCAAACCGTCGACCCCGACTTCCGAACGAGGTTCAGCGACGGGACGACATGCGGTGCGAGATGCTAAAGGTGCTCGGAACAAGCAAAAGGATATCGCGACGAAAGACGGAAGACGATAGACGAGTGCGATGGATGCCGAAATTGGGGAAAGAAAAGGAGTTGGTGCTGCAGGAGAAATGGAGACACGAGGCTTGGGCTTCTAGGCTTGGACTGGGACAAGGACTGGAGACACGGAGATATGATAAGAGGAAATAGTTGGAGAGGGAGTGGGGACGCTGTATGCTGTGTAATTACTTTGTATCTTATTACAGTGTCGCAGTGGGCGTGCTGATATCGTTAGGCTAATGTGCTTTCTTTTCTTTTGATATTTGCCCGAATTGGTGGAGAGGTCGAGATCAACCCGGGCGAAGCTTGCATAGTTGTTGATGAGCTGAGGCAGGTAAGATTTAAGAGTTGAGTTTGTGAAGATTTGTTAATAAGAGTTAGCACGCGATCGGTAACGAGGCTGTCGTCATGTTGATTGAGGCAGAGGAAATGAATACGAGAGCCTGGATGGCGGCGTCAAACAGAGCGAGACACAGTCGAGACGTCACATTGGAGGAGCTGAGTGAGGCTAAAGTTGAAAAAGGAACAGGTAGGCAAAAATGGCAATACGACAGGCATTAGCAAGCGATAACGACGATACGAGATGCCACAAAGAAGTACGAAGTAGGAGAGTGCTGACGTAGGCGTGTGGATGGCAGAAGGTGACGGGACAGGCAAGATCGGCATGTCTTACTTTGGAATTAGTTTCCTTAGTGTTGAGTTAAGGTATTGTAGTTTGCAATAGTCGAACAAGAGGAGACAAAGTGCACATGCAACACGCCACCAAAACTTGTACAAGTCTAGGTCGGCAGAGGCAGGCTGTATCCGACAAGCTGGTTCAAACAGAGTGTCTCATTCTTTGTTGTTCTTGGGCCCGGGAAGCTGCATGCTGGCGGAAGTCGGCGCGGGACTGGTCCATCGTGTACACAATAAGCTTAAGCCGGTAAGAGTTTGTGGAGAGCGAGATCCTTTGCGGTATTCTGGGGTTGAATCTCTCGACGTTGAGATGTTGGCATCGACACATCGACACATCAACATGGTCTATGTTGAAATTTGAAGCCATTGCACGATCGCAAACCATAACGACATGGGGACCGGAGTCCAGCAAAAGGACGATACAGGGAGCGAGACATCTCGGCCAACGGTGGTGTATGCATATAACGTATTTTTGTAGCACAAAGAAACCCGACTAGAAGCAGTCTATAGCCCGGATTTTGACGATCAACGGAAAAAAGGACAGCATGGCATGTTGGTATAAAGACAACGGGGAGTAGACGATGCGATGAGTGAGTTATCACCACAAAGGTCTAGACAGACATCTACACGCATCTACCATGAAGCTCGCTCTCATTCTCTTCTCAGCCTTGGCGACGGCCTTTCGCGTCTACGACAATACGGCCTATACCAACACTTCCATCGGCTTTGGATCATCTAGCATCAACTGGATACCCAACTATGTATGCACGCCGCTGCTTGCTGGCGGCTCTCTGCCCTCGGCCGATGCCTGGAAGGCCGTAGTCAAGCAGTGGGTGGTCTACCCGGGCTACCCCCTCGTGCTCGACTGCGAGCAGCTGTACTTGAACGAAGCGTCCACGGCTGACCAATATCTCGAGTGGCTCGCCACCCTCCAGACCTGGGCCGCCGACGTGATTCCAGCCGGGTCCGTCATTGGCTGGTACGGCCTTGTGGCCAACACCAACACGGCGCTCTACGGACACCTGCGCACACTGGTGGCCAACCACACGCCGACGGCCTTTTTCCCCTCGGCCTATACGTTTTCATACTCGTTCAGCACGTGGAAGGCTACGTTGACCAAGTCGCTGGCCAAAGCAGCGGCCGTTAACAGTTCCATCCCAGTCATCCCGTATACGTGGCCGCAATACCACGGAAACTATTCGTTTTTCCCTGTGGACCTATGGAGTGACGAACTCGCGTATCTCAAGAGCCAAAAGTCGGCGCTGGCCGGCTTCGTCATCTGGGGCGGCAAGAACCATGCGGTGTGCAATGATGCATGCCAGGCGACAGCCGGCCGGCAGCCCTGGCTAGCCGCCACAAGAACATACCTAGCATCGCTCTATGGACTGTACACTGGAGTTGCCGAGGTTTCCGATGGACAGGTATTCAAAGGGCTGTAGAGGGTAGAGATGAGACCGAGTTGGATGCAGAAAGACGAGATGACGAGATGACGAGCTTGAGAAGAGAGGGGAGAAATGATACGATGCGAGGTGTGCAAATAAAGTCGAAAAAGGATAGATATATACGGACTACGGATGTCGATAAAGTATTCATTATAATAAATAGAAAGTCTATCAAAACGTCTATCTATTAAAGTCTATACTTAATTCAATGGAGCCGCTAAGATCAGGGCTACGCGGAGGTCAAGAAGAGGGCATCGGATGTCGGTCACCATCGTGACGAGTAGCGGCGATTAGCCGTTTAATGTTTTACTCCATACTGCTTGTATTGAAGTATTAATTACACAAAGCTAGTAGACTTAGAGTCTGGGGTGGAAGTAGCAGAGCAGGCTAGAGCTGTAATATGCTCGAGCTAGTTTTGACATATCAGCCCATGTCTGTGTGTAAGTGGTGTCTCGGCAGGTCGGCTAAAAATCACTAGCAATTTCAACGTCAACGTCAACATCAACATCAACAGACAGCAGATAACATTATCAAATTAACAATCTAAATCAACATCAAAGAGGTGAAACTATATGGGATATCAAGTATGCAAGCTCGCTAGATCAATCACATCAAAAAACACCCATGGTATCTCCCTCCAATCTCATCTTGTCCCGTCTTCTACTGCGGTAGTCTCCTTGCATTTACACTTTGCCCTCGATCTTCTCCAAAGGCACCACCGGCTCGTGATCGCTACCATCCTTGTCTAGCTTGTCTACCTCAGCCAGCGCCTGGTCGTCAATAGAAGCACGCACTGCTAGCACGCTAGGAAGGGCTAGAAGCACACTGCCTGCGGACATGCCCCAGTTCATGTAAAACTGCGACCGCGGGTTCGTGCCCTCGGCATTGATCCGCCAAGCCATGGCACCACCACCAGGCTTCAGTGCAGCATATGTACCGACAATCACAGCATTGACCGTCGGGCTGTGCGACTGTGCTCCAATCATCCAGTAGATGAACGACTGGAACAGGGCATCGTAAGCGCCGTAGAAAAAGTACAGCAGCATAGGGCCCGCTGCCAGCTTGCTCTGCTTGTAGTCAATGTCCTGTTTGAGCCCGTGTGCCAGCCGGTCGTCGGCCCACACCTGGAACTTGTAGCCCGCACCCCAGACCGACATGCCTGTCACAAACAAAATGCCCCAGCCGATGAGTGCGCGACGCGGACGGCCACCGAGTAGAGCCCAGTCCAGAATAGCACCCATGCCAATACCGCCAAACATCTGTGCCATCCAGTACAGCGCGCCGTTGAGCGACCGCGAACGCAGGTTGAACGTCGTGCCGTTGACATTGTTCTGCTGATACGAGTAGAAAATGTTGGCTGTGTAGAACATGGGGTACAGGCATGCAACGCGCCAGTCGGCCACAATGCGCAGAGTCTGCTTGGCAGACGTGGCAAGGTGTGCCAGAGTCACCGTCTTGGCACTCTCTGCCACGCGCGTGCCGTTGTACTTGCTGGACAGCGACTCGGCAGACACCACAAACACGGACAGCAGCCAGCCAAACAGCATAATAACCACATACGCAACATAGGTCGAGTCTGTGACCGTGCTTTTCACCGAGTGATAGTTGAGCCCGAAACTGGCAAGCGAGCCAACAGCACCGCCAAGGTTGAAGATCACCCAGAACAGGCCAATGGCGCGGCCACGCGTGCGGTCGTCGGTGTACGTCACCATGATCGTGCCCTGTGCCACCCAGAAAAAGGCAGCTCCCAGACCGAGCAGAGCACCGGCAGCAATGACAAACGTGCCGTTACCCGTGCGGTTGTAGTTGAGCAGGGCACCGGCATACAGAGCATATGTCCATCCACCAATGAGTAGGGACACGCGCGGACCGAGGTATTTGTAAAAGGCACCGACAAGAATCAGCGCTGCGGCAGCCGTTGCGGCGTGCGTTGCAACGTTGGAGTTGGCCGCCACGGTGCTGTTGACCTGGCCAGATCCACCCATGCCGGTCAGGGCATTGTACATGCCCGGGTTGCAGAACGAGATGACGGAGATGAGCACGATCTGGAACCACGGGTCATGTTGAATGCGCGCCACGAGGCCGCGCTGAGTGACTTTGGACATTGTATATGAGGATATGAGTATGAGTATATGGGTATCTGATGTTGAGGAGTGGGAATGCAAAAGAGAAGATGGAGATTGATCGTCAGATTTGCAGCTATCAGCTATCTACCAGCTATCACTCGCTGGGCTTCCCTTCACGACAAGCGTCAATGCATTCATTATATATCGACCAACACAGACCCCTGACAAGAGGATGCGTGATGCGATACCACAATGATGTGATCGCGAGCGAGATGAGAGACGAGATGAGCTGGTGAGAATGTGAGCTCAAGGTGACAGCGGGTAGCTAACCGGCGGCCGACACCAGACGAGGACCCTAGATCCCCGGAAATGAGACGAAAGTACTTGTCGGCAGATGGCAGTTGACGTCCGATGGTGGTGCAAGCAAAAGTACAGACGACACGCGACGTCAAGAGTCAAAGTACGGAAAGACTCACAGGGAAAAGAGTAAAAAGTCGAAATTTTGGTGAAGAATGGAGAACAAAGAGAGAGAGAAGAGAATTGCAACTAACGGCGGGCTACGGCGCACCATGCTGCTTAGCGCCCATTGTTAGCGGGTTCTCACTGTAGCCCAGTTTTCTTATTTCTTTTCCGCTTTTATTTTGTGCTGTTAATTTTACTATTAATTTCACTACCATTTTTAATGGGTTTTCTCGTCACATCTTGGCTATCTCTTATCCACGCGGAGCGGGAGGCGGAAGGCGGCCCCTGCGACATCCGGTGTTAGTGCCATTCTGTTTCTCCTGTTTCCTCCTAGTCGGGCGCTCTTGCCGCTTTTTCGTTTCCCTATTGCCCATACGGTGATATTTTGATATTCTACTGATCGCTCCTTCCCTAATTTCTAGTCTACGGAGTACTAAGATTCTGCCATGTTTGGTATTACTCCGTAGTAAACCAGCCCGAGTTCCGGCTGCAACGTCCAGAGTCTGTCCAGCAGGCCTCGAGTAGTTGGGCGATGGGGCGATTAGGCGATCAGCCGAGTGCAAGAGTAAATACGCTTGTTTCCTTAGCTGGTTCTTTAGCAAGCCGAACTTTGCCATAGTCTGGCAACAAGGTTCGGACAGTCGACGCCCTCCTGCTCCTTCCTTTTTCTCCAACTGCAGTTCTTTTCTGCATCCTGGCCCCCTGTTCCTTCCCTACAAATTACGTCCATACGTTCCTTCCTTCCTTGCAGTTGCTTCCCAGCTGTACCCCCTGTACCCCCTGTTCCCAATAACACGCTCACCACACATCCTTCCCAATCAACCTCAGCCGCGGCTTGCCGTCTTCCGTGCGCCATCTCTCCGTCATCCCATACAGACGTTATGCACGAGTAAGCTGTCCGTCACGCTGCAGGTCCTCTTTTTTCTGGCCTTTTATTTGTTGTCCCTTGCCCTGGTGCTCTTTCCTGTTCTTAGATCTCTGGGTCTTGGGTCTTGGGTCTGGGTCTCTTTTTCTGGTACGCTGCTGCAACTCTGGTCCTCTGCCTCACCGGTTGCCTGCTTCCCTGGAATTGGGATTGGGATTGCGCCCTACCCGCTCACCGGTCTCGACCTGCCCGTCGTCACCCGGCCTTGATTACTCAGCCCATATGGAGGGAGTACTGGAATCTCAAGCATCATTCGAGCTCGATTACCCAATCTCCAAAGTCTCAAGCTGAAGCTGGGCGTCTTCAGACCCAGTCCTTTGGCATCCACTGGTTTGGGATCTTTTTAGCTTTTTGCTTCTGGGTGGCTTTTTTCCATTTTTTATTAGTATTGGTCCTTACTTTATATACTTTAGTCTTTGGCCGTCGTCAGGTGTCTGCCCAATAGTCCCGTCTTCCTCTAGCTCGCGCCTCGTTGTCTTGGCTTACCTGTCTGTCAATCAACCGGCTTCCGTTGCGGAGTCTCTCGCTTGCTCCTAGGCCGTCCATCATTCTCAGCTTCTTGTTTCTCGCCATCCATAGAACTCCTCTTACTTGCATCACTCGCCCTCTTCCCATTCTTTTTTCTTCATTTTTCCTTCCCCCTCCTCATCCTCCCACATCTCGTCGTATAGCATGCTAGCTCATATGACACCATCCCATATCGACGTGGCACTCGATTCTCGCCAACATACATGGCGCACCTGATCGGCAGCAACACAATATCTGATTTCCCAGTATTCGGTCCCAACAGCCCCGGATAACTATTCAAAAGAAAAGAAACTAGCTGCAGAGAACCCAAAGAAGATACAAAAGAAGATACAAAAAAAGAAACATACAAAGAAACCAAAAAGCACTTCTGCACCAGTGCGCAAGCCCCAACATACAGCAACACACAAAAATAGAAATATGCTGGCTGCAGTCGCGCTATGCCATGCAGGCTTCGATGGGCCAGTCGCCACCGTCCACGTCCACACAGATAGGGCCGCTCGCTTGAGGCAGAACAGTACGGACCAGACCGGCAGTAGCCGTTCTGCAGTTCGTCAAAACGGCTGTAGTCTAAACGAGAGTAGCCATAAAGAGAGCAGTCATAAGAGCCAGATCAGTCAACACAGTCAACCCAGTCATAATCAAAACCAGCATGAATACAAGGACAACTCTGTCCAAGACGTTCAATCCCTCCACAACACCGGACAAATCACATCTGCCACCAATAATCCTACCATGGATCGGCCACTCAATCCGCGGTACGGCTCCGGCTCCGCTCCTATCCCACAATCATACCCCGCCACTCCCTCGTCACCAATGTCCTCATCGGCCCCTGTAACAGTCTCGCCTATCACCACATCCGGCGACCCTCCTGATGCCGCTTACCTAGGCCAACTTCAGACAGAGGGGTCCGATTCTGCTTGGGCCGATCGTATCGACACCCTAGATACCCCCGACCTCTGTGCAGAATTCCTAGAACGCGAGTCCCGTGTCATTCCTGCCATTTCCGACTCCCTGCCCATTATTGCCGCCCTTGTCGATGCACTTGTGAAGCGGGTTCAGGCTGGCGGCCGTATCTTTTATGTCGGTGCTGGCAACAGTGGTCGTGTGGCATATATGGACAGCACCGAACTACAGCCCACATTTTCGGCCGACCCGTCACAGTTTCAAGCACTTGTTGCCGGTGGCAATGAAGCTGCCATGCTGGCACGAGAGAACGCAGAAGATTTCGAGGCCGATGGTGCAGACGCTCTCATGGCCCTAAAGCCTACTTCCCTCGACTCCGTTATCGGCATCTCAGCATCAGGCAGAACTCCCTTTGTTCTCGGTGCTCTCAAACTTGCACGCAGCACGGGTGCACTTACAGCCGGAATCACTAATTGTCAGCCGTCTGCATTTGGCCGGCTGGGTGTTCAGTATCTTGTGACCGTCCTCACTGGTGCCGAGTTTGTGTCTGGCAGCACACGTCTCAAGGCCGGCACGGCAGCCAAGCAGATCCTCAACATGATCAGCACATGCACCATGGTGCAACTCGGCAAGACATACCGGGGCCTTATGCTAGACGTCCGTGTGCGCAACAACAAGCTGCGTGTTCGTGGACGCCGCATTTTCCGCCAAATATGCGGTTCTGGTCCCGCCTACCTCCTGCAAAGCAGTCCCGCGGGCGACAGCACACAAGATCTATCCCCAGCGAACCCGACCGCTTGCTCACAGAGATTTGAACGGCTGTCAGACGCAACCGACACAGAAATAGACACTCACATCCATCTTTGTGGTAATAGCGTAAAATTAGCCTGTGCTGTCGCTGTGTCTGGACTAGACCTGGCCACCGCCCAAGCTCGCCTCGAAACTGTCACGGGTCACTTCCACCGGTTTCTTCAAGTATCATCGCAACCGTTAAAAAGTGGACTGCGAGACCACCAGACAAATAGCGATGCCAGCAACGGTCTTGTGCTTGTCATCGATGGTGGCGGCACTCGCTGCAAAGTCACCGTTGCCTCACGGTCGGGCGAGGTTGCGCATGCTGAGACCGGTGCATGCAATATCAATTGCGTCACCCCGGACGACCTTGTCGCACAGATTCGGGGAGCCACACTACAGGCAGTAGCCCAGCTTCGGGAAGCTCGCCTGCGCAGTACCCCCGGTTCCATTTCCCAGCATTTGCTTGGCCCTGTCACTATGCCCCGTTTTGCCCGCGTTTGGGCAGGCATTGCAGGTCTGCACTACTCCTTTAATCCCGCTGCCCTCACGATCCGGCTCGAGACGCTCTTGTCTGTGTCCCTCCGCGATGGAAGCCTCCGCTTGACAAGTGATAGTATCTTGCTAGCGGCCTGCATCGGCACAGACGATAGTTTGCAAGGTGGCTTGGCGGTGCTTGCTGGCACAGGGTCTGTTTCGGTTTCTTTCCGCAGATGCCCCAAGACGGGTGAGATCGTGTACGCCGGTCGCACTGGTGGCTGGGGCTATCTCTTGGGCGACCAGGGCAGTGCCTTTGATATCGGCAAGCGTGCACTCCAGGCAGTTCTTGTCGATATGGAGATGCGTGACGATGGCACCAATGGGTTGCATGGCGAAGATGAGGATGAGGATGATGTCGGTCGTATTGAGTGTCCCAATATGCAGGCATCTCCACTCGAAAAGGCCGTCCTCACCTCTCTCGGCGCCAGCACCGGCAATGCCCGCCCAGAAGATCTGCTGCCCCGCATCCTCCACAGTGCCGGCCGCGCACCCAAGCACCAAATCGCCGAGATCGCGCGCGTCGTCACTAAGCTAGCCTTCCCGAGTCACTTTGCTCCTGGAAGTACGGCAAAGACAGATCAGCAGGCCCTCTCGATCCTCCAAGACGCCACCAACGACTTTGTTGACCGCGTCAAGCCGCTGGCTCTGTCGCGCAAATGCAAGCCCGAAAGCGACGCGCTCATCCTTTCGGGTGCGATGCTCAACGTTGTGCCATATCGCGACCTCTTCCTCGAAACATGGGAGCGCAAGGGTCTTCCCATGTTCAAAAAGACGATGGCCATTGACAACGTCACAGACTGGGCGGCTACCTACCTCTTGAAGCAGACGGACAAATCGTCAGCTGTCAAGGATACTATCCGCGTTTCAAATGCAGAAGGCATGACCGAGAGTCTGTAAAATTGCAAACGCAAAAGACAAGAGCGGATAGTGGCATAAATGTTGCTATTTTCGCATATTTCTGCTGGTGTATTTCATTTGGTGTCGTCCTTTGGTGTCTTCCTTTGGTGTTTTCTTTTGGCGTGTTGTTTGTTCTGCGATTTATGTCTTGCATCTAGAATACATACACGCGCCCTCTAGGCATCTAATAACATAATTCAGTGGTACATGTCCATTTGCCCAAAATACCTCCCTTTATGCAGTCTAGTAGTATATCTCACCTTATTGCTACTATAAACTACCATTTATGTTGCTCGGTTTTCCTCATATAGCTAACAGCCCGTGGATTTGACGGTGGCAAATTCCCCGTATTGTAACGTGAGATTTCCCAATAGGGGTCCATCGCATATTAACCCCTCAAAGATTAATTCGACAAGGCTCGTGAACGGCTGAAGCGTGAGATTAGAGGCCAGCAACACGGCCAGGCCAACACGCAGAAACCATCTTGTATTGCCTGGTATTGCTAGTATTTTTGCAAGTCACATTCCATTTCGCTACTCGTCAGCATGAGCAGTCATCAACCAGAGACACTCAGAGGTTGAATATCTGAGATCGCATACATCAAAGATGGGAAGCATTTATGAAACCAGTAAAGAGCAGGCAAACACAAAAGACAAGAATTGAAGAACAGGCCACCCTGAGCTAAGTATAGCATGTGGCTGCGGCTCTATTAAGCTTGGATACCTAGCAGAACGGCAGGGCTGAACAGTATCGCAGGCCAGTGGTCCTTATTGAGACCGTTGCTTTAGCTGCAATAGCTAGTAGCGGGTCCTGCCATTGTATAGTCGTTTAACAGTCATTATTAGTTGTTATTAGTTGGCCGTTTTACTCCGTAATTGCCTTGTCTTCTGATGGCTTTGAATAGTCGTCGGTCGCCTTTGGTCAAGACAACACTTCTATACAGAAAACTGTGCAGCTAGGTAAGGAGTGTTTGAATATTCAATTGATTGTGTGATAATCAGATGGATGAATTATGAATAAAGCAATATCTTGCAAAAAGCACAATGCTTGCAATACATGTCAGTCGAATCCGCGAGCATTCGTCCACTCCCGAGGCATACTGTCTCAACAAGTCAGCATGCGCAGGGTCTATTAATTGGCCTCGGCTCTGTATGTAAGATAGGAGCCTTGACGAAAGCCTATCCATAGCTGCTGAGACAAACATGGCCAGGCAAGCAAACCTTGCGGCACAGCCGCGCCGTCGTCATCTTCCTTGCAGTGCTACCTATTCCGCCAGTCGCCTATTCTGCATCGTCTACATATATATCGCTTAGATACTTATAATTTACTGCCTCTCTGTCTACGTGTTGGCGATATCAATCTGGGATCAGAATCGGTGCCAGATCCAAGAGCCAATACTGTGGCCCGAATAATTTGTCAGCAGCTTTTCTAGTAGGCGTGCAGTGAGTAGTAGAGTCTTTAGTCCCAAACGGGCCAAACCCCGCCTTGGTCGCAATGACGACAGAGGCACAGTGACAAGCCCGTACGCGGTTTTCATGCGGGGCTCTTGTAGACGAGCTTGCTTCTTGCTTCTCTCCTTTTGTTTTTGTTGTTCCTTTTCTTTTGTTATTATTTTCCTGTATTTCACCATTATTTTCCATTTAATTTCTACGTATTTCTACGCTCTGCTTGAGCTCAGGCCGGTCGATGGCGTCTTCGCTGACAATGTCGCGCTTTCCTTCTTGAGACGCTGCGAGCGCTCAAGTCCGTAGTCGCATTTTCCGTAGCTACCTCCGAATAAGCCGTGCTGCGAAGCTGTACGATACTTGTAGCAATGACTAAGTCGAGGGCCGGCAACAAGCAAAGTTGAGTCGGAAGGAAGGTGCGACTGAAGCTGTTGACTGTACGTAGCCATAATGAGAGTGCAAAGCACATTAATGAAATGGAAGGAGCGAATGCATCATAGAGAAGCTCCAACAAAGCAGGCAAGAGCTCTAAAGAACGAAGCGACCTCGGATCTCCGATGTTGGCCCGTTTTGCTAGACGGTAGTTACTCAGTAGCTCTCCACGCCTGCTTTCCACGCTTGCCTTCCACGCTGTTCCTCGACTTTGTCCACTGTGCGTGCTTCCCCATCCCCGCCTGCCGCCAACTTCCGCCGTGCTGTCTTAATACCACTGTCGTCCCTCTTCCCTCCTTCCTCTTTCTCCTCTCTCTCCTTCTTCTTCTCTTTCCTTCTCTCTCCCTCTCTTTCTCTCTCCTTTCCTACTCTTTTTCTCTTCCGAATAACCTCAAGTTCACTCCATCAATCACCTCCTACTACCCAAATAAACCCCCAAAAATCAATCAAAATGGTCAAGGCTGGTAAGCTCTATCCTTTTCTTTCCTAGGTGTCACCCCTCTTCTGTTGTCTGTTTCGGATGTTGGTCGAGTCTGCGAGTGTGAAGGTCGAGGTCGGAAGAATGAAGAATGAAGATTTAAGAAGAGAAAGAAGAGAAGAACGGACAGAAGAACAAAAGATCAATGACGGATACACGGGCCTTATATACAACCTGCATGCAGCCTAAAAGAGCTCCAATGTGCTCACAAGGCTCGAGTGAGCAAGTTTTAAGCTCCCGAGTGGCGTGTTGGGCCAGAGATCGATCGGAACCCTGATGGGCAATCTGGGGTAAAGGGTAAAAGAAATAAAGGAAGAAGGAAGGCAACAGAGAAGAGGAAGAAAGAAGACAAAAAAAGAAGAAAAAAAAAAAGAAAAGAAAACTCGGGCCCTCCCGTCACTCCTCACTTCCCACCCTCCACTGGACCCATTGGCTGTCTTCTGGCCATCAAGGTGATTCTGCATCTGCACCCGGTGTGCACCCGCTGGTCATCCGCTTTGCTTGGACGTCTTGGGACTAGGTCCTCCAGCTCGACACCATGGCGTGCCATGTGCCATGTGCCATGTCAGAGAGACGATTGGCAGGTTGCACCCGGATGGCAATCCGTAGATGAAAGATCATCCACGCTGCAGACAGGAAGGGATTAGACGTGGATACAGTCACAGACAGACACAGACAACACAAGCCACACCCAATTAACCCCATACTAACAATCTAGTTGCTGTCGTCCGTGGTGACGCCAAGGTGTCCGGCACCGTCACTTTTGTCCAGGAGAGCGAGTCTGCTCCCACCACCATCACCTACGACCTCACTGGCAACGACGCCAACGCCGAGCGCGGTTTCCACATCCACACCTTTGGTGACAACACCAACGGCTGCACCTCTGCCGGCCCTCACTGTAGGTTTCCCGTACCGCGCATTGTTTTGTTGAATCTATAAATACACAAACTAACATATCAGTCAACCCCCACGGCAAGACCCACGGTGCTCCTACCGACGAGGCCCGTCACGTTGGTGACCTGGGCAACATCAAGACCGATGCCCAGGGTAACGCCAAGGGCACCATTGAGGACAAGCTCGTCAAGCTGATTGGCCCCGAGAGCGTCATCGGCCGCACCGTTGTCGTCCACGGCGGCACCGACGATCTTGGCAAGGGCGCCAACGAGGAGTCCCTCAAGACCGGCAACGCTGGCCCTCGCCCGGCCTGCGGTGTCATCGGCATCTCCAACTAAGTCTCAAGTTCAAGACGAGTTAAGGTCATAACAAAGAAAGTATAAGAGAGAAGGACCAACGACGACGCAGAACACTATCGAAACGGACAACGGAACTGGTGACGGAACTGGAGATCATAGTACATAGTTGTCAGTGTTGTTGCATTGTGCTGCTAATAAGGCAGCCAATATACAGTTCTTCCTATCAGCTTCTGGGTAAATGATGAATATATGTGTGACGAACTATCCGGGGCTGTCTAGAGAGCTATGGCCAAGACAGTAACGCTATGCCAGTGATGATTATGTAAGCAAGCAACACCTTGTGCCTCAAGTCGCCTGTAATTATGCTTAAATACATGCAGCAGCAAGCTCGGGAGGGGTCTATTGCGCAACAGAGCTCGGCTCCACAAATTGCATTTTCTCAATTCATCAGTTCCTCTGACGGGACTGGCTCGCTTCCTTCCAATTATATCTGTACACAGCTTCCGCAGCTGTATCATATAGGGGACGCCAGGGACGGAAGGGGGCAGGAATGGCATTGCAAAAGGAAAGAGGCACAGAGCTCTAACAACTCTAGCAAAGAAGGAGCAAGGAGCAAAGAGGGGCCGTCTGCCAGTGCTTCTCCACAAAAGGGCTATTGTTAACTGGATGCGGAAGGCACGAGCGACTACGCACACCACTCGTGGCCTCAATTGTTGAATTGTGTCCACAAATGCCATATCAGGGCAGCAAAGGAAGGAGCCACAAGCTCTATTGCAGCAATAATAAGATACATTTGTACAAAGTAGCTCTGCTACCGTGACAACATTAGCTAATCAAGCTACTCCATACTGTCAAACGTCACTTGCTGCAGCATCCAGGCCTCGAACCTTCCCCTCTCCGCCTCTACTCGCAACTTTGGCCTCTTCGACCTCCTTTTTGCACCAACCTATTTGCTACTCTCCCTGTCCTCCTGTCTTTTCTCTCTCTTCCTTTTTGGCTTAATTTCAGTCTAAAAGTCTTTTTTTTCTTTGTGTTACTTTATTTCCTTTTTCTTGTTGTGCTTCTTGGTTTTGGAGCTCCAACGGCCGTCCTCCAGAAACATCACCAACTTTTTGTAAGTCGTGTGCCCATCATACAGAGGTCTTGCTCTGTCCGCACGTGCTCGGTCTTGCGAGCTGAGCTTCTATTCGTCCATGTGATGACAACCGGTGTAATCCAGCCAAAGCATGCGGCAAGCTCGCATGTCCTCGTCTAGATCCGTGGCGGTGAGGTGCATCGACAGCCTGGACAGCTATGCAGCCATTGATCACGACAACAGCTCTAAAGCTTTCCTTGCGGCAAGGCTACTCTATCAATAACGCATCTCCAGCCTCGAGACTCGGGACCCGACCTTGTTTCACATTACCCGAGACACGTGTCTTCAATAACCGCTGCTAACCTCGTTGTCTCTCCTTTAGATCATCACCACCTCTCCTGCTGCTGCCCCCCGGTCCTCGATCCAACATGGCCAAGGTCTTTATCGCAAACGTCAAGTCCGTCTTGAGCGGCGACACTCTCATCCTCACGAGCCCCAACAACCCGACCCTCGAGCGCACCTTTTCTCTAGCCTACGTCAGCGCCCCCCGTCTGAGCAAAGACAACGAGGAGCCGTTTGCTTTCCAGTCGCGTGAGGCCCTGCGCACCACTGTGATTGGCAAGCAGGTCCAGTGCACTGTGCTCTACACTGTTCCCAGCTCCAGCCGCGACTATGGTACCGTGCTCGTCAAGGATGGCCCCAAGCTGCCCGACACGCTCGTCGAGAACGGCTGGCTCAAGGTGCGCGAGGATGCCGGCAAGAAGGAGGACAATGAAGACATTATTCTGCAGATCGACACTCTGCGCGACCTCGAGAACACTGCACGCTCCGAGGCCCGTGGTCTCTTCTCTGGCGTAAGCGGCATCATTGACGTTCAGTACGACCTCGGCGGCCCCGATTTCCTAAAGGAGTGGAAGGGCAAGACCGTCGACGGTATCATTGAGCGCGTTTTCTCTGGTGACCGTCTGCTTGTGCGCCTGCTGCTGTCCGACAAGAAGCACGCCCAGGTCATCACCCTCATTGCCGGTATCCGCACACCTGCCACCGAGCGCACCAACCAGTCCACCGGCACCACCCAGCCCGCCGAGGAGTTTGGCAAGGAGGCACAGCAGTTTGTCGAGCAGCGGCTACAGCAGCGGCAGGCCAAGATCCACATTGTCGGCATCAGCCCCCAGGGCCAGCTTGTCGCGTCCGTTATCCACCCCCGTGGTAACATTGCCGAGTTCCTGCTGCAGGACGGCTATGCTCGGTGCAACGACTTCCACTCTACGCTACTCGGCGACGGCATGCCCGCTCTGCGCCAGGCAGAAAAGGTTGCCCAGGCTGGCAAGAAGCGTCTTCACAAGAACCACGTCGCCAAGGCCGCCGAGGGCCACGCTGATGTCACTGTTGTCAAGGTCATCAGCGCCGACACCATTATTGTCCGCGGCAAGACCGGTCCCGAGAAGCGGTTAGTTTCATTACTCTACTATTTTCTCATGGAATAAATACTAACAACCAAAACAGCGTCCAATTGAGCAGCATCCGTGGTCCTCGCACCAACGAGGCTACCGAGGCCGCATTCCGCGACGAGGCCAAGGAGTACCTCCGCAAGAAGCTGATTGGCAAGCACGTGCGCGTCACCATTGACGGCTCGCGCCCTGCCACTGACGACTTTGAGGCCCGCGATGTTGCCACCGTCACGCAGAACGGCAAGAACATTAACCTGGCCGTGGTCCAGGACGGCTACGCATCGGTTATCCGCCACCGCAAGGACGACACTGACCGCGCACCCAACTACGATGAGCTGCTGGCAGCACAGGAGGTCGCCAAGGAGGGCAAGAAGGGCATGTGGTCGGGCAAGGCACCCAAGGTCAAGCAGTTTGTCGATGCTTCCGAGACCCTGCAGCGCGCCAAGATCCAGGCCGCCACTCTCCAGCGCCAGAAGAAGGTTCCCGGTGTCGTTGATTTCTGCAAGTCGGGCTCCCGCTTCACTGTTCTTGTGCCCCGTGAGGGAATCAAGCTGACCCTGGTCCTGGCTGGTATCCGTGCACCCCGCGCCCCCGGCCGAAACGCCCAGGATAAGGGCGAGCCCTTTGGCGAGGAGGCTCTTGAGCTGGCCAACCGGAGATGCAACCAGCGCGACTGCGAGATTGACGTGTTTGACGTTGATAAGACGGGCGGTTTCATTGGCGAGCTGTTTATCAACCGTGAGAGCTTTGCCAAGACTCTCGTCGAGGAGGGACTCGCCTCTGTGCACCAGTACTCTGCCGAGAAGTCTGGCAACTCTGCTGAGCTGAACGCAGCCGAGAAGCGCGCCAAGGAGGCACGCAAGGGTCTGTGGCACGACTGGGACCCGTCGCAGGACGATGCCGCGCAGGAGGAGAGCGGTGCCGCCAACGGCTCTGGCTCTGGCTCGGGCGCTCCCAGCTCCGAGGGCGCCACTCTGGTCAAGCGTCCCCAGGACTATCGCGACATTGTTGTGACGCACATTGACGAGAACGGCCGCCTCAAGATCCAGGAGGTCGGCAAGGGCACTGCATCGCTGGAGACTCTGATGAGCGAGTTCCGCAAGTTCAACCTGGACAGCAAGAACAAGGTGTCGATTGGCAGCAACCCCAAGACGGGCGACTACGTCTCGGCACAGTTCTCTCTGGACAACCAGTGGTACCGTGCGCGCATCCGGTCCAACGACCGCACGGCCAAGGTTGCTGAGGTGGTGTACATTGACTACGGCAACTCGGAGAAGATCCCGTGGTCCAAGCTGCGCCCTCTGGACGCGTCCTTTAGTACGCAGCGCCTCAAGTCGCAGGTCACCGATGCGGTGCTGTCGTTTGTGCAGCTGCCCACAGGCTCCGACTACTTCAAGGACGCCGTCAACTTTATTGCCGAGTGCACCGAGGGCCGCCAGCTGGTGGGCAGCTTCGACTTTGTCGACGCCAAGGAGGGTCTGAGCTACGTTACCATTTTCGACCCCAAGGCCGGCAGCGCCGACCGCAACGACTCGCTCAACCGCGAGATCCTGCTCAACGGCCACGGTCTGGTGCCGCGCAAGCTCAAGACGTGGGAGCGCAGCAGCGTCTTTGAGCCAACACTGCAGGTCCTGCGCGATGCCGAGAAGGCTGCCAAGGAGGACAAGTACGGCATGTGGGAGTACGGCGACATCACCGAGGACTAAGCGACGCGTCTCTTTTGTCCTCGCTACAAAATCTTTGTATAAAATCAGCGTTTACGACTTTTTGACGGCCACCTCTTTTTAAAAAATAAAATCAAATGTGATGAGGTTACAATATAACACTTCTTGGGTTCAGGAAAGGCAGTATATAAAAAGGAAGGATTAAAATAAAAGCAAGCGTATGGCAGTCATTTAAGCAGTTTATTGTGATTTATAAAGAAATTATCCATGATTATTGTAAAGTATAATCTTTATGCTTGATCATTTCCCATCACAATGTCCTTTTTTTTGTCTTATTGTTGTATATAAAATGCATTATGAATCACTGCAAATTCGTTGCAAATTCCTCATCAATGCAGCCATACAAACCATCCCAGCAGTCTCTTATTCTCTCCTTTACTCTAAAACTCGTTGAGCGACAGACCAGCCAGAAGCAAGAGGAATGGTCAGTTAATTTCCCAGGCCTCTGCTCTGCCTGCATAGCTTCCCATATTCTCAAGACATCTTCTCTCACATCTCCAATCACATACCCTCGCCATGTATATCAAGGTAACGCCGCATGGCCTCCGTCTGGCAACCGTGAATGCGGCTTCCGTCGCCACGGCTGACCCGGCGGCGGCGGCTGCTGCTGCTGCTGCTGCAGACGCTCTGGCCGCTCTGGCCGTTGTGGCCGCTTCTGCCAAAGGTTCTCCGCATATTGGTACCCTCTACGCTAAAGGGAATGACGGGTGCTGCACTTTCAGTCGGCGTGCCTGCCCGTGGCAGCAGCTGCTGTTAGATCTTCTGCTGGAGCTGCTGGATCTGTTGCTGCGAAACCTGGCCTTGAAACTGCTGCATAGAACTGCCAGCTAGGGCCGCGGCTGCTGTTGCTGGATCCAGAGCGCACATTCTTAGCATGGCGATCGAGAGGATCGGGCGGCTCGGCTTGGGGAGGGTCACTCTCGTTGCCGTCCCCGTGCCTCGCCCTAGCCATCTCAATCTCTGGCTCGAGGTAAGCGGACAGTCGCCCTTTGTAATGACGCCAAGTCTCGGGCTCGTCTGAAAAAAAGAAAAAAAAAAAACATCGTTGATGCAGCCGGCAACAGTCAGCGCCTTGAACAGGATGGCAGAAATCTCAAGGTTTTGGTTGATGAGACGGAACATGCGCACCTCGGCGGCAGTCGGAAGCGTGGGCTCAAGCCGGCCACATTGCGTTTCGTAGGCGGCGTTTGCGGGATCAGCGGCTACAGCAGCTCCATGTTTATGTTTCCCCAGCGCCTGGATGTACTTGGAAGCTTTCTGCCGGGCTGCATTGTACATATTGGAACGGCAGAGGAGGGTCTTTGCGCCGGCATCCTTGTCCCAGTACTTGGAGAGGGCGACAGCAACAGCGTCAAACTCGGCCTGGTACTTCCAGTGTGGGGATCATGATGCCCAGGCGGCGGCTCGCCTCTTCTATGTTAATCTTCTTTTTCTGAAAGGTACTTATTACACCAGCAGAATGCAGAAGATGACGCTGAGTGTCCCCGACCTCGTCTGGTCTAGGCGCGGCCTGCATGGCGATGGCCTGGATGCCCTCTACAGACAAGCCCGGGGGATTCTGGTTGGGCATCGGCCCGGCGCGGGGGCGGGCTTGTCGTTGTTGATCCATCACGGTGTTGTCGATGCTATTTGGGATGTATGCTTTCATGGCGATAGCTGGCAGGCTGGATTGTGGTTGTTAAACGTTGGATGAAGGGCGTACCTGGTGACCGTTGGCGAGTGTGAAATGGTTGGCAGCATGAGATATTGAGATATTGGGTCCATGATGCAGTGAGCAGTGAGAAGACTGCGCGTCTCTGACACAAAACTTTGCATTCACCAAAGAGTGAATACGCCAGACACATGTCCGTGGTCACCATGTATCCCATCGGTCCCCTTTGCGAAAAATATCAGAAACTGGCATGGAAAAGGTGCTTGCACGTAAAGACGGCAATCTGTTTGATTCCTTTTTGACGCCTTGCCACAGAAGTAAGCAAAGAAATGGAGTATTTGAAAAGCATAAAAGCACAAAAGCACAGAAACGAAGCAGGAAAATGACTTGAAGCAAACAAAAAACAAGATGCTGGTAAGATTGATAAGAAAAAAAGTAAAACGCCAGTTGTTCCCGTGTGTTCATTGCTGGCTATGCAGCCCAATATGTCGTCCCCTCCTCCTCGTCCCCGAGCGGTAGTCGCGACCATGGTCGTGATTGCGACCGCATCTTTGCTGCACCGGACCTCATCGTGATGCTCTCGTGCCGCTGATCGAGTGTCGTCGCGGGTATGCTCTCAATGGGCAGCCGTCCGATTTGTCGCTAGGCACGCCTATTCGCCGCCCTGCTCGAGCTATCCACTATGTCCGCTCCGTCCGCTCTGTCCGCTCTCTTCTCTTTAATCCTCCATTTTTGTGTCCTTGTCGTCGCCGCGAATCCAGAGGACGTTGTTACACCTAGTGACGTTGTTAGTTTGTGCTTGGCTCGATCGGACGGACCCGACAGCCACAAAAGCAAAAGCAACCTACCGGATCAGTACCTGGCCCAGCTTGCCGGTGCTCTCGCCGTCAATGTACTCCTCCGTGTCCGACAGCTGCAGGTTCATGTAGCTGTCAATCGACACGAGCGAGCCCTTGTACTCGGTCTCGCCCCACTTGAGCCGCACGGCGACGGTCTTGCCGACAAGCTCCTGGAGCATCGGGCGCGGGTTGACGGGTGTGAAGCTCATCTTGGAGGTGTGCAGGGTGGGAGAGAGGTGGGAGATGAGTTATGGTGGTCGGGGTGGTCGAAGTGGGCAAAGTGGAAGAGGTAGTCGAGATGTCGATGTAGGCAGGCGCAATGTCACGATTTCCACGACGCGAGGTTGGAGACTGATATTTTCGATATGAGGAAAGTGGGTCCAAGCGAGCTACCTTGCTATGCGATAAGAGATAAGACGTTTGCGACAGGCTGTCACCTGACACCTGGCAGAGAGCTTTGTCAGCTGGCAAGGACTATTGCCGTGCTAGTGCTAAAAACGGGCCCTCACCCCGCTGGAGACATAGCACAATAGGTACCCCTCCCCCGCGCAAATTCTAAAAATCTACCGGGCAGGCGACCTTCATAGCGCCCATCGCTCTTTCCTTTCCTCTTTCCCAACAAAAGGCGCGCCGTGGAAGGAGCGGCCCAAGATAGAAAAAGGCCGCAGAGATTGATAAATGATAGGCTATTGATCGGCTTTATGTGGCAGCTGTGAGACTGTAAGATACTCTGTACTCTGTATATGCATATTTCAGCATTGCTTAGACGGTCTTGCTGTTTTGGATCTGGCTGGATGCTTCACAACTGTATCAGAGCTGGTCAGGTGCAGCTGGCTTCTAGGATGGCTGGATTACAAAGCATTTTTAATCTTCTCTAAAGCTACCTTGGTTTAATAATAATCAAAGGCCTCTGAGATTATAGAATAAACCTTATACGGGTCGTGCATTGAACTCCGCGGCCAAGAAGCCAGCTTACAAAAAAACCGGTAGATACGGACATATTGTGTTTGGGCCGATTATGTAAGGATTTGTGTAAGTGCCATTGGGGGAATAATTTAATAAAATAATAGCATAGACCAACAAAACGAGAAAGAGCGACGGATTGCACTCACCGTAAGAGGAACTGTTGATGAGCAGACATGACATAATCTAAGTCCTAAGACCGAGCGTAGAAGGCGCGGACGAGATACGGCGGAGCATATGGAATGGGAAAGAACGACGGACAAGATGGGGGGCGTGGGTGGAATGGGTGGATGACCTGTCGAGATTCTCGACGACGGCTAGACTTGCATACTTGGACGCAAAATAGCACGCAAAATAGCACGCAAAATAAGAAATAGTGGGAGGCTGTAGTGAGCGCCTTCCGACTTGGGTCCGATCCCTCCACCGCTAACGGAAGTGTTCCGAATGCTCTTTCCCGTCGCCTCTCGTGATTCATCTTTGCTGGGTCGCACTTGCCTTTCGCAAGGGCCGATTGAGATATACAAAGCATGCGTATAATGGAATAGGAAGGGGCGGGATGACCTCATGCTCACAAATTCCAGTTTGCATCATCATGTAATCACACAAGTGCGACAGGCGAATAAGAAAAATAAAATAAAGAAAACCAGACAAGTAGCGGACATGTGTAGACTACTGAATTGGCCATCGACTAGACAACACTACTACATGGAAACATCCAATTTAGCCGTGGCGTGGAGAGAGAAGCAGACAGGCAGACGAGGTGTGCGGAGGAACGTGATCGCAGCTGCAGGCGAGCGAGACAGACCAGAGACGGACAGACAGGGAAAGAACGACACAATGGAGGGGCAAAAGTGTATGACGCCCCTCCTTTTGACTGTTTTACTGGGACGCACCTTCCTGAGTACGGAGCATGAATGGGCAGCGCAGCCAAGCAGCAAGAGCAGTCTTTCTGAGGGCAAGAGCTCCCAACGCTCCAAGAAACAATTTACCGAATTTATAGATTATTTCAATCCTCGCTCAAATACCCTGACTAAACTGAGTAATAGCTCGTAGCAACAGCCAGAATAGAAGTATAATTAAGATAAATTAATAAATAACAAAATAATACAATAATAGAACAATACTCATACGCAATACTTGTGTCAAAGGCCGGCCACGCTTATAATACCCAC
Organism: Ophiostoma novo-ulmi subsp. americana; assembly: GCA_029298975.1. Taxonomy (NCBI): domain Eukaryota; kingdom Fungi; phylum Ascomycota; class Sordariomycetes; order Ophiostomatales; family Ophiostomataceae; genus Ophiostoma; species Ophiostoma novo-ulmi. The sequence continues at coordinate 1,497,784 of JANSMA010000003.1, read as the reverse complement.
GCATCAAGACGCAAGTCCCGTGAGAGCTTTTCTGTTCTTTCCTCCTTCCTCCTTCTCTTCTCTTTCCCCTTTCCCTTTTTCTTTCCCTACCAAACATCTACACATCTCAATTGCCTCTCTTTGGCTTTCTCTACACAAACCACCACAATTCCCTCCTCACACATCAACATGTCTAGCTCTCTCGACCAGCTCAAAGCCTCTGGCACCGTAAGTTGACCCCTCCCTGCTGCTGGCAATAGCCGCTATCGTCATTTTCCCCTGTGACGTCGCCGCCTTGCCGCCTCACCTCGACATGGCTCCCCCGGATACCCGCCATACTTATTGCATACTCTGCCTGGTCTGCAGCGTGCCTGAGAGCCTTGCATTGATGTTTTGCCTGCTGGCGGAGCTCATCGGACCAGTCCCGGCTGTTCCAGGCTGTCCAGGTCATCCGCACAAAAGAGCTCTTGCTAACTGCGTTGTTTATAGGTTGTCGTCTCCGACTCCGGTGACTTTGGTTGTAAGTCTTCCTCTGTTTGTGTATAATTCCTAGACTTATCCCTCCCGTCACTGCAATGCTAACATCACAGCCATCGCCAAGTACAAGCCCCAGGATGCCACCACCAACCCCTCGCTGATCCTGGCTGCCTCCAAGAAGGCCGAGTACGCCAAGCTGATTGACGATGCCGTTGCCATTGGCAAGAAGTCCTCCGGCTCCATCGACGAGCAGGTCGAGGTCACCCTCGACAACCTGCTGGTTGAGTTTGGCCGCGAGATCCTCAAGATTGTCCCCGGCCGTGTCTCCACCGAGGTCGACGCCAAGCTGTCTTTCGACACCAAGGCCTCCGTCGACAAGGCCCTGCACATTATTGACGTAAGTTTATCTTGATTACAGCCAGACTCTCGCGACCGTACGACCGCTAACCCCCCTGCAGCTGTACAAGTCCCAGGGCATCTCCAAGGACCGTGTCCTGATCAAGATCGCCTCCACCTGGGAGGGTATCAAGGCCGCCGAGATCCTGCAGCGCGACCACGGCATCAACACCAACCTGACCCTCATGTTCTCGCTTCCCCAGGCCATTGCCGCCGCCGAGGCTGGTGCTTTCCTGATCTCTCCCTTTGTCGGCCGCATTCTGGACTGGTTCAAGGCCAGCACCGGCAAGACCTACTCCAAGGAGGAGGACCCCGGTGTCCTGTCCGTCAAGGCCATCTTCAACTACTACAAGAAGTACGGCTACAAGACCATTGTCATGGGCGCCTCGTTCCGCAACACTGGCGAGATCACCGAGCTTGCTGGCTGCGACTACCTGACCATCTCCCCCAACCTGCTGGAGGACCTGCTCAACTCGTCCGAGGCCGTGCCCCAGAAGCTGGACGCCTCTGCCGCCAGCGCCCTGGACATTGAGAAGAAGACGTACATCTCTGACGAGCCCACCTTCCGCTTCGACTTCAACGAGGACCAGATGGCCGTCGAGAAGCTGCGCGAGGGTATCAGCAAGTTCGCTGCCGATGCCGAAACTCTCAAGGCCATCCTGAAGGAGAAGCTGAGCGCTTAAATGGGTACTGTATGTATGCATTGAGTGTTGACGCTGAACCGCAATAGATGGATAGATGATAATGAGAAAATTACAAGTAACATATACAATATACAATAATCCCTCAAGTGGGCAGTTTGACGAATATATACCAATCAAGTTTGCATGGCACCAACATTCATAAGCAATATAGCAAAGTGGAAAGTAACGTGAAATGAATTAATAGAAATATAGCAAAAAGGTATAATGCTCGTTAAACAAGCTGTAGAAGTTCCAAATAACCTCTATAAGCGAATCGTATCAAATACAAGTTCCAGCAGACTGTGCAATCGCCAACACCCCCTTCTGCTGCTGGCCTACATCTAGTCGGCAAACTTCTTTTTCGCAAACGCCGGACTCTGCACCTGCTCGATGCTGTACTTGACCCGGCCAGTCTTATCCGCCTCCACAATCAGCGCCGACAGCTTGCCGCCGTACACCGCGCCCGAGTCCAGGCCAAACGTGTAGCCCGTGTCTGTCTCGGCCGTGACGCTGCCGCTCTTGACACCATTGCCGCCAGCGCTGAACAGACTCATAATGCCGCTCGGCACCGCCTCCGGTACAAGCAGGCCCGTGATCGCATCGTGCCCGTAAATAACCGTCGTGCGGTTTTCCGGAGACGGCTTCTCGTGCTGCGCCTGGTTCCAGGCCGCCGCCCAGTGCACGCGGTCGTGGCCGCCGCGGAAATGGCCCTCGATAGGCAGCATCACAAGGTCGGCCGGTGAAGGATTGCCGCCCGCCATGTTCTTTGGTGATTTTGGTGATCCGGGCGGGCTGAAATGGTGCGGGTGGTGCGGGTCAGGGCCGTACACGGCCTTTTGCATCTTGTGGAACTCGGCATCGGCCCGGTGCTGGGGCACATTGACGTACTGGTTGGGCTGGATGCGGCCGCGCGACTCGGCGCGAAGCTTGATCTCGGCCACCAGGCGGGCACGCTCCTGGCGGACCTCGTCTGCAGGGTGCACGAGACTGCGCATCACCATGACGGCATGGGGGTCTTGCCGGTCCAAGGGAACTTCAGGAACAAGTCCGGCGTGGGCGACAACCACGTCGTTGAAGGGGTGCTTGGCATTCTCCTCCTGCACCTTGGCCGAGACGGTAGACGGCGAAGGGGCGATCTTGCCCATGTGCAGAATTACCGGCAGCTCGGACAGCCATGCTGCCTGCTCGGGGCTTAGCAGTGCGGCAGTCTCGCGCTCGGGCGTGTCGCCATGCGGAAAAGGGTTCTGCTCGAGAGGGTCGATATCGAGCTCGGCCACCATCTTATCGTGGTCGATAATGTCCTCCTCGCTCTTCTCCTCCTTGCGGATACCGAGGCGGGTTAGAATGTCCTTTTTCTTGGCGGCATCTTCTGCCTTGAGATCTTCCTCGCGCTGAAGCATAGCCGAAGCGCGCTCCATCTTGCCCTCTGCCACGATTTCGGAGAGTGACATGCGCTTCTTTATTTGTCCGCTCGAGGCCGAGGCTACAGACTGCCACGGCTTGGGCGAGTATGAGTTTTGCGCATGGATAGAGTCGTATGCTGCAAGAACACGGTCTTCGTGGTTACCGCGCACCGCACTCGCACCAAGGTCCATCGCCAACTGTACAACGCCGGCACTATCCGGGCCCTTATTAATGAGATCGCCGACAAGTACCAGATGGTCATGACCAATCTCGAAGTTGACCTTGTCCAGCAGCTCGTCCAAAGATTTGCGCTGGCCGTGCACGTCACCGACGAAAACAAAGCGGCGCCGCCGTAGTGGCTTCTTTGCGAGCGATGCAGTTTCTGCTGATTCCTTGCCGTCAATTTCGCTGTAATCGTTGATAACAAGCTCGACAGGCAGCTCTTCAACGACCTTGGTGAGGCCCTGGACGGGCGGTCGTGCGGTCGTGCCGTACTCCATGGCAACCATGGGCCTTGCGCCTGGATCGATAAATTTCTTACCACCAACAATGACGATTTTCGTGTCTGGTGGTACTTCGGAAGCCTCTATTTTCTGTGGCGCATTTTCGTCTTCCTCCTCTTCTTCTGGTAGTGGTAACGGTAACGGTATTTCTGGCTGTCCTTCCGTGCCGAGCTGTTGTGTTGGTGCGTTGTTGGCGACTGGTGCGAGGTTTTCACTGGCCGCCGCTGCGGCTGCTGCCGAGCCCGCCCCCGCTTCCGGTGGTGGCGCCATGTTGTTACTCGGTGGCTTTTGATTTTGTGGTGGTGTATGCGCGTCGTTTGGTGATGCGGCGATTGGCTGCTGTACTGGAGGAGAGTGAGATTCAGAGGCTGTGTTTAATTCGTCCTCGGATGCAGCAGATGCAGGTGGAGGGTGCGGCTGTGCTGCAATGGGGCTGTTTTTCTCTTGCTCTTGCAGTGCCGCCATCTCGTCTTCTGGGGAGCTAGCGGGAAAGTATTTGGCCTCTTGTGGTTGGTTTGCGTCATAGTCATACTGGGCTGAGGATCGCAAGTACAGCATCATGGTCAGCAATATAGCAACGAACAATATCAACTTCCGACGGCGCACCCGCCCGATAAACGGGAACAGTATCCGGGACATGGCCGATGCTTTGTGTGTGCGGGTGAAGTTTGTCAAAGTCGATACTCTTCTTCTTTGGAAATTAGCCCGCCGGTCTATTCGCGGAGATTATAGACCGGCGTGTGACAGTGACTCGGCACTGATGGTGGCGTATGGTGGTAAAGGCCGTGGTGTAGCTGTCTTTGTGCCTTGCTTGGTCGTCAGAGAAATCAAGTGCTCGTGTTGCACGAATCGGCGAGTCAAGAAAACATGAAAATGTTTTGATTGGGGTGAGCTGTAATTGCAGGGTGAGGTCGCAAAGATAAGAGGTGACTTGAGGATGTGTACTCGTGGGTGTAGCTGCGCGCGAACAGGGACTGGGGTAAAGTAATCTGGAGAAATTGGTTGAAGTTGTAAAGGAAGAGGAAGATGATTGGAAATGTGAGAAGACAAGAAATGACGCGAAGCTGTAAAACAAAAGGGGGGTATGTCGTTGGGATAATCTTCAGTAAAGGGAAGGTGCGAGTGTGGCTGTCGTGATAAGGAAGGACCGTTGAAGCCGGTCCCGTGCGCAGTTGCCCGTAATGGATTACACGCGAATTACGGAGGCGGCAGTGGTGGAAGGCGGGAGGCGGAAGGTGGAAGAGCAAAGGGGAGGGGAAGCCGGCGCTGTAGATGTAGCTGAGGTAGGAGCAACCAGGGAATGAGGAAGTAATGAAGGAAACAGAAGAGGAAAGAAAGGACAGGGGAGACAAAAGAAAGGGAAGGAACGACTGAAGAAGTGCAGAAGTGCAGATGAGAAACGGAAACAAAAGAGGAAGGAACAGGAGAGTGACAAAGCGGGCAGTCACAACACGTGCCAAGGCTCTAGGAAGCCATGTTGCAAAGAGACGCCGAGAAGACGAGTGAGCAGAGACAAGGATACAAGTAAACGGAAATAATCTAGCGAAGCAAGCGTAAAAAAGAAAAAAGAAACGAGATCGACTCGCAAAAGAGTAAACAGAATGCCAAGCTTGAGAGTCTAGGATGGGTCGGGATGGGTAAATGGAATAGGGGACTTTGCGTACAGCTATCTTCCTCTAGTCTCGTCCCCGGCCAGTGTCAGTTGCAGAAATATAAGAAGAACAAGAAGAAGAATAGAGAAGCAGTCAATAGGTGAAGATAGAGATCGAGATCGAGAATCTACAAAGTATGGCAAAGTGGAATGCCTTTCTGTCTTTTAGATCTTCTAGTCACCTGGGTCGCGCCTTCCCTCTATGGTATTTTCGTATGATGGTTTTCTTTTATTTGCGCCGACTTGGATCACAGTAAGCACGCGTCGCATAGCAAGACATCGCGACTCGGCATTGTATCACATACTCTTCAGGTATTATTAATATTATTACTACTGCCTACAATGGCATTCGTACATCCTCCAAGGAATAACACGCTGTTCAGGTGAGACCATCCGCGGCGCCAAGAGGCTCCAGTATGCCGGCCAGCCGTTGGCCGTTTCTGTCTCGGTTGGCGAGTGTGGCTGTAGTTGGGTGGCATAGTTTCGCGGTCTTGGCTATCATATGATCTATAAGAAGGCTGAATTCATTCGCAGTACTGCAAATATCAGCTACGGTGCGTATGCCATTGTAAGATACAGTATCATGGTGTTCGGTGACACCAACCGCACCTTCCACAAGGAAACCACGCTCCTTCCCTTTCCCATCAGTGCAGCGAGTGTCGCGTGCCCATCGCGTGCCATCTATCCCATCGAATCCCATCTGCCGGTAATTTCATCTGGGATTTAGCCTTGGTGGAACAAGTCTGTGTAGTGCTGCCGTTGTGTATTTTACGGCCAAGTTGTGCGCTATGACATCCACTTTTTAAGCCTCCAAAGGGACAAATGCAGAGATATCGCCTTATATTCCCTGTTTTGGATCTTGGAAATTAGAATAAAGTCTGCAATGAGCATAAGACTATTACAGGCTGCTGTGAGGCCGCACGATAATAGTATTTTATTGTTGTTCTGATTCGTCTTCTCCTCTTCTCGTCTGCTCGTCTTCTTGGATTGAAGAGGCTGTTGACTAAATACAAATGAAACGGCATGATGTTCGCGCCTTCCCGTCTGGATATCTAAATATGCACCATTAATAGCATCTTGAGTATAAATTAGGCAAGAACAACACCACTTCCTTCCTATAGACATCCTCTTGGTCAATTGTCATCTCTCGATCAATCTACTGAGCTACAGAGCTACAGAGAGTGTGAGCACTTGCGAACGGACCGAGAATCGTGTGGATCACTTACGTATGCCTCCTTTCGCTGCCATGATGAACCAAGTTGCAGATATAAACTCTAATTAAAGAGAGATAGCTCTCCTATATCCTATGCAGCAGGGTAGCGGTTAACGGCCAGGTGGGTCCACCAGTGAGGCCTGTGCAGGCCAGTGCAGGCAAGTGCAGCCCACCCCGTCCCGGAGCACGCGGAGTGGGTTAGGTGCTTTCCCTTGCCGTTAGCGCCTTACTTCAGAGCGCTCTTAGTGCAAGCAGCACGCGACCAGACCAGAAGAGTAAGCCTGAAGGAGGGAAGTTGCGCTGTAGAGTCATGTTAGAAAGATTGTAAGCGTAGGAAGACGGAAGACAATGTCGGCGCCGAAGACATATGAAGCTATTGCACAGGCCTTCACGCATTATTGTTGATAAAATCCCTATCTGGTATGCCTAACTCTAGACAGCGGGGGACACGATTCTAGATAAAAGTCTGTCTGATTTCAAGGATAAAGCAGGGCAGAAGATGGGCAGAAGATGGGCAGAAGACAATGAGCAGGCATCGAGAAGAAGTAAATCAGTGGAGAGGGGGGGATAATAAGCAAGATAAACCATTGTTGGACAGCTTGCTCACCCAATACATTGCTCATCTCTCATTTGTCTCGCCGACTTGTCAACTTGCCAACTCTTCTCAGGAACAGGGCTTCCAACTAATCACAGCATCTTTATGCATGAACTTGGACGTGGCCCGCTGTCCGTCACCAAGTAAGCTCAGAGATACGTGTATTCATAGAGATCTGCAGTCCTTGCGCCAGACCCGTCAGCCAGCAGCGGGGAGACTGAGACACCAGCCTTGCAGGGTGCATCATTACGTGTTCAGTGTTTTTAGGTGGTTTCCTTTTTTCCTATTACCCGTAAAATCGCAAGTAAGATATTATTGTATTATTGTATTGCCCTATGGCACCAAGGCTTATGGTGAGATGACTGGATACTGCTGAGAACGCCAAGACGGTGTTGTAATTTGCTGATGCCTTGTCCCAGTTTTACCTGCGCCGTGAACAGTGCTGATGGGTCGAGGCGTTTCTCCCAATAGCCAAGACGGTTATTCGGAAGCAGAGCAGGGCGGTCTCTCGTTTAGCTTTGGCTTTAGCAGGCGTGGCAGGGAAGAATCGATCCGAACGCGAGCATAAACAACAACAGTCATTCCCTTTTTATGAACAGTACAGATTTTTGTGTAATCAACACGGCAGATAATCAGAAATCGAGAATCGAGACGTCGCATTGGCAAGACAAACGATAATGACGCTCCACGCGGATAGAACAATATATATCTGCCGGCACAGCTGGCTCAAGCAAAGCGTCAATATACGACAAGGCTGGACATGGCCAGGCCTGGACCTGTGACAGCCTATTCCCACCTCTACTGCCGTATGCCATAAGATCATTTCTATCGTGACTCGGTGTTGTTCCTATTACACCATACAATGAAGAGAGAATAGTATATTGTAAATACATAATACAGAAACAGGTGCTTTTCCGCTCCGTGTTGATATGCTCAAAATCAAATCCAAACGCCGTCTTTGTTTTTCTTTTTGTACAAATGCAAAAGTAATGTCGTGTCGTGTCCCGCAAGGAGAGCTCATATCATACAGCCATCAACAGAGTCAAGTGTCTACGCCTTTCGGGCGGCTTGCTCTTGACGGAACCGCTCGTTCTCCAGCTCGCGCCAGTCCGGCGCCTCCTTCTCGTTGCCCGACGTCTCCTTGACGACGCCGCCAAAGGCCGACCGGCCGGCGTACAGCTGGTAGCCCTCGTTGGAGTTGGACGGCTGCTTCGCGCCCTGTCCGTCGGCGGCAGCTGCGTCGTTAGACTCCTTGAGCAGCAGCTTGGCCGATGCGGGCTGGTTGCCGCGGAAGCGCTTGCGCATATCGATCATGCCGCGCTTGCACTCGCCAAAGCCCTTCTTGAGCTGCTGGCAGGATGCAGGGAGAGTGTCGGACAGGGGAGCACGGAGGCAGTCGGCGGCCGAGTTGCGATGGACCATGACGCAGTCCGACTCTTGCAGGCACGCAGCCAGAGCGGCGCCTTTGTTAGTTTTGTTAGTTTTTGTAGATGTTTTCTATTTTAATGGAGTGCACCTACGAATCTCTTTACATGAGCTCGGCATGGTGTGTTGTGTGCGCTGCAATGGGTTGCGGCAGTCGTCCGATGTAGCCGGGCATGATGGCGCATCGTCAGATGTAGAGTTCACCTGGAAAAAGTACAGATAAAGATGGGACGATTGATAAGGCTGCTCTGATTGGTCAGCACAAACGCCACGTGTGGCGTAGCTGCTGCTCCTTCCTTCTCTAGACTTTCGTACATATTACTGGGTAGTGGATTTAATCAACAGCGCCCCGCTAAAACGCAGGAGCACCCAAAACGGCCCAGAACAGCTGTCCGGTCGTTGCAAGACACGCTGTTAGTGTGGGTCTGGGTACCTCCTTGACAATCAATCACATGTGACATCACCGTCACCCTTTGATGCACTAATAGGGAAAGTACGATTCACAGCTCCTTTCAAGTTCCCAACTTCCCAAGTTTCTTGCAACAAAGGTCCTGACTAATTACTTCCTTCCCTTTTCATTGTCAGCATTGCCTTGTCGACGTCAACATCTCTGCCGCCTGCTCTCTCCCATCTATCCCATCTATTCCATCCTTCATCTACACACAGGATGCATCACCACCGACGTTTCTAGGCCCAATTCGACCGCGATCTAGACTATTGTCCGCCTTTTCACCAGTGTCCTTTTTGCTAGCGAACTTTTTTACAATCGTGCATTCCAGCAATCCGACCACACTCTATACCACTCAGCAGAACGACATGCGTGTTGTCGTCTCATCGCGTCTCTCGTTCACCTCATCTTGAACAACGACACCAATCATCACCATGGCAGTCCCTTTTCTTGGACGGCTCAATGTGTAAGCCTGTGGTAGCATGCAGACATAGACAAACCGGACAGCATACTAACAGCCCAGGACCGAGTACACGGCACTTGTCAGCTCCTTCTTCCTCGTCATATCCGAGGCAATCATCCGCATCCTCACATTGGCACTGCGTAGGTCAATTCTTTTTCCGAAGCCTCTCTACCAAATGCAGCACTAACAGCACAGCCAATACCCTCCTCACGCTCTTCTATCGGGCCTCAAGGCGCCTCTTCAACAAATTCACGAGCCCAGCACAAAATCGAGCCGAAGAACGTAAGAAGTGCAATGACCAGTCTCTCTTATCGTTTACATAAATACTAACAGACAGCCGTCTCAACGTCCATTCGTGAAGCTTCCGACTTTGTCGAGCTCTGCCGTCTGTTTGGATACACAGCCGAAGAGCACATCTTCCAGACCAAGGATGGCTACCTCTTGGGCCTACACCGCATCTCTCATCGTCCCGGCGAGGAGGACCAAAAAGTCAATTCCGGCCCCAACAGCATCAAGAAGCGCGTCGTCTACATGCACCACGGCCTGCTCATGAACAGTGAGGTCTGGGTCTGCAACACCGACGCCCGCCGCAGCCTGCCCTTTGTCCTGGTCGACCGCGGCTTCGACGTCTGGTTCGGCAACAACCGCGGCAACAAGTACTCGAAAAAGTCGGTCAAGGCGTCGTCCCACAAGACGGACTTTTGGAACTTTTCCATTGACGAGTTTGCCCTCTACGACATCCCCGATAGCATCGCCTACATCCTCGAAACAACGAGCCAGCCATCGCTGTCGTACATTGGATTCTCGCAAGGCACAGCCCAGGCCTTTGCAGCTCTCGCTATCCACCCAAAGCTCAACGACCAGGTCAATGTTTTCATCGCCCTTGCACCCGCCATGTCGCCTGCCGGTCTGTCAAACGGTATTGTGGATGCCCTTGTTAAGGCCTCACCGCAGATTCTATTCCTCCTCTTTGGCCGCCGCTCGATTCTCAGTTCAGCCACCATGTGGCAGTCCATCCTCTACCCACCGCTGTTTGTGCGCGTCATCGACATTGGCCTGTCCTTTTTGTTTGGCTGGCGCACCGAGAACATCTCTGCGTCGCAGAAACTGGCCGCCTACGCCCACCTGTACTCGTACACCAGCACCAAGTCGGTCGTCCACTGGTTCCAGATCATCCGTACCAAGTCATTTCAAATGTATGACGACGACGTGCACCCGCTGCTGGCAACGAACTCGAAGCACACCAAGGTGGCCAAGTACCCAACACGCAATATCAAGACGCCTGTTGTGCTTGTCTATGGCGGCAGCGACTCGCTCGTCGATATCAAGGCCATGATGCGCGAGCTGCCGCTGCAGACAGTAGCTACTGAGATCCCGCACTACGAGCACCTCGATTTTCTCTGGGCGCGCGACAACGACACCCTCGTCTTCCCGCACGTGTTTGATGCCCTCGACAACTTTACGAGTGCCGAGCACACCAAGGAAGAGTACGCCCGGTTCCGCAGTGCCCGCCATAACAGCCTCAGTGCGTCAAACGCGCTGAAGTACCACGCTCCCCGCAACAGCGACGTTGTCGACAGCGACGCTGTCGACAGCGACATTGCCAGTATCACGTCTGCGTCTGTATCGTCGCAGCCACTCCAGCGTCTGGGGCGGAGTACCGCTGTAACCTTTCAGAGTCCCATCGCACAAACCATAGACGCCGACAGACGGATAAACGAAGCTGCGCGTTCTAGTCCTGCCAATGACTCGCCGCAGCCTCGCTCCGACGATGACCTTGTTGACGATGACACGACTTGGAGCCCGCCGGCAACGCCCCCCTCGGCCCCGTCGGCCACTGAGCAGTTCCCTACAATGGCAATTACATCCATGGACACGTCACCGGCATCAGTATCGTCGGCACAGGCCGCCAAGGCCCCTTCTATTCGCAAGACGTCGCAGAGGCTGCGCAACGGCAGTAGTTTGAGCTTTGACACGCTGCGCATCGGTAAGGGCGGCAGTATCCGGGTAGGCAGCAGCAAGGCTGTCGGTGGTATCACGACGGAAGCTGCCAAGGCCCTTCCTGCCACCACCTCGGACGTTATAGCCAATACCCGGAGACCTTCCAGAGAGTCTGATCGGTAGTCTCTGGTGCTGTCTTTTCTGATTTTCATTTTTAGAATGCCAGGATATTGTTGTTCTTTTTTTTGTTTTTCTTTTGTTTCAAGTAAGTATAGAGGGTAGCATACCCAGCAAAGGCAGCATGGGAGACTGATACATTTTGTTTATTGCATCTACATCGAGCGTGTTTTTGAAAGAATAAACATTTAAAATAGATATTAAAACAGGTTTATAAAAATATAAAATCAAGAAAGTTGTACTTGATCAAAAAAGGCAAAAACGTATACTTGTGAGAGAATGGCAATGGTTTATGTACAGATTACGAGCACAACAATAAAATAAATAAAAGACTTAGTTAACTGGCAAACAGCAAAAATAATAATTAATTAAAAAACTAATAATTAAAAACAAACCAAAAAAACGACCCCCCTGGGACTCGAACCCAGAATCTTTGCCAGCAGCGTACATGATCTTGAATCGAAACTCGAGAAGCGACAACCGGAAAGCAACGCCTTACCATTAGGCCAAGGGGCCTTTGATGAAAGGTAACAAGGACGTCGTGGAGTACATGTAGTGGGTGGTGGACGTGAGAAAGAAGAAAGCAGAAAATCAGAAAAAATAGAGTTTTTTGTGTGGATCGATCACCAAACGAGCTTCCAACCACAGTGGACCATTGTATACGTATGTAGAGAATTACTGTTATTCCAAATCAGTTACAATAAATAGTAAATAATAAATAATATAAATACCACAAGACCTTCCTATCGCCTCTTCAGCATCTGCCCTACTCCATCTCGACAAGCACCTTGAGCGCACTGTGCTTGCTCGCCGCGCCAAACGTGTCGTACGCCTTTTCCATCTCGGAAAACTTGAACTTGTGCGTGATCAGCTGCGACGGGTCCAGCCGCTTCGCCTTGACCAGCTTCAGCAGCATCGGCATCGTCACCGTGTCCACCAGCCGCGTCGTGATGCTCACGTTCTTGCTCCACAGATCCTCCAGGTGCAGCTCCGCGCTCGTCCCGTGCACACCCACATTCGCCAGGGTGCCGCCCGGCGCCAGCAGCCGCTGGCACAGCTCAAAGCTCGCCGGCACGCCGACAGCCTCCAGCACCGAGTCGCAGCCCACGCCGTCGGTGAGCTCCATGACGCGGGCCACGGCGTCCTCGACGCCGCTGCTGTTGTTGACCGTGTCGTGCGCGCCCAGCGCCTTGGCCACCTTGAGGCGGTTCTCGTCCATGTCAATGGCAATGATCTGCGACGGCGAGTAGAGCTGCGACGTGATGAGTGCGGCCAGGCCGACGGGGCCCGTGCCGACAATCGCCACGGTCGAGCCGGGCGCCACCTTGGCATTGATGACGCCGCACTCAAAGCCCGTGGGGAAAATGTCGCTGAGCATCACCATGGCGGCCTCGTCGGCATCCGGGGGCAGGTTGTACAAGCTCGAGTCGGCGTGCGGGATGCGCACATACTCGGCCTGCGTGCCGTCAATGGTGTTGCCCAACAACCAGCCGCCCGTGGTGCAGTGCGAGTACATGCCGCGGCGGCAGTATTCGCAGGACGCACACGAGCAGATGCACGAGATGAGAACGCGGTCGCCCTTGCGGAACTTGGTGACGGAGCTGCCGGCATCCTCGATGACGCCGACACCTTCATGGCCCAGCACACGGCCCGGGCTGCAGGTGGCTACATCGCCCTTGCGGATGTGCAGGTCTGTGCCGCAAATAGTGGTCTTGAGGACGCGGACAACGGCATCGGTGGGTGTCTGGACGGTTGGCTTGGGCTGGTCCTTGAGCTGCACGCCGCCGGAGCCCGTGTAAACGAGAGCCTTCATTGTAGTGGCGTTGGGTGAGGTTGCGTAGAAGCGGTGGGCTGTGTACTGTGAGGCTGGTGAAGATGATGAATTTGCTGTTGGCCTGGCTCTTGAAAGAGCTGGAAGAGTTGAAAGAGACCGGGAGGCAGTTGTGTAACTTTGACGTGTAAATGACCGCGAAAGAGCTGTTCCAATGGGCCGAGAACAGAGTGTCTTGAGAGTACTCATCGTGAGAGCTGTCGAGATTGCGAGTCTTGAGGCGGGCTTATATCATCAAACGCGGCTCCGCGTCTCCGAAAAGGCCAAACGGTTGACTGAGGGGAAGTTGTGCGAGTGACCAAAGAAAGTGACTGTAACAAGAAACTTGATGAAGATCACGTAAATGCGAGAGGGGGTGATACTTATGAACTAGTAGACTCGTGTTTCTCCTCTGCTCTTGTCTCCTCATTGTGGATATATCCCGGGTATGACGATAATGTCGAGTCTAGACTTTCATGAGAAGACATCTAGACTTTATACTCAAAGACGAGTCACTTGACCCTGTCCCCTGGCTTGGCCAATTGAGCTCGCCGACATCATGAACTTGTATATTTAGACTGCTTGGAAGGTTAGCGTCGATAACGAAGCTTGTCGTGGCCTGACGGCTATCTGAGCTGTTTGGTGACTAGTGGTCTGACGCTCATGAACGCGGTGTAAGTGGCGGCCCACTTCCCCGCAAGATGTGGAAAAAGACACCCAACACACCACATCCGCACCACCGGAGGCATACTGGAAGGCGGCCGTGTCTTCCGGGACAACCAGATCTGGTCCAGTTGTCAGTTGATTGGATAGCGTACACTGATCCTTGGTGACATCTGATTGAGCCTTTGAGGATGTGGGCTATGTGCCACCACCTGTTGATATCGTTCGTTCTCGTGATAGCTGTCCACGCTAGAAGAGGATGGCCTTGTCATAAGTTGTTCAGTATCCAAAAATAAGTCGTTCAATTGACGAGAAATCCAAGATGATATCTAAATCTTTCGACTATGGCACACCAACATTATGATGTCATGTTATCACATGTAAAGCCTTGTTCTAAGCCAAATGCGCATACTCCTTGTTGAATGCACGTCCAATGACCATCCTCCGAACCTCGCTGGTACCAGCACCGATTTCGTACAGTTTCGCACTGATAAATTAGTCAGGAATATTCGCAGTATACACATACTAATAGAAAAACTCACTCTCGTAGGATGCGGCTTGCAGGCATCTCCTCGACATAGCCCATACCGCCGAGCAGCTGGATGCTGTCGAGAGCACACTCTGTTGCCCGCTCAGCCGCATACAGGATAGCACCGGCACAGTCCTGAGTGCGGATGATGCCAGTCTCGTCAACCTCCCGGGCTGTGGCATAGGTGTACGCCCGTGACGCTCGCATCTTGGTGTACATATCCGCAAGACGGCCCTGCACCAGCTGGAAGTGGCCCACAGGTGTGCCAAACTGCTTGCGCTGGTGGACAAAGGGCAGTGTAATGTCCAGTGCTGCCTGCATCAGGCCCAGCGGCCCGGCACTGAGCACGAGCCGCTCCAGGTCTAGGCCAGACATGAGCACGCGCGCACCGCCGTGGAGCGTGCCCAGCACCCGGTCGCGTGGCACAAAGACGTTGTCAAACATGAGCTCACCCGTTGGACTGCCGCGCATGCCCATCTTATCAAGCTTGCGCGCACACTCAAAACCAGGTGACGTCTTGGTCTCGACGATAAATGCCGTGATGCCCTTGGAGCCCGCGTCCGGCTTGGTCTTGGCATACACAACGACAACATTGGCATTGGGACCGTTGGTGATCCACATCTTGCTGCCGTTGAGCACGTAGCCTTCCTTGCCATTGACAGTCGCCTCTTTGGCCGTCGTGCGCATGCTGACGACATCGCTGCCGGCGCCGCTCTCGGACATGGCCAGGGCGCCAATCGACTCGCCGGCAATCAAGCCGGGCAGAAACTGCTTCTTCTGCTCCGGTGTGCCGTGCAGCTGTAGCTGGTTGACGCACAGCTGCGAGTGTGCCGCATAGCTGAGAGCCACAGACCCACTTGCCCGCGACAGCTCCTCCATCACAATGCAGTGCGCCTGGTAGCCCATGCCGAGGCCACCGACATCTTCATCGGCCGTGATGCCCAGGAAACCGGCCTCGCCTAGCTTGGGCCACAGCCCGGCCGGGAAATCATTGTTCTTATCGGCCGCGGCCGAGATCTCTTCCGTGACTTCGCGGCGTGCAAACTCCTGCACGCTCTCGCGCAGCTGCTCAAGGTCATCGGGTGTCGGTGGCACAAAGCCCTTGGGGTGTTTCGAGGAAGCGAATCTGATTTGCTGGCTGAGGAGAAATGTCGAGGGCAGACTTGATTTCAGAGAGGGGCGGATAGACTGCGCGGCAGTCCGCATCAATGGCCGCATTGTTCGTAGACTTGCCATTGTGTGTGGTATGAATTGGTGGTTTCGAAAATGAGCTGTGTGAAGCAAAGCTGGCCCAAATGTAGGTGAGAGGTGGAAGATGGAGGTGGAAGGTGGAAGGTGGAAGGTGGTGGATGCAGAAAAGTAGGCCACAAGTAAAAGACACAGGAATGACTGCAAAAGGAAGGCGCAGAGGAGAGAAAAGATTATAAAAGACGAAATAGGAAAGTGTATATGGCGGTCAATGATCGTGCCTTCCTCGTGTCGTCGGCTTAAAAAAGACAGAACGAGGAAAGAGGAAAGAGCAAAGGGGGGCGAAGTAAAAGCACAAGCACGGGGAAGAAGCAAAGAAAGTGAGACTCGTGCTTGTGATACGCCTCTCTGCAAGCTAAGCTTGTTTACAAGGGGAAGGAGCCAATGTTGGCTGTGTTAGAGGGGTATGGGGAAGACAGACGGTGCGGCTAGGCACGGAATGCCGCGGCAAGCAGCGCCTTTACCCCAGATAGCACCGACCACCCGGGGCAAGACGTCACTAAAAGCCTAGCTCGCTAGTACTATGTAGTCTAAGAGTGTAAGCTGGCGGGCGGTACCTTCCCTTCCGGTCAGCTCTCTCCAGACGCGCAGGACGACGCATGGCCTCTTTGCTTTTCACTTTTCACGATTCTCACGATTCTCACGACTGTCACAATCTCATTTCCTGTCTTCAATCGGTTTGACTGCACATTCTTTTGGTAAATTTCATTCATTTCCTCCACGACTCTATTGAAAATTGAAAATGGCCTTGTCTCGAAATGCGCGAGCTCTTCAGCTCACACCGCAGGTCTGCCGGGCATGTCTCCAGACGGCAAAAGCACCTCCAAGTACCTCGGCTTTTTCGACGGCAGCATCGCCATCACCGGCCGCTCTGAAAGCAGTGAAGCTGCTGTCCATCGGCAGTCACGTCTCCTTGTCTCAGCGGCGCCCAAATGCACAGAGATTGGGCCCGTCCGCGTCCGCACGACGCGGCATTGCCTCGTATGCTGGTGGCCCGCTGTCCGATGCCGCGCTCTCCCGCATTCCGTCCAATGTCGACCAGTCGTCTGATGTTTACCAGGAAAATGTAGTGCTTATGAACGAGGCCATTGAGCGTCTGGACCGCCTCACTCGCAGTGCGCAAAAGGGCGGCTCGGAAAAGGCCCGCGCCAAGCACATCTCGCGCGGCAAGATGCTGCCCCGGGACCGTGTAGCGGCACTCGTCGACCCAGGCACGAGCTTCATGGAGCTATCTCCGTTGGCCGGTGAAGGTCTGTACCAGGACACCAACGGCAAAGGCCCCCTGGATCTGCCGGCTGGTGGTATTATCACGGGTGTCGGTGTCGTCGAGGGCGTCACCTGCATGATTGTTGCCAACGACAGCACCGTCAAGGGCGGTACATACTATCCCATCACTATCAAAAAGCACCTCCGTGCGCAGGAGATTGCCGCACAGAACCGCCTGCCCTGTATCTACCTCGTCGACTCGGGCGGCGCCAACCTGCCGCACCAGGCTGACGTGTTCCCCGACCGCGACCACTTTGGCCGCATCTTCTACAACCAGGCCCGCATGTCTGCCCAGGGCATCCCGCAGCTGGCTGTCGTCATGGGCCCCTGCACGGCCGGCGGTGCCTATGTGCCAGCCATGTCGGACGAGAGCATTATTGTGCAGAACCAGGGCCACATCTTCCTTGCCGGTCCGCCGCTCGTCAAGGCGGCGACGGGCGAGGTTGTGACGCACGAAGAGCTCGGCGGTGGCCTCATGCACTCGTCTGTGTCGGGCGTGACCGACTACCTGGCCGTCGACGATGCGCACGCCATTGCCCTCGTGCGGCGCAGCGTGGCCAATCTCAACTACCCCACTCAGGCCGCCTCGCTGCCGGCCGAGTCCACATTTGCCGAGCCCATCTACAATGCCGACGACCTGCTGGGCATTGCGTCGACCAACCTGCGCCGGCCCATCTCGGCCCACGAGGTGATTGCCCGCATTGTCGACGGCTCTGCGTTTGCCGAGTTCAAGCGCGACTACGGCAGCACGCTGGTCACTGGCTTTGCTCGCATCTACGGCCAGCGCGTGGGCATTGTCGCCAACAAGGGCGTGCTGTTGTCGACGGCGGCCGTCAAGGGCGCGCACTTTATCGAGCTGTGTGCCCAGCGCGGCATTCCGCTGGTGTTCTTGCAAAACATTTCCGGCTTCATGGTGGGCAAAGAGGCCGAGCGCGAGGGCATTGCCAAGCACGGCGCCAAGCTGGTGGCGGCGGTGTCGTGCGCCGACGTGCCCAAGCTGACGGTGGTTGTGGGCGGCAGCTACGGCGCGGGCAACTACGGCATGTGCGGCCGCGCATACAGCCCGCGGTTCCTGTGGATGTGGCCCAATGCGCGCATTGCCGTCATGGGTGCAGAGCAGCTGGCCACGGTCATGGAGACTGTCGGCCGGCCGGACCCGGAGCTGCGCGACCGGATCGAGCGTGAGAGCGATGCTGTCTTTTCCTCTGCACGCCTATGGGTAAGTCTTGTTTTTTATTATATTGCAAATGTCTGTTATCTATCCATATAAAAATACTAACAATGACAGGACGACGGCGTGATTCCGCCACAGCACACTCGGCGGTACCTGGGATTAGGCCTGCGTGCAGCCATGGGCGGCCGCAACGAGGTACAGCCAAACGCTACCAAGTTTGGTGTCTTCAGAATGTAGAAGAGCTGGCTATAATGACTGTGGTATCCATGATCTATCCAAGCTTATATTTTGCATGACCTTTGACTTTGGTAGCACTTGATATATGTTGATTTCAGAAATGATGATCTTGTAGTCGAGAAACTGGCTTGAGATGTGATGCAATGCAGTAGATGATGCAGGTAGTAACAGAAACGATGCAAGTAATAAGAATCAAGATGATAATGGTGGTAAAAGTAAATGGTATAAATAAACAAATGGTACAAAATGCAGTTCGCTGTCGCCATTCCAACGCCCGATATGTGATCCGTGCTCATGCGATGCTATGCCGTTAAAAGAAAAAGAAAAGAGAAGAGAGAAAGCAATAAAGATAAACCATACAAATACAAAGAAGTAGGAAAATAATAAATAAAACAAAAAGGCTGCACAGCGGCCAGTTATTGCCGACCTGATCCTGCCTAGGAACCACGTCGATGCGCGTCCTGCTGGCTGCCGCGCGATTCGTTCCACGAGTTGTAGTTGCCCGCGCCCAGACGCTCCTTTTCGCGGTCCAGGATCACATTCAGCTGGCTGCGGGTGCGGGCAAACGGAATGCGCGGCGTATGTGTCGGGCGCGTCGGCGTGTAGAGTGCGCGCTGCGAGCCAACCTGGGCCTGGGAGTCTTGGAAGCCGGGGCTGAAGCTGTTGCTGAAACTGTTGCCGAAGCTGCTGCTTCTGTCCGCCTTGAGGGAAGACGGCAGCTCCTCTTCCTCTTCCTCCTCTTCCTCTTCATTGTTGTCGTCGAGACCCGTCTTGGCGTAAAACGAAAATGTGTCTGGCCCCTCGGGGTCCATGAACTGGCCAGTGACGGCGATCATGGACGGCGCGGCAATCGTGGCCGACCGCATCGAGTCCAGCTTGGGAGACGGATGCGATTTGAGTGGCCGCGGCCGCGAGCCGTAGCTGTCCTGTGAGATTGAGCGGCCCATGAGAGGAGCAGCAAATGATTGGGAAGGACTTGTAGTCGCCATTGTCGTCATTGTTGTTGCCGGTGCAGCCGCCACTATCTGGCTCATAAATGCAGATGATGGCGTAGTCGTCCTGATTGGGCTTCTCAAGGGTGCTAGTGAAGTAGTCGATCCTGCGCGGATGATCTGTTGTCGCGGCACCGCGCCTCTCTCGTAGGGCATCGTGGTCTGTCTGATCAGTCCGCCTCCAGGGCGAACCAGTGATCCAGAAGAAGCGCTAGGGCGCTGTGTCACGGGGGAATTACGAGATTTCGTTGGCATATCCAGGACCGACGACCCGACAGACGACTCGCTTGCCTGCGATTGCGAAGACTCACGCCGACCAGGTGGGAGATGCTGAACATGCTGAGACTGAGAGGCACTCGCCGGCGGCACGGATGGGAGATGCGAACCGGACATGACACCTGGAGACGAGCTTAATACAGCACCCGGTACAATCCCGGGCACGGTGCCGGTGGTCCCAGATGCGACTGTCGGCCCAGAGATCGAGGACACCGCCGTCGACTCTGAGGCTTGAGACAGTGTTCTCTCCATCTGGCCCGAGTACGATGACCGGGTCGGCTGCTTCCCAGCAGCCTTGTCTGACAAGGGAGAGCTACGGTATGTGTGTGGCTGAGCAAAGCTCTGCTGGTGTGCTTGGCTCGATCTGCCAAGCGATCGATCGTTTGCTGGTGAGACTGACGCGGACATGTTGTCAATTGGCAGAAGCTCGTCATGCAGATCGTCCTCCAGCTCGTCTTCCTCCACGATTTGCGTCGTCGGGGACTGCCGAGACGGCTTGGAAGGCCCTGCTAGTCGCGGGCTAGTCTCTGACCCAGCAGACGAATGTGGCCCTTGAGATATCTGCAACGATACAGGCCGTCGTGAAACAAGTGGCCGTTTCTTGGGTCCGCCAGATACGCTGACAACAAATTTCTTCTTGGCAGGCTTCGCCTTGACTGGCTTCTTTGATTCTTGCTTTGGGGTGACTGTTTTGCTGCTGCTGGCGGAAGTTGACTGCTTTGGTGGTGTGCTGGCCTTGTGGAGGCCGGACTTGCTCTTGTTGGTACTGCCAGTGGTATCGTCACTTGCACTAACAATAGGGGCGCTCTCTTCTTCGATTGCGCTGGTGTCGTTCTCGGCAGTAGTCGGGTCTCCGGAGGGCAAATCAAAGTGCGGTGTTGGCCGGGGGCCTGGTTGTGACGGCCTTACCTTCCGTAGAATAGACTGCGCCGGTGGTGGTCTAGAAGAAGAGGCGGGCACCTGCCTCTGCGCTTTCGGTTCTGCTAGGCCCTCCACAGCCTCGGCGCCGTCATTCTTGGTGGCAGGCTCCAGAGTCTGTTCAGGCTGGGCAGCAGTTGCAAAATTGGGGATCTTATTATCGTGTTAGCCAACCGGTCTTATAGGACCTCACTACAAACATAAGAGTAAGAGTGATTAAACTCACCGTCGGGCCATCGTATCGGCTACCAGGTGTTTGCAGAGGCACAAATGTCGGGCCACTGGATATCTCTTGGTACAGCTTTGCAACCGTTTCCCCGCTGAGGTCCCGGCGCTTGCTGCCCCAGACATGCCACCAAAAGTTCTCCAGTCGGTTTGCTGTCGGATCGTAGAGTTTCTTGTGCGTGATTGTGTAGACTGCATACCGTGTTAGAAAACCTATCCAGCACTCTAATAGAAGTAGGCTAGAAAAGGAACATACCACGCCAGTATTCCCGTAATTTCTCAGGTGGGATGACGTCGAAGCTTGCTACCTCGCGGTAGACCTCGGCCGTATTTTCAACAATTCCCATAGGTAGGATTGGAAGAGCCTGCTCCATAGCTTCACCGGTCTTGCCGGTGCTGGTACCTGTGGTTGATGGTGCCTGGTGTGTGCTGTTCTCGGACCAGGCAGGTTGCTTGCCCTTGCCTTTGCCCTTGACGGATACCATTTTGCCCTCGGAGTTGTGCGTGCTGGACTCGGTCTTGCTGCCGGGTGTCGTACTGGGGTGAAATGTATGTGACATGACAGCCATTCCGGGTTTTGTAAGCAAGCAAAAGCTGTTAATCAGACAGTTATATAGTAAAAGTGGTTTGAGATCCTCTCAAAAGGCGCCAAAGGAGCTTTGCGCCAACATGCTAATAGAGCTTTAGCGAGCAATATAGCTGTAAAGAGGGGAAGAGCGCTGTTGTTCCACGGCAAACGGGGGTCGAAGCGGTGTAAACAAGATATAAATGGTAAATATGGCAAATATAGAGCAGAAAGAAGAAGGGAAAAGGGAAAATGACAAACGACCGTTAACAAGACCTGCTTTATTGGTTCGGCTGGAGGCAGGGTTCCGTTCACGACGTGTCGATATCCGTCTAGGCGTGGAAGTAAACGAAGGCAGTGGAAGGCAGAGCGGCCAATGTTGTTCAGCTCGTACTCATAATAAATTGGTTCGTGAGACGGTGAGGTTGGGTCAGATGAGCGTGGTCAGGGCCCCGGCGTCACTAATAAGATATTAATAGGAGGTCCGAAAGGGGAAGTGTGCTGTTGGTGTGTGCAAGTGCATGCAGGTGTCCTTGTTTGCGAGATGGTAGCAAACACGAAATTGTTTGACAAAAATACAACGAGATGTGAAAATGACAGAGGATGGAAATGTGAGGAAGCAGATCCAAAAGTCCAAAAGGTGAAATTCAAATATTAGAACTGAAGAACTGAAAAACTGAAGAACAGATAACAAGAGCAAAAGCGGAGAGTTGAGACAAGACGTAGACAAAATAGCTTTCCTAGGAGCCTAGCTACGAGCTTATGGACAGACAGCAGTCCCACCGAAGCTCATAATGGAGAAGTAAATATGGGGAGTCGAGGTTATGAAAGGGGCCGAGCAGAGGGGAGGCTCGTTGGGCAGAAGGGATTGGCGGCGGAAAACAAGTCTAGTGGCGATAGTGGTGGGTATATTGTGATCGTGGGACGGAGAGAGGAGAGAGGAGCCAGGGCACGGTTGATGGCGCATTGCCAGTCCGAGTGCATGGGTGAGGGTGAGGACAGAGCAAGACAGCTCACGAAGCAAGCTAGGCCAGGAGCAGGTCAACGGGTGAGGAATGTAAGCTAGGCTACTAAGTAGAGGCGGAGCTTGGAGCCTGGAAGTAGAAGCCTGCAGAACAAGCCAAGGATTCGTAGAAGTCTCAGAGAAGACACAGGGAACCATGGAACTGACACCGGCACTGACCAAGGCGGCCACGGTCGATAAAAGGAGCGAGAATGTTAAGGTATTGGAAATATTAGAAGCTGGGGCACGGGCGGTGCTCATGTCTGTGGGGGTGCCAGGCAGGGGCAAGAGAGAGAGAAAGACGGCCAGGCAGAGACAGAGTGAGATGCCGAATTCGTTTGCTTGCCAATTCAACAGCTGCAGCAGCTCAAGCTTGAATCTGTCTTTTTTGTCTGTCCTTTTCTCTTTCGGTTTTGTCTTGAAGTTATTCCATATTCCGCATGGGCGTGGGGGGCGAGCTGCTAGAGCAAAGCAACAAAGGCAGCAAATGGGCAACGGCGGCGAGCTCAATGCTCCGCAACGACGCAGAAAGACGCAGCAGGATAGAGGATGCATATGCTGTCCAGGTGCACATGAGCCGCGGGGGCGCAAGTTGCGTCATACAGAGGGACAGATGACAGCACAGTGTAGAAACGTGTAGACGTGTAGACGTGCAAACGTGCAAACATGTAAAACGAATAATATGTAACAATGGCAGAGCAAGAACAGAGCACAGAAGGAGCAGCAGGGTAGAGCAAAGCAGAAACAAGGAGACGACAGCGAGACAAAACAAGAAAAAAAAGCGACACAATGCGAGACACGACGAATCACCGATACGTACCGCTTACAGCAAGGCTGACCGCGCGAGTAGTAGGTAGACTGAAGCTGTAGAGATTGAAAATGGTGTCCGATTCAATCAGTGGGTATTCCCAGTTCAACAATCCGTCTGAATCTGATCAAACCGGATCTCGCTTCGAATGCGTTCTTGTGTGGTGGTATCTTAGCATGGGCCAGAGCATGGGCATGGACATGGGTGGTTGCAGGCGGTGAGATGATGGGCAATCTAACAACAGGCCGAGGTAGAGTGAAATGAGAGTACAAGGAGAGTGAACAGATCGACATAGAGACGAGACAGGACGACAGAATGACGAGGAGGCGCGGGCTGAAGCTGAAGTTGAAGCTCGACAAGCAACGCACAAAGGGGTAAGTGTGCGCAAGTGGTTAGATAGCCAGGGATGCGGCAGATGAGTGGCGGGAGTGTAAAGTACAGCCGGCTCTGGTCAAGATGTCAAAGGCGCAATAGACAAATGCCAAAAGACGATAGTCAAAAGACAATAGACAATACGAGTAGACAAAGAATGAGGTTGAAGTTGGGAGAGAATGTGGAATGACAAGGGGAAGCGAGATGACGGGGACTGGGAAAGAGCTGGAAAGGGAGCAAGTATAAAAAGACAAAGCCATTGCTCTCAAAAAGGAAGGAACGAAGCCTGTGAGTCTTGAAATGCAAATACAAAATGCCAAAAGAAAGGAAAGAACCGCAATTAGGCAATCCGGGGAATTGCGACGAGCGGCGGATCGCGACTGGATAGGAAGGCTCGATGGTGTAAGCGACAAAGAGGGAAGGCGCGGATCACAAGACAAGAAAGAGCAAATGAAGGCAGTCAGTTACGATTTGGAAAGTGTTGATCATTTTCAGTAAGATGCCGAATTGATTTACTCTGTAGACCATGGCTACTCTGTCGTTACTTTGTACACAAACAAAAGGAGCTTGAAAGAAAGCTGAAAAAGTAAGTAGAATAAAAGAGTAAAAGGACAGAGGACAGAAAGCAGAAAGGAAGGAATAATCGGTAATCGGAAATTGGAGGAAGGAGCAGGAAGAAAAGTAAACAAAAAGGAAAGAGCAAGAACCAGTTGGACCCAGAGGGAAGGCACGGGGGAGCGATCCGCAGCCCAATTGCTCATTAATGCATTACATTAATACACTAAATACTCCTAAAATACACTCCGCTCTCGCTCATCCCGACACCCAGGTCGATCCGAAATGGGAAAGAGTCGATGACACCGTTTCGAGGCAAGCTCCGAGCGAGCTATGAAGGGAGGTAGGTGTCTGAGACTGAGACTACTCCGTAAAAGCAAGGTGTATTAGGGCACGTGATGGTATTGTACGCATTGATAGCTCCTCCATGACGTGTCAGTCTGGTCTCTGTAAATATTATTAAATATTAAATATTAAATACTAAATACTAAATACTTGCAGTACAGGGGCCAGCTGTCAGGCATATCAAAGTACTAGGCATTCAATCTCGAGGATGGAACACGCAAGAATCAAATGGTATCTTGGACGCTTTGCAGCTATATAAAGCAGAGCTGCTATGCCGCTATTGCTATTGCTATTGATCTCGGGCCGAACTGGCGGGGTTTGGTATTGGAGAAGTCGATGCTGATGAGGAGAACCGAGAGAACCGACGAGGAGAGGAGGCAATGGAGGAGACGTGGACGGCAAATCAAAGGGTAGAGCTGCAGCCAGGATGTGATGAGCTGCATGACTGGTCAACTATGTGCAGCTGGCTCGTATATATAAGGTATAAGAAGACATTACAGGCTGGCTACATCGCAGAGCGCGGCTGTCGAATATTATGTGCATATATGTGCATATATATAGATATAGACATATAGACGGCCAAGCAAGAGAATGCGGCGTTCCCCTCACAATTTACGTACAGATATCTGGTATCTGTCAAGTGATGAGAATGGACTGCAGAGCGGCAGAGTCATGGCGTGGGGGTAAGCCAGCAACCGGGTTACGATAGAGAGGATGAAACAAAGAGTAGATATATGACAGATGATATGTACTGCAGAGCCGGATGAGCTGCGAAACAGCATCTATAGCATCCTATGCGCTGGATAGTACGAAGAGGAGACATTTCAGACACGTCATATTTATGTTTAGAGCGTCTGTGTCACCAGCTCGGCAGACATTGTGTGAAACTAAGATCTTGTATTGAACTGGAGATGAAGAGTGAAGAACGAAGAAAGAAGAACGAGAATGAAGAAGAATAATGAACAAAAAGCAGCTCTTTTAATATCCCTCGGCCATCTATAAAACAACAAGGGTAATCATAAGACAGCAACCAGGAAGACGGACGAGATAAAAGGAAAAGAAGAAGAACCGGAACAAGACAGTAGAGGGCAAAAGGGCAAATGCAGACAAGGGCGTATTGACAAAACACACGCCTACAGCGCAACGTCCTGGAACGAGTTGCCGTCTCCGGATCCCGCCGGCTTGTTCAGGCCGTTGCCGTTGCCGTTGGCCTTGCCAGCGTCTGCCTTTTCCTCGTCTCCATTGTCGTCCTCCTCCTCGGAGTCGCTGGCTTCTGATTTTGTTGCTGCTGCTGCTGCTGCGGCTGTTGCGGCTGCTGCTGCCGTCTCGTTCTTTGTCCGTAGTGCCACCTTTTGCTCGTGGCCCGTCTGCTCGCCCAAAAACACCTTTTGCTCAACCGCGTCGCCGGGCGATGTCGCCGACGGCTCTTCCCGCCCTGCTGCCGCACCGCTGCCGTCCTTGGTGTCCCTATCTCTATCCTTGTCCTCGCTCGGCTTGGCTGTAGACGTCGCGTCCGCTGGCGACTGCGGTAGCTCCTTTTCCTGTAGTGACTGGGACTGGAACTGTGACTGCGACTGCGACCGAGAGTGCGAGTGCGAGTGCGATTGGGGAGGCTGCGCGGCTGGCTCGTGGTCGTTGGGCCCGACAGGCCGCACGGCGTCCAGGTAGAACTTGGTCACGCCCAGGATGCGGCCGCTCTTCTCGCACGCCTCCACCCACTCGGGCCGCACCACGGGAATGTTGAGCTCCACCGCCTTCTCCCACGCGATGCCGCGGCCCTCGGTCGTGACAAAGTGTGTCGTGTCGATGCGCACCGTACCCGGCTCCGAGACCAGCTTGGCGCCGATGCGCTCGACGGCCGCCACGAGCCGCTCGCGCGCCGCACTGGGCAGGATGCCCGTCGTAATGGTGACGCCGCTGAGGTCGGTCATCTTGTGCGTGCTCACGACGAGCTTCTCGCTGGTGAGGGTGCCGGCGCTGGTGCGCAGGACCAGGTGGAACGAGTACTCGGTGTCGACGGCAAGGCCCGAGATCTTGGTCGAGTGCATCTGCAGGGGCCGCGGGATGTTGCCGGCCTTTTGGCCGTTGCGGTAGAGCGAGAGGCTGATGAGGTCGGCGGTGGCGATCTGGATGGGGTCCCATTCGAGGACGACGCTGGTCTGGGTGGCATTGCGGCAGCGCAGGATGGGGGTCGCGGGCGGCGTGACGCCAAAGGTCTCGTAGATGCGGCTCTGGAGGGCGGCGAAGCTGTCTTTGGCGGCCTGTTCCGAGGCGCGGTTGCGCGACACGGCAATATCGACAATGGAGCCGGAGGAGATGTTGGGCGGCAGCAAGATGGAAGGGAACTCGATCTGGGGTAGAAGAGGTCAGTAAGGGTCTTGGGTCAATGTCGAGGAGGAAGACTTACGAGGCGCTTGTCCTGGGTCAGGAGGACCGTCACGCCGGCGTCGACCTTACCGACGGTGAGCGAGACGAGCATTGTGTAGAGAGTGAGGATGCGGGGTTATGGAAGGCGGCGTAGAGTCGTGGTCGACGTTCAGTTGCAGATTGCAGACGAAGAGAACGCGGTATTGAGATGCTATCTTACGTATGCTGCGATCTAGTAGTGCGACGAGAGGACCCCAAGGCAGGCACAAGTTTGCCAAAAACGGAAAGCCAGGGGCTGGCAGCTGTGCCCCGCTTTTTAAGCTGCCAGCTAGTCTGTGTGTTTAGTTATTTTTAATATACAGCCATGTTATTTGTACTATGATAAGTATATATTATTATATTTTAATCAAGCTTGATCCCGACTCTATTCATTCGTTGTTATTGTTCTTTAGAAATTCTATATATATATATAAACAACTACCGCTTCTCCGGCTTGGGCCACCGCTTGAGATTGATCCGCGGCTTGTACGTCCGGTAGGCGTCCCGGCCAGTGTACACCACCGCGCCGTCGACAACCTCGCCTTTGCTGCCGAGGTCAGCCTCGATGCCCGGGACCAGGCTCGTCATGTACGCCACCAGGTCCTCGTAGCTGGCCTCTAGCACGCGCTGCAGCACGGCGTCCACTCGCACAGACCCAAACAGGTGCGGGTGCTTGGCCACCACCTGCTCCTCGCCGTCCTGGCTTGTGCTCGCGTCGTGCAGCCGCCGCCCGCTCGGACTGTAGCCCCGCCGCGCCAGGGCCGTCTTGAACGCGTGCTGCACCTTGGCGTGCATCTTGCTGCGCAGAATGTTCTTGACCGTTGCCAGGTCTGCGCCGCCCGCGTTCTCGTTGGACGCCAGGCTCACGTACCACCACAGCGGGTCCGTGCGGTTCTTGTTGGCATACCACCGCCGCACCACTTCGGCCAGGCAGTGCGGGAACCCCGAGTGCGTCAGGCTGTCTGGTTCTTGGTTGTAGTTGTAGTACTGGCTGTTTGCATAGGAATTAAAACTAGAAGAATTGGAACTGGAAGAAAAAGACAACGGCGACGTCGGGCCCGCGCCCGTCGGCGCAATGTCGTCAAAGCTGTACAGAAACTTGGCCGAGTACGGGTGGATGACGTGCACGTTGCACACGCGCAGCCGGATGCCCATACGTTTGGGGCCGCCGAGGCTGTTGATTGTCTGCGAGTCCATATTGATCGGTGTAAAAGAGACGCCGCCCGGCTGCCACGGCGCCACAACGCCGGGCCCGATGCGCGTGTAGTAGCTCTCGAGGTCCGGCATGCGTGGCACGCCGATCAGCACGTTCAAGTCTTTGCTGCTGTGTTCGCCGGCTCCCCCTTCTTCTCTCAGCTTCTGTGCCTCGCGGGCGAGTGCGGCAACTTTCTCTTGCAGTCGGCCGCTGGTGCGATCGACGAAAATGGCGTTCTCGGTGAGCGCGCGCGGAGTCATGTAGCTGCGCACCGTCAGTGTTCGCGACGACGGCGACTTGGGCCATGGCGGATTGGGCGGCGCAGGGTGCGGTTTCACTTCGCGGCCACGTCGTCGGTGTTTTGGTCTTGTGTCTGTCTTCTCTGTCTTCTCTGTCTTCTCCGTGCTCGTTGTGCTCTTTGCTTCTGCAGCTTCTGGAGCTTCTGAATCTTTTACAGACTGCGGCCGAGGCTGGGCTTCTGTAGCTTCTGTTGACTGCAACCGCCGCTGCTTCTGTATCGCCAGAGACCTCTGTGCAAAGAAACAGCTGGCACATATCTGGCTGGCCGTCTGCTGTCCCCTCGCCGAGGAAAATGATGTTCTGGAGAGCATGGCGTCGGTGTCGGCGAGGTCGAAGGCCGGCTATCAATAGGTCTTATTAGGATCTCCGGGTGGCTTGCATGCTGTAGGAGAATAGCGGCAAGCAGTCGTCGCCTATGTCGTGTCTCTGCGCGCAATGGTCGTCGCCGAGCAGGGTGTCGTTGAAGTCCATGGGAGGTTAAATTTTTAGGGCCATATTAGCCAACGCAAGGCTAGACCAGGCTGTAGCTGGCGATCGCCCATCTAAATACAGCGCACTAAATATAGGGATCCACTAACATCGATATCACTTATTCAACCTTATAATAAATATTTATCAAAAATAATTGTATTCTAAGCACGGCTTCTTCACCAAGTATCCTGTACAGCCACAGCAACATGATCAATACCAAGTAAAAATAGAGAACAAAAAAAAAGCCTGCCATCCTAATAGTTTTAGAGATTTAGAAAAAGACAAAATAAAGTCGAGGATAAAACAAGATGCAAAAGAAAAGAAACCAAATCAAAGCCTGCTACTTTTGGTCTCCTGGCCTTGTCGCTGAAGCCAAAACTAAAGATGAATAGAAAAAGGATAGAGAAAAAGGATAGAGAAAAAGGATAGAGAAAAGAGAAAAAGAAAAAAGACAACTCAATCTACTCATGCCGTCTTCTCCTTTCCGTGAGACACTTTGACCTTTTCGCGCGTCGTCAAGCAGCGCCGGGGAAGCCGCGTCGGGGTCATCTAGTCCCAGTCGTCGCCGTCGTCCTCGTCGTCGCTCTTGCTGACCTTTTCCTTGCGCTTCTGCAGCGCCGCCATCAGTGCGAGCGAGCCTGCAACGTTGCCTCCGCCGCCTGCCGCCGCAGGAGCAGAAGACTCGGCACTACGTCCGCCCACCATGGCTTCACTCCGGTCGCGGATCTGGCTGCGGTCCACCTTCTTGAGCGCCTTGATACCGCCGGCACTCTGGATGCCTGCCAGCACGGCCGACTTGTCTGCGCTAATGGGCGGCAGCGGCGGGCCAGAACCGCCTGGTGGAGGTGGCGGCGGCGGCGGAGGAGCACCAGCCATGCCACCAGGAGGCGGCGGCGGTGGTGGAGGAGGAGGAGGAGCAGCACCAGCCATGCCACCTGGAGGCGGTGGTGGTGGTGGTGGTGGTGGAGGCACACCGCCCATACCGCCTGCAGGAGGCGGCGGAGGGGGAGGAGGCGGCGGAGGAGCACTGCCCATACCGCTTGCAGGAGGTGGTGGTGGAGGTGGAGCAGGCGGTGCGGCAGATGGCACTGCTTTTCTTGTCGGCGGCGGAGGGGGCACTGGAACTGGCCGAGTGCTGGTGGGCGGCAATGGGGGCGGTCCGCTGGCAGGAGCACGAGGCGGTGGCGGAGGAGCGGGATCGCGCGATGGTAGAGACGGGGGTGCACGGCTGGCTGGCGGTGGGGGAACAGCACGCTGGCCAGTGAACGGAGGAGGAACGCCAAAACGGCGGCTGCTGTCGTCGTTGCCGTCGTCCACAGTCTTTGGCGGCCGTGGAGGTGGTGGAGGTCCGGGAGGAGCAGATGGCGCGGATGGCGCAGATGGCGCAGCGGGAATGGCATGCCCTGTCGGCTGCTGATGCGCAAACTTACCGGCATCAGCCAGCGGCGGGGGTACGGCAAATCTGGGCCGAGGCGGCGAAGGGTCACGCGGAGGTTCTGGCGGCGGCGGGGGAGCTGATTCTGCCTTGGTGCCAAGTCGCCGGGGAGCAGGCGGTGCTGGAGGCGGGCCACCGCGTCTGGATCCTGACGTGGCTGGAGCACTTCCTGGGGGTGGGGGAGGTGGTGCCCGCATGCCGCCACTAGATCCAGATCCTGCGACAGCTGCTGTTGCAGCCGCAAGAGCTGCAGGCGGCGCAGAAGGAGGCGGCGGCGGCGGCGGCGGTGGGCCGGGTGCTGCAGAAGGCGGAGGCGGCGCAGGCAGGGGTTGGTCCTTGAGGAACTCAACAATAAAGTCTTGGTTTTCGTGGATAAACTCGTCGGTCAGGCCCTTTTGCCGCAGGTCGTCGCCAAAGTGCTCGCGCCAGTTGGGGTCGAAAGCGTCGAGGGTTGCAAAGTCGGACGGCGGTGTCGGTCCTCTAGCGCCGTGGCTGCCTCCGTTCAGGCTGCCTGAGCGGCCATGTCCGTTGCCGTTGCCGTTGCCGCGAGGCGACTCGGGTGGTGTCGGGGCTGAAGAGTTCTTATGTCCGCCAAAGAAACCACCAAGAAGCGAGTGCTTGTGGCCGCCGTTGCCGCTAGAGCCGTTGCCGTGTGCAGCACCGCCAAAGGGAGTCGCACGGGTGGCTTTGGATGCGTTCTTCTCGCGGTCGTCAATCTTCTTCTTAAACTGCTTGGCCTCCTTCTCGTCTGCAAAGCTCAGGCCAGCCAAGCAGTCTTCGAGTTCAAAGGTGTGGAAGAACACACGGTCCTGGTTGTAGTTCCACGTGTCGTAAATTTCCTGGTCCCAGATGACGCCACGGTTGCCGGACTATTGTAATCAAGTTAGTAAAAAGACGTCTGACAACTGTATAGGTGATAGGCTGGCTGAGACATACCGAAATATCCACCAACTTGAGCCAAAAGGTGTTGCCGACAAGATCATTGCAAAGCACAATGGCGCCCTGCAGACCGGTATAGTTCCATCGTGTGCGGTCTGGGTAGGCAACGTAGAGGCGGGCAACACCGACGGCCTGGATCTTGTTGTGCTGCTTGGGCACGCAGCGCTTGACCGTCTCCTTGTCGGCGTCGCTGAGGATTGACGGCATAGTGGGGGTGGTAGGAGTTGTTGAAAGATGAGAGCAGTCGGATGTGGCGGCTCTGGACAACGTCCTATCAAGCAAATGTATCAAAATGTGTCGAGAGGCGTTATCGAAGATCCTCCTGGTCGGAGGGGGGCTGGTGATGAAGGCCGAGATGGCCTGCGAATAGGCAGACGGATAAACGGCGCAGCGTCGAATTGGCGCACAGCTGCTGGTGCGATAGCAGCTTAAAAGACCTGTGTTCCCCCGGGTTGTAACGGGAGGGTGTGGTGAGAGTGGTTGTCGCGGTTCGACGACGGTGATAGGTGGTAGCAAAAGAGGAGAGAGGAGAGGAAGAGAGGACGTCAGAAACGCCGATGATAGTGGCAGTAGTAGTAAGAGTGTATGCACTTAGGTGTGAGGCAGACCGCAAGGAAGGAGGGATGGGCTAGAACCCAACAGCCAATCAGTAGACGGCGTTGTCGGTCAAAGACTAGACAGACAAGGGGCTCGGATTCGTTGGGCTTTGGGCTTCGAATACAGTATTGCACTTGCACTGTGCACCTTCTTGAAGCGGTTCTACGGGGCAGCATACGCATGTTCTTCGGCGCTAGCACTAGTTTTGGGCAAGCGCCAGAGCTTCTACAGGAGTCGAGGGCCAGGCAACTCTAATATGGAAGGAGCGCTGTAGACGGTGGAGTATTTGCGTGCCATGAGAGCATCGTAGTGGGGCAGCTTACATACACATCACCTTGCATGCAGAAGCATCACGAGAGCACAAGCACAGCAATGGTAATATGGTAATAGTGTATACGTAAATGTATTTATTATATTGACCATCAATTAGTGACTTAGTTTTCCTTGTTGAGCTCCTTCATACGAGCCAGTCTCTCCGCCTTGGTGCCCTCCTGCGGCACGTCGACATTGTTCATCAGGGCCGGGCCGGGCGCGGCAGAGTGCGCAGAGAACTTGTTCTTGACGTCTTCAAAGAGGCCGTGCTGGTGCTTGGGAGCGTCAGGCTGGTCTGTTAGCAGGGGTGAAGCAGAGAAGGAGAACAGTGGTCAATCATCAGACAGCAGCAGACATGGATGGAGCTTACCTTGGACGGATCCTCCACCTGTGTGGACAGCTTGTTCTCGGGGACGGACTGGTTTGTGTTGGACATTTTGGATGTGTAGATGGATTGTTGTGTATTTGAATGTGTTTCTTAAGAAGAAAAGAAAGTTGTTGGTACGAGGAACGAGGATGGCTGGGACGGTTTATATGGGCAGAGACAGCTTGAAAGGTGATGCCTGATTCGAAAGGCAGCCTTTTTATTGGTGGTGGTGGTGCTTTGGGAAGGAGCACTCCTGCCAGCCCAAGCGATGACGTCGTCCTGCACTGTTGTTAGTGCCACTACAGGCAATCAGCACGACGGCTCATTCGGTGCACGTGACCTTCGGAGGCGACCAACCATGCACAAGACAAGCTCACAACGGCGGCGATGATGATACAATGACTGATGTTATCGAGATGCGTTGGCATCTGTGCTGCCATTGTATTACGATGCATGTATTGAATGATGTGGCCCAAGCCAGACGATACGATATGTTGACGTTGTTTGCTTCTGAGGCAGCTTTTCATGAATACGTAACTGCCTGTTTTGGTAGTGTCGAGGTGTATTAGTAAGAGATATTCTGGAGTTGTCAATGTGAGAATAAATCATGGAAATATAAGCATTTGTTCTCAGTTGTTTTTATATATCATATTTCATAAAGAAGATTGAATAATATATTATACTTTTCCCCTGGAAGATTCAATAATGTAGGCTTTTCCACTACAAGTGTTGCTACTTTTAAAATAAACTCGAACATGAAATATGGCAAAGTTAAAATCATCAAAAAAAAAACAAAAAAAAAACAAAAAGAAGAATAAAACAACAATAAAAACAACAGATACAAGTAGCAAAAATATAAAATAACAGATAGCAACTCCTCGTTTCGATCAAGGGACCTCCGGGTTATGAGCCCGGCGCGCTTCCGCTGCGCCAAGTTGCTGGGTGTTTGTTGTGGAAAATCCAAGCTCACGCCCCGTTTTGTCTCCGGTCCGTCGGGATTTGCAGCTACTCTCGGTTCTATTAATTTGCAATTTTCTGTAGAAATAATTAGATAATTTCATTGTTAGAGAAAGATTGCCTGCCCGAGAATCAATCGCTGTCCATAATTACATAAGCAGGGACATATTAAGTGGGTCTGATGACGGCACGCAGCTTCACATCACTCATCGCGATCTACGATCTCGAGGTCAAGGCTGTACTCAAGCTCAGTTCTGAATATTGGTTGAATTATGTTGTGGTGAGGGTTCTAGAGTTCTAAAGAATCACAGAACTACAAATCTACAAAATCTACAAATATAATCTACTCACATGACTTGAATACTGACTGCTGCCCGGCATGTCGTCCTCGAGCGCGCCGCAGCCGGTGAAGCTGTCGCTGCCTCTAGTATGTTCTTATTCTTTAGATATCTTTAAAATATTAATTGCAAAAGAAAAAAAGACTGACAGATAGGAATACCAGCAAAATCTCTTCCAGGAACTGCGCGCCGATGACGAGCTCGTCGTGCTGGCCCGCGGCCTCGGCCTCATGCGCCTCGTCACCAACCTGCTGCACTCGTACGACGCCGCCGGCAACAACCTCGTGCTCGTGCTCAATGCCGACGACCGCGAAAACGGTTGGATCGGCGAGGCGCTGGCCGAGCATGCCGCCATCAGCATGGCCTCGCGCGCGCGCGGCCTGACCGTCGTCAACACCGACTTCACGACCGTGGGCGCGCGCGAAAAGATGTATGCGGCCGGCGGCATCTTTAGCATCACGTCGCGCATCTTGGTGGTCGATCTGCTGACCAACCTGCTGAAGCCCGAGACTGTCACGGGCATTGTCGTGCTGCACGCCGACCGCGTCGTGGCCACGTCGCTCGAAGCGTTTATCCTGCGCATCTACCGCCAAAAGAACAAGGCCGGCTTCCTCAAGGCGTTTTCCGACAACCCAGAGTCGTTTGCCACGGGCTTTGCACCGCTGGCGACCATGATGCGCAATCTGTTTCTGCGGAAAGCGTCGCTGTGGCCGCGCTTCCACGTCACGGTGGCCAGCGCGCTCGAGGGCAAGAAGCGTGCCGAGGTCGTCGAGTTTGAGGTGCCCATGACGGACAGCATGCGCGAGATCCAAAACGCGATCCTCGAGTGTGTCGAGGTCAACATCCAGGAGCTCAAGCGCACCAACTCGGGCCTGCTCGACATGGAAGACTGGAATCTGGACAGTGCGCTGCTCAAAAACTTTGACGTGATTGTGCGCCGCCAGCTCGATCCGCACTGGCACCGCGTGAGCTGGAAGACCAAGCAGATTGTCGGCGACCTGGGCGTCTTGCGCGGCCTGCTGCAGGCCATTGTCGAGTGTGATGCCGTGTCGTTCTTGCAGCGCCTGGACACGATTCTTGCCGCCCACGCGCCACCGCCCGGGTCTACACGCCACACACAGTCGCCCTGGCTGTTCCTCGATGCGGCACAGACCATCTTTGACACAGCCAAGCGGCGTGTCTACACGGGCAAGCACAATTTGAATGCGAATGACGACGAGGTCTTGAGTTCGGGTAATACCAACACAACCAATACATCGAAAAGCACGCTGCGCCCCGTGCTGGAGGAGCAGCCAAAATGGACTATCCTGGCCGACATCTTGGAAGAAATCGACCGCGACTTGTACCTCGAGAGCCAGCCGCGCGACGACTCCAACGGCACTATCCTCATCATGTGCGCCGACACCGACACGTGCCGACAGCTGCGCGACTTTTTACAGGTGATGCATATGCGCCCGCGCACAGAGAACCGCGTCGAAGAGTTCTTTGATGCCGACGAGGACCGGCCGTCGGGCGCGTTTATGATGCGGCGCAAACTGCGCAACTATCTGCGGTGGAAGCGCGAGTTTGCCAATGTCAACGCATCGCTGTTCCAGGAAAACCAAAAGGCCCTGAACGGTGCCGTTGACCCGCGGACGGGCCGTCCTGCCGGTGCCATGCGCAACGGCGTGCCCATCAACAAGCGGCGGCGGATACGAGGCGGCGGTGCAGGCATGGCGCAGGCAACGAATGCGTCTGCGATTGCCACAGCCCTCGCCGGCGATGGCTATGGCGGACGAGCGGCCAATGGCAGTGTCGCGCAGTACTTTGAGAAGCCCAACGAGGTGGCCGAGCTGATGGCCGAGATCCAGGCTGCGGACGGCGCCAGCTCAAGTGGTACACAAGGCAATGGCGGCGGCGATGGCGATGGCGACACGAGCAACGATGCCGAGATTGCCGCGGCGCAGCAAAAGGCCGAGATCCTGGCTGCGCTCGCCGACCCGCTGGAAGACATGGACGACTACTACCAGCTGTACGAGATGCGCGATCTGGTGGTGGTGCACGCGTACGATGGCGACCAGGACGAGCATGTGCTGGAGGAAGTCAAGCCGCGGTACATTATCATGTACGAGCCGGACGCGGCGTTTATCCGGCGCATCGAGGTGTACCGGTCGTCGCACAACGACCGCGGCGTGCGCACGTATTTCATGTACTATGGCGGCTCGGTCGAGGAGCAAAAGTACCTGTCGGCGGTGCGCCGCGAAAAGGACGCGTTTACCAAGCTCATCAAGGAGCGCGCGTCCATGGCGGTGACGCTGACGGCGACGTCGGCGGCGCACAACAACATCTCCAACGCCGACGACCCGCAAGAGTCGTTTCTGCGCACCATCAACACGCGCATTGCGGGCGGCGGCCGCATGACGGCGACGGCGCAGCAGCCGCGCGTCGTGGTGGACGTGCGCGAGTTCCGGTCGTCGCTGCCGTCGCTGCTGCACGGGCGCAACATGGCGGTGGTGCCGTGCATGCTGACGGTGGGCGACTATGTGATCTCGAACAACATCTGCGTCGAGCGTAAGTCGGTGAGCGACCTGATCTCGTCGTTTCGAGACGGCCGCCTGTTTTCGCAGTGCGAGTCCATGTTCCAGCACTACCAGAGCCCGATGCTGCTGATCGAGTTTGACCAGAACAAGTCGTTTACGCTCGAGCCGTTTGCCGACCTATCGGCGAGCAGCAACAATAATGCTTCTAGTAACCCCAACGCACCAGATTTGCAGAGCAAGATTGTGCTGCTGACGCTGGCGTTCCCGAAGCTGCGCATCCTGTGGGCGTCGTCGCCGTACGAGACGGCCGAGATCTTTGAGCGGCTCAAGTCGCAAGAGGCCGAGCCGGACCCGGTCGCGGCTGTGCGTGCAGGCCTAGACCCGAACGCGCGCGCCGACGACCAGCCGTTCAACCTGGAGCCGCAGGAGATGCTGTCGGCTGTGCCGGGTGTGACGCCGCAGAACATCCGGAACCTGGTGTTTGAGACGGAGAGCATCTCGGCGATTGCCACGATGGAGGTGCCTGATCTCGAGCCCATTGTGGGCGGCGAGTCTGCACGGCTGATTACAAAGTTTTTCAAGCGTGACGTTATCGAGGATGCCGAGAGCTCATACTAGGTGACAGGCAATTATCTGATAATATTTCAAATGCAATCATTGGGTGCTGGAGTTATGGTAGAACGATCAGTCGAATATATGAATGATTATGTAAGCAAATGATATAATTTAGTATAAATTAAACTAAAATATCAAAGGGATATCTCGCGCGCCTGTCTCCTCCTGCAGAGCCCGTTTCTGTCTATCCTAGACCAGACCTCAATTAGACCCTGCTCACATGGCTGCGGCCTCCGCGTCTTCTTCTCCAGCCCTTGCCGCGGAAGCCCTGGCAGGTCAAGCACGAGATGATAATGTCGAAGACGGCGACAATGCCGCCGACAATGGCCATGAGGATGCTTCCGATGGCGTTGACAATGGCCATGAGGCACGAGCCAATGGCTTGGAAGACGCCTTTGATCTGGGCAGTTAGCAAAATGGAGAGGGTATTTCGAGGGTATTTCGAGGAGATTTCGAGAAGCATTTAGACTTACACAAGACAGGACGGCACCCATTTTGACGGTTGGTAGAGGTTGATAGAGGTTGGTAAAGGTTGGTATATGTGTATGTCTGTATGTTCGAGTGATCTATATTCACTTGTTGTATAAAGAGTGGTAGAGAGTGATGAAGGAGACGTCGACAGCAAGACTACCTCGGGACATGTCAGTTATATATTGCAGCCTACAATCACAATCACAATCGACAATCGAGCAATTCGATAAAATTCATCGACGAATGACGCAACCATGGTTCATGCCCTGCCCCGAGAGGCGAGCCTCATGCAGCCTGCTGTCGTGTCTTGTATGTGTGCTGGTGGTGTGTGCTGTGTGTGGTGGATGCAGGTCTGGAAGGATTAGGTAAGATCCGTTCCCAAAGAGGATCGTGACGTCATGCCGCCCTGCACTCGTTACTACACCAGCCCAATCCTAGTCATGCATACGAGGTTGTCTGATTGATCAAGTAAGTGATCAAATAATCAATATCCTCGAAAGCTGCAGAGATTGCGGTGATGTCACTCATGCAGGCCATCAAATATACAGGGCACACCTAAAACACCAGCAGCAGCCAGCCTCCCGCTACTGAGAGCTAGGAGTTAGCCCAGTACTTTGCCATGACAGCATGACCTGTTAGTATATGCTAGGCCCCTGTCATTAGATGGCCGCCGCCTCAGCTCCATATTAAAACATGCAAACTTCAACGGCCAATCCAACGGCCACCGACGCCTTCATACCAACCATGCAACGGCCAGCCAATCCCATGGCCTCGGAGCATTTGCTACTGAATGGTTCCACAGGGAATCCATCAGCTGCATCAGATGTATCAGGATCAGTTCTAGACCAGGTACAGGAGCACGCTGACACCGTAGATGGGATGGATGGCATGGCATGGCAAAGAATGGACACGGGAGAATGGATAAAGCATAGACAACATGGACATGGGGCATTGCTTTGATTAATTGGAAGATGGTATTGGTCTACAAGTATCGTACAGATGGAGCTATGTGCTCTAGATAGGGTTGGTGTAGATGCTATGGGTGAATATGATTTGGTAGAGAACGGAGAGATGGGAGATGAGATGGAGTGAGATGGAGTGATATGCACCGCAATCAGTAGTACTTCTTCCGCATCAGGGCCTCGCGCACCATGCCCAACCGCCGCAGACGCTCGCGGCTCCGCGCATCCAGCGGCGCATTCGTCAGCCCGGCCATTGATGGCGCCGGTGGCAGCGCCGCAAACGCCTCGGCCGCGCTCAGAGGACCGCCTCCATTGCCACCACCGACACCAATGATGCCGTTGACACCGCCCGCGCGGCCGCCGACGTGCATGCCCACGCGGTTGATCTTGCGCAGCTTGACCAGCCCGTACCAGCACACCAGCAGCGAGAACCCAAACGACGCGCCCGTGACTGCGCTAAAGCCCCAGTTGGTCTCCTCGATAAAGTTCTCCAGGTTCATGCCGTACAGGCCCGCCAGGAACGTGCCCATGGCCAGCCCCAGCGTGCCAATGCTAAACTTGAGGTCCAGCAGCATCAGCGCGTTGCGGTTCGCGTCCAGGATCGCCCGGATAATCTCCTCCGTGTTGCGGATGCTCGACACCAGACTGCCGGCCTCCTGCGCCACTTCGTCGCAGATCTTGTGGTATGACTCCAGCAGCATCTCCACCTCGGTGTGGTCGTCCTCGCCGCGGTACAGGTCGTGCTTCTTTTCCGTCAGGTACATGGCCGCCAGGTCGTCGTCCGCCTCGAGCAGCTCCTCAATGGCGTCGCGCACCAGCTTGGCCTTTTGCTCAAACGTGTTGACCTTTTTCGACAGCACCAGCAGCACGCGCAGCTTGTCGCGCGTAATGTCCTCCTCCAGCTCGTTCAGAATCCGAATCACCGGCTCGCTCACCGTATCGAAATCCGCCTCCAGCTCCGACGTCACTGACAGCAGCACCGCCTCGAGCGCCCGGAACTCGTACGGCAGTCCGCCCGCCGTGCCTGCGCTCGGCTTCTGCTGCAGCCGGCCCTGGAGATCGTACATGAACGCCGACTGCGGGTACGACGTCTTGGATCCGTAGACGTCAAACAGCAGCACGCGGTCCGCCTTGATCAGCACCTTGAGATGCAGCAAGTTCAGCAGAATCGCGGCCGGGCGCACCAAGATGTGCGGCAGGTTCGACGAGTCAATCTTGCGCAGATCCCGCGGCAGCAGGCCGTACTTGGCAATCAGCTCCGTCTTCTTGAACTCGCCGTCCACCAGAATCACCTCGCCGTTCTCGTCCACCTCGGTGCACCGCAGCCGCGGCTCGAGTGCTGCCTTGGCCGTCTGCAGTCGCCGTGCATTGAACATGACCGATGCAAACTCGGCGCCCGCAGCGTGGTCTGGAAGGTCGCCGGGTAGCAGAGACGCGCGTCCTGCCGTGCCGCCACTCTGGCCGAATATCCTGTTGTACCATGAGCTCTCCTGTGCTCCTGATCCCTTGCCTGGCCGCCGTGTGCGCTTGTCCGACGCCCGTCGCCACAGCAGAGCGCGTGCTGGTTGTGATGTAGAAAAGGACGCAGATGTAGCAGAGGTGTTTGCAGCGCACTTGGGGCTTTTGGCCGTCGTCCGCCACCGTGTTCGTAGACTCTTGGGCACAAGCACGTCTAAATCAAGGACGTTTGCCTGCAAGACTTGTGTCTCGCGGCGTGTCGTCGTTCGGGTCTTGTGTGCCATGGACTCTGTCGGCCCTGCCAACCCTGCCATTCCGCTGCCGCCGTCAATCGCAAACAGCCGCTCCGACTGATGTCGTAGAAACCGCAGCAGACCGGCCGATGGTGCAGGCTGCAGCCGCAATGGTTTTCCCAGCATCGTGCGTGTTGTGACGCTGGTGCGTCGGCCAGCTGGAGCTGCCTTGTCGTGGAGGATTGTTTGCCGTAAAAGTCCTACTTGCTTCTGTGCGTGTGTAAAATAAAAGAATCAATTATCGTCTCTCGTCATTGTCGTTGCTGCCGCTGTCAAAGTGTAGCACCCAGATGTGCGTATGCTCGTGGTGACGTCGATTGTCAAAGTTGCTTCCCCAAATTCTGGTTTGGGTGCCCACTATGGCGTTGGAGCTACTATTTAATATTTTATTATTCAAAGGGCGTGATGTATCACGTGGTGATTATACAGATGTGGCCGATAAGCCGCGATAACAAACAACTTTTAACGATATCCACATGGAAAAACGTCACGATAGTGCAACTTGCAACCCAATAACCCAACACAACGACATTGAATATATCCAGTCACTATTCTCGACAATAGTTATAGTAAACGCCACCCAAAATGGACGACATTCAACCCCGCATCCGCCAGCTCGCTGCTGAAATCGACCGCCTCGAGGCTGCCGTCGGGCCGCTCCTCCTCGGCAAGCCCTCTGGCGACGCCGCCGAGACCACGGCCGCCATGGGCCACGCCGCCGCTGCCATGCACCTGCCCCTGCTCGACAAGGCCAAGCTCCATGTCCTTGCCAGCTTCGCTCTCGAATCTACCCTCTACTGCAGCCTCGGCCTCGCCGGTGTCGACGCGCGCAACCATGCCGTCTTCCGCGAGCTCCAGCGCGTGCGCCAGTACATGACCAAGATTGCCACGGCCGAGAAGACGTCCACCGAGCCGCAGCAGCCGCCGTCGCGCCTAGACAAGGCCGCCGCCATCCGTTTTGTCAAGAACGATGTCGACGACCCGGAGATGAAGGCGCAGCTGACCAAGCTGCTCAGGGAAGAGCAGGCCGCTGCCGTCGCCGAGACGCAGTCGCGCGGCACGACACCCGCATCCGCCCGCGGCGCAAATGCGGCCATTGCATTCGCACCCGCTACGTCAGCCGCAAAATCAGTGCCATCGGCAACCCCGCCGCCGTCGCTCAAGCTGTCGAGCAACCGCAAGCGCGGCGGCTCCGTGTCGCGCGGCGGCAGCGATGCCAGCAGCCATCTCACGAAGCGGCCTAAGCAGCAGCAGCCGGGCGAGGCGCGGGGCCGGGGCCAGATTTCGGGCCGTGGTGCGCGGGCAAACTAAACTGACGGAGGACACAAAGAAGGATAAGGCTGCGGCTGATGGCAGCTTGACGCTGCCCGGGTCAGCAATGGCCTCGCTTTTACATATTTAGATAGCATTAATGATACCCATGACACATTACAGTTTCACTCGTTACGTACACTACAATTCTCTCGGGAGGTTAGAAATCGCAGGTAAATTCTAGACACCCGTTTCCAACTATACATTGTCTGATTCCTATCATATTAGCCACCGATAGCCACTTATAGCCTCAGGCCTATGCCGTGGTTTCGCGTCCCAGCCGCTCCAGTTCCTCCTTGCAGAACTTTTCGGCATTCATCAGCTCCGTTGCGCCGTACACCACGCGCCGCTTCGCCCGGTCGCCAGCACCACCGGACCGCTTGACCCATTCCTGCAGGTTGCCAAACTCGTCAATACTGCCACCGCCGACGACAAACACAATGGCATCCGAGAAGCCTTGCCGCCGCTGGCCAAACGAGCCGGCCGCACCGCCACCGCCCAGGCCACCTGGCATAGCGCCGCCGTCGCCGCCGTCGCCGCCAGTGTTGCTACCTCCCCGGGCCATGGATGGTGGTGGCATGCTGCCGCGGGCGTGTGAGTTGCGCGGGTCAAAGTAGAGGTAGTTCTCCGTCTTCATGATGGCCGAGCTGTTGGAAGTGCCCGGGTCCATGATCGACCCGACAATGCTCGTGACTGTCAGATCACGGTTGGCGGGCAAAAAGTTCTTGATGGAGCCGACAATGGACTCGAGGTTGGCAGACAGGTTGGTCGGCACGCCCGAGTCCTTGAGACGGTCCGTGAGGCGTGTCGAGATGGACGAGAAGCGGCCAAACAGATCGGTCGATGCGGCCGTCTGCTGCTGTGGTGTGCTGTGCACCGTCGTGAGCTGTGTCATCTTGGTGGTGGCGCGCACCTGGCGGACATAGGCGAGCGACGTGGTGTCAGTGCCCGACGCCTTGAGCGCATCCTCGTACTGCGTCCATTCTGTGCGGCTGACTTCCTGCTCTGTCGTCAGGAACCAGATGATAAACAGACGCAGCTTGTCGGTGGGGTTGGTGCCCTTGTCGGCGTCGTTTAGCAGTTCCAGGATCTGGGCCTTGGTCTGTTTTGCAATGTTCTCTTCGAGCTGGAAGAAGTTGTCCAGCTGCCGGTTCTGGATGCCGGGCAGCAGTGCAGCAAGAATGTTCCTATTCTGTTAGCATCTATGCAATCACTTTCCAACAGGACATAACGGAATGTCCAGCACGTACATGTGAATATCGAGCACGGCTTTCCGCTCGCGCAGCGCTGGTAGGAGCGTTATTGCCGCCTTGAGGTGTTGTGCGCTGGCACTTGTGTCGTTTTGCAGATCCTCAAAGGAGGTAACGCCTGTCTTGCGTGTAATGTCGTTGGTGTCTTGCTTGTACCGACTCAGCTCCGCATCAATGTCCTCGGCAACCTGAGGGAAAGGCAGTGGTGCGTTCTTGTTCCAGAAGAAGTCGTTGGCGTTAATATCGTACGTCTTCTTCGTGACGCCCTTGGCAGGATTCTTCTCATCCACGGGGGTCTCGATCGTGACGCGGTTCAGATGCAGGCCGAGAACATCGTGGACCAAGCTCTGGTATGTCCACGAGTGTGACAGCATTGATGTGAGGTCGATGTTGCGGTCGAGGATGATCAGCACAGGCCGCGATGCAGGGGTGCCTGCTGACGATGCAGGCCGGCCACCAGATGCGAACATGTTGCCCTTGGAGCTCAGCAGATGGTCGCGAAGCTTGCGGTCGAGCTTGGTCGCAATGATCTCGGCAGCCATGCCCTTGGGACACCGGATGATGG
The DNA here is from genome assembly GCA_029298975.1 of Ophiostoma novo-ulmi subsp. americana. Lineage (NCBI taxonomy): Eukaryota > Fungi > Ascomycota > Sordariomycetes > Ophiostomatales > Ophiostomataceae > Ophiostoma > Ophiostoma novo-ulmi. The sequence goes on along the minus strand of JANSMA010000003.1, from coordinate 1,454,682 downwards.
GGATGACGCCCATGGTTACGACGACACTGAAGAGACTGTGATACTGTTAGCTGTCGCCCAGGCAATCCTATAGTGTATATCGACGACTACATACCCGCTGACGACCTTGTTCAGCACCTCATCCAGCTGCTCGTCCTGGATCTGGCCCGAGTTGAGTGCCCAGTATGTGTGGTCCTTCTCCATGCCCAAGCTGAACAGGTCGCGGTCGGCGCAGATAAAGTTGAGATATTGGTCGTAGACTTGTGCAATCTAAATATCGTTAGTAGTCAAGCAACCTGGCATCGCACGGCATCTACTAACGTGTTCCTCGTTGCCGTTGGAGACAGTCTCTGCGGCAAAATCCTCCAGCAGCGGTCGTGGTAAGGACGACAGAAAGTTGATGTATGCGGGCGAGTACAGGCCCTTTTGCAGGTCACCAGTGATCGTCTTGAGGTTGGCAGCAGTCGGCTCGACAAGGTAGACAACAGGCACATCCTCGATCTTGTGCCGGTTTGCTGCGAGGTGCATGTGCATGGTGACGCCGAGGGCGCGAAGGTCGCTGACGCGCAGCACACTGCTGACAATCTGCATGCCGAGGTCGTCAAAGACGAGCACCTTCCATATCAGCTCGCCATCGGCGCCAACGACGCCCAGTTGTGTGCCCTGCTGGTTCTGGGTCTGGATCTCGTCGCTGCTATCGGTCGACTGGTTGAGGTTCAGCATGCGCTTCAGCGCGCCGATCTGCTTGTCCCGGAGAGACGTCATGCTGGCGGTGGTGTGTCAAATTGGTCCTTAAAGTGGAGAGTGGGGAAGCTACACAAGCTCAAGCTTCACAGCACGGAGCTCTCACCGATGCCGTCGTCGTGATGTTGAGATGTCGAGATAGGGGCGAGCTGGGGGGGGCAGGACGAGGAGGGGCAGTGTCGCGGCTCAAGAAAGTATAGAGTCGCCGATTGATGCTTGCAATAGCCTTTCTATATCGCCACGTTCAGGCAGATGCAATGGGGTGTATTTATCGACACTGTTAACACGTAGGCGGGAGCTTGCGGTGGAGGGGTGGTGACGTTCATTGTGCTTCAGTAGTGCAGCAACACAGCAACAGGTGAGCTCGCCGCTGTGGACACCGAAGCAGCAGTGGACCTCTAATACAAGTGGACTCCCATTGGTCTGGCTCGCCTGGTTGGGCAAGCCGTGTGTAAGCACTGTTTGTATCTCTCATTAGCACTGTTAGGACGGACGGGTATCGGCATCTGTATTAGTCCGGTAGAAAGATACATCTGCAATGTACTGATCCTTGATTGATAAGATTTGGCTGCAGCCAAGCACTGGTGGAGAGACTAAGCGATTTGCACGCTTTACGCGGATCAAGATACTCCACACCCCATGTGAAGAGAAAAGGGAAAGAGATGCATGACAGGGAAGATGAGCTGAGGAAAGAACGATGGAGGGCGCAAATCGCTTGATGACATGTGATGCCTACACATAGTGCGCAATATCGCAATATCGCAATCAGTCCAAAGGAAGAAGGCAGCAGATGCAAACGCGGAAAGAGTGTTGGGATGTCTGCTGGTGAGCGAGGAGCGGAGGCCAAGATGAATGAGTAATATTAATAAAGGACTTTTAAGGAAATAGCAAATGCCTCAGAGGGGAAGGAGCGGCTAGACCATCGGGACAGGTATCGTATCTTTACGTGCTCGTCGGCTAAGGAAAGCACGCGATTCCGCAGGCCGGCCGCAGCTGCCCGAATAAGTGAGAGCCACAGGGAAAGACCAATACGGAAAGCGACAAGTCGACGGCGTCACGAAATCTCTGCAGCCTTGGCAAGAGCGATGGGGATGCAATGTGTAAGATGCATACTAAATCTACACATAAAAATACTAGAGGAAAGAGCAGAAAGCTACCATCCCCACGAAATCATACGTATCTTACCTTCCGAAGTCGTCCGTTTCGCCGCATCGCTCCTGCCGTTGCAATGACGGAACTAGTGACGACTACGCTTCATGTGGCACCTTTTATAGGGCCCACACCACTAATTCATAGCTGTGGTTCCCACTAGTAGCCACTGTTAACCTCACTAGGCCGCTGAAGGTGGTCCCCGTCCCGCCAAGTATTAGTGCTGAGTAAATAAGACTAAATAGTCTGGCCATGTGCGCCTTCTTCGTTCGAACAGGCAACACACCCCGCGTGCGGCGCTACAGTGGACAGTGGCCAGGTACAGTGGCTGTACTGAGTAACAACAGGCTGTCCACCCCCAACCCAACGCTCTGCACATCCCTGTCGCCCTGCCTTTGCCCTGCCTTCCTACTCCAGGCCTCGACCCGACGACCGCTCCTTCCTCCTCTTCATCGCCCACTTTCTTGCACTTAGGTACATTGAGAAGCGGGCGAGCCTTTCCTATTCCATCTTCACTTACACCACAGCTGCGGTTACCTCTTTCCTGTCACACACCTCTTTCCGTTCTCATTCTCGTTTGCACCAGTCGTACCTGCCTCTCCCTTGGGCCCGTGTATATAGATCTCTCAACCCCCCTTGTCAACCCACGACTATTTCGGTTTCACTTGATCCTCACCTCAACTTCAACTCTCCTTCTTACATGGCACCACCGTCCTAGGGTCACTCCTCTCTCACCTAAAAAGCATATCTCATCTTTTATTCTTATCCCCTCTCACCCTCTCTCCCTCATTTCGCCAATATGAAGTTCTGGGCTCCCGCCCTTCTGGCTACCGGCGTCGCTGCCTCGGCTGTCCTGGATCCTCCTCTGGTCCGTGCCGACAACGACGTCAACCTGTTTACAGATAACCACCACCATGCTCACGGCGGTCACCACGTTGACCATGAGGAGTCGAGTGTCGGTGCCTCTGCTGCCGGTGGCCCGCCGGCGCGTCGCATCCCTTCGTCATACGAGTCGGCCGTCCTCGCCCGTCGCATCCTGGCCCTGACCCCCTTTGGTACTATCTCTACCGTCTTCCCCCACGATCAGGTGCCCGGAAAGAACACGGCCCCGCCTGTCTACCACTCCTGGGAGAGCCGTCCGGATGGTCTCGGTGGTATCCCTGTCGGTCTTCCCGAGTACCTTGCCGCCTGTGAGGAGGACGACCCGGCCAACCATGGCAACCCGACGCTGCTGGCCATCACTATTGCCACGACGTTCAAGAATGCCCGTGCCGGCTCCAACGTCAGCCTGGCCCTGCAGTGGGAGCCTCCCCATGCCCCTGCCTCGACCACCCGCGTGTCGGTCACCAAGAGCATCCAGAAGCTTCTTGGCTGGGCCACCGAGGAGGAGGAGAAAAAGACCCATGCTGCCGACTTCCCGCCATCGGTTGCAGCCCTGCCGCGTTTCTCGCTGATCGGCTACCTTGAGCCCATTTCCGGCCAGGACGCCCCCGATTCGGACCTGGCCACCTGCTATGTGCGCTCGCACCCCGATGCCAAGTACTGGCTGCCCGGCAGCCGTGTGCACAACTCCGAGTGGCTGCGCCTGGTTGTTACGCAGGTGTACTGGATTGGCGGTTTTGGCGACCGTGCATACATTGGCTGGATCCCTGTTGATGAGTGGCACAACGTCACCCGTGCCGACTGGGAGAAGGCCCGTCTGCCCGGTGAGCAGCAGGGCTGGAAGGAGGCCTACGTTGGCTACGAGCTGTAGGAGAGCCAGGCTAGCCTCTTCAGTAATATCTTGAACAACGTCTCCGTCACTTGTCCGTGAGCCTGAGCTCATGTTATAGTTGCCGGCGGTGCCCTCCCTACTAATGTCTATGCGCCTTTTTTGTATTTAGCACAGCATTGAATCACATACGTTATCAAGCTTTGTCGCACTTTTTAGTGACGTTTTGCCATTTGACATAAATCGCATTAAACATTGAATATCGTGACCTATAAGAGAAGAGAAATGGCGGCCTGTGCCGCTCAACGAGAATTACAAACAAAATCGTGCAACATCATACCCAGGCCTAGATACTTTTTTGGTATCCAAACATATAAATAAGAAACTAGAAGAAACAAAAGAAATAGAAGAAATAGAAGAAAATATAGAGCAGAGACATATGTTTTTAATCAACCCGAATGATGACGCGCCAGCCGAGGGCACCAGCTTCGCGAATAGCACATGCAAGACAACCACGGCGGCGGCGACTGATGAGTGCGTTCCAGCCCCGCTCTGCACACAGCGCCCGCACCAGGATCTCCATATCGGAGCCAAAGCGGCGGCGGCGCGTCTCATGGTGCATCTGGTTAGCAGCTGGAGGGGATTTCTTGGGCTGCTTGGGAAACGATGCCGAGTCAGAGACAGGTGCAGGTGCAGGTGCAGACGATGCCGGCAAGGCCGTGATGGGAGAGATCTCTTTCGTGAGAGGCGGGAAAGACGAGATCAATGCGCCGTCAAAGAACGCTACAGGCTTCTTGTCCGTGATGGGCGACATGGGCATCTCATGGGCTGCCGGCTGGGGGGAGAAGCCAGTAATGCAGTCGATGACAAGCACGGTTCTGTCCGTGCTGCTGGGATGGGAGCCTGACGGTGCAGCCCGGTTCGTGCAGGCAAAAAACTCCTGCAGCAGCTGCTCGAGGCTCTTATCAGAGTTCTCGATGAGTTCCGTCAGGTGAATCGATGCATACTTGTAGTACTTGTGCAAAGGGTGGCCGGTTGCGTGGACGGTGTTGGAGCGACCCGGGGAACCGCCTCCATTGACATCAATCTGCTGAATTGTCGGGCTAGACGGCGATTTGACAATCTTGACGCGCTGCGAAGGCACGCACGGGTGGGCAGTTGTAAAGTAGATGTCGTATGCCAAGTTGTATGTCACCACCTTCTCGGGGCGGCCTTCGCTTGCAATGGAAAAGGCAATCTCGGCGAAACGTGGCTCAGCCTGGTGTTCAGCCTCACCATCGTCCTTTCTCTCGGCAGGTGTGGTACTGTCGTCTCCCGACTTCTTGGCCGTCCGTCTGGGGTCTGACGGTGAGTACAGCTCAAACTTGCGCAGCTCGACCTGTGTGTGCTTTGGAGGCACTTTTTTATAGACAGCTTCGTATGGAATGACAAAGTCGGCAGGGAGGACAGACTCCTTGTCTGCGTCACCGAGGACATAGGACTCGCGCTCAATAGCAGCCTTGCCCCAAATGCGCGCGCGGCGGTTGATCAGCTTCATGTCGTTGGCGACATCGTCTGCATCGATATTGACCCAGCCCTCGGAGCCGTTTTGAGGAAGAACATCAGAAGATACCCATCCCATACACTCAGCCGCACCAGCTCCGGCCGACAGAACACGGCCTACAATACAGGCAGTGCTCCAGAAACTTTTGCCACGGTACACAAACCCAGAGCCCAGATGTGCCACGGAGCCAAGCGTGCTGAGCGCGTCATCGTCTCCTTCGAGAAGTGTCGACATTAGCAAGTTACAAAGGCCGTCGCCAGGAAGCATCAGGCCCGACAAGTAGCTTCTAGAGAGCCAGCCGCCGGGGTGCAAGCCAGCAATAACCTTGCGGCGACGCATCAACCGCCGGCTAAAGTCGAGCTGCGACTTTCCTTGGGCGCCATTGCCTGGTGCAGTTGTGCCGGTGATCTTGGTATTGAGTGGCTCTGGAACACGAGCTGCATCTAGGGCACGCTGTGACATGACGCCAACGAGGTCATTAGGCCACTTGAGCTCCTGGGCGAAATGTGCAATACCATGGTACTGCCGGGAAGCGTTCTTTGCCTTCATGGCGTACACATACTTCTTTTCTGGCTCTTTCGATGTGTGGAGGCGGCCCTCGATCAGCGACAGCTTGCGGGTAAGTGTTGTGACCCAGCCGACGGTGTGACGCAGGCTTGACTCCTTTTTGCTACAAGTACTGCTGGCCGGCCTCTTGGGCGAGGCGGCAGATTGCAGCTTTTCCTTGGTTTTTTCAAGCTGCATTTTGGCTTCTAAGATGGCAGACTCCTCATGCTCGTCGATGCGGATCACCTCAATGTTCTCGAGCCATGCACGGGCCAAGATCAGTGACCACCGCACGGATGGATTAGCCACTTTCTCGAAGCGGTGCACTTCTGATGGGTGGACATACTCGAGTCCGTATTCGTCGCCATCAGTGATTGCATCGAGGCGGAGAAGCAGCTCGGTAGACAGTAGGATCTGCAGCAACAGCCAGTATCGCTCAGTGTAGCGCTCATCGCAGGAAGCAGGGCGTGCAGATGAGCCATCGCCCCCAGGACTGCTGTCACCCGACACAATATCATCCTCTGGGGAGGAAGCCCAGAGCACCTGTCCGAGTCTCAGCCGCCATTCCACATGGGAGAAGTCAATCCAGACGTTTGGTGTGGCAAGAACGTCTAGCAGTGCTTCGATTTGCGGGATGAGCTCGGTGTCGAGACTGCCGTTTCCTTGGCTGCTCGAACGTTTGTGCTGGCCAGAAGTCCGGCTCTTCTTGGGCGCACGCAGAATATGGCTAAACAGCTCGTTGTAAAACGCTTTGCTTTGATTCGGCTCGTAGAAGCTACCGTCGGCATAGCGGCGGCCGTTCTTGATCAGCTCTTCAAGGATCTGTGTTTCACCGACATACTTGACTCCGCTGGCACTCTCGTCGATTGCATTCGCATTTCCTGTTTCAGCGACTTTGGCAGCTGACTGGGCGGCAGCAGCAGTCGCGATTGGGTCCATCAAGTTGTTTCTGGCCTGTGTTACCGCAGCTGGCCGGGAGCCCAGGTTGTCAAAGCCATATTGGTCTTCTTGCAGCGCATCCGACACCGACAGCTCGAGGGCGGCTTCGTATCCTACAGTACCCTTTTCGAGTCCCTGTATGCTCAGCATACTAGGCCGTTCGCGGCATCGCGGGTAGAAATGGCTACGCTTTTTAAAGGGCAAGGGCTTGGACTCGTGGTTGTCCTTGCCGTCGGTGCCGTGTGTAGCAGGACTGGTGCGCTTGCGGGTGATGTGCGGCCATGCTGTGACGTTGCTCCAAGCGGCATCTTCGATCTGGACATGGTCTGTCAGGTCGCGGATCTCGAGGGCCTCGTCCCACGGATAGGCAACGCTAGGGTGCGGTGCGCCGGTGAAATGGCCCTCGGAGCGGTCAAAATACTGCGGAGCACCAGAGAAGAGCTTCTCAATGTCGTCATCGCTGAGGGAAGCCATGATTCGGTTCAGCCTAAGAACTGGTTTGGGAGCGCGTGCAGCTTCTGCCAAGTTGCTGATACTTGGTGTTGAAGGAAGAGGTTTGTTGGAGTTGATTATGGAAGAGCTTGAAGTCGAGAGGATGGGGGTTGTCTGTAGATTTGCCCGCGAAGGAGATGGCTCGGCCTATTGTGAGACAAACAAAGACGACGTCAGTCAAAGTACCAATCAAAGTCAACAGCTAACAAAAGACGTCCATAAGAGGTTGAGAGGAGAAGGTTGCTTGGCAGCTTTGTAAGAGCCCAGGGCGGGTTCCACAGTAGCTTACACGGGTGCCGCTTCGGGAAAAGACAGCTCGGGGAACCGGCAACGATGAGAGGAGATCAAACAAGCAATCGCAAGAAGAATCTGAGAACAGCAAAGTGCAGTAGAAAAGGAATGGGAAAGCAATGGGAAAGTCGGGGAATGTGAAATTGGATAAAATGAGAAAAGAGAAATCGGATGAGGAGTAGGAGGCAAACAACTGAGCAATATTATTAATTACAGGATTAATTGATTAATAAAGCTCAACTCGATTGATTGCTCATGGCCGGCAAAGGAAAGAGGGGCTTCGCATATAGAAGGAGCGAGCGCGGTACAGGTCTCGTAAAAGCAAATGGTAACAGGATGGGAAGGCGTGAGAGCTGGAATGAGATACAATTGGCGACAATTGGAGAAGGAGCGATCTGAACACTTGAACAGAGTAAGGGGTGCAAGCCGTCCCCGCTTGAGTGAATACCTTGTGCCGCTCTTGCCCTTCTCATACGATCAGATGATCATGCGATTCTTGCCTCTCTTCCTTTTTGTTTTTGCACTGCGAGGCAATTATGCGTAGACCCTTGCTAGTTTGAGAAGGCACGCCTGGCCAGAATTTGCTAAAGGAAAGAGCGGCCAAAGCCGTTCTTTCTTTTTGCATGTTGAAGCTCAAATTCTTGAGTTTGCACTTTGCTTATTCTGCTTATTCATTTATTATGCTTCCCTCGGCCAAAGGACGCATAGCCACGGCAATTTTGGAGAAGATCATGTGCAGTAAGCAAAGGTACTACCCAGCAAGCCAGTGCACCGGTAACCAAATGTGGAAGCGGCCATGCACAATAAGACCGCAGTGGAATATTTGAGTAAGAGAATGGGAAAAGACGAAAAAGAAGATGACCAAATGAAATTAAACACAAAAAAAAGAAAGAAAACATACCGCCTTGCTTTTCTTATCCTTTTTTGCGGGCGCCGCTGTCGACGCCGACGCCGACGGCTGACGTGAGCGCTGGAAGAGTCGCTGCGGTCCCGGCGACACATCTCTGTCTCGAGAGTGTTTTCTTCGAAAGAACGACGGCGACGGCGAGCGAGAGATGGAATGGGACTTTGAATGAGACCGGGACTGCGATCGGGATTGTGGCTGGGATATAGATTCAGGCTGGGATTGGGATTGAGAATGCGATCCAGGGACAGATCGTGGCTGCAAGTGCGAGCTGGCGGTCGATGACTCGGACGGGCTGGTCGGCAGTAGTGCCCGGCCAGCGCCGCGGATGGAGCGACTGATGAAGCCATGAAGCAGCTCGCGCTTGGACAAGTCGCGGCGGTCTCGATTTGAAGGGGCCGAAGAGGCATTGCTGTCGTTGTCGTTGACATCGGCGTCGCGCAGGTCGGTCCCGCTGCTATCGTCACCATCCTCGGTGACGGCGTTGCTGGTGTTGTTGCCGGTGTTGGTGTTGGTGTCATTTGTGTCTTTATTTTGGCTGTCATTGTTGCTGTTGTTGCTGCTACTGCCGTCTGCATTTGATTTTGACTGCCATGGAGGCGTTGGCCACGGCGTCATGTCGCGGCCGGAGCGCTTGAGGACGGACAGCGACGGCATCGCGGCTGGTGCAGCTGTGCAAAGAAGACGCAGAGAGCGGTCCCAAGTCTGATCAGAAAGCAAAGAAGAGGCCTAGCTATGAGCTGCTATGAGCTGCTATGGGTTGCTATGAATAGGTATTCTGGTAGCCTGAATTATTCACGTTAAGCCCAACTGGCGATGCAAGTGGAGTTGCTGGATTTCAACATCCGGAGCAAAGTGGCCAGCTGCGTCATCCAGAGCGAGAAACGGCGGTAAAAGGCGGCAAAGGCGGCAAAAGGCGACTAAATAAAGAATAAACGGGGATCGTGGATTGTAGAGACGGGTTTAATTCAGGTGAAGCAAGGAGATGAAGTTGAGTTGCAAAGTCGATAATCTCGGTGTAGCGCCGGTGTGAAAATCGTGCAAATCGAGATGATTATGATGATTGTGATGATTGTCGTGGAGATGAAAATATGCTGACGGAATTGCTGAAAATGGGGATGAAATGCTGAGCAAGTCGGTGTATCACGGCCGGTTAACGGTAAAAGGTGAACGGTGAACGGTGAAAGGTGAGGACAGAGTTGACAGTGTGTTGACACAAATTAGAGGATCTGCTAGAGAAATAGAAAAAGAGAAACACGGATATGAATATCAATAAGTATCGATATGAATATGAATATGAATATGAACAGAAAACTAATGGCTGATAGTAGTATTTTGGATAATTAAAAGTCGATAAACAAAGTAACAAGGTAAGACGAAGCCAGCAGAGAAGAAGAGAAGAGGAAATACTCAGTAGTAGAGGAAGAGCAAGAGGACCGGGGCACATCCGTAGTCAATGTAGCCTATTGACGGAGATGCCGTCCAAGGGAATAAGAGATTTGCGGATTTGGGGCCTTGGGGCTTTGGGGCTTTGGGAATTCCAGGGTTCTGATAGACGGGCAGAGATGGAGCAGCACCATACATGTTCAGGGGAGCTGCTCGCTGCCCATCCGCGTCTGTTCCACAAGACGGTGTATGTCTTGATATCTAAGTTTAGGAGTCGAGAGTCTAGGAGTCGAAGAGTCTAGGATATCTCTAGCTTAACACGGGCCATGTTATGCAAGATACAGCCACGCCCGATGACACGCCCGATGATTCGTCTTGCGTACTCGTGCATCGGCCTGGATGCCGTAGTCGTGTGGCTGCCCGGAGTTATTTCGACTCGAACAATATACATTAGACAATCAGCAGTCAAACAATCAAAATCAAACAATCAACAATCAATATCAAACAATCAATAATCAATGTCAAACAATCATCAATTAAAGCAAACAACCAGTCTTGGAGTCGAGCAATTCCGAAATCAAACATATAGGACGCCGTCGGATATTGCGAATTGCAAAAGTTTGTTTGTCTGTCTGCATCAATGAAACCGTCAAAGCTAATAATCTTATTTCGCTATTTCTAGTTCCGTGCTTGAAATTAGATCAATTAGACCAATTAGATCAATTGGATCTCTGCGAGGGAGACGTCAACGCCGAGCTTCTCGGCTTGGGCAGATGGGATGCTGCAGACCATCAAGCCACACCGTAGCTATCCATGCCACTGCCACTTTGCCGTCACTTTGCCGCCACTTTATGATTGCATGCATTCTCGCATCTCGCATTTCGGAATCGGAACTTTGATATCTCGTCTTGTCGTGCCGACCTCGCCTTCTTCGTTCTCAGCAGGCAGAGTTCCATTGCTCGTGGAGAGGCAAGATGCTGTTTCATCTCAGCCAACATTATATTATATTTTGTGAATACTAAATACCGGATTGGTAGATAAACATTTCCACAAATTGATATTGCATCAAACAAGTACTGGACGTGCATCGTTCTAGAAGCTAGTTTCTATTACTCCATTTTAGTTTTAATTGCATTTTTCGGCCTCCTCTGCGAACCAGAGCCACAGCTGTCTGTCTGTTCGCTGCCAACTAATAATAATAATAAAAAAGCACTGGCCTCGCTGTAAGATTGAAGTCTTGGCGTATATATGTTGCTTTATTTATTTACTATTTATTTTTTTATTTTTTTTACTTTGACAGATCTGACTACGGCAACATCTGCCTCGCCCGTTCTCTTGGATCGCTTACCCTTTTTGGTTCTATCGACAGCTTTAATAGCACCAAACTGTGTGTGGCTTTGGCACAGCCTTGCAGACTTCCCCTGAAGATCATGCATGCTCGCGGAACGATGGTACGAAGTAGAGCCAGGCCATCCCAGTTCACTATGGAAATACAACACGAAACACTGCATCAAGACAAACAGCCCCCATACTCAGCGCGCGGAGCTTTCCATAATATGATTTATTGGATAAAGAGTAGATTGGAGGTTGTCAGGACTTTCCCTTTGTGCGCATTCCGAACGATACGACCAAGTAACACGACACAGGCACCCCTTGTCCGGTCTCCCCCCCTCCCCCCCCCCCTCCTGTCAGCTGTGTCAGAGTCATGCCATGACTTGTCAAACTCGAATACGGAGTTCTTTGAGGCAAACGAAACGAGCAAAAAAGCAAAGGAATAGGAGATATAGGAGATATACAACTTAAGGGAATAAGCGTCGAGAAAGCCAAGTTACCACCCTCCAAACCACCGGCACATGAGACAGGTAATATATCATAAATAGACTCTATTTCTGCCAGGGGCATACGGTCGATCTGTTTGTGATACTGATGTGATCACCGTGTATCTCACGTTCTTACTTGCATTGACTTGACTGCTACTTCGGCTTCTTGTGGGTGGTTGTGTTCTTTTTCATGATTTACGTGAGTTTAAAGAACAAGTACCAGTACAACTTCACCCGGCTATAAATTGATCAGCAATCAAAGCGAGGCATAGCATGCTCCCAATCTCATATTAGCATTCTAAAGTAGCAATTTACTCATCGAATAACCATTTTCTGTTGATTAACTTGATTAAAATCAGGTATAATTCCTTGATGAACGGGTTAGAGAGTTTATTTTGAAAAGTAATAAAGACACATAACATGATGTGACGTGTTTTAAAATTCAGAAAAATATCTAGGATACTAATAAATAATACTAAATAAAAATACCACAAAAATAATTATATCTGGCGGTAAAAGTCATCCTCAATATCAAGTGAATGACTGAGCCAGAAAAATGAAACACGACAACAAGCATATACAATAAGGACCTTGGTTGCCATATTGGGATCACTTCATCCACTTCAGCTCCCGTTCAGCTACACAGATGACAGGCCAGGCTTGTAGCCCAGGCATCTGGCCAGTTTGATATCTAGTATCAGGCAGGCCAAGGGACATAAGTACGGCCTTTCAGTGTTTCGTGATACGCGGATAGCATCAGCTACGTAAATAGCCGGTGAAATATGTAAATAAAAGGGGTATATTCATCTAAAGTAATTTGACGCGCTTTCAATCTGCTCCTCAATCTCCCTCCCGCCGCACGTACGCCGCACTCACGCCGCAGCTTCAGCTTGGCCTGATTCAAGCGGCCGCAGTTGATTAGTCATCACATATATATCCAGTCTTGCAGAGGCCCTTGGGCGACACTGTGTCCTTCCATCAGCCTCAATCTCAAGCCAGGGACGCGCAGTGACAAGTCCATCCTTCTACCAGCTGCCTATGGTCCATATCTGCAAAGTTGTTGTCGATGTCGTGGGCGGCCGGCCGTCTTATGCAGGGGGCGTGTCGTGAATAACAATCAAGAGGTACTTGGGGTCGGGCACAATGACCAGCTCCTGCTTCTTTGTTCGTAACCGCAGGAGTTTGAGTTCGTCCTGTCCTGTTAGTGCCTGCCGTGATTTGGCCTCTCACTATTTCATCCACATACCTCGGTGTCAATGGCTTGGACAAGGTCGCCCGATGCCTTGACATAGTTCCAAACAAGTCCCGCCAGCTCGCGTGCACCCTTTGTCTCATCTGCAGGCACAATGTCGGTCTTGCCGTCACCGTTTCCGACTTCGTCGAGGAACCCGCCCGCGTTCATGCTCGTGCCGCTGTCGACCATGCCGCCGTTGGCCGCGCTCTGGGCAGCTGCCGCGGCAGCATCTCTCTTTTCTCCAATGCTCGTGTGGATGGACGAGATCTGGCCCTCCATCTTTACGATTGAGCCGGTTGCGCGGTCCAGCAGGATCGTCGCCTTGACGCCGGCCTTTTTCGCAAGGCGGCCCAGCGTCTCGTCGAGCACATCGCCCGCGCTCTGCCGTAGTTAGTGACTGTCCGTACATCTTATTTCATCTTTGTTTCAAACAGTCGATTGACTTACTGTTGAATCTGCAGGCATTTCGGCGGTTGTCTGTATTCACATTGGGCCAAGTGACGCCAAAACACGGTCGACCCTGAAGCTATTGGGATTCACGTAATATGGGCACCTGGAACGGCCGCCAGCAATCACCTGCTCCACCTTCCCCAATCTCCCCTCGCCAGACCCATAAAATAGATTCTGCCGTAAGACACCGCCAAAAAGTTGAAATGCTTCATTCCTTCACACCAAATCGACGACTTTTAAGCGATGCTCATCTTCGAGGCCGATCAACCAGAAAACGACAATTAGCCGACATCAAGATGGGTAACAGCACAAAAAGAAAGAAGGAGAAGCAGAAGGACTTCCAGGTATGTGCAGTTAAAGCAAAAGATGCAGCATACAGCCAGAACTGTCAGAATGGATTGCGGCTGCATGAATGGCTCCGATGTGTATTCAAACACATCTGTCGCATTCACAAACGCTCAATGCGCCGTGCAATACGAGCTCTAGCAGTACGCAGGACCTTGCTGACATTACCCCTGCTATAGAAACCCAAGTTGAAGGTTGGAAAGGCCAAGGCCAAGCCGGCCAACTTTACAGACACCAGTTTCCGCTCAAGATGTAAGCCTCCAAACTATACCTTGAGCTGCCCACTGCCGCCGTTATCCCTGTTACACCAATCTAACAATATGCAGCTATTGTGGTAAACCAACAGTCCCTGACCGAGGATGCCCCCGACCCGGCTGTCACCTTCCGCCGTCACCTGTCCCTCGCCACCACCTCCCGCTCCGACAACCAGCGCCGTGATGCTCTGGCGTATATGACCTCCCAGGTCTCGGCCCAGGGCGCCAACTACAATAACCCCGTCGGAACCGTCGGCCTGCTCAACAAGGTCCTTCCTCTCATATCCGACCAGGCCGGCTCCGTCCGCGGCCAGCTGCTCAAGCTGTTCACTGCCCTGCCGGCCGAGGAGGTGCGGCCCATGGCCGGCAAGATTCTCATGTACGTCCGTGCCGGTATCACGCACTTGTCGGCTGCTGTGCGCAACGATGCTCTCGGCATCTTGGAGTGGCTGTTTGATGTGGCCGGCGAAGAGCTCGTCTCCTGTCCCGGCGGCTGGCTCAAGACGCTCAACGGTCTCGCGGCCATGATGGGCTGGGTGTCTACCGTACCGGCCAAGGGCGGTCCCGGCTCTGCCCACAGCAGCACAGTCAACATTTCGTCGGCTGCGAAGCTCCCGTCGTCCATCTCCACTTCGACATCCACCTCGGGCTGGACGTCGGCGCCCAAGTCGTCGTTTGCCGGCTCGGCCACGGCGGACCTGATGCGCGGCGGCAGCGGTGGCGGCTCGGCCAAATCCCGCAGCTCGACGTATGCGCGCCAGATGGCTGCCCTGACAAAGTTCCTGGAGATTGGCCTGCGCAAGGAGGAGCCTGCACCGTACAACCCGCAGGCCTACTGGGACAACATGTACCGTCGGCCGACAGCCCTCGTGCTTGGTGCCCCCGGTGCCACAAACAGCAGCACGGTCAGTCTGTTTGGCCACATCAACCTGTTTGGTGTCGAGCGTGACGAGGACAGCGAGATGTATGCCGACCGCGAGGACCGGCAGCGGGTGTTTGCCAAGCGGTGGCAGGTGGCTGTACAGCGCGGCATCGAGGAGGCCCGGAGAGAGGGTGGTGATGCTGGACGTGCCGCGGCCGTGCTCGACAAGGCGCTGCATGCGGGCATGGACGACTACAACGAGGCCGTCGCCAACTAGGCGCCTCTTTGTGTCTTTGTCTCCTTGTCTCTTTGTCTTTTCCGTCTTCTCTTCTCTCTTCTGTATTCTCTCTTCCTCTCCAACCTACCCTCATGTCTTTTCTTTTTGGGAGTTCTTCACACCTGGGCAACGCATCTCTGTCATGACTCGACAGACAAACAAAGGGATACTGGATCTGGCGTTTTTGTATACAATTTACTCTTGTTTTTGTTTTTGCATTTATATGTTATGCTTCTTGTTCTCATACTCTCAGTCTTAGATACCTTGCTTGATAATACAATCTACTTTGGACATATCTCTTGGCCGTGGGACAGCAGCACTGCCCAATCGATCCCAGACTTCTGCTTATAAAGCTTGCAGATGCTCCTTCCTTCCCTGGTCTTTATGTGCCTTCTCGTCACGACGTATCTACAGTGACTGCGGGTGGATGAGGGTGTACGTGTAGCGAATGAGGGCTATTCAATGGGTGTCTGTCTTCACTTCTTCACCTGGCTCAGCCTATCATAGAGCTCGCTCGTAGAGTCTTCTCACCACACCCCGTGTCTGCTCTTCCTAAGCCTGCGAGCCCCCCGGAATCCTTCCAGACCACATGCGCGTCCATTGGACCTTCCTCATGAGCAGCCTTGACTTCACTCTCCCTGTTGCTCCTTCCGTTTTTGTATGACACATCTGTGGCCTTCTTGCCCCTTCCATGATGATATGAGTACACACACACACACACACACACACACACACACATGGCCATGCCCACATACGCCTTCCAATTGTTTTGATTTACTTTCCGTTTTGGTATTTTTGACCGGTTGCTCTTTCCCGCTTGCCTATTTATTTCTCCCCATCTTTGAAAAAAATACTCATCCCTCTCTCCTTCTTTCTTTCCCCTCCTCTTCTCTCCTCTCTTTTATATTTTCTCTCCTTCCTCTCTCCTCCCTCTCTCTCAACACTCTTACTTTCCGTCCCGACTTCAACAAGTGGGAAAAGGAGCCTTGGTTGTTACTCTTTGACAACTAGAAAAGAAAGCGTGTTCACTCTTCCAAAATGTAAGTTGTTCGTGTTTTCACCGTCTGCCCACCCCCAAAGACAATTACCAAGTGGTGTCCCCTACACGACACAGACTATCGACTGACACTCTCTTTCTACTAAAACAGACTTCGACGTGTAAGACACAAGACTTGCCCATCTAAGCTGCATAATTCCCACTTCCTCACCATAGAAACCTGACCACCAACAGTAACAACACTATGCCTGGGTTTGGGGCCGACAACACTTGGGGTACGCCCGAGGCCGACGGTCTTTCTGGTGAGCAGTACAACAATGGCGGCGACGGCACTGGCCTAGAGACTGCCACCGTCGATCTTGGCGGCGAGGTCCAGCCCGTCCATGGCTTTGACGTCGGCGTCAAGGCGGATCTTTTTACCGAGTTCGATACCGACCGCCAGAAGATCAAGGAGGCCGGCTGGGGCGAAGCTGTCCCCAACAAGTACGACGAGGAGGCCACCCAGGACCCTGAAATCCCTCGTCCCGTCCGCGACTGGGCTGGCAATGCCCGCATCTACGAGTGGACTGGCGAGGAGGGCGATGTCGGTCCTGAGTCTCAGGAGCTCGAGCTCGAGCTCTTTGGTGACCCGGACAAGCGCTCGGGATCGGGCATCGACTTTTCTACGTGAGTTAATTTTCTAACCATCCATTTTTACAACTTTGTGCATATTGCTTATAATATTACAGGCTTGCAGAGATCAAAGTTCTCCAGGAGGGCGAGGAGCGCATCTCTCCTTTCTACGATTTTGACAAGGCCGGCCTGCACCCTGCCATGCGCCGCAACGTCCAACTGGCTGGCTATACCATCCCAACACCCATCCAGATGTACTGCCTGCCGGCCATTATGCAGGGCCACGATGTCATGGGAATTGCTCAGACAGGTAAGAAAATCCCGAGCTCAGAGATCTTACGAATCCTTGCTTTGATGCTAACCCTATAGGCTCTGGCAAAACTGCTGCCTACCTGATCCCCATTCTTCACAACCTGATGGGAAAGGCCAAGAAGCTTTGCGCCCCCCGGCCCAACCCGGCCACCTACCAGCCCGGCATTGACCCCATTGTGCGCGCCGAGCCACTCGTTGTCATTGTTGCCCCCAGCCGCGAGCTCGGCATTCAGATCTTCAACGAGGCTCGCAAGTTCTGCTACCGCACGATGCTGCGCCCTTGCGTCGTCTACGGTGGTGGCCCAGTTCGCGGCCAGCTGGAGCAGCTTAGCCGTGGCTGTGATGTTCTGATTGCTACCCCTGGTCGTCTTTGTGACATCCTGAACCGGCCTCATTACTTGTCCTTCAATCGCATCAAGTACATGGTCATTGACGAGGCTGACGAGATGCTCACGGAGGACTGGGGCGAAGAGCTCACCCGGATTCTTTCTGGTGGTGGTAAGTATTGCAGTCTAGCTTCTAATTAGCAGCCCAGTTACTAACAAAAGTTACCTACACTAGACCAGGAGGACGGTGGCACCAAGTACATGCTCTTCTCTGCAACCTTCCCGAAGCGCCTTCGGGATATCGCCAAGGAGTACCTTGCCGACAACCATATTCGCCTCCGCGTCGGCCGTGCTGGCAGCTCCCACGGCAACATCCAGCAGGTCATCACCGAGGTGGACCAAAGCCAGAAGCGCAAGGCTCTCGTGGATCTCCTCAACTCGCTTCCACCTGGCCGCACCATCGTTTTTGTCAATCGCAAGCAGTCTGCCGATGAGCTTGACGACTTCCTGTACAACCTTGGCCTGCCGTGTACCTCTATCCACGCCAGCCGTACCCAAATGGAGCGTGAGGACGCCATGCGTGCCTTCCGTGGCGGCGAGTGCCCCATCCTTATTTCGACTGGTGTTTCCGCCCGTGGCATTGACGTCCACAATGTCAGCCACGTCATCAATTTTGATCTGCCCAGCTACGACCATGGCGGCATTGAAGAATACGTCCACCGCATTGGTAAGTTTGGCATATGCTGTTGCATTAATATTCTCTTTGAACCTGATACTAATACCTTGATATGAATAGGTCGTACTGGACGCATTGGTCACCGTGGCCTTGCCACGTCGTTTTACACTGAGCGCGACGAGCCCCTTGCGAGTGTCCTGACCCGCACCCTCCTGGAGACCGACCAGACGATCCCTGAGTTCCTCCAGCACCATATCCCCGAAGGTGATGCGAAGGAAAACCTCAAGTTCGAGGCGGACTCTGACTTTGAAGAGTTTGGTGACGAGGGTGGTGACGACGGCGCCTGGGGTAGCGGTGGCGGTGCCGATGATGCGTGGGGTGCACCCGCTGATGATGCTGGTGGTGATAGCTGGGGCGAGAAGCCGGATGCTCCCGCGAACGACGCATGGGGAAGCAATGATAACGCCCCTTCCAGCACCGTTGAGACTGCCAGCTGGTAAGCAGCTTTCTCATCCAGTTCTCACTCAGTTCGTATCCCAGAGGCTACAGTCAGAGACTCTCACTGAAACGAACTACCAAAAATGAGACCAAAAGTGGTCAAGCGGAGGGCATCACAAAAGCAAGGAGAATTTATGATGCAAAGATGATCGGAAGGAAAATATGTTTGACAAAGATTGACAAAGATTAAGACAGATTGCATTGACGGATCAGGTAGGATGTTGGAAGATGGATGCCATTGTATTTCGATGTACTTGCCACTAAGAGCTTGATATGTAAATGTCATAATTCGAACAAGTTAAACTGGTATCAGAAGACAATAAGACTGAAGTCATATTTGTGAGATTGGTTTGATGAAGACATGTCGACACGAGGTTGTTGGCAAGTGCTGTTGATGGTGTAAGTGAGGTCCGTGACTTGGCACGTGGACAGAACCCATCCACTGGCCCTTCGGAAAGCCTCGGAAGATTGGCAGTTCGGTTGATGAGTGGGGGTTCGGGTCTACACATTGTAGCATGTGTGTTTCCACAGGCGGGAATTTTCGCTGGATATTGAATGTGGGCAACAGAGGGCTGTAGGGAGTAGGGATGAGCAGCTTCAATTTCGTAGAGAATTATTAAAGAGTAAATAGAGAGTATGAGATGGCTGTACTGTATGACACCAGTTGACTGCGAGCTCCTTCCTTTTACATATTTTTTGCACGCATCTGACAAGCTTTTTCGTGACACCCGCAAAACGAGCACCTGCCCGCTACATATAATTGCTTCATGCGGCCCCAGAAACACCGATAAGCAGTCTTATCAGCCCAATCAGTGCGAAATTTAGCTGATCATCAGAGAGAGCCACTCGCCGCCTATTTCCGAGCGCACGAGGAGTTTATTTTGAGAATCGAAGAATTGACGCAGAAACACAGAACCGTAGAATACAACTTGACAACTTTTCCCCTGTTTTTAGAACGACCCCTCACCAACACCAACGAGAACAACCGAGACTCTCCATTGACAATAGCAGAAGAAAGAAAAAACCCCAATTCCCAACAGTCATGCTCCGTTCAGTGCGAATCGCTGCGCCTGGTGTCGCTCGTACATTACTCCGCTCTGTGCCCCGGACTACCAGCACAAGCTCAGCAACCGCAACCGCAACAACCGCAGCCAAGAGCAGCCTTGTCTCTTCTCCCTCTACCACTCTCTACTCCTCGACCAGAGCATTCCACGCAAGCACCATCAGAATGTCCGACAGCATCAGCACGCGCACGGAGAGCGACGCCTTTGGCGAGATCCAGGTGCCGGCCGACAAGTACTGGGGCGCCCAGACGGAGCGGTCGCTGGAGAACTTCCGCATCAACCAGCCGCAGGACCGCATGCCCCCTCCGATTGTCAAGGCGTTTGGTATCCTCAAGGGCGCCGCCGCCACTGTCAACATGAACTATGGCCTGGACCCGACCATTGGCAAGGCCATCCAGCAGGCCGCCAAGGAGGTCGCCGACCTCAAGCTGCTGGACCACTTCCCGCTGGTTGTGTGGCAGACCGGCTCCGGCACGCAGTCCAACATGAACGCCAACGAGGTCATCTCCAACCGCGCCATTGAGATCCTGGGCGGCAAGAAGGGCAGCAAGAAGCCCGTCCACCCCAACGACCACGTCAACCGCAGTGCCTCGTCCAACGACACCTTCCCCACCGTCATGCACATTGCCGCCGTCCTCGAGATTGAGGGCGAGCTGCTGCCCGCCATCCGCAGCCTGCGCGCTGCTCTCCAGGCCAAGGTCGACGACTTTGAGGCCAAGGGCATCATCAAGATTGGCCGCACCCATCTGCAGGACGCCACCCCCCTGACCCTGGCCCAGGAGTTCTCGGGCTACGTCGCCCAGCTCGACTACGGCATCCAGCGCGTCGAGTCGTCGCTGCCTCACCTGCGCCAGCTGGCCCAGGGCGGCACCGCCGTCGGCACTGGCATCAACACCTTTGTTGGCTTCGCCGAGGCCATTGCCGCCGAGGTCTCCAAGATGACCGGCACCCACTTTGAGACGGCCCCCAACAAGTTTGAGGCTCTGGCTGCCCACGACGCCCTGGTCCAGTCCTCGGGTTCCCTCAACACCCTGGCTGCTTCGCTGTCCAAGATTGCCCAGGACATCCGCTACCTGGGCAGCGGTCCGCGCTGTGGTCTGGGCGAGCTGAGCCTGCCCGAGAACGAGCCCGGCAGCAGCATCATGCCCGGCAAGGTCAACCCCACCCAGTGCGAGGCCCTGACGATGGTGTGCGCCCAGGTCATGGGCAACCACGTCGCGACCACCATTGGCGGCATGAACGGCCAGTTTGAGCTCAACGTCTACAAGCCGCTGATTATCCGCAATGTGCTGCACAGCGTGCGCCTGCTGACTGACGGTATGCGCTCGTTTGAGAAGAACCTGGTCGTCGGCCTGCAGGCCAACGAGGAGAAGATCTCCAACATTATGAAGGAGTCGTAAGTTTTATTTTTACTTTTTATTTCTTTAACTTTTATCTACAAGTCGATGCTGACAATCCAGTCTCATGCTGGTTACCTGCCTGAACCCCAAGATCGGCTACGATATGGCCAGCAAGGTCGCCAAGAACGCTCACAAGAAGGGCCTGACTCTGAAGGAGAGCGCCCTCGAGCTCAACGCCCTGACCTCGGAGGAGTTTGACACTCTGGTGCGCCCCGAGCTGATGGTCGGCCCTAGCCCCTACAAGGCTTAAGTGTAGTGTCGAATTAAAAGGCTGTAGATGCGATGCTCTAATTAGAAGCGAGGATCTGGGATCTGCTGTCTGGTCTCTGATCTAATATCTGACTAAGCAGTGCACGTAGTATAAAATACCTAAGTTAAAATCACTTATAGATAATCCAGGTCCATATGGTATAACACTATCTATTCATCTAAATAAATTTATAAATAAACTTATATTGTTTAAACCTACTTCGAAAAAAATAAGACGGCGGCCATGTAACGATGTATGTAGCACATATTTTGCAATAGAACAAAATTAGACAAGCTTGATCGATGCAGTCATGTTTACATCAGTTGCTAGATCTGCCTCTCCAGCTGCTCATTATCGTATGACTCGATCAACGTCATGCCAGCGTGGCCGACGTCTCTCGCCTCGGATAGTGTCGGCACCGCTCCGCACAAAACGCACAGCGCACTTGCGGTTCCTGGGCCTAGCCCCTGCTCCTGTTTTATCTCTATTCCCTCTTGGGTCTGATAGTCAGAGTATCAGATGGAATACTCGTGCAGAAACCAGCCTTGCGGACGTTGGTCGACTGTCAATGGCTCAGCTTGTTTTCCGGGGAGAAGGACCGCCACTAAGCCTCGGCACTGGGGCAAGGTCGATTTTCGGGAGAGCGGAGAGGGGAGGCATGATTATTGGGGAAGCGCATGTCTGGCCATAAGGGTCAATCAGTCATTCAGACGTGTAGCAAGAATGGCAAGAGCGACCCTCTTATTCATATACTTTTCATTTCTAATTGATATTATTATATTTGTTAACCTGTTGGTGTTATAATCGCTCTTTCCTTTAATCTCGTTTGATAAAGCTCTTCAGCTCTTTCCTCTATCGGCGGGCACCGGTCGCGACTGCCCGTCTAGAGCCCGTCGACCAAATACAAGCACGGTTTTTCCCTTGCTGCAGCTGTCAACTGGGGCAGTTTCAGTGGTCTTGCACTGCAATATGTGGCTCTACCCCGTAAGAGCGTGGGTTCTCACCTTCGGCCGCGGTATCGGCAGACTCGCCACACAGCAATCATACTAATACGCTAAACCTAATCCGGGAATAGTACCCAAATAGGAAAGAGGTGCACAATTGTGACGCAACCTTTCGACACTTTTCGAGACTTTGCAGTGCGCTGCTCCTTCCTACCCTCTCGAGGCTGTTGCATTTTATACGGAAGGAGCAAGTTGAAGAATTCCCCAGAAAAAAAAGTATACGGAGTACAGGCCGCTCGGCGCTTCGCAGTCTCGCAGTCCTTGCAGTCTACTACTCTGTTTTTACCGTTTTCTTCAAGTGTTCCCAATTGGGTAAAAAGCTCTGAAAGGCAAAAACAGAAATAACCCCCGTCTGCGGTCCATTGCGGGTGCCTGCGTTGAAAGACTGTAGTGTGAATAGGACAATATCGGGTCACCTACCGGTCGCACCTTCCGTGCGCTTCTATTGAAGACTCAGAATTTCGTTGGAAGATATTTCTTCTGGGGATGGAAAGAGCGACCGACTTTGTCAATCAGTTACTTTTCCAAAGGCAAGAGCGACCTTATCACAAGGTCGTGCCTTCCTGCACTATTCTCCAAAATGTCAGCCACTGACATCTCACATGCTTTTATCTGCTTTATCGTAGCCGTCACAGCCAATCACTAAGCCGATTTCCCCACACTGTCACAAGCTCCTGCCGCACTCTGCTCTTCTTTCCTGTCCTCTCACAGGCCTGTCGGACAAGTAATGTCTCGCTTTGTCTCTTTCCTAAACCAATTCAAATAGTCTGATCCAATCCGATTCGAGTAGTGTACATTAAAAGTACCTTCCTCTTATGTAGCCGAGCACACATGCCAGCCGTACCTTTGCCCGTACCTCCTTCCTTCGTTGCCACCCCCGTAACTGGGTCCCTCTCACCCGAGTTCCAGTCAACTGCCCGTGCCAGTAAGCAATTGAACTCACCTGCAAGCAGATGGCCTAGCCTAACGGCACTACATGCCCTGCCCTCCACAAACGGGTGGGTCCCTAACTAACACGGCTATGAGCTAAAGTCGAGACACAAGACTCGCCTTCGGGATTGTCCCAACAGCTACTTCGGTCCGGAGGGGGGAACAAGGAGAGAAGGTGCGATAGTATTTGAATGCTGCCATCCCTCGCTCCTTCCTCGAGTTGAGCTAGGCTTTCTCTCCTGCTTCTCATTCATCTCCAACTATCGTCACTTGACAGCTTCACAAGCCTCATACCAAGCTTCACTGTCTTTGTTTCTATCTTTCTTACTCTTTACTACTTTAACGACAACCCTCTTTCACCCTCTTACTCATCACTCCCAGTCTTTCAATTCTCTCAATTCTCTCAATTCTCCAACCTTCACACACAATGGCTTCCGTCGAGAGCATTCTCCAGGGCGTCAACGTCCTCGGCACCATCAAGGAGGAGCACAAGAAGATCCTGACCCCCCAGGCTCTCTCCTTCCTTGCTCTGCTGCACCGCTCGTTCGATTCCACACGCAAGAAGCTGCTTGAGCGCCGGATACTGCGCCAGGCCGAGATCGACCGCGGCACTCTGCCCGACTTCCTGCCCGAGACTAAGCACATCCGCGAGAATGCCGCATGGAGAGGTGCACCGCCCGCCCCCGGCCTCGTCGACCGTCGTGTTGAGATCACCGGCCCTACCGACCGCAAGATGGTTGTCAACGCCCTAAACTCCAACGTCTTTACCTACATGGCTGATTTTGAAGGTAAGCTTCTTTCCCTTGCTATGCCTCTCATCTCGTGTTTGTCCTTACTAACCACCCTCTAGACTCCTCTGCTCCTACTTGGGAGAACATGATCAACGGCCAGGTCAACCTGTATGATGCCGTGCGCCGCCAGATCGACTTCAAGCAGGGCGCCAAGGAGTACAAGCTCCGCACCGACCGCACTCTGCCCACCCTGATCGTCCGCCCCCGTGGCTGGCACCTGGTTGAGAAGCACTTTACCGTCGACGGCGAGCCCATGTCCGGTTCGCTGTTTGATTTCGGTCTATACTTCTTCCACAACGCCCGCGAGTCGCTGGCCAAGGGCTTTGGCCCCTACTTCTACCTGCCCAAGATGGAGTCTCACCTCGAGGCCCGTCTCTGGAACGACGCCTTCAACCTGGCTCAGGACTACGTTGGTGTTCCCCGTGGCACCATTCGCGGTACTGTCCTGATTGAGACCATCCTGGCTGCTTTCGAGATGGAGGAGATCATCTACGAGCTGCGCGACCACAGCTCCGGCCTCAACTGCGGTCGCTGGGACTACATTTTCTCGACCATCAAGAAGTTCCGCAACAACCCGAACTTTGTGCTACCCGACCGCAGCGCTGTCACCATGACTAGCCCCTTTATGGATGCCTACGTCAAGCTGCTGATCCAGACCTGCCATCGCCGCGGCGTCCACGCCATGGGCGGCATGGCTGCCCAGATCCCCATCAAGGACGACCCTGCTGCCAACGACAAGGCCATGGAGGGTGTCCGCGCCGACAAGCTGCGCGAGGTGCGCGCTGGCCACGATGGTACCTGGGTTGCTCACCCTGCCCTGGCCCAGTACGCTCTGGAGATCTTTGACAAGCACATGCCCACCCCCAACCAGCTGTTTGTGCGCCGCGAGGACGTCAAGATTGGCGCCAACGACCTGCTCAACATGAACGTGCCCGGCGGAATCACCGAGGCCGGTATCCGCAAGAACCTGAGCATCGGCCTGGGCTACATGGAGGCCTGGGTGCGTGGCGTTGGCTGTGTGCCTATCAACTTCTTGATGGAGGACGCTGCCACCGCCGAGGTGTCGCGCAGTCAGATTTGGCAGTGGGTGCGCCACGGTGTCAAGACGGCCGAGGGCCAGACTGTCGACAAGGCATACGCCCTCAGGCTGCTCAAGGAGCAGACCGAGGAGCTCGCCTCCAAGGCACCGGCTGGCAACAAGTACGCTCTGGCGGCACAGTACTTCTCGACCCAGGTGACTGGTGAGGACTACGCCGACTTCTTGACCACGCTTCTGTACGACGAGATCACTGCCGTCGGCAGCGCACACCCGGCCTCGAAGCTGTAAGCTGTTAGCTGCTAGACAGGCACATGACAAAACTGCGACGGGCCTCTGGTGTTTACTTTGCTTTTCAATGATTGGATAATGTACATATGGGCTGTTTCTTGTTTATTTTGATATTTCTGTTTATTACGCTTTTATTGCCATCTATTCTGTTTATAGCACGATATCATTACTCCCTCTCTCCTTACAAGGAGACCCGTCTTGACGGGATCACATGTTACATTATGGGACCAATCTACAAACGTTTATATACACTTGTGTCTTCTTTCTGCCTCCTCGTCGTGCCACTATCCAAGTTTGGGTGCTCGATATTTGTCATCGTTCACCGAGAACGCCTCCTATATGATTAGATGTGTGTTGTGTGTACCGTCAACGCTTTGTATTATTCACTAAATATCTAGAAACCACACTTGGCCGGTAGCAATATTCAATAAACGATATGTAAATGTAATCAGTGGGAGATCCAGAATCATGCTGTGTGACTATGGGCAGGGACCAGTATAGTTGTCCGGTATAGTGGTATCCAAGGGTGTCAAGCTGTCGAGGCATCGAGGTCTCGTTTGCTCACCGCCAGTACATCACCGACCGAGCAGGCATTTATATAGTGCTATATGATAGTGATAACCGTCGTCTCTGCGTCGTTCCTAAAAAGCGATTGCTGTTCGTCGTTCGATGTGCATCATCTGCGAGCTCTATATCGATGTCGGCGGATGATCGCAGCTTCAACCAGCATTGTCGGGCAGATCCTGTAGCGATAAACTGGCCATACCAGACCTAGGACACGGCACGGCTCTGGCTGAGTAGATAATCAAAGTTTTATACGTTGCACATGTTCTAGATGCGTGTCACAGATTGGCTTGTAAATGAAAAGCCCGAGATGAACGGCGAACAGAAGAACATGAGATAAGATTGAGACTGTATTCCTTGATGATAACTGATCATCGTAAGTCTCCTTGTGTTGCCTCTCCATGTCATCTCATGTCTCATCATGCTCATAAGTCTATTGCTTCTTCTGCACTCTTGTGCTCTTGTGCTCTTGTGCTCTTCCCCATACTCCGGCAGGCATCACTTTATATTCACTGTGCCACTTGTGTGCTGAGCAGGAAATGAAAATGTATTTTTGGATGCATTCGACATCAGGCCACCGGTTCAGATGGTAAGGTGATCTCCAGCAGCTCAAAACATTGCCACACGCCTCGTCACCAGATGGTCTTTTCCCCGTCGTGTCGTCTGATCTATATCTTGCAAGCAGCCTGGGCGCAAACCATGGTACCACCATGTATCCAGTTTCTTCGTGACACCTATCAAGCCATGCTACAGAATAGTCATCAGAACAGACGACGACATCCTGACATGTTTACAATAGTGAGTATATGACTACAACAACTGATGTTTCTATTCTATCGCATACACTCTACTAGATTATACTCGCATTGGTCTTGTTCGGGTCGCTTGCTGCGGATCGACAGTTGCGTCTTCCTATCTTGGGTAAGATCAAGCGAGACGAGGAGGCTAGGCCAGTGGCAGAGGCGAGCAAACCAAGCAACCCAGTCTCCTGTTTACTGCTTGTCAAAGTAGGGTAAAGGCCCCTTATAAGGCCTCGTAAGCTGTTTATATAAATGAATAGTAATAAAACTATACTAAGTAATAGCTATCAACCTGGCATGGTCTACTGTTGATCACTTGTGTTGAGGCCGGGCCATGTGCATTTACTGATAATTATGGCTACCGGAAGAGGATGAAATCCGAAAGGTCACAGAGGCGGAAAAAAGAGAGCATGTCCATGCCAATATAATATGATTTCAATGTTCTAGAAGTAGGCCACTTGTGCCGTGTCCTGCCAGTCTTCTTCTCTACAAGGTCTCTGTGAGAGCCTGCTGCGGTTGTAAATTGTATCATACTTTCCCTCTGCATGCAAGGAATAAGCCTCATAGAACCAGCATGCAAAGTGTTTGAGTGCTTTGCTATCTATATTCAAGTTTAACTCTGGAACTGTGATAGAATAGACTTTTAGCTTTGACCGTATCGTTGCATTCATCCTGCTCAGAATGCTTTGATATGCGGTAATATGCAGGCAAGGATGGTGATATTGCGGCTGAAGCGAGAAAGGAGTGCAAGACTAGTGAGCAATAAAAAAATGCAAACGAGCAAGTGGACAGTGGACGAAAGACTACAGAATAAAGGGGGTCGATCAAGGGCCAGGTGCTCAACGGCATCCGTCTTCTTGTATCTCCTCTCCTAGTGGCCATGATACGGCGGAGTGCCGCGGGTTAGCAAGCAAGTATAGGCCCTCTCATGGGCTTGGCCACCTGTAAGGAGTCGACAACGAGCAGTAGCTCGGGGCTATAAGGTGAGATGGAGGGCAAACGACTTGAGCGGTGCACTAGAAGCAGTCCGATTCCGGCTATAATATTCGAAGCAATGAGTAGCCAACCACTGACAGCTGGTAGCGTGTATCCTCGTTCGGATGAGAGATATTGGAGAGCTGAAATATCGAAATATCGGTCTAGATAAACCGGTATTACAAATCACAATGTTCCGAAGTTGATGCGTCTATCACAATATTGCTGCAAATGGTGTAGGGGGAGTACGATATGCGAGTTGAAAGTGAGAACTCAAGGACTGCAAGAACTGCGAGAACTGCATGGAGCTCCGCGATGCTGTCATACACGGACTCGACTTGGGATCGACGAAGCGATTCCGGTTGATACGGAGCGATATGAAGCTGCTTGCAGTCAATTTGTGGTCAACATGCAGTCAATGCATATGCAGTTATCGGGGGGCATTAGCTGAGCAGCAAGCCAACGGCATTCCAGACAAGCAGCAGAGAAATGGAATATAATATAGCCATGGTACACAATGGAAGACGAATATAAACTGGATGCTGCTGAAGTGCCGTGTAACTACAAAAGGAACCATGGCGCAGGGTCTCCCATTAAAATGTTGATCTTTGCAGGTGCTCATGTATCACAATAGTTGACTTCTTGTTGACCGTAGACAACTACAGCTCGCTACGCATCATGTTAAGCCTTGTTTGCGTCTTGCGTCTTCCGTCTTGCGTCTTGCTAACCTTGTTTGTTGCCGATCGTTTGTCGCTCGTCGTTTGACGACCTGCATCCTGCATCACACCATTGCATGAACGGGAGGAAATGTGTTTGCACGGGGATGCAATGCACCTCTGAATCCCGATATATGCATCGAATAGGGGGGACACAGCTCTCACATTCTGCATCTTGCCTCTTGCCTTTCGCCTCGCTTCTCGTCTATCGCCTCTCGTTTCCAGGCTCTCTTCTAGGCTTTACGCTATACGTTTTGCACGTTACGACTTGCATTGCCTCCTGGCCTTTGTGACCGCCTACGCCAGTGTTGCACGTCATGAAGTCGTTAATCAGGAATGGCAAGTAAATTGGCTGGATTTTGTATTCGGGGCCGAACTGGCAGTCTTTGCTAGGACTGGCCCTTCCGAATTGTCTCCTAGTTTCTCTTCAGTATTTACTAATCAACACCTGCTCGTTGATTCAGTCGCTTGTTTGCTATTGCCGTCTGGTATGCTTGCACTGCTGACTATTGCTCGCCCATATGCCGCACGAGCTATGGCCATCAGTGAGGGACCTTGTTTTTTTGGATCCTTTGCCCTACCCGTAACACCACTGACCTAGGCATGGGCTTGCATCCATGGCTTTTGGGCTTTTGGTCGGCTGGGCTAACCTCCTGCGCATATTTCCGATATTCAAGCCAATGACTGGGTGGCTGGTCCGCACACTCGGGACAGACTGTCAACACAAGTAGTTATGCTGTATTATGCAGTATACAATGCGGGAAATTATGCTTGGTATGCTTGCAATGCAGTCTATGCATGCACTTGCGTTCACGTAACATAGCTATGTTGCACACGCATCTCCTGGGAGTCTCGAGTCTCGAGTCTCGAGTCTCGAGTCTCGCGTCTACAAGTCAAGCCAACACAGACTCAAGCAGTCACGGAAATAAACAAGAGACATGCATATCGTGTTACTATGACACTATCCAAGCCCACACATTATGCAGATGCTGATTGTCTCATTCTTGGCTGTACTCTCTATTGGTTCTATGAGGAGGGGGTATTTGAATATAATATTCGACATTGGCGAATCCTCGAGCAGATAGCCGTCTTGTCCTCTCGGCCCTCAAACGTGCTTTTACCGACTAACTCCTTGCTTGTGATGTACTATATATATTTACGTTCTTTCAAGATCGTGAGCTTTTGACAGGCGTCTTACATTTTGTTTTATTGTCTTGTTTTTAGTTGCTTTTGGTTGCTTTTTATATTCTTTTTATCAAAGGACTGCGTACTATATACATCATTGCAGCTACCAAGTAAAATGTCTCATATATGTGTCAACAAGAGCCGCCCTACATAAGGCATATCATCCTATAAAATACAAGAATGCAAATACTCTACTTTAAAGCCAAGAATACAAAATACATTATAAAAATACAATTTGCCACGAGGTCGGCGTTCCGCGGGTGGCCAGACCGCTGGGTGCATACTCACAGAAGAAATCACGGCCATGATATAAGCATTTAAACATGCAAATTGCAAATCGCAAAATGCAAATCGCAAACTAGTAGGTTTTGAAATAGCTGCTCCGCGAGGAGCTGTATCTTATGTTTCTTTGCGGACCAGTCTTTCCCGCCGTTGCCGATGTGCCGTTCCCACCAGATGGTGCAGTCTAGCTTGCGGCTGCAGTCAAGTTACAGTCTGCTCTGCGTTTGTAGAATGCAGTCTGCAAGCCACAAGTACAAGACGGAACAGACTCCGGCCGAGGTCCATGACGTCCTCTAGTAATCTAGTAATCTAAACAGTCTCGGGTGTTTTTAGCCCAAAGGGTTTATCAGAGATATGTTCTGCTAGCCTGTGCTTGGATGTCGTATGACCGTATTGATCTTGTTCTCATTATATTATGTTGTTTTGTTTGTATACTTTTGCTTTCTTTTTCAGCCAATTGACGGGCATTAGAGAGCGAAGTCAACAGCGGAATTATCAGCTAACTGGGTTGAATTTGACTAAAATAAATAGGTAAACAGCAGCGGAGTACATAGGCTCTTCTTTTACCTTGGCCTTGGGTGGTAGTAATACGGGTAGACCTCGTCTGTTTTGTTCGCTTTGGGCCTGGTCCAGACGGGCAGTTTGGCCGATCTCTCCACACTCTCACAGAGCTAGTCGAGCTCAGAAGCTCCATCCATGTAATGAACTGCGTGGGTAACGAGTGTATTCGTAGTTTGACGGGTGTCATATGATCCGTGAAGAGAGTCCGCATTTGCATGTATTCCATTCATACTTGCAATGCTTCATGTTGCTTGCCTGCGTAGTCATTGCCCATCAGTGATGACTCGCACCCAACACTCGGACCAGTCTACTATGTACTCAGCAGATACTCACAACTGTCAATCAAATATTACTTGCAACACAATTTCTACTTGGGCCAGTGCGCAATGGCCCAAACGAGCATGGTGGCAGGGATCGAAGCGAAAGGATCCCACCCACCAAGAACTGCTCAGTACCACCTACCAGGGACCCGTTCGGAGAACTTGTACAAGGAGATAATCTGGTACTAAATGCAAGTATTTGTTTTGAGTATTCTGCGGCTACGTGTGCTTGTACATACATTTCAAAAGTACATACTACATACCACATACTACGAGTACATATTGCAGAGTGGCTGTACACGGAGTATTTATTGGGGTATCCCAAGCGGCCAAATCATGTTCACTATAAATCGATAAACCCGACTAGTGCGAAATGACTATATTACTGCAAATATAGTGCAAGCAGCCGTGGCCAAGTGTTCGCAAGACCTTGGCTTTAAAGTAGAGTAGTGTCCTAGGTATGAGCGACATAAATAGAAGTAGCATTAAAGAAAAGAGAAATAGCGAGGAAAACAGAGTAAGAAGAAGAAGAAGAAGAAGAAAAAGAAGAGAAGAAAGAAAATATAAAAACGCACACTCAAAACGTGGCCAGCCGAGGATAATCATGCAGGCCTGAGGGGGTTTACCCGCTTCGGGCATAATATTCATGATTGTATCGAGATTGCATCAGCAGCGCTTGTCGCTACTGTGCTTCTCAGCTTTGTCGCTGCACATTGCTTTTTGCTGTCGATTGCTTCCAAGGCAGTCTACTGCATTTTCTCTCTCCAGAGCAGAGAATGCAGACAGATAAAAGTGTGTGGGACAGGAAGAGAATAATTATATTAAAATCACACACAAGATATCCGAAAACGCCTGCCGATCATTGAGATCCCTGAGGTTTGTATTTATTTTGTATTTTGTATTTGTATTTTGTATTAGGGTTTGGTACTCATACAGAGTAAATGTAGACAGTTGCAATTGGAAGAGGCCCTTGTCGGTAGTGGCCTTGTCGGCGGAAAGTAGCATCTTACGATAATATATGATGCCTTGCAACCCCAGTGGGTGTATGGGTATGGTATCGTTACTGCTAAGGCTGCCTTCATAACGAACCAAGAATTATCTCTTTATTGATATACAGTACGGATATTACTGATACTACTGATATTATCGGCGATAATACTGCGCTCGTGCTGGTTACCAAATACGAGGGACGGGGAAAGGTGGGCGAGGCAATAAAGTTTGATTGACCCGTGGAAAAAGTAATGGAGCTGAAGGGCAGAGTACTTTGTAGGTAGACATACGCCTACTGGCTAATGGTTGCTGGTTTGTCTTGGAGCATCCGAGAATCTTAGAGCAACTAAGAGCATCTGAGATCATATGAAGAAAAAGTCCATTCCGAAATGATCATCTCTGCAGTAGTTGTTTGTGGCTTCAGTTTGTGGCTTCAGTGTCCCTGAGCCAAGGGACAAAAGGGACAAGGCTGCTCTGGAGATGCAGGCACGCTCCCAAGTCACTTTCAAAAAGGTAGACACGCCAAACCCAAAGGACGAGGCAAAAGCGGTAGAGGCGTTGACGACGCAAATGTTGGCGGCGGGCGGCAGATGGTCAAGCCCAGGCCCACAAGGCCAGAGATAGGGGGGAGGGGAAAGGAGCCACAGGCCACGAGGGTAAGCGAAAGAGCAAAATGGGGGCAGAATATGTCAGAGAGTCAAAGGGCCCAAGAAGAGCTAGCTAGTTATGATAAACTATCGAAGAATATTGAAGAAAATCAAAGAAGAAAAAAAGAATCTTGCTGGCCGCGTCTAGTTGTACAACAAACCTGCAGACAACGACGCGACAGCACTCGAAAGATGTATCTCGTTTGAGACGATCATGTCTGATGGAAACTTGATAGAATATGCACAGTAAAGGATGAAAGGAAGCGAGGGCAAAGACAGAATACAGGAGAAAAAGAAAGGGAAAGCAATACTTTTGGTCTGGTTTTGTTTTCATTTTCTTTCCTTTCTTTCTTTCTTCTTTTCTGATTACTTGATTACATATAACCAAGAGTCAAATCAAAAGGCAACACTGCTCCCACGAAAATTACTAGACAAAACAATCAGACGTGTCTCAACCATCTACTCCCTACTCAGTTTGTAGCCCGTCGATAGTCAACATTGAGCATTCCGCACTCCACCAGTCGTGCCACTAGTCCCCTCCCGGTCTATTGAGACTGCCACAGCCATACTTTGTAGTACTGCCACCACGCTGTCCAAGAGCAGCAATCTAGGCCGTTCTAAAAGACGGTCACCTTCTGTCAGTATTACAGAAAGGCATCGATCCAAAATACAAGTACGATTGTACGTCACATCCTCTTCCTCTAATCGAGTTTATGTGTATTATCTACGCGGCAGCTCGCTCCTTTCCCTATGGCTTCCATGTGTCTACTCCACGCTTAGGTCCTCCGAGGCCTGCCTCTGGGAATGGGGTGGCTGTAATTCCGCTCTCCATGTGTCTTGCCCGGGCTGTTGGAACAGGCTAACTGGGAGTAGGGGCGGAACCGAGCGGCGTCGATTGGGTTGTAGTCGACAGTAGTAGGTTATAGCCTGTAGGGGCGATAAATCACAGACATGTCTCGAGCTATATTTGCGATGAATTCATGTCGGGCCATTCCCCTTTCATGGCCTATATTCCGTGTAGATTGATTAGTAATCACGACTATATTCGACTGGCCTCATGATCTTGCAAACATTTCTCAATTCAAAATAGACTTCACCCAGCTTCATCTCTCACCTACTCTATACCTCGTCTGTTTTGCCATTCTTCAGCAGACTATTGCTTATGATGAGCACAGCTCTCGCGTACGCGCGCCCAAGCCGTTTGGAGGCACGTTCCGGTACTTTTGAGAGCAATAATTCGTGCATGTAGAGCTAGTGTCAGTTGAACAGTGAGCCAGTGAGCCAGTAGCCAGTAGCCAGCGGACCAGAGAGCTAGTGAGCCAGAGTAAACGGAGCGTGTACATGTACAAAGGAACTTGTATTATTGGGCTACCGACACTATGGAGCGAGCCGTCGAATATCGATTCCCTTTTCAGCATGCCAGGGTCACCGTGTCCATCCGTTGGCAAGTGTACAAGTAAGTAGAATAATGAGACGAAGCCTGGAGAGTCAGAGAGGATTAGCGAGCAGAGAACAATAAAGTCCAACAGCAGCCTAACAACAGTCTATGGTCTACGGAGTAGTTGACAGAGAGGCTACATACAGTCACTGTAGTACGTACTTTGCACCATTGCAGTCTGCGGCTTGACCGGTCAAAGCATGACCTTTTCTTTTGCTGGACGTGTCGGGAACTGGGCGCTGCTGGGTAATCCCCAGAGTCCGATCAATTCTTACGCGCAGGTGACGTTCAATACTTTTTGCTGCCCACCCTTTCGCCAATTACGCCAAGCCGTCTTTGATATTGGGGGCCAATAAAGGTTGGATGGGAAAAGCAAGAAAGAAATCAAACAGATAAAAGAAAAGGGAATTAAGAAGAATTAACACCCAACACTGCCAACAAGTGACCTGCGACCAACAGCACCAGCCAACGGTCGTCTGCAAAGAGTAGAAATAGACCGGCACCATCGTGCATGTACTCTGCATTCAGGGTTCATTTTTCTTTCCTCTTTCCTTTCTTTCTTTCCTGTTTTTCTATTATGATTGTCTACATCCAGGCCCTATTACTCCTCACCTTGGCTCACCTTAAATATTGGCATTACTACAGGCTATGTGTGTCATGAAATGGCAGCTCTAAACCCAGTCGGGACCGACTCCTCTGTCTCTGGCCAGCCCCTGTCGTCATACTCGTGTACCACTGAGCTCTGTGCAATAAATAGCAAGACTCCATATACTCGGTTGTCTCGGTCTGTGACCTGTAGCTATCCTGTATTGTGTTTTCTTGTGCTTTTCTCTTTTCTCTTTTCTCTTGTGTCTGTGTAATGTCTTTATCACCATAATTGTCGACCTGCCAGGCTGCTGGATCATGTCTAAGACCGGAACAAATCAATATTCCAATCTTTCTTGGGGGGTTTCATGTCTATTCCTCTTTGTCGATTCTCTTTTGATTCTCTTTGTTGATTCTTTCCAATGACTTTTTGTGCCTTATATCCCTCGTGCAAGGTACAAACTCTAAATATTGCTCAGCGCATGTCTCGCTTCTGGAAAAGTCCTGACAAGTCTCCAGCTTGTATGACATATGGCATCTTCCGCAGTTGTATCCGCCTAGTAACTCGATCCTTCAGCTGCACAATCAGCCGCCACACAAGAACCAAGCTGCCCGTGCTCTGCATAAGCATACTGTCACCATCACAGTTCTATTCTCCCTTCTCGGCACCGCAGCCAGACATTCTCTCCACACCACCTAGTATCTGCACAGTTTGATCAGTTTATCAGTTTTATCGTTTATCAGTTGAACTACTAGAACTGCTGCTCATTCTCATCTGCAGCCAGAAATCATTCTAGACCAGCTCCACCTCGACGGCGAAGGTATCTAATAAACTACTCACGTCCACACTTTATTTTGAGTCTGTTCCGTTGTCGTATTGCTCCGTGATCACTCGATAATCATTTGATGAAATGGAAGAATACTTGACAAGCCAATTAATGACTGCGATACTGAAATACTTGAATACTGAAACGGCCCAAGAATCAATACACCTAGCGTCGGGCTTGAGGTGGCATCTTTCAGCCTCTCCTCGCTGTCAATCGCCTGGTCACTTTGCCCTATCATTTTATCTGTCATGTTCTCTGCCATTTTCTGTTTTTCTCTACTACTTTCTCTGGCTCTCACCTCTTCGTCATTACTCAATCCTCCCTGAACCAGAATCGGCTCGCTGCCAGCCACTCTCAGGGGTTGGGACGCTACTCTTCTACCCTACGCTGGTCTTCGGCCTTTCTCTGTTTTGATCTACGAGTACTGAGCATGCGTATCCCATTCTTGGAATCTTGTTTCGAACTGCCATTCACTTCGTCTCTCCTCTCCTCGGAACCCAACCGTCGTCTCCTTGCCACTGTTCCGGTCGACAGCTCGCGCTGATCACCCTTGACCCCAGCTCGTTTGCACCCTAGCATCATGTTGCTTCCAACCTGTGCAGAGTATCAGCACCCCCTTTACGTAGTGCATATGCAAATGTATATTTAGCTATCGGTTCAGCTACCTTATTTCCTAATAGTATTGGGTCTCAGTTGGAAGCCATGTCCATGGGATTTCTAGTCCACTATATCCTAATGTCCTAATCTTACATGTCCTCACAAAGGCATCTACTATAATATTGTGTCTGACAGATCACACCAGCAGCATCAGCACTCATGCATATACTCCAAATAGACTACTAGAGACCCTGCATTCCGATAAACCAATATTTCCAGATCCAGGCACCCTGTTCCCAACAGACTCTAAAACAATACAACAGCACCAACAACAAAACACCCAGCCTAGTTCAGTGCCTCACTGCCTATCACCTGCACCTGAGCACGCTCACCCTATCTTTGGCATGCTCAAGTATTGCTTTTTTGTTTCGTCTTTTCACTATTTCTCCCTGTCGTTTACCCTTTTCAATATTCATACAGCCCTTTTCTTTTTTCTAAATTCCGGAAACAGGTCCTAGCCCTCCCTATTGGCTTATACTGCCAGGCATATCTCAGGCTCTCGCCAACTTGTCTGTCCTCTCTAATCATCTGCCTCTGAAGATTAAGAGGTTTGCGTGACCCAACTGGTGGAGGGCGTTTGCGCTTTCTTCTGTTTGTATCCTATCATTTCTTTTGAATATATGGTTGTCTGGCAGGCTGCTACTCTTAGCCTCTGGAGCCGCGACCTTGCTTTTCTTGTATTTTCTGGCCATTTATGTCTTTATGTCATTCAACTTGTATCTTCCTGCACTCCAGCCTTGGTCCCTGCCCATGCTCTCACTTCCGCTGGCTTACCTCTATTGCTCTCTCGTCTCCACCACAGATGCAGGCCGTTTAGAGCTCATCACACCCTAGTCCTCCTTAAGCTCATTACTCATTATTTATTCTATTCTATTTTATTCTATATATTTTATACTAAATACTAAACACTAAATACTATTTCTCAACGTATTCCTTCTCAATATCCATACCCCCCCTCCATCAGCTACTCCATACGCACCCCCGATTTCGTCTCTCCTCCTCTTCTTTTCCCTACTCCGTAGACTGCTTCTCAAGCTCTTCCTCTTTTCAATTTATTTCTTTCGGTATCTTGTGTTTCCATCATTCTCAAATCTTGACCATATCATATCGCCCGGCTCGAGGGTTGCATCTCGTCAGCCTCCTGTGACACGACTTATTAGACGACGAACTCGTCGTAGACAAAAAGGAAATCCACAAGTGTAGCAAAAGAACAATATCGATTGCACATCTGCCACGGTCTCTGCGACTTGTGTATTAGCTGCTGGATACATCAGAGCCATAGTCAGGGCAAGGACTGAGCTGAACTGCCAATATCGGGTGTGCGAGATAATGCAGAGGATCTGACTACGCATCGACAAGCAACAACTCTCCTGTCTTGCCACATTACAAATTACAAAACAAAATAGAGGATGATCTCTCGATATAGCCTCCTTGGTCGGACTACAGCAGACCTTCGGGAGCATCTTTGACGCACCACCACATCGACTATTGCACTTTATCTCTCAGCCTCTTCTCTTGATTCTTGAACTCTTAAACTCTTGAACGCCCTCATCTCCGGTATGATCTCTACCCCTTTTTTTCTTATTCGTCAGTGTCTTGCCCTGTCCTCCCCTCCCCATACCACGCTCCGGGGTAAGTTGAGAAAAGTGTAATACACCCGGTAGAAGAAGATATAAAACAGAGATAAAAGATAAAGATCAAGGAAGCAAAAGTACTTTCCTATCAGGTACAACCCGGGCAGCCAAAGCCACTCTTTGCACTACCTATCCAGATCGATACATGACTAGGCTGTCCTCTTCTTTATTCTTTACTTTATTATTTATTCTATTATCTTGCCTATTCTTTTGTCTATATCACCTGCCCTTATTATTGCGTCCTTCCCGGTCAGAAAGCTTCGCCTCTACTCTCGCCATA
This sequence comes from Ophiostoma novo-ulmi subsp. americana, assembly GCA_029298975.1. Classification (NCBI taxonomy): domain Eukaryota; kingdom Fungi; phylum Ascomycota; class Sordariomycetes; order Ophiostomatales; family Ophiostomataceae; genus Ophiostoma; species Ophiostoma novo-ulmi. The sequence continues at coordinate 1,417,108 of JANSMA010000003.1, read as the reverse complement.
TACACGCGCACACACATACACCTTGTCTTACCTACGCCTGTCCGCCTGCACCTGGACAGAGAAAATAGAGAGAATATCGTGTCTGACTGGCTCGCAGAGAATCACAGCTCAAATAGTTACGAAACGCCTACACGCCAAATAGTGTCAGTCGCCCATATCTATAACACGCAGACGTTCGCCCTCTACTTTTGGTAATATATTTCCTTGTCTTGTCTTCCATCTGTTTTTCTTCTTGCTCTTTCTTTTATTGTCCTTCGTCTTGTTATCTTTGTTGCCATCGTTTTGTCTTGCTTGTGAGAGATACCCCATCACCTGAACTCGGCATCATCCGCGTACTTTTGCAAACTATACTCGACACTTTGACAGCAAGGACCATCAAACAGCCGCTCAACCAACTGTCCACCTGATCTTGCTTTTAAAAAAGAATAGTCTGGACCGTGACGGATCTTGCTTGTCTTTGTCCGCTACAAGGACCACGCAACAGCTGAGCTAAATATCTGGCCTCGTCCTGCATCGTCCATATTGTCCATGCAATTTGTCTCATTCGTCTTGTTCGTCTAATTCGCCTCGTCGTTTATACATCTCATATTCATCTCTGTCATATTCAGCTCGTCAATCTCACTGCACGCACACGCACCAACAACATGGAAACAGCCTTAAGTTTCCCACCAGGACGAACAGCTATGGCCTTGGGGGCTGATCCCATGTCCGCTTTCTCACTGCCGTCTCCGGGGCTAGGCCAGGACACTCCCAGTATGCTCTAACAGCAGATTTGGTTTCTTTCTCTCTGCTTCTTTGCTTCTCTTATTATCTTCTCTCTCTGGCTGTACTCGCACTCTGTTATGATATTTCGTGTCTCTCTCTTATTGCTATCCCGCGCCTATCACTCTGCCTGACACACTGCATAAGCATAAGCACATATTTACCAAGCTTGTCCCAAATGGTCCTCCTAACTCTTGTCCTCTTTTAGGATTTATTGGCGAACGACTTAGTCCCGCTACTGTTCATATTGGAGACAATATCAGCACCAGCAGCTCGCAACGATCGTACTCTACCAGCTCCAACTACTTCAACCCTATACAACAGCAGCAGAATCAACAGCGAAATCAACAGACTCAAGATCAAAACAGCAATCCTCAAGAAAATTCCTGGATCGCGACACAGCAACAGTCGGCGACACCAACCTACGCATCAACATCGGCAGTAACAACAATAAGCGACGGCATAACTCCCACTGCTGGTGTTGGGCCACCGCAAGACAAGAGCAACAACCAGCACGAGCATCACCAAATTGAGCAGATGAGCGTTTCTCTCAACCATCAGGTCTCTCTAGGCGGCCCGGCATCGCTCGGCCACGATTCTCTGGTTCACATTCCGCCTTTCGGCCGGCACCATCATCATCACCAACACGACCACGACTCCCAGCAAAATCAGCAAAATCAACAAAATCAGCACAACTGGAACCCGAGCCGGTCGCTGTATTCGGCACCAGCAGACCCATACGGTTCGGCACGAAATACGCCATCTCCGCCAACTGCACACGGCACTACGTTTGGGCAGCAGGATACCAGCACGACAGGCTACTTCTCAACAGCCATGTCAAATCATCATTCTGGCAGCGGGAGCGGCAGCGGCAGTGGTAGCGGTGACGGTTCCGCCCGATCACCGAGATCGCATTCACAGAATCCATACTCGCAACATCACCAGCAACAGCAATCATATCACGCGCACCACGACGTCTCTAGTTCATCACTACACGGCTCTCTCTTGTCATCAGGCCATGGAGCACCATCACAGCAACCACGGCACAGCGCACACGACACCAGCAGCACGACCGGCGGAGCAAGCAACAGCCATAATAGCCCCGACATGATGGGCTACCGCAGCCAGCACTCTCCCAGCATCCCCGGTATAAGTGGAATGCCCGGCATGTCGTCGTCGAGTCTGTCGTCGAAAATGGGCCCGGCAATGTCCAGCTTTCAGTTGTATTCGCCTCACCAGCCGCTTCATCAGCAGCATCAACAGCACCAGCCGCACCAACACACGGACCACCACCAGTCGCATTCGCAGCACTCGCAGCACTCACAGCAACATCCCCACCAGCAGCACCACCACCACCAGACACCATCACATCACCACACACTACCGAGCCCCACACAGCAAGGAAGCCATCCACTGCGTCTGATACCACCACTACCATCGCAGTCTGGCATGCCGTCACTCGGACCGCCGCTCGGCAGCCCCTACTCAAGTGCAAGCGGCAGCGGTGCACCCGGCGGCAGCCGCGGCTATGCGTCGTATCAGCACCAGGGTGTCCACCATCCGTCGCCGCACTCGCCTGGTCTTTCGGGGCCTGTCATCTCCAATCTCAACAATCCCAATGGACACTTGACGCTTGTTTCGGGCTTGGGTGGTATGCCCTACGGCAGCCACAGTGTAGGAAGCGGCCTTGGTAGTGCCGGTCTCGGCAGCGCGCGCAGACCGCTCTTGTATAGCCAGGGCCAGCACCACGGCGCACTGCACCCGCATCATCTCAGCCCTACACAGCTGGGCCACCACCATCTGTCCGGCATGCTGGGCGGCACCAAGGGCAGTATGGGTATGGGCGGGCAGCCATCGGTCCACGAGCGGCCATTCAAGTGCGACCAGTGCCCGCAGTCGTTTAATCGCAACCACGATCTGAAGCGCCACAAGCGAATCCATCTGGCGGTCAAGCCGTTTCCCTGCAACTACTGCGACAAGAGTTTCAGCAGAAAGGATGCACTAAAGGTTAGTTCTATTATGCATTGTGTTATAGATTTTGAATTCCGAACTGGGACTGACAGAAAAGCGCCATCGACTGGTCAAGGGATGCGGCGAAAAGCCGAGCAACGACAGCAACTCGGGCCACGGCGGTCTGCCACCCCCGGGCAGTGTCTTGAGCGACACAACAAGCGATGGCGGAAGCAACGATATTCACAATCTGCGCTGAGTTTTAGTTTGCTGGGGAGTCTTCACGCTACATCATTATCTCTTTCTTCTGGGTTTTGTGTCAAGGGATGCAACGGGATCGGTCTGCATTTGCATTTGCATCTTTGCATATTATATAGTTCGGGCGCATCTTTCTCTTTCTGTCTAGGTTTTCGTTTTTTTTTGCTTTCGCTGTTTTATGTCTTTTCGCGTTCGGATGAATGTATTGGGATGCGTCTTCATATAGGACAGGATACACGGGATGGGCTTGTATCTTGTCAGGTGTATTTTTTCTGGATATCATTATATTCTTGGTTTATTATCCTATGCTGATGATTGCTATGCTATGAAAGACTCGCGGCACGCTTGCTCCTCTTTACTGACCTTCTTTTACTTTTTCATTTTTTCACTTTTTCGAAAATTTTGGCAGTTGTTCAGTGTCCCTCCATATCATTGAAGCCGACTATTTACACTGGTATTATTCTACATTCTCTCTCTCTCCGAATGTTATCAACTTGGCCACGTGCCATCTTAAAGTTGCTGTGATATGAGCCAACTGGCCATGACAGGATCAGAAATAGCTGCGATAATCGCAAGAGTAAATAAAGCCCCTTTTCCACCGCCAGTCGGACCTTCTTTATTGGATAAACAAGCATCTTGCTCTAATTATAACACGAGTCTCGCTCCTTCCTGACCGGTAACACGGTCACAAATGCGGTTGCACGGCCATAAACACTCCGTTACAAATGCTGCTACCATCTCCCACCGTTACCACCGTCTACCTCCGGCAAAACGGCAGATGGATGAGAATTCATAACGGTGAGGAATGCAATGTCTCACATTGAACAGTTTTGTGATATATTGCAGTGGAATGTGGCAAGTATTATCCTCTTCGTTTCATAGTCCGTCAGATTCCATGTTTGCATTGTCCTCTCTCGACTTCTTGAGACATCAACAATAGAGCAATAGATCAACAACTAAGCATAAGATTACTTTCTATGTTACATAAGCAATAATGATTGCGCGCATTCTCAACCTTGACCAGATAACAGACTTTTCAAATTTTCAAATAGCAATCCGACGAGCAGGTCTGCATATAGTAAGAATTAGATATTATATCTGTTGCAAGCTGTTCCCTTCATCTGTGACTAAATCAGAACCCTCCCAAAACTCCAAGACCAAAGATAGTGAAAGTAAATTTGAACAACAGAAAAGACCCAAATGACAAAAGAAACGCAATGGCTCGCCAATAAGGCTGATGTGAATATGGTATATACTCGTATGAAGAAAGGAAAAAATATATTGAATGAAAGCTGCAGATGTGCGCATTTGTGCAAAAATGTGAATGAGTGTCAAGATTTGTTCCAAGTAGATCGAACGCCAAAGGGAAAAAAGTGAATGAGAAGGAAATAAAAGAGAGTGAAAGAATAATATGTGGAAATAGAACAAAAGAAGAAAAGTAATAAAGAATGGAAGTGTGATAACTTCAGTTGGTGAGGGCGTCGCCTAGGAGTTGAGCGTCTTGATCATCATCTTGGCCTTGCGCTTGTCGACAATGATGTGGCATCGTTCACGCATCACACTCTTAAGTGTATCAGCGACCTTGTGAAAGCTGCTTGCTGAGCCCTTCTCCTGCGTCAGGCGAAGGATACTCATTTGGTTGCGTTTGCCGTGCTCGATGACAGTGACAATTTCACACGCAAAAGATACCTCACGGATACCCAAGTCTGGCTTGTTAGCAACGATCGAGAGTTGTAAAGAAGAAAATGCTGTGATTACTTACAGTTGTCGGCAGCGACCTTGGCGAACACAATGTTGTGTTTCCTGTCAATTTCGATCTGGCCGATGCCATACTTGCGCCATTCGCGTAGCAGAGCGACCACCTCCCGTCGGGCGCGCACGGGCGGCAAGTTCAAGCACAGGTGTCGTGTCGCCGGCTTAACACGGAACAGACGCGACAGCCAGTTTTGCTGGGGCTCGATCTTGCGTGAGTCTTCCAGCTCGTTGGCAGATGTGCGTCCAGAGCGGTTCTTTTCAGAAGCCTTACTTCTGTTGCTGCCGCTGTTACCGCTCTTTCTGCTAGCAGAGCTGGTTGAGCTGATTGCACTATTTTTTCTGCTTTTGTCCGAGGACCCCGTCTCAAATTGCAGATCGTCGTCCAGCTTCGTATCACTCTTTGACGTCTTCCAGAAGGGGAAGATGAAGCTCTTCTTTCTGGTCACCTCCTGCGGAAATGTAACGGTCCGAGGTGATGGTGTCGTTACTTCAGAGTTGCGAGACATCTGAGACAATGGCCGCTCAAAAACCTGAACCATACTGTTGCGCATATCCGTCTTGGATTGCCGCTTAAACCACGATTTCTTGGCGGGAACAACCTCGCTCTTCTCACTACCACCGCTCAGAGAAGTGTGCGAGTTTTTGCGCTCGGGTTCCTCTATAATGGTCTCAGTGACAGGCTGCTTTGCTCTCTCTTCGCGGCGACGTTTTTGCCGACGTTGCTGCAGCTGTGACTCTGTAAACTGCGTCTGCGTCTGCGTCTCGGCAGAGCGCTGCTCCTTCTGTGATGTCGTGTTTGCCTGGGCTTTGGGGGCTTTTGGGGCTTTTGGCCGCTCCTCGCGGGTAGTCTTCACACCGAGGTTGAGAGGTGTCGGCGCTGTGATTGTCATTGGTGCCTTAGTGCGGGTAGCAGTGGGCGAGACAACGAGGCGGATCGTGTTCTCGGCTTGTGCGCTGCTGGCCAGCTCTTCAATGTCCTTTGCGATGTGCAGGCCATAGTTCTTGGAGGGGGCAGATACAGCACGCAGCTTGTCCTTATCAATTGTCGGTCCGTTCTCCGGGCCCGCCTCACGGATCGATGGTAACTGCTTAGTATGCCCTCTGCCGGTTTGCGAGTACACTGGAGCGGACACAACTCGTCTATCGGCTGAAACGTGGGGCAATGCATGAACCTCTACAAGGCGAGCCTGCATTTTAGTGTTGGTGGTTGTTGCGACCCCAATCGAGGCATCGCCACTGGTAGTCGATGAGCTCTTGGCCTGGCCCTTCTCCGCCATGACCTTGGAAATCTCGAGCTGCACCGAGTCTGACCGAGGAGGGGAAGGGGGAAGAGGGCGTGAGTCCCATGCGTTAGCACTAGCACCAGAAGTCTTTCCGTTTTGCGATGCCACAGTGGTCGCCGGAGACGTTTCCAGCTCCGGTGTAGTGAGGCGGATTGAGAAGGGTGAGTCTCGGGTCTCATCTCTCTCTGTAGAGTTCACGGCCAGGAATGAGCTCGTGAATGCGTCATCGAGATCCTTTGCAATCTTGCAACTAAACTCTGAAAGGTCCTCGTTCCATCCCTGAGTCACATCGTGGGTATCGTGCTCGGCGACGTCCGTCATGGTGACATCAATTTGGCTGACCGAGTACTTACGAGTTCTGGAGAAGTCGACGCCGCGCTTGTGTCTCGAGGATGGGCGGACACTATGTCTGCCGTTGACACTTCTCACGCTCCGAGTGCTGCGGATGGAACTCATTGAGCCACGAGATGCTCTCAAATACGCCGCTGAGCCACGACCCTGCTGAACATAGACCTTCTTGGTCTTTGCAGCCTCTGCTTGGGCCAGGGACCGAGCACCCGCATCCACATTTGCGTTGCTATGATGGACAACAACCTTGGCATAGCTTGCCTTGGAATCGGTTGGCTCCATCACCACAGACGACTTGTAGGGGTCGTAACTCTTCACGGTGCCGGCTTCGGTGCCAACTTCTGTTTCGGCGACATTGGAGATGACCGTGAAGCGAGATACACTACGTTTGTGGCCTGAAGGCGTTGTTTGTGAAAACTTCCTGGTGGACACCTTTTTTGCATAGGACGGCTGGTTCACGTGGTGGTAGTCACTCATCGAGTGTGTGAGTGTTGGGTTGTAACTCTCCTGCTGTTGCTCTCTGAAGTTGAACAGTAGCCAGTAGAAAAGCTTCTGGTCGTTGATTCTAATTCATGTTAGTAGATGATAATGAAAACTTGGCTGGTGTAAGAAATGGGAAAGCACGTAATATACTTACTCATTGCTGACGAGTTTCGCAACCAGATCATCCTCACGCAGAGTATGCCACATCGACCGCAGCTGGCGGAAGATTGTTTCATCAATATTGGCAATGTCAAGAGGCGTAACTTGGGCGCCGCGGGAGTCTTGGCCTGGACCATCGGTCCCGTTACTACCGAGATCGTCCAGGTAGCCGTACTTCCACACAAGTGGGTGCTGCCACATTTTGTTCATCGAGATGCGGACTTCAGGCTCGATTTGAAGAATGCGGTGAACCAGGTCCTTTGCTTCAGGGGTGAAATGTTGGGGCATTGTATAGATGCCCTTTTTGGCCTTGGCCAACATGAGGCCCATGTCTGTTTCGTCGAAAGGGAGATGCCCTGCCATCATCACGAAAAGAATAACGCCCATGCTCCAGATATCTGCCTTTTCACCACGGTAGGGGCGAGCCTTGAGCAGCTCAGGTGCAGCATAGTGAGGGCTTCCACAGGAAGTTTGCAGGTGTGATCTCGGGGCTTGATGGAGAGCGGCCATACCAAAATCGGCAATCTTAATCTGACCGTCAGCCTTGAGAAGAATATTCTCGGGCTTCAAATCGCGGTGGCAGATGTTAAGAGCGTGGCAGTACTGGACAGCACTCATCATTTGGCGAAAGACAAACACGGACGCCTCCTCGGTGAGAGCGCCGTTTTTGCTAATGTATGTGAACAGGTCACCATTCTCAACATATTCGAGGATAAGGTAGCTATAGCTGGTCAGTAATTTGAGCTTGTGAGTATATTAATGCCAGATTGTATGTTACTTACATCTCATTGCGATTCTCCCAGATATCGTTGAGCTTGACAATGTTAGGGTGCTGAATCAGCTTGAGAATAGCCACCTCACGCTCAATGGCCAGAGGCATACGGCGAACGCCGTTAACGTTGTCGGGGAGGCTGCTGTCAAACTGGTCAAGCTGGGCAATGCTGCCAGACTGGGTCATACGGGCAGTCTTCTTTGCAATGATCTTCACGGCCACAGGCTGGTGTGTGGTGCAATGGCGTGCAGCCCGAACGCGAGCCGACGAGCCCTTACCCAGACTTTTGCCGAGCTGCCAGGGGCCAATATGAGACTTCTTGTTAGGGAAGCCGTCACAAGACGAGTACTGTGAGGCGCGCCGTGAGCCAGAGTCTGCTGTGTTCCGGGAGTCTCTAGACGCAGCCGAGTTCCGCTTGCTTCCCTCTCCATCATTGAGAGGAATATCCAGCATACCATAGTCTATCGGGTGCTGGTGACCATGTTGTTGATTTTGCTGCTGCTGCTGCTGCTGCTGAAGTTGGAGCTGCTGTTGGTGAAGAAGCTGCTGCTGCAATTGCTGCTGATGTTGTTGCTGGAGGTATGCTTGTTGCTGTGCGAGTTGGGCAGCTTGTTGCTCGTAAGCCAGTTGGTATGCGTCTTGGTAGTCTTGATAGTACTGCTGGTGACGCTGTTGTTGGGCAAGGTCGTGGTCGGGCGCAACTGCGGAGAGGGACATTGTCATCTTGTTGGCCGCCGCAGTGTCGTGATTCTCAATGTAAACGGAAGCCGCGTTCTTTGGTACCAGGTGAGGTGCCTGTGCTGTGTTTGGGGCGTTTGCCCGGGAGGTGGCGTCGCCAAAGGGGACGCGAGTGCCGGTCCGCGAAGCCATGACGGGTATGCGAGCTGGTGTTGGAGCGCGAGAGGGTATTATTGCATGCTGCGATGGTGTACAATAAAGAGAAACTGGTAGGCACGAAACAGTAGAACAAAGAGAGGGAAGAATGTCGACAACGAAAAGATGGAAAGATTAAAAGATTAGAAAATAGGAAGAGAAAGAATGGAAAGAAACGGGAATCGACGAGGCTAAAGAAGAGCGCGAGCTGCAAGTACCATAACAAACAAAAGGGACCAATGTGTATGCTTATAAGAGAGAGAGAGAGAGAGAGAGCTGTTAAGCGGAAACAAGCCGGGCGCGAGAGAGAGAAGAGTGATTGTTCACAAGAGAAGGGAAGTATGAGAAGAGTTAAAGGAGAGAAGAGGAAGAAGAGAGAAGAAGAGGAAACGAAGCCAAAGAAGAATGGCGATGGAGACACAAAAGAATGCGCGTTCCGGGAAGGAGGCACCTTTGTTGTACTTTCCAGTAATACGCGTTGGCCACTTGCTCCTGCCGTTTGTGTCGTTTACGCAGTGGTTGCCCCGGTGCCAGATGCCGGGAATTCAAGTTGAGAGGGAAGGAAGTACCGTCAAGCGCTCTTTCCTCATTTGCATCACGACACGACTAACACGGGAGGGTACATTGGCGAATTACCATTTTAGGTAGGTACGTGAGGTACCGCATCGCAAAATCGGCTGATGTAAGCTGGAGAATGAGCCAAATTCGCCCAGGTTCAGGCACAAAAAGGAACCACAGGAACAAAAGGGAGGCAGAACAGGAATGCAGCTAAATAAAAAAGGAGATAGGTGCTGGTGGTAAAGTCCTCGATGCTGTAGAAAACTGGAATGTAGATGTAATGGCCGCCGCTGAGAGCGGGGCAGGGCTATTGCAGAAGAGCGCAGAGAGAACCAAGTCAATTTAGAGGGAGGCGACAAGACACGAGAGCTTTACTAGAGGCAAAAGGGCACAAGGGCAGAAAAGGCAGACAGGGCGAGCAAAAGTGGAAGACAGAGTGGAAAGGCCATTTCCAAGAGTCCCCAGTAGGCTCCTTGGCCAGGGAGGGAGGGAGGTGGGAGGCATGCTGGCTGGCATGCAGCGCAAGATGGGCAGAGAGCAACGACTGGAATCCGGTAAGATTGCTAAAGCAGCAGCGGAATTCCATACTTGTTGGAAGAGCAGACAAATAAATATAAACAGCTATTGTCTGTATCAAGTGTACCTGTTTTGCAGAAGGCTGATCGCTCGATCTACGCAAGGGGGGGAGGCAGAATGGCAGTCGACAGAGCCCCAGGTACTGATGCGTCCGAGTAGAGAAAGGGCACAGCTATCACATATTCTTAGGTAAAGCTAGCTTTAATTTGTGATTCCGCAATGTATGAATTTGTATATATTTACAGGCAATGCCAGCCGACCAGACGATGCCAGCCGAAACTTGCGCGGGAATGGGCGAGGCACTCACGGTCAGATAGCTTCGGACGAAGCGCAAGTCTGGACCAGCGTGCAGAAACGAGCTTAACAACTGTTATATAATAGTGTTGGCAAAAGCGGTTCAGAAGTTTTCTAGAAAGCATAAAGGGACCGTCATCGTCGGCGTGAATTCGACGATGGATGTTCAATGTGAAGACAATCACGGTCACGTGCACTCGTATCTGACTGCTTATGTAATTCTCACTTAAATTGCGGCGCGCAAATGCGAGACGCGTCGCACGCGTGCCCCGCTAACGACCAACGCCCCCCTACAGCGTGTCTCGTAGCCTCGTTCAGCTTCACGATCGCCAAACTAAGCACGCCTAAATTGTCGTCCAAAGCGTAGAGAGGCGTCGATACAGACCCTCCAGCAAGGTTTCCTTGCACACACATAGAGACGCAAATATGTCTTCATCACGAACAAACGGCCACGCCGCCGACCCCAACGGCTCAGTACGGCGACGGCGGAGACCAACAGACGACGACGGCGACGATGATGAACGCAACGACAACGAGACAAATGGCCACCTCACCACAGGCCACTCCCGGTCAAAACGCATGCGTCCGTCTATAGGTCCCGACGAAGATGACGATAACGACGATGCAAACGAGACCTACTACTCGACCACCAGCGGCCGGCGATCCGGGGCCAACGGCACAAGTGCTAGGACCACAAACGGGCGGAACGGTAGGAACAGTGGTGCACCCATGTTCCAGACTGGTGCGATTGTGCGAGTGCTTGTGGAGAATTTTGTGACATACGAACGCGCCGAGTTTCATCCCGGCCCCAGTCTGAACATGGTTATTGGGCCCAACGGCACGGGCAAGAGCTCGCTCGTGTGCGCCATCTGCCTCGGCCTCGGCTTCCACTCCAACGTTCTCGGCCGTGCCAGCGCATTTGCCGACTTTGTCAAGCATGGCCGCGCACACGCAATCGTCGAGATTGAGCTGCAGGCCGGGCAAGAAGACGTAGAAAACCACGTGGTGCGCCTCCGGATCAGCCGCGAAGACAACAGCCGCAAATTCTGGCTCAACGGCAACGAGGTGCCCCTGCGCCGCATCCAGTCGCTCATGGCCCAGCTGCGCATTCAGGTGGACAACCTGTGCCAGTTCTTGCCGCAAGATCGTGTGGCCGAGTTTGCCGGACTCAACGCCGTCGACCTGCTCGCCAAGACACTCGAGGCCGCCGCGCCCATTGACATGAAGGAGATGCAGGCGTCGCTGAAAACCATTTACCATGCGCAGCGGGAGGCAGAGCAAAAGATTGATGTGGACTCGGAGCAGCTGCGGATCCTTGAGAGCCGGCATCAGGCGCAGCAGGCCGATGTCGAACGGTACCACGAGCGCGAGGAGATCCAGCAGACGATTGATGATCTCGAAGCGTGCAAGCCGCTCGTGCGGTTCCTCGAGGCCAAGGCCAACTACAACCGGGTCAAGGCACAGCGGCGAGAAGCTGCGCGCGAGCTCAAGACACTAGAAGAACGCGTTCGACCTACGATGAGGATGGTCAATGACAAGCAAGTGTACAAGCAGAACCTCGAAGATGCACTCAAGACACGCAAAGCAATCATGGCAGAGGCCGAGCAGGCAGCCGACCGTGCGCTACAAGCCGTTGACCGCGTCGAGACACGCTTCAAGGACACAGACGATCAGAGAGAAAGCCTTGGGGGCATCATCGACAAGAAGAAGAAGGAAATTTCCGCCTCTCGTCAAAAGATTACGGCGCTCGAGGCAAAACACAAGAACAAACCGCAAGACTTTGTCGCTGCCGACTGGAACATGAAGATTGTAGGTTTGGTTTGATACACTCACTTCTCAAGAAAGGTTGCAAATGCTAACTAGACAGCGTGACAAAGAACACCAGAAGCGGGAGATTGAGGTGGAGCAGCGAGAAATCTTGACGGATATGGACCGGATCAAGCAGCAGGCGTCACGCATCAACGAAGAGAAGCAACGGGTCTCACGCGAGATGGCGGCTCTCGACTCGCGCCGCGGTCAGCAGTTCAGTATTTTGAAGCGGATTGCGCCCGAGGTCGCCGCAGGCTGGAAGTACCTGGAAGAGCACATGGGCGACTTTTCCAAGGAGATCTTTGGCCCGCCCATGATGACGTGCACGGTCAAGGACCAGCGGTACTCGAATGTGATCCAGTCTCTGCTACAAAATGATGATTTCCTGTGCTTCACGACACAGAGCGTCGAGGACCACAAGAAGCTAAGCGACATCTTTTACGGCAGAATGAAGCTATCTGTCACCATTCGCACATGCACAACGGCGTTTAGCTCGTTCTCTTCACCATTTACAGACGAGGAGCTGTCGGACATGGGCTTTGACGGTCAGGCCATTGATTTCCTCGAGGGCCCCGACGCTGTGCTTGCGATGCTGTGTGCAGAGCGGCGTCTGCACAGCTCGCCGATCAGCATTGAGAAGCCCAGCCAGAGCCAGTACGACCGGATCGTGTCTAATGAGCGCGTGTCAACGTGGGCGGCCAAGGACCAGATGTACCGGGTCAGCCGCCGTCGCGAGTACGGTGCGCACGCCGTGTCTACGTCTGTGCGCGAGATCCGGCCGGGCCGGTACTGGACAGATGGGCAGACGGGCGATCTAGCGGAGAAGACGGAGCTAGAGGCCAAGATGGAGGATCTGGGCAAGCAACTGGAAGCGCTGCATACGGAGATGCAGGCACTGAAAGAAAAGGCGACGGACCCGGTGCGCAAGACGCGCGAGATTGATGAAGAAATCGACCAGCTGCGGACGGAGAAAAACCAGCTGCAGACCGAGTACAACCGGTGGATGGCGCTGCCGGAAAAGATCCAGGCGGAGAACAACACCTGCAGCCGGCTGCGCGAGGAGCATATGGAGCTCAACAAGCAGCGGCTGCAAATTATTGGCAAGCTGGATGACATTGTGCTGCAAAAGGCGCGGGCGGTGCTGCGGCACATGGACCACGTGGCGGTGCTGCGCCAGGCGTACATGTCGTTTATGGACGTGCAGCTGCGGGCGGTGGAAGCGGCGTCCGACTTTACCGTTCTGCATGCCAAGAACCAGCACCTGGCCAGCCAGGTCGAGGAGAAGCGCAAGCTGCTGGGCACGCTGATTGAGGAGATGCAGGTGCACAAGGCGGCAGGCGAGGCAGCGCTGGATGCGGCCAATGAGCTGATCGAGGACGGGTCCGGGCGGTCGGAGCAGGTGCAGGAGATGGCCAACGGCAAGACGCTGGAGGACCTGGAGAATGAGATTGCGGCCGAGCGGGCCAAGCTCGAGCTGACACGAGTTGTGGACGGCGCCGTGCTGGACGAGTACCGGCGGCGCGCGCGGGAGATTGAGCAGCTGCAGGCGTCCATGTCGGCGCACACGGCGGGCTTTGCGGAGATGAGCGAGCAGATCAGCGAGATCCGGGGGCGGTGGGAGCCGCGGCTGGACGAGCTGATTGGGCGCATTAACGATGCGTTTAGCTACAACTTTGAGCAGATCAACTGCGCGGGCGAGGTCAGCGTGCACAAGGACGACGAATTTGACAAGTGGGCGATTGACATCCGGGTCAAGTTCCGCGAGAACGAGGAGCTGCAGAAGCTGGACCAGCACCGGCAGTCGGGCGGCGAGCGCGCGGTGAGCACGATTTTCTATCTCATGTCGCTGCAGGGCATGGCCCAGGCGCCGTTCCGGGTGGTGGACGAGATCAACCAGGGCATGGACCCGCGCAACGAGCGCATGATGCACGAGCGCATGGTCGAGATTGCCTGCCACGAGCACACGAGCCAGTACTTTTTGATTACGCCGAAGCTGCTGCCGGGGCTGCGGTACGACGAGAACATGACGGTGCTGTGCATCGCCAGCGGCCCGCAAGTGCCGAGCACCGAGGCGCGGCTTGACTTTCGCAAGTGTGTGCAGATCCGGAAGCAGCTCATGGCGGCGTAGTCATTCTTCTCTACGGGGTCTATCTTGATGGCCTCTTTTTCTTTTCTAGTCTTCTTCTACCCTGTTTTCTTATTCTATTTTTTGTACATTTAGCGGTGACGACATACCCGGGTTATGCCATGTTTGGGCTTTTAGACAATATACACAGTATCATATGCAACACATCTCTCAGTCTATGGCGAGGCTCCAGCCTTGCAGAGTTAGCCAATATCAGCAAAGCACTTTGACAGCTTCGAGTTCGCTTTATCCATGACGGAGTGTTGGCAGCTATACGGGCAACGAGAAACGAGAAGCAGGCAGTATGGGCCAAAACAGGCTTGTGCCGTCTGCAGCTGCTTTCAAGCCGTGTTGAATGTTGGTCGATGGTTTATTCACCCGTGCCTTTTCATCAGCGCCATCTCCAGCATGGTAAATAAACAGATATGCCATTTGTGCCACAGAGGCACAGAGGCACAAGCACAGGCACAATAGCACCCATGTCTAAACCTTGTTTGTCCGGGCATACAACTCCATGCACCCGTATCTTTTGTCTTCTCTTTCCAACTCAAATAGTCTTTTAAATATTGGTAATCACCGGGTAGCGGCGATTGGGTGTGGATGAGTACGAAAACTACGCAATGGCCGACTTCCCTGTCTCTGGAAATAGACATGGAGCCGTGCCACGGCATAGATTGTATGCGAGTACAGCGTATCACAGGATTTGATTTTCGAAGCTTGACTAAAGGTGCCCGCGTCCAGACTAATCCATGCTTATCTTGCAGTGCCACGGATGTTGGCTGTGGTGATTCAGGGTTGCAGTCTGCAGGTGCAGCAATGGCACAGTACCAGCAGCGTGTATCATATCAGTAATCATACATATTTTGATATCAACAGTATCAACAAATATACCAACAAATCATAACAGGGAACACGGCTCATGGTAGATAGGAGCAGATAAGGTAGATGCAAAGATGCTACTGCTGCGGATACGACGGCGCCTCTTTTCAGTGGTGCTACAAGCAGGGGAAAGGGCGCAGGGAGAGGGTCTCGAGGCACGAAAACGACATGTGCATTCACATTCACTTGTGCATCCTGCAGTCTGCAGTCTGCATGCATCTGCATCTCATATATCAGAAACATGGCGGGCAGTCGAATACTCTGTGAGAGCCTGAGTAACACGCCAATCGTTGGATGGGGTGTTGACTTTTTGAAGCAAGTTGAATTAGAAAATATAAGCAAAAGAGCAAAGGAATCTAAGAAGCCAAAAAGCCAAAAGGCCGAATAAACAAAGAATACACCTCATCCGGAGTTCGCACCGGACCCAGGGGAACGACGGAAATGAACAGCCAGCGAGTTCTGTAACAGTAGACTACGACCCGAGGCTCATCTTACTTTTCTCGGGCTCTGCAGCCTTTTCACGCGTCGATGCTACCCAAGGATAACAACGCAATCGCAGGGCGTTGTATTCTAATCTGAACTCAGTATTTGCATACTCAGCATCATGTGCTTACAGCATGACTACCCAGACACAAGTACTGTGCAGGTCAAAGATGAATGGTCATTTAATTCTGGCGGATTGTGGAGTGGGGGAAGGATTTGATATCAAGATGAGCTCAGGGGTATGCTGGTACTGAGTAGATATCTACGCATACTGAGACTCGTAGTATCACAAACAGGCCAGGCCAGGCTGCTATTATCGTTGGGCTGGGCTGACGTTGAAGCCTGATGTTGAATTGGGCAAACGCACAGACAATGTAAGCAAAGACAGAAAAAAAGGACAAACCTTATTTCTTGTCTGACGGATGCTGATAAATCAAAGACATCTACTCTATGTATTTTAATATAATTAGCAATGATGAGTGTCTCGGCGGCGTCCTTCTTGGCTGATGGCCGTGGCGTTGAATCTTAATGAATTTGTTATTTGTTGATTATTTCTTCTTTCTGCTGCTTTTGCTGTTCATTTATCATGCTGACAGACAGGAAACAGGGACCAAAACAGGGCAAAGCTGCGAGATATAAAGGGGTAATCAGATATAGACATGCCACTGCTCCCTCAACAAACTCCCTGGCATTGCATATTGAGACAGGAATGGAGGATTAGAGCTGTCAGCACTCTACCTCCAACTGTCCAAAAATAGCCGTTTCTTGCACATCCGGACTGTATGTTGCTGTGTGTACAAAGTATTATTACTCTTCAAATAATTGCTTTCTAGCTTTCTAGTCCGAGGCTGCACAAAATGCAACGACTGCCAAGAGATGTTGTTTAGTCAACGCTGATCTCTATCGAGTCACTGACAATCGAAAGACTCAAGCTGAAGACTGGAGACTGGAGACACCAATACAGATATGTCTACACCGTACTGAGTAGAGTCCCAGTCTAGACCTGATCGGCGCGGAACAAATTGGCTTTCTTTCCGAACCCATTACTTGGCCCGTAAAATCTCTATAAATTGAAACAAAAATCAAACAAAATCTTCAACTCCATATTGCATCTGCTCGGTCTAGATGGGATGATTTATGCGGTGGCGATGATACGGAGTGATATATTTGGCAAGTCATGTTGTTCTTGAAATTTTCTGTCGTCTCCTTGTCCTCTGAATTCTTTTTGATTTTCTTACACAGACTTCGTCCTGGTCTCTCAATATTCTTCATAATTCTACTTGTCTTCCGTCGTGCACACGTACTCATTCTACCTCTTTACGCCTAGCTAAATTCAAAGATCGGATGTCATCGAGTAGCGACGTGTAGAGTAGCATTGACTGCGGAGTAAAATGTTATCTTTTCCTACTATTGACGTTTATTTTTGGATTGGGATTTACTCGGTAAGAGTAATTGAGTGATTGACTTGTGCTTGTACTTGTACAAAATATACAAAAATAATACTCAGCAACGCGTGTGCTCTATCAAGTTAGCCTTGCTGAGTTTTCTTGGGCCCGGCTGGTTCCCTGTCCAGTCTGTGTGCTGTGTGCTGAGCTGTCTTCCGGCGCTGCCGGTCGTCTGAAGTTGCTCTTCCAAGTCTCTTCCGATTTTCCTGTCACTTTTGCTATTACTGAGCATCTTCCCTGGTCTTATGTCTAGACGACTATTGGCCGATCAGCAGGGATCAGTATTCAACAGATTGTAAATACATTTTATACAGAGTATTATCACATGTGGACTGTCAATTTAGCAATACAGGTTTTACTCTACGGAGTATTAGCCTCCATGGTAGAGTTAAGCCGCCATCTAATTATAAATATAAAGATGGGAAAGATATCACTCGGGATGCAGTCGATATGCTGCTGCCTGCTCGTTCAGCTTTGAGCGAGAGTCTGCTCGATGCAGTCAGACATCAGGACGACAGGACAAGACTGCAGAGAAAAGAAAACTATACGTAAGAATGCAAAGCGTCAAGAAGCGTGAAATGATAACTGTGCGATAGCTATCGCTCTTGGCTTTTAGCTGCTTGGCAGGACAAAAGTAAGCCACCCCCGTTTCTTGCTTCCCGCTCCAGCTGGACAGGGATCTACAGAGTAGTGATGTAGTGTGAGTTGTACTTGTACTTGATATGGTATGCGAATTTCCGTATTGCGTATTCGTTGTTTATTTCTAAAGGTTGGGACAGAGTTGCCATTGAGTTTAGTTGATGCATCTCAGTTGTCGATTTTATTTATTTATATTTGTTTTTGAGTTATCATGAATATTATAATGTGGTTAATTTCACTTTGATGCTTGGTATGAGCTGTTGAGACTATTCATGCGTATTTATATCATAAACAAATAAATGTATTGGGTTATGAGTTGCAGATAATCAAAATGCAAAACAAAATTAGAAAAAGGAAATAAATTCATAAATAACCGAAATGGCCTCAAAACTCGGAGAAAATCAAAGAAAATCAGACAATATCCAGTTTAAATCAAAGAGTAACCCGTTCAATAAAAAAGAATCAAACAAGATAACCTTCCCCAGACCCAGCAGACTTTGACTAGACCTACTCTATTTTTGCACCGACGTTGACAAGCCGGCAGTCAGGAATACTTCAATAGAAGCAAAATCCGGCCGTAACCCCGAGAGGAAGAGCCAATAGAAAGAATAATACTCGAGCAGCGATCATTCCGGTCAGAGTTTTCTTTACTAGCAGCTACCTAAGAATGTTAACCTCTACCAGACAGAAATAGAGACGGAACGAACCAGACTCTCGGCACCATTACTACGAAGTATTTCTTCAAGAGATACTCGCTCCTCGGGCTCTGCGAGTATTCCGCGTCACGACTGACGACTGACGACTACTCTACTTGCGTATGCCACGGTAGATGTACAGTTCGGTGCTGGTGATGGTTTGGATTGGATGTTCAGAATGTCCATCAGCGACGAGTGACGCGTAGTGTGGATCATTCCCTTCTGAGACTCTATCGTATATCACTTTGATTTTCTTCTTCTTTCTTCTTTCCACTTTTTGAATTTTGAATATTGCTTGATTCTCGCTGTTTCAAGTCTCCTCCTCGACACCGACCTCTGCACTAATACCTCTCAACTCTACCCTCTGTAGCATCGCCAACATGCAGGTGCAGTGGGAGCACATGTGTAGAGTAGGATAGCAGCAGCTGGCCTCGTATTAGTAGATTTAGTGCAGACTAGAAGAGGTAGAAGTAGAAGCAAAACAGTTCCCTCGTCTGCCTCTCTGCATCTGCTTCCTCTCTGCTTTTATTTTCTCGCCTGCTGCTATTCCTCTTTGATCACCGTTTCCCCGAGTCACCTCATATATCATGATATTCTAGACATTAGACAGGGTATTCAGTATATGAGCACGTCAATCAGACAACAACAAAATCAAATGATCTCGTACTCGCAGAGACATTAGTCACCAAGCTATCAAGTCTCCGGACCCCTATCTTTACTCTACTGAGTAATCTTTCAACCTCTCGTCTGCCGGCTAGTAGCATTATGTCAACGTTGATCTGTTTCTCTGTTGCACAATGTTTCGGACTCTATTTAACATTGCACAACGTCGTACCATCCCCAACATTATCGTGGGTATATACACGTAATTATGTAATTATTAGGAGTCTTGACGCATGACGACTGTATCGCTTTGCTGCATGATGTGCCTTCCCAATGTAGCTTCACCATAACGGATATATGCATAAACAAGCTCGGTACGTTTGATCAATAAAACAGTCTCAATAAACAGCAATACCAGAATGATAGGAGATGTTTCCACAGTGGACTCGCATCAAACCAAAATAGACGATTACGCAGTTGTGACTGGGACTACGAACCAACGTGGCTAGGCAGTGTAGAGTATGGAGTCATACTGCGTGGATTCGTGTACAGCGTACAGTACAGCACACACGGCAGGTTATTTGGCGTGGCATTATTTGGTGTGGCATGTGCAGACAAGCTTGTTTATTGCTTATATTTCAATGTTGATTTAATTTGGTTATTCAATTCTTACTATTATTTAGTACCGCCCCACTAAACGGTGGCCATTAGGCGTCTTCCGCATGAATATCAAGTTGCCGTCCGAGTCGAGCTAGGTGCAATTGCAGGCTCCAGCAGGCAAGCACAGATTGCAGCTAAGATTGAATGCGTGTTTAGCTGTTTATTTTATTATTATTTATATTTATTTATTTATAAATGATATTCTGGTTATTGTCTCTGTCGCATCCTTCCTTCATTGTTGCTCGCACCAACGTGCCGGTCGCGCCTGCTTCTACGAGTAATACTAAGATACATATAACATTTTCACGTTGATTACGGAATCAAGTATCATTATATATTATCTTACTAACTAATACTCACACAAAGCGCGGCGACCAG
This sequence comes from Ophiostoma novo-ulmi subsp. americana, assembly GCA_029298975.1. Classification (NCBI taxonomy): domain Eukaryota; kingdom Fungi; phylum Ascomycota; class Sordariomycetes; order Ophiostomatales; family Ophiostomataceae; genus Ophiostoma; species Ophiostoma novo-ulmi. The sequence goes on along the minus strand of JANSMA010000003.1, from coordinate 1,397,321 downwards.
GATAGGAAATGGAAACTGGACCTGGAAACAGGGAAAAACAGGGCCAGATCGATCGAGTGCTCCATAATCCAATGCCCAATACAGAGAATAAGCATACACAGCCAACAAAAACGGGACGGTATCCATTGAGGAGGGCCGTTTGGGCAGTCGGGCAATCCTTGATTATCTTCTCTTGAATTGTTCTAGAATACTCAGTGGCGCCAAGCATCCCTGCCCCTATTGTCCTATTCTATTGCCCATTGCTCTTGCTCTATGAGTATGCTATGGCATAGCTATTGTGACGCTCTTTCCTGGCAAAGAACACGCACCTTGATTTACGCATCGCACCTTCCCGTCAATCAAAGGATACACTGACGTCGTAGCTTGTTGTCCACGTCGTAGTCACCGTTTATCTATTACTATGGTATTATCTAACCGTTTCGCGTCTCTTTCCGTCCCAAGTAGCCTGTAGAGGCGTTCCTTCCCTTTGCTCTGCCTTGCCTCTGCCCACTCCGTTTCCCCTTTCCTTGCCTCTTTCCTCGTCTCCATCCACCCATCTCCATCCGCTCTGCGTCCTCTGCGTCCTCTGCCTCTCTGCTTCTCTGCCTCTTCTGCCTCCCTCTACACTCTACCCTCTACCTCACATCTCCTCTACCTCCTCATCCCACCTCTCCTCTCCTCATCCATTCTTCTTGTTCTTGCACTTGCTCCTCTTGTCGCTGCCTTTTCTTGCCCTCGTCCGCTCGTTTTGTCCTTTGCTGTCGTCTCGTCCTCCAGTCGCAACTTGCTCTCCTGTCGCCCAACAGCTGAGAACCAAAGAACAGCAGAAAAGCACAACACCAAAAGACCAGAACAAAACGGCCGTTATTCTTGTGTTTCCTTTTTCTCTGTCGCTTCTTGCACTTTGCTACTTTTGAGCCTTCTTTGACTTGTTGTCTCTTGCACTCGCTTTCGCTTACGCTTTACGCCTTCGTCCTTCAGCCACCCTCGTTTGATTCATTCTTTATTCTCGTCCACGCCTTTGCAGCTCTGCGGTTCTCGGCACTCTCTCCATTGGCTCGTATCACCATCGTCCACGTCGTCATTATTCCGGTATATAATTTTGTCTCGTCTTATCATCATCTCGGTCAACAGCTTCACCTCCGGCTTCAGTCATCTTCAGTCACCTCCATCAGCCGCAGCCTTTTACTTAATACTCAAACCTTACTCTTTCGATCATAGCTCCAGCAGCTCTACCAGTTCTAGCTTTCAGCTCAGCTCGCAACAAATAGGTAAGGCCTGACGATCAACGGCCAGGGCGACCCAGACCCAGACCGCCAGACCCTATCAACTCAACTCAGCCAAACCCTATTCATCCCAGACCACATCCCGCATCCAACGGCCCATCTGCACATCTCAACTAGTGCCGGTGACGACCCAGTCGCATCTTCAGCTTCGTCTCCTCCATCCACATTCCCCACTGGCCTGCCTCCTTCACTCGCACTACAGACACACAGACACTTTACACAAACAAAGGCTAAAACGAGTAGTATACCTGCCCGGACCGACCTTTCTCTCCGACCGACGCCGACCGATTCCGTCTTACAGACCTGCACCTTAACGCGTCCGCTGCCAAGCAGTCCCGGCCCGCGCCCGGCCCGATATGTACGTTCAAGTAGATAGAAGACATGACAGCAGACGTGAGAACAATATGACAACAGACATGACAGCAGGACAGCAGACACACGCATCGTGTCTGATGTTTTGATGAATAAGTTGAATCACTTTCTCCTGCTTAACTATATTTTCTTATCTGCATCTACACCTGCACATCCCCTCTACCTGCATTTCACAATTCCACATTTCACATTTCCACGATATCACAAGCACACACAAAAGTATACACCGTTACCTTATCTGCAATGATCGTTGTGAGAATATCTCATCACACTCCCATCATGGATCACCCTACATGCTATCCCATCTGCCCATTAATCACCAAGACAAGGGTATCCGGGTCTTCCATTGTCTACAGACCTTTTTGTCTTCAGCCCGCCAGCCTTGGCACCAATACCATTAACCCTATTATTCTCGTGTGATGGCTCGGCTTTAAGTACACACCTCAAACACGCCTTGACTTTGGCCTTGGCCTCAAACAACCTTATTTTCGTCCACTTGGCCTACTTCGACCACGGTCAGGCTCGTCTCATTTCCACACGCCCTCCTTCGCCGAACGGGTCGTTGGCCACCTGCAATTTGCTCGTCTTTTGCTGTACGGTCCTTTGTGTTAGGCTACTGCGAAGCTTTGCATTCTGCGTCTGCATCTGCACCTGCAATTGCAGTCCGAGCACTCTGTCAACAGGCCAGGCCACGCACACAGCCAGCTCTGTCAGTCGATGATCTTCATCTTCGTCACCTATTTACACAATTTCTCGACGTTCAACTCGCTTTTCAACCCGTCTTCAGGACAATTATCAACTCAGAACACACCCGATCGACGGCTGAAGCACATCGTCCTAGCCCCAAGAGGTCGCCGCTATCCACTCAAGCGCCGCGCTATCCATGAGCTGAACCCAAGCATGTTGAAAAACATGCCCACAATCTTGTTCTCTGCACAAGTACGGACTACGACTACGGGGGTTCGTCATCACTGACCAGCCAGCGCTGACAATTTGCGCACCCCTCGCTCCTCGCTCCACGCCCTGTACACTCACTGCCCTGCCTCAATCCTCACTATTTACCCAATACTTTCTACTGCCACTAACCCTTGTCTCCTTGTCCCCTTGTCTCCCCTTTCCCACCTAGCAATTTGATCTCGAACGCTGGGCTGTAGCGAAGTGACGCTATCATCTTGGACATACTCTTGTACTTGTTTACTTTGCTGTTTATCTGCTGTTTCTGACTGCCTGCCTGCTCTGCTGTCTCTGTCTGCTGTCCCTGTCTGCTGTCTGTCTGCTGTCTGTCTGCTGTCTGTCTGTCTGCTGTCTGTCTGTCTGCTGTCTGGCTATGTGGCCTGCCTCTTATACCTCTATGGACAAATCTAGTCCATCACTAGCCCGGCCTTCTGCAAGTACAACATACTGACCGATATTTCAGTGCCAGACTACACGTCGACAAACAGACCCGCGTCCTTTTGGCGAGCTAATCCCTGACTAGAGATCCGCTCTCATTGAGATCCGCTCACTCTTCAGCTGCCGCCCCACGAGTCTCTCAGACACCCTCAACATCAAGTTAGAGTCTGGCCTACTTTGTACGAAACTATTGACTGCCACTGCCATCTCCACTGGCACGACTGCCGCTGTGCACGCAAAGCACCCAAGGCCGAAGCAGACTGCACACTGCTGCACGCATTGCAGGGTTTCCCTTCTTTATCCTTAAGCTCGTCTGAATACTACGAGTGCTTCTGCCGATCACCCGCTCAAAATGGCGCCTACAAACCCTCGCCTCAAGGTCCTCTCAGGTATGTCTGTAACAATTTTAGTTGATCTCCTTTTGTCTTATTTGTTTTATTTGCTTTATTCGTTTTATTCGCCTTGTTTACTTTATTTGCTTTTTCTGCACACGCATTGGCTGTTCTCGCTGGAATATGTTTCAATCATCTCACTTATGCTGCCGCTATTCCTCCACCCAATTCCCCTATCTCCTCTATCAAACCCCATATTTCCCGCTATGCCACCCTTGTCCCGATCTTGCGCCTCAGCCAACCCGCACCCGCTCTCTTCGGCTCTCTTTTGCTCTTTATGGCTCTCTTTAGCCCTCTAGTCTAGTCTCAGTCCCTCTGGTCTCTTCTCTGGTCTCTTTGCGCTCTGTAGTGGCACACCACCGCATTCTTCGGACGAAGCGGCCCTATCATTCCTCCCCACTGGCCCCATTACACGCCCAAACACGACGCTCTCATAATCCTTTGCCTACTTTCTGCTTGCTATCCGCGCGCCATTGACGCCCGTCTGCGCCAGCGCCAGTCTCGTCTACTAAGTCGCACCCCTCGAGCGGAAAAAGACTGGACTAGAGAGCGAAGAGGGAAAAAGAGCAAAAGAGCAAATAGTGCCCCAGAAAAAAAACACTCCAAGATACACCGATCCGCCAAAATGTTCCAAATGCTCCAAAATTCCTCTTAATACTCCGACCTAATCCTGGCCCTCCGTCGTCCTGGTCAAAGTCCTTGTCCTTGTCTCTGCCCTCACCATTTTCTCTCCCATTCTCACCCTCATCCTTCTCTCTTATCCTCTGGCTCGGCTTCGCATTCTTGGCTTCTACACACAAACACCATTGTCTCTCGTTCCGCAGTCATCTCCCCCAGTCCTTCGTTTTGCTCGTCTTTCTCCTCCTTTCCTTATTCTTGTCCTCCCAAGAACCCCTTCTTCTACTATACTTTAATCACCTAATCTACATCCCGCGTTTGGCTGCATTCTTGCGCCTGCTCGGCATCGCGGACTTTGCTTCTCTATTCTTGGATCTTGCATCTTTCCTTTTTCTTATCTTTCTTTCTCCTCCCCTTTACAGCCATATGCATCACACTTCGCCAGTCGCCTAGTTTTCTTCTTTGTTTCTTCCTTGTTTCTTCCGTTTTTCTCTCTAATACTCGCCCATCATGGAGGGAGAACTTGAACTGATGAATGTTGTTTCAGTGGGCGGTAATGCCGTGTCAGCCTTTCTTTCCTGGCGCCTCCAGGCCACCAATGCTTGCGATGTCACTCTCGTCTGGAAATCCGGCTTCGAACATGTCTCGCAGTATGGCATTTCTTTTAAATCACCAATCTTTGGCAACGAGCGCTTCAAGCCTCGTCATGGTAAGTCAACGTCTTATCTCCGATCTGGCATCGATATCTACACCCATTCAGCATACTAACGGCCTTGCAGTTGTCAAGTCTCCCGAAGAAGCTGCCGCGCGCAGAGATGGCGCCTACGACTATGTCATCCTCTGCATCAAAGCCCTCCCCGACGTTTACGACCTCGCCACTATCATTGACTCTGTCGTTACTCCTCAACACACCTGCATCCTGATCAACACCACACACAGCCTAGGCGTCGAGGCCGCGATCGAAGAGCGCTTCCCTACAAACGTTGTCCTGTCTCTCGTCTCCATGGCCGAGGTTGTCCAGCTTGGCGCCAGCGATTTCGAGCATAAGGGCTCAGCCGAGATCTATGTTGGACCGACAAACAGCCAGAACGACAGAATTCCTCAGTCCATTCGCGAAGACATGGCACAGGCTCTCGCCATGACCCTGAACTCGGGCCAGGTTGATTGCAAGGTGTCGCCAAACATCCGCCAACAGCAGTACGAGCGGTTGATTGGGTACGTCATGTCTCCAGGTGCTTCCTTTTGACAATTTAAACAACAGAATACTAATATATAACAGTCCCATTGCGTTCCACCCAGCCAGTGTTATCTTCGAAACTTCCAACCACGCACAACTTATCGAAAAGGTCGGCGTGCGGCAAATGATCAGCGGCGTCTTCGACGAGCTTCTCGCTGTTGCCCAGTCTCAGGACTGCACCTTCCCCGCCAACTTCAAAGAGCAGACAATTGCCGATATGACGAAGCCCCAAGCCGCCGAGAGCGTCATGTGGCAAGACTACATGGCCAGACGCCCGATGGAGGTTGAGACATTCTTAGGCTCGCCTATCAGACTTGCCCAGGAGAAGGGCATCGCCATTCCACGCATCGAGTCTCTGTACGCCATCCTTCACAACCTCAACATTGTCAACCAGACTCGGCCAAAGGGTGACGCCCTGGGCCGTGTCCCCAGTTCTCCTGCCATTGCAGGCAGTCTGCCGCCTCGCATGTCGAGCCAGCCTAATGGTGGCCCGCCAAACGGTGTGCCCAATGGCATGGGTCCTCGGCCTCCACGGATGCGGAACTCGTCTTCTGGTGGTCCTCCCGGTCGCCGTCCTCCTGTTTCCATGAACGGTGGTGGCCCTAATGGCTACGGCCGTCCTGGCCCGCCCAACGGCTACCCTGGATCTCGCCAGCAGTCTCGTCGCGGCTCTATGGAGGGTGCTGATCTCGAAGAGTTCAGTCACCTGGTTCTCTACGACAACATTCCCGAGGGTGGCCTGGCTACAGGTGGCGGTCCGTCGCCGGAGAACGAGCTTGCACTCCGTGAGCGTGAGCTCCAGATCCGGCAGCGCGAGTTGGCTCTTAGAGAGCAGGAAATGAGAATGCGCCGGGGTGGACCTCAGGGGGCGCCCCCTCCGCAGAGACGCGGCCCTCCTCGCACGGGCGTGGTTGACGATGAGGATGAGGATGAAGACTACTTTGACCCCAACATGAGCGGCCCAGTAAACCCGATGATCGATACTGACAACTTTGACATGATGAGTGTCACGTCTCGCAAGAACCGCAAGGCTGCCAACACCAACAGCGGCCAGTTCCGTAAAGGCAGCGACCTGGGTACCGTCCCCTCTTCTAGAGGCAGTCGGTTCCGGCCGTTTAGCAGAAACCGGTCTAGCCAGCAGCTGGTTGAGCAAATGCCCTCTACTCAGTCAAATATTCTTGATGACCCCATGATGGCTTTCACCTCCAACAGATACGGCAATGTCGACCGCAGCCAGATGCAGGCTGAGTCACGGGCCAACTCATTGACGGCATCTCGCCTTGACGAGTATCAGTACAACGGAGCCGGCCCTGGCCCCATGGGCGCTATGGCTGGAATGGGCGGCGGTGCCTACCCTCGCCGGACTAGCCAGTCTCCTGGCAACCCCTACGGCCCCGGCCCCGGCCCACGCGGTGCCAACGGCCGCCCATCACCCCCGAATGGGTACGGCGGCCCCCCGACGAACGGCCTCCCTTCGCCGCCTAACGGGATGCGCCAACCGTCTCCCCGCTACCCGCCCGGTCAGGGTAACGCGGTAGCGCCATCACAAGTCGAACAACCTGCTGGGGTGAGCTCCCTTCAGCCACCAATGGGAAAAACTGTACGAAGTCTGACGGGAAGTGCTAGTGCTAGCGCGGGCAGTGGTGAATCAACCCACCTGGAATCTGAGCCATCGGCAAATAGTAGCCAGAGCAGTTTAGGCCCCCGCCAATCGATTGGTGTGCGTTAAGCGCAAAACGCCAACGCTACCCGGTAAGCGACGATTTGATACCCGACATCAACACCTTTATACCGACACTCCTCGACAACATCTCACTTCCTAACGTCCGTTATGATGAACCGAATTTCCACCATCCACCTCGAACATGGCGTCTAGGTGTAGTCGCCAAAGCGAGGTTTAATGCTCTTTGACCTGTTCTATGCTGTTTCCAACCCTTTTTCATCAAGCAAATCTGTACACCATTGCGTCCGCATCTATCTTGGGTCTATTTCGGGCCTTTTAGGATTGTTCGCCGGTGTTAATTGTCTTTCCTACGGGGCTCAAGAGAGCCAAGTACAACTACATGGGGCGTCCTTGTTGTTGATGACGACGCAGGTATATTTACATTGTCTTGATGCATAATTTCTTTTGTCTCTTTTGCTTTGTCTTGCTTTTCATTTTCATTGGTTCGTCATTTTTTGGTAATACTTGCATCAGAAAAAGGGTTTCTGGGATTCGATTCTATTCGATTTGATTACTTGTCTTGTTTATTCTTGCCCAGCATCGGCTCTCCTCTTTGTCATCTGCTCTTTTCCACCGCATTGCCACTTTTTGGTCATAATGTCTCTTTACATCATTCTCTATTTCTTACTTTGTCGCCATTTCCTATGTCATTGTTTATCCAAAACCTTGCTTGTTTCTTTTTTCTATAATTATTACTCTAATCCTGTTGGAGGAAACCGTGCTATACAAGACACGCACAAAGCACAAAGCATTGCACTCTTAAACTATTCGTTACGGCTCGTTACACACACACCTATTGTAGACGGAAAGAATTAATGTGTTCAACCAAGATATTATGCAAGTGAGACCGCAGCAAGAGAGTATACTAAGTAGAGGTGATTCTAAAGTTTGCTAAATCATTTGTTTCCTCTGAATCAGCGTTGTTGTTGATGCTGAACATATAGCAGTGCATTTAGTGTTGCACGACATCTGGTCATACATGGCCCACTGTTTGTTCGCTGTCGCACTAAGTGCACCGACAACACCCCGCAACACGCGCTAGGTGCAAGACGCGTAGATTGGACGTCGCATCTTCAACACCGCCGACCCGGCATCGGCATCAGCATCTATCTCACCACCTCTTCATCTCATCTCGACACGAATTTACACTGTCGATCATCTCAGCCAGCCGCCACAATGAACAACCAACCAGCAGCGTTCAATACCACGAGGACAAACATCACCTCGGGGCCCAACGTCAAGGCCCGGCAGCTGGTGCGTTGCGACGATTAGTACATACGTATACTGACCTGCTGACATCTACCCCTACAGGCTCAGCTCCAATCCCAGCTGGCGCAGCTCTCGGCAAACCTCTCGGATACCGACAGCCTCGTCCGTGTCACGGCCGCCCAGGCCGCCTACCTCCGCGAACTCGGCAGCTGGCACGCCGGCATGTACGTTATTATATATTTACTCAAGTGCTCAAGTATCTAACAATGGCAGGTTCATGTCTGCAAGCAAGGTTCTCGGCGAGGACGGAGGCAAGGAAGCGCGGGAGGATTGACGGGTGGGCGCATACAAGGCATATAAACACTACAGTCACGAGTGTACGAGGAATGAGAGATGGACAATACCCGCAGCAAAGGCTGCACAAATATATCAAAGATAAATACTATGCCATAGTGCAGTGAGAAGTATATGCTAAAGTATATAATAGAGTATATAAATCTTGCTGGAGTCTTGATGGCACTACCCGAAGACATGGGAGCGGTGACTTCCGCTTTATGCCTTGGCTAAGTCAATGTCAAGAGACTCGGAGAAGTTTTGTAGTGTTAGTGTGCTTTATTCTCAAGACTATGTCGAGTCGGGCGGATCTTGACCGGGAGGTGCGGCCACTGCACATCTATCGTGCGATATGGCATGGGCTGTCACGGTGTATGTGACACCGGCGCGGCAGAAATCTGCATTGCCCTCCTTGACCCATCAGATCAACCAGTTGCCACAGAAATTCCGACCCAGCAGCTCGGCTTTCAGCCTGATATAAGTGGTATTGTAGATCTCGGTGTGTCGTAATCGAGATGTGGCGTCTCCCTTTCAACCGGCAGCGCCCTTGCTCTCTGCCTCTTCAGCAGCCTTGTCTTGCTTTCCTGGCTTCTGTCCCTTTTGTCCTTTCTGTCCTTTCTGTCCTTTCTGTCCTTTCTGTCCTTTCTGTCCTTTCTGTCCTTTCTGTCCTTTCTGTCCATTCTGGCTCTGCTGTTTCTGCGGCTTCTGCGGCTTCTGCTTCGCCTGCTTGGCCAGATCTGCTGCTGCTTCTTCCTGCTTCCGGAGCTCTTCACCCGCCTCGCCTCGATACGGGCGCCGCGCCTGCCGCTCAGCTGAGATGGGGTACCGCCGCACCCGTCCACAGGTCTTGCAGGTCACAGCCAAAACGTCTGCCCAGGCCTTGCGACCGCCGCGGCTCTGGTTTTCCACTGTCGACGTGCACGACGAGCCCTCCACGAGCAGCGTATCGCAGTACTTGCAGACATGGTGCTTCACGGCCGGCCGCAGACGCATGTTGGTCTTGCGCGAGATTGAGCGCATCTGCGTCAGCAGACGTCGCGACATTCCCGTGACATTGTCATCGGCTTGAGCGTCTGTCGACGTGCTTGGTGTCCGAGGTGCGGCAAGCAAAGCTGCTGCCTGGTACAGAAACGAGACCCGTGAGTAGGCCGGCCGGTTGGTGACGGCACTGCCGGCAGCGCCTTTTGGTTTGGCCATTTTATGTGTAGTTTTCGGTGCCCATGTAACGCGCAAAGTGAGAATTGACCTCGGATGTGCCTGTCTGAATATGAGATAGCTTGCAAACATTTGAAAATGACTAATCACTCTAAGCACGAGTCATGTGATAAATCCATATAGTCACATGACTATCAGCCGCAGCTCGCCGGAATTGGATCATTCGTTAACCCGGCTACTGCAACAGGGAGGAGGTGCCCCTGGCCGTAGCGCTGCGCCTGCGCGCCTGCCTGTAACACTAACCAGTTCTCGCCCCTTCCTGCGCCTTCTCTTGTGTTTTTCTGGCCCTTTCCTTGCTCGCTTTGTCCCTTCTCCCTTCTCTCCCTTTCCCCAACCCGAGCTTCATCAACATCTTCATCGACGTTGTTGTCACCATCGCCGTCCATTTCCTTTACGTGTTTCGCTATTCGCATCTCACGACTTTTTTCTTTTCTCGACCTTTCGACCTCTCGACTCTTTGTCACCTGCATCTCAGTAGCACTCGCGTCTACGCGTCACTGAGCTCTCTCTCACCTACAGCTTCGACTTTTTTTTTTTGTCACGACTTCTCCGTCGACCGCCTGCTTTCCTGCTTTCTCTTCTTAACAACAGCTTCCTTCTCTTAACCCCCTCTTCCCTCTATCCCCATCCGTCAAAATGTCTCAGGACGAGGATTTCATCGACTACTCGGACGACGAGCTCAACAACACCACGGCCCCCAAGAAGGGCGCCGCTGATGCTGATGCTCCCGAGGCTGCTGCTGAGGCCGGCAACAATGCCACGGCCAAGAACGGCAGCTATGTCGGCATCTACTCTACGACCTTTCGTGATTTCCTGCTCAAGCCTGAGCTGATCCGCGCCACCGCCGACTGCGGTTTCGAGCATCCTTCGGACGGTTAGTCCTTGCCTAGTCAAGAGCGATAAAAACACTTAATCTCCCAGCTCCCTACACCTTTTTTTCATATTCTTCATTTCTGTTTTCCTTTTGTCGTTTTTCGTCCGTCCGTCCGTCCGTACCTTTTGGGGGCTCGCGCATTCATCTTTGTCCAATCTGCGACGGGAAACGAATCGATATTTTCGGTATTTCGGTATTTCTTCCATCGGCGCAAGCAAACAAGCATACAAACGAAGACAAAGACAAAAGACATGCATCAAGACGGCAAACAAGCGCAAAGCAAAGAAAAGGAGGAAACAGGGTGACGAGCACACCCAGACGCGTGTCAGGCACACGTCGTCGACCGAGGCGAGAAGAAATTTTCGTTCTCTGGTCTCTGGAGGAGAAAGCGCAGGCGGCTTGTCTCCTCCCGTTCAAGCAGCTGGTTCTCTTGAACATGGAAAAGTGCCCTCCTGGGCAGCTTCCATTGTGCTGGCGAGTGGAATCGCAGCGCATCCACATATACTCTCCAACGTGGCGCGACGAATGGCTGGAATATGCCCGAGCGCCTCGAAATGGCTGTCCTCTTGACTGAGTGATGTCCCCAAGTTCTTCGGGCTGGTCGCGGTAGATGCACTTGTGCTCCGCCAAAGCTAGTCGCGTAAACTTTTTGTTGCCTTGCGCGCGGTGCAGCGCAAGTGCACTAAAGGAGTGTGAGGGGGAGCTGCGCTCGATGGCGCGCGGCTGTCAAAGCTCGGTGCTGGCTCTTTGCTGCACAAGGTTGCGATTGGCTTGCGTCAACGTCGATTGAAGTAACCGAGAACGCTGATAACAATGGACGGAAGTCCGACACAGTCTTTATCGGTTCAGCACGCGACCCCTTGGCATGTGGCCTTTGTAGCTACAAGGCGAACCCGACGTTGATCTCCGTGAAACGAGATCAAGGTTCTTTGCGGTCTCTCTTGCAGCAGCATCGGCCCTGCAAACTGCAAACAGGCAATCAAGACCGTCGTAGACTCTCGAAAGAGGTCTGCAGGTACTTGAGCTTGCGCAACAGTATACATTGTCGTCTTTTGTTTCGGATCTTTTTCTTTGCTTGCGGCTCACGTCATTCACGTCTACTACGTCTTTTCGGTACCAACTCGGTCTACCTTGTCGAAGCCAACTCGAATCGGTTTATATGAATGCTGCGCCGGTGGATGGGACTGCTCTCTCTCTTTCTCTGTTTTTCTTTCTCTGATCCACCAACGTCTCCCTACGCACAATCGCTCTTGACACCTCATCCCCTGCATTCAAGACACAAGTAATTCTGACATTCGATCGAAACCCTACAGTTCAACAAACATGCATTCCCCAAGCACTGATTGGTGGTGACATTATCTGCCAGGCCAAGTCTGGCTCTGGTAAGACTGCCATTTTCGTGCTGTCTACCCTGCAGCAGATCGAGCCCGTCGATGGCGAGTGCTCGGTCCTGGTTCTGTGCCACACGCGTGAGCTGGCTTTCCAGATCCGCAACGAGTACAACCGTTTTTCCAAGTACATGCCCGAGGTTCGCACCAGCGTGTTCTACGGTGGTACCAAGATCAACGAGGACATTGCTCTGCTGCGCAGCCCCGAGACTCACCCCCACATTGTGGTCGGTACTCCCGGTCGTCTGAACGCGCTTGTGCGCGACAAGCACCTGCGTCTGGGCAGCGTCCGCATGTTTGTGCTGGACGAGTGCGACAAGATGCTCGAGGGTGTCGGTACGTATATTCTACTCTTATATGATAACACTTGAGTGACAATGGCTAACAGAATCAGAGATGCGCCGTGATGTCCAGGACATTTTCCGTGCCACTCCCCGCCAGAAGCAGGTTATGATGTTCTCTGCCACTCTGTCGCAGGAGATTCTGCCTATCTGCCGGAAGTTCCTCCAGAACCCCACGGAGCACCTGGTTGAGGACCACGTCGAGCTTGCCCTTGACGGTGTTCGGCAGTTCCACATCTTCCTGCCTGAGGAGAAGAAGATCCGCAAGCTGGTTGACATTCTGGACCAGCTGGACATCAACCAGGTGATGGTGTTCGTGAAGAGCCGTGGCCGGTCTGAGCAGCTGTCCAAGGTGCTGGAGAAGTTCAACTTCCCCACCTGCTTCATCCACGGTGACATGAAGCAGGACGAGCGTGACTCTGTGTACAAGCGCTTCAAGAAGGGTGACACTCTGCGTGTGTGCGTGGCGACTGACATTTTCGGTCGTGGTGTTGATTTCGAGCGGATCAACCTGGCTATCAACTACGACATGCCCAAGGATGTTGCTACGTACCAGCACCGTGTCGGCCGTGCCGGTCGTTTCGGTACCAACGGTGCGGGTATTTCGTTCCTGAGCTCTGAGGAGGACAAGGAGAGCTTCAAGGCTGTTGAGGAGTACTTCAAGAAGACCTTCCCCGAGTACCCTGCCGAGGGTCTCAAGCTTAAGGACGGCGGCAACGCCCCTGCCGCTGAGGAGGTTGCCAACTAGGTCTAGACTTGGTTTGGCATGTTGAGTTTCTACTCTGTCTCTGGCTGTCTTTATGCTGCTCTTTATTTACCGCTCTACCACTTTACTGTTTATCTTGTTATCTACTGTTTTCTCTATTTCTCTATTTCTCTACGCACGATATCGATGTGCGGGTTTATATGTTGAAGGCGTAAAAAGGACGAAAAAAAGTGAAAGTGAAAATGGCGATGGAGATTTAGAGATTTAAGAGCTGTCTCTGCGATTTGCTGTTTTTCTGTACCCATTTCTCTGTTTCTATTTCCTATGATTCGTCTTGGTTCTATCAGGTAGCAATAGTCTACTATGTTATCAACTTGCAACAAAACATTTTGAATGTGATACTCGATGTTGATACTGACTCATCTGTCAGGAAGCAGCCAGCGCCTATCAAATTGCAGCCTCTGTTGAAAGCGCAACGAAACTGCAACCGGGCGCAACAGGGGCTGAAGGGATAGCAAGGCTGCTGCCGTCAAGCCCAGCAAGCACGTCGCAGCCACGTCGCAAACAAGGTTCCGGGGGGCAACAAGTCCGAAAGGGAGGCAATAACACAATACGATTGCAAGTAGCAAGGCAATGAACGGCAAGGCCAAACGTGCATGGGCAGGTGGCAATGTCTGTCCAATACGGGCCGCACACCTGCTGTCAATCACTCCACTTTGGGCACTGTCGTCTGTCTATCGTCTTTCTGCCCTTTGATGCGACAACGGCAGGAACAGCATCTAGAAATCTCAAGTCAGAAAGTGCAGGCAGCGGGCAATTCCGGAGTACATGTCAAGATGAGTCAGCGTTTATGCGGTAAAATATGAGTCAGCAGTGAGTGAATGACCACGGCAGACATTTATTTGTACAGAGTATTGTGTATTCATTTTGACATTGGCGCCGACCGTCATCTCGTGATACTAATTTTAACTATTAAGAGCTCAGATAGAGTGACTTTCAGCTGTAAGTGCATATTGAAAGAGTCATAGACACGAGTGCTTTCAGCCGGTGCATTTCGAGTTGCCCCGTGCTATCTCCATCCAGATCTCCAGCTTTGGCTTGCATCAAAGTCCGTGGTCGGAGCCTGATCTAGCTGGATGACGATGGCTGATGGCTGATGGCTGATGACGGCTTAAGCCTTAGGCTTTCGATTTCCGATATTCGATATTCATTTTCCATTTTATAGAGGATCTGTACCCGTCTCGTGATGGTGCAAGTTGAGTCACTCTTTTGCAAGTCACCACACCACGGCAGGCTATGGCAGGCTATGGCAGACTATTGGCAGTACTTTCTTTGATCATAAAGACTTCTATCTACTCAGTATTATCCTCTCTACTCTGATATCGGCTGTACACTTACTCTAGGGGTCGGCGCTGTAGCATGTGTATAAATGCGGTAAATATAGCAAGAACCCATAAACAAGCACAGCACTTGCAGAGGCAGTGAACGGGAGACCTCTCTGTCGGGGGCTGATGTTGAGTCATAGCCGATCATTAGAAGCGAAAAAGGAGAGACCAGACAGGCCACATGGCACGACAACTGACGGCCAACCGAGAGCAACAGCTGTTAATGTGTTGTTTCTTGCTGTCGTATTCTCACGTTCTCCCTGGTGGCGGTCTGTCTTTTAATTTACCGTATTTTATTTAAAATAAGATACTATTTCAATAACATGTCTGTTCTCACATTCTCATGTTCTCATCGTATGGGACGCGTCTCTGCGGCCAGCGCGAACCCCTGTCTATATTCATCTCCGTGAAATAGTTCACACTGCAACGGCATACGAATCGCCATGGTATACGAAGATGAATACGTTGTCATGTCAATACGCTGTCGCATGTAGATGTTATTTGCCATTTTCGTTATTGTCGTTAGTTCTGAAAAGACTATGCCTATCATCGGCATTCGCGATTCTCGATTTTCGATTTTCGACTCACGCGGCTGCCTCCATTTCTTCCTTTCGGCCAGAGCGAGGTACTTGTCAACTGTATGCATATGTGTTGTACTGTGTGTATACAGTGTGTATACTGCTTTGTACGGTCTCGTGACCGGCTTTTCATGCTGGCTATGTCGATGATACCAAACCCGTGAACTCGGTCCATGTGTATTGTTGATAGTGGCTTGTGGACTTGTGATGTATTAGATTTACTCGTATAATTGATCAACTAGATTAATATTTTGTGATTTGTTTGAATTAACGCTGCAGGCTTTTTATATCATGTTTGTAAATTGATAAAAACAATAAATAGATTCCAAAGTTTTACAAATACAAAATAATACAAAGTAATACAACAAAACAGCTTGACAATATTAAGAAATAAGAGAAAACCAACATTATTCATAGATTATATAGCAACCAATACGGATATCAAGATTCACGATGCACACAACGCAATACGAAGCGTATCGACTCGTCTCGAGATGTCGAGCCTTGTTCTATTCCGGATGATCCCTGCAAAACACTCTTCCACCTTTCACGGTGTGGACAGGAGGGGCAAGTGGGGCTTCTGTTCATACGCTTCTTCACCTCTTTTCCAGAGACTGAACTTTGAAGAACTCACATCTTGTTAGTTGCTTTAGTATTTGGGTGTTTTCATCCGTTTATACCTATCTGCTTTCTTAGCCGTATTTTTATTTGCTACGGTGTGCTCACCAGTCGGCCCGGGCGGTTATTGAGCTGCCGCTGGAATACCTTTGCCAAATACACAAGTACCCATGTACACAAGTACCAAAGTACCTTGTGGGACGCTCTGATTGGCTGGATGGATATGAGCCTGGCGGTGAGCCTATGAGATGCACCTTGCTGAATTGCAGCTTGTTGCCCGATGGCTGACTCGGGTCATTAGATTCATTTAGATTCATTTTAGATTTTAGATTTCAGATTCATCTGCAGTGTATCTTAATCTACAACTGTAATCTACATTATGCAACTGACGACGTCTCTCAAACGCTGGCGCAAGGGGCCGTAGACAGTTTCTGCTCCTGCCATTTATAGCATCTTACTCTACTGACGCGAAACAGGAGGCTGCGCATGGCATGCCTCGTCTCAGCCTCTTGTCGCTTTTGTTTGCTCGTTGTATCGACTATTAATAACCTGCACTAGGACTGTCGGCTAGGCAGCATAAGGCTGCCTTGTTGCTGATACTCTTATTGATACTCTTGATACTATTTGTTGCGAGAAGATGATCGCATCTGCGCTTCAGAATAAGCGGTCATGCAGACTGCCCGGTGAGACGCGAGTGAGAGTGAGGGCAGTCTGACGGTCAACAGGCAGACAGGCAGACAGACAGACAGACAGAGGCGGATGACAACATTAGACAATAGGCACTTAAAAGTGAGGCTGCCTTTGCCTTTCTTCACAACGTGCACAATTCTACTCTTGCCATCACACCGACAACTCGCCTCGTGACCTCTGGCAATACTGACACGTTTATCCGTTCACCTTCTTTTTATTCACATTCACAATCACATTCATTCATCATACAAGTAGAAGTAGATATTCTAGATATTCTAGGTCCCAAAATCCCTATATACCCACCTTGGGCATGCATATTAGCGGGTGGGGTTCTGTCTGTAGTCGGTAGTGCAGTAGCAGCCAGTGTAGATGGCGGTCAGCATGAAAAGAGAATATGTGTAAGAACATTGACGACAACGACAACGGCCGGCTCGGATGCACGATTGTATTTGAGATGTTTATATTTTTCCATTTCGAAAAGGCCCTTTACACCCTGTCGTTTGGTGTTATATTTTGCTTTGCTCTTTGATCCTAGCCCGTGATTATTGGTCTGACGTCAGACTCTGGGAATGTTGTTGAGATGTTCTCCAGTCTGCCGTCGTTCTGCCGCCTGCTGTCTGCCGTCTGCTGTCTGCTGTCTGCATCTGCCATTCACAACCATCTGCCACCTGCATGCCACGACACCAACCGTGTCCGTGGCCGTGGCCGTGTGGCTTTCTAGCATGACCGACCACGAGTACATGCACAAACACATCCACGACCACATCCACAACCACATCCACGACCACATCTACGACCACCTGTCCTCGACATAATGTACCAATGTACACATACACATTCACATTCACATCCTCGAGTTGTCGGGTTGTATGAGCCATATGCACGCACATGCAGACAACTGCAGCCATCTGCACGTTATGCACTCGCCATTGGCCGCCATCGTAGAGGGGGTCTGGCGTTCATATCTATTGGCTCACCTTTTATTGTGCAATTGATTTGATATATTAATATAAATAATCTTCAAATGGACACTTGCAGATGCATGTCTCGCTGGCGTCTTCTAGTCTTGTAGTCTTGTAGTCTTCCAGTCTTCCAGTCGTTCCCCGCCATCGTCACCCTACCCTTGACGTTTACAAGTATGCTTATACCGGCGGCCCCCTCGATGTAAAGTGCTCTTGAGCTTCTGCATCTGCTTCCGCTTCTCTGCTTCTTCCATCGTGTTCTCCTTTGTTTCTGTCTCCATCTCCGTCTACAGACTTCCATCCTCTCTTCATCAGATCTACCCCGGAATGCTCACCATCTAAACACAACGGCTGCAGCTACCTGTATCTATTACTATTTATATCATCTTATATTGTGTTATATTGTGACATTAACTGTCTTATTATATCTTCTATTGATAATTCGCTATTGCTGATTGCTCTCTACTCGATTATCTGCCACGCTGAACTCAAGCCTGCTCTTTGCGTCTCTGCCGAATATCACATCGACAGCCTCGATTCAGCACATTATCACCAATCTACCATCTGCATCCACATCGCGCACCGACATTTTTACCAATCTCCGTTGCGAGGCATTCGTTTGCACTGCGACTGAGATCCTGTCTGCCTCTATATTGTGGCATCTATTATTTAATTACATCACAACACGTCACGATATCACGAGGATATCCACGTCAACGAGTACGTCTTTCTCTTTTATTCCTCTTCTATTCTATTCTTACCTCTATCCTTGCACTTTTACTCTCTGTATGTCTCTATGCCTCTTCACCTTCACCTCTTCACCTCTACCTCGTCTACAACCTTAGCATCCATCCCACGTCCCCATCTTTGTATCCATCGTGGCCTTGAGCGCAGTCTTTCTCTACTCTCTGTCTGTCCTTCTCGTTATCCTTTATCCCTTATCCTCCTCTGCGACCCACTGTTTGTCGTCACCACCGCCGCCCGCGCTTGGCCAGTGGCCTCTTTGCATCGCCATCTTCATTGTCGTCATCGGCATTGGCAGTGTATTCGCGACCCTGGTCAATGTGCTATTTTGCTATTTTGCTATTTTCAATTCTGCCATCTCAATAGCAATGGCATCGCATCAGTTGTGTTGACCTGACAAGCGTCATCAACCGTTTTGTCTGAACATTCAGACTGTTGGTGGCGACAACGGGCGTGTCGGTACTTTGCTCGTCACCGTTGTCACCGTCGCTCCTTCTTTGCGATGGTTCTCCATACACATACTTTCCATCTGGTGTATTGCTGCTCTGTCGTTCCTTCCTCTGAGAATTATCGTATTGCGCTTCCTGCTCTTCTTCTCTTCCTGTGCCTCACCCTCACCTGCCGGTGCACGCTTCTGCCTGCCTGCCTCCTGCCTGCTTCCCTACTCTACACTGCCTACTGCCTGTTTACAGGGTACTTGCCTCCTCGTCGCTCTAGTCACTTGTAGGCTGCCATCCACACCAAAATCGCTCAATTTACGGACCCACCGCAAGTACCCCTCCATCTCGCTCTCTCTCTTCTCTATGATTGGCCGTCTCTAGTACAGTCTCTCACCCATACTCCCGTACTACTGACAGGGGTGTGGGGTGTGCGAGTCTGAGTGGCGCGAGTGTTTTGTAGACCCGCTTTTATTTCATCCGCACACCCCCAGCCATTCCCATTCGGGCATTTCTGCCAGTAGCTCTTGCCTCTCTCTGCCTGCCGTTCTAATTTCGCTTTCCCTCGTTCTCTCTGCCTCTTGCCTTCTGCCTCCCGCCACTCTTTGCCTCGCTCCGGCCCCCTCCAGCACCCTCTGCCACCTTCTGCCACCTCTGCCTCTCTGACTCCTTCCTTTGCCACACGCCTTAGTCCGCTCCTAGCCTAGTGCCTAGCCTGCTACTTCCTACTTTGTACTCTAGTCCCGTCTCCAGTTCTTCTTTGTCCCCTTTTCCTTTTTCGCTCCTTCCCTGTCTCCTGTGCCAGGCTGAAGAGTCATCTTTCCATCTTTCTAGTCTTGTTGTCTCGTTGTCTCGCCTCTTCTTGTCTTCCTCTCTCTTCTCCTCTCCCCCCCATCGCAGGTCACGCCGACCGAACCGACTCATAACCTCTTATAGACTCATATACTCACATTCGCTCCTTTTTGTCCTTTTACGCGCAGTTGTTCCAGTTGTCCAAGTTGTTCCTTTTTGTTCTAGGTCACGATCGACTTTCGACTTTCTCTTTCAATACTTTCGTCTCTTCGGCTCACCTCCTCCTCGTCTACTCCCGACTATCGATTTGCCATTTGCCATTTGCCTCTCGGCCAAGTCGAACCCGCCCCATCTGTCCTCTCCCTCAAACTTCATAGCCTCAAAATACTAAAAGAGTCATCATCACCAGATCCATCCCCCCCTCTGGTGACTCTGACACTGTGGCCTGTGCCTCGCCGTGACTTTATCTTCACGCCTCTGCCTCGTCACTCTTCTTTTTGTTACTCTTCTTTCTTCTTACTCTACTCTCCTCTCCATCCTCACCTTTGCCCCCATCATCTTTCGTCACTCACCGTCAGCTCGACTCAACTCTCTCGACATAGGCCTCCCGACTGCCTATCCTACTCCATCTTCTCCATCGACCTCACCATCGTTCATGCATCTCCATCTTGCATAATCAATCTCGATATCGACTCTAGTCACCCTTTCCACACTCCTTCTAATACTGTACATTCCTTCAAGACATGTGGTCCAACTACATCGTCCTGTGAACGCACTCGTCTCGTCTTCGTCTGCGTCCACGTTAAAATCGACGTCCTTCTGCCTGTCAACTCCCCCGTCTATTGCTCACCGGTCTCCTCATACACATGGTCTCTGACTCGAATAGAGCCATCATCACTGCCTTCTTTGCCTTGTCTGGGTAAAGAACATCACCTTACCCCCATCCTATATCAACAACACATCACCACTCACTCTTAGTCTTCACATCTCCTCTCCATCACTTTACCTCTCCTCTCCCTCCTCTCTCACCTCAATACCCCCCTCCCACATTATATCCCCAGCCAACAATGATTGCTGCGAGATATCATTCTACTCCAGTCGCTAGCCTCGTCCTGTCCGTGTCGACCTTGACCTTTGCCGGTCTGATTGTTCGTAAATATTCTGCTGTGGTTTTTTCCAATTAGCTTCATCTACTCTACACCTATTCTTCTTGCTCTTCCTGCAGTTGGGAAGATCAAGTTAACAGTTATTCGAGCATTTCGAATATTAATACGAACATATACGGCTTTTTTCATACACGACACGACTCGACACCCCGGCTGCGACTGGAGGTTTAAAGACGTCAAGTCTTCCTACTCTTTTCCACATCATCTACCATCTAACGACTCATGTCCTCCGACGACGTCCAGTTTTACATCATCTCCGCTCCCGCTTTGTTATATTCAACCATAATTACTAGTTATAAATCTTACCCAAGATGCAGGGTTCCGACAGCTATGGCTCTTCCGCCCTCCAACATCCTCGCATTCGCGAGATATCCTCTTTCACCTACCCAACTCCCACCCCCGCCACAAACACAAACTTGAACTCAAACTATGCCTCAGGATATGCGGCTGGTCTGACTGCCTGGTCCAATGGTTCGTCCGAGTCGGTCTCGTCTGTCTCCTCTTCCCAGAGCAGTGTCGAGGATGCCTCGGACTCTTCGTCTGTCGCCTCAAACGACTCGGCCGATACCTCGTCCACTGCTTCATCGCAGACCTCAGTCGGCAGTATCAGCAGCCAGCAGGCCTTGGACTCGAAGCTGGCCGCTGCCATTTCATGGCAAAACCAGCAACAGCAGCAGCAACAGAAGCCACAGCCGCAGCGCCAGCACCCCCGGCGCACCGCCGCTCCGACTGTCATTCCGTCGCTTGTTCGCCAGTCTGAGCGCAGAACCACCTTTGTTGATCATCTAGTCGGTCAGTACTTGTATATTAACTAAACATTCCAATGCCGTGCACATACTAACCTTTTTAGATGCATCTACTCAGGTTGTCCAGGCCATCTGGCCCCTGTCGTCGGTCATTGGCCGCGGCGAGGCTGGAAACACCTCTAGCAATGGTAGCTATCTGCTCCCTCTGCGTACCTTTATTCAGGAGACCCTGCGTCGCTCACGCGCCAGCTACTCCACTCTGCAGGTTGCCCTCTACTACCTGGTCCTGATCAAGCCCCGCTTGCCCGGCCAAAACTTCACCATGGAGCAGTCCAACGACAGCCACGCCTGCCGCGCGTTGCAGTGCGGTCGTCGCATGTTCCTTGCCGCGCTTATCCTCGCGTCAAAGTACCTGCAAGACCGCAACTACTCGGCTCGTGCCTGGAGCAAGATCTCGGGTCTCAGCACCTCGGAGATCAACCAGAACGAGACCGCGTTCCTGCATGCTGTCAATTGGCGCCTCCACATCACCACCGAGGTCTACAACCGCTGGATCGAGTGCGTAAACAAGTTTAACCTGCCCCAGCTGCCGCCCTCGCCTGGGCCCACGTCCATTGTCGATGTCGTCTTTGAGCGCAAGTGCGCCGACTTCCGCTTCTTTATTCAGAAGTTGTCGCCTACCCTGGAGAACGTAGACGAGCTTACTGCTGCGGCCGCTGCTGCCAATGCCGCTCCTGCCACTGCATACCCTCTGTCGCCCGTATCCATGTGTTCGTCTCCCGAGGCTATCGTGGGCAGCCCCATGACACCCCCGTCTGTTCCTTCGTCAGCTTCTTCGGCTTCAGCCACTGCTACCCCTATCATCCCGCGCCGTGCTTCGCAGATGCTGGGCAACAGCCGTTCGTCCATGGGCTTTGCCGTCGCACAGGTATCCAATGCCTGCACCGGCCAGTTCCTTGACCGGTGGCCGCCTGCTTTGGCCAACATGTCCAGCATGTCGTCTCTGTCTAGCATGTCTAGCATGTCCAGTATGTCCCCGGCTAGTCACGTTCTCACCCGCCGCTCGTCTCTGGCGAACTCTGTCTCTACCGTCTCGTCACCCGAATCTATGGTTTCGGACTCGTCTCTGCTCTCGCGGACCTCTACTCTGTCGTCTGTCTCTACTTCTTCTTCAGCTGCGGCATCGTGGTCTATGGCGAACGCGCCGAACTCTGCTATCCAGCTTCCCAAGCTGGATGTGCACGTTCAGGCGCGGCACCAGTATGGCCATGCTGTCCACGGTCTGAAGCAGCAGAGCAGCATGAGTGGACTGCGCGAACAGTACAGCTTTGGACTGGCCGCACGCCAGTCCGAGGCCGAGGCCGAGACCGCCGCAGCTCTTGCTCTTGCCGAGCTTCAGCAGCAGACGGTGCAGATGCCCATGCCTATGCCTTCGATGATGTCGGCTTCGTACAGACCCAGACCCAGCCTCAAGAGAAGCCGCCCGACTTCGGGCGAGTCGACTCTCCTGCAGGACAATGTCCGTGATCTGCTCCGCAGCAGCCTCCCCGGACCAAACAGCTGTGGTGCAGAGACCCCCACCGCTACGACTGATGCTACGCTGGACATGGAGATGCACACTCCTCGTGCTGCGTGCCTTACCGGCAGCCGCAAGCGGCTTTGCCGGACCGTGTCGTCAGGACCCGCGGTGGCCCCGATTGCTACCTACTCATACAATCTCAACATGAATCTGCAGCATCCTCCTATGAGCGGCCTCAGCGGCCCTGGCATGTGGCAGGGTGTTTTGAACTAGGTAAAGAGGACGTTTTGTCTCTTTAACAATATCCGTCTCTTTTTTTCTATCTTCTCTTCATCTTGATACCCTTTTATTATCTTGTCACCATTTTATCGTCACCAACACACCCACACTACAATCCGCCTGTACAAATTCTCACAACTGCAAGAATAGCCTGGTCTCTTGCATTGTATCAAATATTTCGATGCTTTCTCTTTTTTCCTTTTTTGTCAAGAGTCTTTCCAAAACAAAATCAAAAGACTGGAAAAAGTGCTTATTGCTTTTTTTGATGGAGCGAATACCCTTCCATTTTTTATTCATCTTATTATCCTACCTCTTGTCTTACCACATACTCCTTACTCTCTTTGATCTTGAGCGGTTCCACCCCCTCGCAACTGAGTTGCACTCTTATCTTTTACTATTAACATATCAATCCTGTCCTTTTGTCCCTGTTCTATTTACTGTCTACTTTACTAGCTACACTCCTTATGTGCCTTTATCTTTTACTCTGTTACTTATCAACTCTTCTGGCTGCCAGCCAGTTTAGTTTGCCATGCATGTGGTGTCGGATAACACCACCCAAACCGGAGAAACTATGGGATCAACTATTTCTATTTTTATCAAATCATCTTGGGAGGGCCTTGTCCAGCAAGTCCGTTACTTTGCGGTACTCTACGTCGAGAACGGTCTTGTTCGTTTAAAAAACACTATTACTCTATATCTGCAAACCACGAACCACGCGGTTAATCTATTTCTCGTTTCACTACTTTGCTCGTTGCTCACTGCTCGCTCCTTACTGCTCGCTCTTCGTCTTGATTTGACCTTTTGATTTTTTTGACTCCTTGACACGATCTTCACTGGACCGATCTTTGGGATCTCAGCTACGGACTGGCTCTACTGGATCTACTGGAACTGGACGACTTGAGTATTGGAACGCCGCACTGTCTGGAGTCAAGCACGAAAGCAGCGACACGGTTCATGATGGAATATTCTTACGGCATTTGACCACAACAGAGAAATAGGTGAGACGAGTATCAGTGCTTGTGTGAACGCTGACAACGACCCGCGAGTTGATTAGACAAAAGCCAGCAAGACAAGAAAATGCCTACAAGCATTGATGGTTTGAGTAAAATCTATCGTCTATCGAGGGTATACGAGCTATGAAGCAAAATGCCGAAACTATAGCACAGCAGGGTTTTCCGAAAAGCAGCAGTTCAAGACAAAAAAACACAAAAGCACAGAACAAGAGCAGGATGACAACGATGGGAAGGGTCAAGTACAAAAAGTACAAAAAGTTCAAAAAGTACCAAACAAAAGTAGGACACAAAAGCGGTTATAGCCTGTCTTCAGCTATACTCTAATCTTTATTGCAAATAATCAATGCTAAGTATTGCCATTTCTCATATCATTAATAGTTGAATATCTGCTTCTCGAGATTGCGTGCTGTCATAAGAGTATGATTAAGCATTATAAAGAGCAGGAGAGACAGATGCTGCTCTGCAGTTGACTCACTGTTTCTTGCGCGAACAACAGGAAGCCACTCGCACAGTCCCAGCCGCCGTCTGACAAGTAGACAATGGACAATGGTAACTACATAGAGGCTCCACATGCAAATCCCACGATGCGCGCCTGGCTCCTTGACAGACCCAGCCCAATATCGCCTCCTAGGCAGCAGAGGTGTAGTCAGGAGCAAGAGGAGCATCGTCTCCGTTCAAAGCTGATTCTTCTTGAGACCTTTGAAGAGCATGTACTCTACACCGCTGCCCACGCCTTGTGACATGGAGTTGATGCGTGGAGATGGCTTGATCGTCCAGATCGGTTGGCTCTCGTGAGACAAGAGGCGGGATTTGGCGACGGCATGGCTGGGTCGTGGGTCTATCGAGTTCTGGCTGAGCAGATGGACTGTGAATAGTTTCATACACATGTACGTACATATTCACGCTCAACATGCTCTAGTGTCAAGACTTCTGACAGTCTCGTCGTGGGCGTATACCTAGTATGCGATGCATCATAATGATACACTGGCAATCAGCATTGCATTCCGTATTCCCGAGCCGGGTTGAGTCATACGGTAAGCACCACCGTTAGTTATGTTTATTAATCCATGGATTCGGATAGTTACTGCTTCAACAGCGTGGCTGCCTGGCAAGTCCCAAGAAATTGCTCTGGAAGTATTGTGTGAGACTAGGTAAGACAGATTGCCACCGTAGTTACTGGACTGCATGGGGCTAGCCCTGCAAACAAAAGTACAAAAAGGTTGTACACCAAGTTCTATTAGATAATTAAAAAGGTAATATACAAAACACTACCGGCCAGCGTATGCTCCAGCCGAAGTGGCGCTCTCAATAAACCCGGCGTGCTTCAGGTACTGCGCCCTCGCGTCACCCAGCCCCGTCATGCTGAGGGGATCCCGAGCCATCATCTCGTGGATCTGTCCCAGACTCCAGCGGTGCAGCGCAGCTCTCTGCAGGTATAGAAACGTGCGTGTCTTGCGGAACCCCGGGTCGTCCACGGCCCGCTCCGTCACTGCAAGCATAAAATCTTCCATGACCTTGGCCGGCCAGCTCCGCGTAAAGAGACCGAGACTGCCAAACAGGGCTAGGTAGCCCATGACAAGCGAGTCCAGCGAGTAGCCAAGGTACACCATGTCGTCGCGCACGCCGCCCGCGCCCCAGTCCTTGAGCCGCTTGCCGGCCAGCTCTTGGGTGGCAGTAGCGACAAACGCTGTCTCTTCTTCTTCGTAGGGGGTGAGATCAATAGCCAACAGGTGCTTGACGCCCTGCAGGGTGACTTCCCAGCTGTCCGTGTGTGATAGCCGGGCACCACCCTGCACGGCCCAGTAGAAAGTATCAAACGCCACCCGGAGTTGTCTTCGTACACTATCCCGGCACTCGGGCGTGTTCTGAGCGGCCTTGTTCTCAGAGCCCCGAGGACGCTGCTGCTTGTAGTATGGTCCGCCGCCGAGCAGAAGCCACTCTGGAATGCGCACACCTTCGTGGATGTGCCAGTGCTTGCACCCGCGCGAGTGGTCGATGAATGGCGACGTCGCCTTGTCTAGACAGTAGTTTATCTCGTGCACGCTGAGAACGGATGCCAAGTCAGACGAGCTGCGACCTTTATCTAGCAGATCCAGCGGCTCTTCGCGGGAAGAGGGATCGACGTAGTATGATTCATGGCATCTGAGCATAAAGATGAGCTGGTCAAAAGTAAAGCAGGGGTAGATGGAAACAGTCTGCTTTCTAGAGACCACATCAGAAGCACCTTCGTCTGATGTCTCCAGCCGCGGGTGTAGCTTGATCAAATCTGGAAGATGATCTGGGTTGACGACACACTTTAGCGGCGCCACATGGTCAGTCTCGAGACCAAAGTAGTTGAGCGAGCGCAAGTGCTCGCCTAGTTTCCTTCTCTGCACCCACAGATGCTCGGCGTCCAGAAGCAGGTCGACCTTGGCCCAGCTATAGGTCAAGATGGTCGTCTGGAACCGGGCCATATTGTCGTCGATGCTGATATCGTCCAGGGTCTCGTCGCCTTGCGTGTAGAGGTCCCACGTCGGACCAAAGGCAAGAATAACCATCTCGATGAGCGTGCGCCGGCCCGACAGCAGCCAGCCGAGACGGGGGCTGGATCGGGGCAGATTGAGGTTCCGGGACAGCAAGAAGATGCGCTCGATAATCTCAAACGGAAAGCGGCGGTCAAACGGCACAGGCTTTGTCTTTGTCTTTGCCTTTGTCTTTGCCTTGCTTTTTGTATGCCCACTCAAAGCCGTGCGCGGCACCTTGGCCGGTGCTTGTGAGGATGGCGGCGACGACGACCGAGGTCTCTTTGCTGATGCATTGTGAGAGCCGGAAGACGCGAAAGAAGTAGATGGATGAGATGGGAGAGGTTTCGGTGCAGCAGAGGGCGCCTGGGGACGCTTGCGCTTCCCTCGCACGCGGATGGGCGTGAGCTTCATGATGTAGTCATTTTATGAAGATGACTAAGATGTAAAAGATCTTTCAAAGTCGTAGCCAAGACACCAAATAGTCAAGAAAGGTAGGAGCTTCCCGATGAATTGGAAAACGGAAAGTTCCAAAATAAGCGAGTCAAAAAAGGAATGTATTGACAGATGAAGTCACAAAAGCATAAAGTTGCCATGAGTGCTCCTTCCTATATCGACTATGACGATAGTCGATGCAAAGATCCAATCGGACCCATATTTTAATACTAGCTCTGCCAGTTGACAACAGCTGACAGTGGCTGACAAAGCAATGGTCGCATCAACAGACAGCATCGTAAGAAACACGTTTGAGCAGATCCTCATCAACCATTTCTGTTCACATTACGAGATGAGGCGAATAATATTTACTAATTTTAAACCAAACCGCACCCATCACAGCCAGCAAAGAAAGATAAACCTCAACCGGTGACGCCAAACGTTATAGGGGCAGAAAATTAGCCAAGAGGCATCACCTCGACGGCCTCAATGACCGGTCTTCCAGAGCCCCATGGTCCCAAAAATTCCAATAGAAAAAAGAGCGTAGAAGCGACTAGAGAAGCATACAGTACCAAGAAAAACTTGATGCAAAATAACGCGCCAGCCAAGTAAAGATACATCAAAATAAAAGCGGAAATACATTGCAAAACACACCGAGACTAGGAGACAATGATTATGCCTCAACCATGCGGTCGTCGTCACCGTCGTTGTTGTCGTCAATGTCCTGGGTAAGCTCCAAGACACGAGCATACTGCACAGTAAGCCGTTGCAGCTCGCGGAATTTACCTATAATGTTAGCATGCCAATAAACAAGAAATGTTGAAGAAGTAGAAAGAACATACCAAGAATCATGACGACGCCCTTGAGAAGCTCCTTGCGGTCCCATCCACAGATATCGCCGGACCGGCTGTACCAGCCGAAAGCCGGGCCGTCGACCAGGCTCAGACTAAACTCGTCCTTGGCTTTGGCTGCAGACGAGCTGTCCTGCAACACACCGCCGAGTAGACTGTTAAGGAGCTCTTCGACCTTGCCGCGCAAGCCCTCGGCACCCAGGCGCTTGGCATACATGAACAGGTAGAGGCGGAACTCGTCGCGGGCGCCCAGCTGCAGGGCGCCTGCGATGCGGTTCTCGAGATGCGCAATGCTAACGCTGGCCTCGAAACCCTCAAAGTCGTCACTAACCAGCAGCGACTTGACAAGGCGCTGCAGTGTGTAGGCGCGGCCCTTGAGCAAGAACTCGCTCGTTGTGTGGCGTTCCAGGAAGGGGATGATGCCCGATGACACGTTTGCGCCGGCGTCGTTGCTGCTTGTGCCGGGCGTTGCTCCGTTAGCGACATCACCGGCCGTGACAGCACCGACAGCCGTCGTCTGCAGTGCGCTGATGGAGCTGTCGTTGCTGTTCCAGTACTGACTGCCCACGGCCCACCAAGACTCGGACAGCCGCTGCCAAGCGTACATGTTGGGCGAGTAGTAGTAGCCATCGCCGTTGCTCAGCGTGACGACGACATGGCCATTCGAGTTGAGATTCGCTGATGTCACGCCGGGGCCTGCTGTTGCCGAGTGCTGGTGCAAGGAGTGCACGGCGATATCCAGGATCGGGGCTAGCGACACGGGTGGGTGCGGCGACTGCATAGTGCGGATATTCCACACGTGAACGAGACCGACGGCCGTCAGACACAGCAGCCAGTGGTCGCGGCACTCGAGAATGACGGGCTGTGCATCGAGGATCATGGCGTTGACAATACGGCGGCCGGCGGGCGACCAGATAAAGATGGAGCCATCTTCGCATGCCGCGGCCCAAAAGTGCTTGTTGCCAGTGACGAGAAGCACGGCCTTGGGCAAAAAGTCCTGCCACAGTAAGTTG
The DNA here is from genome assembly GCA_029298975.1 of Ophiostoma novo-ulmi subsp. americana. Classification (NCBI taxonomy): domain Eukaryota; kingdom Fungi; phylum Ascomycota; class Sordariomycetes; order Ophiostomatales; family Ophiostomataceae; genus Ophiostoma; species Ophiostoma novo-ulmi. The sequence continues at coordinate 1,368,527 of JANSMA010000003.1, read as the reverse complement.
CCGCGCTTGGTCACGGTGATCAGTGACGGGTGGCGGGACTGCTCTGGGTTCTTGGCTTCAAAGATGAGGTTCTCGGCGATGCGCGATGCCTCCTCGAGCGAGCTCTCGCCCTGCAGCACACCCTTCTCTAGTGGCCGCAGAATATGTGCGCGTACCTTGGGCACGGCAAGTCTGACGTTGGAGATATAGAGGGAGGGAGTGACGACGGCGGGGCGGATAAATTTTGGTGTGGGAACAACTCCCGTCGGGGCAGCCTGGAGTGTGGCAGGCTCAGTTCCGTCAGCGCCGTTTATCAGAATGGCAACAGGGCCAGAGGCCGGAGCACCTGCAGCACCTGTGCCGGCAGACCGTTTGGCAGCCGGGTCTGCGGCTTCTTCCTCCACTTCGGCGACGGCCGACTTTCTCTTGGTACCGAGGAGCATTGAAGCAATGCCGCCACCCGGCAGACCGTCGACTGGCCGCGAGAGGTCGAGGATCGCCTGTGATGCATCCGCCTGGGCTGGCTTTGCAGAACTTGTGGTGCCGACAAGCTGCGACTGTGGGAGCGAGGACTGGCCAGTCCCTGAGGATGAGACCAGCATGGGCGCGACTCTCTTTTTTCCCTCCCTGGTAATGGTGACGCGGGACTTGAGTGTTTGTATACGCTCGGCCCGCTTCTCTGCCGTCTCCTCTTCGGCAGTCTTGGGTTTTGCCGGCGCCTCTTCTGCTGGTGTGTCCTTGCTCTTGTCGTCCCCATCTTTTGACTTGCTGCTGTCGTCGTTGTCGGCTTTCTTACCATCGCTGCTTGCGTCGCCAGTCTTGCTCTTAGCGACACCATTGGCTGCAGTGGACAGCTGAGGCGTGCTGGTTCCGCTGGTGGCACTGCCGTTGTTGCCGGACTGGGTGTCTCCCATCAGCGCTCCCATGCGAGACTCGGCACCGCGCAGCTCGCCCTCTTTGCTGTGCGTCTCGAGCTGCAGGCCGTCGACGTCTTCAGCGATGCCCATGCCCTTGCGGGAAGAGCCAAACTTTTGCAGAGCCTTGTCAATCTCCTCTGCCCTCGCCACCCAGCCAAGCTCGCCCTCTTCAAACCGTGCCACGACAATGCTACCGTCGAGACTGCAGGCGAAGACGGCCTGGCCGTCGGGTGTCCACGCGAGATCGGAGATGGACTTTTGGCAGATGTCTTGCAGGATAACAAGCGGGCGTGTGGTATTTGTGTTCCAGATACTGAGTGTCTTGTCTTGTCCGGCAGAGGCGATGACTGTGACCAGACTGTCATTCTCGTGGCTGTGGCCGTTGGTGAGGCCGTTGCTGTCACCATTTGCCTCGGGCTTCTTGGTGTAGAACAGACGCGGCGAGAACATGCAGACTTCGGTTGGGCCTTCGTGGCCAATTAGGTTGATCTCACTGTCCCAGCGCGTGCGATCAATGATGGCCACGGAGCTAACGGGGCCATTGACGGCGTTTGGCGCGGCGATGTGATTGCCATCAGGGGACCAGGAGCAGCGGCGGAAGTAGGTGGTCAATGGCGAGCTCTTAAACGGTTCACTGATCGTGGTCTCGAGTACAAAATTGTTGAGGAGGTCGTGCTGCGTAGCATTGGGCGGCGGTGGTGTGAATCTGTAGATCTTGATGGTCCGGTCGTCGCTGGCCGTAGCAAAGTATTTGTTGGCAGGGTCAAATGTGACACCCTTAACGTGGCTTTGGTGGACAGCGAGTGTCTTGAGTTTCTCAAAAGTGTGGCCGGACCAGACGACAACCTTGGAGTCGAGGCCAACGGACACGAGGATGGACGAGTCGGCAGACCAGGCGAGGTCCTGGACGTCATTGTCGTGGCCGATCAGGCGCTTGTACGTCTTCCAGTTCTCGACGGGTGGGGGCTCATTTGTGCCAAAGGAATTTGTGTGTGATGCAGGGCTAGAGTCGAGGTGGTAGATGCAGATGATCTTGTCGTCGGCGCCGGATGCAAGGTAGCGGCCGTTGGGAGAGAAGCGGACGGAGTGGATGGTACCGAGGTGGTGGCTCATGTGGCAGAGCTGTCGTGGCTTGGTGTAGGAGGGGTCGTTGGAGTTGTAGATGGATTCGGTCGACCACACGCGGACGTGGCCGTCTAGATAGAGTGTTAGACCAGAGTAGAGACGACTGAGGCCATCATCGTGAGCTTACCTCCGCCGGCCGTGGCCAGACGCTTGCCATCGGGTGAGACGTGGCAGCTGTATACTTCGAAATCTTTCTGTTCGCCTGGGTATTGTTAGCATAGCACTTTTGTATATGCATGAGTGGGATGATTGGATAGAAGCATAGTAGAAGCATGGCCTCCCCGCCATTTTGACATCGACATCGACATCTTCTCGTCGACTCACCACTATGGCTTAGCCAGGACGGCTTAATCAGATGCATCTTGGCCGGATGATGCGGCCGTGCTGACCATATCTTGCGCCGTACTGGTCAAGGGTTCGTCGTAGCGGTCGATTGTGTATCGGCTCAGATTGCAGTTGTGCCAGTAGTTGTGCCGCTGTATCAAACTGGTGATATGGTTTTTTGGCGTCATGAAGTAAGAGTGCAGTAATTGATTTCCACCTGTCGCGACGAGCAGGGCGCGACTTTGGTGTGCGCCTAGGGAAGGTGGAGTTTAAGTGGCCAATGCAGGTCGGTGATTGGAGGAAGCTCGTTGTTAGATTGGCAGGTGCGACCAGTCGATATAGCAGCAAGCTATCGGCAAACAGGGAAGGCGCGGGACGATTTACAGTGGATGCAGAGGGAAGTCGCGACCCGGCAGTAGTGGAGACCTGCAACGGAGCATACTGTGCCTGATCGCCAACATCGGCAAGCATCAACGTCACTTGTCTTCATTTATTCTTTATATTATTTATTTTCGTGATTGTTAAAGCACAGAAAATATCTTTAGATAATAGCATCAATTACTGAAATTGATTTGATTGAATTATGTCAAGTGTGTGCTGGGCATCAACTATGCCCTCTTCCTCTCATTCCTGGGACCAAAGCAGACAATTTGGAAACTTGAGAGGGAAACTTGAAGACCAAATCAAGCAGTGAAACACACTGTCAATATTGTGCTGTTTTTTTTAAAAAAAAATCTGACTTGATCAAAGGGAGAGCCCTCTTAGTTGCCGTATGAAGGCTAGACAAGGGGCAAAGAACCTAAGCTGCTGCCGGTACGGGCTCATCTGCTGCGTCGGGCTTGGATGCCTGGTTGTTAGACTCAGACGTGGATAAGATTGAAGAAAAAATATGGCGCGTAACAAGGCACCGATTGCATAGCTCACCTTGGATGTTCCTGTCTTCTTTGTCACCTTTTTGGCAACCTTTTTAACTGTTGCCTTGGCCTTGATAATATTAACACTATACCAGCCGGGCGGGACATGTTCAGGATGGCGGCGACTCACCTTGGAAACCAGTCCTGTCGTCTTAGGTGCCTTCTTCTTTGTGACGCCTGCTGGCTTTGTAGCGACAGCAGGCTTGGGAGCCGTGTTGGCTTTGGTCTTGATCTTGGGCACCTTGGTCGACTTCTTGCGCGCGATCACAGGCGCCGTGTCGACAGGCGTGAAGACGCGCGGCGTGGCGTTGCCAGTCTGAGAACGAGTTCCTTCGCGAGGCATACTAAGAGATGATGCGATGGGAATGTGTTAGGCGCAAATGGCAATTTCGTTGAATGCAGGATAGCAGACGAGTATTCAACTTGGGCAATTTTTAGATTGTTATATGATAAAGGTGATCGGCTATTTGATATACAGTGGCAACAACGGAGATGACGATTGTGGTGTTGATTGATGATGAAAACTATTCAAGAGAACTTCTCAAGAAGCCTGCCAGAAAAGAGACGGCAGAGAAATATGACGGTAGCCATATCACGTCGACCCAACCACGGCGGCTACAAGGCACACAGAATAAATGCCAGGCCCAAAGAGTAGGCATACAAGTGCACATCCCTCCCGGATTATCTTCGGCAGCGGTATTGGAACATTTGATAAAGGGCAGACATGCATAGCAAGAAAATAATAAGCACGAAAAGGGCTGGAACGAGGTGGTATACCGAACCGCGGACCTTACAGGTAGGGCATACAGAAGAGGCCAGACAACTGACCGAAGTTATTTACCCGCTTGGGCTGTGATACGGGATATGATATGCAAGATTGGGCATACCTTGCAGCTTACGGAGCACTGCAGGCTGTTGACGCCCCGATAACAAGTCACTGGTTATGATGTTACATTGGCACGAGATGAGGGTGGGAGGGGAGCTCTTGTAAGGATGAGCACATGCCCAGGCCAGTCAGCTTACATACGCTTATTACCTGTTATTTTTCATCGTTAATGACTGGCAATGTTTTGAGAAAGGAGTTGCGTCTTTTCAGATACTTTATGAAGCTGGAAATTTGAGATTGAAATGTTGACTTTTAGGTAGATAACTTATAGCATCACAGAACTCTGAGCAACAACTTTGCTGAAACATAAAATGTATCCGCTATAAGGATTTAATAAGTAAAATCTATTAAATAGAGTTATTCTAAAATGAATTCTAAACCTCTCTAAAACTTCTACAATTGTGACGCTTTTCCCAAGTTTATACTTCCATAATTGACAACACAAAAGAAAAAATGCTGCGGAAACAAGAAGACGTAGCAGATCAAACTTGATATATAAAACTAAAAACTGCATATATTTCAGCTAGATTAATACAAGCTTCCTCACTTCAAATATAAAAAACAAAGCCATCAGGCATGGCAAAGCATGTTCACCCGGAGTGACTCAGCCATGGATTGGTAATCAAGCTTGGCAGGACTGCTCATATAACCCGCATCATTTCCATGTTACGCCGACCCGTCGACACGATGCTGCAAGGAAGATCTAAAATTAAGTAAAGAAATATACATCCAACTAGCCGCTATTACCAAATCGACGAGGCTGTGATCTCCAAGCCTTGCAAAGCCAATATCGCAGGGCGTCGAAGGTGCTCGAACACCATCACGTGATATGGTCTCATTACGATATCACTATCTAGGACATTCCACAGCAAAATTCCCCGCCATCATCAACCAGCCTTAGCAGCCTCACCCAGCAGCAACGTCTAGAAATCTCACCTCGTTGCAACCGCCACAACTATAAATTCACGTACAGCCACGTTCTCTGGAATCCACTTTGTACCTTTTCAAGATATAAAAAAAAACACAATCACACAATGGCCACTATCCACCACATTGCCTCGGTGCAGGAGCTGGACTCGCTCTTTGCCTCCAACACCTACGTCGCCATTGACTTCACGGCGACCTGGTGCGGCCCCTGCAAGGCCATCTCGCCCGTCTACGAGAAGCTTGCTGCTCAGCACGGTATCCCCGGCGCGCTGGCCTTTGCCAAGGTGGACGTTGATGCCGCTCAGGATGTCGCTCGCAAGTACAATATTGCCGCCATGCCCACTTTCTTGTTCTTCAAGGAGGGCAAGCAGGTGGCTGTCAACGGTCAGGCCAGCATCCGTGGTGCGGACGCCAACAGCCTGACACAGGCTTCGCAGAAGCTCGGCGGTCTGGCCAAGGTTAAGGCCGAAGCCTAGACGCGAGACCGATTACGAACCTCAACGACACCTGAACGAGCAAGGGAAGACTGATGGTGGCGGGAGTCGAGGTCGACGCCAACTACGAGTAGTATTGATCAATCCTTTGTCATGAAATGGAGACGAGAGAATAGATGTGGAGGAGTATACGGAGTCCTAGAACAGCCTATGTCATGTTATTATCACCACCTTCAATACCAACTGCTTTAGATTTATGTTGATGCATGTTTTGACTTGATATTGCCAGCTTGGCTATCGCTTGATATAGTCTGGACTGGGCTAGTGAAATTCTGTGATGTTTATTGTCAAGATAGACCGATGTCGACATTCGGACATCTCTCCGAACGACCACTTTCTGGAATAGTTGATGCAGCTTGGCATGGGCATGATAAGCTAAAGTACGTCTATGGCGTATGCAGTGGAAAGAGCTTTAAAAAGTTCGTATGTTTTTCAACATTGCCACTTCGAGACAGTAATATGTGCCTTGAAGAGGACAGGCTTGACAAGACATGACATGACAGACGATTCAAGATATAGACCCTGGTAAGCTACTCGTGGCTATCCCGGATCGCCAAGCAAAATGCCTACTGCCTACTTATTCCACTGTCAAAATGGGTAGCGTCCGCCGAACTTCTTGTCTGGAAGAGGCTACAAAACATGCCGCCATCGTGCCGAGCCTTACGTGACCCTTGGCGACGCGTTTAGTATGTAACCTGTCATGGAAAGTTCTTGGATTTTGAATATTGTTTCGTCCAAAGTCACTGAAACTAATTGAAAAGCGACACTGTTGACTGGACATGACGAATGTTTGAGTCCATTTTAAACCCGTTTGTATAACTATTTTCATATATTTCTTAGTCAGTTCTTGGATGTTTGCAGGGTATTGCTTGGATATGTCTTGATCCGAGTGCTGGCCAACAGCATTCAACACTACTTTTCAATGTTGCCCAGGCTATTGCAAAATAATGCCAACACTCTCGCCATCATTTTAATTGAAAACGAGATCAACGGCACTTTGTTTGGTACGATGCAGACGTGAAAAGCTGTAAAGGGGGTAGGGGGTCAAGGGTGTATGTAAATGTAAAGGGTGTAAAGCTTGACAGCAGTGTACAGTGAAAGTTGTGAAAAATGGACTCCTTCTGAAAGATATATAACAGACACCCCCTTTGATTCTGGGATTCGTGACAGACATCTCCGGATCGACACTGCAACTCAACTCCCGGAACTACAGTAATACCGTCCTCCATACTCAGTATCTCCGATCCTTTCCTACAATGTCCGAACCAGCTCGTTCGGGCTCTCCCAGCTCGGGAGAGAAGGTGACTCCTAAAGTGGCAAGCCGGACTTCGGATGGCCCCGATACCGAAGAGGATATTGCTGCCGCCCGCGCGAGAATTCTCGCCGAGCAGGATCTCCAGAAGTCGGAGCCGCCCGTGCTCCCAATCATGACGCTGTTCCGTCGCAAGAAGGACCAGAAGAACCTCGATGAGATTGCCACCCAGCCATCCGTCTATGACGACCCGGAGCTGGCCCGCTTCTTCCAGCCGACTGCCAAGTACGAGAACTTGCACCGCTTCGACCCGACTGCACGGTGGACATGGGCCGAAGAGCTGGTATGTATAGATGAGTGTTGATATCTTACCATGGCATACTAACAGTCGTAGCCTCTCATCAACAAGCTGGACTGGAAGGTCACTCTCTGGGCTTGCATTGCCTTCCTCGCCCTGGACCTTGACCGCGGCAATATCAGTCAGGCCAATACCGACAACTTTCTGGACGACCTCGGCCTTGATACAAATGGTTGGTCTCGAGCTTGCTTGCATTAACACTTTGAAAAAATACTGTACTAACAGAACAGACTTCAACCTCGGCAGCACCGTCTTTCGCCTCTCCTTCCTGTGTGCTGAGCTGCCTTCGCAGCTGGTCAGCAAGAAGCTTGGTGGGTCTACATATTCTAGTCCAAGTTGTTGACAGCTGCTAATTATATCTAGGTCCTGACAGATGGGTACGAACAAAAGACGACAGATTTGGAACCTTTATCCACTAGACACCAGACTAACAGACTAGATTCCGACCATCATGTGCCTTTGGAGTATTGTGGCTGCCTCGCAGTTTTGGCTTAGCGGACGGTCAAGCTTCTTAGCCACCCGTGCTCTTCTTGGCCTTCTCCAGGGCGGCTTCATCCCCGACATCATTCTCTACCTGGTACGCATGCTTCTAATCTTTCATCGGCTTTCTCATAGTAGTTGCTAACAATCAAGTCCTACTTCTTCAAGGGCACCGAGCTGCCGTTCCGCCTGGCTCTGTTCTGGACCAGTCTCCGCGTTACCGACATTGTCGCCCCTATCCTCGCTTTCGGCCTCCTGCGCCTGCGCGGCCACCATGGCTACGAGGGCTGGCGCTGGCTGTTCCTGATCGAGGGTCTCTTTACGCTCTCTGTCGGTCTCTGGTCATGGTTCATGATGGCTGCATCGCCCACCCAGACTCGTTCGTGGTGGAGACCCAAGGGCTGGTTCACAGAGCGCGAGGAGATCATTATCGTCAACCGCATCCTTCGCGACGACCCGTCCAAGGGTGACATGCACAACCGCCAAGCTGTCGACTTCAAGCTGCTTTGGAAGTCGCTGCTCGACTTTGATTTGTGGCCAATCTACATTATCGGCCTCACGTTCCAGCTTCCTACAGGACCCCCGGATTCCTACTTGACCCTTACTCTGCGGCAGATTGGCTTCAGCACGTTTGACTCCAATCTTCTGACTATCCCAACTCAAGTCATCGGCACCTTTACGGTAGGTTTCATCTGCGCTTCTGAGATTGATGATACATGAATGACAAAATACTAACGGCGTAGATGCTGCTGGCCACGTACTATTCAGAGATCCTCAACACGCGAGCATACATGGGTGTCGTCTCACAGCTGTGGATTCTCCCCAATGTTATCGCCTTGTTGACTGCGCCAGACAATATCGGCGCGTGGTCCAAGTTTGCCATTTTGACAGTTCTCCTGTCCTTCCCTTCTGGTGAGTAGATCTTCAATGCGTCTTCTTTGGAGTATGAAAACTAACGCTATAGTCCACGCCATGCATGTCGGCTGGTGCAGTCGCAACTCCAACACTGTGCGCACCCGTACCGTCTCTGCAGCCCTGTACAAGTAAGTGACCTCTGCCCAAATATAGAGAAGTGACCCAGCTGACATTAGCAGTATGTTTGTTCAGGTTGGCGGCATCATCATTGCCAATATCTACCGGCAGAGCGACCGCCCTCACTGTAAGTGCAACTATATCACTCTGTTTTGCTACGAATAAATTCTGACAAGAAAAAGACCGCTTCGGTAACAGGATCCTTGTCGGCATGTGCGGTGCCAACATCATCATCTACCTCCTCGCAAAGGTCTACTATGTCTGGCGCAACAAGCAGCGCGATCTGAAGTGGGATGCCATGTCTAGAGATGTAAGTTATCATTCAACACCTATCAATGACAAGTCAATCATACTGACAGCTTAGGAACAACTTCACTACATTGCGACGACCAAGGACGAAGGAAACAAGAGACTCGACTTCCGCTTTACTCATTAGAGGGGTTAAGAACACATTGCTGGCCAACCCAGCGCACTTGATGGCGATCTCTATGTAGCAAATAGCTAGAAACTATTATTTACACTCTATAATACATTCTTAAGCTCTATACATCATCTATGACGACTGCATCGCAGCTGCGACGGCACAGGCCGGTGCCATACGGGACGGGAGTGGATTTCCACGTTTATAGACGAATTCGGACTAGTGATAAGGCGTGAGCTTCGGCTGCGCGGGGAACCCGGCAAATGTGGCTGGCAGGATCTCTGTTTCATAGGGCGGTGGCTGATTCAAGTTTGTCAAGAAAACACGGGTGGCTGCTTTAGAGGAGTGCAAAGAAGAATAGTAGACACATTTGTCATTGATTTAAAATGAGGACTAAAGTCGTCTCTATTCCATGATCGTCTACAGCTCACCGCCGAGGTGCACGAACCTCAACCTCAGCTGCCAATATGGCTAAATACAGCCGGCCGATCTACAGAAACCCGCTTCCCCTCTCGCTCTTCAGCACTAATGCCACAGGCACAGCTGGGCAAGAATATAATATAGAATGCATGAGAACTGGTGACCTTGATCTCAAGAGGAGGCAGTGGAGAGCTCCTCGCGCGCGGCCAAATCACCGACGCGCAATTGTCAGTGCCAGCAAGCGGCCTGTACTTTGTACGTAATACGAAATCCTTCCTAGATGCAAAGACACCGCAATGGCATTGTAATGAGGATGAATGCCACTGTAGACGGGCTGGTTTCCATCACCATGCGCCTGGTCCGCCATTTATTCTCTGCAAACGCACATGGCGCATACCGCGTAGGAGTGCGACGTCGTATGCGGCATGACGCTGCCGATATCGATGGCGGTAAGAAACGCGTGAATAAATATCAAAGTTCACGATAGATACCGGGGACGCCGTGTGAATTGAAGGATGCGCAATCTGTACCGCCTCTTCAATCTTCAAACTCAAACTTACGAAAGCGAGTCGGCATCTGCCTTGCCGAGCTTCCATCGTTATTCCCTATCTACTCGTATTGGATTTGAAATCAGCTCATTTCGAATTGATTCGGTCAATGGGTCAATGTTATCCGGGGAAACTTGTATAACTGCTCGATGTGCACACATCTGGCATCTCTGCTCTCTCCGTACAACATATCTGCCATATCTGCCAACTTGACGTGGAGAGTAGCATGACTCGCTTGGTGTGGGCAGACTCACCCCCTTGTCTGTTCTCATTCCTTGTAAGCACAGAGCACACAAGACTGACTGCTTGATAGTATTACCTTGTATTACTGTACCTCTTTACTACTGGCATTCGATAAGATACAGATAGGGTATCCCTGCTGATTGTGGCTTAGGACTAAGCCGGATGTCTGTCTATTCGATAAGATAGCACGATAGGTATCTACGTTCTTTGCTGTCCACAGTCCACAGTCTGCTGTATGTCCACCCGCAGTCCACTATATTGACTTACTCCATACCCATCGACGCCTTATCAGCCGACGGTGCCGATACGACGTGGGAGTGTCGCCTCTTTTTTGTTTATCCAAAGGCTGTCTGCTAAGACAAGAGACCATGGAACTTGGCATAAAAGCAAAGCCTGCTGCTCTGCGGCTTTCCAGCAATGGTTGCATAGATTGAGCATCAGCCGGTAGTAGATAATCCGATAATCGAGCCATCCTACGCGTTGTGCCGTTGTGGCTGCATTGAATAGGGCAAGACATTGCTAATAAACACCCATCAGTGATCATTAGTGATCGCTTACAGTCCGAAAGAGGTATGTTATCTATGGGCCCTGAGGGGGGGTAGATAGGAGAATATACCGACTTGTATATCAGAACAAGAAAGCATACAGATAAGGCGCTGCTGTAAGCTGCTATGATGAGGCATCCCTTGCAAGCCAAGTCCACCCAAAGCCTAAAAATGGCCAAGGATCAAGCTATATCAGCAGACTATTAGTACGGAAAAGCTGACCCATAACATAACATCCACAGATAACTGATGCCCGCTGTGATTGGTAGTGGCCTCAACAGAAACAAAGACCTTGTCCTGATCTGTCAGATTTTACCCCATAAAACTAGTCGTTGACGGCCGATAACACTGACATGGGTGGCATCGATGACAGCACGGACGAGCTTGGTTGGGGGCCTTTTGCAGACCAACCTCGAAGCACCAGCGTAATCATCGAGAAATGGAAGCACTGCAATCTGTACCACCCTGCCATTCTTATCTTGATCACGCATAAGTCGGCAGGCAATCGTAGTAATTGAGAGTAAACTAGGGCATGCCATGCAGCTTATCGCCCTGTAAACGACCACCTAGGGGCTATATTACCGGCTCCGGTTCCCACGCCACACCTGCAGAGTCGGGGGCATATCACCGGCTCCGGTCTCTATGACACAATGATTTTATATGGTAAACCAGGGCTAGACCCGGTTGCCAGCGGCCCTCCGTTATCTACTCATTGCCACCCGTGACCTGAGCTCTCTGGATACAACTTTGAATATAACTTTGCCCTCCACCCTGACCCCAGGCTCTCTTTCTCTTGCTTCTTTGCACGACAGCCAGTCTCGACACCCTCGACACTTGCCTCACCGTCCCTTTTGTCGCCACTCATCTCATTCTCAACTTATTACATCCAGCCAGCCGCCCTTTCTTACTTCACAACCGAAAAAGAAAAGAAAATGGGTGTCCCTGATGAGTCCATCAAGAAGATGGAGCCTCTTGACATTGAGGTCTCCAAGCCTGATCTTGCAGTAGGCGAGATCGCCGACCTTGACGAGGCCGAGATCTTCCTGCGCGAAAACAACATCAGCCACGAGGAGCTGCAGATCCTGCTCGCCGACGAGAACGAGGTCAAGAGACTGATGCGCCGAGTCGACAGGCGCCTGCTGCCTCTGCTTGCCGGTACCTACGTTCTCCAGTACATTGACAAGCAGGCGCTGTCTTATGCCGCCGTCTTTGACCTGTTCACCGACACCGGCATGTCTCAGAACCAGTACAGCTGGTTTCCCAGCATGTTCTACATCGCATACCTGGTCGCCGAATACCCATGGAGCGCCCTCGCTCAGCGCACACGCATGGCCAAGGTCGTGTCGTGCTGTGTCCTCTCTTGGGGCTCGATTCTGATGGCAACCGCTGCTTCGCACAACTTTGCCGGCATGGCCACGTGCCGTTTCCTGCTCGGTATTTTTGAGGCCCCAATCACCCCCTGCTTCATGATGATTGTCGGCATGTGGGTAAGTTGACGACTATAATTTAAGTTCGGAACAACTTTGGAAATGAATAAAATAAAACTAATAATACCAGTACATGAGACACGAACAGCCTTTCCGCGCCGGTGTCTTCTACAGCTGCAACGGTATCGGTGCCATGGTGGGCGGTATTCTTTCCTACGGCATTGGCCAGATCGACAGCTTCCCCGTCTGGAAAGCCATTTTCCTGCTGTGCGGTGGCATCACCGTCGCCTGGGGTGTCGTTCTGTTCATTTTCCTGCCCGACAACATCATTACCGCCAAGCAGTTCAGCATTCGCGACCGCGCCACTCTGGTTGCCCGCGGTAAGATTGGCCGCACCGGTATCATCAGCCGTCACATCAAGTGGCCCCAGGTCTACGAGGCTCTGCTCGACCCCCAGGTCTGGCTGCTGTTCCTCTTCACCCTGCTCAACGAGGTCATCAACGGTGGTATTGCCAACTTCGGCAAGCTGATTATCAAGGGACTGGTCAAGGACTCGCTCCGCGCCACGGCCCTGGGTATCCCGCTCGGCGCTTTCCAGGTCTTTTGGATTCTGTCTGGCACCTTTATTGCCTCGCGCTTTAAGAACGTCCGCACGTTTGTCATGATGGCCTACCTGATGCCCACCATCATTGGCCTCGCCCTCTTGTGGAAGCTCGACCGCGCTGACCACAAGGTCGGTGTTCTGTTTGCCTACTACATCTCGGGCGCGTACGTCACGTCGCTCGTCGTCACTCTGCAGATGCCCGCTGCCAACCTGGGTGGTTACACCAAGCGTACCACCGGCACCGCTATTGTCTTTGCTGCGTACTGTGTTGGTAACATTATCGGCCCCCACGCTTTCCTCGACTCGGAGGCTCCCATTTACCAGACCGGTTGCAAGGTCGCCATGTCCTGCGCCATTGGCCAGTTTGTCCTTGCCTACATTCTGAGACTGCTTCTGATTTACCGCAACAAGCAGAGAGATGCCGCCCAGACTGCCGCCCAGACTGCCGAGTCTATTGCCGAGGAGTCTCTCAGTGATCTCACTGATTTCGAGAACCCTCGCTTCCGTTATGTTCTTTAAACGATTGGCTATGTCTGTTTTCTCGACCAACTTGCGATCTGGTGTCTTCTTCTGATTTGCTTGCGGAGGAAATGCTCAGACGCTTGATTGTGTGCGGAACTTTTATTACCATTGTGCCATTTTATAGCTTATTCATCTGGAAATATACAGCGACTTTCTATTTTCCACATCTAGATTTGATCACCGTTATTGTGATGTGCTTTCAAGATGAGCCAGTAGATGAGATGAAACCTGTAGTACAAGGTACCACCGTATCGAGTTTAGCGTATCGGACGCGGGGACCCCAGGTTCGTATGACAGCTGTCACACCTCATGCACCATCCCGTCATCGGGTATCATATAAATCGGGCCAGACAGCTGCATTCATACACCTCAATTTATACCCGGCTGAGTACCATACACTTGGCTATAGGGCAGAACAAAAAAAAATGAAGGTTGCTAAAGCGTGCACTCGCTGTCGCCTCGGCAAAAGAAAATGCACCATATCCGATGGTCGGAATATCTGCGACGAGTGCTGTCGACGGTCTCTTTCTTGCTCTATCACTCAGTGCACTGCAAGAGACTACACGAGACCACAGAAGCTGATATCGGCAGTCGGTGCGCATCGCAGAGACGGTCTGGGCGAGATTAAGCTACAAGATCGCTGCGACCTCGTGGCTACCTACATACGACTGATTCACGATAAGCCTCACACTATCTTCCATCCTCCGTCTTTGATGCGGCAGGTCCAAGATGGCTCGCTGCAGGAACCTGTTCTATGGGCTATCATGGCCATGGCTGCCAGGCTGTCTGAGAATAGGTCTCTGCGTTCCCGTGCTACTGATATTGCCGATAGAGCCAAAATACTCCTCAAGCAGACAATCGACACTGTCTCTCTGTGGAATATCCAGGCTTGCATGCTGGTCGGGAACCTTTGTGTTGCCGTCGGCGACTACCAGACCGAGTCTTTATGGTATGGAGTGGCAATACACATGGCAAAGATTCTACAGCTGCCACGGCCGGATCCTGAGGATGATGCCATCGCTGTGGAAGTGAAGCTTCGAGTTTGGTGGAGCCTATACATGATGGACCGCTGGAGCTCTGCTGGAAATGGCCTACAGCGGCAGCTCGATAATGAGACGGATCACCCGCTGCCCATGGATGAGCTGCAGTTCCAGAGTCTTTCACCAAAAGCCGACCCCTCGGAAGCCATACGACCTGGAATCTGGGGACAGATGGTCCGGATTGCCAGCATCTTTGCTCAGATCCAAGACTCACATCGCCGGCATGCTGATGCCGGAGCTGGAAGCCCTCATGCTGACCACGGAAGGGAGGCGATCGTCTCATCTGTTTCGGAGATGGAGATGACTGCACACCGACTCTCTGCTGAATTGGACGTTTTCTTGGACCAGTTACCACCAACCGTTATTTTGTCTGACGCCAATATGCGGTTTCATGCAGAAAAGGGTCTCGGATCTGCATTTGTCGCTTTGCACCTCGGGTTCCATCACTACGCCACCCTCTTGTTTTTTCCCTTTCTCGATCACCAGCTGGAGCGCTCAGAGACGCACCTACTCTTTGCCGCCAAGTGCAAACATCACGCAGCCGCTTTTAGTGATCTGCTAAAATTATCCCAGTCCATACCCAACTGCGAGGCTGTTCATACGATCGTGGGCCACATGACGGTCGTCTCTTCTGCAGCGCTGCTACACACACTACTATTCGGCGACGACAGCGAGCTGCCGCAAACGCGTCAGCGACTAGACACAAACTTTGAGACCTTGGTGCATCTTCGAGAGTACTGGCCGGCTGTTGGTCGTCTGATGGATCGGCTATTTTCGTTTCAGCGCGCCTGCATGTGGTCAGCTGACCCAAACACGCACAAGATTGACCGCTGGATGATGCGGTTTCTCCTCAATCATGCACTTCCTGTGTCTGACCGCGGTAGTCTTGCCGAGGATCTAGAGGCGGCTGGATCGGGCCATCTGCAGCAGCGGGGCCAGTTCGCCGGGGAAGCATTGTCAATACTACGGTCATGCTGAGTAGTATCCCATTTTCATAGCATGTGCAAGTTATTGTTCAAGTTAAAATCATCATCTGTGGATTCAATATAGTATGATGATAAGTGCTGGCCTCAGCTTAACGACTATCTACATGCTCGGCTTTTTCGTAGATATCTTTCTTCTCATTTTCCTCCGCCTGGCCAACAATTGCATCCTTGCCGTCGAATAGAATAGCAATCTCTTCCAGAGTCGGGCCCTTGGTTTCGACATAGAGGAACCAAATACACAGACACTCAACCACCAAAATGGCAATGTATACAAAGTAGTACCGCCAATGTAGATGCTGAAGACCAATGGGGTTGACGTACTGGTTGAAGACGCTTGATGCTGCAGTGAGGGCAAAGTTGACCGCAAGACCCTTGGCACGGATGTTGAATGGCAGAATCTCAGCACAGTAGGAGACGGTAAGGCCAGGCCAGGCAAAACCGGCGACGCCGTAGAAAATAAAAATCATAGCAACGACGGCAGATCCAGCTGCTTTGCTTCCCGTTTCGTCATAGACAGCCGAACATCCAGTCCAGATACTGAATGAGATAAGCATACCCACACCAGCAATCATGAACAATGTCTTGCGGCCACAACGATCGACCAAGAAGACAGAGAACCCGATAGCCACAAGGAATGACCAGATCTGCAGTCCGCCATTGATGATAGTCTGTGTGTAAGAGTCTTCAATTCCAACCGAGCTCAGTATGTCGTGCATGTAGTACGACACAAGACCGTTGCCAGAGCATTGAGAGAAGAACGAGGTGAGGGCAATGAGAAGCATGCGTTTGCGGTTTCCGGGGGTTGCAATCAGAGTCATCCAACCAGATGTGTTTTGTTCGCGCTCGAGCCGAATAGTCTCCTGGATCTCGGTGAACTCGCCATGAATAAAGGCATCTTGTGCATTGCCGTTGGCGTGATACTTGACAAGAATGCGGAATGCTTCATCGACACGATCCTTGCTACAGAGCCAGCGGGGACTCTCTGGAAGAAACCAGATCCCCACGAGCTGCATGAATGGCATAGCTGCTTGCAGGGCCACGGGAATCCGCCAAGCAGTATCGTCCGCATACTTGATCGTGCCAAAGACGGTCCAAGCAGAAACAATCGATCCTAGGAACCAGAGAGTATTGTACATTGTCGTGAGTTTTCCGCGGTGTTGGGGGTGGGCAAGTTCGAGGACAAGAAGCGGTGCTGAGCCTTGGGCTGCATTTGATCTAGACGTTTGTTAACTGCACTGGTCAAAACATTGTACTGCCTCCAAGGCATATACATACCCAAGTCCGACGAGGAACCGGCCACCGATAAACATGGAAGAGTTCACGGCCGGAACAGACTGGATGATCGTTCCGACGAGGATGACAACCACGCCAATTGCGACACCTGCGCGGCGGCCAAATCTATCAGACAGATATGAGGCTGATGCCGTCAGTATTTCATATGATGGAGTACTGTAACTGGGTTGCTGTACTTACAAAAGAGAAGAGCTGAGATCGCGCCAATATTCTGAATGGCCGTGAATAGACCAAGACGGGAGCCTTCAGGGTGGTCAAAGTCTATATTATTAGTGACATGATCTCGATGATATGGACGCCTGAAAAATCACTTACACTCCTGCCATGGTTCCATGCTCTGAAGGCCGTTGAGCAGTGAGCCATCGTATCCATTGGTCGTAGCAGCTACATCACACATTAGCTTCGAGGTTATTCAGATAAATTGAGGATGTGCAGTACCTAAGAAGCAGATGGGTAGTAGACAGTACAGCTTGCGCAAGCCTGGGTCTTTGTACCAAGTAACTTCCGGAACCTCGAGTACGCCGACACCCGACAAGGTGTGCTGGTTTGTGGCCACCTTGCCAGCCTCGACGCTCTGAACTGGCTGCTTCTTTTTGATGTCCATTTTGTGATGGTCTGTGAGTTGATCTCGGTGATGGAGCAATCAAGAAAACAGCCGAGGCGGATGAGGCCTTCTTATGCTCTTTGTTAACCGTCTCTTATTCCCTTCACTCAATTTATCAATCTAACAAAATCGAGACATCTGACCACACCTCATCCCTTGACCTCGTTCAAAGTTCCGTATGTTTTTCCCGCCCACGTAAAAGTCTCCCCACAAACATCGACGACGTACCTGTGCCAAAGGCTAGTATGCTGCCATTTCTACCCCAGATCAGACCTGGGGTAAACATGCGACCCCAGATCGGCGAAACCCTGTCCAGCGAGGAGACTAACTGTATCGCGAACAGCGCCGGCTTAACAGCCAATAGTACAACACCATTCCCGGCCCTTAGTGTGGAGATAAACTGGACGTGAGGGGAATTCCAACATTGTATATCCGTAAAACGGAGAGCTTTCTCCTTGTTGAGATGTTCGCTTCGCTAGTGCGGTAGTATATTCTACCGTGGTGCGGAGTCGTTTGCCGACAAATAGCTCTTGGGCTCGCATGGTTGGGTTGTAACAGGGTCAGATGTGCGGAGTCCAACGAGAAGACGACGTTGCGGGATATAGGCCAATCAACCGTCTTGAAAGCCGCACGATTCCGTAGCTACTTGAAATATCCTGACTTGATGGACAATAAACTGCGGACGTTGAACCAATCAGACTACGTCAAAGCCGGTCTACCCAAGGCATTTCATTCAGTGAAGATATGCCGGTTCTCGGAGAAGCCCTTGACGTCAGTTGGGCACAGTTTAAAAACGAAATAAAGGTAAACACTCGAGAACGTTTTCTGTCTTCTGAGCAAAGCAACCCCTACCCCCCCCCGTTGAGATATCTTGCTGCAATAGACTTCTCAAGATGCCATCGAAACTATCCCCAAACGCACCGCACTTGGTGGCGACCGAATGGTCTAAGCAGCTCGTCGTCAATGGCAAACCTTTCTTGATACTCGCCGGCGAGCTGCAGAACTCGTCATTGACATCTGCCGAGTACATGGACACAGTGTGGCAGAAGATGGCCGACACCAATGTCAACACCCTGTTGGGCTGTGTGACGTGGGAGATGATCGAGCCTGTCGAGGGCGAGTTCAACTTTGACGTGCTCGATGATGTTATTCTCGGTGCTCGCAAGCACGGAATACACCTCGTGCTCCTCTGGTTCGGCTCTTTCAAAAATGGTAAGTCTGCGATTTATAGTTTAGTCAGCGACAATGTATGACTAAGTTTTCTCTGTGCAGGAATCTCGACATATGCACCGAGCTGGGTCAAGACGGACCCAAAACGCTTCCCACGTGCCAAACTCCGAAAGGCTGGCGGCGTGCTGAAGACGGCCGATGTCATCTCCATCTTTCATCCGGAGGGTGTCAAAGCCGATGCACGCGCCTTTGGAAAGCTGATGGAGCATCTCAGGGACTTTGACGAGAAGCACTCGACTGTTTTGATGGTGCAAGTCGAGAATGAGACGGGTCTTCTTGGTGACTCCCGCGATGGCAGCGCAGGTGCGAACAAGGTCTTTGATTCGCATGTGCCATCCGACATCGTTGCATTCCTCCAGAAAGACTGGGAGACACTACACCCCGACCTCAAGGCCAACCTCGAGCACTTTCAAGCGCAACTCCTGGCTGTTGAAAACGACAGTTCTACCCTGAGCGGCACTTGGGAGACCATATTCGGAAAGGGCCCACAGACGGACGAGCTCTTCATGGCATACCACTATGCCAAGTACCTTAATACTGTCGCCGCTGCAGGCAAGGAAGTGTACCCGATTCCTTACTACACAAATGTCTGGATGAACTACGTTGCCGAAGATGCCGACAATGACTTTCCTGTTGTGGCTGGTGGCGGTGGCCAGCCGGGCGATTATCCTTCTGGTGGTGCTGTGAGCAATGTGCTTGACATATGGCATGAGTTCGCACCCAACTTGGACTTTATTGCACCCGATGTCTACCTCAACGATTACCGCACAACATGTGCAAAGTACCGCCACCGGAACCAGCCACTCTTCATCCCGGAGCAGCGCCGTGACGACTACGGCGTGCGGCGCATCTGGGTCGCATACGGTTCCTTCGCGGCACTAGGTACATCTCCATTCGGAATTGACACTCTTGAGCCTGAGACAAACCCATTTACACGCCATTACGGCCTGCTCAAGTCCGTGTCAGCCATTGTTCTTGAGGCTCAGCGCCACCCAGACTCGTCTGTGGGCTTCTTCTTTGACGAGATTGCAGCCGACGGGTCGGACCCGAGTAAGTCCATCGTTCGGCAGTGGGGTGGCTATGAGATCACCATTGAGCGGTGCTTTGTGTTTGGCAAGCCTGGCACAGGTGCTGGCATGGTTATTCATAAAGGCGGCGGAAAGTTCTTGCTCATTGGCTGGGGTTTCCATGTTCGTGCTCGTGCCCTGAGCCCGACAGCTACCTTTACGGGATTTCTTCGCTTTGAAGAAAAAGCAGTGCAGGACGAGGTGACGGGAACTCTCAAGACACTACGAGTACTCAACGGCGATGAAACCCGCAGCGGCATATTTGCTATGATGCCCAACGAGGATCCCGACTATGGAGGGTTCCCCATTTGTGTGACCATCCCGGCGCGGACGATGATTGCCGAGCTGGAGGTTTACCATCTTGAGGGCACAGATGATAGATGAGCATAGAAATGACAACAGACAACTAGTAGACATATTTCGTATATTATAAACTGAATAAATGTGCTTGAGAACCCTTTTTTTTCTCCCGAACCTGGGGTATCGAATTTCCAAACGCCAAACATAGAAAACAAAAATGAACATGTAAAAAGCAGAGAACCACAAGCAAAACAGAACCCCTAAAGATCATATAAATTGGTAGCGACATAAAATATACTTGGAACAGGAGCAGAGGGAAAAGAACACAACAAAAGAGTCATTTTGCGCCATGCTCACACAAAATCTGGCGAATATTATCGAATTGTCTGCCTCTGTCCGCAAGACTTTGAAGTGGTGTTTTACCGTCTGAGAAAAGTGCATTCGCATCAGCGCCAGCTTTGAGAAGGCGACGAACAAAACGTTCATTGCATTGTTCGCAGCTATATTCCAAACAAGACTTGTCTTTATTGTCTCTTGCCTCAACATCTGCACCGTATTTGAGAAGAACGTCTAGAGTGTTCAATTTCTCAGCTGATAAGTGACCATATATGGGATTATTCGAGGACGCTACAACTGCCAACAACGGAGTCAAGCCGACATCATCCTTTGCCTCAATATTAGCCCCGTTCTTGAGTAGGACCCTGGTGCTATCATGGTCACATGCAAAAGTTGAGTAAAACAAGGGCGTTTTCCGCTTCCAATCCACAGCATCGACAACTGCACCAGCATCGATGATGGCCCGAAGTAAGTTTGGGCTATTGCTCATTGCAGCATCAAATATTGGCGTCTGTCCGAAGCCGTCTCGCGTTTCCAAGTCCATACCAAGGTCTTTCATAGCTTTGATTTCGATATCCTGTAGCTGGTCTCCATATTGTGACAAAGCCCATACTCGGGTGCTCGCGTTGGCTTTGCCGATCCAATATAGCACAACGTTGGAAAATAGATCCTTGCGCCCAAGTTCCAACCTCATTTCTTTCACCAATGAAAGAGGTTCTGAGAAGTAGTTAAGAAGTCGTCCTGCAAACTCCTCTTCATCAATGCCAAAAAGGACATGAATAGTATGCATGAGCATCGTATCGCCAATGAGACTGACATGCTTCTTTCTAATAAGATGCCTTAGGTCATCGTACTTTGTAGCTTGGAGCTTGCTGAATATTTCCCGAGGAATGAGCGACAATGGATAGCCGCCGGAGGCTATGCTGAGGTAGAAAGGAGTGTACCCGTCTCCAGTTGGGAAATCCGCATCGACTCCAAGGTTGAGAAGAAAACGCACCATGTCCAAATTTTTAGCCTCAATCATAAGATGGAGGGGAGATTTCCCAGTGTAATCCCTCACATCAGCATTCACGCCACTCTTTACAAGCCTTTCCACAATGTCGGTGCGCAACATGCGCACGGCGCTAAACAGAAGATTCTCTTTGAGCTTGTTAGCAATGTCGATGGGGGTACTGCCTGCTATGGCGTCTGCCGCGGACATGTGGCCATAGGCAAGAGCGTATGAAAGTGCGCTGCCGTTTAAGTGGTCCTCAGTTCCTGCCTCTGCTCCGGCACCAACAAGTAGCCGGACACTGTCGGTATGACCATTTGAAGCAGCATATATCAGAGGAGTCTTGCCTTCAGAGCACACATTATCTATAAACTGCCGCCTTGAGATTTTTAATCTTGTGATCGACATGGCGCGTTTATTGATTAGTGCGACGAGAATTTTTGTATACCCATTTTCTGCAGCAAATGAAAGTGCCGAGCGTCGAGTCTGGCGCTCGATATGGAGGAGGGCTGGCGAGTTTGACTTGATGACACGACGCGCGATTTCTTCCAGCCCAAAGTAGGATGCTGCCATGAGGGGAGTAAATGTCTCGTCCAAGGATTCTTTTAGTCTCAATCTGAAATATGCAACACACCACCGACCTGGCTGGGTTGGAGTTTTTGACTTTGGGTCGAAATTCAGCAGTGACATGCCGAGTTGATGGTCTCTTGTACCTGACAAACGACAGTGCTGGGCCCAGTTCTCAAAGCAGTATGTGTACAGCGGATAGTTCTCGACGCAGTAGTCGATAGTGTCAGGAACTTCCTCGACCAGGAGCAAGTATTGGGCGCATTTTTGGTAGAGGATAAGGTGGGAGTCTGTTTTCTGAAATGATTGTTCCCACTGTACTGGCTCTTTTTTTGCGCTATCTTTGGCTACGAGAAACTCTCGCGCAGTCTGGTGAAAGAGGTAGACTTTGGAGTCGAGAATGTAGACGAACAGGCCGCAGACATCCCTGATGTGGGCTTCGTAGTTTTCTTTGGGAGATCCGATCTGGGTTATTGACTTGTGCGTAGGCTGAACCGTGAGAGCAGCGTACATCTCTGCGACGCTTAAGGGCCTTGTAGCAGCCAGAATGATATGTAATACCTCTTCAACGGTTTTGCGCTTGTATTTTTTTGATGTTTTCGTCAGAATCCTTTCGTATGAGTCACTAACTGTCCTGGGTAGATCAGAGACGATCAGCTTGATGTGCACTCCTTCTTGCTGTTTGATCTCTTCCAAAACGAGGTAGGCCCATAAATACGACCTGTTGGGGACCTTGTGTAGCCATTTTCCGAGGTTGTCCGCATCGACATCGGTTATGTGACCGGACTTCTGCATAACAGATATCTCCCACTCCATGAAGATGTCAATTTCTTTGGTAATCTTTTCGATTTCCTCGTGTGTTTCGCCGTTGATTTTGATGATAGATATGTGCTCCTCCGCGAGAAAGAAGTTCCTCATGTCGTTATACGGCCGAGACGTGACAAGAAACTTGAGGTTACACGTAGCGGATGGCCGCCCATAATAATCTCTTAGTATATTCGCAAAGTTTTGTGCGTCTTGAGAACTGCATTCGTCAAATGCATCGAGGATACAGAGGACCTCAGATCCGATGGCTTCGACTACTGTCTGAAGGATATCCCACAGTTCTGGCGCAGAATTATACACTTGACTGGACTGCTCAAAACGCCGCAAAACCTTTTCAGGAAAGCGCTCGTCATGAGCAGCAAGCAGCTGGTGAAGGATACAAGAAAGCGCTCTGTCGACTGTCGTTTGGTCCTTATAGCCGTCCTTGAAGAAAAAGTAGCAAGGCTTTCGGTCTTCTAAAACCGTGTCAATCAGATGCCTGGCCAAAACGGACTTGCCGCAACCAGGGTCGGCCGAAAGCCACAAAAGGGCGGAAGACTGCTTGTTCTTCCACTCCAAAAACACTTTGTGCTCAACGACCCATTTGCATGTGCCGGAAACAGGACGACGGTTTCGGTCCTTTGCTGCCAGATATGCACCTTTATGCAGGTTGCGAAGGACCTCATCACGCCGGCTGCGAAGGACCTCATCACGCTGTTCTCTTAAAGACACAGCACCTACGAAAGCCAAGAAAAATATGTTAGTAAGAAGTCATCTTTGATCCAAAGCGGGGAGACAAGAGATTAAGCAAAGAGTGATTCATTACAAAAACTATTGCTATTGTGATTGCATACCAATGTTTATCGTACCCCCACTGGATAGATAGTTTGTTCCTCCATAGTTGTTGTTCTGATGCTCAATGTTCCTGTTGGAAGTTTGGTGTCCCGTTGCTCCCGTAGCAATGTGTTGTGTAAAGTTTGTCGTGTACTCCTCCTCAAAGTCTTCGTCCGGGATGGAGGACTTGACTTTAGTCAGGGCCTCGATTGCGTTGGTGAGCTCTGAAACGGAATTATTCATCCTGACCGTGCTGTTGAGAGCCAGTGCCTTGATACTCTTCATGATTTCTTGGAGGAGCACCTCAACGCGGCTGGCTTTGCCTAGCTTGATGACAGCAATCCGGTAACGGGACAAGCCATCCTTGCCTTCATGTTTCTTGACACTCTCGAATATAGCCTTGAGCTTTTGAGCACTTTTATTGCAGGGCTTTAATATCTCCTCAATAGCCGCTCTTTTTTCCGGCTCGACGTTCCAGCCGAGAAGTTTCTTGAACTCCTCCAGGGTGTCTAGTGCGAGTTGGAGGTGTTTCCCAGTCTCGTCAAACTCTTTTGGGAGGCCACTGATGGTTTTGACGGTGTTGTAGAGGCTGTATGCGGTGGTCACAAACGTGATCGCGGATGCGGTGACATCCATCGTGACGAAATGGCGTGCGTTGTTATGATCAAGTCCGTGCAAAGCAGCTTTGGCTGCAAGTTGAGTCACTCGATAGGAAGATCTGTGTCCGGTGAGGCTCTAGCAAAATTGAGGTTGGACTATTGAGAAGAGGAAGAAGTTATCAAAACGAAATGGATCTTGGGAATGGGTATGGATAGTATAAATTGGAATGAGCACTGCTTCATGTGCGCCGTAGGCGCTGGCTTGGCGAATGCCTGACCAGAATAGCGGCTTGATCATATGGCAGCAATGCATGCTACTCTGGACCCTGAAACCCGTGATTTGTTCATATTCGTAGACGCAGGACGTATGAGTGGGGACCTACTCTATGTTGACTAGGTCTGACACCAATTCCATGAAGGCCTGGGCTCACAGACCCGTGAAGACCTAAGAGGTTCAAGATTGAGATAGGCCAAGTGTTAGCTGCATATGCAGGCCAAAGCCTTTTTGCTTCGTAGAGGCGAGGCGTGCTGGCAAAAACAGCAAACCTGGCCCAGTCGTGATGCAGGGCTCATAATGGGTGATCTGCCATTTTTCTATTCAGATTACAACATTGGAGGGTGTGTCTAACCTGTTTGACCTCTCACAACCATGGACCAAGTTAGTGGTGTCTTGTTATGTCTTCTTTATGTATTCATATCTTTGTGCTGGCATGTTTTTTTTATGTTTTGATTTAACTGCATCTCTCACCTCCTCTTTGTAAAATCTAACAGCAAGGCGGTTTGTTTGTCATTCAAACTATTTCGCAGGTATAACTTACGAGAGGGAAAAAAACTATCAGCAAATAATACTAAATTAAAACAGTCAAAATTTCAGAATTTAAATAAACTATCATCTTCATTATCACCACCTTGTCAGACGCAACAATTGTGATCATAAATCAAGAGAAATAACGGACTAGCGAATATACACAATATCTCGGGCGATAGTATAGCTTTAGGGTATCTATTGATGTTGCACCAAAATAAGCAGTACTTGCGGCTGATGTTATCGCATAGTATCTAAATCATCAGGTTTGTGTATGCAATCTAGCAGATAAGAAACGAACAAATATATATATATATATATATTATAATCAGCTATTATAAATTGACGTAGACATCTGCTTAGGGGAGCTCATAACACACTCGAAGCCGGGGTTAAGAAGCTAACCACATGGAAGGAACACATGGTCTTGCACTGGAGGCAACACAAGTGCCGGTGAGCCACATTGAATTAAAAAGAAATTAAATTGCTTGACTAACACGAAGCACACGTGTGGGGAGTTATTCGTCCACGGCGAGCTTAGACCAAGACCACTTAGTTACCAGGGCACATGTAGTCCTAGCAGGGGATGTCATTCCCGTTTCGGAAAACACGTTGTGACGCTCGCTGGCGTTAGGAAGGCGCGACTGAATGCTTGTTTCAATTTGAGGACAGAGGTGATGTATCGGGAAATAGAGCTTGGATGTAGAAAGAGCGATGAACTTTCACAGGCTTCTTGAGAAGAATCTTGAGAAGGAGCAATGGGCAGCAGAGCAGAGAGGGGAAGGTGCGACCGTGATCACGGCTTATCTTGGCACGCGGGAGCTGGTTTAAAGCTGACGTCAATCCTGGCCGAAGCCAATTAGATGCACGCCACAAAGGGGGCATCGTCGATCGCGCCTTCTTGCTTTTGATGGTATTATGCAATTCGTGCTTCTAGAGGCTGTGTTCTTTCCTAAATAGCGCCACCGCGGAGACAGCTCTTCCCTATTTCCCAATTTCCCTAATTCATAACGGTCTGTACACGTTGTGTATTACTCTGGTACTTTCCCATAATAGCCCACGTTTCCATCTCCGCAGCGTGCGGCCCGTAATACTAATTTATGTGGGTGCTTATTTCTCCGTACTCCGTCGACACTCTACCAAGTATTATTGTGCCGCCCACCCCTGATCTGATTTTGGCATCATCTACCTTCTTTATTCACGCTTGGATTGTTTGAATTTGCATTTTTTGGTCATCTCTTGGATGCTTTATTTCGTTGGAGTTTTATTGCCATTTTCACCACCTTGAACGGCCATCTTATGCCATAACAACTGGCCGCAGCCATGCGGCCTTCATCCGACGACGAGCGGACTGCTTTTCTGGCGGACAACCCGGCGACAACTGAATCACCGCATCTACAGCACCGTTACACCGATGGTACTTTCGTTCTTGAGGCGAACCCGGGCGCCGCGAATGACGGCAACCTATCTAAACCAGAAGCAGAAGCATATCACCAGCAACACCACCGTCGGAGGCGATGGTGCGGAATTCGACATATTGTATCTAGTATCTGTTCCACGAATCGTCGCTCAAAACGACGCTGTCTCAGCCTCCTTGTCAGATTAGCTCTGGCTTTCATCTTTGCCCTCGTCGCCTTCACACCTATATCTGCGCCTTCATACCTCCATCCGCCAGCACATTATCAGCAACTGGCCCGACAATGCGACGCGCGAGAAATTTCAGTAGCAGACAACGCCCCGCACAATATCGACGGCTGCGCCAACCCCTTGCACGAGAAAGTGTTCATTAGTGTTAGTCTGTACGACAAGGACGGGAAACTTGCCGACGGGCGGTGGGGCCAAGCCCTGATTGATCTGATTCACCTCATCGGCCCGGACAATGTCTTTGTGAGCATATATGAGAACGATAGCGGCAAAGCAGGCGCCGCCGCCCTTGAGCGGCTTCGTCGCCGGCTGCCAAGCCGGAACTCGGTCGTGTACGAGGAGCACGTACCCGTCGACATATTCCCCAATATCACCATGCCCGACGGATCTGTGCGGACAAAGCGCCTGGCCTACCTCTCAGAGATGCGCAACCGTGCGCTGCGACCCCTCGATACATATGGCGGCGTCGAATTTATGAAGTTTGATAGAGTTCTCTTCCTCAACGACGTTGCGTTTCGGCCCCTCGATGCTGCGCAGCTGCTTTTCAGCACAAATGTGGACAGCCAAGGTCGTGCCCAGTATCTGTCAGCCTGTGCTCTCGACTGGAAGCACCCCTACCTCTTTTATGATGTGTATGCACAGCGCGATGCCGAGGGATTTTCAAACGGCATTCCCATCTTTCCCATATTTAGTGGTGCCGGCAAAGGCTTGTCGCGGTCGGATATGCTCGCGCGGAAGGATGCCGTGCAAGTGCAGTCGTGTTGGGGCGGTATGGTGGCGACAAAGGCAGACTACGTCCAGAACCTGAACGCAACCTTGCCGCGCCCAGATTTCCAGGACGTTGGCAGTCATGTCATTGACCCGATAAAACCCGCTGGTATTGTGTCGCCGGTGCGCTTCCGGTACGAGCCAGAGCTATTTTTTGACGCATGCGAGTGCTGTTTGTTCCAGGCAGACATTGCTCAAGCTGCCCGTGTCGCCGGCGCTTCCGAGGAAGAGCTGGGTGTGTATGTCAACCCGTACATTCGTGTGGCGTACGATTTCAAGTCGCTCGGCAGGATTCCGTGGGTGCAGCGCTGGGAGAGACTCTTCTCTATTCCACAAGCTATCATCACACACTTTACACACTTGCCAACACCCAACCCGCACCGCCTAGTTAAGGAGGGCGACGACTTTTTCGAAGAGGTCTGGAGTACAGATGCCAATGCATGGCGCCTTGAGAAGCGGACTGGCCGCAGCGGCATGTTCTGCGGTGTGCGTGAAATGCAGCTCATCCAGCAGGGACCGCGCGAGGGTGACAAGAACTGGGCGAACGCAGCAATCCCACCCGGGCAGGCGCTAAATTTCCCGACGTGAGCAGCATCAACTTTGATGTTAGTATGCATGAGCGTTGTAATAGGCATGCTTTGTGTTTTGTTTTATTTTTTATGTATACGACGTCATGTACGCAAACAACAGCACTTTATTTGAATGGGACAGGCGCAATTTGAGTATTAGAAATTTGATGGGATCTGGAGTTTTGGTTTATGAATGTTGTCAATGCTAAACGTATTGTCATGCATCTCCGTTATGAATGTGATGATATGCCATACAGGTGTAAGCCCCCATGTGACATCTTCCAAGTTTAACCATGTCAAGGTTAGTACAAAGATAATTTGAAAGCATTGTAGGGTAAGGCAATTATAGTTGCACTTGGTCAGCGATAGCAGGCTGCGCAAAAGACGCCGCCACTGATATCTTGATACAGTTTGAGTTTGTAGATGGGATCAACCGCGACATGGCCATCGTCTAGTCAGATGGGGCCCCGCACGCCTGTGTTCTGGCCACAGCTCTTATCAGATCCAGGCCTGTGGTATTTCGTAGCTACTGGGGTTGGACGAAGCTTTGCCAAGAGTGTGACTCGTCGACGGATGAATGTGTAAGAAAAGAAAGCTTTCTCTTGAACCGGGACATTTTTTGTTTGATACGAAACACAGTCATCATGATTGACTGTCAGAGTCAAACCAAACTCCCCAGTGACAAGTGTCGGTGCTCATGTCTGGCTACATTTGATATGGTTGAGTTTATTGAGTCATCAAGGCAGGATCTGATAACAGTGTAATGGAAAGGGTATGAAAGCTTCAGAAAGGCCAATGCCTACTTTGGACAACTCATGATACGCAACTCTCTGTGACAAGCGGAATTAGGTTGTAAGTGCATTTGATCCTGATGCGACAAGCTATGCCGTATATCCGCAAGTACTTTTCATGTCGGGTCTTCCTCCATCATCCTCTCTAACGGCACGAGGATGACTCGACTGCTGATAGACAATTCAAGTTGCTGACTATCAGATGTATGAAAAGCTGACATTGATAAAGAGATGTTGAAAAATCTATAATGAAGAGCTTTTAGGACTGCTCTGGTCCTGTCCACAGTTCGTCATCAACGTAAAAGCATTTTTCCTAGGGCGTAGGCGCACGCTACGAGCTTCCTAAGAGGGAAATGCTGCCGTACACGCCAAGGGTCCAAGTTTGCCATTTAATCTACTTAGCATCTCGTTAGCATCTAGAATCTCAGCCCAGTCTTTTCGCTGCAGTGAGGTGCTACATCGCGCGATACAATGCATTGCGTAACCTACGAATCAGTAAAAAGGCATGAGTCACCCTAAATACTGGGAAGAAAAGCGGCCCGAGAGTGTTTTGATAGTAAAATGATTAGTTCAAGACTATTTAGACTAATCGGCATTTGAATGAGAGATAAGGCATTAATAAGAGTTAAATAAAAATGGTAGAACAGCATTAAAAAAAACGATATCCCGCTATCAAACATATTGATGACGCTTGAATGATTCACTTTTTCACTTTTCCACTTGTACAAATCAACATCAACATCAACATCAACATCAACACCAGCGTCACAGATACCGCTACTCAGTACTTGATGCGTGCTCTTCTCCATTAAATTGCTTTTCACTTCTTCGTTTTCACATTACCCATCCACCTCGAACGCCGGTCTCCCTCCGACCTACCCCACCACAGTCGCACCCTTCGGCACCAAACACCGACCGCGAACACAACCGCGAACACAGCTATCTGCGTTTTGATTTCATCTCCACTCCATACACAACAAAAAAAAAATCAAAACACCAACAGCCATGGCCGCAACCATCAAAGCCCTGACCTGGCGCATCTCCGTCGACGTGTCCGCCGACACTGCCGCGTCCGGCCAGGCACAAAAGGAAGAGTTTATCTGCTCCACTGATCCCGCGCTCGTCCAGCTCGACGCCCTGGGCGATGCCCTCGCATCGGACATGCTGTGGTGGGCACAGCCGCTCGATGCCGAGATGCTCCAGACACTCGTGCAGAGCAGCGTCTGCATTGGCCTCTACCACACGGCCACCGACGGCACCAAGTTTGAGTCCCCCAAGATGGTCGGCTTCTCGCGCCTCATTACCGACCGCGTCACCTTTGCCTACCTCACCGATGTCTATGTTCTGCCCGAGTTCCAGAAGCGCGGCCTCGGCGCCTGGATGATCCGCTGTCTGCGCGAGCTCGTGGCCGGCACCGACGGCGCACCCAGCAAAAACGGCGGCGAGGACGGCCCGCTGTCCGAGTGGGCCAAGCTGCGCAGCGTCTGGCTGCTGTGTACGACCCCCATTGTCGCCAACATGTACACCAAGGCACTCGGCATGGAGTGCGTTGCCCGGTACCGCAGCCAGCCCGGCGTGCCCGACAGCGGCCAGTTCCTGCTCGAGATGCGCGGCCCGGCGAATGCGCTTAAGCACTATGCCCAGCGCAGCAACGACGCTTCGGGCTGGAAGGCGGACAACTAAGAGGGGGACAGGAAGGGGTAGAAATGATACAGGAACGATTGATAGATATAGAGTCGGATAGAGCAAAGAGTAATAATAGCGTTGTTTCCCACAAAAGAAAAGACAGTTTTGAATGTTTAGACTGTTGTCTTTCCATAGGCGCCGCCAGCAGCCTTGCGCATCTCGAGAGCACGCTTGTAAGGCGGTGCGGTAGGCGGCTGCACGGGGTCGAGCGACACGTAGTCGTCGGGCAGCTTGTAGGAGGCGTCCGAGTCGAAAGCGGACAGGTCGCCGCAGGCCAGGAACGGCGCAATCCAGCGCGTTGTGGCATTGGGGGCGTCCACTGGTGTCTCGTCCTCGAGCTCAATCTCGACAATGTTGCTGCTGTCGTCCTGCGGCTGACCGGCCTTTTTTGTTTTTGCCTTGTCCGCGTCCAGGGTGGCCGCGACAGCGGCTTCGACTTGGGCCTGCGACGGGTAGTCGCCCACGCCCAGGGGCTTCTCGAGACTGGCCTTGAACTCGGCCGGCGGCTGGAAGTCCAGGCACACAATAAAGGCCTCGACACTGCTGGCACGCGACGAGCGCGGCTTGGCTACAACGACGCGCGTGAAGAACAGCTTGAGCTGCGCAAACAGCAGGTCGACGTTGCGGCCCCGGAAGATCTTGGCCACAAACTTGCCGCCGGGCTTGAGCACGCACAGTGCGAGGTTGAGGGCGGCAAACAGGAGCTGCGACTGCACGTACATGTCCAGATCGTGCAGACCAGTGACGTCAGGTGCGCCGTCACTCAGCACAAGGTCGACAGGGTTGCGCTGGGTAGAGTCGGAGCCGGGGTCCAGCGCATTCAGCAGCAGAGGCACCGTGGCGGGGTGCGTGATGTCGGCGCGCAGTGTCACGATGCCGGGCAGCGGGCTGATGGGCTGCAGGTCAATAGACACAATCTTGACATCTGTGCGGGGTGTGCCAGCAACCACATCCATCTTGTCTGCGGCCTGTGCTTGGCTGATACCGAGCATCTGCTGCCGGAACGCGGCCTCCTGGTTCTGCCATGCAGTGCGGCCAAAGCTCTCGCCCTTGATGAGCACGCGCGACAGCACCTGCGACCAACTGCCGGGAGCTGCGCACAAGTCCACGACACGAGTCACGCCAGAGAAGAGGTCGAATTCTGACAAGTTAGTACTAGTCTTGCCAGATCTGGGATCCATATCAGTATAACTCACCCTCGTCAAGCTGGAGGAGCTTAAAGGCACTGCGAGCACGCCAGCCCTGCTCCTTGGCGAGGCGGTAGTACGCATCACGTTTGTCCTTGGACGACTTTCCCATCTTGGCGGTTTGAAAACTTAAGAAAAATTATACAAAATGAGTACTATGTATGAGATGTAACGTCGTTTGCTCAGTCTGTCTCATGAAGTCGTGGCTAAAATCTCGTGACGATTTTTTCAATGCGGGATGCACGTGACCCACATCAAGGAAATCATCTCCCATGTCACATCGTCGCAGCAGGTCGGTTTTATGATTGTAATTTAATGCAGCTATGATTCAGTCAAAACTAAGTGTATATAAACATAATTATACTGACTCTTGTGACATCAGCGAGCTCGATATGGCATTAGGTTGGGATACAGAGCCGTGGTGTACAGACAGTGTAAATAGTTATTTCGCTACACATATTATTACCAACACTATACTTGACAAAATACACACTCACTAACACTACCATTCATTGTCTAAAAATAGTGTCGTCACAGCGACTCACATAATTATACCAACAACCAACAATCACTATCAGCCATTGTGTGCCGTGGCCGGAAGTCGCCTCCTCTATCGGTGCGTCATGATGTTGCAGCTCGCTTGTCACTTACTGTAAGCATAGTTGCCCCTCCACGTCCTTCCGTTTTTGTATCACTTGCTATGGCATTCATGCTCTTTCCTCTTCATAAACCCCCTCCTTCCACTTATATAAGTCTCATCCATCGCTCTTTCCTTTGAAAACATTCATCACGCCACAAGGACATGTTCTCGCCATCAAAATTACCAAAAGCGTCAAAACTGTCAAACCTGTCAAAAGCAGCAAAAGCAGCAGAATCATCTAGAGCATCACTTTCGCCCTACCACTCCACACCACTTGCTTCACAGCTCCGCAATCTGTCAATCGGAACTCGCACACTCGCCAAGATGGACTCAAACAACAAGGCTGGTAGCGGCACCAGCAGTGGTGCGTCGGCCCAGGAAGACCCCAAGCAGGTTCTCAACAACCCTCACATGCTTGGCGCTCAGGCCCTGCACAAGGCTTACAACAAGTACAACATCAAGCCGACCGAGCCGTCGTCTGACATTCCGCGTGTCGATCACAGCAAGGCCAAGGAGAACCAGGAGGCCAGCAAGGACGATGCGTCCAAGGCTTAGGCAGAGCATGGCTATAAAGCTTGTCGATTTTATCTAGTCTAGAAGTCGAGAAAATCAATATTAAATAAGATATCGAAGATATCACACACTCACTTTACGGATACGCATAGTATAGCGCATGTAGAGGACTGCCAGAGTTCAACAGGTGAGTAAAGAAGCATATCATCACAGATGCTAACACTAGCTCCGAAAGAGGGCGTGAATACAGTCGGCATTCACACCACCTCGCTATGCACCTGTATAGTAAACTCCTTTGCTGCCACCGGGTTCGATAGCGCATATAGAATACCGCTCTCCATGACCTCGTCCCAGTTCTTGGAGACTGAAATCTTCTCACCGTATCGCCGGAAGCCGTGGGGGACACCCTTGAACAGATGCGCATCAACAGGGACACTATATAGTCAGTATCTGGTAATATTTGGTTATAATGGAACACAAAATGGCGAATGAAAGCCGCTAACTCACCCAGCTTTGGTCAGTAAATCAGCAAAGAGAATTCCCTCGTCGCGTAGAGGATCAAGTCCGCAGATGCCGAATACACTTGGCGGCAAGCCTTTGACTTGGTCGACGGTGGCATTGCCGGGGTTCAGTACGAGGTCGTTCGGGTCGGACACAAAGCCTTTGGGAGCACTCTGTACCAGCAGATCGGTAAAGAAGCGCATGGTTGCCACCGACAAAAGCGGTGCGTCCTTGTTCTCAACTATCGACGATACTTCTGGGCTCGCCATCTTGGTCAGCTGTGGTGTATAACAGTCCGCGCTGACCACGGTCGGAATCATCAGCACCTGGCCAGCAATCGGCGGTAGCTTCTTATCAGACAGGCCGTCTAGCCGGCCGAGGTTCTGCTGTAGCACAGTCGATGCTGTCAAGTGTGCGCCGGCCGAGATGCCGCCCATAACGACGCGTGCCGGGTCGATGCCGAACCTGGGTACAGCGACTTTATGGATCCAAACAAAGGCGTCCTGCGTGTCGTTCCATGCTGTCGGATAGCCGTATTCGGGAGTGTGGCGGTAGTTTAGGTTGAGCACAACGACGCCGCCCTTGTCCAGTAACTTGGCTGTTGTGTTGAGTGCAATCTGAGAGCATACGCCGTCTTCGGATGCTAGTGTGCCGTACAGATAACCGCCGCCGTGCAGGTGCAGATAGAGTGCGGGGCGGGCTTCTTTCGGCAGCACCCAGGGCCAATGTAGGCGACCTTCCAGAGCAAACCCATCGCGTGCAGGGATGAAAACATCAATTAGCTCAATGCGGTCGCCAAGCTCTTCCATCACACACTTGGAGCTGGCCTCGCGTAACGCATTTCTGGCGTCTCGTTTTTCAATAGCGGACAGCCCTGGCGGCACTGGTTGGAGTGTCGCTTCGACGGCCAGCCACTCCTTGCTCGGACCTCCATACTGTGAGAAGTCCATGCTGATATTACCAATGTTCGTTGGGTCTTTGGATTCGGCAGACTTCAGTTGGTTTAATTTCAAAGGTTCTCGAGAGCATACCGCTAGGGTGGTTGTGATATCAACGTTGGTTGACGACTTCTTATCAGACTATCGATATATCATGGATCCCGAGGTATAGCTCTTGCGGAGCCGTCATTATAGTCACCTTTAGGCTGCACTAAGACGATACCCCAGTAGCACCCCTCGTCCACCACGTCATCCCCGTGCTGGCCAGCAGCATCTTTAGCAATCTTCGTTTTCTTCATCTGAGCTGGGGCTCCGGCTTGGCTGGTAATGTTACAGCCGCTCAGGGGCGAAGAATACTAGACAATGCGCTTTCCGCTGTTGGAAAAATCACATCGCTGGAACATCTCTACCTGGGCTGTGGCAGCGATGAACGGCCCTGGTTCTGGTACGCCGACCATGATGCCCTGCGTTTCCATCTTGCGGATTTGAGCCGACTGAGAACATTTTACCTATTCGGCGATTACTATGTCATATCCCACATTATTATAGATGCAGAGCCTACTCGTGGCACTTGGCATACCGTTGGTGAAGACTGCTTTTCACACAGGTCACCATTTTGGGTGAGCGGTGGTGCGCTGCCGTGTGGCCTGCCATTGTCAAATGACAAAGGCGTTTCTGATCACAGATACAGCCGGATACACAGAAGACACATGCTTGCATAGGCCAGGAAGCATGCATTTGTTTTTCCCGTACTCGAGTTGATAATCTGCGGAGACTGGCCGATATGTTTTCGACGAGATTCAAGAAATTCCGGCAATTCCCCTGTAGAAATCATCTCATATCCAGAAAGGGTCAATTGCTTTCATGATGCTCAAGATGTTTTTGGGCTGTACCATAGTTAGCAAGGCTTGCCCAACTTATAATGGGAAAGCATATCCTATTCGATGCTGTTGTGCACCTTTCGCCCGGGTCCGTTTGCATCGACGCCTCATACTTGGGCTCGTCCCGGCCGACGAGTCACAATGCAGCCCTCATCCCAAGTCTGCACTTTCAATGCCAGCACAGCATCACACCGCATGGCAGAGCCCCGCCAAATTGCACGAGATTGCTATTTGTGCAGGGTGTGTTTGTCCGCCTTGGTTCGCCATGGCATCTCATTTTTGTACATATATACCCAACGTCTTGTCAATCCATATACACAGCACTTCACGATTAAATCACCTTTATATTGACAGTTAAACTACCATGGACACGTTCAATTTCCCGTCTCGCTCCCTCTATGGTCGGGTCGCCATCGTCACCGGCGCAGACTTTGACAAGAGGATCACAAACGGCTGTGCTATTGCTATTATGCTAGCCAGAGACGGCTGCAATGTAATCTGCGTCGGCATGCCGCCTTCAGACAGCAAACAACCACAGCCAAGTATCGAACGCACAGTGTCCATCATCAACGGAGAACGTGCCAAGAACATGGGGCCTGGTCCGACCGAAAGGAAGCCCCAGCAGCCCCAAGCACAAACACAAACGCAAACGCAATCGCAGTCGGCTTCCTTCAATATCCCCGGTGGTATTTCTGGGCGTGCTGTTGCTTTCGAGTGCGACATTACCGATGAAGACCAGTGCGATGATGCTGTCCAGTTTGCCCTTGACACATTTGGCCGGCTGGATATCCTGGTCAACAACACTGGAATCAATGGCCCTCCTGGCACGGCCATTGACGTCGACATGGACGACTGGGCGTATGCCATGGATTTTAATGTAGCCAGCATGGTTCGCATGGCTAAATTTGCGGTGCCGGCCATGCAGGTGTGCGGTGGCAAGAGTGGAAAAGCAAAGAGCGGCGGCTCCATTATCAACATGAGCAGCGTCTCCGGTTTGCGAGGCGGTGCATCGCACCTTTTGTACCCGACGACCAAGAGCGCTGTCGTCGGCATGTCAAAGACGATGGCAGGTCATTTTGGCCCCATGGGGATCCGCGTCAACTGTGTGTGCCCCGGCATTCAGTATGCGCCCGCAACGTTTGGCGAGGAGACCCTGCAAAACTTGAGTCTTCTGGGGACGGAGGGCACCTCGGGCGATGTAGCAGCTGCAGTCGTCTTCCTGGCAAGTGACCTTTCACGGTGGATTACGGGTACCAAAATAGTTGTCGACGCGGGTGCAACCTCTGTTGTCCACATAAATCTGCCGAAACCAGAAAGCAAGCCTTCCAATTTACCCAAAACTGCATCACCAGGTGCATCACTAGGTGTTAATCGTCCAGTCATTGCCGGCCTATATAATACGAGTAATGGCAACGGACAAGATAGGGTCGGCATGGATGGAAACGATATAAAAACGGCGACTGGAGTTAAGCAGCCGGTCAATGGTGTAAAGAGACCGGTCAGCGGTATGAAGCAGACAGCCAGTGGGGGGAGATAGTCGTATGTCGGGGCGGGCAGAGGTTAGGAACTTATAATCCAAAATTGTTCAATGCGCTATGCTTGCTTCAAATGACTACTATGGTAATACATATGCAATATAAAAAATAAACAAAAATTAAGAAATATATCAAAGACCGCGGCCATCCTACCCACAAACCATACAGATATTATCAGGATGGTTAATCAATTGCAAATAAAGAGACAGCTATATTTACTTGGCGTGCCCTTGACCGGTACTGTCCAGTTCAGTGTACGTCTGTGGGATAGGACCCGAGTGGAACGACAGTCCACCAGCACTTACAGGCGTCGTTCCGTTTGCCCGATTCGGCGACTCGATTGGGGTTGAGTCGGCCTGGTAAATGGGCTGTGCATGGAGCGGCGAGTAGAGCTCTGCTGGTGGGCCAGTTTCAGTGCTGCTGTAAAGCTCGGCCTGTGCAGGTCTAGAGGACTGCGCTTGCAGCTCGGAATAATTTTGCTGTGGGGGGTGGGTGCCATTGGGCGAGTACACCTGCTGGCCCTGCAGCTCGGCCTGGGCGTGTGGTGGTGGTGGGTAGGCATAGTTGTAGCCGGGCCCCTGTTGTGGGCTGGGTGATGACGGTGCTTGGTTGCTGTAATTGTTGCTCAGGGCCGGGCTTGGCGACTGGCCAGGAGGGTAGAGACCACCGGCAGCGATTGGGGTGCCGGAGAGCTCTGACTTGCCGGCAAAAGTGCCAGCTGATGTACCAGGGCCACCAGGGCCGTTGCCCGGGGCGAAGTTATTGAGCTCCTGGAAGTCGTTCTTCTGGGCCTGGCTTTTGCGTGCGTGGCGCCATACGAAGAAGGCGGCAAGGGCAAGGATAGCAATGCCGCCGACAGCACCGACAGTGGCACCAATGATGACTGATTTGTTGGAGCTGGAAGAGTCATCAGAGTCATCAGAGGTTGCAGAACCATCCGCGGTAGAGTTTCCGCTGCTCGAGCCAGTAGTGCTGCTACCGCCGGCCTTGGTGGTGCCTGTAGCCGTGGTGCCCGTAGCGGTCGCGGCGCCTGTGGCCGCAGCTGATCCGGACTCGAAAATGCCAAAAGGTGCAGTCTGGGAAATAGATGTTGTAATTCCCGCCAGGGTGGTATCGTCGCGTGCAGCACTGCAGTACATTCCAAAAATACTAAGGGCCGACGAGGCAGCGTCGCGGATCTGGTTGGACGAGCAGCTCCACGACATCAGCGAGGTAATGTAGCTGTTGACAACGCTGGACATGCTTGGCTTGATACAAGCGCAAGAAGCCAGCAGCTGGGGGCCCTCGGGGCACAGATCATATGTTTGCTAGATAGTCAGCGGGTTGTTTGGTTGTTTCGCAGTGCATAATTTGGATCGGTGAATCGTACCGAGAAGACGGCCTGCGAGAGAGCAGTCTGCCCACACCCGGTGAGTGACCAGAAGGCGGGAATATCGGTAATGTAGTACGACACTGGTGAGTTAGTATATAGATTTCAAAGCAGACTCTATAGTAGATGACATACTGTCACCAGGCGGGTTGGTGGCCGAGGGGAAAGACGAGGTGCCGTTGTTAAGGTCGCAGTAGGCGGCATAGAATGCTTGTGCGGAAGAAATGTCTACCGTTTGTGAACTACAGGCTCCGCCAACCATGGTGTTGATGCTGGCACTGACGGCGAGGGAGTTTTGGTTCTTGGAGCACACACATGTCGCAAGATGTGCCGCGTCTGGCGGGCAGAGCGAGTCGGTCATGTCCATAATCGCATAAGAGACCTGGCTGAACGCGCAAGGCGCGAGATACTGCATCTCAGCAATGCCAGTGACATATTGGGACACGGTGACCGACGGCTGGGGAAAACTGTAGGCGCTGGCCTGGTTACAATAGGCTTCGAAGACGGTAAGAGCGGAGGAGATATCGGCACTGGCAGTCGAGGCGCAGTGAGTCAGGATGTCCTCGGAGATGGTGCCGATGAGAGAGCTAGAGTATCCCCTTTCGGTGCAGACGCATGATTGGAGAGCAGTGACACCTTCGGAGCACTTGGTCTCGGTCATGCTCATGACCTCTTGGCTGAGGACATACTGTGCACAGCTTGCCTATCTGTATTAGCGGGTGCATCTCGAAGATTATGCTCTTGCTGGAACTCGAGCTTTTTACAGCTCGCTGCAGGTGCCGTTCGAGTATGTAGAGCTTACCAGTTCCGTAAAGATGGCCAGGTCAGTGACGTAGACAATTTCTTCAGCACGAGCCAGCGAAGCTACCAAGGGTAGCAACGCGACGGCACGCGCATATCCGGACCGCATGGCGACGTCAGGGCGCGGTGTCGGACTCGGTGTCGTCAAGAATATGGGGTAGCTATTGCGTGTTAAATGTACCGAGTACAAGTGACGAGTAGACTGTTGACCGTTGACAGGTACAAGACGATAGCCGGGACCCGTAAACAGGAGGAGAGGAGATCACGAGAGGGGGTCAAGAGATGGTAAGGCTGAGTTGAGGAGTAGAGAGGGAGAAGAGGAGGAAAATCAAAGACAAGCCATGCCATGAAAGAATTAAAGGAATCAAAATCAAAGAGGGCCAAGGGGTAAGAATGCGGAGGGGGTTCGGGTTCACCACGAGGCGGAGAGGAAACGGGCTAGGGTCTAATAAAACAAAAAGGAAATATCTCGTTGGCGTCCCACTTGGTTAGGCATACTGGTGAGAAGTCAAACACTAAACAGCGGTAGACCTAGTCTTGGACTCATTGTAGAATCCATCATTGGTTCTTGTAGGCCATTTGTCTGAATTCATAAACAGCGCGTCTTCTCAACCATATTCGTGCAAGGGATACTGAAGATTGACGGCCTCCATGGTATTACTTGGGACATGATGTTAAAGTGCATAGTCAAAGACACCCCTGCCAGCTGAAGTTTGAGTGTGACGTGCCAGAAGAGGTAGTTCTGTTAAGATGACGGCGGAATTAAAAAATAAAATAACGGGACAGCAAAATAATACTCAGTAAAGACAGACAGGCTGAGAGAGACACCTCGTCTCGCCAAGAGGCTAACACGCATAGCTAGCACACAACTAGTTTAGGGTCTATGTCAGACCCACGATAGTGCTGTATTTGGCATACACCGCGGTGCTGTGGGCGTTCTTCGCATTCATCCGACGAAATGACAAGGGATGCAGAAACAGCAGAGAGACGTTGTCATGGTGCGGCTGTGGCGCTCAGGAGTGCATAGGGGCGCATGTACTTGTGCAGTTTGTGGCGTCGGCCGTTAATCTGATCTAAATCAAAGATCAAAGACACAAAGACTTAAACAATCATGGCCCTGACTTGAGATGACGGACAAAGCCACATCCAAGCTGACTCCAGGCACTCGTGCATCTCAACTTCGGCTGCATGAGGAATATTGCCTGTGTGAGTGCCTCGCCGTCCAGGCCGGTGCCCGTAGAAGTGGTGATCAGCGGGCATGTTAGCAAAGAGGTATGTCTAGCCAGCTGTCAGCAAATGCTGAAGAGTAATGCGATTCTCCACTGAATTAAGTTTAGCTGACTTGCAGTGCAACCGTAGAGTCAATGCTGAGAAGAGAACTGCTGGATCCCCTGGCCCGTAGTGGTTCCCTTCGCTTGTGTGACAGTCTCATTGGCCGGCTCAGCACGGGCAGGGCGATCTTCATGTTCTTTCTCCTCCTCGATTTCCATGCCGAAAAACTCCACGAGGGCTGTAACCATTATTAGTTTTTCCTCTTCAGTGCTCAGTATTCCAGGAAGTATCACTTTGGAAGATATTTCAGGCAGAAGTGCCATTTCTATCTTTCAGAGTCAAACCGGAAATTCAAAGGAACAAAGATAAAGTTTGAAAATCAAAAGCACTGAGAGCACTGAGAGCACAAAAAAGTCAAAGGGAGAATCAAGGGTGAGATACTTAATATTAGTGCCCCCTATCCGTATTCTTCGTAAACATACTGCACCAATACATTCCTTTGCCAAGCCAGTGGTGCCAGATGGAATGAGATTACAGTAGCGGCTGTGGCTTGCATATGCATAAGTCTCAGGAACAAGATGAATGTCCAGTAGAATCAAGCTCAAGGTTCAGTTCCCGTCGTCAATTATTTGGTGGTCTATCTGTCCCAAGCCACCATAAAACCAAGCTCATGCCGTCAAGGTCAAATCAAAGTCATTCTGCAACAGATTTCGCGGCTTTCAATGTGCTCTGGCCGGGCTTGAGCTTCTTTGAGACTGTCTCGTCTGCTTTGACTTCCTTCGGTGGCGCATTGTTGACATTGTGCCTCTGGTGGCGGTCTCGGTAATGGCTTCCGTTGCCATCTTTTCCTCGGACAAGCCACCGAAACCAGTCTCGCCGAGTGGCGAGCTTAATGTGCTCCTCGGGAACTTCTCCATCACCGTGTCCAGCGTGATGGTGTTGATGATGGTGGTGATGGTGGTGATGGTGGCGGCGAGATGTATGGTGTGCAGCGTTGTCTGTTGCTTTTGCGGCCTTGGCTTCTGTCACTGTGTCTGACTTTGCTTTTATCTCGGGATGCTTCTCTTTCATTTTGGTGTTTTTTGCACTGGGCGATTGGGCGCCATCGTCCGCCAGCACATCCGTTTGCGGCTCATTGAAAACAATCACCTGGTGAAAGGGGCATGCTGCGTCGGTACAGATATGATGGCCATGGACGTGCTCGGGCTCGGGTTCTGTCTCTGTCTCTGGCTCAGATTCGATCTCAGTGCCCGGTCTGCGCTTTTCTTGCCGCGACCCGTACTGGCAGCGGGATTCGTACCGTCCAGCCACAGAAAACCACCACGACCACTTGAGCTGTCGCATGAGACGCCACTGCATGTGAATCATCTCTAGCAGAGTATCAATGGCATCCTCGTTGAGTCCGAAGATGCCCGACTCTGCAATCTTGGCAATGCCGACATGCCCGACACCATACAGTAAAATGCTAGTTGCTGTCGTTAGCATCAGTAGTGCTCCAAATACAAACGGCGCCAGCGCATCAACGATACAGTCGGAGCTCTTCCTCATAACCAAATTGGCGATCTCTGCTGTCTTTATCAAAGTTCCCGTTACTGGTGAGACAAAGGCCATGCTAGAAGGGAGAGGCACGGTTGGCAGCCATCCTGGCAAAGAAAACGGCAAAGATGTTGGCAGTGACAGTGGAAGCGCTGCCGGTAGGACGCTTAGCTTGGAGAAGATAAAGCTGGCTGACTTGAAAACAAAGTTGGAGCCAGCTTCGTCTTCAGTATTTTCCAGTCCGGGCTGACTTATTGCTGGCTGGGGTCTGTCTTCGTCAACAGAAGCCCAATCCCTCACATCAATCAGTTCACCGTCCATTGGGGCTGGCTGCGTCTCCTTCTTGACGGCAGACCTCTTGCATAGACGAGAGTTATGGATGGCTTGCTTGATGAGGAGATACAGCATGTACACCACAAGCGGAACTGTAAGCAGGCTGGCCATTGCAATGTAAGTCCGCGTGGAGAGAACCCAACCTTTGGGTGGCTCTGGGATGCTGCCGATAGGTAGCAAAGCTCGGTCTAGGCCGGTGTCACTGCTAGGAGCGGTTGCGTTCAGCGGACAGACGACACCTTTGATGCCGTTGATGCGGTCCAGATCAAACAGCCCGAGAAGAAGAGCAACGCCGGCCAACGCCGACTGTTTGAGGCGTAGCACATCACTCTTGCCAAGAAGCCTCATGCTCTCAGTCGAAAGCGCCGAAAGCCCAGGCCCATCTTTGGCATTGCCTATACCGAGCTCGATGACCAAAGGCACGAGGCCTACCGCATTGGCGTATCGCTCCATGAGGGACGAGAACACAGGGCATGGCGACTGGTTGTCCATCCAGATGTAGATCAGCCAAAAGTACTAGTGAAAGTAGCCAATGGCAATGTGGATGAGAGGCGTGATGATCATCCAGGCGTAGCGGAAGATGCAGATGATGTAGCTGAGGTCGGCAGACGGGGAAGACATGATAGGAATGTAGTTTTCTTAGGATTTATAGGACGAGGGTTCCGGGTTCTAAGTGTGTTTAGGAAGCAGTGTGAGGGTAGGAGGAGCCGTCGAGAGGTCTTGGGAGATTATGATAATACCGATATGTCGAGATGTAAATAGTTCAAGGGAAAGCATGCGTCGAGATGAGTCAAATAGGGGCACTACATGTGTCAACACTAAATATGGAAGGAAGCCGTTTGCTTGTTATCCAAGGAAAGTGCAATGGACTCAAATCTTCTGTTTCCATCACTCCGAGCACAGTTGGCCAATGATTATTCAGCAGCACACAGTCAACACAGTTGTGTTTCAAGTTTTACATTTAAAGGTCGGCTTTGATTGCTTGTATAGTCTATAGAGAGAAGTATAGGGCGTGGGAATAGTAAGAAACGTGATGTATGATACGAGTCGTGAGGGGGAGAGAAGATGAGTAAAGAAGAGTAGTGTTACAGCAAGTGTAGAGACAACAAAGCACAAACCATGAAGAGATGACGAGTGAACAGAGCAACAGAGCGCAGAAACAAGCAAAACCGGGCACTGCCGGCAAGATCCAACAGAAGAGAAAGAACCAGAAGAACAGAGGAACAGAGGAACGGATGCAGATAACAAGATATTAGAACGGAGAAGCATTAACCCAAGGCACACAGTTGTCCATCTACACCTAGACAACCTCGCCAATGATCTTGGCAGCCTCCTTGTATGTCTCCATCAACCGCTCGCACTTCTCGCGCTCCTTCTTGACACCGTCGTCCTCGTACAGCAGCTCCTCAAACAGCATCTCCTTGTACAGCTCACTCACCAGCCGGTTCTGCACAACGTCCTTGCAGTGGTTGACCAGCAGGTGCATAATGGCCTTGGGAACCTGGTCCGTGATCGACTCGCGCACAATGTTAAAGTACGACGAGATCAGCGCACGGATCAGCTCCGTCTCCATGGCCTCGCGGTCCGTCAGGGCAGGCTCGCCCGTGCCGTTGGCGCCAAACATGTCCATGCTGCCGCCAGCACCGATGCCACCCAGGCTGCCGGCAACACCGCCGCGGATGGGGATTGCTGAGCTGGGGTAGTCGTCCACCGACTGGATAGGCGACCGCAGCGGCCGGTCCTCTTGCCGCCGCATGCTCTGGCTAAAGGTGGGCTCCGATGCCTGGCTGACGTGGCGACCAATGTTGGCGTGCGGCGACGTGCCCGGCAGCGGGCTGCCAGCACCTGAACCAATAGCGGAGCCATCCTTGCTGAAAAAGTAGTTGAGGAACGAGTCCTTGGCGTTGTTGACAGACGACGGGTTGAAGCGCGTTGGTGACAGGCTGCGGCCAGAAGTACCGTTCAGCGCACCGGCAATACCACTCTCGCGGGCCATGGACGAGCTGCGCGCGTTCTTGGCGCTCTTGCGCAGCGCACCGGCGGCAGCAGAAATAGTAGATCCTGGCCGGTCGCCGGCAACGCTGGTGGTATCGTCATCCACTTCCTCGCCGCCCTCGCCGTTGGCAGCACCCAGCTCCTTCTGCCGTCTCTTCTCGCGGCGCTCGCGCTCTTCCTGGATGAGACGCTTGCGCTCCCGCTCCTGCTTCTCGTTAACAACGTGGCTCATGGCGGCCGCGGCACCAAGGAAGTTGGGGTGGTTAGTGTTGATGTAGGCGCGCTGGATCGAGATAAGCGACTCGACGTAATTTGAGGCGGGGCCCAGGCGCTCACGCAGCAGGTCAGACACAACTTCGATCAGTTTGGCCTGCAGACGCGGAAAGCGGCTGAGTTCCGTAGAGCCGCAGGTATGGCAGATCTTGATCAGCTCCTCGTACACGAGCTCGACACAACGCTGGCTGGGAATCTCAAGCAGCTTGATCTGAGGCTTGACAAGCAGGTCAAATGCCATCTCAGGGACGAACAGGCTAGGGCGAGGACCGGTAGAGTTGCGAATGGCGGTGCGGATATCGAGAGCGGACAGGTTCGAGGTAGGGTCGATGGACTCGAGCGAGCTGCCAAAGACGGAGTTGAAAATGTAGTAAATGCGCGCACCGCCGCACAGTTCCTTGGTAGAAATCTCGGTCGAGGTACCGTCGATTGACGAG
This sequence comes from Ophiostoma novo-ulmi subsp. americana, assembly GCA_029298975.1. NCBI lineage: Eukaryota > Fungi > Ascomycota > Sordariomycetes > Ophiostomatales > Ophiostomataceae > Ophiostoma > Ophiostoma novo-ulmi. The sequence goes on along the minus strand of JANSMA010000003.1, from coordinate 1,323,984 downwards.
ATGAACGACGTCGCAAACCGGGTCATGAGCTGCAGGATCAGTGAGCCGCGGTGCTCCTTGCCGCTAAAGTGCATGTCGCCGTAGCTGGCCAGCTCCTGCTGGGTCTGGCCCATCAGGGTGTTGAGGCGGGCCTTGATGTCGGGTAGCCGGTCGCGGATGTGAGCCATAAGGGTGGTGTTGAGTGTTCTGGCCAGGTAGGGGGTACCGCAGCGTGTCGAGATGTTACGGTAGGCTGGGTGGTGCTTGAAAAAGTCCGTCTCAGACTTGAGGGCCTCGTCCATGGGCTTGTTGCCCTGGATGTCCTGCTGCGAGCGGTTGACGACACCGATCCAGCCCAGCTTAAGCGGGTAGACGCGGCCAGACAGGATGTCGAGAGCGTTGGTGCCGTGGTCCATCAGATCGACCTTGGACAGCACACCAATAGTACGGCGGCCAAGGGGGTCGACATGGCGCGCAAGCTTAAGGGCCTCGGAGTTGACAATATCGACGTTGGCAGGCGACACGGCGAGGATGATACTGTTGGGCTTTGCAATGTACTCGGAGATGAGGTTCCGCGTCTGCTTCTCAATGTCGGTGGGCTGGTCACCAATGGGGACCTTGGTCAGGCCGGGCAGATCGACCAGTGTCAGGTTGAGCACGTGCGGCGAGTAGATCTTAAGGTTGATGGGCTGGCGCGTGATGCCCTTGTTGTTACCGGCCACACGGGCAGTCTCATTCTCGATTTCGCGCTTGACATCCTGGAAGTCGTTGAAGCGACGGTTGGGCAGGTGGTGGAACTCGGCCCATTCGTTGCGGCGAGCGGCGCTGGGGTCGAGGTACGGGTTGGAGACGGGAGCAGAGCCATCGTCTTCGTCGGGCACGTTGATAAGCTGGAGGATAAGTGGCCGTCTGGTGACAATGCCACTACCACGGGGAAGGAAATCACGGCCGACAATGTTTTCGAGAACGGAGGACTTGCCGGCGGATTGGGAACCGACGACGACCTAGAGACGGTGAGTTCGGGTCCAGAGCTCGGGTTGGGACAAGGGTAAACCCAATGCGAACTTACAATTTGAGGAAGATCTAATGAATCGTTGCCAATAGTGTTGAAGACGAGGTCTTGTAGCTTGTTGACCGTAGTCAGCAGCTCGTCGCCGAGGGCTGCCATTGTGACGAGGGGTGGGAGGTGGGAGGCGGGAGGCTGGAGACGAGGGGAAGAGGAGGGTAATGCCGTGGTGTTGAGGATGACGAAGGAGTGGTCAACGCGTCTGTCGTATCGCCAGCGACGGAGGTCGATTGTTGGATGAGAAAGTCAAGGGTCGAAACTCAAAAAATGGAAGAGAGGGAGGGTTGTGTGCAAGATGCCGAGCACGAGACAAATTGCTTGTGACGCGAGCGGCCTAGCTGTAATGGTGTTGTAAGATACCGCAGAGGTAAAAACCGGTGAGGATAAGTTTGCAAGTCCGTGGATCCTCGGGATTCGCAGGGAATAAAAGGGCGGCGTGCAAGGCAGCAAGAAGAAGACTACGAAAGACGTCGTGACAGTCGAGCAGAGGATGAGGGTGGCAGTCCAGAATGACCACGTCAATGACGAGAATGCAGAATTTAACACACAAGGGAGACCAAAGAGCCGAGTGTTTTTTTTACAAGCTATGCAAGCAAGCAGGGGGGGGCGTGTGTCAGAAGGCAGCAGAAGCCAGAGCAGCGAGAGGGCTCCAGAAGGGGACTAGCCTATTGTAGCAAGCAGCGGAGAGCAGCGGAGGGAGAATGACGATGTGGAGACGAAGGCGAAAACAAGCTGAGCTGGGAGATCAGATCCTGGGCGATTGGGCGATTGGGCGATTGGGCGATTGGTATCGGCTATCTTATCTGTCTTTTACTTCACCACAGATGAGACATATGTCGTAGTTGATATTTGGTGGCTTTTTGCTTTGATAATTGATGTCGGCCTGTCTTTTCGTGTATTCTTTTGTTCGACAGCAAACCTGGCCCATGGGTGGTGACGAAGCTGTTGGACAAGTCAGGGCGACAGAGCGAAGCCAAGTAAACACAACGTTTGTGTTGGCGTTGTCGAGCGGAGCCAGGTGTTGTTTGACGCTGTTTGGTGGTGTTTTAGGGCTGCAGTGGAGATGGCCCCTTTTTCGTGGTTTCGTGGCTTTTTTGGTGGCTTCGTTTTTGAAGCAGACGAGGCAATTGGAGAAAATGAGGCAAAAGTGGAATGTCGAGATATCAGCGACAGAGTGGCAGGACAGTAAAGTGAATACGCAGGAGGGACAGTAAGCAAGATAAGGCAGCAATGCCGTTATGCAAGATGCGCTGTTCCACAGTCGATGAAAGGGATATGCCGTTGCAGGGATGCGTGTTTTGGGGAGGATGATGAGATGAGGTTGAGATGAGAAAGGGTTTAGAGTCAAGGGCCGGCCGTAAGGAGAAGGAAGAGACTGGATATGCAAGGCTGCCGATCTATTAATAAGCTATAGCACGTTTACGATAAAGTATGGTTCCCCAAAAGGCGAAATTAAGGTTTATGCGACGGAAGGCGCGATGGGCCATCATCATGGAAGCATCGACGGCAATGGCAGGATATACGAGCATGGCACAATAAGGTAATGAAGGAAAGAGCGATGGGCCAGCCAAGAAGCGATGACCCTGAAGGTCGTTGGCTATGGCGGCGAAAAAGGAAAGGAAGGACCGGCATTGACACAAGTACGAGACAAGGAACGGACAGTCCGAGGAAAGAGTGATGCTGCGTACTTTCCAAATTTTGCCATTAACACCACGTTGGACGGCGGCGAACAGATCTACAGCTATTGGCATTAGCGATGACTCCGGGCGATGTAAGATATTAGTACTCGGTAGACCACCGTAAAGCCCGTAGGGCCGTTTGCTAACAAAAGGCGGAGTGTTCTGATTGGTCCGTTTGCGTGGTTCGATCTAGGTCGACTGCAGCCACTTTTTCACCTTGCATCGGGGTCTATCAAGAGACGGTATCTCAGTCAACGACGCGGCAGCCAAACTTGACTATTGTATTTCGATCTTCAATCAGTATTTCTCATACCGACTGCCTACGCCACAGTCCAGCACCCAACAGTTCCTGACATCATTGACATTATCCACATCAGGCCAGCGGGACCCGAGGTTACGGGACATCACCGCAGAACACATAATGAGCAGCTTTGGAAGCCCCGGCGGCGGCACCATCTCACAGAAGCCGAAACCGTAAGTCAGGATAGACCAGGCACCAAGGAAAAACAAAGGCAAAACAAACACTGACTGTGTACAGGCCACAACGCGGCAGCTTCCCACTCGACCACGATGGTAAGTCAACTACAGACGAGGCGCTTGAAACATTTCAAGCATTCAAACTAACCATATTCAGGCGAGTGCAAGCAGGTCATGCTGAACTATCTCGAGTGTATCAAGAAAGTCAAGGGTGTCAACGAGGATCCATGCCGTCTTCTCGCCAAGTCATATCTGTCATGTCGAATGGACAGGTACGTTGTCTCTGCTATTGTCTCTGCTATTGTCTCTGCTATTGTCTCTGCTATTGTCTCTGTTATATTGCATTGGTTCACTATATCATTCTCAATCCCAATATGCTAACATTGCAGGAATTTGATGGCCAAGGACGACTTTAAGAATCTAGGGTTCCAAGACAAGGATGAGAGCGAGAAAAACACCCCCGGCGAGCTACGATGGTAGATTGCTTATGTAATATAATGATGATATGACAACTCTACTCTGTAACCCGGCCGCCCGCAGGCACGAGGCCTGTCCGTTTATTAAGTTGTAGATAGTAGGCGTGGTATCGTAACTTAGGCCTAATTAGCGGCGGAGGTGGCGATCGCGGTATATCGGTTGGCAGCGAACTCTAGCGGACCAGGCCCCGGAACAGTGGCAAAACCGAAGACTTCCAACTTTGAACCCGCATCCAGCGCCTTAACGTCCGGCGCTTGTCTTTCTCTCTGCTGCGGTTCTTCATCCTGCATCTCACAATGAAACGGACCATCCGTGCATTTCAATGTCGCCCTCACATATTGTTTCATCCGCAACAATCAGCCGCTTTTGTCTGTTCTAATAATTGCGGCCATCTGAACAAAGCATCTCAACCGAGAGTCAGGCAGCGGGGCATCACGACCCCTTCGACAAAGGAGAACTTCCATCGCGTGCCAGATGCGACCCCCATTGAAGAGGAGCTTCTTCCCGGGTACAAGGCGGAGGACTACTATCCCGTTACGACAAATCAGACCCTGATTTCGCGGTATCGCATCATTTGCAAACTCGGTCGTGGGGTTGGGTCGACGGTCTGGCTGGCCAAAGACGTAAAGTACGACAGCCCTGAGCCTCATTTCAATTCACACCATATCTTCAATCATTGTTTGCTGACGGAGTATCCAGAACCTCCCAATATCGAGCTATAAAGGTCTGCACTCGGACTAAGACTACAGGAGGCGCCGTTCCCGCACAAGCCAGCCAAGAGATCGCCGTGGCCGAGCACCTCAAGATAGCTCCCGTCCAAGAGCACCCGGGCAGACGTCGCATTCGCACAGCTCTAGACTCTTTCACCCTCAACGGTCCTCATGGGACTCACACATGTCTTGTCTATGCGCCTCAGGGAATGACTTTTACTGAACTCCGCGAGTACTTGCCGGAGAACAGGTTTACGAAACAAGTGCTGCAGACCAGCGTCCAACTTCTTCTGATAGCGATGGATTATCTCCACAAAAATAGTGTTGTTCATACCGGTTCGTTCATATAGTTCATATTCCTTGTAACGGTTCCAGCGGTATCAGTTGTCTCCTGCTGACCCCCGTAGATATTTCTCCGAATAATATTCTTGTTGGCGCAACGGATGACATGCCATTCTCTCAGCTAGAGAAGGACGAGCAGGCGCGCCCTGTCTCAAGAAAGGTTCTTCCCGGTAGAACAATTTACATGTCGCGCCCAGTGCCTCGGACTAGCGGGCAGCTCATGCTGTCTGATATGGGCTCGGCAAGATTTGGCCAAGAGACATTCAAGGGCGACATTATGCCCGACGTCTACAGAGCCCCAGAGGTTATTCTAGGCATGGAGTGGTCCTCCAAAGTTGACTTGTGGTCGGTTGGGGTTATGGTACGTTTATGTCCTTCACAAGCAGTGGCGATCTACTAACATCAGTATAGATTTGGGATCTTTTGGAAGGCAAGCGACTGTTTAATGCGAAGAAGGACGGCGTTCTTGACGATGAACAACACTTGGCGGAGATGGTGTCTCTGATGGGCAACCCACCGCCCGAGTTTGTGCGACGTAGTGAAATCTGCGCGCGCTTCTTTGATGATGCGGGTGAGCTTTACCCTATCGCAGCATAATTTGCATTCATCAACTAATACTGTATAATAGGCAACTGGAAAGGCTCCATTCCTATCCCAGGCCAGTCGTTTGAGGATCGCATCACCCAGGTTCAAGGGGAGGACAAAGAGCTGCTGCTTGGATTTGTGCGCAGTGTGCTTTGTTGGCTGCCTGAGCAGAGGCCGACAGCCGAGGAGATGGCATATGATGATTTTCTCATGCAAGCATACTTTGCTGCACAGTCTAAAGGTTGATATACGTAGTCTGCAGTCGTGGTGTACAGATGCCATAGAAACAGGGTCTGCCAATACCAACACATGCATTCTTTTTGTAAAATATACTGTTATTATGTGAAGTTTAAAAACTGTGCGGATAAATGGGTGTGGTTAAGGAGATGGTATATCGAGATTTGTTTGTTTAGATGGCGAGTGCTATTGTTTATGTTGTTATATTTGCGATGAATATTATGACTTTGATTTATGAGAGTAAATTGATGTAAATAGCGAAACAACATAATACTATAATAATATATTTACTTTCTTTTTATATCTTATAAGAACGAGAAAATTAAACGGAAGAAATTAAATAAATAAAATAGATAAATAAATAAATAAATGTGTATTAAACAGATATGTTCAAAAAGGCCAATTTTTATTATTATCATTAAGCAAAGACAAAATACAAGAAAACACTAACCCAGCTATGATTGTCTACTTTACAAAACAGCCAGTTAATAGCAAGGAGACGATTGTTTGAGATACGTCATGATATGATAAATCAGACGAAAGCTCTGCAAGGCTGTAATCGCCATGATACTAGATGAACCTATCTCTTTCCTCATTTCAATGTCGTGCATCGCGCCTTCCACACCATCAACAGGTCAGCCGCATTACATCATTCCGCCTTACCAATGTTAGTCTAACAATAAAGTCAACAGCGACTCAGAACTAGCACAATAACCAATAGCTAATAACCAATAAAATACGACTTTTCTCTACTCTTCTCCAGATTTTCTACATATCAATTATGCAACAAATATCAGTCCGCGGGGAATCCTGGGGATAGTTGGGGAAGAGCGGGGAGAGCCACATGGAAATGGGCAGCTCCTCCCTCCTCCGGTTCCTAGCCGGTCGTGCTTTCCCGAGACTTGAAATGCTTCATCAGGCACACCGAGGTGACGATGTCTTACTTAATCCAGTATGATATCTTGTAATTGCTTAAAGACCCTTGATTAATAACATCAATAAAATGATATTATTTTGGAGCTTTTCCACCACATCACCTTGTTGACTCTGTTCGATCTCCTACCCCTCTTTCCCGCCGGACATCACTCGTTATTTCCAGTCACACCAGGTGCCTCGGCTTCCGAAAAAATTATCAGGCGATTGGATTTATTCTATAGAGGTCTACCTCTCAAGCTCCAAGCCACCTGAGCCACTTCAGACTGTTGCTACTGTCGCGACTACACAATGCTTCTACAAGCTCGAAATCATCTGGTCCGAAGTCGGCAATCTATACAGCCGTGCTCTGTCTGCCGACAATGGCCTTCTTCGAGACAACTCAGCACATCTACCCCACGCCCGTCCTCACCGACCTCTTCGGCTTCCTACACGTCACCGCCACCCTACGAATCTACACTCAAGAACCTTTTGATCGGCCCCCATACACGGGTCATCTTCCAGGGGTTTACCGGCCGCCAAGCTTCCGCCAATGCACGCGAGTCGCTAAAATGGGGTACCAATATTGTCGGCGGCGTCACTCCGGGCCGCTCGGGTGAGCACTTGGGACTCCCATTGCTCCCCAGCGTGCGTGCTGCCATGGAGACGCTCAAGCCCGACGCGACAGGCATCTACGTACCCGCGGCTGTGGCACCGGCTGCCATCGAAGAGGCTATCGAGGCGGAGGTGCCGCTTGTCGTGGCGGTTGCCGAACATATCCCACTACACGCCATGCTACGTATCCACTCCATGCTCCGGACACAGTCGGTTACACGGCTCGTGGGTGCCAACTCCCCCGGTATCATCTCTGCCACTGGCCGCTGCCGGATCGGATTCCAGCCTCTGCCCTGCTTCAATCCCGGCGACGACGGACCGGGAGGCACGCCGACATCGTACCGGATAGGCATTGCTGCACGATCAGGCACACTCAGCTATGAGGCAGTGGCATCGACAAGCCGAGCGGGACTCAGCCAGACTTTGTGCATAGGCGTTGGCGGTGATATCGTGGCAGGAACGGATCTGCGCGAAGGACTGGCCTTGCTGGCCGACCACCACCCAGAGACCGACGCCATTGCCCTCATTGGTGAAATCGGTGGCGACAGTGAGATGGAGGCTGCTGCTTGGATTGCTGCGTACCATAAGCGGACACCAGAGAACGAGCGCAAGCCTATTGTGGCTCTTGTCGGCGGAACACATGCTGTGCCCGGGCGTATTATGGGCCACGCCGGCGCCTTTACATTACCAGGCGAGCCTACACCACAAGAAAAGATTGCAGCTCTCGAGCGTGTCGGCGCGACAGTCATTGACCACCCAGAAAAGTTTGGACAAGCATTAAAGGCACGCCTGGATGCAAAGTACGGCAATGCACCATCATCTTCCACGGGCAGCATATTTGACCAGCCCGGAGCTACCCAGCGTCGCGCTATGCACACTTCTACAGCCAGTAAGCGGCCAGTCGTCCAACATGCAAAGCCCTCCGAGACTACCCAGCAAAGACGCCATCTCAGCCTTGGACAGGAGCTGACCTTTGACCTGGTCCGCAAAGAGGGCGTCAATGCAGCACCCTACTCCGGCCTCGGCACTCAGCACTACCTTGCCATCAGCATAGATCGCTCGGCCAAGTCACCCTGTGTGCTGGCATCTCCCGGCCTGCAAGGATCTGCCTCTGAACCGATCTCTAGTCTTGCCGGCGAGCGGCTACGACGGTTCCCGTTTGACTACCGCAAAGGCGTAGACGGCCTTCTCGTAAGCCGTGTGGCCAGTCACTTGAAGCTTGACCAGTCAACGCCGGCTACCACAGAGAGCCTGCGCAAGCTTCTGCGAGCTCTGTACGCGACATTTCTGGACCAAGAGGCCTATCTCATTGAAACGTCTGTCGTCGCGCGTCTGTCCGACATCAAAGTCGTGCAAGCACGCATGAGCATCGATGATGTAGCGTTTGGCCAGCGGCGCGATGCCGGCGACCGTGATGCCATCCGAATTGCAGACACTATCGCGACGGTTGCGGCGAGTGTCGATTTGCTCGAGGTGCAGGCCAAGACGGGCGGCATCGTCTATGTCACCCTGGAGAATGACACTGACCAAGTTAAGGGAAGCAGTCCACCCACAGACGCCTGCATCGGCACACTTGTGAATGGCGCAGGCTTGGCCATGAACACCGTCGATGCGCTGTTCGGTCTGGGTGGCCAGCCTGCCAACTTTCTGGACACGGGCGGCAAGGCCACGAGCGAGACGGTCAAGCTGTGCTTCCAGATTTTGCTGCAGGACCCGCGCGTGCGCGTGATTTTTGTCAATGTGTTTGGCGGTCTCACTCTGGGCGACATGATAGCGCGCGGCGTGCTGCTGGCATTCAAGGAGGCCGAGGTGACCGTGCCCGTCGTCGTGCGCATCCGGGGCACAAACGAGGCCGAGGGCCAGGCCATCATTCAGGAGAGCGGGCTCAAGGGAGTCTATGCTTTTGATGGATTCCAAGAAGCAGCAGCCAAGGCCATTGAGCTGGCCAAAGAAGGCTAAAAATATATAGAGATATTGCAGAAATAATATCAAAATTATAAACTCAAACAGGTTGATACAGTATCATTTATAGTGTAAATAGCCAACAGTAAATATAGTTAATATAGTGGGAGCCGCACGTGACGCGTTAAGGTGGGCAGCTCAAGCTTTTTCTCTCTGCTTTTTGGATTACATAAATCCGCTAGCGCATCTTGAATTTCGACTTCATTTTTGCTTGAATTTTAGCTGCAACGGTCCCCGCGACGGCCTCACGATAGTCGGGTCTTTTTTTGCCAATCTTTTCTAGAGGCACTCTCCCGTGTCTTTTTTACCCATTTTGACCTCAACCTGGCCTCCTGTGCGCGAATTCGATCCTGCAGAGCCCCTCCTAGTCGACCACCTCCTCTTCCCCTCCCCAGATCACCACGAAAGCTACGCCAACGACAGCCACGGTGTGCTGCACAGAGAACCATGTTCCAAGCTCAATTATAGCTTCCACTCTTTCTTCTACCCCTTCTACCTCCTTTTACCTCCTCTCTCCGCACACCGCCAGCGAGCATCCTCTCAATGCGTCCCGTGGGCCTGGCGGCCGTGTCCAGAGCCCGGTGCGCCCGGGCTGTCCCGGCAAAGCTCGTGCTGACCTCGGCATCCTCGATCCTGGTCACCTCCTCCTATACCACAACCACGACAACTACTAACGCTGCCGCAGCAGTCTCGATATGCCGCTTCTCTCGACACTCCTACTCCACCCTCAACACAACATACTTCCCGCCATCACGACGGAACCCATCGGCGGCAAGGTCTTCTCCGGACGAGCCGTCTGAACTCTCACAACCACTGGATTCGGCGGCACCGCTACGCATCTCAAGGAGAGAGCGGACATTGGCGTATCTGCGGTCACGCCGCAGCAGTGCCCTAGTGCAAGACAGTGCACCTCGACGCCTACGACACCAGCCTCGACGCCTCCAGCAAACAAGCGCCTCCCGTCGATTCCATAGCTCACGACGCCAGAGGCAGGACGACACACCACGAAAGCCGCGCAGCAGCAGTGACGTCAAGGATGCCAACGCAGAGCTGCTCAACGCTCTCTGGGAGCAAGCCTCTATAGACGACCTCGGCGAGCAGGGCAGGCGTCAACCGTCCTCGGGCCCGGGGAACTCGAGAAACACCACCTCAAGCTCAAGGACCCAAATGCCAGTAGAGGATAACCTGGACGACCTGGAACCTCTGCCGATAAATAATGGCCGCTACAGCAAGGAAAAGGTCCGGGAATGGGTCGCCCTGCGCAAGCAGCGCCACATGTTGCGCAGGAAGCTGTTGGAGATCTCGCGCGAGAAGAATGCCAGCAATGCACCCATCCACGTCATTGGCAGCGACCCCCGCGCAACCTACATTGCCCACCACCTGTCGCGCAAGCCGGGCAGCAACCCCGTGTGCCTCATCCTGCCGACCAAGGGCACCCAGGAGCGCTGGGAGTCGGAGGGCAGCAGGGTCACCCTGGTGCGCGGCGGCAAGCTCGAGTACAGCAATGAGATCTATACCGAGTTTCTCAATATCTCTTCAGTGCTTATGGAGGGCATCCGGCAGACCGATGCCGTGGACCCCCGTGTCCACACACGCATCTACCACCTCGTGGTTACGCTACCGTGCCGCAACACTGTCCGGGCGCTTTCGCGGCTAGCTCACCGCATCGGTCCCTGGACAACCATCTGCCTTATCCAGAATGGAATGGGTACTGCCGAGCTGTTGAACCGCACCGTCTTTCGCGGCAAGAACCGCGCACCGGCCTATGTCATGGGCCACATGTCGCACGACCTCGGGTACGATGTCAACAAGTTCTTCACCGTGCGTGAGCTAAAGCCCGGCCTGCTGCGGCTGGCATCGTACATCCCGTACGGTACGCACTTTGACCACCAGAGCCCAGATAAGGAAGAAGTCGATCCGACACCACAATGGGGCGAGCACGAGCACCGACTGCAGAGGCGGATCTGGAAGCCGGACCAGAGTGAGATTTCCGGCGGCCCAGATAACTGGCGGCACCGGAGGACATACCGGCGATTAGGAACATCCAGGGTGTCTGAGACGACGCGACCACATCTTGTCAGTGCCGAGGGCAAGAAAGATGAGAATTCTGGCGGTAGTGCATCCGACGGACTGGATATCATTAACCCCGGCGAGAACGAGGAGGATCATGGCGAAGGCGCTCTTAGTGCGGATGGCACTGCTAGCTTGGAAGACAGGGAGTTCGCCCTCAACGTGAGCATGTCACAACGAAAAGCTATTGCCAAAAAGGCCGAAGCCGACGAAGCAAGTGGAACACAGACAGTCGAAGACAAACCACACCAGCCTGTGGTTGTCTATTCGCCAGGCCAGACACGCCGGCCGGCTAGACCGACAAAGCGGACGATGCGGGCCTACGAGCTGGGCCGGCGCCGCCGCTGGATGCTGTCACAGGACGTGCACTCTATCAACGCCCCCAAGATCCTAGCCCGCGGCCAACCGAGGTACATGATTATTTACATGCTGGCCACAACCCCAAAGCTGTTTGCCGGCCGCTACAGTCTCTACAGCGTCTACCGGCGCAAGCTGCCCGAGATGATCTACACGGCTGCCTTTGAGCCCGTCGCGACGGTCATGCAGCTGCCCATCTCGCGCGCAACATGGGCCCATCCGGTGGTGCGCACGCTGATCCTGGGTATCATCGAAGAGCTGATCTCTGCAGCCACGTGGATCCCAGAACTTTTCAAATCCTACAAGCTGCGGCACGATATCAAGTCGGGCATGCTGCGGCGGCGCGTTCTCAACGAGTTCTTTGCGCGCACGAGCAAGGACGCACACAACCTGCAAATGGGCTACGAAGGCCTCGACGGCGGCTACCAGAACCGGGCTCTGGGTTTCCGGCGCAGAGGCGGTGTCGAGCACCCGGTTGGCGGTCTCAGCGGTGCCGCCCACTGTGTCATGGAGCAGCTCGTGGCCACGGGCATGACGACAGACGTCCAGTACCTCAACGGCTACTTTGTGCGGCGCGGTCTGCAGAGCGGCATCTCCATGCCCCAGAACCAGATGATCATCCGCATGCTGGAGGCGCGCATGATGATCAATCGTGATCAGTCCAACAAATTCGTGCCCATTGTGGGCAACACGTACCTCAACAGCGGCGACTCGCCCGAGGGACGGCGGCCAGGCAAGCAGCAAAAGGAGGCGCCCAAGCCCCAGTGGAAGTCGGCCAAGGGCTGCTTTGACCAGGGCAAGAGCAAGAACAAGACACTGTCGGAACCGACAATCATCGACCCCGAGACGAGCGAGTACGGCGAGTTTGATCTGATCGATGGTCTCCCGGAGCCGCCTAGTCCCGTCTTTGACCAGAGCAAACCCACGCGCAAGACCCCCAAGCGCAAAAACAAGCCGCGCGCGACCAAGTGGGACAGCATGACCCCCCTGGCCGGCGACCAGACGCTGCGCCGGTACTACCAGGACAAGAACCAGGCCGAGGTCGACCCGGAAGATGTGCCCAGCGCTGGCACTGTCAACGTCGCCCAAGATAGCCTCTACAGCCAGGACCAGCTGAGAGAGCTGCGCAACCTCGGCTACGTGCGGCGCGACAACTATGTCCTGCAGCGCGACAGGCGGCTTGGCAAGGACGTGGCGTCGGAGATTACTCTACGGCTCCAAAACGCAGACGACGCGCAAGAGGAGATGCTCCAGAATTTGGACAAGCTGCTGGAGGACGAGGTGCACAATGTCCAGGAGAAGCCTGTCGGCAGGGCGCCTCCCAAAAAGACGAGGCCGAAGACGCTGGCAGACAAGCATGCAGGCCAAGATCCAGACGAGCCCTCGCTGTCGCTCTACGACGAGGACGCCAGCATTGCGAGCTACTACAACGACGAGGGCCCACCGGTCCCAGCCAGGCTGCGGGGCCACCCGGCAGACACTGAGCAGCCGCGCGATGGCGCCATGGCAGACATGGTCAACACGTTCAGGCTCGACAAGGAGGCCAGGCAAAAAGCCCGCCTGGCACGGATCAGCTCGCTTAAGAGCAACTTTCTTGCTAATCCGGACACCCTCAAGACGGCCAGCGACTCCAACACTAAGTTGTAGTCTGTCTATCTGTCTGTTTGTCTATCAGCGTCATTCAAATACATGTCTGGGTATGTAATGGGAATGTAATGGGTATCTAACGTCGGCACGGTTGGGGGTGTCTGGGATTGCATTTTAGAGGGAAAAGTCTGGGGCATAGAAACCCTTGTATGTACTTACGACTTGTTGTATATTGTATATTATCATGCCAGCGTTTCTCATATATATCATCTCATCATATCATATCATGTTTAATATTCTACATCTTGTTCATCTATAAACTCTCGTCATCCTCATCGTTGCTATGCTCATCATCGCCGTCGTGGCGAGGCTGCGTTTAGCCATGTCATAAGGATAAAGAAATGGCTATGATTGATTATTCAAGCTATTGTATATCTATACGTTTTTAATCAACTTGTAAAAAAATCTGTAAATATTCATTGGTACAACTACAACGTGCGGCGATGCAGCGTGATGATGCTGGGATGCTTATAAAGTTAAAAGTGGGGCCACAGAGCTGTCGTCAATTAGTAGCGTGCAGAACCACTATATAGCCTGACCACGCAAAATCTACCCCGCGTAAAACATCGTCATCAACGACCTCTACCAACACGCGACACGCGACACATTACGCAACCATGGATGACGAAGATCTGAAGAGAGTGTGTACATGCATCTGTTTCACAGCTACTTTCGACTGCGACTAACGATGTAGATTCGCGAAGAGCGCCTGCGCCAGCTCAAGCAGCAGGGCGCCGGCGGCGCCGGCGGATCGGCCGATGACAAGCGCCAGCAGCAGCAGCAGAGACAGCAGGAGGCCCGACAGGGCATGCTGGCCCAGATCCTGGAGCCCGACGCAGCCGACCGTCTTGCGCGCATCCGCATGGTCAAGGAGGAGCGCGCCGTGGCGGTCGAGGACCGTCTGCTGACGCTCGCACAGGCGGGCCAGCTGCGCGGCAAGGTGACCGAGGACCAGCTCAAGGACCTGCTGCAGAAGATCTCGGCGGCCGAGGATGCTGCGCGGGGAACCAGCAGCTCGGCAGGGCGAATTGTGGTCGAGCGCCGCGGCAAGGGCTGGTTTGACGACGAGGACGACGACCTTGATATCTAGGCGGCAGGCGTCAGGCGGCAGGCGTCAGAGAGTGAAGACGGATACTTTCAAGCTGGGAGCTGAAGGCTGAAAAGAGGCGTGAACGCTACTAGAGACTACTAGCGAGGCATCACGGAATGTATTGCTATGATACCTTGACAAACTTTTTATTTGATTGTACATCTATACCGATTTTATTTTGCATTATTATCTATTACTTGTGCAGTTTTGTGACATGTCCAACCCTGGCAGCTTCTGCATGCAGCTCATGCGTTCCGGATCAGCTCCAAAAGACCCTGTGCCTTGTCACTCAGCGACAGGCCGTAGCCAAACCGAACAAGACCCTTGACAAACGACCAGCCGCCCTGCTGGCTGCGCACCGGGTACTGCACCACAGGAGGCAGTCCAGTACGCACACCGATGCGGCCAAAGCGGTCCGCACACACACTCTTGGCATTGCACAGCGACTGCAGACCCTCGCGACCGGCAAAACGGCCGTAGCCAGATCCGCCGACGCCGCCAAACGGCAGCTGCACCGCATAGTACGTCGCAAAGTCGTTGACGGCCACCATGCCCGCCTTGACGCCGCGCACGACAGCGGCCACGTCGGCAGCGTTGTCGTCGCCAAACACCGATGCGCCCAGGCCAAAGGGTGCCGCATTGGCCACCTCAAGAACAGCCTCGGCCGTGCTGGCAGCCGCGGGCATGATGCACAGGATCGGACCGAAGCACTCCTCCTGGGCAATCGCCATGGCAGGAGTCACATCGACCAGCAGAGTAGGCGTAAAGTAGTGGCCGTGGGGGAAGAGGGGGTGCTCATACCGGCTACCGCCAGCCAGAAGACGTGCGCCCTGCTTCACAGCGTCAGCAACCAGGCGCTCGAGACGGCCAAAGTTGGCATCCGAGACCATGGCACCGACGTCGTACTTTTCCTCGCCATCTTCGCCGTCCTGGAAGCCAACACGCAGAGCCTGGACCTTGTCCTTGACCAAGTCCACAAGAGTCGAGTAGACGCCCGGAGTCGCAATGACACGCTCGATGCCGATACAGTTCTGACCGCTGGACTGAAACGTGCCGCGCAGCATAGTCGCCGCAATCGAGGAAAGACGCTTCTTGGCCGAGTCCAGCACGATGAACGGGTCCTTGCCACCGAGCTCGGCACACACGGGCGTCAGGGCCTCTGCGGCAGCCTTGGCGACGTGCTTGGCGACGGCCTGCGATCCAATAAACGTAATGTGCTCAATGTCGGGGTGCTGGGTCAGGTGCGACGCGACCTCAGGCCAGCACACGACCGCCTGCACCAGTGCCGGGTCGTGGCCGTGCACGACCAGTGCGCCGCGCATAAGGGCTGTAAAGTACTGGGCGCTCCATGCCGTCTGCTCCGACGCCTTGACTATGATGCCGTTGCCGGCAAAGATGGCCGAGACCATGGGCGCCAGGAGGTTGTGGAAGGGGTAGTTCCAGCTCACAAGGGCAGCCACAACACCGAGCGGCTCATACACAACCGAGTTGCGCTTGTGCGGCATCAGCAGCATGTTGGTAGGCCGTGACGACGGCGCGAGCGCCTCCTCGCCGTGCTTGAGCGTCCACTGGATGCGCTCGGCAACAACCAGGACCTCGCCGAGGGCGGCATCGAGCGGCAGCTTGCCCGAGTCCAGACAGGCGATGCGGCAAATGTCTTTCTGGTGGTCGAGCACATGCTGCAGCAGCGAGCGGAGAACGCGCTTGCGGTCCTTAAGCGTGGTCGAGGAAGCCCAGACGGCCTGTGCAGCTTTGGAGGCGGCAACGGCACGGTCAATGGCGGCGGGCGTGGAGGGGTTGACGAGGCCGAGGTACTGGCCGGTGGCGGGAGCATAGCACTGGATGGCGGAGGAGCCGGGCACCTTGATAGTTGGCGGGTCGAGGTAGCGCGTCTCTTCAGGCAGCTTGGGCAGGGGCACAGTGTAGCGCTTGGGCTTGTCGGCGGCACTAGCTTGGACGTACACAATGAGGGCGGCGACGGCGACGGCGACAATGCTCCACGACCAGGCGCGAACGAGGCCGACGATCTCGTCAAGCACCGGGTCGGCCTTAAGGAGCCATTCCGAGACTGTTTGCAGAACCATTTCGTTTTGTAGTCGACTCTGATAGTGTATGTGACAAAGAGCGGCAGAGCTCGAGCTCGCGTGAGGTTCAAAAAGAAGCTTGAAGCTTGGAGAGCTCTCTACCTAAGGTAGTAAATAGGGGCTTGAGGTATCCACATCTTACATGTGTTGGCCAATCATGTGTCTTATTTCGACCTGTAATTCAACATCGGACGACACTCGGCTCCGGTGGCATGGTCCGAAGCAGCAAGTCGTCAGAGCTGGTATGATTTGGTATCCGAAGAGACCGTTCCAATTAAATTCTCACCGGAATATCAGCGAAGCTATCTACAGTGCAACTATGGCAAAAAGACAAAAAGAATGCCCAGACGCGGGATCGAACCGCGGACCTCCTGCTTACTAGGCAGGCGCAGCTACCACTGTGCTACCCGGGCAGTTGCCGAATTGATGTAGGCGGCAGGTGACATAAGCGGATATCAACCGAGACTTGCACTGGACATTACAAAACTTGTGATAAAATCAGGCTCCTAGGATGAACAGGTCGGGAGAATAGCGACGAGAATGGCTATGAATAGCACATCGAGCATGGTAAACTGTTATATTTCGTTATTGTTTTGACGCCAGGGTAAATGAGAGTAGATATCTCGGTGTAGAAAAGGTATCACAATGGTGAGTAAATAAGAAGAAGAAAAGGCAAATCAAGCAAAAGGCAAACGTAAAGACGCAAAACGCAAAGAAACGAGCAAGCTTCATGCAATGAGAATATGAAAATAGAGACTACACATCTGCCAACACTACCGGAAACGCGAACGGCAGCGGCCCATAACCTCGCCCTGGCACACAAGCTCGGCGCTGAACTCGGAGCCGTCCAGCGTCAGGTAGATGTCAAAGTACACGCGGTAGAAGGTGCCTTGTGGTGTGTCCATGCGCTCAAAGTCCTTCTCCAGGTTTTTGCGGGACAAGTCCGACGTGAGTGTGACGACCTCCTTGATTCCTGTGGTTGTTAGCAGGTGCATGTGTTTGTTTGTTGTATATAGCAGAGTAACTTACTTGGGTCCTTGGTGTACTCGGGGCAGACGTCCTCGTCGCAGGCGTACAGAATGTCCTCGTACATTAGAGTGGCACCAGGGGCGACCTGTCGGAAGAACGAGACCTTGACAGGCTCGCCAATCTTGACCTTTTGGCCCTTTTGCACAAAGATCTGGCGCGTAAACTTGCAGCGGTCCTTGCCGTCGAGCGAGGGAACACGGTATGCCTCGGGGTGGTAGCCCTCTTTGAACGGCTGCAGGGTAGCCATAAGGTAGTGGCGACGGGCCACACGGTGGGTAATGATACGCTCTGTGATACCGGCGGTAACGGCACCCTTGACAATCGCAGCCACCGAGTCCATGGGACGCACAACCTTGGACTGGAACTGGGGCGGCACGTGCAGCTTGATCTGCTGGAACAGGAATTCGGATGCGCCGAAACCACCGACGACCAGAATGTTCTGCAGCGTACGGTTCTGGGCCTGGATGGCAATGATCTGGTTGCGCACGAGCTCCAGAATGCGGTTAACAACGGGCTCGAAGCACTGAAGAATCTCCTCGTTGGTGAACGTCATGTAACCCTCCTCAATACCAGCATCTGGGAACTCGGCCTCAATACCGACATCAACAGCCCACTTCTGACCGTTGTTGCGGAAATCGGCCTTGATGCGGTTCTCAAAGTCCATAATACACTTGGCGTACACACGGCCGGCCATCTTGGAGCCATCGGGCAGCTTCATCTTGCGGATCTTGGTACGCAGAATGTTGCTGAAATTCCGGTTGAGTGCAGTTGAACCGCACGAGTCGCCCGAACCAGCTGTGCACTCGGCCACAGTGAAAGGGTTCTCCTCCTCGACCTCGTAGGCGATCAAATCGACGGTACCACCTCCACAATCGACAATCAGCAGAGCATCGTGGACCTTGAGCTTCAGCAGGCCAGTCTTGGAGCAGAAGAGGGCAGCAGCCTCGGGCTCGGAGACAAGGGTCATACGGTTGTCGTTCTCATCACGGAGGAAACCGGCCTGGATGGCGGCAGCACGAGTCGCAGCCTTGCCCGCGTCGTTCCAGATAGCAGGCACGGTCAGGTAGTAGCGAATGTTGCGTTCCTCACGGTTGAACACCTCACCAAGCGTCTTCTGCAGAGCAGTGCGCATGGCTTGCCGCAGCTTGAAGAGGTAGTCGGCGGCAACATCAATCTCGGACTTTCCTGGTGGCAGAGGCGGCAGGTTGATGGGGTCAATGTATGTGTTGCCGGACAGCATAAGCTGCAGCTTGAACCACTCCACCTTTTGCACACCAGCCTTGGGGTAGCCGGTAGGCGCAAGGGCATCGGCAATATCGGGGCCCCAGCCAACGACTTTTTGGTACTGATCGTAGTAAAGTACGGTAGGGATCTAATTTTGTTAGTATTCAAGGTTTCCTGGACTTGCATCCAGATATAGCATGAGTAGGAAGCT
Organism: Ophiostoma novo-ulmi subsp. americana; assembly: GCA_029298975.1. Taxonomy (NCBI): domain Eukaryota; kingdom Fungi; phylum Ascomycota; class Sordariomycetes; order Ophiostomatales; family Ophiostomataceae; genus Ophiostoma; species Ophiostoma novo-ulmi. The sequence goes on along the minus strand of JANSMA010000003.1, from coordinate 1,305,231 downwards.
TACCTTTTGCTTGGTGTAGGAACCAGCGCCGGGCCATTCTGTGATAATGTCTTCCTTGGCCTCGTTGTTGGTAGCAAATGCAAACGCAACACCAGAGAAAGTCGTACCCTGTATTGTTAGCATATATAGAATATATACATAAATATAAATGCATCTCTGTCAACGGTAAAAAGACTTACAAAATCAATACCGACAATCAGCTGAGCCTTACTCCGGCTGCTGCCTTCGACTTCGGCGGCCGGGCGGCCAAATGCCTGTGCCTGAGGGGGCTGCTGCTGCTGCTGGATGTACTGAGGAGCACCACCACCGTACTGAGGCGGGCCGCCCATAGGGGGAGGGCCACCGGGGATCTGCATCTGTGGCGGGTAGCCGGCGAGGGGGGCACCCGTGTTAATAGGAGGGGGGCCACCAGAGATCTGCGAAGGCGGTGCACGGCCAGGCTGGCCTTGCTGGGGCGGGTAACCGGCATTGTAGCTAGGCGGGCGAGCCCCGCCGGGCACGTTCATGTTCATGGCGAGCGGCTGTTGCTGCTGCTGCTCTTGCTGCTGCTGGATGCCGAGAGGTGACGAGCCGAAGGGTTGGGGTTGGGTACCGGCAGGCGGCGGGGTGAAAGTGCCTCCAGGCTGTTGGCCGGCAGTAGAAGGGGGAGGGCTAGTAGAGGGCGGGATGGAAGGGTGGACAGCGGCTGGCGAGGTGGACTGATACCCGGTCGACTGCTGCTGGAGCTGTTGCGGCGGTTGTTCTTGTTGCTGCGAGAAGTCCTGCTGTTGCTGCTGTTGAGGCGGCGGTTGTGGTTGATACTGTTGCTGAAGCTGCGGCGTCTGGGAATGAGGAGGCTGGCCCTGCTGCTGCTGGTGATGTTGGTGTTGTTGTTGATGCGGCGGGGGAGTCTGGTCAGGAGTAGGAAACTGCTGAGGAATCTGGGGAGGGGCGGCAGAGACGGCACCGTATTGGTGTTGTGGGTGCTGCTGCTGCTGGACGTATTGAGGTTGAGCGTAAGGCGGCTGTTGTCCAGGAAGAGGCCCTTGAATGCTGGCAGTGGATTTGCGTTTGCCAAAACCAAAGACTTTCAGTCGAGAATTCATAAGGAAGGCTTTTTTAAAGGGAGAGGGGGAAGAAAGAAGGGGAGGGGAGAGAAGAAGAAGAAAAGGGAAAGGGGGTCCCGGAGAGAGGAAATAAATAAAAAAGGTCAATAAAAAGAAATAATACAAAGGGGAAGGGAAAATGGCAGGAGACAAGAGACGGACAGGTAGAGAATACGAGGATAGCGAGGTGGAGGGAGGAGCAATGGAGGAAAGAGGGGGGGCGTGTAGGGGGAAAGGCGCCTTGTGGGCAAGGCAAGTACGTAGCAATATTGCTCTTGAATTGCTTTTAGAATGTTTTCAGAGGGCAGGTACGACCGGCCAGTGCTGGGGGTATAGCAATGGAGCAAGGGACAGGCAAGAGAAAGAGCGAGACAGAGCTTGTAGAGGAAAGTAACAAAGAAGGTAGGAAGGTAGAGAAAAGGCGGGCCAAGAAGTAGTTTGAGGATAATAGAGAGGATATAGGAAACGGAAATGGCTGAAGAGACGAGACACAGGGCCAGAAACAGAAGGAGGGGGGAGGGGTGGGCTTTGAGCTTGGGCTTTGAGCTTGGGCTTGACGGGCTTGACGGGCTTGGAGGGGAAGGAGCGAGCGACAGAAACGAAGGCTTTACAAAAACAAAAAGGGAAGGGGCCAGCAACAAAGAGGATAAGAGGGAAAGAGCAAAGAAAGAGGCGTTTTTGGGGAGTATGTATGTGTAAGATACGGGGGCTGCAGTTTGGGCCAAGAGAAGGAGTCCTGCGTATTGACAAAGAAACGAGTGAGCAAGTGTCTCCTCACCTGTACAATTGAGTGAGCTCGTTCAGGTCCGGGACGGAAGACGGGGAAATGGGACGTGGGTGGGTTAGAGTCGTGGTCTAGGCAAAATGGCAACAGAGGAAAGGAAACGGTGAGAACGGCCAAGCCAATGCGAAAAACCAAAAGAGAAAGAGCGACAGAGCGACATAAAATAGTGGGGACCAGATTAGCAGTCGAAGCTGTCCGCTGTAATACGGTGTAGCAAAGGCTGGAGTTTTAGTTCTGGCGCCAGAAATTATTTGTAGAACTCTCTTGTTTGGCTTGGAGTCTTTGCCAAATTGCTTTAGCCTTTTGACCTCTTCTTACTTCCAGCTAGGTATCGAAACAATGAGAACTGGGCTGCAGAGCTAGGTACATAGATATGTCGTATGCTAAGGCAACAGGACTCAGGATCCGGGACTGGTTATGGAAGGCACGGCGTACAGCCGTCTCATCCCATGTCCAAGGCAAGAGCGACTAGAGAACTTTAGGGGTAGGACTACTTGACGATAGGCAGGAGTGAAGGAGCTAGCACTGTGCTCCCAAATTAGAAATCCGGGTAAGAAATACATGTATCTTAAGTAGGCATACTAACGGTGAGAATAGAGGTACCCCTGTTTCCGCCGTATTCCTGACCCCATAACAAGATATAAATCTTAGAAGAGATACTTCCGCCGTGACTTGGAGTGTCTTGGATTGATGGCAGACTGTGGAGGGGTCCAATTGTGCCTGTGAGATCTGACAGCGGGGTCTGCCGGGTGAAATGTGCGCTGTGAGTGGCACATATGTCAGGTCTCACGGATATAAGATAGGTAAGGCTGAGAACTAGACTGACAGGCCGGTGTCAGTGAGGCAGTAGATGTCTAGATAGTAAGATATCTTACGGTGGCTGGCCGTGTGCTTTACAAAAGGTAATACTGTGCTGGTGTGTCTATTTAAAAGGACAGCCTTTATGCAGCTGCAGCTAAACAGGAAACTGCGACCAAGAGACAAAGAATAAATAGACCAAATAGCAGGAGCTGTCCTGATCCGGCAGTCATTAATCTTCTACGGAGCAATACATAGGTAAGGTATCCTGCGGTTGTCAAGATGTTTCCTGAGAAGGCACGACCCAGCCCACAGCCCCAGGACGATGGCCTAGAACGAACGGCTCCAAACGGATCGTCATTGCAAGCTCTTGCTTTGGGGTATTTCGACTTTGTGGCTGCCTGGATCTGTGGCTCAGTAGAAGTTCTGCCTGCTTCGCCCCAGGCTCCGTTTTGCTGCTCTATACTCACGCTAAGGGCCCCTCAGCCGCTTTTTATGGGGCATTTGTCAATCTTACCTCCAAAGTGCGTATTTGCAGAGGATATTATTAGTATTGGCTAGTATTAGCGAGTATTGGCCAAATCGATGGCTAGTATTTACAGGACAATTACGGAAGAACGGTACCAACCACGTATTTATGGTGCTGGCGCTAGGACAGATACGCTGACCGTTTCAACGGTTCGTTGGCTCGCAGGGAAGGAAGTAGGACAATCCTCCTTTGGCCGTAGGACTTGAGTAGGACTTTATATCCAACGGCTGCGAAAACTGCAAACGGTGGGCCACCGTTTCGTCCGCCGTTCACCGTATTTTATATCGTATATCGCTGACCGGCGACTTCCTCAGTTTGCAGTTCACAAACAAAATCACCAGCAATATTGAAATATCTTCAGTTATCTACAATTCTCTTAATATCGCTCACATAGTGACAGCGTGTTTGATGATTCTAGTTTTGTATCTTTGTGCTCTTGATTGTCAGTGTGTTGGAGATGTTTGATCGCCCCGGCCTCGTAACTGTGTGCAAACTGCGTCGTCACTCATTCTGATCGTCGTCTCAGTGAGAGACTCACACCGTTTACAGCCCTCCACCCAAGATAAGATAAAATAAAATAAAAACAGATGGGGCAACTCAAACCTCGACGTAATTCAATTGAGGATTAATAATACCAATTTTGCTGCTTGCTGCTGCCACGTTCTTGGGTCCAATCTCGATCGATAGAATAAAAATCGATGAATTGAATTGCTGAATTAAGGAAACAATTGAAGGAAACAAAATATAAAAATACTGCTTCGCCACGCCGTCTGCCTTGTCAGGATCAATCCTAACACCCTACCCAACAACTAAATAGCCAATAGCACGGCTACTTGACTAGTTACTAGGTAGGCTCGCGGCTCAGCCTCAACGACATCTCGCAGCGCAACATCTCGCTGCTTGGACTAAATAAAGCCGGGATGCTTGCCAGCATTCGTCATTCCTTACTAATCAGCACTCTATTCGTGTCTGATGCTTGGGTGTTACAGCGATTTCTGTTTCTTTCCTTCTTGCTCCAACTTGTGCTGATGTTTTCTGGGCAAAAGACAAACCTCTTGCGGATACATTCTGTCGAATTCACGATTATCAAGATCCTCAAGACCCTTCGTATTGGTCTGAAAGGCATGAGAGACAATAAGCGGCTACTGGGGACTGCTGATCACCTCGTTTGAGGGCGGCGTTGCTTGTCTTGGGCATCCTTTGTCCGTTTGCGGCTGGATGTAAACCCTCCATCACTTATTGTCGTACTATAGTCCAATAAGTACAATGTACCATCAAGACACTGGGATATGCCTCCCCAAGAGAAAAGAGGTGCAGGACAATAAATATGCTTATATGCTTAATATTGATGTAATATTTGGCGACCAGATGGACTATCAGTCTTGCTGGTCATTCATTGGCGGCATCGTCAACCTCATCGGACCAGATTCCCTTGCATGAATGATTTGGGAAAGATAAAAAGAAAAAGGGTTTCAAAAGGCATTTTGTGTTTGCCATATTCTAAGAACACAGCAAAGTAGCAGAGTAATTTGTTTGACTTATCCAAGAGTAAGCACACATCTTGGCAGGTCACAGTCGTTATATACACAACCCTCGCCCTATTCGTTTGTTTTACGAGACAGACCAAAAGTAAGCATATGCAAGCACATGCTTGCCAGAGAAACAAAGAACGGCTATTCTTGTTTTTGTTAAGCAAGCCTGGGTCACCAGTCCAAACTTACTTTGTGGCAGGGTCTTCTGGTGCGTGCTCGAGAGATAGCCTTGCCTGGTAGCCTTGTCGTCAACCTTGCCTAGAGTGTTGTTGTATTTAAATTATCTTCAAAATTAATAGTCGACTACTTGAAATGGTATAGAAATGTTGCCACTGTATATAAGACATAGATAATACCGAATGTTGATGCCTTCGCTCCGTTTGATGTGATCAGCCAAATATGTAGAATCTGTGTGATGTACCCAAGGGACAAGCCCTCTTAACTTGAGTAGTAGCCAAGTATTATAGGAATAGCATAAGAGAGCCCAATTATACTATATAATGATGTTTTCGATGGTTTTTTTCCTTTAAAGCTATTGGTCATCGTATATTTCCCATGTCGGTGGTCGCAGTGTCACAACATCAGTCCATACCATCAAGGCAAGTATGCAGTGTGCTAAAGAACAGTAGCCCTCCAAACCTGTACTCACACGCTCTTTGAATCAACTATATGATCTTTAACTTATATACTATATCGTTCATAAAATATACCCAAGGTTTGTCGTTGAAGCAATACACATTCTGTCTCTACCTGAACTATCGGTGCTGGGCAGTGATTATTGCAAGCTTTATATATCTATTACAAGCACATATTTCTCTAGTAAGTCAGCCTGAATTGTATGTCCAGTTCTCATAATATGACACATTAGCTTTATCAATCAGTGATGGTGTGGTAACATAGTATTGGGCATGTTGAGCAGGTGATATGAAGCCGGTCGTCCAAGTGTAGCACAAGACACGCATACATGAATGTATCACCCAGTTCAGCCTTCACAATTTACTTTTGAGATTCCTTAAATCTGTTCTATTTACTTGTCTCTATCTAATCTCCAGCAGTTTCTCTATGTGAATATTTATGGCACGGGCAGCTGGCAGCAGTCGGGCAACGCCACATCTGCCAGAAACATGGTAAGCCAAAATACATTATCCTTGTGGTTGAACAGCTTTTTGTATTTTCCAACTCCTTCCATGCTCGGGGCTAAATTAAGGGCAGCCGGTTAGATTTGCGGGATTTGTACAGTAGATGCAGTTGTGTAGAGCTTCTGGGTTCATTATGTGTTTGACCAAGAGCTTATGATGGCAGTATAGCAACACGTATGGACGGCAGCGGTAATATACATCTACTGCTATAATCATAGCTATAGTCTATCTGTACCTCTGCGTATATGATTCATAATTTTGATGGACACGCTCTGCTATATATGATACTGTCCTATATGCCATGATGTGAGTAGCATCTATACCATGGCTTCTACATCGGTCTGGGATCTTGTTCTATATATCCCCGAAGAGTCTATAATTTCGTTCTTCCTGTATAATCTACAATTTTTGAGCCTCTCACGTCTTGCTGTCAGTAATTTCCATCTAATTCAATGTTTTGTGCTTCATCCTTCGTCAATAAATTTTAGCGCACTGAAATTATTTAATCATCTATACGTATGATATATTTATTATTTGTTTAAATTTGATTCAATCATATCAAGTATCAGTAGATAATAGAATAAAACATGCAATCCAAAAGATAGATTATCAAGTATAGTTATACAAATATAAATATAAATATATTATAATTAGCACAAGGCTACATATGATTCATGTACAAAAGTACGCATGACTTATCATCGACTTACAGCCTTGCTCGCTTCGGCTCTTCCCGTGCAGGCAAGAAACTAGATCGATTGCCACAACCGTTGGAAGTGTATAGCTGCTACTCGTACGACCAGATGGTGAATAGTTTTAAAAAAGATATCAACCCGCATTGCTACGTGCACCACTACTACGCGTGAACAATCTGTGGCTGCTCGGTGGGCTAGCTGTGGCATAGCCAGACGCCTATCTCGGCAAAAATCTAGATACCATCTACGTCATAACTGGTTCTGATATTACTCTCGAAGCGATCTTTATGGATATGATTAACTTGATACTAGGCTTGCCGCGGTAGGCGAGGTGTAGCTTATACCTTGCAAGGCATCTGCCATATTGCCATATGTCCCGCACTGATATCATGTTCTTGATGGGGGCATTATCTGTATGTATATTTTACTGCCTTGCTAATTTACTTGATGATATTAGTTTTTTATCATAATTTGTATTCTCGCGGCAGTGCCATAGCTGCTGCAGTCTTGTTTTCTTTGGTGCTGCCTGATCTGTCTGGAGTGTTTGCAACGTTATAGTCATGTCGGACATGTGCACGTCAACAGTGCCTTGCAGGTTCGCCCTACTTCTCGAAAAAGGATATAAGAATACATTCAGGCCCTCTTCTACAAAATACAATACTGCTTCATACACTGACTCTCCTGGTGACAGCAAGTAACAGTGCTGGTTTCAGCTTGAAGCTGTCTCGGCCGTTTCTGTTTGGCTCCCTTACCCCGGATTTCTTCACTTGTGCCCCGGTTGGTGTCACCAGTGAAATGCATCCCGACTCACGATAGTCCTATAGGAAGAAAAGACTGGCCTCTGGCCTTGTTCATACTCATATACCAAAATGAGGCGAAAATGTACATTTGTCGAGTTGTCCGCCCTGTTCATTGCGTCCCCGCGTTTTGCTGTTCTTGCCTGTTTCGATCCATAATAATTGTTTCATGGCCGTTGCTCCTTCCCACCGACGAGCTGCGTCTTTCTTAAATATTTTATAAATACTCTCATAAGTAATAAGCCGCTCTTTCCTATTGCTGTTGTCGTCTGATAATCTTGCTTCGTCGCTCTTTCCTTGCTAGATCAATCGATCAATCGTTGTCGATCACGGGGACACGCCCACCTTGGAGAAGACGTTTATCGCTTTCCACTCCTGCTTAATCGCTGCCCGCTGCCCCTCTCACCTGCGACTGTCCCTTATCGCTTGCGAGTATCGCACTTGCCAGTTTTCAGTTTTCAATCAACTACCTCCTTTCCTTTTTAATGTTTGCTTACCGCATCAATCACTTTGCTGTATCTGAGCTTCCAAGGCCATCTGCTCTTTTCCCTCTCTTGACCTTTTTGACTCTCTTGCTGCCGTCTCCTTACTGCCATTCTGTGACCTAACATTTCGCCTTCTCGCTTGTACCCAGTCTCCTCATCTCGTCATCTGTCTCCCCATCTTTCCATCTCTTCCCCAGACGGCTACCCCGTGGTGGTCCTTGCTCACGCCACGGCTTGACCGACCACTCTCACCTCGTGTCCCATTGACAAGTGCTCACTGCCCGTCGTCCATCACCTTTGTTTCTCTCGTCCAGGTTCTGACTGCCATATCGGTTTCGTTGGTTACGATTTTTGCCAGTCTCGATTCTCTTAGCCGTCTTGTTTTCGTGGATCCCGTCTCGTCTCGTCTCGTCCCAATTGTCTCAACATCTCGATATTCTCGGCCTCGCTCGTTCTCTCGTGCCTATTTGTATTCGATAGACGGCAAGCTTTCCCGGTCGTCCCCATAATTTACACGATTACCGCAGTCTGCAACGTCTTTCTCTGCTGCTTCCACTGCTTCTTCTTGTTCTGTTTCTGGATCTTCGACCCGACTGCCCTGGCTGCATTTTTTTTTTTTATTTTAGTTCTCGTGACGGTCTCTTGTTCGGCGGCTTTCATTCCACACAGTAACCATCCAATAGTCACCCAATAACGCAACAAATACTCTCTTGGGCTCGGTGGGCTCACTCTCTTCGGCCTCTTTCTCGCTCCTTTTTTCTCCCCCTACGGAGAGAAGGGCCTACTCTCCCCTCTGGGGACTCCAGTGACCCCACAACTCCATCCGTCGGCCGGATTCCAGCTTGATATTCTTGCTTTTCTTATATTTTCTTCTATTTTTTTCGTCATTATTCTGATTATTTCTATTCGTCTCATTTTGGTCTCCAATTTCTTCGATTTTCTTTCCAATTTCCGATAGTGTTTTGTCGCACGATATCCGGCAGTAGGTACTGAGTACCTAGTACCCGATACTCCACGAGATTGTTCACACCACAAAGCCTCTGTACCACCACGGCGTATCTTACATACTTGCACAACGTGAGATAGCGCGGCGTGGCTGCCGTTTTACACAACATTACACCGAAGTACACCGAAGTGAGTCTCTTCCGCTTGCAATGCTTGTATTGCCAATCGCAGTCCCTTCTTCTCTGTTTATGTTTTCTTGCTTTGTTTTTAGTGTCTTTGATTTGGTTTATCGACCCTGCTATGCACCCTAATATGTCCCTCATCATCTCTCATCTCATCTGATTTCCACTTGCTGGTGGGCCCTGCTAGAGATGATGACACAAGTTTACAAAGATCCAAGGCACATCCAATAAAATTCGGGTACAAGGCCAACGACTAACACCAAGCTAGAAGGTTCACCCGTCACCTCCGGACTGTCGCATCGCGTGCCTGGTGCTCGTGTTGTTTAGGCGTCAAGGTGGTTAATCAGTGATTGAAAATTCAAGGCATCATCGTGAGGTATCACTTGTCTCAACGGCCTGCCATCTGCGCTGATTAGCAACGTCCTACCACCGGGCCGATGACCTCATCGGTGCGATTCACCGAGTAAAAGGGTCTTTGGTCTGCATGGTCAGAGAATCAGAGATACAGGTCCAAGATAAAAATTGCTTGGGACACATGAGCTCATACAATCCCAGTTACCCACCCATTATCCCCTCCATACCCACTCGCCCTATACCCGCACCCACTCACAAGCTGTCGCACACAACAGGACCCGGCGGCGCATCGTGGCGTGTCGCTGGCTATTATGCCGACTACGAACACAGCCAGGAGGACCATGTCGATGGCCATGTTGATGGTCATGACGATATGGGTATGCACCTCATGAATCACGATGGTGTCGACTGCAGCGATAACAGTAGCCACCATCCACCCACCCTGCAGGACGCGCACTTTGGACAATCACATTCTCGTTTAATTTCAAATTCACAGTTGCAGCAGACGCAGGATCCTATGCTACACGGGCCGCACATGCAAATGATACAGGCACCAAAAGTGCATGAGACAAGTACCCATGACGCTCGAGAAAACAGCAGGCATGGCACAGGACGTCACCTTCCATACCAGCAGCAGCAGCATCAGCACCACCAGCACCAAAGCATCAGCACTACCAATATCACCCAAGGCGTCCCAGACAAATCGCGCACGCTGCTCACGCCCGCACTCGTACCCGCACCCACCCCTCCTTCACCAATCAGGCCCAAGTCGGCCCGCCTCCAACCCGCCCCGGCCTGTCTGCCCTTTTCTCTGCTCCAGATTATGTCTGTTGTTTGCATTGTTACTGTCTTTGTAAGTGTTTGCAGCGTCTTTCTTTTGGTTCGTTTTGGTACACTTGTGTCGTCTCATCTGCTTCCTAAACAGGTAGTGTCTGTTCGGTCGCTCTTGCCTCCCCAGTGGCCTTACCCATCTCGTTCCTTCCCCCAACGGTCTATTCTCTCGTGTCCAGTCTCCAGTCTCCAGCCTCTAGTCTCCGGAGTTTCTCCTTTGGTGGAGTGCGCTTTGTACTTCTCGCGTGGGGCGCTGTGGTGACCCCGCAATATGCTTCATGTCTTGCTTTGGCCTGCATTTATCTATTTATTTTGCGTTTGATTTTATTCTCTTATTCGATTGCGCTGCTTCTCTGCTTCACTGCTATTCCTTTTTTATTCCTTTTTATTTCTTTTTTTACTTCTTTTTTATTTCTACACTTTGCCACTATCCCCAAGATACCACACCCGCATTCTACCACTATTACACATTGCCCTCACACTATTACTCCAGCCTTTTCTCACACAGCTTTGCGTCGCCTGCTCGACTTATAATCAACCTCCCCCCTTCCTAATTGCGTAGTTGCTCCCCTCTTCTCCTCCTTTGCTCCTTCCCCTTCTTTTACTTTTTTCTCCCGTTCTTTCCTCATCTCAATTTCTCATCTCATCTCAATATCCCCTCATCCTCACCAATTCGTTCCTTCCTATTTCGTATAACACACCTTCTTACACTTTGTTCTACAATACCTCTCGCAATTTTCATTATTCTTCCTCATCGACGTCACCAACCCTGCTAACACGTCGACCGGAAATCTCTGCACGCCATATAGATACTACAGTTTCTACTCCGCGATACAGCAATCTCATTCTACTATAATTCTTCTTTTCGAGAACCAGCTTTCTCTCCGCCAGTCAAAGACATTGCTCCCGTCTGCGAACAGCGGCCCTTTCCCACGTCGCCTTTCACATCCATTCCTCTCACAATGGCGCTCCAAACAAAGACAAAGAGCGTCGTCGCCGAGCTCGAGTACTCTGACGAGAATGTCAACATCGGTGTCAAGGAGTTTCTGCGTCAGCTGAGTAAGTTTTTCTCTGTTCTCATAATGATGTCATGATACGTTGAATCGTCCAATCTAACTAACATCCCCAGACGAGGGCCTCGAGACCTCGGGCACTAGCATGAGCCAGATCCCAACATACGTCACAGCAGTCCCCAATGGCACAGAAAAGGTATGAGTCGTAAATTATCACTCCAGATTCCGTTCCACGGCATTAACAGTCCAGGGTCTGTACCTTGCAGTCGATCTCGGCGGCACAAACCTGCGCGTGTGCTCTGTGCGTCTCAATGGCGACAACACATTCAACCTTACCTACAGCAAGGCACCCGTGCCCAAGTCTCTGATGGTAGCAGATACCTCCAAGGAGCTGTTTGCGTTCATCGCACAACAGATCAAAGCTTTCATCAAGGAGCACCACTACGACCAGTACGAGTCACACATCCGCCGTCGTGAGACTATGAGTACCCCCGAGGGCTACCGCGACGAGCATATTTTCCGTCTCGGCTTCACATTCAGTTTCCCCGTTCAGCAGGTTGGTATTAACAAGGGCTACCTGATCCGGTGGACAAAGGGCTTCGACATTGCCGACGCTGTGGGCAAGGATGTCTGCGCTCTGCTCCAGGATGAGATTGATGCTCTCCACCTGCCCGTCAAGGTGGCCGCGCTTGTCAACGACACCGTCGGCACGCTGATGGCCCGCTCGTACACCAGCCCCGGTAAGACCGGTGCTCTGCTGGGTGGTATCTTTGGTACCGGCACCAACGGTGCGTACATTGAGAAGCTCGACAAGATCAAGAAGACTCTCGAGGGCGACTACGACAAGACCACTGGCGAGATGGTCGTCAACACCGAGTGGGGTAGCTTCGACAACCAGCTCAATGTGCTGCCCAACACCTCGTACGACATCCAGCTCGACAAGGAGAGTGTCAACCCCGGCATCCAGATGTTCGAGAAGCGCGTCTCGGGTATGTTCCTGGGCGAGATTCTGCGCTTGATTCTTGTGGATATTCTGCAGGACAAGACCATTCCCCTGTTCCATGATGACAACTCCAACTCCAACGACTGGAAGTCAACGACCACAATTGGCACCAACTCGGGCATCCTTAAGAAGTGGGGTCTCGACAGCGCTATCATGTCCGTCGCTGCGCTCGACAACACCCCTGACCTAGGCACTCTGCGCCAGGAACTAGAGCAGCTTGACGTCTACTCTCCCTCTCTCGAGGACGCACAGGCTTTCAAGGCCATCGCCGACGCCGTCGGTCGCCGTGCAGCTCGCCTGTCCGCCGTTGCTATCGGTGCCATTGTGCTGCAGTCGGGCAAGCTGACTGACGCGGCCATTGACTCAGACGAGCCCATTGATATTGGTGTCGATGGCAGTCTGGTCGAGCACTACCCCAACTTCCGCACCATGATTTACGAGGCTCTCAAGGCTATTGATGGTATCGGCGAGAAGGGTGCCAGCCGGATCCGCATTGGCATTGCCAAGGACGGCTCTGGTGTTGGTGCCGCACTGATCGCCCTGGTTGCTGCGTCGATGGAGAAGAAGCAGCTGACGGCTGCCGAGTCGCTCAAGTTTGTACGCAACGAGGCCCTGATTAAGAGCCGGAAAAACCTGTCGGCCATCAACGAGCGTGTCGATGTCGAGCGCGACGACGACGAGGTGCTGTCGGACACCTCATCATGATGCGGTTAATGATCAATTAAAGCAAAGCGCAAAGCAAGAATAAAATGATTTGAATGTATTTGGAACAAGACCACGACCGGAGGAATGATTTCTTATTTTATTTTCGTGTTTATATTTCGTGTTTATACTCTTTCATGGCAGGTGTTTTTTCTTTTTTTCTGTGAACTTACACTTTACATTATATTTTCTATCTTAAAGCAGAGGCGACGTATGTATTTGTGATGACTTATGAAATGTATTTGTGATTATGATTACTTTGAATATGGCTACAAATTTGGTGCAGTATGTATGACCCTTGGTTTCTATACAACTTGTAACGCCCCTTTATAACTCCTAAATGGACCCAACCCTTTTCCTATGCATTCCTATGTCCTATTGCACCCTGCCTTGTCTTGTGATACTAATCTTGAATTTATTGAAACATCGCCGCCGGGTAAGCCCGCTCACGCTTCTTGCGCGTGGTGCCAGACGTCTTCACACTACCGCCCATCGGAGGCGGCGGTGGTATATCGCCGTCCCCAGATGCATCGACCAGGTTGACACGCGACACGTTGCGCGAGGACGCGACAGAGCCCGAGGCCGATGGTGCAGTAGACACAGGACCCGAGGCTGTGGCGGAGGGAGCGCCCGATGACGTGACCATATCGGCCGGTAAATCATTCCACTCGTTCTCGGGCCGCGAGTTTTGATATGACAGTGACGACACGAGCTTGGGCGGCGCGCCAGCAGTGGTGGCACTAGACTTGGGGGGACCGTCCTTGGGAGGACCGGCGACGGCCTGGGCCTGGGCCCGAGACTGAGACTGAGACTGAGCTTTGGCGACAGCACCCAGGACAGAGTGCCGCACAACGTCTCGGCGCACCACCCACGCAGTGTTGGGCTGCAGCTTAAAGTAGTAGTTGGCCAGCGGCTCCGGCGCGTCCCGGCGGAACCCATTGGCCTCGTACCACCGCAATGCGTCGTCGCTCTCGGTCCAGACGTGGCAGTAGAGCGACGTGACCGTCGCGCCAAACTTCTCGGAAACAGACGAGTTGAGGGCCTCAATGGTCTTGATGATGCTCTTGAGCGCCGCCGACATGAGCCCGCTGCCGCGGTACGGCGAGGTCAGCGCCAGCGACTGCACATAGACGGCCAGCTGTGTCGGCGATCCCGCAAACGGCGACTCTTCCAGGCGACCGACAATGCCGCCCACGACCTTGTCGTCCTCGTCGAGAATGACGCGGTTGAACAGGCTGGCATAGCGCGTGGGGTCGGCGACGTTGTGGTAAAAGTTGTCCTGGTAGCGCACGGGCAGCAGGACGGCATTGACGCTCACGAGGCCGGGGATGTGCTCTGTGCGCGGGTAGACAATGCGGCACCTTGACGGCGACAGTGAAGCAAAGACGAGGTCGTCGCCCTCGGCCGTGGCGCCGGCCTGGAACAGAATATCGCGGCCCTGCTCGCGCGTGATGGCGGGGAGAGTGGGCTGGGGCGCGGGCGTGCGGGGTGTCGCAGCGGCAGTCGAGGCAGTGCCGGGGGGCAAGGAGTAGACGCCCTTGCGCGGCGGTGGAGGGACGAAGCGCGCGGACGGCGGCGGCGGCGGTGGTGGTAGAGGGGCAGCTTGGTTTGTGGCTTGTGGGAGGGCTGTTTTCGGGGCCTGTGAGGATGCGCCACCAAAGAAGGACAGAATAGAGCGCTGGTTGGACATGGTGGCGGTAGGTGCTGTGATGCGTAGAACTCTGGGTGCAAGTCAGGTATGTCGAGGTCGTGATGCGATGCGGTGAAGCTCGGTGGTGTCAAGCTGTTGGCATGGTAGAGAAGAAGGCAGAGGAGCTAGAACAAGTGCACTGGGCGAGGCTACTCTTTTTCAATCGAGCCTGTAATCATAAACAAACCAAGCTACCGAGTACTTGAGTACTTTGAAGCTATCCAATGTCCAGAGGGGTACACAATTCGATTTAGATTAAGACCGGAGCTATCGAGTTCGTTAACGCGACGTGACGGTGTTGGGGGCTTGCGTGGTGTACGAAGATCCCCCTTTAGGCCACAGGCCTAGACCGTTTCCGCTCAGCTAGTATTATGTAATCATGTGTCTAGCAGCCAACCATAGCTAGCAGTTTGTTCTTTTATTGTTCTTTGAGCTTAGGTCTTGTATTTTGGATGGTGTTTTACTGCTTTTGTCTTCAATGGTAATTACTCAGTGGTACAAGATGAGACTCGATCTCTGGATTATCGGTTGTCTTACTTTCTGCGGCGGTCAATGGGCTTACTCAGTAATACTGCTGCACATATTGCTTTGAGGAAATCAGGTAAGACAGCTACACTCAAACTACGAGTATTAGTACGCACATACTTGTCTGGGAAGCTGCATGGCTGCCGGAATCGATACTGGTGGCAGTTACTGAGCACATGCCGAGTTTTGCAACCTGCTGCAACAGCTCTACATCTTGTCTTGTATATCAAGTCCTGGCATGATTCTACAAGCAAACTATAACAGACAATGTCGTTTTGACACTCTTCGGATGCACGTGATGTTTACTTGGGACTACCTACTGGCTTCCGTACAGTTCTTGATTTTGCCCTGTTTCAGTTCGTCGACGACGCACCGACGCAGGGGCTTCTATTTGCCGCTACTGCGGTCTCTGCTCTTACACCGTCTGAGTCTGACCGTCTGACCGTATCCTATCATATGTGTAAGTATGATAGCCTATGCTCAAACCTAGCACGCGACTATCTAATCCCAAGCTGGCTCCAGGGTATCATCTCTCTGGGTCTCATCATCTGGGTCTATCCGAGGATCCTGCCCAACATCAATATTGAATTTTTGGTTTGCTCCATCTTGAAAGGCCTACCTCGCTAAGAAGCCCGAAAGGAAAATTCTACAGCGAACGTGCTCAGCGAATCAAAACATTACAGATACTGATCGTAGCAGAAAAAACTCGGCCCAGGTTGGACGCTAACAAGGGACAACCGGCCGGCACTGTAGTTAAATTTGGCAAGTAGCTCCACTACCGTCGGGTCACTCCGATATGGCATCATCTTGCCTGTCTGCAGCCGCGCCTGAGCCGCAGCAAATATGTGCTGCATCACGAGCTTATTTCATGTTTTGGTACGAACACCTGTCGTGTAAAGAGCTGATTAGTCATGATGAATTACACGCCATGATAATAATAAAAATAAAAATAAAAACTGCAGAATATACAGACACATCTGGAAGTCACGGCCACGCTCCTTCCTAATATTATCTGCAAGCGTGGCAGCCCGTCGCGCCATATTTCCCGTCTTCCGCACGCCGCGCCTTCCCCTAACCCTCCTAGCTGCGTTGTAGCGGCCTTCTCGGTAGGCGTGTAAAAACGAGTTACTGAGTAAAGAGATGTAAAAATGGGCGGGCATCAGTTGACAGTCGAGAAAATCAATTTTCAGCATTATTTAAATACACAAATTAAACAGTCAATCACACCCCGAAACTAGTCCGTGTGTGCTGTCGAAAGTAGAAGGCACGTCCGGGCAACCTCTGACACGCTTTCAAGATATCTTACAGGGAAAGCGCGACTGAACTGTTGCTAAACTGGGTTCTGTTCCCTACACGTACCTAGCCTCTCTGCCTAGCCAGCTTCATCCTATCGTGAACCATCTTGGTCTCGCTTTTTGATCTCATTTTCAGCTTCACTTTCTCTCGTCTTGTCACCTTCTTTTCCCTGGCAACCCCTTTCCTCTTGCTCCATTGTGCCGGTCGTATCATATGGTCCATGGTCCCTGGTCCCAGTGCCCACACTGTTCCTGAGACCCGCTGTTTTCGTTTTCTAAAGGCGCATCATCCCAGTTTTCAGCGGCCGTTCCACTGAGCCACTAGCCGTTTGGCGGACTTTGCTGCTTTCTTCTAAGCTTTAGGCCATCAGCCCCTGTCGTCTCATTCTCACCCTTACAGCCTGGCCGCGTTTTGAGATCTTTTAGGGAATGATTCGTTCAATTCGACTGACTCTTTTGGCGGCTCTTTGGGACTCTTGAAGCACTGCATTTCTTGTTTCCGCGCCGCCTATCCACCACCCAGAAGTAACCATCACCTACCAGTCACGTCCCCATCACAATTTCAATTGATCTCGTCAGCCCTGGCGGCTTCTCCGCCAGCTCAGCACCAGCGCCTGCCAGCCAGTCAGTTCCTGATTTTTCCTAACCCAAACACCCTCCCTTCCCCGTATCGTGTCTCTCCTTGACGCATCTGACGACACTGACGGGATCTCCCCCTGGGGCACGCATATGCTGGATAGCTTTCATCTTTCAGATCTCTTTTTAGCTTCCCCGGATGTATTCTGCATTGTGCATTCTGCATTCTTGTCTCATCCCCTTTCCATCTTTCAGGGTCAACTTTTCGATCTTGGCTTACCAGATTCCCAGATCACCAGCCAGCTCCAGCGGTCCCATCCAGCGGTCCCATCCAGCGGCTTACTCAGTAGTAGGACCTTGCCACCGCAACACCCCAACACTTCACTAAAACGCCCTTTTTCATTTCTCCTTTTGCATCGAAACACGATCGGCGGCGTTTGTCACCACATTGGCTCCTTCAACAAATCCAAATAGCCTTGCTCTCTTGGAGGTCGACTTTTCTTCAGACATCATTCTTTGCTCTCTACAACCTCTTGTCTCTGCTGTTGCTTTGCCCGTTGCTTCAGCGGTCTCGCCAGCTACAGACACTACCACCAGCCAGTCACCGACCGCATAGCACCCGTTTCATTGTCGCCTACATCCCATCTGTGCTTCACCCTTTGCTCGACCTCGTGCGACGACCCTTCTTTTCGAGCTGTTACTTTTCTCCCATAATACCGGCTTGTGTTTTTATTGCCTTCTTGTTTTAATTTAAACAAACACGCAAACACGGCATCGCTGCTTACTCTAACCCAAGCCGATTTCCCTGCCCGACGTCTCCCCCAACACTCTCCACCGTTCATGCATTACACACATCAGGCGCGCCGCCCTCGACCTTTGCCTTGCCGTGCTTCCTGCCACTTCCGTACTTTGTCCCGGTGACAATTTCTTGACGGCGGATAGCTTCAGCTTCTCATTTATACCTGTATTTTTATTGTCGAACAACATCAAAGAGGACAGGACGCCCACACGACTCACTACAAATTACACTTTACACCCGACGCCCGACCCTGACTCGACCAGGTCACAAAGTGGCTCGGCCCAATAATATCCTACTATCCTTACTACTTTCAGCAACCAAGCTTCCTGCATCACAGGCAGTTAGCTAGCTGTATCTAAACCGCTGCGAACAGACCTCGGTCACGTCTTTTGCTCACGACAACACCCATATCAGCCAAACTGACAGTCCAAATTTTTTTGCGACTTGGAGCATATACAGAAAAGGGGCATTCGACACAATGTCACAAAACGACACCGGCCGAGCTGGTGTCGTTCATGCCCCTAGTGATGGCAATGGCATGGACAAGCTGGTGCGTTGATTATCGGAGCTGCTACAGCTGCTGTAGCTGCTGCTATCTTGTCTACCCCGAGCACGAGCTTGTCAAGCTCTTACTGTCATTCCTCATCTACTCATTTACGCTTTTACATGTATTCTAACAATTCCAGGCATGTGCTATTCTTGACGACATGCTCTACAATGTCATTCACGACCTCATTATGAAAACACATCGGGACGAGAAGCAGTCCCGATCGGCAACAGCTGCCATTCGCGTCGAGACCTTGGCCAACGAAGCTGCACAAGACCTGGCCGGTGCTACGGGCGAGTCAAAACCAGAAGGCCACCACGAAACAGATGCCGCCGAGTACGAGAACGGCCAAGTTTCGCTCAAGGGCAACCCCCTCAAGACCACAACAGATATTCTCTGCCCGCGCTGCCACCTGCCGCGGTTATTATACCCAATCGACGGCATCGGAGCCCGGAAACCGGACCCCAGTATCACATACTGCAAGAAGCACCCATACATCAACAAGCCGGGCTGCGACATCTACGGTCAGATGTGGGTTGCACCAGGTCCTGGCCGCGGCAAGAAGAAGAAGGACTTTGACAAGAAGATATCTGCCGCAATTTCTGCTGCCACGACGGGTATCGACTCGGGCGGCTCCACCACTGAGCAGCGGCCACCAAATGTGTTGTCATTCCCATCTGCGACATGCAGCAAGTGCAAGCGGTGTATTTTGGTGTCGCGCCTCAACAACCACATGGGCTCATGTATTGGAAATAGTGGACGCAATGCCAGTCGAGCCGCAGCCGCCAAAATCAGCAACGGTGGTAACGGTGTGCCGTCGGACAACACACCACCCGCCAGTCAAAAGGGCACGCCACTACCTAGCTCACAAGGCAGTCCTCGGAAGCGTGATGCCGACGATTTTGACGAGGATGCCGGCTACGAGGATGCCGACATGAACGGCAGCAATGGCAACGGCAGCAAGCCAATTAAGAAGAAGCTGAAGTCGTCTACGCCTGGCTCAGGTAGCGGCAATACACCGTCTTCGAGTCAGGGTCTGTCGATGTCGTTATCTAAAAAGTTGACGCTCAAGATGAAGAATGCATCAGGTGGCAGCAGCGGAGACCCATCGCCGGCACCACCAAAAAAGAAGTCCATATCAAAACCTCTGGGTGGCCGCAAGTTTAGCAACAACTACGATGACGATGACGATGAGGACGGTGACGACGACGACAATGAAGACGACAATGACAACAGTAGAGACTATATTGATGACGGCGGTGACGATGATTACGACGACAGTCAAAACAGAAACCGCGGCAGCAGCTACAACGGTAGCAACAGCGGCAGCCGTCGCGGCAGCAGCATGAAGCTGGACCACGACGACGACGATGATGACGACGATGGCGATATCCGTAGCAGTATCAACTACAAGGCGTCGTCCAATTCGTCAAGTGCCAACGGCAACTCGCTCAAGATGAAGAAAAAGAAGCTGCTGTCGTCGGCCAACACGGCCATGTCTGCCGGCTCGTCGCCGCTGAAGAAGACGACCAAGGTGCCGATCCCTATTCCGGGTACTAATGGCCACCCGAAGAAGGTCAAGGTTATCAGCAAGACGCCGCTGTCACCGCCTGCTTCCAAGAATGGACGCGGCCGGGATATGGATGCCGGATCCGAGTCGTCAGGCACCATGTCGTCGCCACGTAACTAGATCTGTCTGTTGTATCCTTTATCGCCCATGTCCTCTCTTGTCATCATTTACTGTTTTGAATTTTTACTTTCTGTTCTGTTTGTCTTATAAAGTATACGAGGTCATTAATATTCTCGTCTTGGTCTTGGTCATTGCATTTGGCGGCTTTGTATTGATTTGTTTCGTACTTCTGTATTTCTCTTTTTTTGCCTAGATGTACTCTGGTCCAGTGTATTCCATAACTCTTTCATCTTTATATCTTTTCACTTTCACTGTACTATTCGCCTATCCATCATGTTGGGTAGTCTTTCCTCGGCCCTGCATCTAGTTGGAAACTACAATGGAGTTCTTGTTTAGTCCAAATTTTCAGTGTCAATCATACTGCCTTCTCTTATGCAGTCAACACGGCGGTCCTCTTGTTTGTTGTACAAATTCTAGTCTTGTATTTCTTGCCATTTTGGGTTTGCCTAGTCCTCTTTATGTCGTTGTATTTCGTATGGCTACACATCAACGAACGGCCAAAGATCAGGTCGATTCGATTGCTGGTTTTTGTTTAGTTGCTACATGGTTTTCTCTTCATCTTCTCTATCGGTATGACATACAGAACTGTATTTTGCGGGCTTGACAGAAATGCAGCTCAATAACCTTACACTTCATATTTTCGTGATTTTGTGACCATTCATTGTGCTATGTCGAAACCAATGTATCTTTTTATGATATATATAAACAAATTACTCTTCCTCTGCCTCGACCACACGCGCCCGCACCAGCGTCACGTCCTGTCTTGGCCGGTCTCCGGCTGCCGCGTCCACAGCCACCAGCCCCATGCGCCGCAGCACTCCCAGCCCAGAATGCACGCGTCCAAAGATGGTGTGCTTGCCGTCCAGCCACGGCGTCGGCGCCAGTGTCAAGAAGAACTGGCTGCCGTTGGTGTTGGGGCCCGAGTTGGCCATGGACAGCACGCCGGCGCCCGTGTGCTTGAGCGACGTTGAGATCTCGTCTTCAAACTTTTCGCCATAGATGGACTCGCCGCCGCGACCGGTGCCGGTCGGGTCACCGCCCTGGACCATAAAGTCGGCGATGATGCGGTGGAATATGGTGCCATCATAGTAGCCGCGGCTGGCCAGGGTGGCAAAGTTCTTGCATGTGCGCGGCGCGTGGTTGGTGTAGAGCTCCACGGTGATTGTGCCCTGTAGAGTTAGTTATCGATGGGTACATGCATGAGAACATTTCCACATACCATGCTCGTCTCGAGCGCTACTTGTGTGGTCATTATGAATGTGGGATGAAGCGCTGCCGTAACTTGAGCAAGAGGTATCACAGGCTCCGATGTGGTAAATCGTGAGCGATGAGTTGATGAGTGGTGATCGTGATTATGTAAGCACAATGGATATATTAGAGACGGTCTTTCTTAGTCCCTCTGATCAGAAGTTGTAGGACTTGATACAAGAGTGAAGAATTTCAAATCTGACTGCAGGATTAAATGTTCGATGTGGCAAACGCAAGAATGTGGTGCCTCAGTGATGATAATTCAAGTGATCTCGAGGTCAAACTACCCAATCATATTCTTGTACGCATCTGTACGACCCACAATAAAGCTTCGATCTTAGTCATCCTAGCTCCAGCTATTAAACACATCACCATCATCTACTAGCATAAATGATTCGCCAAGCTCTCTGAATGAGACCTTGTAACATACTTTTACCTCTTTTAAAACAATAGCATATTTGCATCATATTTAAGATATAAGCACCTCATCGGCAGAGGTATGAGTGCCAGGCTGTTCGCATAACAACACCCTTGTATCTCAGTACCACGTCATCATCACCATTCCCTTCTCATCCATCATTTTCATTATCAGAGACGATACTTTTGTCGCCCATCCAGCTAGGCTATCATGGCTTCCAACGAGACTGTGGTGGTGCTTTCCGGCGCCGCTACCAATGC
The DNA here is from genome assembly GCA_029298975.1 of Ophiostoma novo-ulmi subsp. americana. NCBI lineage: Eukaryota > Fungi > Ascomycota > Sordariomycetes > Ophiostomatales > Ophiostomataceae > Ophiostoma > Ophiostoma novo-ulmi. Next base: position 1,283,309 of record JANSMA010000003.1, on the reverse strand, counting down.
GTCAGCCTCGGTCGCCCACATCTTGAACCCAGCCAACGTCGTCAAATACCTGATCGACAACCCCAACATGTGCATTGCCGCAATGAAGATTTACGGCATGGCACTGCTTGTCATTTACGCCGGCGCACACGCCGCCCTTGACCGCCCGCCATCAGCTGCACCAGAGGAGTCCAAGGCGGACAGCAAGGACAAGAAGAAGAAGAACAAGACAGTAGGGCAAGAGCTGCGCCTTACGGATGCTCTCTTATTCCCCTTGTTTGGCACCGTGGGTCTAGGCGGCATGTATCTTTTGCTCAAGTACCTCAAAGACCCCACGATTCTCAGCAAGATCTTGCGCTTCAACGTGGTCCTCTTGTCCGTCGTGTCGGGCGGTGCCATGTTCAGCGGTACTCTTGGCCTGGGGACGTCCATTATTTTCCCCAGCGTCTGGACGTCGCGCGACGGCAGCCGCATCTACCGCATCGATGCCGCTAAGCGGCAGCAGTCATGGGCTGCCATCGGCACTGCAGAAGATGAGCCCGTGTGGATCGAGGACACTGAGCGCAGCACGCCGTTCCCCGATGCAGTGGCCCGCTTCGTGCCCGCACAGCTCGTGCCGACGGCGTGGGCGCTGCGCAGTCTGCTGCGCAAGAAGTGGACGATCAAGTTTCTGGTCTGGCTCGGTGCCGAAGAGGACGAGGCAAGCTGGTCCCTGTTTGACTTTGCGGGCGCCGGCTTCGCCATCGCTGTGGGTATCATGTACCTGTTCTTCAGCAACCTGTCGCGGCCCGGTGTGCTCAACAACCTCTTGGGCATCGGCACCACCTTTGTTGCGCTGCCGCAGATCTCGGGCACGTCGTTTATCATTTCCACGGCCATCCTGGTGGCCATGTTTGTCTACGACCTGGTTATGGTGTTTTACACGCCGCTCATGGTCACCGTTGCCACTTCTGTGCAAGCCCCGCTCATGGTGATGGCGTCTTCAAACGTCGAGGGCTCGCGCAGCCGGACAGCCGGCCTGGGTTTGGGCGACCTTACTGTGCCGGGCATCTTTATCTGCCTGTGTCTGCGGTATGACCTGTACCGCTTCTACTTCAGCAAGATCACAAATGTCAAGACAATGCTAGAGTCGGAGACGCGCGAGGTGGTCAACGGCGAGCACGTCACCAGCGTGTCGTCTGTCGAGTCGTCGCGCGAGGTCAAGGCCAGCTATGTCGATCCCAGCGGCCACTGGGGCGACTGGCTGTGGACCGGTGCTCTGCGCAAGAGCTCTACTGCCACCACGGAAAAGCTGGCGCCTGGCGTTGCCGCCTCTTCATTCCCCAAGACGTTTTTCAACACGGCCATGGTGTCGTACCTGGCCGGTCTCGTGCTAGCCAATGCCGCTGTGGAGTACACCAAAAAGGGCCAGCCGGCACTGTTCTATATTGTGCCCGTGATGCTGCTGGCGACGTGGGGCCAGGCCTGGTACATTGGTAATCTGAAGCAGATGTGGAATTACACAGAAGACGGCAGCCTGGACACCAAGGAGGTGGTTGTCGATGTGGCTACGGAGGCTACTATTGAGGAGGATGGGAAGGAAAAGCAGGAGGCGATCGCGGACAAGGCTGCTGATGAAGGCGTATCTACCGGTCTCTCTCCTAGAGAGCTGAGAGCCCAGAAGCGCGCCATGGCCAAGGCGACATAGATTTTGTTTCTCTTGTCATTTATTTAGGGTCATGTTCCTTCACGGATAGCATTGGAGTTAAGGTTTTTATTATGTTGGGATTTTTGTTATTCATGCTATAGTTTCTTCGTTTTTTTCTATAATTGGGTTTAACAAAAGAGATAGTGCTGCAACCAAGTGAATGTGAGCAATGAATGGAGCAATATGGGGACACAGGTGAGGCCTGTATCAAGTTGGCAACGTCGTCGTTCTTTGTCTCGCCGTCGACTAGAGCAGGGCTGCTAGGAGGCGCATAGTAGGAAATCAAACTGTTTTCGCAGTACCAGAGAGAGTCCACTAATCAAAGGGCCTTCTATCTCTGGTGTAGCTCTCATCTTGTGCTGTTAAATGCCGTGATGTTGGCAATGTTCGTGATGCTTGAGAAAGAATGGATGCCAAGTCGAAACCGCTCCCGCTCAACACTTGAAAGCGGCCTTGCCAGGGTTGATGTCCCGGCCAGCCGGACCTTTCTAGCGGAGCACCGAAGCTGGTCTTCAGACTGCTTGAAGTGATATAGATAGACACAGACAAAAGTGAAGATGACGAAGATGAGATGGTGAGCGTGAGCTTATATGTGCTGGTAGTGCTTACATAATCCAGGTCAGGCAGACTTCCCGATTGGGATGCTCACCACGTACATCCACTCCACTTGCACCACGTATTTTGCAAGCATCGTTGTCTATTTGATCTGGGTTTCATGCCACGTCGATTGCACTTATAAAACTATTGAGAGTTTAAATCCGCAAGTTATCTTGTTGACCGCTTATCTACAGGTACTCCACCTCTAGGCAGCATTCAATACATCACGCCGATTATTCACAGTATCCATCTACACCAAGATGAATAACTTTCCGCCATCGACGCAGCCGGTGCTCGTCCAATGGCAGGTCGACACTCGGCCGCTGTGGCCCGAGGCAACCCAGACCAAGCAGCTGTCAACAGTAGCGAGCCGTGCGCTGGCGGCATTGCTGACAGATGACGAGCGCGCCGCGGTGCTCAAGTACTTTCACGTGCGGGATGCCAAGATGGCGCTGGTGTCGCAGCTGCTCAAGCATCTTGTTGTAGCGCGGTGCGGTATCAGCTGGCGGGAGACCGTTATCACGCGGGATTCGCACGGCAAGCCTGTCTACAAGTCCACCTCTGCAAAAACTGAAATTGTGTTCAATGTCAGCCACCAGGCGGGGCTGGTCGTGCTGGTGGCTGTCTACGGCGGCAAGCCCAGCTTGTTTGACGTGGGCATCGACGTGGTATCGCCGAGCGAGCGCCGCACGCGCGACCGGCAGATGATTGACGAGGAGGACAGCAAGGTGGGCGGCCGCGGGTGGGCGCACTACGTGGACATGCACGCGGATGTGCTGTCGCCGCGCGAGGTGCACTACCTGAAGACGCTGCAATTGAAGGGCGATGCAGGAAAAACGGGTGGAGAAGACGAAAAAGACGAAAAAGACAGACGTCTACGCCATTTCTACGCATTGTGGTGCCTACGCGAAGCCTATGTCAAGATGACGGGCGAGGCGCTGCTGGCAGAGTGGCTGGGCGACCTCGAGTTTCGCAATTTTGTGCCACCACAAGGACAATCCGGTATAGAGGTGGAGCATGATATCCGGTTCAAGGGGAAGCAGGTAGACGATGCCAATATGTGTCTGCGGAGTGTCGGCGCGGACTACATGGTGTGCACAGCCGTGCGGTCGCCTTCCGAGAAGAACCTAGGACTGGCCCTGCCGACGACGGACGCATTCGAGGCACTGCAGATGGACGACATTCTGGACTTTGTCGATAAGTCGAGTGCGGCATAGACGAGATTAACAGGGTTATGATTATGGATGGCGATTTATGACTTATGATTTGATATATTGAATATTTGATAAAGGAATACTGCAACTATATGGTATATGGACAGCAGATAATGACAGGAGATAATGGCAGCAGGTTGACAGCAGATCATGACAGCAGATGATATGCGAGACAGAGGAAATACACGGAATAAAGTTGAGGAAATGGAGAAAGCTGAAGCAGACCAAAAGGACTAAACGAAGAGGCATCTACACATACGACGGCTTGGCTTCGTCGCTGCTGCCGCTGGTCATCTCCACGGCTTGCTGGCCGCGGCCCTGCTCCGGGAAGATCTGCTCGCCGTTGCGCTGCAGACCGAAGCCGGGCTGGCCGATCGCCAGACAGAACACGGCCAGCGTGATCATGGCACTCTCGAGACCGTAGAAGACAGGCTCGTTGTGGAACAGCTCGCTGTCATAGCCGTCGCTGAGCTCGTCGATGCGGTAGATGCAGCGCACGAGAACAAAGATGATGGCGGCGCACAGGCCGACGAGGAAGATACGGAAGCGTGTGGGGCTGCTGTGGACCTTGGAGGCGTGGTCGGCCGGGCGGCTGCGGCTGACGCGGAAGTAGCGGACCAGGTAGTCAATGGACAGGCCGATGAAGATGAGCAGGGTGAACACCTGGAGCGCCAGACCAAAGAGGGACATGTTGACGCCGACGTCGTCGCTGCCGGTCGACGTGGAGCTGAGAGCACCGCCGGCGGCCTGGAAGACGAGCGAGACAACATCGCAGGGGATAAAGATCCAGTAAAGGAACTTGGGGTTGAAGCGCGCAATGGTGGGGTCCAAAAAGTTGATTGTGCGGGCGAGGTTGATGTAGATGGCGGCACAGAAGAAGACGGGCGCCGTTGTGATGCAGACTGGTTGTTAGATTAGGTAAAGATGGTACATTGTAGACGTCAACTTACTGATTTGCAAGAGGAATCCGTTAAAGGAAAAGGGATTGCCGTGCATGATGAGGCGGCCTACGTAGCCGAGGATCTCGTCGATGCATCCGAGGACCATGGGCACGGCAAAGCCGGCGAGGGTGTGGCGCCAGCGGATGCCCTCATACAAGTGGATGACGAGGGCGACGGCAAAGAGGGCGACAAAGACGGCGTTTGCGGGGATGGAGGGCTGGTAGGTGAGGATGCTCCATTCGACGGGGCACAGGGCAAGGGTGCAGTTGGCATCAGAGCCGTAGACGATGTAGTCACCGACGTCCATTGTGGCGGTGGAGGTGATGAGGTGGGAGTATATGTGTAGGTAGTGATGGTGCTGTTAGTGATGCTGAAGACGATGTCCAGAATATGAGACTGTTCCGAGTGGTGATGATCTGTTGATCTGGTTGATGTCCTTGATATCTTTTGATATTACCAGACGAAGAAGGGGTATATATATATATCAAGAGTCGAGATGCAGTCAATGGCCGATGAAGTATAAGAGACAAGTAGAATAATATCAGACAAGACCAATGATAGAAATACCAGAGATACCAGAAATACCAAATAAATGCCAGATAAATGCCAGAGAAGCGAGAGAAAAGCGAGAATAAAGAGAGAATATAATAAATAGAAACAAGACTGACTAAGAAAGACAAGAATAAACACGAATAAACACCGACGTGAGATGTGAGATGTGAGACGGCCTGGTCTTGTTGATCGTCGTCACGCCAAGGGGCTGTGAATAGGATGGCCAGATGCTAGGAGGTGTAGAAGTAAGACGACGGGAGAACAAGGTGTGCGAGGCAAAGGTTAGACGCTGCCAGCGAGGTTCAGCTGGGGTAGAGGTGGTAGAGGAGACAACGAGAAGAGATGACGAGAAAAAACAAGCATGGATACGGAACCGAGCAATACGCAGCTGGTCTCTGGAAGCAAAATCAAACTCCGGGACCGTTTAGAATAGCTATTCATAAATGCTTAAATATTTGACTAAATCAAAAAATAACTAAATACGCGAAAGAATCCACTGTTATTTTCTTTTTCCTAGTCTCTCGTCAAAGTATATGCAAGTATTTTTGTAGAAGTATTCTGGTGGCTTGCATCCCGGAACTCGGAAGACCAACGTCACTCCGGGTAGTCAAAAGTAACAGCCAGACCAACGTAAAGAGAATAAGAATGAAAATAAAATAAATACAGAAACCAAACAAGAGACTGGTCTGAATTTAGACGAATGCTTACAAAGATATTCAATACTGACAACTCGGCCTTGGTATCTTACAACACGGGCCAACGCTCGCCCGGCAGGTCAGGCTTACAGCAGTCATCTTGATGCCGACTGGTGCATTTACAGTCAGACAGTCAGACATCAGACAATAGACATCAGACATCAAACAACAGACAGTAGTGACAAGAAACTCAGACACTCGGACACTCGGACACTCGCAAGTCTAGGCACACTCCTTCAAGCATAGACTTGGGACAGCTGCACGTTCCGCCCTGATTCCGCATTGTAGAATATGGTGGAGACATTACTAGTTGTCTCTGTCTCTAGGTTAATTAAGCTTTTCTTCTGGTTTTGATTTTATTATGAGTTGTTTGATTTCTTTTCGTTTGTTTATCATCATGATCCCTTTGCACAGTTGCTGTCATCTAGACGAGGCATGATAGTTACTAGCAATGCCATCCAGAGACGATATAAACGCGAATCAAAATAATCAAAATCAAAAGGGTTTACTTTCATAATTCACAATTCTTAGTCAATATTCAAATATACAACCAGCGTGGTACTTGCGCTCTAATCTCGGCTGCATCTCGCGCCAACGCCGTCTTACTTCTACTGCTCACAAGTACTTTTCTCCTACCTTTTACCACCCCTTACCCTTTATCTCTATTTTACGCGAGATCCCCAGACTGATACTACCCGCGGTGACATCCCCAGCAAGGCTTCTACATTGTCTTTGACCTCACAGGGCTGACTGAGAGTGCTTGTGTGGAGGATGTCGTATGTAGCATGGTGTGTCAGAATAATCAGTGACAAGAATCTGGTTGCCTGATCTATTTTAACTTTTAGCAGCAAGACTAAATCCAACTAGAGGATCATCAATTTCGATTGAGATCAGGAGAATGATCAATGCAGAGTAATGAGAAGTTGAATTATAAGATAGAGAAGAAGAAGAGAAGAAGAAGAAGCAAAATAACTAAAAAATAAACACAGAAAAAGAATGGCCAGGACAAGGCATCTAGGCAGCCACAAGTTGGCCCCCAGATCTGGGATCACTGCCTGTCAGTCTGCCGCGGCATTTATTGTTTTCTTTTCTTTTTTTCTACCGTTCTGTTATTGCACTTTGGTCTTCTTCATTCGTCTTCTTATTTTGCCTGTTGAAACACCTTCAACGCCAGGGCTTTCAGGGCAGCAAGCTCATACATATATAACAATATTGCCTTGACTGTGTGGCATCTCTAATCAAGAAGTCTGTTCGGCTACGTTCAAACATCAACAGTAGTGACAGTAATAGACCAATCATTACTAGACAAAATAAAGAAATGCCGGCAGACGGAGCAATCCTACTTGATCCTGGTTCCAAAACCTCCGTATCCGAGAGGCTCCGCGGCAAATTTAAAATGTAAAGCAAAGCAAAAGCAATCAAGTACTGTATATCTGAAACGTCTGAATTTCCCATGCTTAGATTTCTGTTAGTGTTTGATTTTGTTGTGAAAATAAAATAAAATCAAAGGTATATTTGATCAAGTTTTCTCTCTTTTTAAAAAATGAAAAATAAAATAAAATACCTTTTCTATTTTAAAAAATAAGTAAATAATAATAATGAAATGCAATACAAGGCCCAGAAGCAGCTATATCAGATTCAGTTCCAAGCTGCTTCACTGTCGAAACGTTGCATGATTCACCGTCTTCCATCAACATCGTATTGCTTATGTTCGAGGCGCAACACGGAAGAAATCTTATCTAAGCGCGACCCACTTTACTGCTTATCTAGACGAATCTTCTCATACAAAGTAGTCCTTCAAGCAGCACACAGCTCGGCTCCAACTCGCTATTACGAGCGTTGTCTGATATATGCTCTGATGCTCGTATTCCAGGCTGTCGGGACTGTGTGTTACATCCAAAGCAAAGATACAAATAAATACCCGAATAGCACGCGAAACACCCACGAGCTCCGTTTGTACTGAACCCAACGTCTCTCTTGGCATCGTCAGACACAACGACAATGACTATCGCCAAGGGTCTGTCTTTTTTATCTGCTTCTTCTTTTCCTATTTACTTCTTTTGACATTCTTCTTTATTCGCCATGCCAAGCCATCATTCCCATTGTGTCATCCAAACCACGCCGATATCCGATCCAACACAGATGTCTACCCAGTAAATGCACAATCAAGAAGAAAAGGCTGACTGCTGCTGGCTTGGCTCGTGCCTTTGTCTCTTGATCTGAATCCTGCCACATACATTACCTTCCGAAAAGAGTTGCATCTGGCGAGAAATGAGAAATGCATGAGGCTTCAATACGCGAGGCTGTTGCCGACGCAGACACGGCGTAAGTATGGATCGCGGTAAGATAACTACAGTCACGTGCTGATAAGAATATATATGAAACTATATCTACCCGCGCTCTCGACTATCGGCGGCATCAGGCGCGTCATGGGGGGCCAGCGAACATGTTCCTTCACGTACTTTGTAATTATGTAAAGCAAACGCATTAATGTAATATTGTAATGCCGACTTGTAGAATCGTAAATGTAAATGCAAATCTCGACTCTGGCTAGAACTACACATCTACCATGATGCCGCCCTATAGCAACACTATTTTCCATTGCCACAGCCTGACCTCGCCGCCGACTTGCCCCTTTCCACCTCGTGCATCGACACCAACGGCAGCTAGCACCTTAGCACTCCAAGCACTCCAGAACCCTTAATCTCTAAATCTCTTGACTTCGACTCCATCTCTGGCTTGCTCTAGCCTATCGGGCACAACAGCTATGCAGCATGATGCAGGCCGCCGGCGACACCAAGACGGCCAAGTTCCCGACAAAGCTGCGCCGCAACTACCCTCGCTCGCGCAACGGCTGTCTGACATGCCGGCAGCGGAAGAAGAAGGTATATTTGCATTCGCATACTATCTCTGATCTTTGATGGATATGTTGACTGCTGCAAGGTGCTAACCAGTAGTGCGATGAGGTCAAGCCTGACTGTACCGGCTGCACACGCAACAAGCTTTCGTGTGTGTGGCCGCCACCTTCGGCAACCGCAACTACGACCAGACCAGCCCCAGCAGCAACTCCAGCAGCAGCTCCCACGGATACACCACAACCACAACCGCAACCACAACCGCAGACAGCTGCTACCACTCCAACCCCATCTCAGCCAAACTCCACTGCACCCATATATCCCAACTGCGCACGGCACCCGTCCAACCTCTCCCTCTACCAGCACAAGAGCCGCTGGCAGACATACCTCCCGGCACTGGCTGCCTGGGAGGGTGTCGAGGGATGCAGCGTCAACCTCAACCCGGAATACGACGAGTCCGGCCGCAGGACAGACGTCGACGTTGCTGCTGCCGTCAGAAACGAGACTGCAGATAATAATCCACAAAACCATGGCATGGATATCAACGACACCAACGACGACGACAGCGAGAGTGCGCACCCCATGTCGAGCAGCCATACCGAAGCAGACGATACAGCCTCCACCACAGTCGACGACGACGAAGGCGGCGACTACGGCAATAACGACAACGGCATGGTCGATGAAGACGACGAGGATGCCGTCGTAGCTGCATGGTCGCCCAGCGTCGCATCCTTTGTCGTCGACCCGAGCATCGTACCTCCACCACGGCCGCCCAACTTTTCCAGATACAGCCGGTATAAGAGCCCTCTTGATACTTGGTCGCCGTCCTCATCATCGGCCTCTTCCCCATATGCCTCTTCCTCTTCGCAGCGACAGCAGCGGAAACAGCAAGCCCGGCACCAGCAACAGCAGCAGCAGCGGCCCCGCCGGTCCATCCCGCGCATGCCTGCCCAGCGGCCCCGCGTCGCCGCCATGACGCCGCTGTCGTCCTCCATGCTGCGCCACTACATCGTCGAGGCGTCGCCCACGCTCGCGACCAACCGCGCTGCTCGCAACCCCTATATTGCTGCCATTCTGCCGCTCGCCTATACCGACGACCTCGTCATGCACTGCGTGCTCGCAATCGGCGGCGGCCATCTCAGCAACCGCCTCACAAAACCGGTCTCGTCCTCAACGCCCTCAACGTCCGCAAATGCTTCCCTGTCATCCTCGACAGCGCTCACCACCTTTTCTGCCCCCGACAAGGCTACGGCCGCCCTCCACGACGCTACTACTCGTCACTATACCTGTGTCTTGCGCAGCCTGCGCGGTGCCCTGCGCGATCTCCAGCCCGCCGACAGCACCCAGGTTCTGCGGGTTCTGGCCGTCCTGCTGCTGTTGTCCACATACGAGTGTCTGTCGTGGAACGTGCTCGACGGCGGCGTGTTTGCCCATCTGCGCGCCAGTCGGCAGCTGATTGCATGGCTACGCGATAGCGGCGACTCATCCTCGGCCTCTACTGGTAAAAATAAGAAAACACCCACGCAAAGACTCTCGTCTGACGAGCGCAGCCTGCTTGGCGCACTCCTCGAGATCTATGCCTACCAGGTGCTGGCCAACCGCATCTGCCCCGACGGCATGATTAATAACCGCTCGGCCGTTGGCGAAGACATGGGCGGCCACGATGACGAGGACTTTGTCGCCGATCCGGGGTTGCTGGCCGACCAGGACGGCTTCGGTCTGCTGTTTTCTGGCCTGCATGGCCTCTTTGCCCTTATCCCGCCCATATCCCGCCTCGGCGCCGCCGCTCTCAACCCCACTGCATCGGTAGTGCAGCCTCTCAGCGACTTGAGCGGAATCATCGGTGGTGGCGCCTCGACGCCCGCCAGCATGTCCATCTCTGCCCAGGTCACAGCTCTTCGAAACAGGGCCCTGTCGTGGCAGCTGCCGGCCGCGTTTCTGACGCAGGCTACGGGCGACCAGGAACGCATCTGGCAGCGCGCCATCGGCGAGACGTATCGGCACAGCGTGCTCATCTACCTCGAGACAATCAAGAGCCCGGGCGAGACGACCGATCTGGCTGCTGTCCAGCGCCATATTATTGCAATTGGCGAGGCCATTATCGGCGCTGACCTCGTTGCGTCGCGGTTTGCCACAATCCTGCTGTGGCCGCTGCTCATCACGGGCTCGGTCATGGTCCACTCTGACGAGCGTATGTTCCTGGCAGAAGGCCTGCGCGCCTCGCCGCAGGCCACATGGGCATCGATCAAGGCGGCCGACGTGCTCGAGATGATGTGGGAGCGGAGAGATGTGGTTCTGACAACACCGCCACCACCTGGCGGTAGACGGTATTATGGCCCGACTGGTCTTGCAGAGATTATGCTCGACGCAAAAGTGAATCTGAGTGTGGGATAATCAAGGCCGCTGTGGATAGTAACGAATTATGATAACTGTACAATAGAATGTAAATCAAAACCAACAAATCATATCAATATCAAATACCAGAACCGGGCGTATTTTAATTGTTTTTCTTTTATTAAAAATGTCTCTCTCCAACGAGTCTGAGACTTCTCTATGCATCCAAACGTTTAAATAAAGGTTTAAATAAAGAAGAAATGGTAGAGATGACTGTAGAGGCAACCATCTGATATTAGGAGACGTGAGTCTGATCGAGAACACCGATCAAGTAAGAAGTAGAGCAAAATACAAATCAAATACACCATTCCAAAATACACCATAAATACAAAATCATGTATAGATGATGTGGTATCACTGAAAGACAAAAACGCCAAGATTAGTTTGTTGTAGTATAATGTCGTGCCGGGGTGTCGTGGTCGGACTGCTTGACTGGTCACTTGACTCGATTGAATCGACTCGACATGGCAGACGGCTTGGTGTTCGTTGATGCGGGGAGCCGGGCATCGCGCTGGCGAGAAAAAGTTCTGTTGAGTTGCTTAGACGCTGCTATTATCGAGACGTCCGTCTTCGTAGTTGACCTTGGAGAAGCTGCCGGCCTTGTGGCCACGGTCGCGGTTGCGGCCCCATCTGCTCTTCTTAGCAGTGCCGTTGCCGTTGCCGTTGGCGTAAGCGCCGTCCTCAGTGGCCTCCTTGCGGCGGCGGCCGCCGTGAGCTTTCTTTGTTGTGCCGGCGCACAGCAGGATCATGGCGATCATAAGAGCAGCCAGAGCACCCCAGCTGAAGCCGAAGCCGTATCTGCCGAGCTTGGCGTCACGGCCGTCAGCGCGGAAAACGTTGCGAGCACGGACAAAAGTAGCACTGTTTGTTAGTTGTCTGCTCGTTTATCAGGATAGAGTTGACTAGAACTTACGTCATCATGGAAACAGCAATGGCGAGGAAGGTAAAGGCGAGAAGGGTGACGAGGCTGCTGATACCGGCACCGAGACGTCCGCAGCAGGCGAGGAAGCTGGTGAAGAAGGCGCAGATCTCGAAGAAGAGAGCCATGATGAAAAAGACCCAGCTAAACCGCCACATATAGTAGTAGTAGAACGACGTGGTGTGACCGCCGTACTTGCCAATCAGAGCATCGGGAGCCTCAGCAGCGTTGGAAGCCCAGGCCTTGCCAAACGGCATGGCAGCGCGCGACTTGCCGCAGTTCTGGTTGTTGGCGCCGCAGGCATACAGGAAAGTCCATTGGGTCAGATCCTTGGCGCCATCGATGCCGGAAGTGTCGGCCTGTAGGAAATAGGTTTTGCTAAAAGGCGTGGAACCGTTGACGCCGGGCAGGATGATGAAAAAGAGGAAGAGGATGGAGGTGGCCAGCATAATGGAGGACACCAGTCCAAATGAGAGGCCTGTACTGTTAGTATTGGTGAAATGTGATGACAGTGATTTATACAATATTTATACGAAATAGTGGACTCACTTGCAATCGCCATTGTGACGGATTGATAATTTGATCTTTCGTTGTTTTCGTGCCTGTTCAGAAATTGGTGTTTGGTATCTCGACGTTGACAGATGATGCCAAAGTTGGACAGATTTTGGGTGGGAGTACAGATCGGTGAAGAGATGAGGAAAAAAGGAAGGAATGAACGAAGAACGGTGAACGGAAGGAAGGAGGGAAAGTGGAATGATAAACAATTTGGAAGGAGCTAATGGTTAAATACTTTAAGACTTAGAGATGTGAGGTAATGGGTCTCAAAGTCCACCAATTCTAGCATAGGCAAGAGGCAAGAGGCAGGAGGACAAAGAGGAGGCAGCTTAAAGTGGAAAGAGGTAACGAGCGCAAAAGAGGAAGGACCGACCCAAACGACGTAATTGTCTTGTGATTCTGGTACATCCAGTGCTAGAGGAGAAGAAAGAGTAAAACCGGCAATGACGACCGACCAAGGAAAGACGGAGCTAGTCGAGCTGTCAAGGCCGGCAACTGCGATGGGTGCACAGTCAGGCGGTTCACTATCTACTTCTAACGCTGTATCCGTTATTTGGGAAGGAGCGACTGGCTAACAACTTGACTCGAACTTGAGAGACAGCTGCATCAGGCAAGAGCGATGGAGCGCTGGAAAAGGTGAGTACTCTGTAATTACACTTGCACTTTCTGTGCGTGGGGAAGGAGCACCCGACAACAAATTCGACAGCACCAAACGCTACCCAGCACCCAGAGACACTGTGACTGCCTGGGCGCCCCATGACGACAGAGCATCGAAAGCTATCCAGATCGGGCTAGCTTCCTTGGAGTAGCAAGGATTGGCGGAAAGACTAGCGGGTACATACATCTCTATGAAGTTTTTGCAGTAGTAGAAGTATCGATGGTGGACCTGCTTGCTAGTCATCCAATAGGACCCCCGTTAGCTTATTGATCTCCCGCCGTGCCGGCTCCACTTGTCCGTCTTGGGTATCGCATGCTGACTACTAGCACCGAGCGACGAGCGATGAGTGTTGTAAACAAAGATTGCATTCTTGCATCCTTGGAAGCTTGCAGTGAATTGGTCTGCCGACAACAAAGACGATCACTAATTGTAGTCTAGGCGACAAGGAGCCGGCCCACAGTCTGCAATGCCTACAATGTCTAATGTGTATATAATTTCAGCTGCGAGAACATGGCTGTCGTCCTTTTAAGATGTGAAAGTACCATGCCGTCATTTGCCATGAGTTCTGCTATTATCTATTATCTATTTTATGGTTTCTGGTTTCATGGTGCACGGCTATTATGTGTGTTGAAAATAGGACCGGTGAGAGCCGTGTGTTTTGTTGTGCCGTGGTTGTGATCGTAGATGAGGATGTGCTGGATGCTGGGTGCTAATGTGGTGGGATGCAATCTGCGAACCTCTCCTATTTCGAAATGTAGATCAAATACAGCGACAGCCCCATAGACATCGCATTGCTGCAGAGAAAGAATACTGCAGCATGGAATTCTACAGTATGCGAAGTGTCAGATGCGTCGAGGTTGAACACAGCTTTCGACTATAAAACGACACACGACAAAAAGAGGAAAAGAAGACAAGAGAAGGAAATATCTAGTCGGAGTGCCTTGCTTTCAACGACAAGTGGCTTAATACGCACTGCTTAATAAGGAGGGAAGACATGAGACACCATGTTCTTTGTGTCTCGTATCACAGGTGCTGAGTGTATGCACCTCCACCACGCTCTTTGTGCGATGTCATTGGCTTCAAGCTATATTCAAAAGCATTCGATGCTGTACAGAATACTTGATACTAGATGCCCCGATGATGTAGATTGATGAGATCAGATCGCTGTGGTCTTTTTGCTGGGTTAATCCGCTTGCCGCCACTTCCGAGCTCAGCTTGTCGTCAGTGGCGAGAGATAAAAGTAAAGAGGTAGAGATGTTTAGACTAGCGAGACTAGAAGCAAATAGCTGAGCTGAGAGCGAGTAGACCTCAAGTAGCTGCGAACAGACTAGATTGACTACGAAAGAGCTCTGGGTGCCGATCGGCAATATATGCTGTTTCACCTGAGCGATGCGACGATGTGCACTGTTACCCGGATAGGAAGACAACGACTGAAGCCAATGCATCGTCGACATGACTTAATATACAATGTGTTCTATGCGTCCTTGTGGTAGTTACATGCTGGGATCTGTCGAATGTTGTCAAATGCTTTTGTGTTGAAGTTGTCCAGCGTCGATCTGCTGTGTTGAGTGACGGGAGTTGTAGATTTTTATCGAGAAGAAAAGAGCGGAAATCAGGTAGACAAGCAGAAACAATTAAGAAAAGGACAGGAATTAAGACATCAAAAAGGACGGTCATCACGTTGCAGGCTCAAGTTATAAATCTTGTTGATGATATTATTATTATAAGTAAAGAAAGAAAGAAAAAAGACTATTAGAATAGGAAAAGCCCAGTAACTCCTTGAATGCTATGGATTAATAAAAGCAATCCAGAACTCCTTTAATGCTAGTGATTGACAAAGGAAAAGGTCATTAGACGTTACTACGTCACTCATTATGTTGTAATTAAGCGTCAAGCGTTACGGCGTTACAGCTTGGAGCATCTACGATACTACAGTCTACTGTCGAACCTCACCTGTACTCACCTGTACTCACCTAGATTCTCCAGGATTGGTAGACTCTCTGGCGGACGCCCAGCCAAAAGTGGCTCTCACGACCGTGCCCGACAAGGCTGTCCATGGGCTTGAGTGCCCGGAAGGTTTGCACCCACATGCAATCGCCGAGCGAGCGGCGCGTGAAGTCGTGGTAGATCCAGATGAAATAGGTGGCAGGGCTAGGCGCAGCTTGAGGGTTGATGCTCCGGCCGAGCACGGGCACGCGGTTGTCAGCCACTATGGCCAGGCGCAAGTCCTTGCCGATGCTGTCGCCGAATTCGGCAATGGAGAACGCCAGAATGCCGTAGGTAAGATCGTGGTTCAGGCAGTTGAATTCCAGGTGGACCTTGAAGATCTCCATGTGCTCCTCCATGCCGGTGTGCGAGAGCTGGAGCTCGACGCTGCGCAGGATTGCGAGAATGGC
Source organism: Ophiostoma novo-ulmi subsp. americana (assembly GCA_029298975.1). Taxonomy (NCBI): domain Eukaryota; kingdom Fungi; phylum Ascomycota; class Sordariomycetes; order Ophiostomatales; family Ophiostomataceae; genus Ophiostoma; species Ophiostoma novo-ulmi. The sequence continues at coordinate 1,267,867 of JANSMA010000003.1, read as the reverse complement.
TTGCTGCATCGGGCTGTCACAGACGACGGGGGCTTCGCGGAGGGGCGGCGCCAAGGGAAAGGCCGAGACCATGAGATCGAGGAGGGCGTCCTGGTACGAAACATTGGTGGTGGACCGGCGCTCGGTATTCAGGGGAGTCAGGGGGTGCGTGTAGAGGTCGCGGCCTACGATGCCGTCAGCGTTGCCGCTGTGGCGGCGGCTGTCGACCAGATGCGGCGGCAGGACAATGTTGTCGTGTTCGCCGCTGGCGCGGACATAGAGAAAAGGGCCGATGCCGTTAATAAAGGCCTCGTGGTTGTGCACCCGATCCCGGTTGAATGTTTCTGCCTGGCCAAGATAGTACTGGTTGGGACGGACATTGTAGTTGAGGGAAGCGGAGCGCGGCGGCACTGCGGTTGGCTCCAGCACGAGGGCATTTAGGCGGCTCGGCAGATCAATGTGAGTAATGTCCTCCACCTCTGACTCTGCGTCCTCCCCATCATCGCTTCCATTATCATGGCTGCCACTTGCTCCCCTGAAGCTATCGTACCGTTCAGGAGAAGGCGCGTCAACTTGGGCGAGAGCAGGGGGAGAGGCTACTGGGGTAAGGTCTTCCTCGTCGTCACCTACCGGGATGTACTCTGGCAGAGGGCTGGCATCGCGGGGATTACTGCCGTCGCCGTTAAGCTCGCCGTTCCCGTCGCTGCTGACGTCATCTATGGCCACGTAGTCGCTGTCGATTGCACTGTGACTGGCCTCGTCGAACCTGTTATCCAAAGCACCCAGCTCAGACTCCTCTCTCTCAATAGACTGGCGAACACTGTCAATGCTCATGGGCTCAGGCTCAGTGCCGTTGTTTACGGAACTAGACGGGACGTCAGACAGCGACTCATCCTCGCGGCTTCCGTTATCTGAAGAAGATATAGAGATAATGTCGGGGTGGGTGAAGTGAACATCAGGTGCGGGAAGACGGTCAAGATGGAACCAGTTGAGGATGGCGTGCCACAGGAGACACTGGCAGATAGAGCAGCGCTGTCGTGGGGATGCGGCCGATTGATAGTACGTACCGATGATTTCCGAGCCGGCAGAGATGCTGTAGGTGACATCGTGCAGGGCAATGCGGACGGCGTCGATGAGGCGGTAGCTGGTGCCGGCGAACTCGCTGGGTATGACCGGACGTTCCCGGCCATACTCCTGCTCGTTCTCGCCACCATCACGGATGGCCGGGTTGCCCATGACAAAGTTGGAGTCAGTGGTGAGTGCATAGCACAGAGATTGGAGCACACCGGCGACGTTGCAGCCGCTGCCATCCTCGCTAATGTCGCGCGACGTCTCCTCCCAGATGGCAGCCATGAGCTTGCCGACTTGGGTCTGCACATACGGGCTCGCCCAGAGACGGTTGAACTCGAGCTGGAATAGCTGTGCCGGCAGGGTAGAAATAGTATTTGCTGTAGGGTCCTGCTGGATGCGGAGGAGGGTGGCGAATGTCATGTTGTCGAAGCCGCCGTTGTGTGGTGCATCGTGCTTGATGTGGCCCCGTAGCCGGTAGAACATGTCAGTATATGCGTTGTGGCCATAGGGTGTGATGCTTGCCTGTACCATTTGGAGCTCCTCGAGCACCTTAGGGATGGTGGTGGTGGCTACTGCGAACCAGTCGTGCAGCAGGATCTGCAGCAGGATGTGGCTGGCGTCGACCTTGAGCTCGTCCGAGATGTAGTAGAAGTTGCCCCAGACGTCATCGAAGCGGACATCGTCCAGGCCGCGGGCCATCTGTGTTACCTTTGCTGCCTGCACCGGGATGGCTTTGCTGATGGTCTTGTGGAAGTCCTCGCATGCTAAGCTCATGGCATTCTGGCGGTCTTCGTCGTCTTCCAGGGGCGCACTGCCGCGGATGTAGGTTCCATCGTTCCAGTGCTGGCCTAGGCGGTCTTCGTCTGCCCGCGAGTATTCCTCGATAATATGCCTTCTTGAGTCGGAGCTGGCGTTGTGAAGATGGGGATAATATTTGAAAATGTTATTGTCGGTTATTCTGGGAAAGGGTGGGAACATGCCCTCCTCCTCGAGGCGGGTGTACATATCCAGGAGAGAGAAGCGGCCAGCCTTTTTCATATAAGTAAAAAATGCATTACGTACCTCTTTAGAGTTGAGCAAGACCAGCTCGATCAACTCTGTTGGCTTGAGAGAATTGGGGACCAGGATAAGGCCCAGCTGTTCAAGGCGGACGCGACGAATATCGCGCCCGGTAATGGAGGGTGCCAGGCCCCCCCAGCTGAGGGAGAAGCATGTATCACGGGTGATGTTGCTGTGAGACATGTTGTATAAGTGTTTAGTGTGGATTGTTGGTGTCGGTGTTGGTGTAGATGTGTAGATGTTGTAGATGTTGTAGATGTCGCTGTGGTTGCTGATGAGATGAGATGAGGAAATGTTGTACCAAGGCCAAACGGCCTTCTGATATATATACATCTTCAAGGATTCCACAAACGTTGATGAACATTGATGGGACAATGCTGAACAGACACAATTAACGATGAAGTGTGCCAGATACGTTCACGAACGGTGCCATGATCTATTCATAAAGAACAACTTCCCCTGTTCCGAGGCTGTTTTGTAAAGAGCTCTTTGTTGTGAACATGCGGGATAGATTTTGTTGTTTTTAAACAATGCATTGTAGATGTTCAATGAACAAGGAGGCACGGAACAACCTATTGTTGTCAATTCTATTGTTGCGTCTATTGCCATTTGGTGATGGGTTTCTTTGTCTGGGATATCAGCTCTCAAAGGTCTCAATTATTTTTGACTTTACAATTTTACTGTATGACTGAGCACCGGTCTTGAAGCTCTACTTGTAAGCATCGTATCTAACAGCATCCAAAGGGTCGTTTATTGATATTGCAATATATTCATATTCAGGGGTAATGATAGATGATGCCGGGAACAGTTAAATCAACAGACATGTATGACTGCTCTAGTCAAGTGATATGTAAGATGCAATCATCAACAAAACGTAACGTATAACCCAGTATTGAGGTACGCAGATATTGCTGAACTTGGAGAATTAAGCTGGTCAAGCTCACCAAAGTCAGAAGCCAAAATCAAAATGAGACGACATCTCTGCTTGTCAGCCCTCGTCAATATACGGGCCAGCCATCAAATTTCCTTATGAAAGCGGTTTAACTGGCTACACCCGATGTAATCAACTTCTCTTTCATTCTATTTGGAGACGTGCTAGCTACTGTATCGTTGATACCCGCCGGCAGAGGCTTTTTTGGGACAGACAAATGGTCACCGGAAGCCGACTGGGCACACCTAAAAACACTGTCGACGGCCAGCTGCTGCATCCCATCCTTCTTGGGGCCGTGTGCTATCCAGGCACCCCGGCTATGGACGTCTACAGAATAACACAGTGCCTCAGTTTCTTGAATGGCTCCTTTGAATCGCGCGTCTGTATCGATGACTGCTTGATCGTCCTCACCCAGTGGCTCAAGGGCGAGACTTGTAACGCCACCGTATTTACATCTGGGAATTGCTTGCGCGATGGCTTTCAACATATCGACGGCCAAGTACGTGTAGGCTGCAGTCAACTTTGCTCGCAACAGTAACATCCGTCTCGTTGTCAATAACACGGGTCATGATATTGTCGGCTGCTTGATAGTACCGGTGCTCTCAGTGTACGGGACACACCACTCCAGGAGCTTTAGATTCGTGCCCAGCTATACATTAAGTGTGGGCTATACGGGCATGACAGCATGTGTGCATGTCAGAATCGAAGCTTGGGAACTGCACACGTACGTGGACCGCTACAGCATGACTTTGGATGTGCCGGGGTCCATATTTGATATGGGATCCGACCACCTCCAATATGTTGCCACGCACATCGCTGCCATTGGGTCCGGGCCCGTAACAGGGCGGCGGTCCTAGTCCGGGCAATGCCTGTTTTGCTGCCCAGTTCTTCCCATGCCAACTAGGAGTCTGTCGATGGTGAATGATGTGGTCCATGATGGGCGTCCAATTTACAATGGGGATAATAGGGAGTCGAGGTCGACCAATCAGAGGCCCGTACTTACGGGGGTAAAGGGCTGTAGACTTTTTGCACTTGTGAATTCGAGACTAATGTTAACAATAACAACAAGCACGCCAACGATTTGGCTAGCAAATACATCACATCTCACACGTTCAGCTGCATTTGACATTTCTAGTCATATGATATACGAGCAGCCTCTACCATAACCGCAGCCATCATGGCTCTCGTCGACTATTCTTCTTCGGAAGACGAAGATTCAGGCCCAGACCCCCTCGTGGCAAACAAGAACACAAATAACAACACTCTACCTTTATTACCGGCCGCTTTTCACGATCTGTATGCCACTACTATTCGCACCACGCCCACCGACCATCCCAGCCTCCATAACGGTCGTCAGCGCGCCATCCCCCATGTTGCCGGACAATGGCCCTCTCACTTGTATATTGAGTGGCACCCATCTTCACGACAATATGAGCGCTTAAACGAGCTGATGACGGCACTTTGTGAAAGCCTCGATGACTCTACTGAACTACACTCATTATTAACGAGCGACCTCGGCGTACCGTTCCCATTACACATTAGCTTGTCGAGGCCCTTTGTTCTGCAAACGGGCGATAAAACCGATTTCTTGCAGCAGCTAACAGCCTCGATCAAGTCGGCGAATATACATATATTCAAGGTCGTGTTTTCTGACTTGTTTTGGTATCGCGGGCCAGACTCGATGCGGGCGTTTCTAGTCTTACGGGCTGAAGTCGAGTCTGATGCCGAGAACCGCCCTCTAGTAGCACTACTAGAGAAGTGCAATGCCCAAGTTACCGGAGTAGGCCAGCCCGTATTATACGCGGGTGATATATCGTCAACAGCTCGCTCATTTCATGTCTCGATAGCATGGACGCTGGCTGATATCGAGCCATGGCGCGCCCCTACAAGCCAAGCATATGAACAATGGCAGAAAGACATGAAAAAGAGTCGGGATGTGCTGTTAGTCGATGTTGAAAGCATCAAGGCCAAAATCGGAAACATCGTAACAGATATACCATTAAAGAAGGCAGTGGTAGGCAACGGCGTACGGTTAGGTAAACGGACCCGGGACGAATCCGACGGCATCGAGGGCAGTACAAACGAAAGGAATAAAAAGAGCGAGCCAAGTGAGAGAGTCAGCAAAAGCAATGATACCCGCCGTAAAGGCAAGAATCTGTTCGGATTATAGTCGTTATTCTACTTGTATAGTGATTAGATTGATTTGGTAGATAGCTCGCCGGCAGTCCTCTCCTCGGGCAATAGCCCTGTTAACATGGCGTTTCGCAAGGCTGTCAATCATGACGACATTTTTGTGTTTTTATTTTGACGGCTTTGACGGCAAGCATGATACAGCTCACAATAGTACAGCTGTTCCCAAGACCGAGGCATGTGATCGCTTTGAGAGTATGTTGGGCAAGATTTCAGCCATCACGCCCGGTACAGGTGACCATATCAATAAAGCCGACCCGGATGAGCCCCATTGGCAGCGCAGCTTCAAGGGTTCTGAGACTCAAAAAAAGGCGAGGGATCCCATGGGGCCTGTTCTGTCCCCAGGACAGTGGGCAGTGAAGTAGCAATCTGCTCCACCTATATATCATACATGTAGATACGTGCATTGATATATTTGAATGAAACAACACTTTTATTTGATTGTATTTGATTTTCTGCCTTTATTTCCTGAGTCTGCCTCTTGCTTCCTTGCCTCCCTGCCTACCTGCCTCCCTGCCTGGCGCCGGCCCCCAACTGGGTCACAATGAGAGCTCAGCCTTCTAAGAGGCTCATCAGAGGCCCGTTATGCGACCATCAAACAGTGTGTCAGACAACACATATCCGCTCTGATAATTTCGCTGGTTCTTTGTTTGTCTGGATCCTTGGTCTCATCTCCAATCTATCCTATCCAATGGCTGTATGCGAGTCGACAATCATTACACCCGCCCCCTCTTCCGCTTGTGCATGATCAGGCAGCTGTGCAGTGATTAGGCGAAGGATGTCGAATGTCGAGGGAGTAGTAAGAGGTGGTGGCAAGACAGCAAGCTGAAAAGATGTGATATAAATGCAGAACGAAGCAAGTCTAAATTATGTGACTCAGTACACCACAATAGACTACATAACATAGGATATTTTTACGCACATCTAGCTTTGGTTTCTGTTCTTGCCTTTTACTTATCTTATTTTACATCCCCCCTCATCTTGACGAGCCATCTCGACAATCGATTTCAAGATGCCGTTTGCCTGCATTCCGCCGTGCAACAAAGTTTTCCAGACTGCCGCCGCCCGAGACCAGCACCAGGCTGATTCTCCGAAGCACGCTCTCACATTCCAGTGCCTGCCTTGCAATATTCGATTCAAGTCGAGACAGGCTTTTGATGACCACCTAAGAGACTCTCCCGCTCACAAGAAGAGTCCTCCTGCTCAAAAGAAGAGTCCTTCATTCCAATGCCTGCCTTGCAATCGTCGATTCAACTCTCAGCAGGCTTTGAATGACCACTTAAAAGACGCTCCCGCTCACAAGAAGAATGTCGTATGCTCTTGCAACAAAAAGTTTGCCTCCCAACAGGCTCTGAACGCCCACCTATCAGACTCTCCTATTCACAAGAAGAGTCCTCCTTCTCCCAAGAGTCCTCCTTCTCTCAAGGAGAGTCCTCCCGTTCAAACAAAGACCCCCCCTCCCCCTGAGAAGAGGACTGTGTGCCTTCCTTGCAACAGAACATTTGTCTCCCAATTGGCTCTGAGCGACCACCTGAGAGACTCTCCTGCTCACAAAAAGAGTCCTCCCGCTCACAAGGAACGTCCTCCTACTCTCGATGGCGGTCCTCCTGGCGACGATACGTTCGTATGCCTCCCATGCAACAAAACGTTTGAATCGCAAGAGGCCCTGGACACGCACCTGGCAACATCACCAAAGCACAAGAACACGGCTACTTGTGTCCCATGCAAAATTACATTTGACTCAGCAGCGGACTTTGACCAGCACTTGAGAGAGTCGCCTGTGCACGGGGGCACGTATCTTTGCGTCCTATGTGACGAACGCTATGAGTCTGATTTGGCACTGAGCCAGCACCTGTTAAGCTCGCCAAGACATATCCGCCCCAGCCCTGTCGTGAACTATTCGTGCCCACCATGCAACAAGACGTTCGGCTCTCGAGGTGCCCTAGATAACCACTTGAGCTCATCTCGGCATGTCCTATCACCATCTCCAGCGTCAGCTACAACCTATGCAACGGACCAGACAGAACCGCAGTCACCCGAGCCCCCTGAAAGACCCTATACCCCCGAGACCGTGGATACTCCCGGGACATCGGTCACCGAAGAGATTGAGCCCTATGAATCGCCGCTGGACAATTTTTTTAGATCGTTCCGAGGCTTCCCCTATGATCGCAAGAAGTCGCCAGAGGCATCCTACCGCCAACTCGAGCGTCATTATGGCTGGAAAAGGGGTACAGAAGAACAAAGAGAGGCATGGGGGGAGTACCTAGATGCTTTAGTCGATGAGGCCAACATTTGGTTTGGCGATGCATCCGACATTGGCGCATGGTACCACCTCCTCGAGGCCGTCGGTGTCTGTGACCTGCCCCCTACAATCCCAGAATGCAAAAAGGTAAGTCACCATCTATTTATATATTTGTAACGCCAGTCTGATTCGGTCTTGGCTTTCCTTGTTGCTGCCCTCGCTGTCGTGTCATATTATTTCTGTTCTGACTCGCGAATCTAGATCGTCCGCAAAACGCACGTCAACATCGTCGACCTCGTCAATTGGAGAAGAGTCGGCTCAGACGTCAGCCATCCAGTCAAAACTTTCAAGACCGTGTTCAAGCTGCGATGGTACTCGCTCAAGAATAAAAAGATATTTCCTCGGCACAAGATCTATTCCAGAACTGGTGGCAAGAATGTTGTGCTCAAGTTTGTCCTTCGGGATATAATTCACTTTAAGCCGCGTAAGGCTGGGTAGTGTGCCTCGGGGTCTGTTTCGTTCAATGCTTGGGATAGGAGTTACTTTTGTTTTTATATTGATCTCTAGTTAGTTTCCTCTATATAGAACCAATATCGTGTTATATATCAAACGGTGAGAACAATAATGAAAATGACGGTAGTCAAACGGTAGACTAAACAGCAAGTGAACGGTGCTAACGGACGCATCGGATAAATTGCCTCCGATAGCTGATAACGGTCAGGCTGCGATAAGATAGGCGATAGCCCCGCGCAAGGCGCTGTGCCGCTATGTCACGGTGGCTCCTTCCCTGCAACATTTTTTTGTTTGCCCCTCCTTCTGGTGCCTTCCGTGTTTAGAGTCTTTAGAGTCTTTGGGCATGCCTGCGGCCTCGGCGCTTGTGATTAGGTCGTGATTAGTGGTGCTTAGATATACTAGTAATCCCTAATTTAATTTTGGATTTAATTTTGCTTTTTCCTGGGGAAAATCAACAACGACGAAACGTGCATTGGCAGCGACTTTGTGACTCACGCGCATCGACGACATCACCACTCGACGACCACACCCGGTGATCTCACCTCTGCAACCTATACCCAAACAACACATACATGCTGTCGCTGCCGTCACAGTAAACGCCATGAGCATCAACTTCCCCAAGACCGAAGAGGACGTCATCCGCTTCTGGCGCGAGATCGATGCCTTCCAGACCCAGGTCAAGCTGAACGAGGGCAACGAGCCATTCACCTTTTACGATGGCCCGCCATTTGGTATGTTTGCGTCTGAGGTTTTCTGATAAACTGGTTTTGAGTGGAACTTTGGCTAACTGTATCGTTTCTAGCAACCGGTAAGTCTCACGATATCGTGAATAGCATCACTTTTCGGAGAGGGGAGGGGGAAGCACAACAGAAAAGAGACGAGAAGAGAAGAGATGCATTGAAGTGCATGCTTAAAACAAAGTACAAAAACTGACTCCCTAGGTCTGCCTCACTATGGCCATCTGCTCGCGTCCACCATCAAGGACATCATTCCCCGCTACTGGGCCATGAAGGGCTACCACGTCCCCCGCCGCTTCGGCTGGGACACCCACGGCGTCCCCATCGAGTACGAAATCGACAAGAAGCACGGAATGTCCGCCCAGGACGCCGTCAAGGAGATGGGCATTGCCAAGTACAACGAGGAGTGCAAGGCCATTGTCATGCGCTACTCCTCCGAATGGCGCACCACCATTGAGCGTCTCGGTCGCTGGATCGACTTTGACAACGACTACAAGAGCATGGACGTCACCTTTATGGAGTCATGCTGGTGGGTGTTCAAGCAGCTCTTCGATAAGGGCACCGTCTACCGCGCATACCAGATTATGCCCTTCTCGACCGCCCTCGGCACCCCCCTCAGCCACATGGAGTCCAAGCAGAACGAGAAGCTCACCCAAGACCCGGCCATTGTCGTCGCCTTCCCCGTCCTCAACGTTGAGGGCTACGAGAACACGTCCTTCCTTGTCTACACCACCACCCCCTGGACCCTGCCCTCCAACCTGCTCATCGCCACCCACCCCGACTTTGAGTACCTCGTTTTCCTCGACGAGGCCAGCGGCAAGCAGTACATCAGCCAGGAGTCCGGTCTTGCCCTGCTCTACAAGAACCCCAAGAAGGCCAAGTACAAGGTCATCAAGAAGATCCGCGGTAAGGAGATGATCGGCTGGAAGTACGAGCCCATGTTCAAGTACTACGTCGAGAAGTTCTCCGACTGCTTCCAGGTCATTCCCGCCGACTACGTCGAGGAGGGTGAAGGTACCGGTCTCGTTCACCAGGCTCCCGGTTTCGGTCAGGAGGATTACGACGCTGCTGTTGCTGCCGGTTTCATCACTCCCCAGCGCCTGCCACCCTGCCCCGTCGACGACAAGGGCTGTCTCACTGACGAGATTCCCGAGTATGCCGGCATGCACGTCAAGACCGCTGCCGACAAGGCCATTCTCAAGGACCTGCGCGCCACTGGCCGCCTCGTTGTCGAGAGCCAGATTATGCACACGGACAAGTTCTGCTGGCGCTCTGATACCCAGCTTATCCGCAAGGCTGTCTCTTCGTGGTTCGTCCGCGTTGGCGACGCCATCCCCCAGATGCTCGACAACCTCGACAAGACCACGTGGGTTCCCTCTGCCGTCAAGGAGAAGCGTTTCGCCAACTGGGTCAGCAACGCTCACGACTGGAACGTCTCGCGTAACCGTTACTGGGGTACCCCCATTCCTCTCTGGGCCAGCGAGGACTTTGAGGAGATTGTCTGTGTTGGCAGCCGCGAGGAGCTGCGCGAGCTGAGCGGCTACGACGGCTCGCTCGAGGATATCCACCGTGACAAGGTCGACGGCATTACCATTCCGTCCAAGAAGGGCAAGGGCCAGCTGCGCCGTATCAACGAGATCTTTGACTGTTGGTTCGAGTCGGGTTCCATGCCCTACGCCTCCACACACTTCCCCTTTGCCGAGGACTCCAAGCGTGCCGATGACCCCAACGGCCCGCCCAAGCTGTTCCCTGCCGACTTCATCGCCGAGGGTCTTGACCAGACCCGTGGTTGGTTCTACACTCTGACTGTTCTGGGTAACCGTCTGTTTGGCGTGTCGCCCTTCAAGAACGTCATTGTCAACGGTATCGTGCTGGCCGAGGACGGCAAGAAGATGTCCAAGCGCCTGCAAAACTACCCTGACCCCAACCTGGTGCTGAAGCAGTACGGTGCCGATGCTCTGCGTCTGTACATGATCAACTCGCCCGTCGTGCGTGCCGAGTCGCTGCGCTTCAAGGAGTCGGGTGTCAAGGAGATGGTTTCTCGCGTTCTGCTTGCTCTGTGGAACTCGTACCGTTTCTTCTCGGAGCAGGCCAACCTGTACGAGAAGACCACCGGCAAGTTCTTTGTTGCCGAACTGTCGGTCATCAGCGACGCGTCGCGCCTCAACAACGTCATGGACCGCTGGATCCTGGCCGAGACCCAGTCTCTCCTCAAGTACATTGAGGCCGAAATGACTGGCTACGTAAGTTATCCCGCCTTTTTTATTATACACAAAGCCAAGAAATACTAACACACCATAGCGTCTGTACACTGTCGTTCCCCGGTTGTTGTCTTCCATTGAGGAGCTGACCAACTGGTACATCCGCTTCAACCGTCGCCGTCTCAAGGGCAGCGCCGGCCTCGGCCAGGACGACACCACTGCCGCCATGACCACCCTGTTCCAGGTCCTGTTTACCCTGGTCCGCGCTCTGGCTCCTTTCACACCCTTCATTTCTGAGCACATCTACAGCCTGCTCAAGAAGCACATCTCTCCCGAGGTCCTCAAGACCTTTAAGGACGACCGCAGTGTGCACTTCCTGCCCTTCCCTACCGTTCAGGAGTCGCTGTTTGATGAGGTCATTGAGCGCAAGGTTGGTGCCATGCAGAAGGTTATCCAGCTGGCACGTACTGCCCGTGAGCGGTGCAACGTGTCGCTCAAGACCCCTCTCATGTCTGTTGTCGTCATTGCCGACCAGAACATTCTGGACGACGTCGAGGAGCTGAGCTCATACATCCGTGAGGAGCTCAACGTGCGCGACGTCATCCTGACGACCGACGAGGAGAAGTACGGCATCCTGCTGGAGGCTCGTGTTGACTGGCCTACTCTGGGCAAGAAGCTCAAGAAGGACGTCCAGATGGTCAAGAAGAACCTGCCCAGTTTGACCCAGGCTGAGCTGCGCCAGTACCTGACCGAGAAGAAGATCTCGGTCGGCGGCATTCTGCTCGAGGACACCGACATCACCATTGTCCGTGTTCTTGCCAACGCAGCTGACAAGGCCGAGAAGGCCGAGAAGGCTGAGAAGAAGGACAAGAAGGACAAGAAGGGTGGCAAGAAGGACGACAAGGCTGCTCCTGCCGAAGCCGAGGCCGCTCCTGCCCCTGCTGCTGCCCCCGCTACCCCTGCTGCCGCTCCTGCTGCTGAGGAGGGCCCCAAGTGGGAGCCCGGCTTCGCTGACAACTTGATTGTCCTCGTTGACACCACCCCCCACCCCGAGCTGGCTGTTGAGGGTCTGGCACGTGAGATCATCAACCGTGTGCAGCGTCTGCGCAAGAAGGCCGGCCTTGTGCCTGCCGACGATGTGCGCATGCTCTACAAGGTGGTCGAGAACCCCGATGAGGTCGACCTGGCCTCGGTTGTGACTTCACACGAGAGTCTCTTCCAGACCGCCCTGCGCGGCAAGCTGGAGCCCTCGGGCGAGGCCGAGAAGGACGCGCTCATTGTCGAGGAGGAGCAGGCCATTGGTGATCTGTCGTTTGTCCTGCAGCTACTCCGCCTGTAAACGGAAAGGAAACAAAAGAAAAGAAACCAAAAAAAATTCATATAAAAAAGATGGGTTCTCAGTTAATCTGGGAGGGGAGTATTATGACGCGATATAGTTTTTTACGATAGTTTTGAATTTATGTAGAAAATAAGATACATTTTAGCAATATGTTTGTTTAATCAGTGTAATATGAAGCCATAAGAAGATGTCGTCTGCAAGGATGAGTCACGTGTGGCAATAACGTGGGTATCGTGTGTGCAACTGGGGTGCCACGATGACGGGTGCCGTGTTGACGACTTTAGGGAAGGCACGATGGGATAGCAGATGCTGATGCGATACCGACTGCCGTTTCTGTCGAGATTGAAGAGTATTAAATGGTCTTATGCCATTGGCCAATGCAACGTCGAAAAAGGTCCACTGCAGCTATGGCGTCAGTAAATAATGGGTCCGCTCAGGGCAAAATGACTAGCAAACGCTAACAAAATTTTGTCTGGCAGTATTGCGACTGGTTCCGGCGATCGGGTTCACTAACAAAGCACGCCCAAATTAGCATGCATGCGCCGGCAAGCGGCCGTCGGTCTAGCAATACGGCGCAAAAATGGCCATGACAACACGAGGCAAAGGATACGCCATACGGCAATCGATTTCTTTAGCAGCGATTTTGTATGGATTTTGTAGGGATTATGACTAGCTGGGATATGCAGTGTACCCCAGAAATTAGAGTAGCAGCGATTGGTTCGGCGCATTGAAGAACAGAAAATAATAAGAAAAAGTAAAGAAAGAAGAAAGGAAGAATACAAGACGACCAAAAGAGGCTTTCTTCTTCTTCCCCTTTCCTCCCTTCATCACTCATGTCCACAACCGCCATGGATTACCACACCTCCCTCCTCACGGCCGTGGACAGCCGCGGCCACATCCACCTCGTCGTCGGCGCCAACCCGCTGGCTGCTGCTCGATGCACCCAGAGCTTGGCTGTCGGCGCAACACCCATCCTCGTGGCGGTCGAGCCCGCCCCCTCGACTGTCTCCCCCGCTGCCGGACTGCTGCCCGCTGCCGGACTGCTGCCCGCTGCTCTCCAGGTCCGTGTCGACTCTGGCGAGGTCCGCTGGGTGCGTGAAGCCTTTGACGCCGACAAGCACCTCGCCACCCTCGGCCGCGCAGATATCGACAACTACGTCGACGCCGTCTTCGTCACCGACTCGGCCTCGTGCGAGACCGTCTCTGCAGCCTGCCGCCGCCGCCGTATCCCCGTCAACGTCGTCGACCGCCCCGACCTCTGCTCGTTCTCGCTTCTCTCTACCCACGTCGAGGGTCCCCTGCAGATCGGCATCACAACCAACGGCAGCGGCTGCAAGCTGGCAGCCCGCATCCGCCGCGAGGTGGCCTCTGCGCTGCCACAGGGTCTGGGTGAGGCATGTGCACGGCTGGGCTCGCTGCGCCGCCGGATACAGGACGAGGACAAGCGCCGCACACCCGAAGTCGATGCAGCAGCCACAACGACAAACGACAAGCCTATCCTCTCCGAAGACGACTCCTACGACCAGTCTGCCAGCTTCAACCAGCTCGTGGCCGAATGGACATCCTCTGGTCCCTCCGACGACTCTGCCGGCTCTGCAGAGGCCATCAAGACCCGCCGCATGCGCTGGCTGGCACAAATGTGCGAGTACTGGCCACTCAAGCGGCTCGCCGGTGTCACCGACGCGGACGTCGAAGCCCTGCTTGAGGCATACAGCGAGGGATCGCCAGGTTTTGACTCTACCAGCGAGGAGGCAACACAAACACAGGCCATTCCTTCGACTGGCCGCATTATCCTGGCTGGTTCCGGTCCTGGCCACCCCGATCTGCTGACCCGCGCCGTCCACCAGGCCATCCTGTCGGCCGATGTTGTTCTCGCCGACAAGCTTGTGCCCCAGGGTGTGCTGGACCTGATCCCGCGCCGCGCTGAGGTTGCCATCGCTCGCAAGTTCCCCGGCAACGCCGAGGCAGCCCAGGATGAGCTCATTGAGCAGGCCACGACGGCTGCACGCGCTGGCAAGACGGTGCTGCGCCTCAAGCAGGGCGATCCGTTTGTGTACGGCCGTGGTGGCGAGGAGGTGATCAGACTGAGAGCCGCCGGCTTCCGCGACGGCCAGTCCCTGTTTGTGCTGCCCGGCGTCACGTCGGCACTGAGCGCGCCTCTGTTTGCCGGCATCCCGCCGACGCACCGCAACGCCGCCGACCAGATCCTCATCTGCACGGGCACGGGCAAGAAGGGCAAGCCGCCACAGCCGCCCGGCTACCGCATTTCGCGCACAGCTGTGTTTTTGATGGCTTTGCACCGCATCACGGGTCTTGTCGCCGAGCTCACCGACTACACTGAAGAAGAAAAGGAGAACAAGAAGCTCACGCGTGCGCTGTGGCCTGCATCTACACCATGTGCAGTCATTGAGCGCGCGACGTGCCCAGACCAGAGAGTGATTCGGACGACCCTCGCACATGTGGCAGCAGCCATTGAGCAAGAGGGCAGCCGGCCGCCAGGGCTGATTGTCGTCGGCCGGGCGTGCGAGGTGCTTCACTCTGCGCCCGCATCCGCCAAGGAGGAGGCGGGCTCTGATGCTATCACCAGCAAGCCTTGGTCGGTGGAGGAGGGATTTGCGGGCCTGGATCTGGACAGCATCTCTCCCGCTGGCCTTGCCAGCTTGACATGAGCATCATTATAAGCATGGAGTATGGCATAGAGGGGTATAAAGAGGGCAAACAAAAGTGCTTTCACGGAACTGCATATAGAACATCATAAAGAGGGTCACATTCGGCGTTTAGGATACCATGGGAACGGAACACATCATCATTGCAATTGCAAAGCATTCAATAGTCAGGTATATACTTAACATTAACATTCGCATTTATCATTCAATATATAAGTCTACCAAAAAGGTCTATACAAAGAAAGGCGCCAGAGACCACACCATTGATATTTCACTACACTACTTTGTTTCCTTAAGCATCGCCCTCGTTCTCTTCAAAGAGGACCAACACGGTGCCGGCCTTGCAAATATCGCCTTCCTTGTGCGCCAGCTTCTTGATCACACCGGCCTGTGGTGACCGAATCACTGTCTCCATCTTCATCGACTCAATTACCACCAGTGGTGCACCCTTGTCGACAGACTGGCCCACACTGACCTCGTTGCGCAGGATCTTACACGGCATCGGTGCTACCACGGACGCTGCAGCCGAGCTCGTGTCAATGCCCAGCACCTTGGCGTGCCATGGTGGTGGCACCAGAGCGAGGTCCGTCTTGGATCCCGTCTGGAACACGGTCACGCGAACAGGGCCGTCGTCGAGACCCTCGGGGTGCTGCTGCACAATTGTCGATGCAATACGGGACAGCGGGAAGAAGGACGTCAGCTTAGTGGTGGTGGCGTCAGATGTCGGCTGCCGTGTAGACGCCGTGTCAAGCACAATGCCGTCGTACTCGCGCACTTCTGTAGCTCTGTCTTCCACACTGCCCTTGGGGCTCTTTGCGTCTTTCTTCTTCCAGGACACGCGAGCATTGTACAGTTGCCGGCCCGTCTGTGTCAGGCCAACTTCAACAATATCCCCGGCACGGTTGCTGTAAGGGTCGAGCACTTCAAAGGCAAAGCTGCGCTCGGAAATGCCCCCACCATTCGAGCTGCCAAATCCAAGGGGCTGACCATGGAGCTGTCCCGAGAATGGGATATTGCTACTGCTGGTTGCATCTTTATGGGCATCAGACGAAAGCACGCCCAGTGCTGCTTGGATGTATACATCGTCCGGCACCTTTTTGGTCTCGAATAACTGGTCCCACCACTTATCGATGAACCCTGTCTCGACATCTGCCTCCTGAAATGCTTCCGAACGGCATAGACGCTTCAAGAACTCAATGTTGGTGTGCAAACCCACGACCTCATACTCCTCAAGTGCCAGCTCGAGCTTGCGGATCGCCTGTTGCCTGTCGTCGCCGCGGACAATAAGCTTGGCAATCATGCCGTCGTATGCCTCGGACACAGTATCGCCCTGCACGAATCCGGCGTCAATGCGCAGGTCCGAGTTCTCGTCATTGTTGGCTTGGGGCTGTGGTGTCGTCAGATGCACAAGCTTGCCAGAGTCGGGCATGAAGTTTGCCTCTGGGTTCTCGGCATAAATGCGTGCTTCGATAGCATGGCCGCGAGAGTCAATGCGTGCCTCAATCTCTTCTTGTGTCAGGGGCAGCTTTTCACCCGCTGCGACCCGGAGCTGCCATTCAACTAGGTCCGTGCCAGTGACAAGCTCGCTGACAGGATGCTCGACCTGCAGGCGCGTGTTCATCTCCATGAAGAAGAACTCGTCCGTATCGCGGTCCAGAATAAACTCGACAGTGCCAGCACCGACATAGCCGACGGCCAGCGCTGCTGTGCGTGCCTTGTCCCACAGGTCATGGCGCAGTGCATTGTCTAGATCAGGAGCCGGCGACTCTTCGAGGATCTTTTGGTGACGACGCTGCACGCTGCAGTCACGCTCGCCCAATGCCACACAGGCACCGTGCTTGTCGGCAAAGACCTGCACTTCAACGTGACGGGGGCGCACAATGTAACGCTCGACGAGCATGACTTCACCGCCCTCGCCGAAACTGGCACGCGCCTCAGCACGCGCACTTGTGAGCTGGGCTGGGAACTCATCGGGCGTACGCACGATGCGCATGCCCTTGCCACCTCCACCCTTTACACTCTTGAGTAGGACTGGATAGCCGACGGTATCAGCATGGGCAGCAAGCTGTTCGGGCGTTTGGTCGGTTCCATGGTAACCGGGCACACAGGGCACGCCTGCAGCTAGCATAATGGCTTTGCTACGGGCCTTATCACCCATCTCATTCATAGCCTGTGCCGGCGGGCCAACGAATGTGATTCCAGCCTCGGCACAACGCTCGGCAAAAGCGGCATTCTCAGACAAAAAGCCGTAGCCGGGGTGCAGTGCCCGAATGTTGTGTTTTGTAGCAAGATCGATAATACGATCACCGTCGAGGTAGGAGCCGAGCGCCAGGCTGCGCGGCGAAGCTTTGGTGTGCTGGGCGCTTGCGTCGACGGAAGTGTACAGTGTTGTTGTCGGGATGCCCATACGAGTGGCTGTGCGGTGAATGCGAAGAGCAATCTCGCCGCGGTTCGCAATTAACAGTGATGGCAGAGGTGCTGCCTCTGACGAAGAAGAGGCATTGTTTGATCTTGTCGTCGACGTCGTCGTCGTCGTCGCCGCCGTCGAGGCCAAATAGCGGGCGGGATACCGCAGCGGCAGCCGCGAGTGTGCAGCCCGTTTGAGAGGACGCATTGTGAATGTAAATGCTAGTAGCTTGGGTAGAAGCAGCGGTGTCGAATGAATCAAGAAGTAGAAACAGGCCAAAACACTGAAGAATGTGAAGCTTTTGAACAAGGTCTACGATGTTTGAGTGTCACAGGGCAGGTGGTCTCTTTAAAGGTATACGGGAACACGGAGCTCCTTCCCCTCTTAAATTTTGTAAAAGCAAGAGCTGAGTGTTTACATGCTTCGTGCCTTCCCCATTCTCACAAGCTTGCCTTCTTCTCCTCATTATGCGGTGTTGGGTGAGACCACATGGCCGAGACTAGCCGTTGCTACCCCCCGGGGAAGATAAGCTGGGAATAAGGTTATAAGGATAGAACACAAAGAGAAGGTGCGATGGACGTCATATGGGGACTGGCCGGGGAAAGTGCGGGTAGTGGGTATTAATACGGTGTAAATACAGCAGGTGATCATGCTGTGGGATGGGCTGTGCGGCCAATGCACCGCCCGCGCAATTGGACAATGCTGGATAGAATATGCATGGTATTTTTAACAGTTTTATATCAGAATTATCAAAAGCAATATTTTAATCGGTTCTACCGATATGATGCAAATATTGGCATCGTGACGGTGATTAGTGAGCGCGTGCTGCATTGGGCAGCTGCACTGCTGAGTCGCACCTGCCCCGCTATTCTGAACATTCCACTCGTCCCGGTCTAGTCCACCAAGTCGATTCAGACTACGTAAGGAAGGTCCAAAGTCAGACAAAGCTTCCCGACGCCTTGTGCCTTGTAGCCATAGCAGCCTTGCACAACGACATACTCTGACGATCAACCCTTGAAATAACAGCTACACATTCAGCAACCACCACAGACTCGAACACTACCTACCTCATCCAACCTCTCATTCACAATGGAGCAGATTCCCCTCAACCACGAAGCCTCCGATGGCGACACCAACAAGCAGACCACGACATCGCTGCCCACCGAGGTCGTCCAGTGCCTCGAGAACGCCCGGTTTGTGAGTACAGATATTTGGAAAGAAGAGAGACAGAGATAGCGACTGACTTTATGACTACAGCTCCACCTGGCAACATGCGTCGACAACATCCCTCACGTCTCGCTCATGAACTACACCTACCTGGCCAACACCTCGGCAGCGCCCAACTCGACATCGTCAGGCCCCGTGATCGTCATGACCTCGAACCCGGCCAGCAAGAAAACACACAACATTGTGGCCAACCCCATCGTGTCGCTGCTCGTGCACGACTGGGTCTCGCACCGGCCGCTGAACCGCCGCCTGTCGCAGGGCAGCCTGGACGAGGGCAACGGAGGCACTGCGCCGGCCGAGCACGCACCATCACCGCTGGCGGCTCTGCTGCTGAACCTCAACACAGCGGCGGTGTCGTCCATCTCGGCCACGATCAACGGTACTGCACAGCTGCTGGCACAGGGCTCGCCGGAGGAGGCGTACTACCGGCAGCAGCACCTGGCGTACAACACGTTCGACGCGGACCCGGTCGGACCCAGCGAGACGCGGATCCACCAGCAGATTGCAAATGCAGGCACAGGCACTGGAGCATCAAGAGGGACCGCACAAGACGGCAACGACCGGTTTGTGGCGGGCGAGGAGGTGCGGGTGATTGTGGTCAAGATCCGGGATGTGCGTATCAGCGACTGGAAGGGCCAGGTGCGGGATTGGGTGCTGGAAGAGTCAGCACCAGCACCAGCCATCAACGGCGTTCTGGAGCACTAAACTTTTTATTTTGGGGGGGTTTCTAGAGTGTTGATGGTTAATTTAATTATGGTTTATCTGGTATCACAGGGCAATGCAGTTGTTTACAATTAAGAACAAAATGTAAATTCAGATGGAAGCAATCTAGCTTTTCCATCAGTGCCCCGTATATCCTTGGGTGGCAATGATGATGACAATAAGGAAAGGTGCTCAATGAAGGCAAAATAACAAAAGTGAAAAATAAAGGAATAAGGAATAAGGAATAAAGAAACACGCACCCATGTGCATGCGGTTATGCCAGACGCCAATCGGTATCAATACAATCCAAAAGATAAAGATGAACAAAAGAGCAAATGAAAGCTAAATGAGAAAAAGAGGCATCAACAAAAGAAACAATTCTATCAAAACCTGAACAAAGGAAAATAATATAATCAAAACGAGTACAAAATAAAAATTAAAAATAAAAATAAAAAATCTCACACTTTACTGAGCCCACTCGACAACCTCGAGAGCACAGACGACGAGGATGAGCGTCGAGGGCAGGATCCAGATGACGTAGCTCTGGAAGAGAATCTTGGACATGGTCTTCTCGTAGACGCCATTGATCTGGCAGATCTGGGCCAGCTGCAGGGCACTCGGCGCACCCGTCAGCAGGAAGCAGACAATGACAAAGATGGGATCGTCGAGGATGGACACGGGCACGTATTTGGCAAAGATGGCGAGAACGGGCGCCATCAGCAGCGTGGGCAGCAGCATGCGGCACACGAGCGACGCGACAAGCAGCTTCGTGCCAATCTTGTCCTCCTCGGGGTCGTGCGACTCGTTGCTCTGCGTGTTGCGGGCCAGGTTGGCGCCCAGCACGACCAGGATAAGGGGAACGGCAACACCGGCCGTCTGGGTGACGGCGCTCGTGACACTGTTGTTGACAAAGGTGCCCTCCTTGAAGAAGAGCGTCTTGAGATCGGGGTTGCTAGCAACGATGACGGCAAAGAGCATGGCCCACAACGGCGGGTTCATGAACTCGCACAAGAAGTTGTAGACGCGCAGCCAAATGCCGTAGACAAAAGACAGAGTAGACTGCACAGGGCGCGGCAGAGCCCCAAAGACACGTGAGCCAGTCACGGCAGCCCACTGGGCAGCACGGGCACGGGCAAGCTGGGCGCGCACAAGGACGCCCTCGACACCGGTGGGGATCTCGGGCTCAGCAATGTTGCGGATGCGCGGGAAAGACAGAATATGCTCGTCGTTCCCGTTGCTGGGGTTGGTAGGCAGGCCGGCGGCAAAGTCGGAGTCACTGACGGTACGGATGATGGGCTTCGACGACCGCTTCTTGGGCGTGCGGCCGCCCGCGCTGGTGTTGTCGTCGGCATCAGACTCATAAGGCGAACCGCGCGAACGGGGGGCAACGGGGGTGCGGCCAGACGGGTCAAAGAGATCGTCAGAGTACTCGGTGACAGGGCTGTGGGCAGTCGAGTCGCCGGCGGTGTGCTCGCCATCCTCGGACACGGCAGTGCCCTCGGTGACCAGCAGACGGTCCTCTTCGCTGGCATCGGCGGCCTCGGGGTCATCGCGATACCGGTCACCCTCGGCCACGTCGGAGCGGTACTCGTCGTACTTGGACTTGGGGGCCAGCAGCACGTGGTAGCCCCAGCTCCAGCGCACGACCTGGCCGAGCTGCTGGAAGATCATGAGGTAGAGCACGCCGCGGGCGGCAACCTGGTCGTCGTTGTCGCCAGGAACCTTGCTC
This sequence comes from Ophiostoma novo-ulmi subsp. americana, assembly GCA_029298975.1. Lineage (NCBI taxonomy): Eukaryota > Fungi > Ascomycota > Sordariomycetes > Ophiostomatales > Ophiostomataceae > Ophiostoma > Ophiostoma novo-ulmi. The sequence goes on along the minus strand of JANSMA010000003.1, from coordinate 1,246,874 downwards.
CAGTGCAGGCCCTTGAGAGTCTGGGAGAGCGAGATGACGAGGGAGATGGGCAGCGAATTGGAGTTGCCAAAGACGCCCATGGCGGTGACAAAGTTGGAGGCGCGCTTGTTGAAGCGGAACATGCGGGTGACGATCAAGGAAACGCCGTAGGAGACGGCGGTCATCAAGATGAAAATAATGGGGATGACGCCGAGCTCGATAAACTTGTCGGGGTCGAGCTGGGACGCAAGCTTTGTGAAGATCAGGCAGGGCGTGAACAGCATGACGTTGAGGTTGGCGAGGAACTTTTGCTTATCAGCGTCAAAGTGGCCGAGACGGGCGATAATGTAGCCGGGCAGACTGACGCAGACAACCTCCATGACGGCCTCGAAGACGAGCATGACGAGATGGCCAAAGGACGGGTGCGAGCCGTGCGACTTCATGATGTTGAGCTGCATCTCGGAGATGCACTCGCTCGAGAGGGACTCCATGTATGGCAGATTTCTGACGATACTGGTGGCTGATGGTGTTGATGGTACGGGTGACAGTAGTGATAGGATGTAGAGGTCGAGAAGATGTACAGAAGTAGAGGGAAGATGAGGCCTTTCTATTTGTGTCGTCCCCCACGAATGTCAGGCTCGCAATCGGTGGCGTTATTGAAGGCGCCTGGCTATTTCCGTAGGTGCAGCAGGCCGTGGGGTGGTCGTGGATCAGAGGTTGGGGCGTATGCAGGAGTGATGTGCACGAGTGTCAATGACAGATGCACAGTGTTGTAGATGTAGTGGTAAATGTAGAAGAGATGTCGATGTCGACGAGGTCGATGTTGGTGTTGATGATATTGATATGTTGATGAAGAGGTCAACAAGGAATGAGCGGTAAAGACAGAATAAAGAACAAGAGTACAAAGTAACAATAAACGAGAGGATGAATCAACAAAACTTGCAAGGGTGCACCCTCGCTATCACCCAATTTACAAAAGCAAGAATCAAAAAGCAGGCTGATTTGGCTGCGGCTGCGTAGGGTGAGGCGATTGTCTGGGCGCGCGCAGCACCTGCACTGATAAAAGTACAGACGACTTTGGATAACAATGAACAAAGGCGCGCACGCAAGCTAGGGGGTGGATTTAGTGCCCAGTCCAGTGGCACTAGTGGTACCAGTAATACTCGTACAGCTCATATTACGGGGCAGGCGCTAAGCGGCCGCCGATGCTTTTAGCTCGCGACGCTGCGCCGAGAAACCGAGCAGGCAGCCAAGATACAGAGAAAGACATTGAGGTATTGGAGTCAATAGAAATAGTCAATGAGAGGCGATACAGTGTTGATTTGGATGAGAATGACTGCAAAAAAGCGACAATCTTTGAGATTGATTGACGACGAGCGTCGCCACGTTAATGCTTAGTAATGATTAGTAAGCATATAAAATGCAAAACCAGCAACTCTACAAAAGACAGTCTGAGACACGCAAGATGCAAGATTAAGACGCAACAAAGACTGACAAGAACAACCTCGCCAAGATGCAGAGGCGAGATGCGCGGATTGCGTGGACGGGCCAGTAATGGTGACAAATCAAGACATGTGGGAGGGTGGCCGTGCGATAAGCCGATAAGGAAGTAGATAAGCAGGGGAAAAGTCAGCGGCAGCCAATCAAAGTACGTCACATAGTACCAAGAGATGAGGCTGACCCACTCTTTCGGCCAGCAAGAAGAGAGCAAGAGGGATCAGCCACAGTTCAGCCCGTCTGAGACCGTCTTAGCCCGTCTTTGGGTCCACTTTTAATGCCTCTCACTTTTGCATAGGCGGTTGTGTCGTGTGCGTTGTAAGAGATATGAAATGGGCAAGAGTGGCTGGTGTTGTTAGTTATCAAGATGTTATGGAATTCAGCAACGGTATTTATGAAATATGCGAGAATACGAGATGATAACATGAGAAAATACTAAACAATACGAGGCGATGCAAAATGCGATCGCGGATAGCATGGAGCGAACAGCGAGAGGCAAGGTCTTGAAACGGGCAAGTGGCCAGCAAGGGAGCAGAGAGCTGTGAGCTATGAGCTGTAAGCTGCAAGCTGTAGGCTGTGGGCTGTTAGCTATTACTCCGTCGAGCTGAGCTGGCCGCGCGCTGGCATGCACATAGCAGGCAACAGTGTTTTACCGGTATCGATAGATGGATGAGCTGGCAGGTGTGCCAGGTGTGGAGGGAGGCAGGGGAAGCAAGGGGGTGAGCATCAGCGACACGGCTCGACGGGAACAGCACTGACGTATTGCGGCATTACGGTAATAGGGCGAAACAACGAAACGGCGAAACAGCGGAACAGCGAAACAGTGATATCATAGCTGTGGTGGCCTGCTATGAAACGGCAGGTGTTTAGCATCCGTAGTTTCTTCCCGAATGTACACCGTACAGTAAGCTCTGACATAATACACGTACGACTCTGATAACAATCATATTGTTGTCAGACAGTAATAAGTGAGATCTGAGAGAGACAGATGAGGTGTGGCTGTGGTGGCGTCGATGCTATATGATGTAATCGATGCGTACGTTGATGCATATTCACATGCAAGCTCGAGTCAACGACATCATCGGTCATATAGCAGCAATTGATATCAGTGCCTGATATATCGTAGATGAAGTGCGTCATTCTCTGTTATGTGATATGTGATTTTATTTTGGAGAGGATGCTGTGTTCACAAATAGGGGGGAATTCTCCAATAAATCACGAAAATATTTATAATTTTTTATTTTGTTTGGAAATAGTATCTGCAAAAAGAGAAGAGAAGATAAAAATTTGTTTAAAAAATGAATAAACAAAAAAACCACAGAAAAAACTATACCGAACAAACATAACTCAACATAAAAGTCAATCAAATTAAAATAAATCCAAATAGAAGCTAAAGTCACAAAATAATTTGTCAAAACCTAATGTGAAGCCCAACATTGGGCAATATCAATCTCTTCAAATCCCAATTTCATTCCAGCCCTCAAGACCTGTTCGTCTCAGGTCGAGACACCTTTAGGCCATATCTAGGTCAAGACATTAGGTCAAAACATTAGGCCAGGACAATATCAGAATGGTCACAAGAGGATGAGCCTAAGCATTCTCGCATTGTGGGAATTATACCTAATGTAAGGGGCAGGAAGAAGAAAGAAAAGACTGAATTAATCTAACTGCAGTCACCGCTACCCAAATCCTGCATTTTTTCTAGTTTTGTGGTAAGGCACTTTGCATACTTCTGTAAAAAATTACAAACGCACTTATACACTCGCACACACAAACCCTGGAGTTGACATTCACAAAACATCCCAAGCCAGCTGAAATGATGCGGTCAAGTTACACTCGGCTTGGCAGAAAGCAAATAATAGCATATATAAATACACCAGTAGAGGTGTAATGGGGGGCTGTATAAAAGGGCTTATGGAGCTGTATGGAGGTCGTCTGGGATTCTCCTGGCTGACTTCAGCGCGTGTCCAGCCCTGAAAGCAGGGAACGTGCCGGCCCAACGTCGTTTCACAACTTGACCGTTACTTTGTAAGGCAAAAGGCCCCATATGCTAAAACCAGAAAACTTTGCTTTGCATTGAGAGTTCTATCAGTTTTCATCTTTGTAGAAAAGAAGACAAAAAACATAGCCAACAGTATTGGGTACGATGTATGACCCACGAATAGAAGCCCGACTTTGTCTCCCATTGGGCGCATGCCCTGCTCGTCAGGTGCCTACGTTGGCTCGTTGACTGCTGTGCCGGTGAGCTGCCAATGACGTTGGGCATGAAACATTGAAGTCAGTACGTGGAGATGCATTACGGGAGTAGACGGTGATGTCAGAGACTTTTTTTAAAGGAAGAAATTACACCAAAAAGGAAGAGATCACCGTTCCCGAGTGATGGGCGCACATTAACTTTATCCTGAAACACTAGGCTTGGACGTCATCAGGTTTACAAGCCAGAGGGCAGAAGAGAACCAGGAAACAAAGGCAAACAATTTGCTAAAGTGTCTTGTTGTATGTCGTTGTTGGCCGACACAGTCGAGCACATGCTGGCAAAGCCACAATGAAGCAGATATCCAACCACAATAAAAAAGCTGAAAGTAATCAGACAGCCAGGACAAGGTCCAGTTGCAGTCGAAGCTACATTTGGACCCTGATTTCAGCGTGGTATTACACGGCGACGCCGCGGGGAGCAGTAATAAGTGAATTGAATTGACGGTAGGGAACTGGGATTGAATGAGAATGTAAAATAAAAGAAGAAAACAAAGAAGAAAATAAAGAAAAATAAGAAAAAGAGATGCAGGCCAAACAAAGTATGAGACGGCGAAACAGACAGCTTCAAGACGAGACGAAAACAGGATGCCCATCCTCCAAAGGGGATAGCAAAAGAGCAACGTCGTAATGGTCAAGCCACAGCGTCGCCATCAACGTCATTGACATCTGTCTCTGCATATCGTGCATATCGCGTGCAGCTCGACTGCATCGTTTCCCTGGCAGGCGGGCAGAGCGTGTGCAATTCAGGGTGGCATAGAGGCTGGTTCTTTATTTAGAGTGCTCAAAGTAATGTGTTTTTTTTATTTATTTATTTTTATATGCTGTTTGAATTTTATATCTATTTTGTATTTTGTATTTTTTGAAATTCCAACTGTTTCGTTTCCCGTCTTTTCTCTCCCTTTTTTCCCTCCGTCTCGTTTCCTTCAAATTTTCCAATACTATCTACTCAGTTAAACTCGTATTAATATGCTCACCTTTTTCTACTACCAGTAGCTCTCCGGACCAAAAGGACAACGCGAGCTGGACTTGGTTAGAGTACTCCGTAGAGTCGAAGCGTTGAAATATTGAGAGAAGAAATCAGAAGAGAATAAAGAAGAGAGCAGAAAGAAAAAGAGAGAAATCCAAAACCACCCAACAAGCAAAACAACCAAAACAACAAGTAGCTCCAAAAGAAATAAAACAATTTGCCCATCGTTTCATCCTCTTGTCTTGCTGTCTCTGCTGTTGACTAACAACTGGGCTGCAGTGGGGCGAGGGGCAAATCGCGAAAGCACTCGAGGCACTATTATGAGTAAACACGTTAGATGACAGGATGCGATCGGCCAGAGATGGGCAGTTGTTGTATTGGGATTTTAATTTTAATTTCCTATTTAATAATTGCTGCATCAAGTTTGGAGAAGAATGAGTCAAAGAAAATACGGCGTACTCGTACGGGAAGAAGGTGCTCTGGTGCTCTGCAGTCTCTTGCCTTGCGAGCTCTCGCTTGCATGAGGCGCTGCTGCAGATGGGCTAGCCAAGGCAGGAGCCATCGAGTCAACCACGATGCACTTCCTATATTGGACAATACAAGACAATGGACCTAATGGACCATCTTCACGAAGCAGTCGCGCCTTCCCTAACATACCTGACCTTTATCATTTATCATTTCATTTTTCTTCATTTATCATGCCAGTCCAACGTTGTCTACTTGTTTCTCCAAGATACCTTCTTCCCTTCCACACTTTCTCCTTCCCCATTAATACTCCATAGATCCACACCGGCCCTGTTTTCTCTTCGTTCCTTCTTTTTCCTCTTTGCTCTTGAACTCTCTGTTCTTTCCCCTCTTCCTCTGTTCTTTCCTAATCTGTTCATTTCTCTAGTATTGCAAGAGCACTCCAATTCTCTACATATCCTCTGCATCCCCTTTTCACTGTGAACATTGACTTCTCGTGTCTTCAACCTCTCTTTGTCTCTTCGTCTCTTCCGCTCTTCTTATCCTCCCTTTTTTTTTTCTCTCTCCATCCACCACCTATCCACCATACTCGCCACTGCCGGCCTGTCGATCAATCTACACCAATACTTCGCTCGGCTTTCGTCGCAAAACCTCCTTCAAGCTAGAGCGCAATCAGGCCAAATTCGCACCACCAGCCGGCACCAATCTGCACCAGCACCAGCACCGACGGCAAAATCACTACCAAGATACTACTTTACCACCGCCAGGACCTCTACAGATAGCAGCCTAAACACACGCTAGCTATTTCAGCACGGCTCAACCCACGACAGCCTTTCTCCGTTGACACAAAGAAACACACCTGATAAGGGCCTCCCTCGCTGCAGTCCTCTGTCAATCATTTGTCAATCCTGTCATCCTGTCATCCTCTGCTAGAGCCTTTGATTTTTTTTTTCTTTCCCTTTCTGGTAGATTGGCTCTTCTCTTTTCTTTTCTGAGCATCTTCAACCTCTTTTTGGTGTGGACTGTCGCTCTTCTTCAGACATCCCATAATATTTCCAGACTACAACGGAAACAGAAGAAAAAAGAAAGAAAAAAAAGCATCCAAGACATCTGCCACCATCCAAGACACAAGTCCAGCTTACATCGGGCCTGTCCCCGTCGCTACATATGCAACTCCAATAACACCAGCTTCTCGCTCTTCTCTTTCCCTTTTGCTCCTCCTCTTATTTATTTTCCCCTTATCATCATTTTGCCCCCCCCCCCCCCCCCCCCTTCCTTCGTTCTCTCGAAGCTTGAACGTCATCTCTTTGACTACCCTTCTCACATCTTCAACCACCAAGATGCCATTACCCGATTCTTCCGCTGCGGCGTCGCCCGACGACCACTTCGACAACGGCCCCGCGTCTCCTGGCTCTGCCGACGGCTCCTCCTGCAACTCGACTCCCGGTGACCACTCCAGCTCCTTTGGCGACGCTTCATTCTTCTCAAATACCCCAGCCCACCCCCCGGTCGTCCCTGCAAAGTCTATCGCACCAAAACGCGCCCCCTCGCTCCGGGCCACCTCTGATCCCCAGACCTCCATCTCCCACATGACCCCCTCCTCTACTGTTACCGGCACCCTCAACAATGCCCGCCGTCCACCACCATCCGCCGGTAACCTGCCCCTCGATCTCATGGCAAAAGCCCGTGCCCTCCAGCAGCAGCGCATGGCCATGTCACCACACCCGTCTAGCGGTTTCGCCCCGCAACAAGGTCAGGCCAACTCGCCCGAGGGCTCTCGCAACCCGTCTCCGGCTGCTGTCGGCGGCTCTCTCGGCGGTGCTCTTGCGGGAGGCGTTCCTGGCAATCTGCGCATGCCACCACACATGAACCGCAACATGAACAACATGAACAACATGAGCCTGGGCGGCGGCCCCACTCGCCCAACAGCGCCCGGCTTCCAGTCAGCACCTGTTGTTCCCAGTGCCAACCGCCCTAGGCCCGGCGGGCCCAGTCTGAGTGAGCGGCGGGCAATGAAGCTCGGTGGTCTGCCTGGTGGCCCCAGCAGCATGTCGCCTGGTGGCGGCCCACCAAAACTGTCCGATATGAACGGCGGCGCTGGTGCTCCTGGCCGGCCACAACTCAAGGACGCGCGTGTCGATTCAAAAATGAACGACTTTAAAAAGTACATTGACACCGAAAAGGGCTGGATCACTTTTGAGGGTGCCGCAACAATCACGCGGACAGGTGTCAACTTTGCTGGCGGCCAGACTTTTAAGATTTCGCTCGACGAGATACAAGTCCTCGACGAGCTCGGCAAGGGCAACTACGGCACGGTTTTCAAGGTGCGCCACGCAAAGCCTGCTGCACCACGGTTTGGCCAGGGCCTGAGCGGCTTCAGAACGAATCATAACAAGTCTTCTTCGACCAGTGCTCTGCAACAAGCATCCGGCACATCTTCCCCTGCCCAAAATTCATCTGCCGAGGACGGCACAAATGGCGACAAGTCGGCAGCTGCAGGCACAGTTGACGGTGCAACCATTGTGCCGGGCACGACTGGCAAGGTCATGGCGATGAAGGAAATCCGTCTAGAGCTAGATGAGGCCAAGTTTTCAACGATTCTCAAGGAGCTCACAATTCTCCACCGCTGCGTGTCGCCATTCATCATCGACTTTTACGGTGCATTCTTCCAAGAAGGCGCGGTGTACATGTGCATCGAGTTTATGGACGGTGGATCCATCGACAAGCTCTACACGGGCGGCATTCCCGAGAACGTCCTGCGCAAGATCACATACTCGACCGTCATGGGCCTCAAGACGCTCAAGGAGAAGCACAAGATTATCCACCGCGACGTCAAGCCGACCAACATTCTGGCCAACTCGAACGGCCAGGTCAAGATTTGCGATTTCGGCGTCAGCGGCAACCTCGTCGCGTCGATTGCCAAGACAAACATTGGCTGCCAGAGCTACATGGCCCCCGAGCGTATCTCGGGCGGCGGCATGGCCCAGGGTGCCAATGCTGAGGGCACTTACAGTGTCCAGAGTGATATCTGGAGCCTGGGTCTCACCATCATTGAGTGTGCCATGGGTCGCTACCCCTACCCACCAGAGGTGTCCTCCACCATCTTTAGCCAGCTGAGTGTATGTATCAATTATCCCTCGATCTCTTTCTGGACCAATACTAACTAATAACTAAACAGGCCATTGTCAATGGCGAGCCCCCAGATATGCCCGAGGGCTATTCGGATACGGCACGCGACTTTGTCCGCTCATGTCTCAACAAGAACCCCATGAAGCGCTACACATACTCTATGCTGCTGAACCACCCGTGGCTCAAGGCGCTGACCAAGGTCGACGCGGTCATTGAGGAGGCCAACGAGTTTGACTCTGACTCTGACGATTCCGACGACGATTCCGACGATGATGTCAGCAAGGGCGTGAGCGGGCTCAGCCTGGGCGCGGATGGTGATGCCGATACCTCGTTCTGTGTCGCTGGCGACCCCGAGATTGCGGCCTGGGTCACCAAGGTCCTCGAGGAGCAAAAGAACAAGGACAGCACCAATGGTGCCAGCACCAAGCCCGCCCTGCACGCCGCTCCCCTCGCTCCATGATCTTCTGATCTTCTGATCTTCTGATCTTCTCTTCTGATTTTGTGTTCCTTTATTTTTTACTTCTTTTCTTCACTTTTCTTCTCACCACCTCTTCACCTTTCCCTATAATCCTTTTGTATAGCGTCTTTCGCGAGCCGAAAGTAAATCGTTTTCAACCTACAGAAAATATCCTCTTTCCAAGCATACTGGGCGGCATCAGTCTTGTTTCTTCACATCTCGCATGGACATTCTGTTTTGTTATAAATATTCAGTCTTTTTTTACTCGGTGTCGGCGTTGATAGGCTCTATTTTGGTCCATCTTGTTTGTTTTCGTTTCGTTTCTGTTTCTCAAATTCTCTCATCTTTTCTCATCTTGTCATTTGTTATATATATCATGTCACGTCTATGATTATAGATTGGGTCCGGGGAATTCACGTATACGACCATAAGAATACTCTAGCACACGCAAACAAATACATCCGCGCAATGTTGCCATCATTTGAGTGCCTTTGGATTGTGATTTAGTTTGGTATTTGTATTTGTAGATATAATTAAAATATTGTTTTGACGGATTTTTTTTTAATTTTAAACCCAGCAACTATTTAGCAATAAAGGAGATCACCTCAAATTAGTAATATCAGAATAAATACAGTCAATATTACCGCACAAAATACAATATTATGTATTTATTACTAGACAAGGAAATCCTGACGCCTGTACTTCCCAAGAGACAGTGCGTGTAATCATTATACCATCAACATCCCAAAGACCATGCTCCTATATACCATAACAACGTGACAGAATACGTGACGAAAAAACCTAAACAAATCCAAATCCAGATCTGGCAGCTGGAGCTCAGCTACAACTGCGGCCGTTCTTTTAGCCTGTCCTTCTTTTCGCTTGCTTCTCTTGAGTCGGCTGCTTCTGCTGCTTCTGTCGGTTCTGGCGTGCTCTCTACTGGCTTTGAAGCCTCTGCAGTCTTTGCATCAGCCTCGTCGAGCTTCAGCACGGCCTCAATCTCCTTGGCAATCTCATTCACCTCGGCCTCGGCCGAGCTCAGTGCACCGCCAATCTCGGGCGGCTGGTCGTTGGTGTCGTCAGTCTCGGCCTCCTCTTCCTCCTTTTCATCTTTATCCTCGTCTTTATCCTCCTTGTAGTCCTCCTTGTAGTCCTCGTCGTCGCTGGAGCTGTCGTCGTGGTCCACTGCTTGTGCGGCAAGAATGGCGCCCTGGCTCTGCTGCCGGTCCGCCTCCTCGTTGCCCACCATGCCGCGCCACAGCTCGTCCAGCTCTTTCCGCCAGCCTAGTGCCTCGGCAAATTTGAGAATGCCGGCGTCGCAGATGCCCAGCGACAGCACATCGTCGGCGCGCGTGCCAAAGTCGCCCACGACCTCGCGGTTGAACAGCACACGCGGCACGTGCTCGGGCGCCATCTGCGGCAGGCTCGCAAAGGGGAAGACGGACAGGGACGTGCCCAGCACGAGCACGAGATCAGAGTCGTTGGCGGCCACATGCCGCAGCTCGTGGAACCGGTCTGGCAGGCTCTCGCCGAAAAAGACAATATCGGGCTTGACCAGGCCGGGCTTGCCCCGTGTCTCGAGCGCGATGCACTCGGGGTTTGGGCACAGCGGCACGCTTGCGCGCTCGACGTGCTCGCGCATTTCCTTGTCCGGGTAGACGGTGCGGCACTCGATGCAGCGCTGCGTCGCAAACGAGCCGTGGGCCTCGACAATGAGCTCGGCCGGGACGCCAGCGGCGCGCTCGAGACAGTCAATGTTTTGGGTGAAGAGCATCTTTAGCAGGCCCTTGCGCGAAAGCAGAGCAAGGAAGGCGTGCGACACTGTAGGATGGAACTGTCCCGGGTAGAGCTCCTTGGCGAGGACATAAAAGGGCTTGGGGTTTTCGCGAAAGTAGTCAATACTGAAGACGGCCTCGGCATACGGCAGGTTGAGCCGCTTGAGGTTGGCATAGAGGCCCGTACCGGGCGACCGAAAGTCGGGGACTTTTCCATGTTAGTCAACTTTTCAAATATTGTTAGAGTACAACTTTGCTATACGTACTGCCTGCGGCTGTGGAAATACCGGCGCCGGTGAGGACGACAATGCGCTTGGCCTTGCCGCTGGTGATGAGCTCAGCAACAGCTTCGAGACTGCGCTCCCGCAAAGTCTCGGGCGGCACGCTGTCGTCGATATGGTTGGATACTTCCTGACCCATCCTGCCGACTCTGCCTCTTCCCTTGCCGTTTGAAAAGTTGTTCCTGTTGCCCTTGTTGTTCTTGTTCTTGTTTCGGTTCTTACCCGTCTGCAGAGGACGATCAGCACGGTTCTTTTGCTTATCCCGGCGAGACGGCGGCGGCGATGTTGACTGTGGCCGCCGCTTAGGGGCACGGTCCTTGCGACGGCGACCTATTGTGAAGGTGGTTGACGAAAGAAGATGGGGGTGCGTTGAGTGATGATGTGAAATGCAAGCCGGAATGAGAGATGCGATGTGACGATAGCAATAATACAAGTAGAAGAATAGAAGAACAGATGAGAAGAACAGAAAAGCTTTACAATTCTCACACGATCAACGTTGTGCAAGACGACGACGTTAGCTGGCTGGCTGTGTGTGGCTGGTTGGACAGATTGGGTCTTGTGCAGCCTTGTGCTAAGGAAAATGAAGCGATCTCCTCTTTGTGCTTACTTGTACACCAAAGTATATGCGAAAGAGAACGAGGCAAGAGCGAAAGCGAGAGGGGCCGGCTTATCTTATCGTGCCGTAGCGGGGATGCCGTTGCCGTGTATGCGGGTGTCTAGCGCAATGGCCTGTACGTCATTCGTTGGCAGAAGATATCACATCGTACCATATCCAATCATATCATATCAAGTACCACATCAATATACTTGGGCATTCATGGACTCGATGTAAGCTGTTGCCTGTCAATAAGCATACAACCCAAGGCCTGCCACGTTGGAGAGCACATAATGGTTATTGATGACTAAGCATTCGACATCAGACACCAACAAGACATCAACCAGACAACAACGAAGAGCGGACGCGAGAAAAGTTGGGTAAATTGTACACATGAATTCCAAATATTGTACATGCATTCGTCGGGTATATACAGTGGTAGGTGGCTCGACAGGCCATATGGTCGGCACTCGTGTGCCGTGTGCTCGAGTTGCTTCCTCGAGAAGATTGCGCCGTGCTTTTATAGTTTTTTTTGTAGCACACCAAGTGATGTAGAGCTTGGCTTGTTAGTTCCTTAGATATAGGGCTTCAGCCTGTGGGCACCCTTCCTGCAACTGCTGGTGCTTGAACCTGAAGGGCGGCGTGTATCACACTGAGCTCTAAACATAGACTCGATTTGCTCAGTCCCAGTCCTCGTCATCGTCGTTTCTGCGGTGGTCCCGGCTCGTCTTTATCGACTTGTTGGCGCCATACATGATCCGCTCCTCCTCGGCATCCTCAGCCGCACGCCGCCGCTTCAGCACGCGCATGTCCGAGTCGGCCACGGCGCCCGTCTCGACCAGCAGCTTGTCCAGGTCCAGCAGGCTCATCTTGACACCGCCGACCAGCGCCAGCGTCACAACTTGCTTGATAATGTCGCCGTTGCGGTACACGAGGATGGTGGGACAGTTGCGCTCCGGGTAGCCCTCAATGGCCTGGTCGGCGCGCATCTCGCAGAACTTAATCTCGCCGTACTCGGCCGCCGCCTGGCGCCACAGCTCCGACAGCACGCGCGACTCCACATTGTTTCCAGTAGCCGAGATGAGGTTGACAAAGACGGGCGTGCCGTGGCCGCTGCCGCTGTCCTTTTGTGATGCTTCGGTGACTTCGCGGCTGTACTCGGGCTTTGTGAGGGGGTAGACGGAGCCGTGGAGCGATGTCTTTTGCAGAGACTGAAGCTCCTGCATGCGCTGCTGGCGGTACGAGTTGAGAAAGTCTTCGTCCTCCAGATCCTCGAGCTCGTCAAGCTCGTCCAGGTCTTTGCCCTCGAGGCGGTTCTCGTATGCCAGTCGCCGGCCCTCGGCAATGGCCTCCTCGATCATGGGGGTAGGGCTTGGTGGTTTCTCGGGAATGACGCCATGTTTGCGCAGGATTTCGTTCCTGTAGAGTATAATGTTAGTTTATGCCCTCCCTTCTCCAAGCTCTTCTCTTCTCCCCTTTCCCTTTCTCCTTCTTACCATTCTGTGTCGGCGTTGGGGTCGTCCACCGGCACCGCTATCCGCTGATCCATAGGAGCCGCCATGTTGACGTGTGTGTGGCGAAGATATAAAAAAGACTAAAAATCCGAAAAGTCGAGCTGACTGTTAACAAAGCCAAAATTCTGTCGTAGGTATCGCAATAACTAATCGAATAACCGCCGTTGCCTGCGTCTGAAGCTTTGCCCCACTATGGTGACGATGGCCTTCTATCATCCTCTGCGGCAGCCTGCTGCAGCTTCTGATGATGGCGGGGCACTAATTGACCATACTCTCTTACAAGTATCTTATTTCGGTATTAATACAGAGTGGACTTGGCATCTGCATGACACCTAGGAGTCAGTCCCCACATGATGAGTTAGCAATAATGACTAAGCACAGCCTCACTAGCCGTTCCTGGCATCTACTCGTGTGGCGCGGAGTTACACGTGACGCCCACCCTGCCGCCTGGTAAAAAACCCTAACACACCAAAAATCTAGCCCGACTAGGCCATCTGGTCCACTTATCCTGTGCCTCCCCGCCAATGGCAAAAAATATCGGCCAGCTTCTGGGCGGTGAGTCCATATTTTGCCCCATGCAGCTGGCTTCTGGTTGGTTCGCCAGCGTCCAGGACCTTCTGTGGCTCGGCATGCCCTTGGAATTTTTCTCAATTTTCACTGGGAAGGAAGGAGCGTAGGTCGAAAAAATTTCCTGGCCCGCTGCCGGCCTGTGGCACTAGCTGTACAGCGGGCGGTTTGGCTGCCAGACTTTGGGACTTTACTGGCTCTTTGCCTATTCTGCCCCCTTTCTCCTCTTTTAGCCCTCCCCTCCCTGCTTCTCTTTTTTTTCCTTCCCTCTCTTTTTCTCCATCCAGAATCCATCCACAAACCTTCCCAAAAAAATCAACCACATTTTCAAATCGTCAACCCGAGCGCCGGAATCTGTTTGTTTCAGTAACATCCAGATTTTTTATCATCTCGCCTCATCACGAACCGCTCGACTCTTTCAATAACGATCCTTTCGTCAATCCGCAAAAATGGTGCGTTTGCTCGATGCTGGCAACTGAGGAGGAGGAGGAGGAGATGGAAGAGGATGGTCCAAAGAGTCAGAAGCGAGAGTCAAAACCGAGAGTCACAATCGAGGGCCAATTCGATGAGCAAGCAATCAACAGCATCAGCAAGGAACCCACAGGGTCGAATGGGTCAAGCAGCACGGCATATCATGCAGCAAGAGTCAACAAACATCAGTATCAATCACAATGAGACATCATCACGACGACATCAGCATCGCCGACACAGGACATTGTCGACAGAAGATTCTATAAGGACATCATGCATCACGATACATGGCATTGATCATATCGAAAAGACCGACGACACCCTGCAGACATCTGTCACCCCACGATTGATACAGACCTGCTGCTGGACACTGCCCACTCTAGAAGAGTGCTGGATGCTGCTCCTTGACGCCACCGACTGATCGACTTGACTCTGGCTTGACTCTCGGACTTGACTGGACCTCATCCTGGACCTCTCCCACCACTCGCTATCCCAACAAAACATCAACATAACAGAAGTGCTGACATTTTTTCTCTAGGTTCTTGCCGTCGATCTGCTGAACCCCAGCGCTGCCGCTGAGGCCAAGAAGTACAAGCTCAAGGTATGTCTGATCCCACTCGACGATATACTACTTTTAACACATCATACTAACTCTACAGACCCTTGTGCCTGCCCCACGATCCTTCTTCATGGACGTGAAGTGCCCCGGCTGCTTCACCATCACCACCGTCTTCTCGCACGCACAGACCGTTGTCATCTGCCAGGGCTGCACAACCGTCCTTTGCCAACCCACCGGTGGTAAGGCTCGCCTGACTGAGGGCTGCTCTTTCCGGAGAAAGTAAATGCAACGGGTCTGTTTTGATTTGTGAGGCGTATGGTAGTTCTTTATTCTCCTTGTCCCGCAAACAAAAAAAAACCGTTCTTCTTTTACCTCTTCCAAAAAATTCTTCGGCTTCTTTGCGATCGATCATCTTGTGTCCTCGAACTTGTTTTTTATTAATGTCTACTTTTTGTCTATCGCATCGAATAAAAAAAACAATTAAAAGTTCGACAGAGTGTTGTCTTTTTCTTTCTCTTTTTACTCTTTTTCACATTTCCATCACTTCTTTTTTCGACGTCATTTCTTCACTTTTTCTCTGTCTCTTTTCGTCTCTTTCGTGTCGAGACTGTCGACATCTCACCACTATGGCCGAGGCCCGACGACTTTGATACGACAATCGACGGAACGAGAACGATGGACTCTTTACCTCCCGCCAGTCCTTGACAAAGGATGTCAACATATGGAGGTATGGTGGCCAGTGCAAGAGTGACGGAGCTGTGTCTTTACATACTCCATGCTCCTTGCACTTGAACGACTCGAAAAAGATCAAGCAAAAGCAAAACAATAGAAAAACAAGCGGATAGAAGATGGAGCCAGCAATGATCACCTCGGAACCGGAAGCTGAAAAAGGAACGCATAAAACTCAAACCGAAAATAAACGAAAAAAAACTCACGATAAAAGGAGGATACACAAAAACGGAATGCCCAGAAAAGGGGAGATGCAGGGGAACAACAGAGGACAAACGGGATGTTCTGTACCCTGCCGCTGTCATCTGTCTTCTTTTTATGTTTCTGGGAACGATTTGAAAAGAGAGTCCGAGTTATTAAAACTGGAGGAGGCGTTTATCGGATCCGGATATCTTGCAAGACCAAAAAAATCAACAAAATTCTAAAAACTGATGTGCATACGTGTGACTGAACTGAATAACTAATTCTGTAAGACATGTTGGAAAGCTTTACAGTAAAGTAGGAGATATTGCGATGAAGATTGGAATGTGGATGATGTACAGCCTTACAGGCAGCTCAATCTGGCACGTGACCTAAGAGCTGCCCTGACTGCCTTACTGCGACAAGATGTAATATAGAGATGAATACAAAGACGACAGAGATACTAAACTGATTGCCTTGTTGGCATTGCCCTCTAAACAACCTCGAGGCTTAATATTGAGTGGTTGGTTATCGACTGTCGTGTAAAAAGCCATTAACGTTTGAGTGGTGACCCCTGCTGTGCGCTACCAGACAAGGCTACAAAATCTGACTGATCTACGCCAACGTCAACATCAACATCAACATCAACACAGCATCTACCACAGCAGCGACCGCTACACACGACCCAACGTCGACAATTTACATTTACATAAAATGGCCACGCCGGCTGTCGATCAGACATATGGCCAGCGCAGCGTGTTCGGCGCGCTGGGCCAGACAGCGACTGCGCCAGTCGACGACGACCTCGAGTGTGAAGACGAGCAGGACGCCCTCGCATACCTGATGCTTGTGCGCAGCGAGGCCAACAAGATCCCGCATGTCATGGTGGCGCCGCGGCCAGGGCCACAGGCGTTCCCGCCAGGATATGCCGAGGCCAAGGAGAAGAAGCAGGAAAAGAAGGAGGAGCTCAGAGAAGCAAGGCGAAAGCGCAACAAGCGGCGGCAGCGGCACTGGGACGACCAGGATGACCGGCCAGCAGGCAACGCCAATGGTGACGACTATGGCAATGGCGCAAAGAGGCGACGCACGGCCGAGCTGTCGTACGATGAGGTCAGCTACGATGACCTGTATGATGAGCGGCCGGCTCAAGAAAAGGAGGACAACGTTGACAAGGGCGACACAAGAAAGGAAGCGGAGCAGGACGACAATAAAGAAAGAGAAGAAGAAGGAGAAGAAGAGGAGGAGGGGGAAGAAGACGACGAGGCTTCAAACTACAACCGGCAGGCCCTCTACGAGACTGGCGTTGGCGATGCGCGCGGCTACTACCACGACGGTGCCTACGTCGCCGCAGAAGAGACCACCAGTGCAGAAAGTGCAGACAATGGCGACGACCCAGCGGCAGCCGACGCTACCTTTAGCACGGCCTACCGCGAACGCCTGCTCTCCCACTTTGCCGACATGCGCGCCCATCTGGCATCGCTATCGGAAACGTCCCATACCGATGGCGGCCAGGACACTGAGGTTGGCCCATTGAGCGTGCGCTCGGGCGTGTTCAAGCACTGGCTGCACATACTGCGCACAGCAGACCCGCGGCCGGAACAGGTCGCTGCCATGGACAAAGTCAGCGTGCTGCGGCTGCTGCGGATTGTGCAGCGAGGTCTCGAGGCGGGTGCGTCGACGTCGTCGCGGTCTTCTCACGCCGGCCGGTTTGCGCGTGCTCTTGCCGGCGGACCAGGCCAGCTAGACATGAGCCCGAGGACAATACGGTGGCTGTGGGCCCTGTTCTCACGGCTGCCAGGCCGCGGTGAGCTGGACTACCGAGAAGTGGGCTACATTCGGGACGTTGCCAAGCAGGCCGTCATGCGGCTGGCACACTTGAGCTACGATATGAGCGGCGTGGATGCTGAAGCTGAGGGCGAGCACGGCGGCGAGGAAGGGGAGTACGAGTATGAAGGGGAAGAAGGCGAGGAAGGCGAGGAAGGCGAGGAAGGCGCAGAAGAGGACAAGGCTCATGCTGATGCTGAGAACCCCGACGACTCTGTGAACCATGAGAATGGCAATGGAGTGTCGTCTGAGAGTCACGGCGAGGCAGAGCTGGATGCCGAGGACATTGCCATGGACATTGATTCGGAGCTAGAAGAGGAAAAGGAGAAGGCTTCCCCGGCGAAAGCTGCTGCGGAAGCAGGCACTAGAGACATCTCGGACGACACCTTGGACTTCGAGATGCAGCAGAGAGCAGCTCTGGAGATGGTGCTGGCAGTGGCCGGCGAGTTCTACGGCCAGCGGGATCTGCTGGCGTTTCGCAGTCCTTGGGCAGTGCTAAAGTAAAAGCTCATGATACCCTTTGACGTTGTTATTTACTATCATTTCCTATCATTTATTAGCATTTATTAGCATTTATTAGCATTTAATTATCCCTCAAATATACTTAAATTGGATTTCAAGTCAAATACAAGATCATTATCGTTGTCGACATCATAATCATCACGTGACACTAATTGAAGCCATTACCGAAAAGTGAAGAACATAAATGATCACCTCTATGACATGCGAAATGCCTCAATCCTGTTTTAGCAAGATCAGGGTGGGCTGTCCCGGGCTCCCTGCCGAAAACTACAAGTACTGGAAAACTATCAAAAATCCTGAAATACCATGAAAACGTGCTCTTGGGCCGCCAGGGATCTCATCCATTGGCGAAAACCACTTTACGCGTTTTTACGTGACAGGGACGCGTCTCGTGTAAATGAGTTGAATGGTATACCACGCTAGTCCTCTTTCGGCTTACTACTGCGCTTTCCGTCTTGAATGTCTTAGTGCTATTACAGCGCCCCAGCCATTTTCCTTTATCGCTTCAGTTCCAGAGTCCCTCCTCCTCCTCTCCTCTCCTCTTCTTCAACTTCATCCCTCGCCCACCCCGTCTTCGTCTGCATTCTTTATCTCTATTCTATCCACATCTCGAGTTCGATCCGTTCATTCTTTGTTTCTTTTGTCTTTTTTCTCGCTCATTTATCTGTTTCCTCTTCGCTTCTCCTTCAGACCATCTCCACTCCTCCTCGATCAAGGCATACATCAATCATCTCGACCACCTGCATCATCTCTGTGCCACTTACCCTACTACCGTCTCTCAATTTTCAAACCCCTCAACCTCTCCGAAATAACCAACCCCCGACCTATTCCTTACTCCATATACCCCTCAACACAACCCACCCGTCTCCATGGCTACCCCCCGTGTCAAGCGTGCCCTTGCTGGCTCGGCCACCGACCCGGCCCAGCGCCCCATCACCAGCTTTTTTGCCCGCGACGAGAACTCTCCGGCCTACGGTGCCAGCGAGCGGTCCTCCCGGTCACCGTCGCACGAGATCTCGTCGCCCCTGCTGCCGCCCAGTGTCCAGGCCAACCTGCTCGCCGTCGGAATGCGTGTGCGCAAGTCTGTCCCCGAGGGATACAAGACGGGCAAGGAGATCAACGAGCGCTCCACGCCGTCACACTACCAGCCGCAGCCCAAGGCGCCGTCCACCTACAACTCATACACCTCGTCGTACAAGTCGTTTCTGCAGAGCGCCGGCCGCCCTGCTGGAACCACTGCAGCTGCACCTGCTCCACACCAGCGCGAGCTGCTGCCGTTCTGCGGCCTCAACAAGATTGGAGGCCTCGACGTGCAGTCGTACGGCAACGAAGATGGCCGGCCCATGTTTGTGTCATCGCTGTTTGGCGGAATGGACGACGATGCCACTGTCGTTGCCGGCGATATGGGGCCGCCCTCGCTGACCAGCAGCCAAGAGACTGTCTCGTCGATCTCGTCCCTCCCTGCCTCTCAGTCCCAGTCTCAGTCTCAGACTCAATACCAGACTGTCTACGCCGCCAAGAAGCGCTTCCTGGGCGACGAAGAGGACGAATACGAGGACGAGGATGTCCGGGTGCACGAGGACATGCACAAGGCGACCTCGATCAACTCGTGGCTGGCCGACGGCCAGATCAGCCCGCGCACACAGGCGCCGTTCCTCCACCTGGGACGGCGTGTGCTGGCGGTCCCTCGCCGGCGGCAGCAGCAGCGGTCGCCGTCTCTGTTTGTGCCCCAGACAGCGTCCGAGTCTCCCAAGCTCGCCGAAGGCCAGCTGCCCCAGCCGGGCGGCAATTTCCGTGTCTACGACCAGGAGAACGCTGGCGACTTTGACGAGGCCGAGTTCTTGGACGACATGGAGATGAGCGGCATGTAATGCTTTCTCATGTGTTTTTTTTATGTGTTTTGTTATGTGTTTGATTATTTCTTTTGTCTTGATACCAGCGTGTTTATACTACCGTATTTCACTTTTTTCTTTTTGTTGGGAACGAGGATGTCCGTCAAGGCGGCGCCATCGGAGGATATCTGATTTCATTTATGGGTTTTATGCCATGTTGTTTATATTACCTATGTATTTTATACGCTTATATTTTGTATACACTGCTCCCACGAGCTGAGCCAAGTGCTCCTTTGATTCGAATCTACTATTATTCACACTTGACTGGTAACGCTTGCAGAACTGTGAAATGATCACGCGTAAATTTTAAACAATATCTTCAAGCAGTATCAAACACATAAACAACAATATACATGGCAACGCGGCTCTATTTTGAATCCTTTATTTTGCTTATATCTTCATCGTATCATCAGCAACCGCTTACGGCAGCAGACGCTTGGGGGTACGTGGGTAGTATGCCGCCAGCTGCACGCTCGGCAGGTTCAGGAAGAATGCAACAACACGGTCCAGGCCGATGCCACCGCCACCGTGCGGCGGCACACCGGCCTGCCGGAACACATCGACGTAGTCGCGCAGACCAGCCGACTTGGGGTCGAGGCCCTTGCGGATCATGCGCTTCTCCAGAGGCTCGGCCTCGTGGATACGCTGGCCACCAGACAGGATCTCCTGGCCGCGCATGAAGAAGTCGTAGGCGTTACACACATCGGGGTTGGTGGGGTCCTCCATGGTGTAGAAGGGACGGGCACCCTGGGGGAACTTGTCGAGAACGTAGAACTCGGTGTTGAACTTCTGCTTGATCAGCTCACCCAGAGCCTTCTCCTGGGGCGTCGACATGTCCTCGTCGTCAGACACGTTGCGGTACTCGGCAGGGCCGTGCTCGCGTAGCAGGGCCTGGCCCTCGGCGAAAGTCAGGCGCACCTCCTTGCCAGGCTCAGGCAGCAGGAAATCAGTCGAGGGGTAAACGGAGCGCACAGTCTCAATGTCCTCGGCGCAGCGCTGCTTGAGGCCGCGGAAGATGTGCAGCAGCACACCCTCCAGCATGTGCAGAACCTCTTGGTACGACTCCTGGATCTCCATCTCCATATCGAGACCAGTGAACTCAGTCATGTGGCGGGGAGTGTTGGAGTTCTCGGCACGGAACACGGGACCAACACAGAACACCCGCTTGCGGCCACCGGCAATCTCGTACTGCTTGTAGAACTGAGGGCTCTGGGCAAGGAAAGCAGCCTTGCCAAAGTACGTCAGCTGGAACACGTTGGCACCGCCCTCGGAGGCAGCGTCAATCAGGCCCGGGGCCTGGAAGCCCTTGAAGCCGCGCTCGTCGAGGTACTCGCGGAACAGCTTCTCGGTCTCGTACCGCACATTGGCAATGGCCTGCTGAACGGGTGCGCGCTTGTGCATGACAATGTTGTCCAGGTGGGTGCCCAGAGCAGCACCAGAAACAGTGCTGTCTTCAACAGCCAAATTCTTGACGCCCTCGGTGGCGGCCTTGGTAGCAGCATCCTCAGAGGTCTCGGCGGCGGCAGCGTGCTCGCCACCGTCAGTGTCGTCAAAGTTGTTGACGGCCTTGTTAGACGAGGCCAGAGTCAGGCCCAGGTTCTGGGGGGCAGCGGCAACGACAAAGAACTTGGTAATGTGCAGCTCAAAGCCGGAGACCTTGCAGCTCTTGATGGGCTCGGGGGCGCGGCGCACAATGGCCTCGACCACGACGCACGACTCCAGACTGCGTGAGCCAGCCCACTTGACCATGTTGCGGCTCACAATGTTCTGCTTCTCGTCGGGCTTGGTGGCGGCCAGCACACCCTGGATGGCCCAGTCCTGCTGCTCGCGCAGCTCCACGAAGCACATCTTGGCGCCCTGCATGCGCGAGTTCTGGATCCAGCCGTATAGGCGCACGGCCTTGTCGACGTGCTCGTCGCCCAGCTGAGGCAGGGCCACGGGCTGTGCACCATCGGTAAAGCGGAGGCCACCCTTGGCAGCAAAGGCAGCAACATCGCCGTAGTTCTCGGTGGCCAGATCCTCCTCGGGGCCGGCACCAGCGCCAGAGGCAGCACGGGCAGCAGCCTCCGCAGCAGCACGCTCGGCAGCCTTCTGGGCCTTGAGAGCCTCCTTCTTTGCCTTGGCCTCGGCCTTCTTGGCAGCCTTCTTCGACGGGCCCTCGGCGCCCTCAGCGCCCTCGGCAGCCGGAGCAGCAGCAGCAGCAGCAGGAGCGGCAGCCTCAGCCGGAGGCACCTCCTGGGGTTTTTGTTCAGACATT
This sequence comes from Ophiostoma novo-ulmi subsp. americana, assembly GCA_029298975.1. Taxonomy (NCBI): domain Eukaryota; kingdom Fungi; phylum Ascomycota; class Sordariomycetes; order Ophiostomatales; family Ophiostomataceae; genus Ophiostoma; species Ophiostoma novo-ulmi. Next base: position 1,224,958 of record JANSMA010000003.1, on the reverse strand, counting down.
TGGATTGTGTTGGTATATAATTTGAGATTTATTTCGGTAATAAAATTGGAATCGGGCGTGGTCGTCGTCGGTGTTGACGTGGTGATGTTGGTAAAATCGCACAGTTTGAATGAAAGGTAGTGGAAATAGGCTAGAAAACAGTCATACTATATAGTGTAGTGTAGCTTGGTCGATTCTGTTATATATTTAATTTAATTCATTAATTATTAAATCTGTTTACTTTTTTTGCTGCGATTGAAAGAGAAAGAGCTGCGGGGTGGGGAGAGCAGTGCAGCGAGGAGGGGCACTCTTGCTCTCTGGGCAGCGCCGATAGTACAAGTAGTATGCATGACTCCTTCCATGTAAGTAATGCCATTCAATGCCTGCTAGTGCGCTGTAGGCTGTAGGGAACGCAAGACAAGGTTCCAACGGCAGGAGTGCAGCCACGGCCGATAGCTCTTTCCCTGTGAGACAGATCCTTTTGTTCAAACAGGAGACGGAAAGAGCGACGACTAAAAACTAAAAGCCACCCAGCGCCTGCCAAAAAGAGTCATACCACACAGCACGAGCACATCACGCGAGACAGACAGATTATGTCAGCACTCACCTCACCAGCTCTCCGTCATCGGTAGGCAGACTGCTGTTAATAAAACACGAGATGAAGAGTCACAAGCAATTCTCCATATCTTACTTCAATATTGATTTCAATCTCAAATTAATCAATCTAAATAGTGATCTTGGTTACAGAGGCAGAACTGGGTGTAATTGAGAACGGAGCCACTGTGGAGACATGACTAAGAAAAAATTGCAGGGTAAGAACAGAGAAGGCTAGACAAGAAAAACAAGAGGGAAAATTTAAGAAATTAGCAATTAAAAAAAAAAGGCTCAAAGAGCAAAAAAAGAATCGTATGTGCTCCGATACGGGGAATCGAACCCCGAGCTCGACGGTGAGAGCGTCGGATGTTGACCATTACACCATATCGGATATGGCTTGTGAGCTTGTTGTTGAAGAGACGAGCCTGATCCGAGTATAAGAAGACGACAACAAGGTGATGGCAGCATGATGGCATACGTTAACATAGGTTCAAAGGTGAGTAGATGGGCAGCTTAGAGTTAAAGTAGCATGACATTAAATTAGGTCCGATAGTAGAGAGTAAAAGTGACAGTAGAAACGTGATTGGGAGACGCCATATCTTGCAAGCGCAAACGATAATCAGAACGGAAAAGCAGTGGTATGATGAGGGTAGCATCCGAGACGATCAACAAGATGAATCAAGACAAAAAGACAAGAAGTAATATGAAAATGAACATGAAAATGAAATAGGCAGATAACGGCATGCAGAAACGTGGAAGAAATGGTAACAAAATGGAACAATCATGGTGCGGATATTAGTAGATGGATAAAACGAGGACGATGAGAATGAAAAGAAAAAAATATGTCGAAGAGAAAAAGATAATAAGACTGAGGATAACATAATGAGAGAATATGAGAAGAAAAAGGACGGAGAAAGATCAAACTACCGCTTGCGCCGACCGCGCCCAGCAGGCTGCCTCTAGTCAAAGGCCCGCTCGTCAGAGGTCGAGAACAGGTTGATGTGCGAGTCGCCGCGTGCCGCACAGCCCATTGTCATCTTGTGCGGGTGGAACGCCGTCGCCGAGATCGGGCCCGTGCGGCTCTGCAAGAAGCCAGAGTACGGCTCGAGGCGCGACAGCTCGCGGCCGTCCAGGTTGAACACCTTGACCGCACGGTTCGACGTGCCCACGGCAAACACTGGCAGGTGCTCGTGCGTGCTGGCCGTGCGCAGCGTCGTGCCGTCGGCGGCGTTGGTCGTCTGGATCACGCTGAGCGGGTACTCGCTGCGAATGTCCCACAGCTTGACTTTGCCGTCGCGGGCCGCCGACAGCAGCTCGCGCTGGCCGCCGCGCTGCATGTGCACGCTCTTGATCCAGACCCGGTCCGAGTCGTCCTTCCACTTGCGCACCATCGCCTCCTGCGGCCGCATGCGCGTGTCAAACACACGCACAGCTCCGTCGCCAAAGCCGGCTACAAAAATGTTGCCCGTCATCTGGTCGCTTGTCAGCGACGTCACGCACGAGCCTGAGCGCGCCGGAATATCCGCGACACACGCCTCGTGGCCGGCACTCCACACGCGGATCACGCGCACGTCGCCCGCTACCAGCACATTGCCCGTGACCTGCTGCCAGTCAAACACCATGCCCGAGTGTACGTTGCTGGGCACCATGTCTGTCAGCGCGCGCCACGATGTCGCCAGCTCTACCTTGGAGAAGGAGTCGTAGTGCCGGTATACGCGCAGCACACCGTCCGACGAGCCCGCCATCAAAAAGGCCTGGTCGTCTTCGTTGATAAACTTCATGTCACTGATGCGCGAGCCGGGCGGGTTGCCGTTGGAGAACCGGCTCAGCTTTTCAAACTTGTTCCAGTCCCAGACCTGGATGGTGTTACCGTCGTCGGCCACGGCTAGGTGGTCCTCAAACTGGTGGAATGCCATGCGCGATGGCTGCGACCCGTTGTTGATGATGCCCATCTGGTTGTTCCACTTGTGCGTGCCTGCATACTGCTTCTGCGGCTGCGTGTCAACAAGTGTCGCCTCGTTGCGCGCGCGGCGCCACAGGCGCTCATTATACTCCGTGCTTCCGGGCTCCTCCGCCTCCATACCGCGCATCTGGGGCTCGCGGAAGTACTCGGTCGACCAGTCAAGGAATGTGCTTGCAAGAGGCATCAAAGGAGCATCAGGGTCGGCATCGGCATCCTTTGTAAAGCCAGGAGACACTGGCTCCTTGGCCACATTGTATGCAGACATGGTCGATTCGCGCTCACTATCCTCCGGTGGCGTAAAGTCGGGAGTTGTGCCGACAAGTCCGCGTGCGCGTCCAGATCCTCTCTGGAAAGTCGATGCAGACCGCGGCAGACCGGGCGAGGAGGGAGGCTCGCCGTGAGACGAACCAGGGCGGCCGCTGCTCGTGGGAGAGTGGCCGGCGGCTTGTGGATCACCACCCCAGAATGGAGAGAAGAGGGTGCTGACAGTCCGCCGCAGCAGACCAGGAGACTGCAGCGGCGAGCCGTTCATGCTGCCTCCATTGATACTGCCACCACTATTGATACCGCCAGCCAGGCCACCGTTCATGTGGTTGCCACCGTTGATCGAGCCGTTGGAGCCAACTGCTGATATGCTTGCGTTGTTGCGCAGACCGGGAATGTTTGCACTTCTCATCAACCGGCGGTGCTTCTTCTGAATCTCGTCCATGAGAGCCTGGGCCTGTGCACCGACAGCCGAGCTGAGCAGCGCATCGTGGACATAGTCGGCAATAATCGTCGCGTGCGACTGGACCTCGGGGTGCGGATCGACGGACAGAATCAGGACGTGCTTCCAGTAGGCAGTAAAGATGGTGTTGTACGAGAGACCCTGGGCACTCTCCTTGACGGCACCATCGCGCGTGCGGTTTTCCGGGCGCACATAGTGCAGGCCCGGCTTGCAGCCGCCCATGCCCAGATCCTGCGGTGGGAACATGAGGAACTCCTTTTCTTCCTGCAGCTCCTCAAAGGCGGCAACAAGGAACTTGTTCTCGTAGCGGATGACAAAGTGGGACATGAACACCAGCAGCTCCTTGCGCACCATGGCGCTGCCGTCGTTGGCCATGTCCAGCAGCGTCCATGCAATGGCCTCTTCAACGCGGGCCACCTCGTCCGTCAGCTCCGGGATACCCAGCAGCGTCGTCATGGCGTGCAGCATAGCGCAGCGCACCTCGCAGACGGTGTCCTTTGTCAGGTACGCCAATCTCGCCGGCGCATTCTCGCGAATACCGCGCCACTTGGCCTCGGGCAGGTCCTGCCACAGCTGGCTCAGGCACAAGCACGACCACTGGCGCAGCAGCGGGTTCTCCTCGTTGCGCAGGTGGATGAGACACGACGTCATGATATCTGTCTGGTTGCAGACGGTCTGGCCGGGCTTGTAGTTCTTGCACAGCATGGCCAGGATAAAGGCGCACATGGCCTTGTGCTCGTCGTTGTTGACGACAGGCAGGCCCTCGTTGGGCTTGAGGATGGATGCAAAGTAGTTGTAGCCGCTGTCCTTGATCAAGTCTTGCTGGCAGGAGATATCTACAGCAAGAACGCGTGTCCAGATAAAGACCATGACGGGCTTGAGCTCAGATGTTGCCGACTGGAGAAGCTTGAGGACGTAGGGGAAGATGCCGATACTAAGGGCAAGCTGGACCGCCCACGGGCCGAGGTCGAGGAAGCGGCCCAGCAGAATCAGGGCACGCACCCGATGCTGCTGACTAAGAAGCACCTGCAGCACAACAGGCAGCTGGTCTGGGGGCTTCTGCTGCTGCGCATCACCGCATATCAGGTAGTTTTCAAACGCAGTAAGCTGGTCGGAGAAAAAGGTCGAGTTCTTGTACTCGTACTCGATTTCGCCGGCCTCTTTGCGCTCAAGCATGGTAAGCTGATCGAGTGTCTGGTCGACGGCAAGATCCCAGCTTGCCCACAGCGGGTGCTGCCGTGTGTCGGGGAGTTCAGGGTACGATTGCGGGTGGCAGTTGTACACAGACATGATGCGCTGTGCAAGGAGGAAATTGCGGAAGAGAGCCGCCACAAGGAGATCCTGGCGGAAGAATTGGCGGAAGAGAGGGCGGTCGAGTGTTGTCCATGCAATGGTGTCGGTGATGGCAGTAAAGATCCAGTTGAGCTCGCCGAGTGGTGTGCGGCGGTCCTGCAAGCGACCGGGCAGCTTCTTTGCGCGCTCGGGCGTCAGCGACATCTTGAGTGGGTTCTGCTGCACAAAGAACCAGAGAGCCATCTCCATGGGGGTCGTCAGACAGGAGCTGAAGACGTCGGCGGGAATGAGAGGGTTTGTCGGCAAATTCTCCTTGGTAGCGCAGGCTGCGAGGTGGATATATGGCCGGTAGTTTGTCTTCTCGTAGTTGGGGTCGTTGAGCGCATTCTCGTTCTCCTCCTGCTCGTGCTTCTCGACGAAGCGGTGGTAGTTGGTGAGGATGTTGCCAGCCTCGGAGCAGTCCCAGACAAAGATAGTTGGTGCCTGGAGCCACTGCTGCAGGTCGTATAGAGACACGGGAATGTACTGTGTGTAGTTCTTGTTGAAGACCCAGATCTCGCCAGACGCAGTGGGTTTAGGCACACCGTGGCCGTTGTAGTGCAGCAGCACCCGCTCGTCCTTTGCATTGCGCCGCAGTGATATGCAAAACTTTTTTGTCTCTTCGACTGACGGATCGAGGTAGTGCTTGTAGCGCGGCCGCAGAGCAAGGGCCTCATACTGACTGATGAGGGCCTTGCCGATATTTTCAAGAGCCTTCTGAACAGGTGGCACGGTCGTGTCTTGCCATGCCTCGAGTCGCGCGCCGGGGTTTGTGCGAAGCTGGTCTGGCGGCTCGACGCCAATGTTGAGGCAGATAGCAATGACTGCGGACACGGTCTTAAGGCGATCCCGCATGCGCCAGTCCTGGAGCTCGAGTGTGGGTGCTTTTGGCTTGCCGTTTGATTCGTGGCGCTTATCTGTAAAGTACATGTACCAATTCTGGATTCTGTTAGTATGATGTCTTGCTGCAATGGGATTTAGGAAGATGCAGACATACATTAGCGAGGTGTGAGATGATGGCCTCGGACTGGTAGTGGTCCTCGAAGCCGTGGCGTGCACCCCAACGGCTCAGCTCGCCACTTTCAAAGAGAGACTCGGCGCCATCGTCGGCCTGGCGGCTGTAGTCGCTCTTTGAGCGCATTAGAGGCGGTTTCTGTGCCCCTGGTCGGCCGTTGTTGTGGCGGCTGCCGTTGCGAGTGTGATCGCGGATAACAATCTGGCGCTGTGCCTGTGCTTGGGGCTGTAGCTGCTGTTGCTGGAGAAGCTGACGCTTTTGTCTGCGATCTGCAATGTCGGCTTCGTTACCGTCTAGGAGCAGGGCTGGAGTAGATGCAGAAGCTATACGCTGGTGCTTAGCTGGTACGCGCATGGTCAGGCCGCCACCGCCGCCAAAAGAGCTTCGCCGCGACGCATCGCCGCTGCTGCTGTCTTGTGGTGGAATCGACACGTCGACGTCGGACTGTTGCAGTTGTGATGGTGCTGGCTGTGTAGGCTGTGTAGACTGTGTAGGCTGTGCTAGTCTTTGTGGCTGATTCGAAGACTGGAATTGTGAGGGAACAGCATAGTGAAGATGCTGGCCGGTAGGAGCGGTGCCGTTGACGCCGTTGCCGTTCTGCATCGCCACTGTGGAGAGAGTATTCGAGGTAGAAGAGGTCGTGTTGTGGGGGTGCTGGTTTGTGACTACAGTCATGGTGCAGCAGGTAGTCGATGTCAGTAGTGCCGCCAAGTCGATGTCGTCGATGCTGTCGTCGTCGTCACGGTCGGTGATATCTAAAAGCGGATCACCCAGGTCATCCAAACCGCAGCGTTTTAGACAAGAGACAGCAAGTGCCTACAAACGGTCGAGTCGGTCTGCCGATGCAGAGGCAGCAATGGGGGCCGGCGTCCAGTGATGGGACGCCTGCAGGGTGGCGGGCGGAAGTAGCGAATAGGAGACGGGGCAAGCTGTGTTGTCAGTCAGGCGATGGTCAAGGGAAGGCAGCTGAGATAGCAGTGATAGCAGTGATATCGGTGGTAGTGAAGGGAAGCAAATAGCCGCATCAATCATCCCAGCAAAAGACACAGAGCAAGTCGAACAAGGACAGAGAGAAACACGTCAAGGATGACAGCAGGTTGTCACCGTATGTGCGCGCTTGGTGTCTTGGTGTAGGTGCCTCAAAGCACACTCTGGACACTGCTTGTACGCCCCAATGCTCTGGTCGACCGTCTCTGCTCTTCTTTCCTGCTTCTGTCGTGCTTCTATCGTGCTTCTTTCCTGATTCTTTCCCTCTTCTTGGCTTGTATGCCCTGTGCTGCGTTGTCTGTGTCTCTGTCTTTGACTCTGCGCCACGCGCTCGGCAGCGGTTGAAGAAAAACAAGAGTGGGGTGGTGACGAGCGAATGCGAATGATGGGTGAATTAAAAGGTGATGAGGGCATCAAGATGACAGGGGATTCGAGGAGACTGCAAGTACTCACCATCAAAGTCGCCAGGTAGGATGCTGGATGAGGTTGGATGAATTGCGGTTGGGGCGAATTGGCCTTTGATGAAGTCGGGCTTGCCGCAAACCGGACGGATGTGGTGTGGTGCGTATTGTCACGAGAAGACCAGAAGCCAGAAGGGAAGGCGCGAGCGGCAGCAGCGCAGGAGGTACAGAAACAGCAGAAGCTAAACAGCAAAAGGCTAAACAGCAGGAGGTAATTCCTGGTAATACGGTAAAACAGCGGGTGAGATAGGCCCAAGTGGACAGAACAGGTAGGTGCGACCGCTGATAAGAAACAATAGAAAAGGCATTTCAGCCGGGGATTAGCGGCTTGGAGCTACAGAGTACAGCTGTGGCATGCAGGCGGCTGACTAATATACAATCAGAGGTAATGTGACGCGCTAAAAATGGACGGAATAGGCCTCGTGACCGAGCTGACATGGCGCAAGCACGGACCATTGGTATTAAACCAATAGAAGTGCATATATTTATGGGTCTATGTATTACAGGCGCATCTATTGCAGTCAATATCAAGCGATTATTTCTGCTGGTGCATTTGTATTTATATTTCTGTATTTCTGTATTTTTCTGTATTTTTCTGTATTTTTCTGTATTACAATGGCATATCAGAGACGAGACATTGAAGTGAAATCAATAATATTGGCAAACATTGGCACAGTATCTGCGGTGTTCCCGCTCTCAGGACAATATTATTATAATTGATTGCATATTTTATTGATTTACCAATTTTGGCTGGCTTGAAGACAGTCTTGGACATGGGAAGTGGTGCAACATGGCATCGATATATGTATTAATGAACAGGAGGCAATATGGTCAAATAGAGGACAGTGGACAGTAGGTAAAACAAACATATAGGCAAGCACCAAGACACACGACAAGACACGAGGGCGCACAAGAGGACAGCGGAGGACAAGAGAGGGGAATATGACAAAGTGAAAAATGGAAGATAAGGATGAGGGGCGCCGACGAGGTCATACAAGCCGACAGTGAATAGAAGTCACAAGATATAAGCAAGAAGTCATTGTTGTACAATGTGTAAGTGGTCTCAGAGCAGGACCTCCAACATATGAGAAGTCACTGTCTGGTACATGTGGATATCATCACAGCCCCCTTCCGCCGACTGCTGTTATCTCTATTATCCAGCCTGCTCATTTAGTTTAAAGATATATATTTTAGAAGGCAGCCGGTGCATGAACGGCATAAAAAGGCGCCCCGATGCAGTCCCACGTTCCGGCAGCCCGTATATGCCATGTCTACCGTATGGTCTGTAGCTAAAGTGAGGCCGTGGACACCTGTAGTTCAGTCGCACACATAGAATAGGCTACAGCGAGTAGACTGTAGTCGATATGTGCACTTCGTGCTAAGATATTTATATGCCTTACCGGCCTGGTCAAGTACGGCCCGGTTTGTATTATCTAGACCACACCAAGAGATATGCAGCTCGGCTGCTACTCTGCAAAGATGCCCTGCAATGGCACCCAGATTATAGATTGTATATTATCTATTGTAGAGCAGGCTAGGTGTCTGATCAGAGATAATATATAATAATTATTGAGGTAGCTCAGTTCATTGTGTAACTGCTCGTTTACAAATATCGCCTTCATTATTCAACTCACGTAAAGTTAGACATGTCGACAAAGCAGGGCACGGCGCCGGGATCAAGGCTGTGCCGGTTGGCCAGGCCATTGCCAATGAGATGGAGCTAGATAGTAGCTTAATTTGCCCATTAGTAGGAGATAGCCACTCAATCCAAACGGGACGTCCCAGCTGCAGTAAAAAGGACCAACAAGGAGAATACAGAAGTCAATACAGTCTTCTACGGCTTCTAGGGCCATTCTCGGTATCGGCGTCGTATGCCGGGCATTTATCAACCTTGGCACTCTTCTTCAAAGGGGCAAGTAGAAGTAGTCCGGATGCACAGTACACTGACGGAACGGGTATCCTTTTTACAGAGTATCCTGCAGAGTATCCGCGCCGCAGTGCACGACATGTGCACGACATATTTCTGTCTGGGCTCGTTCCTCGGACTGAATAAGATATGGAAATACACTATCGAATTTATGTATGGAGTAGTGTATCTACACAGACCGAATAGTTTTAGTTCAGGGTGGTCCCCTTCCCTCCTGCAGGTACACTGCATGCAGCATGCAGGTCTGGGACTGATGGGGCTGTCTAAATTGCTGGGCCGGCAAGTAGTAAGTAGTATCCAGACTTGTTCTTTCAAACATGCCTGCGTCGAATGCAACTGTTTAAAACACTCGCGGAGGAGAGTGTCCTGTAGTTTTGCATCTGCGACTTGCGGCTACTGCAGCTTGAAAGAATCAAAGAGTCGAAGCATTAAAGACAGTACCAACTTAACTTGGAGCACAGCTCCCAATTACTCGCATACCTGCAAATAATAGCTCCTGTCATCCCTGATCCCACCTCGCGTCTTGCACATATATAAACAAGAATCATAAGACATCCCGCCTACATTATTTCCCGGTCAGGGAGTCAGTCGATCATCATCTATCATCACTCATCACATTGTTGCTTTGTTTGTCGTAGCATCATACTACCTCTGATATCATAAGACAATAAATATGATATGGCATCCTTTCATATATCCTTCTTAATATGTTCATGCCTCTCCCTGATGTGCCGTGCCGTCGATCGTCTCACATGACAGCTCCAGTACTGTTCACTCAGTACTGTATTCACTCCCTAGACAACACGCTCACACCTGAAAACCTGAGACCTCACTGCTTTTTGCCAACCTTTCACAGGCATTTTGGAACATTTTCTAGTCAGTGGCCCAAGTGGAAGAAATCAGAAGGTGGAGCTGTTTCAAGTCTGGCATGCCCGTCCAGGCCACTCATTTCGTCCCTATCTTATTCTTATTACTTTCATGTGGAAAATACAGTACTCAGTACATGAAATACAGCATTACTCAGTAAAAAAGACAACCTTTCTTTTCTCCATTTCGCCAATACGACGCTGCACTGCACGACTTCAAGAACGCTTACTTCGTACGCTCAGGCGCACCCAGGGCCTTTACGACCGACGGTGCTGTTCTTGGGCGTTCTAAAGTGGTAACTGCTCCTCCCAAATCTCGATTAAAATATATCCTAAATTACACTCCGCTAGGCTTGCCTTGGAGTATCTGGCGTGCTGGATTGTACTCCGTAATATGCTGTCATTACAAGGGCTGTCCACTTCCTCCCCCACAAACCGACCACCGCCAAACAAATTGCGGGCCACTACTCTCTAGAAACGTGTGTTTTATCTAATGTTACGGGTGCTAACAACGGGCAACGTGCCCTAACTCTATTTTTAATTTGCTGAAGAAGGCAGGAACTAGTTGAATAAGAGTTGAATGCTACGCGGCGGTTGGCAAGGGAGACTCGACAAAGGAAAGAGCGTAGAGAGCAATGTCCAGATACAGAAGGGACGATCTGGCTCTGTCGTCATGCGTTGTTTCAGGAATCATTGAGAAAAGAAAATGGAAAGAGCGCCCATATCTCCTTCCGAAAACCAGCACCACTACAGTACCGGGTTTGCGGAAATCACCATGAATTGTGATACCTCGCAATGCGTAATGCTGCTATTTCCTACAGCCTGAGAACCTGTTTATTATCATTTGTTCATTTGTTCGTCTGAAATCCCCTGCAATCGATCGGCCGCGTGCCCACTCCCCCTATCCTACTCAGCTCAGCACAGTCGCCAACAGCTCCAAGAACATCCGAAATACTCTATTCTGGAAGAAGATACAGAAACATTGGGAACAAAGCGAGTAAATTCACTCCATAGTAAGTAACATTACAGTATTAACCAACAAATAAACATGCGCGCTACAGTAAGATAATCACTTTATCCTTCCTGCTCCCATGCTGTGCTGCATGCCGCTGTCACGCTCACAAAAACGCTCAACACCAAATCCAAAAAAAACCTAAAAATAACGGCAGGACTACTGTGACAGGTTTCCCACTAGTCTCTTTTAGTCACGGCTGGGTCGCTGTTTCCTTTTCTGGCTTGCATCCAACCACTCTGCCCACCCTATCCCTGTCGTGACCAGCGTTCAGTGCGTGTCTCTACAAAGTAGAGAGTTACAGAGTGCTATGTCGTATGAGTCCATCGCACCTTCTCCCATATTTACTCCGTGCTGAACTCGTGCCTTCTTTCTCCGTTTCCCCGTCCTACTTGCGTAAGGAAAGAGTGCTCTGCGCGCCTGCCCCGTAAGATCTGTAAACCAAGGCAACGCTTGACTTCGTCACCACAGCTGCATCCCATCTCCTTCTCCTTTTTCGCACTTTTGGAGCTTCACTCTCTGTTACCACTCCTTTGTCATCCTCTCATCTGTCGTGTCCAGCTATTCCATCACCACGCCCCTATTCTTTTGCACAAACTATCTTACACATGCCAGTATTCGACACCAAATCCGCCATCCAACCACTAAACCACCTCCCTGACCACACGCTCCACGCTAGAATATTCGTCGAGTTCTATTGTCGCTGCCTTTGCTCAACAATCCTCTATTACAGCGTATCTTATCTTACATTACACCCCTTTCCACTGTGGACTGGCCGAGTTTATCGTCTACTTTATCGTCTTCTCACTCGCCGTTGAGCTACAAGTACTCTACCCGCTCAATTCCATGGCTATTTTGCCCTGAGCCGGCCCAGTTTTGGTCCCTGGCGTTCCCGCACGCCCGCTTTTCCATTATTACTATCTTACCAGTCGACAGCCTGGTTCGCTGGTTAGTTGCTTGTGTCCTGTGTTTCTGTCGTTCACTATTCACCAGTGATACGGGTACATCTGCTTTCTTTTTCCTCTTCACTATATTGCTCTCTCAGGCTCTAATACATATATAGAGTAGATACACCCACCACCCTTCGGCACCCCAGCCATCTCAAACGCATGACTCCACCACCGCCATCGTTGACTCTCATAGCACATACCAAGTATCTTAATATCGCTAGCCAACTACAGTGCATGTCACACACTCAAGACACACACACACACTACCACCCGCTACTTGCACTCTACATCTGCCTACCTTGTCCCCTTTTTCGTCTCGTCGCTTTTCGTCCCTTTTTGTCTTTCCCCCCTATTCCCCCTTTGGTCGCTTCTTGTCTCTCAACTCTTGACCAGTTCCTCCCCCCCTTCCCCAGCCTTCTCTGCGCACTTTTGCATCTTTTATTTTTTATTTTCCACGACGGACACGACAGGCCTTGACGAACCAACTACGGGTCCATTTCATTTGTTCATTTGTTCCTTGCTTTCTGTTGTACTCGGTTTCTTTCTACTCCTGTCTTTACTATCCGCGACGCCATTCCTTCACGACTCGACATCGGCCACTCTCTTCCTATCACTTTCTCGATCGAAACCAACTGTCTTTCTACGACATCACGAATCGAGTCCACAATACGTCAGGATCACAGACGTTCAAGACTCCAACTCAAGACGCCAACCCAAGATTTACCCGCGTTGGTTTGCTGTTGGCTGCATTTGCCCTCCCGTTAGCTTTCCCGCTCGCGCGCCCTATCGCCGTCCTTTGCCCCTTTTTGCCGTCCGTGGCCGCACCATCTCGACTGGGCTTCTATCGATCAATCGCACAACGCGCATTCGACGTCTTTCCAGTCCAGTACATACGCTACTGCCATATATCGCCTTGGTCAATTCTCCTGAGCGCCCCTCAGTTCCCGTCTTAGCTACCCTCTTTCGCCTTCTGTCTCCGGTATCGTCGTGCGCATTCACGCCCACGCACACACCCCGGCGCAATGGCGTTCCTCTTCAAGTCCAAAAAGAACCAGGAGCGAGAAAAAGACAGAGCCCTCACCAGCCGCGAAGGCCCCCCAGCCTCCGGCTCGCCGCAGTCCTCCGTCACCAGCACCAATGCCTCGCGCCTTGCTCGTGAGGAGAAGGCTACTGTCCAGCGCTCAACGCCAACGGGCAGCCTCAACTCAAATTCCATTGCCGACAACATTGATGGCACAACAAGTCCGGACCAGGCCGCTAATGGCCGCCGCGCCGAGCTAAACACATCGCAGCAGTCCAACGACATCCAGGTACATTTTGCTCACGCAGCTGTCGCCCGCGCGCGCCCATATCTGCCCATCATCTCATCATCTCATCATATACCCCTGACCGTCTCTAACACCTCCCCTTCTAGTTCCGCAATGGTCCTGGCCCTACACTAGGCAACCCGAATATGTCGCTCTACCCCTGGTCGCAACGGCGAATGACCTATACCAACTCCACAATGAGCCCCTTCCCTCGGTACGGTGCTGCTGTCAACGCCACCGGCTCAAAAGAAGGTGACATCTACGTCATGGGCGGTCTGATTAACAGTCAGACCGTCAAGGGTGATTTGTGGATGATCGAGGCTGGTGGTTCCATGTCATGCTACCAGCTCGCGACAACAGCAGAAGGCCCGAGTCCCAGAGTCGGCCACTCCAGTCTGCTCGTTGGCAACGCGTTTATCGTCTACGGTGGTGATACCAAGATTGACGAGAGCGATGTTCTTGACGAGACCCTTTACCTACTTAACACATGTAAGTTCATCCAGGCAGTTCGTTTCTTATCTTTGACCTACTTACTAACAATACAGCTACGAGACAATGGTCTAGAGCATTACCATCTGGCCCCCGGCCATCAGGGCGTTACGGACACTCCCTCAACATCCTTGGCTCCAAGATCTACATCTTCGGTGGCCAGGTAGAGGGCTTCTTTATGAACGACCTCGCAGCCTTTGATCTCAACCAGCTACAGATGCCCAACAACCGGTGGGAGATGCTCATCTCCACCAGCGAGGGCGGCAACGCCATTCAGGGCAAAATACCCCCCGCAAGAACAAACCACACAGTCGTGTCCTACAACGACAAGATGTACCTTTTCGGTGGTACCAACGGCTTCCAGTGGTTCAACGACGTCTGGTGCTATGACCCTGCTGTTAACACTTGGTCTCAACTGGACTGCATCGGTTATATCCCCGTTGAGCGCGAGGGCCACGCCGCAGCACTCGTCGACGACGTCATGTACATCTTTGGTGGTCGCACAGAGGACGGCTCCGACCTCGGCGATCTTGCCGCTTTCCGCATCTCGTCCCGCCGGTGGTACACCTTCCAAAACATGGGCCCATCACCTTCGCCTCGCTCTGGTCACAGCATGACCGCAGTGGGCAAGTCTATTGTTGTTCTGGGTGGCGAGCCCAGTTCCACTACCGCCGCCGTCAACGATCTTGCCCTCGTCTACGTCCTCGATACCAGTAAGATTCGGTACCCGAACGACGCCCAGATCTCGCAGACTGGCGCGGCCAACCAGAGCAATTCACAGGCCACCGGCAAGCCACAGCAAGGTGCACGCCGCCCCAGTGATCCCACTCGACAAATCACATCTCGCGACGGCTCGCAGGGCCCAATGGGCGACCGCAAGCGTATAAATGGGCCTCCTATGAACAGCCCCCCCAACGGAGTCCGTAACGATGGCAGCACACCGTCTCCCGTCAATGCAGGCAACGGTCCTGGCTCAAAGCTTCCTCTCAGATCCAATGCCGCATCTCCCCCGGCGGGTCCACCTCCACAAGGTCAGCCACCGAGGCCGACACAGGCACAACGGTCCCGCAATGCATCAGCAGAGAGAGGCGGCAACTACCCAGGCTCGCCTGTTATCAGCAACTCTAGCCAGAACCAGTCACCAATTACTCGCGATTATATGAGAGATCCAGATGGCCCCATCCCCAACGGAGACAGACGCGCAGCCAGCCAACAGGGTAGCCGTGGCCCACCACTCAGAACCGACGTTACTGCATCTCCCATCTCAGCAGCACCGCAAGGAGGACTGCCACCAGCACCATCAGGGGCTACATCAATAGCCCCAGCGACAGCACCAGGTGCATCCGAGGCGGCTGCCGCAGTAGTCGGCGCTGCGGCAGGTGCTGCCGGTGCCTCTGCAATTGCCAACAATGGCCCACCTGCTGCCCCGAGACCAAAACAGCAACAACAGCAGCAACAACAGCAGCAACAACAGCAGCAACAACAGCAGCAACAACAGCAGCAACAACAGCAGCAACAACAGCAGCAACAACAGCAGCAACAACAACAGCAACAGCCCCGCTCGCGCAATGCCGCTTCGATTGACAGCACTGCCGAGAAGTTGGCCGGAGTCATTCCTGGCGGTCGCCCGACCTCCCCACCACCGCCTTCGAGCAAGGCCAGCGGTAACCCCCTGGCCAGACGGTCATCTGGCCGCAACTCCCAGACAGTCACCCTTTTGAAGGAACTCGATATGGCCCGGAACCGCAATGCCTGGTACGCATCGGAGCTCGAGCTGGCTCGCAAGTCTGGATACACCACCAATGCGACTCTCAGTCCTGTGCTCGACAGCCGCGGCGCCGAGACCTTTGACGAGGACGACCGGCCCCTGATCGAGGCTCTGCTGGCTATGCGCACTGAACTGGCCAATGTGCAGACCTCTGTCGACAAGCAGGCAGTCCTTGCAGCCAAGCAGATTGCTGAGGCCGACAAGCAGCGTGATGCCGCCATCCAGGAGGCAGTGTACGCCAAGGCGAAGCTTGCTGCTCACCTCGGCACTGGTAGTGCTAACAGCACCCCGCGCCTTGATGGCAGCGATCGCGATGCTGAGGACCGTGTCGAGGAGATGAGCCGTAAGCTGGCGACCGCCCTCAACATGCAAAAGGAGCTGCAGGCCCACCTAGAGCGGTCGTCGTTGGAGACAAACGCCGAGAAGCGTGCACGCCAGCTGTCGGAGGATACGTTCAATGCGGCCCAGCGCCGCATGACTGACCTTGAGAACTACAAACAGCAGACATCTTACGAGCTGGAGCGCCTTAAGGCCGAGCTCCACAACTCGCAGCGCGAGGCCCGCGAGCAGTCTGTTATTGCGGCAGAGGCCATCGCAGCTTCACAGCTGCTGCGTGTCGACAAGGAGGAGTTTGAGCGGCAATATAAAGATGCTGCTGGCTCGGCCAAGGACCATGCTGACTCGTTTGGTTCCCTCCGTGCGGCCGTTGCAGCTTCGGATGAGATGAAGACGCACCTTGAGCAGAAGCTGGAGCAGGAGCGCAGTCTGCGGGAATCGTCCGAGACCAAGCTGGCCTCTGTCAAGGCGGAGCTGGAGGCACGCACGTCTGAACTTCTAAACCTTACGCAGCGCCTGCGCGATACGGAGGACCTGGCTGAGAAGCACGCCAACGAGGCACGCACTCACCGCCAGGCTGTGCTGAGCGGTCTCGATACCATCACTGCCCGCAGTGTTAGCAAGCCCAATGAGGCGGATAAGGAGCGCCTGGTTGCACTCACTAGCCAGCTGGAGGCAGCTAATATCCTGGTCAAGAAGCACCAGAAGGATGCGGACACGGCCGCCGACCGCCTGCGCAGTGCCGAGGAGCGGATTGCAGGTCTTGAAGCATACCAGGAGCAATCTAGCCGCGAGGGTGTCAGTATCCGCCGGCAGCTGCAGGCTGCTATGCGCGAGACCCAGTCTCTGCAAGCGGCAAACACGGAGCTCAAGAACCAGCTTGCCAACCAGCAGCTTGAGACCAATGCCATGACCGTCCAGCACAACACGCTGAAGGACCTGCTGAGCGAGCGCGGCATCAGCCCGACTACCGCCAACGCAGCAGCAAGCGCGGCAATGTCTGCAGCGGCCAGCCCCCGCTCCCGCGGCAGCCCGCGTGATGCGTCGCCCGAGAACGATGCCCGCATCCGTAGCCTCGAGCAGCAGCTATCTGTTGCGACTTCATCACATGAGGAGACGAAGCAAAACTTTGCCGTGCAGGCGTCTAAATCTGAGGCAGCATACCGCGACAAGCTGACGCAGCTTGAGAACGACTATCAGTCGGCGGTGCACTATGTCAAGGGCACCGAGAAGATGCTGAAGCAGCTTCAGGAGCAGCTTTCGCGGTACAAGGCGGAGAACACGCGCCTCAAGACTGAGGTTGAGGAGCTGGAGGCCAAGACTTCAGGCACCCGCGACGCAGCAGCAGGTAGTGCACCCGCCGCGTGGGAGACGGAGCGTACCGCCCTGTCGCAAAAGGTCGACGCCCTGCAGGCCGACCTGGCCTCGTCGCGGGCCCAGCTCGAGCAGCAGATCCTGTCTGTGCAGAGGGAGCTGGAGCAGACCAAGCAGGAGCGCGACACAGTGCAGCGGTCTCATGACGAGACAATGCTGCGCATCAACACTGTCCGTCGTGATATGGAGGAGCTTCAGCAGGAGAATGCCCAGCTCGAGCAGCGCGCACAAGACGCAGAGCAAAAGGTCGGCATGCTGCTTGACCAGGTGGAGTCGTCGGTGGGCAACTACCGTCGTCGCAGCCGGAATATGGCTGGCCTGAGCGCTGAGCAGATCCGCGAGGCGGCCACACACGGGCCCGGCGCCAGCTCTGGTGGTGCTGTCGGTGCCATCCCTCAGTTTGTGTCGGCGACTGGCGGAGCCAGCAACGGCCTGGCCTCGAACAGCGGCACCCTGAACCAGAGCCATGTGCGCCAGGATAGCTCCGAGGCGGGTAGCACATACGGCGAGAACTATGGTGACGGACGCAACAGCGCTGCCCTGGACAGCCTGGCCAACGAGCTGGAGACGCTGCGTAGTCACTGGGAGGCTACAAACAAGAACTACCGCCTGAGCAACGCCTTTGACTTTGAGACGACAGGGTCGCCAGTAACTGTCGGCGCAGCAGGTGGCGGCGCGTTGGGTGCCGGTAACGTGAACAGCAACGGTGCCAATGGCAGCCCGGCCAACGGGCTGAGCGAGAGCTTGGCTGACTGGCGGAAGCGCCTGGACAGCTAAAGCCGAGTTTTAACTTTTGACTCGGTCAGCCCTGAGACCTTGTCTTGTTCTAACACAAAACAGGGTGATATGAATGGGTGTAATGTGACGAAAAAAAAAAGAACAATAATGTTGTAATCTGGCTACCATGTCCTGTTTGTCTTTTCGCATCTTGCTAATTATGGTTTTCTGTTTTCTCTTTTTTACATTTTTTGGTCGGTTTATCTTGTCTGCGTCGTGGTTTCTTCTCTTCTTTCCACTGTATTTTTCTATGGTCGTTTTTTCTCTTGTTTTTTCTTCTTTTCTTCTTTCATCTTTATATTCTTCTCATAGTTGTGCTACCATCTATTTCCTTCGGGTCTTTATTATACTGCTTCTTTTCCTCTATTGAACAAACGGCTGTGTTTATAATCAACTGTCGGCTATTTCGTTTAATGATTTGAGTTTTTTGCTTAATATGTCTCTCTTGCCCTGCGATGTGTTTCTTTATGTGGTCTTTGGAAGTATTCCTGTATTTATTTAAATTCTTGAAGCTTGTACAAGTTGTTTACCATCTGATGAAATTGATAGGGTGAATATATGTTTTGTTTACATAATCAACCGTTCCTTCCCATCTTAATATGCATGACTTTTTTGGAAAACACACAATACAGCCCAGTCGCACCTTCCTGTGATTCGACTCACTCTTTCCTCTTTCAAATTACCTTCAGCCTTGCCGGCGTGAGTCACGAGGGTTAGGCTTACAGCAACCCGGCCTCATTGTGGAGCACCAGCAAGGACGTATATAAGTCGATGCAAACGATACGCGCTTGTTTGTGCAAAGAGATGTAACCAGATCAAAACTTGACTCAGTCCAACGAAAATTATGCTTACAATCGACGGCCGTGTCGGCGAGGGCGGTGGCCAGCTCGTGCGCACTGCTGCCGCCCTGTCGGCACTCTCCGGCCAGCCTCTTCGCGTCGACAATGTCCGCGGCAGCCGGCCCCGAGGTGGAGGTAAGTCTGCTTCTAATGTGAAGGAGGAATATATTTGCAATAGTATACTAATAAAAGGCCTACGACCACAGCACGCGGCTGCTATTGAGTGGCTGGCCGATGTGACCGGTGCTGTCACCACGGGCATCCAGACTGGCAGCACCACGTTCACCTTTCGTCCCAAGCACCGCCTTTTACCTGTTGGCTGCGACTCGCCTGAGACGCCCATTGTTCTGCGCGCGGCCACAGAAGCTGCCAGTGCCGCACTGATGCTGCAGGCCGTCCTGCCGTACATTTTGTTTGGCGAGCTCCCACAGACAGCAACAAAGACAGCAACAGAAGCAAATTCAAAATCAACATCAACAGCAGTCCATCTCACACTCCATGGAGGCACACACGTCTCGAATGCGCCAACTTACGACTACCTTGACCAGGTGCTATTTCCTACACTCGAGGACTGGCTCGGCGTGCGTGTCGAGCGGGATATAGTGCAGCGGTGCTGGAGCACGGGACCGGCCAACAGCGAATCGGGGCATGTGAATCTGGTCATTCACCGGCCAGCACAGCTGGTGCCGCGTTTCTATTCTCACTCGACGCAAGAGGCAGCGGCAGAAAAAAGAGGAGAGACAGAGATCGCTTCAGTGGAGGCCACAGTATATGCTCCGTCGGAAATACTGGAGCAGCTGACAGACTCCTTGTCCCACAAAGTGTTGTTGTGTGATGCCCTATCGCGGCCAGGCTTAGACCTGCAGTTCCCGTCGGTCAAAGACAGCGGGCACGGCTCGCGCGTATACGTACTGCTTGTGGCACAGACAGCGGGCGACGAGGCCAACAACATTCCCGTGCGGAGATGGGGGCGCGACTACCTGGAGCGAGTCAATGTGATGAAAGGGGCGACAACGGGGCGTGCGCCGCCCTCCCAGAGCAAGAGAGGAAAGAAGGGCAGCAAGAACAGCCAAGGCAGCCGCGGACGGGAAGATAAAGTGCCCAGCCTGGCCGATTTCGGTCCCGTGTGTGACCGGATAGCACAGACAGTGGTTGGCTACCTGGCCAAGGACATCGAAGCCGGCGGATGCGGCGACGAGTACCTGCAAGACCAGGTGGTTGTGTTCCAGGCTCTGGCCGCGGGAGAGACATCCTTTTGGCACGGGCAGGAAAAGAAGGAGGAGGAAGTGGGAAAAGGTCTAGAGGATGCCGTTGCCAAGCTCGAGCTAGATGGCAAAGACGAAAAGGAGAAGGACGAGGAGGGAAATAATGAAGACGTAGAAGACGACATGTCGGCACCGTTTGGCGAGGGGTCACTGCATGCAGCCACGGCCCGGTGGGTTACGGCACGGCTGCTTCCAGGCGTCCAGTGGTCACGAAACGGCACCGTCTGCAAGGGCGTAGCATGGGGACAGTAGTTGCATGAGGTAGCTTCTTTTTGATGTATAAAAACACATTTATTATTCATGATACGCTATATTGGCATTATCGTCCTAGTGGTCCACCGACCTACTTACTTCCCAAGACCTCCTTGGCCGTGTCCCGAAGCTTAAACTTTTGGATCTTGCCGCTTGCCGTCTTAGGGTAGCCCGTCGTCCAAAAGACATGCTTCGGCATCAGGTGCGGGCTCAGCCGCTCCTTGACCCATGCCTGCACCGACTCGGCCGTGAGGACCTGCACCTTGGCCACTTCCTGGCCATCTCTGATCTCGGGTGCTTCTGCTTGGGGAATCTCGCCTTCGCTACCGACTGACATTCCGCCCTCGACAATCACGCCACCGTGCGGCACAATAAAGGCGGCAACAGCCTCGCCGTGCCGCTTGTCGGGCACACCGGCCACGGACACTTCTGCAATTAGGGGGTGCTGGAACAGACAGTTTTCAATCTCGAGCGGGTGGATGTTCTCGCCGCCACGGATGATCAGATCCTTAATCCGACCAGTGACTGCCACGTATCCGTCCTCATCCATGGTTGCTTCGTCGCCCGAGTGCATCCATGTTTGACCGTCCTCGCCTTGGACCAGGACCGCCTCGGTCTGGGCCGCGTCTTCCCAGTAGCCCTGCATCACGAGGTAGCCGCTGGCAGCCAGCTCACCGGGCTCGCCGCGTGGCACAATCCGTGACCAGTCGCTGGGGTCGACAATCTTGACACCCGTGTGCGGCATGACGCGGCCGACAGTGGTAGTGCGCTTTACGAGGGGGTCATTGGGTGCCGTCATGCAGCTCACGGGCGCCGTCTCAGTCATGCCGTAGCAGATGACTAGTTCTTGCAGGCCTAGCGTCGAGAACAGCCGGCGCATCAGCGATTCTGGCACAGACGAGCCGGCTGCAATGCCTGTGCGCAAGTGGGCTGGGAGCTCCTGCATTTTCTGTTTGATGTCATTAGTGCCGGCAGAGAGGGTGTGCTGAAGCTGGTTCTGGTGCTGGTGGTTTAGCTGTTCGAGCCACTCGAGCATAGCAATGAACATGGTGGAAACACCGTAGAGACCCGAGGCACGGTGTTCAGCAGCCATTTGCAGCGACGCGGCCGGGTCAAACGCAGGTGAGGGAAACAGAATAGCCGATCCCGATGTCGCGGTTGCCATGTAGCCCAGAACACTACCAAAACAGTGGAATAAGGGCGGCGGGCAAACGATCTTGTCCTCGGGCGTCAGGCCCATGCGGCGTCCGATAAAGTAGCCATTATTGAGGATGGATGTGTGCGTTAACATGGCAGCTTTGGGCTGCGACGTGGTGCCCGAAGTGAACTGGATGTTGATGGTATCGGATGCGTGGAGGGTGTCATCGGGACGCACGGGCGGTGGGGGGTCGGCACGAAGCTCGGCAATCCTGTCGTCTCGTAGGATTCTGATGCCACCGGTCAAGACTGAAAAGGGTGTGAGGGCCGTCTTCTTCTTTTGGGTGGGCGTCTCTGCAAAATCATGAGACCCGGCAACGGCCATGTGGTCGGCTGTGTTGTCGAGCAGCACAATGGTCTCGAGCGTCGGGACGCGCGAGGACTGGACACGTTCGCCGGCCGGCTTGCACAGATTCTCTTCGCCGTCAACGAGCTCGCTGAGAATGGGCAGATTGGACCGTCCGCGGCCGGGCTTGTAAGGCAGATCGGTCACAGCGCCAATGATGAGCACTTTGACACCGAGGTGACTCAGAGCAGCCGAGACTTGGCCGGCAGTGAAAGCCGGGTTGAGAGGCACGAGCACGGCACCGAGCTTGAAGAGTGCGTAGCTGAG
The DNA here is from genome assembly GCA_029298975.1 of Ophiostoma novo-ulmi subsp. americana. Lineage (NCBI taxonomy): Eukaryota > Fungi > Ascomycota > Sordariomycetes > Ophiostomatales > Ophiostomataceae > Ophiostoma > Ophiostoma novo-ulmi. The sequence continues at coordinate 1,202,928 of JANSMA010000003.1, read as the reverse complement.
AGCGGCAAACTCTGCACCATTACCAAGACTGATGGCGACGCGGTCGCCCTTGCGGACACCAAGACGAGACTGCAGGTTGTGTGCCAGCAGGTTGGAGACGCGGTCGAGGTCGCCATAGGTGTAGACAGTCTCACGCGGGGGCATAAGGGTGGTGATGGGCGGCAAGCCAGCTTGGCGGCGACCCTCTGCAGCAGTCACGACAGACGATGCCACGGGAGCACGGGCAATGACGGCCGGGCTGTCGGGGAAGCGAGCAACAATAGAGGCAAAGTGCTCTGGGATGGTCTGGGTCAGCAGTGCCGGGGCGTCTGTCGGGCCATGGCTAATGGACGGCGACGCGGTGGAGTAGGCGCGGACGGCCGAGACAAAGCGAGCCGGGTAGGCAGTCAAATACGCTGATCCAGGCCGGCGGATAGTAGCTGTCCGGGTCGTCAAGACCGATGCCGGTGATGATGCCGAGAAATGTGCCGAGGTAGTTGAAGCAAAAGTCCGGGGGAGAGCCCGCCGGAGCACCGTCGAGGTCCGCAACAGTCCGGACATGATATTTTCAAAAGTCTTGCTTATCTCAAGTCAAAGAGAAGACGACTATCAATTACGATGAAAGAGGGCGATAAAACATAAAAGGAATATTTTAAAGCAGGAGCAAGTACAAGCGCAAGTGAAGCTCCGCATCGCGTGAGGGGATGTAGCACAGTACCTGTGCTTGGGCTGAATCTTGATTACTTGATTACTTGATTGCTTGATTCAGACGTGCATAAACAAGCTCGGGCTTGTGGAGGCCGACTAACAGGGAAGGAGCTATCGAGTGAGGAGTAAGACCAAGGCTGCTATTGCGAAATGAGGAGTAATGGACAATAGATAGGAAGAGGAAGTAGCGCGTCGTGATGATGAACGACAAAAAGGAAAGAGCAATGCAGCTTTTATATCGTCTCTTTCCGTGTCGAAACTGCTGTCTACTATGTCTGTTTATACTATATTAATATATTTATCTACAGAATAAGAAAGAGCTTTTCACGTTCTTGCCTCTTTTTGCCTCTGCCTTTACAAAGTCTACAGAGATACCGCGACTGCTAGCAGACGTGCAAGATGCTATTTGTGGACTGTTGGTGTAAGTGGCAGTGACTTGATTGACGACTCCGCAGCCAAGCTGACCTGGAAATGCGGGGAACCTGCAAGAGCTGAAGAAGGCAGCTAAGCCCTATTGCCATTGCCATTGCCAGCCATTACCTCGATCATGTTAGTGCGCGTACCAATACCACCAACATAGCGCCACCAGACTCCAACACAATAATGCAAAGCACATGAAGATTAAGATTGTGAATATGCACATGACTTCCATCTGATAGCATAGAATAAGTAGAGTCATGAGTGAATTTTATTCGTAGATTTCATTGGACTGTGAGACTATGCTCGTCTATATACAAAACAAAAAGAGAGAAAAAAAGAAGAAAGGATAAAATAAGAGAAATGTGAGAAGCCGACCCAATCTATACCAGTGGCAATAAAAGATAAATACAAAGCATATGATGGAAGTGAAAGAAGAACGGAAAAAAAGACAGACGGTAAAACGTACAAGGCCGAGTGAAGCTCGCTTCCATCTTGGCGTTGTAGTGCCGAGTCCCATGTGCCGTCTTGTGTGGTCTCGCATGTCTGTCCCGTCTGTTATTGTCCGAGTTTATGTGATAAAATGATGTTGCATTTTGAGTTCCGTAGTATTGTAACAGTCCGCCCTATCCGATCCATAGTGGTCGCCGATGAGTGGTACCGAAGATGTACCGTTGGAGATGTAAAAGAGAAAAAGAAGTAGAAAAAGAAAAGCAAAAAGGAGGCAAAATAAAGAGACCACCGTATACGCCGTGCTGATGCATGTAATGAAAAAAGGTAGAGTAACAAAAAAATGACCGAAATCACTCAGCCTGCTGCTCGCCAATGTGACGTTCGCTTTCCGGCTTCCATGTACCCTCAAAGTCGTGCTTGACGAAGGCCATGGGGTCGTCGTAGCTCTTGGCACCCATCTGCTCAACACCAGGCGAGAAGGACGTAATGGGCAGCACAATGACATCGCCGACGCGCTTGGGCGCCTCCATGCCGGTAAAGTTGCGCCAGTCAATCATGCCCGTTGACGCAGCCTCGGACATGTCAAAGAAGCGCTCGTCGTTGAAGTAGCCAAAGATGATGTCGGTCCAGACGGCCGGGCCGGTAAACTCGACAACATTCTTGCCAATGAACGCGCGCAGCTGGCCGTCGCGCTTGAGCTTGAGCGTCTCGTTGGTAATGTGGGTGACAATCTGGCGCAGGACGGGGTGGCCCGGCTTGGACTGGATGGTCCACTGGCAGAACTGGATGCGGCGGCTGTACCAGTCGCGCCAGTCGGGCCGGTCGGGGTCGGCCTCGATGCCCACCACCAGGCCAATGGCCTCGCGCGGCACGCTCTCGGGAATCCACTCGAGGGCGCTGCGGATGGAGTAGGTGTCAATGTCCGAGTAGATGCCGCCGCGGGCGAGCAGGATCAGGTAGCGGAAGAAGTCGGCCTTGAGCACGGGCAGGGGCAGGGCGTCGTACGCTTCGAGGACCTCGGGGACGGCGGCATAGAGCAGGCGCAGCAGCTTGACGGCGACGGCGTCGGTAATAACCTCGTGAACAAAGCCGGGGTGCTGCTCGGTCCAGGTAGCCTCCTGCTCGCGGAACTCAAACTCGCCATTGGCCGGGGTCCATTTCCAGGTCTGCCAGATGTAGGCGGGGAACTTTGTGTCGACGTCGTAGGGGTACTGGTAGGCGAGCTTGTCGTAGAGGGTCATCTTGGAGAGGTCGGGAACGTGGATGGTCTTTTGGCCGCCGTTGCCGTACTTGTTGTTGAGGTCATTGGGAGCGTTGGCGTCACCCAGGCCCTGGGGTGGTGATGATTCAGAGGAGGCGGAAGCTGCGGAGGAGACTGTGTGTATTTCGGGGGGTGCCGATGCTTCGTGTAATATTACGCTGCCGGGGGATGTGTGGGAGCGCGAGACGAAAAAGAAGACAGTCAAGAAGAAGGCGGCCGCGCCGAGGGCCCGCTTGAATGTGAGCATCGTGGTGTGGTTGTCGTGGAGAGGTAGATGTAAATTCGATGTAGAAGTTGAGATTGGAGGATGTCAAGTTTAAAGGTTAAAGTCTTGGCGTGACGTGGTTGTCGAGCAGTTGGGGATGATGATCAATTGAACCAAGACTAAGCTTGCATTGAGTCGTGGAAGTTGGAAGTTGAACTGCTCAGATAGTCGAGGTCGAGGTAAGATATATCCCTATATTTGGAGGGATGTCGAGCTCGAGGCGTGGCCAGCTGGGGTAGTGGCCAAAGTGGTGTCGAGAAAGGGGTGACGGGGGGATGACAACGAGGGCGGATGGATGAAGAAGGCAAGTAGAGAAAGGAGGCAGAGAAGACGAGGGAGAAGAAAAGGAAGAAACAATGCGGGAGTGAGAGTGGGAGTGGAAGTGGGAGCCAGGGAGAAGTTAAAAGGCTGGAGCAACAAACGGGGACGTGATGAAGCGGTGGAGGAAAGAGGAAAGAGTAAAATACACCAAAAAAAGGTTTGAAATAGGAAGGAACAGAAAAAGGAAGGAACAGGAGACAACACAGCGATCTGCAAAGTACAGATTAGTCACTTGTTTTGGACGGCAATCAAGGCCAAAGGTCAATGAAGAGCTAAAAAGATAAGAGAAGAAATAAGTAGCAAACAAAGAGATGGAGAATTGAAGAACAGAATGAAGACAGAATGAAGACAAAATGAAGAATGCACTAATAAAGAGGGAAAACGAGAGCGAGGAATGCGTGCTTTTACTTGTAGAAGAATGGATGACAACAACGACGCCGTCGGAAACTCAATCGAAAACGTGCACTTGTGCTTCTGCTCTCAGGGGATGTGCAAGGAATGCTTTGTTAGAGACGCGCAATCGCATGCAGACAGGGAGTATCTGCGGCACGGGTGGCAGAGGCAGAGGCAGAGTAGGCAAAGTAGGCAGAGTACTAAGTAGGCAGAGCAGGCTCAGAGTGGGCAGGAAATGGAAATAGTGGACCGGCACAGTGACAGTGGACCGGCGACCGCGATGGGGCAATGAATAAATTAATTATACAATTAAATACGATAATGTAGTATGCTAAATTAGAGAATTACGAAATAGAGAGTGCAAAAATAGATGAGTTAAGAAACGTCTATCGTATAGCGACGGCAAGAGGCGGTAGTAGTAGTAGATGTGGTATCTTACGGTGGTAGCCGAGATGCTTGTGGGATAATTCTGAATAGAGTCAGACTGGGCCAGTCTTCTCGTATAGCGAGAATAAACATATCGTACGTGAGTCTCGTATCGGGTGGTGCTTATGGTAGTTGTGTGCGTGGGGTGGGTGGTAAAGACAGGCGATACAGATGCGGATAGATGGACAAGAAAGCTAGAAGCTAGAAGCTAGGCACGTCGTAGAATGGCCAAGGAAGAGAAACACGTTGAGGAAGACATGCAGCAGGCTAGGATGACAGGATGAAGGATGGGTCGGACCAGGCAAGCAGAGAGACGAAAGACGAGACGACAGTCGGTCAGCAGTCCAGAGACAAATAGGGACAAATAAGAGACAAATAAGAGACAAATAAGAGACAAATAAGAGACAAGACTCAAGAAGATCAGTCCGTGTTACATATCAGCAGGATTTCGCGGGGTGCTGGCCATTAAGATGGACAAATAAAGGTTCGACAGGGTTCACATCCGGATCAGAGGGCAAAAGAACCAAAGAACCAAAGAACCCAAAACAGAGGACATCAGACAGCAGGGATACCGAGTAGAAGATCAATCTCGGCATGTGAGATGAGCGTGTGGGTAGATGCAGTTGGTACAGGTAATTTTAAAGACAGAATAAGAGGCAATAAGAGGTAGAATATGACAGAAATGGAATACACTCGGTAGCCTGTTTGTGATAGATTACATGAAAGATGTAGATTGTCAGAAATAGAGTACAGAGTGATACTGACGGATGGCAGTACCGAGTAGAGTACAAGTATCACGATCGGTAACGAAACCTGTGTCAGACTGTTGCAGGAAATGCCAGTCTAGGCGTGTACTAGTTGATCATATGCCGAGAAAGGAGAAAGACTGTACTCAGTAGCATGGCTTTGATGGTATCGGTGGTTATCAAGTGAATGCAACCAGCGCAGCGTATGTATGCATTATCTCGAACCCAGTCCGTGCCACACACGAGGCTATAGCCGTCGGGCCAAGTCTGGGGATGAAGAAAAAGATGGGGAGAGATGAGGAGAGATGAGGACAAGACGAGCAAAGAACGAATAGAATCGAGCAAAATCAAAGCGTGGCGTCTGGGGCATGACTGCACAATTGATCAAGACCGACAATATGCATGCTTCGGGGCGTGAGAGTTGCAGTGCCGTCAGAACCAGTGAGATGTATCTTAGAAGGCATTTTCTCTATATCTACAAGAGCAGCCCATGTTTATCCAGCCATCAAGCATATTACTCTTGTGATATTCTATTTGACACATCACCATCCGTTCTATCCGTCCTATCCGTCCCGCGTGCATCACTGCCTTGCTCGTCTAGGTGCATCCCATTAATTTGCAGAGTACAGATGCTATGGATAGTCTGATGCGCACATCCCACAATAAAGATCTTCTCATCCCCTGCCTGGTTTTGTTCTCATATGTCTTTGCCTGTCTGATCAGCATGTGCAATGAAGCTGAAAGTAGACAGATGAGATGAAAAAGAACACTGTACGAAATGAAAGAGAAAAAAAAGAAAAAAGAAGGATGCTGAACATCACCATTTAACGTGCAAGGTCCCTGCATATGTAGCGACACAAGTAGAATAACCAGAGGAAAATGCTCTCACCAAGCAACTCACAAATTCAAATTGACAGAAATGATGAATCTACACATGAAACACCCATGACGACATTGTGGGTCTCTTTTCACCACAGAAAATACTCCCACCACTCTTATTTGCTCGTGTTTTGGCAGGCTAATCTCTCTTCCATGCCGAAGAATACATCCTGGTAGCTGTGCAGTCGGATCCACTATGAAAACGTGTCTCTTGTCTCTTACTGGCGGTAGAAGTCAAAAACATTTGCGACCATATATACGCTAATCTTTGTCATCATTCCAATAACAGCTCAAGCTACAAGGTCTGTTGGTCTAGTGGTATGATTCTCGCTTAGGGTACACCCTGAGTTCTAAACTTGCGAGAGGTCCCGTGTTCGATCCACGGACAGACCCCAACTTTTTGATTTTTTTTTATGCTGTCAGGCGTGATTTCTTTTCTTTTTTCTTTCTTTCTTTTTTTTCTTCTTTTTTTTTTTTTTTTTTGGCATACCGAGGGTTATTTCTTAGCTATCCATCAAGTGCTCTTTTATTTTCTATTAATTGTCTCTATTAATTGTCTTTTCTATTTTATTTTATTTGGGGTTTATTTTACTAAATTCTAATATTTGATGCAAACCTTTTTTCTTCTATTAGAAATTAAATTACAACTGCCGTGCTATCAACTGTTTCATCGAGTGATAATGCAAAAATACAAAATAATATAACTGGTTACATTACGAGCTGCGGTAGTTATATGCAATGCACTTCCGCCTTTGGGCCAATTCCTGCCCGCCCTGTTTGTAAATTAAGGCGTCAATCAGAAAAGGCTGCGACCGACGCCTTTTTTTTTCCCTAAAGTGGTGACCTTCTCGTCATAAGTGCAACTGTATCGGCCCGTAAGCCACACACTAGTGTGTCTTTATTATTCTTGTGATATATGTTCTTAGAATATAGAATATATTATCTTTTATTAAAGAGCCTATAACATCAAACAACTTGAGATATTTGTTTATCTCACACATGCGAGTTGAGGCGTGCAATATCCGAAAAGTATCGTGTTAAAAAAAAAAACTACAGCGCTCTCAGCATCGGTACCGTTTGCTGCTGTTGGAGGCATTTCGAAACGGAGACGCTTTTGGGAAATGGTGCATCGTTAGGCGCACAAACAGCTTACTATAAACGGTCCAAAAGTGGCCAGCAAGGTATCATAAAAAATAGATCGTGATAATTCGTGAGCTTTTGATAGATATGTCATGAACAATAGAGACATGTGACAGCAGTGGTGGGAAGTGGTGTGTTTTCTTCTCTTTTCTTTTCTTATTTTCGGATTTTTTACCCCTTCATTCCACTCATTAATCAAAGATCAAAGATCAAATGATCAAAGGGCAGTACATCTATACTAGCCATGAATATTCTCTAATCGAGAAATTAAGACATTAAACAGAGTAGCAGCGCCAAAAGGAACATTGTGAGTACATTCCAGCGATTCCATATTTCTTCGTTAAATACTCTCGGTCGCCGTCTTCTGTTTTTGTGTCTTTTGTTTCAGGGTAAAACAACGATTTCCAACTTTCAACGCAAGCTGGCAAGGCTCTCCGGTTTAATCGGCTCCTTTCTCGCATTCGTTCAGGTTGATATCTACAGTATCAATTTATTGCTGTTCTTATCTAATTATCGTGGAGTATGACTGTGGTCGTACCATCTCATTAAAGCTGCATCGTGCATTCTTATCTGCATACCCATCGGCGCCTCACTGGTCAAAGGTGTCCATTTTGTGTGTTCAGTTGTCGTGATGCAGCAATGTACGGTATTTGTGGTATACCTTGCATACATCCCCTTAAGGCGTCTGCGACGGGCGTCGGCCTTTCTGACCGCCAGATTTAATCCAGCAATCATCGGTGTTAGGGGACTGTCTTTACTAACATCAAACTTGTGGCGAGAATCTTAGACCAGCCTTGAAAAACTATTGACCCTCTGACTATCACGGCCCTTTTATGACACGAGACATTGCAAACAGACTGTACATGCTAAACGCAGTTTAGCCAAGATGGCTCAAACAAACGAGAACCTGTTTTGCAAGACATTGTTTGTTTGAAGGCATCGGTAGTACGTAGGACTTTGACAGATATACAAGTATCCCAGCTTGTACTCAGTAGGTGATAGTCGATAGCTGTTTGGTTTTTACGAAATATTCCATTTTGTGGTTTACACTCTATTGACTGCGTCATTTCACAAAACAAAACATCTGTCTAGTTATATAATGGACAGTCTGTGGGTTGATTTGGCGGCCTGCTGCAAACACTGGCCAAACAATTACGTGGACAATCTCTTGATAGTTTCAATAGTTTCACCACGCTTGGCGTTGAAGAGTTTAATTGTAGACATCTAGACTAGACATTAATCTTGAGCGAAAAATCGACGTGCGGCACGCCCTGGTGGATGTAGCTCGTCGAGATAATGTCAATGTCGTTGCACACGTACGACTCAATGTTGTCTGCCGTCAGGCCGCCCGACACCTCAATCAGGAACGCCGTGTTGCCCTTGGCCGCCCACCGCTGCCGCAGACTTGCCGCAGCCGCCTGCACCCCCGCACCCGTAAAGTTGTCCAGCATCACAACGTCGGCGCCCGCCGCCAGCGCCTCGTCCGCCTCCTCTTCCGACTGCACCTCGACCTCAATCTTGAGCGAGAAGCCAGCCACCGCCTTGGCCGCGCGCACAGCGTCGGTGATGCTGCCCCGGCTCCATACGTGGTTGTCCTTGAGCATCACCATGGCACTCAGATCAACACGGTGCATATCGGCACCGCCGACGAGCATGCCGTACTTTTCCACCAGCCGGAAGCCGGGTGTCGTCTTGCGCGTGCCCGCGAGCCGGCCTGTGTAGCCGGCTTTGCGCAGCGCCACGAGCACCTCTTGTGTGCGTGTGGCAATACCGGCGCAGCGGGCCAGCACGTTGAGGGCGACGCGCTCGGCGAGCAGCAGGCCGCGCGCGGGACCAGACACAATGGCACAGGCCATCTTCTCGGCACCGACCTGCTGGCCCTCCTTGACCTTCCACTCAATAGTGCAGCCGCAGCGGGCAAAGATCTCGTCGACAAACGGCACGCCGGCGACGATGCCCGGGCTCTTGGCCCATAGAGTGGCAGTGCGGGGCTCGTCGCCGACGACGAAGCCGCCGTAGTCAAAGCTGGGCGTATCCTCTGCGAGCCAGGCGCCAATTTGCTCTTTCCATGACGGCGGCAGCAGCGTCGACAGCGAGCCGTGCTCCAGCGGGACAGGGACAGACATGTTACTGAGGATGAAAGTGAGTGAGGGGTGCTAAAAGTGAAAGAGAAGTAAATGAATAGTCTCACGCCGCGATGCGATTGAATGCTTGAGTTGTAGTCCCGATGAGCGCGGCTTTAAGCGGCTTTTTATTAGTCATTCGCGACCGTTCCTTCCCGCAAAGTAGCCTGGAGAAACGATCTCTGCCGCGTCGGCCCCGCACAAAGGGAAGGCGCCTAATCAATACTATATCATAGAGCGATACTACAGTCACTGCAATTACTACTTGCACAGATAATGCTGCGACTGACAGCATTATAAACACATGCATATAAAACATCAAGATGCTACTATCATTCTTATCAGTATACGTGTTCGGCATCAATGTTCCGCTGGTAGCTCATCCTTCAACCTTGCCGTGGTAATTCTGCCGCCCCGGCCCCAGTCTAGGCTGATTCTGCTGGTTTTTTCTACGTCGCACCGTTAGACATGATAATCGGGAATTTCCATGTTCTGTAGCACGCTGTAGCGGTTAACACTTTGCCTGGATCTCAATAGTAAAATCAACACCAGCTTGACTCTTTACAATGCCATGTCCATGCGCTGCTAGCTTCCCCAGATATCGCTAAACAGTTCAGCTCAGCCCCACGATGACTCAACCGGCAGCCTGAACGGCTAGTCACCTTTAAACTCGACGCAAATTAATAGTATTTCATGACTCGAGTAATGACAAGGCTTTCTGTTGGTATTGCAGGCATGAAGTGACGTCTTGAGTGCCATGTGGCATTGTGTATAAACGGCAGGTGCTAGCCTTGCACTTTCTTGTTTTAGCACTATTGGCATCATATCATATCATTGGATTATATAAAGTGCAATACGACGTCTCACCTACACCTTCACCTTGACTCTAACCTACTCTTACTCGCTATCATCCAACACTACCAACACAACTATATCATCATCATTAAATTAACAAACTGTCACAACATGTCTGCAACTGCATATGACGACGTGCCTGGCGAGCCCATCGACCACGACAGCCCCATCTTCTTCTTTGGCGAGAAGCGCGTCTACGGCGAGTTCTCCCAATGGCGTCGATCGACCTTTTCTGTCTCAAAAGCAGACATTGCCTCTGTCTGCCAGGTCGATGTTGAGGGTATCGAAGGAGCTACAGACACGCTCGTCTTTGGCTGTGCCGAGCAGTTTATGATGTTCGGCAAGGCTGTGACGTTTGGCGACCGGGGCGCGCAGCTCAAGATCCTGGCCACACCCGACCCGGCGGCACAAAAAAGGCTCGGCCGGCAGGTCCGAAACTACACCGACCAAGGCTGGGACGCAGTCAAGAGCGCAGTTGTGACGTGTGGCAATGTCCACAAGTTTGGCCAGAGCGAGAAGCTGAAGCGGATGCTGCTGGGCACAGACAACAAGCTGCTGGTTGAGGCGGCGCCGCGGGACCGAGTCTGGGGCATTGGGTACGGGGCGACGAATGCGCTGAGATACCGGGACACATGGGGTGAGAATCGGCTGGGCTGGGCGCTGATGCAGGCGCGGGCCATACTGAGGGCTGAAGTAAATTGAGCTGTACTGGATGACCACTCCCGTCGTTTGTATATTATTGTTTTTGAGTAATGTCAGCTGTTAGTATTATTTTGCCTTGGTCACTTCTTGGCATCAAAGCGACGCCTTCTCTTTAGTTATACCGACAACATGTGCACATGGGGTGCTGGCAGTGATTGTTGGTGATACCCGACCTTGTGCAAATGACAGCGCATCCCTTTTGTAGACATCCGGCAAGACTTTGAGATATGGCTAGTGGCCACTTGACACTAACATGCTAGAATGAGTGAGAGGTAGTATGAAATAGTCATGCTGTTGGTACATATCAATATGAATGTTTGAAATGACTTTTGCCTTTCCTTCTTTGAGGCTGTGGCGATATTGGCGATACTGGGGAAAAGGACATGCTGTAAAGACCTAGTATCTGGCAATACAAGCATAGGCACATCTAGATACAGGGCCATCAAGAAAGGAGTTGCCCAACCGCGGTGAGTGCTGTTGGTCGTGTCGTGGCAGTGTGTCCACCAGTGTGCATTTCACCTGCATATCAAGCGACACGGCTGATGCATGAACGGGATCTGTTGGAGCAAGGGGTACATGAATAAGTTGTCCAATCGTGTAGCCTTTGTTAACTGCAAGATTTGCTCTTTTCTTTTTTAAAACTCCCGGAAACATTTGTATGTATTGTGGTGGCCTGCACCCCTTTTCGCATCTACTATTAAATTTATTTTAATTCACATATTAAATTAATTCTGCCATGAGGCGGTGAGCCCTGTCCAGTTCAGCACCAAATCACCCGAAAACTACCTCTCTTCCGATTTCATCAATCTCTGTAAAAACACATCTTGAAACATTCACTCTTTTTGATTTTGTGTTGGCGGCCATCTCACCTACACCTGACGTCAAATTCAACATCTATTCACCGATTCGACAGCTACAACGTGGCCCGCTTTACACAGGGACACCTAGCCAGGAGAGCCCGCAAGCTAAGCATCCGCCTCCTGTTGGTGCTAAATACTAGCTAGAAAGAAGAGGAAAAAAGAACATTTTTTTCCTTTTTCTAGAAAGGGGTATATTAAATTGAGCTTTATCTTATCAGTAGACGACAACTCGCTACTTCACCATCTCTTCTCTCAACGTTGTCTTTCTCTTTACCTCACATCCTCCTTTTTGACCTCCCACCCCCCCTTCTATCAACTCTTTTACCACCATCTTTACCATACAATGGAGATCCAAGTTCCCCCAGACTTCCCCCAGTCGGCCATTGACCGGTTTGACAAGCTGCGCGAACAGGGCCTGCTCTTCTACTTCCCCTCCAAAGGCGATGTCACCTCCCATGAGGGCTTCAACTTTGAATTCAAAATCTCCACCTCCATCGCCAAGAAGCCTGTTCTCTCTGCCGATGCTCCTGAGCGGCGCGGCAAGGGTGGCCCCTTTGTCGACCCAGACCCAGAGTTTGTCGTCGCCCGGCCTGGCCCGGACCATGTCGTCGAGCTCAGCATGCACGCCATGATGCGCCCTCACTACGTCCTGCACACGCGCCTGTTTGCACCCCAGACCGACGACCTCGATGCCGGCGACTGGGCTGCTACGTGGGCCGTCATGGACGCCATCGACAAGGCCGGCACCAAGCCCATGATGATCTACAACTGCGGCTACGAGGGCGGCGCATCTCAGGGCCACAAGCACGTCCAGGTCTTTGACGAGCCCGAGCCCGGCTTTCCTTTGTTTCCCGAGACGGCCGTGTCCCTTGCTGAGGCCGCTTCTACGCCAGCCGGCACCATCATCCGCCACCCCAATGTGCCGTTTGAGCATTTTATTCTGCCGTTGACAGAACCCATTACGCCGGCTTATGTGCTGTCTGTCTACAAGCGTCTCCTTGCAGAGGTCCGTCGCGCCCACAAGGAGTTTATCGAATCTTGCAATGGTGTCGTTGGCGCGTCCAATGGTAGCACTAATGGCAACACTAATGGCAACACCAATGGCAGCACCAATGGCAGCACCAATGGCAGCACCAATGGCAGCACCAATGGCAGCAGCAAGCTGACCAATGGCAGCAGCACGCCGATCAATAGTGCCAATGGATCTACCAAATCCCAGGTACCTGAATCTACTGGATCAGAAACATCGAATGGCACACACCATCCCAGCACACCCAATCAGATATTTGCAGAAGATATCCCCTCGCCCCTCGCTGCTTCATCCGCCATGCGCCCGTCCCTGTCTCACCGCAGCACCGGCAACGGCACCAACGGCCACCTCAAGCCATCGTCCGACGACCTCGTGCCGTCCACCATTGCCAACAATGTCATCATGACCAAGCGCTGGATGTGCATGGTGCCGCGTCGTCGCGGCGGCAAAGACGGCACTGGTGCTGGTTCGCTGGGCATGCTGGGTCTGCTGTGGCTCAAGAGCCAGCGCGAGCGCGAACACTGGACCGAGCTCGGCATGACGGAGCATCTGGTCTGGATGGGTCTTCCCCGGACAGACTAGTCTCAATGCTGCAGGTTCAAGGCCGGAGGCTGAAGGAGGTGTGGGGGGCCCACCGAGCATACATATTACCCCCTCTTGTAGTCTGGGTGCCACGTGGGAATTGCCTGATACTCCAGACTCAGACTCTTGGATTCTGCCAATATTTGAGCCATAACGTCTTACGCCTTGCGCTCTGTAAGCACAGGGTTACATTTGCACTTGTTATCTGCATTTAGGGCTGGAATTTGCCACCGAGATCGATGTCGGTGTGAGTTCGACGTTGAAAAGATGATGCATACGACAGGCCGGATTCACGACTCGGACGACACATGCCACGTGGCTATGCGACCTGCGAACTTCTGCGAACTCATGCGAACTCATGCGAACTTGTGCAAGCCGACCGGATGGGATATCATGAACAAATGCTGCCCGGCTTTCGAGGTCAGCGAAGAGGGAGCCGGTGTATGCTAGTATATCGTGCCAACGCAGCGAAAGGGACAGCTGTGTATGTCTGCCCCGTTACGATTCATGATATGTTTGATATTTATTATTCTTCTTTCCTTTCTACGTTTCTCCCTTTCTCAAACCCTTTCTCTCTTCGCTTTTCTCTCTCTTTCATTTTGTGGTGATTATATAGAATAGATAGACAATGGCGCCCTATACGGCAAGCTTTAACAATACAAAACTGCACTTTGCAATGCACCTAAAACAACACTCACGAGCTCATAGAGCACTTTAGCAGCACATTATAGTTGTTTCGCCTTGAAATGAAGACAAGAGCAACATTGACCTTCACAAGAGGACACGTTTCGTATGCTTGCCTTTTCATTTTAACGATCCTATTTACACGATGCAAATGAAGAACGGCAAATGGCAAATGATGATGATAAATGCAACGATAAAGAACTAACAAGTAAAACTTATTGACAAGCGACAATACCAAATCACTAGCACTCCCATCTACAGGGGCGCCCTCCACCGCAGGTTGATCTGCTTCCTGGTCACCATCGGCCGCAGCACAAACACGCCGATCGCCAGAGCCACGACCGTGCCCAGCATCTGGAGCTTGCCGAAACCCTTATCCAACAAGTCAAACGCCAGCGACGGGGCTACGCGCGTGCCAAACACATCGACAGCGCCAAAGGCAAGCACGAGACTCGTCGACTCGACATGCGTCGCCGCCGTCACGATGCTCTGGATGCCCACCACCTGGCGCTCGTGCGACACCACCCACCGCGGGTCGACCTCGATCGCAGGCATGTACCGCGACAGGCCCTCCTCCATCTCGGCCGGGGTCACGTCGCGGCCGACGGGGCGGCGCGCATCCAGCACACCGCCGACACGCGGAATACCAATGATGCCGTTGACGCGCGGCAGGTAGGCCAGCACCTGGCGCACGGTGACGCCCTGGCGGGTCTGTGACACGGCGAGTGCTGACAGCCGCGAGCCCAGCACAAAGGTGTGCGACACAACGGCGGGCAGCAGCGACTCGGCGCTGTCGTCGCCCAGCACGGCATTGACGGGGTCGTAGGCAGAGACCTTGCCGGTGCTGCCGCTAGCATTGTCGCCCGAGAGACCGCGGTTGTTGGGCTCGAGCGACTCGTAAATGTCGCTGACGGTCAGGTGGTAGCCCTTGATGGTCTGGGCCGGCTGCTCGTCGGTGGCATAGTCGGCAAAGAAGGTGCAGGTAAAGGTGTTCTCAAACAGGAGGCACTCGACGGGCTTGGTGCCGTCGACGCCGCTGTACGTCGACGTCGACAGGACCTGGCCGCTCACGGTGTCGACCAAAAAGGTCAGGAGGGCGCCCGTCTTGTCGTTGAGGGCAGCCACAACGGCCAGGTTGGGGTTCAGGTACTTGTACAGAACGCGGCGATCGCCCAGAACGCGGCCGATGGAGGCCACAGGGTCGTGCGCCGGGCGGGTTGCGACATCCACGATGCGGAACTGCGGGGGAGGAGTGAACGTCCAGGTAGTCTCGGGCGTGCACTTGCTGCCACCAGCAGTCAGCACATACTGCACGCCGTGAATGGCCGAGGACGAGGCAGGGAAGACGGTCAGCACCACATCCTTGGGACACTTGTCGGCAGAAACGTCGGTCGGGACCTGGCCGTCCGCGGAGACGGTCAGTAGCCAAGGGCCAGCAGCGCTGTTGACCAGCACGGCACTCGCGATAGTGTCACTCGTGTTCTCGACAGACAGGGCCGCGACGTCGGCCACCTTCTCGCCCGTCTGGTACTTGACGGTCACCGACTGGTTGGCCTTGGCGCCGACAACAATAGCGACGCCAGTGGCCTCGTCGACGTGGATCGCCTTGACGGCCCAGCTCTGGCCGTCCTCGAGCTCGACGGCCTTGACCGTCCACTGCACGGTACCGGGGCTGGATGCGTCAATGGCATACAGGCGGCCGCGGCGCGTGGCCAAGATGGCAATCTGGTGGAAGCCAAATGCATCGGGCTTGTCGGCGCTGTCGGCCGCACTGCTGGTGTCGCCACCGAGAATGTTGCTCACAAGCTTGCTGGGGACGGACTGCAGGTAGGCAGGCAGCTTCTCGAGGTCGTCAAAGTGGCGCTGCACGCGGTGAATGTATGCCTCGAGCGGGCTCTTGGCCTCCTCCTCCTCGAGGGCGCGCACAAGCTGCTCCGATTCGGGACGGTCGACCAGGACGGCCTTGACGGCACCGGTCAGGCCCTCGTGGCGGGTCCATGCGCGCTGGCCGTTGTTGCGCACCAGCACCCAGTCCTCGTCGGCGGTCAGAACAGCAACGCGGATGGCATACTCCTTGTCCTTGGCGACAATCTCGGCGGTAGCAACACCCAGCGAGTGCAGGGGTGCCTTGTCGGCCACGGGCCAGCGGCCCAGGATGCCGTGCGAGGCCGAGTCGACGAGGACAATCTCGTCGTCGGTGACGCGGGTAAACAAAATGTTGGAAGCCTCGCCGACGCTGATGGCAAAGGCACCGGCACCGGGTGCCTGGGGCAGCTCGTAGGCTTTTTGCACAGTGCCCTTCTTGGCGTCAGTGACGTGGAAGACCTGGGCGCGGTGGGCGTCGGCGGTGCGAGTGTGAACCAAAAAGTGAAGGGGCGTGGCCGACGAGGCAGCAGGCAGAGCATGGACGAGGACCTGGGTAGTACCCTCGGGCAGAGCAAACTCGGACTTGTGCTTGGTGCCGAGCACGCTGACCTTGATTTTGCTCAAGCTGCTGGTGCTGTCGGACCAGGCGACGATGCCGCTGCCGACAAACAGCACATGCTTGGCCGTGTGGACGTCGCTGGCGAGCGAGTGCTCCTCGATGCGGTGGCCGGTGAGCTCGTCCACGGTCAAAACCTTGAGGCCGGCGGCGGCCGAGGCAAAGACGACATGGGCCTTGTTGTCGCCGGCCGAAACAACCTTGAGGACGGCCGGGGACTTGGCGGACTCGCGGTACTCCCACGTGACACGACCGTCGTTTCCAGCGAGGCGGCGCAGGACAATCTGGCCAGCGGCGTCCTCGTACGAGGCAGCCAGCACGTCACTGCGGGGCACAGGCACCTTTTTAGATGCAGTCTTCTCCGAAAGAGCTGAAGACACAGCAGCCACGCCGCCGACGTCGCCGGCAAAGTCCTGCCACCACACATTGCGGCCCGAGACCGAGTCCCAGCCGTGCACCGAGGACCCAGCGCCTGCCACAATCCATCCCTCACCGTCAATGGCTGCTACACTTTTTGATTTTGACAATGCTGTCTCTGCTTGTAGTGTGTCCTCGCCCTCCAAAAGCTGGCGCCAGACAATGGCGCCGGTGCTGGGGTTGATGGCACCGAGCACGGCGGCATCGGTCAGGGTGTAGAGCAGGCTCGCCTTGTCGTCGGACCGCGGGCGCTGGAAAAAGGTTGTGTCGCGTTGTGGCAGGCCGACGAGCTGGTGGTGAAAGTCAATGTCGTCGACCTGATCGCGGTGGACAATGGCCTCGGCCGTCGTGGCGGCGAGCAGCAGCCCCAGCACAGCGCGTAATGAGCGCATGGGGGTTATATAGGGGGGGGGGGATATGGCGGATGTCGAAGGGGTTTGTTAAATTGATCTTCCCAAAGACGTCGTGGATGTCGTCTATCGTCTACGGTCTTGATGTCTCTCATCAACCGCGATATAAGGAGAACGTGTGCATAACAATTGTGGAGAGCTCTACAAGCTCGTGTCACGTGACCGTCTAACTAACATAACATCTCATCTACCACCAAGTTCTCACCAGCCCGTTACGTTCCAAAACGAGGTCTACATAACACCTTACTACCACCGCATTTCTCCCATGGGCATAGATGCTACATCACGATGCCGAGGTATGGTCAAAATGCATTACTCACGGTGAGTACGGCTTCCCCCGGCTAGCTGCCTATAAATCAGCTCACTCGCCCCCTTCACATTACGCCCAAGAAGATGCCCCAGTGCCCTGATTTGCGCACAAAAGTCTCACGATGGCGCCTGATGCTCATCTCACTGACTAGTGTCGGCAGCATATTTTAAAGGCAGCTGTCGGGCGCGTCCGATGCGATGCCTTTCTTATTTTCTCATTTTGATATCCCGTGCGCGTCTTATTTCTCAGCTTCTCGCTTTCTCGCCTTTTCATACTATGACTCTCTGACACAATGTTACTGATCGTCTGACCCGTTCTTACAATCCCTGACCCATACACCAACTCAAGTTCGTCTGCCTCGAATATTCTAGATGGTGGTTACTTAGTTGTTTCGCATCTATTGACTCAAGCAAGTCAGATCATGATTAATATCATGCGAGGGGGGCAGGCAATTTGATAAGCCTTGTTAATATTGTCTGTTTTCTTCCGCCTTTCCTCGTGATGTTTCGCTACGCCCCTAATCCTTATGATTACCGTTCTGCAGATTGGGTTGTCCTTGTGTGGGGTTGACGCCTTTTTTGTCTAAAGCAAGTACATATCAGTTGCAGTTGCATACTATATCAAATATGGACATTGAAATAATCGGGGAATAATTTCAGCGTCTCGTTTTATAGACACCGAAAACCTCTTTTCTTGGAAAGTATGCAATCAGAGCAGACAGACGCCTGAATATAAAATTTCCTGTGTCGCCTACTAAATACGTCCCAGGACCTCATTAGCTATCAACAAGGACGGAAAATGCGCGGCACGAATCATTTAAATCTAGGAGGTTCATCTCCTGAAACACAACCGGGCTATGACAAGTGTATCTTCCCTGTGTCTGGCTATGCTATGGTAAAAGTGAGATGCGGAACAGCGGAAGGGGTTATACGCGGAAGCATAATGGCTAGCTCTAAGGCTCTAAAATAATAACTTGAACGTTTTAAAGAACGTGGCATCGTCCCGCAAAATTTCGGGAAATGGATATCCAAGCATACGTACTGAGTAATTAATGTGTCCGAACTGGCACTCTAAACGGTGCTGGAAGAAAACGGTCATACAAAATGCCTACATTGGTTAAAGCACATAATCTTATTCTGACCGAATACTAAAGTGTAGGGGGGGTGCGTGTATGCCTATCAAAACAAAACAAAAGAGAGAGAGAGAAGGAGGGAAAATCCATTCTTATATTCGCATAAGACACTTTCCAATCAATGAGTAGGCGCACCGCCCATCCAAGAGGGCAGTCAACGGGAGTATTGAAAGCGAGGACGGGTGCGTACTGTCCTGCTATCTGCCTAACCAACAACCAACACAACACTTTAATACTAGGACTAGGCGTGTAGGCAGCAGGCCGGGCTGGGCTCTCCTGGCCACAGGCTAGGAGGCCCAATTTGCATCTCCACGAATATAGGTCCGGAAAGTCTGGAAAGTAGTCGAGGAGGTTCGTAGTATACCGATCGAGATCAATCTAAAGTCCGAAATCAAAAATATTAATTATGTGTTGCGTGGTCTATGATAGACGCGTCTCTAGTAATATTAAAGAATAGAGGTAGAAATAGGCGGTATAGCGCGGTAAAATGCTGCGTTATAGTGTTTGTATTAAATAATATAATAATATAAAATAAAATTAATAATAGTATAAAAATGTTAAGATAAAAATAAAAAAGAGAATAAAAAATTTAAAAATATAATGCTTTAAGTTTTATATATTAAGTTAGTATGTAGTTAAATATTTGTAGAGATATATCTTATAATACTTTAAATAAAGACTATTTACTAGTCTACTTATGATTTTTTTAAAGTTATATATTGCTTTATAATTAATAGACTATATTTATATAAGCCGAAAAGTGACTTCCTTTATAGTGGCTACAAGTAAAATGAAGGGTACTTACGGCAAATATTATAGTAGTAGTAAATATACTAAAGTTGTAGTAAAGCTATATATATACTTAATATATCACTATAACTTCACTACTAATACATCGTAAATATAGCCGTATAAATACCTATCATTTTACTTATACCCTTACTATAAAGGAAGTCACTTTCTAGCTTATATAAATCCGACCCGTTAATAGTACCCGAGGTGGCAATCTAAACAGTCCCTTTATTAATACGTAAGTAGAAAATGCAGTAGTGTCGAACTATACGTAGACATAGAATTTTGACACACAATACACACGCACTTTTACAGTTCTAAACGTGGAATTTCAAGTGCATATTTAGTTATATAATAAATAAGTTACTTGTCGGTGATTCAACACGGACATAATGACTAATGACTAAGATAGATGAGTAGAAAGGAAGCAGGTGGGGCATATTCTACTAAAGTGGACAAGTAGAAGCCTATAAAAAACTATACACATACATATACAACGAATCCTTCACCAAAATATAAAAACCGGATAAGTATAAAGATTTAATTAATCGACACAAACTCATAATACCCTGCTCCAATACTTTAGTAACCTCTCTCCGACATTGAGAGCGAGGACGAGTGCGTACTATCTTACTATCTACCTAACCAACAACCAACACACCACTCTAATACTAAGACTAGGCGTGTAGGCAGAAGGCCGGGCTGGGCCCTCCTGGCCAGAGGCCAGGAGGCCCAATTTGTATCTTCACGAATATGTGTCTGGGAAGTCTGGAAAGTAGTCGAGGAGGTTCGTAGTATACCGATCGAGATCAATCTGAAGTCCGAAATCAAAAATATATATCCTGTGTTGACTGGTCCATGATGGACGCGTCTGTGTCTGTTACCGGAGGTGACAGACAAGACTAGTAATACTAAAGAATAGGGGTAGCGGCAAGCGGTATAGTACGGCAGAATGCCGTACTATAGCGCTTGCGCTAAATAATACAACAACATAAAACAAGACTAATAATAATACAAAATGCCAAGACAAAAATCAAAAAGAGAAACAAAAAATCCAAAAACACAACACCCTAGGTCCTACATGTTAAGTCAACATACAAATCCAATTGCGACCTCATCTGATTATCAACTAAAGTCGACTAATCCACTATTTTTTGTAATCCAGCCGCACTATCATACAAGACTACTTCGACGTTATTTTTGGGACTTTTTTTTTGTGTCGTACGTATGTTTTAGCAGGGAGGGATATAAGCCAATAAGAGGGCGGCCTGTCCATACAGAGCCTCACGCTCATTCCCGTCATTCCGCACTCCAGTCCGCGAGCTTTTTTTTAATTTTTTTATTATTAGTAGTATAAATAAAACGGCATGCTCTCAACAAGAATCCCTCAGAGACGGACTTGTTAAACTCTTAACATAACGACATAACAATACATACACACATCAGCACAGAAGTTCAATATCTATCAAAATGTCCAACTTTGACTGCAGCAACGGGACCTACTACCCCAGAGACAATGCGCCAGCTGGTAAACCGAAAAAAAACCAGACAATTGTTGCGCCGACTGTTGAGAATTCGTCTTCTCAAGATGACTGTGGTGGCCACAGTGGAGATGCTCTCCAGGGTGCAGACACAATTACGCCATTCAAATCGTGAGTCTGACACTTTCTTTTCTATGTTGACTTTGAATTCAATCACCGCAAAAATACTGGGGCCAATTAGAAGCACTGTATAAAAGCTAGAGGAAGTTGCTGTGACTGGCGGTGGGGGACGGGCTGTTAGCTCGCTCTTCCCTGTGTGCGAACTAGTTCGCACCCCATTCGCAGAGCCTCATTGCCGCCTTTTTTCTGTCCAATCATTTCCCATCCTGACATTGCCTAGTACACCTAAGCGCAAAGATGTCCATGACAACAATGGTGATGACAAGAACAGCATGAAAAGACCCAAACCACCACTGCATTCAAAATCACAAGAAATGCCAATTGCATTCGCCGCGTCGCTGCCAGCTACGTCTCCTGACGACAGCAGGTCGTCTCCCCGCGAGACAAGCCCCGCCTTCTCACCGCGCTCGGCGTCTGATTCGCCACACGATGCCGCACAGGCAACACCGGATTTTATAGCTCGAATAAGAGGAGCTTCAGATAACGAGGCACAGCTGGGCAGCACCTTGGAAGTAATAAACACTAAGAATGGCTACAAACTTGAAAACACACCTAACCAGAATGAGCTAAACGAGCATGCCGAGCAAGACAAACAAGACAAACAGAAGGGACCTGTTGTCAAAGATTATGACCACGATGGGCAGCAGGGAAAGATTGACACTGCTGCCATCGCTCCCGCGGGCTCACCTCAAGTCTCGTTCTCGGCGCCATCTTCCACGCCACAAGGTACCAATTTGGCGACCGCACCAGTTAATGGTACCGCATCTATTGAGAACTTGGCCAAGCATGGACTGACAAGTAATAGCCTACCAAGGTTCGTATCCCTCAGTTCTTTTCTTCTCTTTTTGCACATGTACTTACTCGCGTTATACTATAGCTCTGCTGTAATATACAATGATAATGGAATCACAGGACAGCCGGGTACTGCTGGACAGACGCTTCAGAGTCGTTTAGAAGACACTGCAAGAACGTCTCCTGTTTTTGAATTTACATCGGGTCCTTCAGGTCCTTCGGGACCTGCAGGATCTGCAGGACCTGCAGGACCTCCCGCACCCTTTGCTACTACTGTGGCTACTGCAACGCCCGCAACATCGAGCGCTCGTGGTGCCGCATTGAATTCTAGCCCTGCCGCCAAGATATCAGCCGCGTCTTCATCAGCCGTTGCGAATAGTACACTGAGAGCCAGCCAGGCTACAAAATCGAGTGCTGCCACTCCCAAGGGAAAGATATCTGGCAGGGTGAATCCGCCGGGGACAGGGGGGCAGCCATCAATTCGTGGTGGTGAATCCCCCGCCGGCAAGGGCAAGAGGAGAAGGAACAAGGGACGCAATGGTGGTGGTGGTGGTGGTGTTGGTTACAACAATACCACCAAGGAAGCTACAGTCAGTCAGACGGGCAACAATAGCAGCGACATTGGCATCGGCCGCCCCGGCAACCTGGGCTCGGGTGCTGCTGAGTCTGCTTTTGCTTCTGCATCTGCATCTGCATCTGCAGCAGACAGCAAGAAGCCTGACCCCACACCCCCCAGCCAGAACCAGAACCAGAACCAGACCCAGGCCCAGACCAATCCCCACAATGATTCTGTTCCCAAGCCCCCCAACACCGACCCAGACATCCCCTTCCAGATCCCCCCCCGGCCTCTGACCCCATTCCGGAACCCCAAGTACCCCGATATTGACTTGGAGCCGCGCACACGCCCCATCAGTCTGCCTCAGCTCGTCAACGAGGTCAAGGGAATCTATGTCGGCCTGGCCATGGTCGAGAGCAAGTGTATTGAGATCGACAATGAGCAGAGCTCCAACAAGGACCCCAACAACAAGCTGGAACCAGAGCAGTGGCAGGCCCTGATGGCACTTCATCGCACGCTTCTCCACGAGCACCATGACTTTATGCTTGCCAGCCAGCACCCTTCTGCGTCAGCCGCTCTGCGCCGTGTCGCCCAGAAGTATGCCATGCCTGCGCGCATGTGGCGCCACGGCATCCACAGCTTCCTCGAGCTGCTGCGTCACCGTCTGCCCGACTCCCGGGAGCACATGATCTCCTTCATCTACACTGCCTACTCCATCATTGCCCTTCTCTACGAGTCTGTGGATGCATTCCGCGATACGTGGGTCGAATGCCTGGGTGATCTGTCCCGCTACCGCATGGCTATTGAGGACGACAACCAGCGTGTACGCGACACCTGGACCCTGGTCTCGCGCCGCTGGTACTCGCTTGCGAGTGACCACTCGCCCGGCACTGGCCGTCTGTACCACCACCTTGCCATCCTGGCGCGCCCCTCGATCGTGACGCAGATGTATTTCTACACCAAGAGTCTTTGTGTCCTCACTCCCTTTTCCTCCACGCACGACTCCATCAAGACTCTGCTGGACCCGATTCTCAAAAACACCCCGCAGCGCGTGTCTGCCGCCGAAGTGGACTTTACCAAGGTGCATGCCATTATGTTTTATCTCACGTCCACGCCCAATAAGCAGCGTGAGGCGCAGTACCTGCAGAACGACACAAAGGCGGCCCAGCCTCACCAGTCCGAGCCTCCCAGCAAGATACAGTCCCAGACTAAAGCTGCTCCAGCCCCCCCGGCTCAACAGCTTACCAGCGGGCAGCAGCTCAAGCAGCTCCACGAAGAGTATGCCAACGAACTCAAGCCCACAGTCGAACGCTTCATGGAGAGTATCGACGAGCACATTGCCACTTCGCGCAACGACTGGGTGCAAAAGGGCACTCTCATGGCTATCATCAACAGCTGTTCTCTGATGGGCTATGGCCGCACCGACAGCGTGCTCTTCAAGACATTCAACAATGCCATCACCCACATCCCGCTTTTGCAGGACGAGAATATCGAGAGCCAAGACGGCGCGAGCATAGAAGCCACGGAAACCAAGCAAGGCAAGGCAGGCAAGGAAATCAAAGAAAGTGCCAACAACAACGCCATGGCCGAGTTCGCGGATGCCCAGAACTTTGTGGCGCGCATGGACAAGGCCGTCTTCAAGCGTGCTCTCATCTCAAAGAGCTGTAATGGATATATCCATGCGCGGCTCGCCTGGATGTTATCCTTGGCTCGCATTTCCAACAAGAGCATGGCCCTTGTCGAGCACAGTTTCCCCTGGCAGGAACTTGTCGATGCCCTGAACCAGATGCTGTTGACCTGCGCGTGCTTTGACAAGATCCAGCAGCTGACCGTCATGAAGCCCAAGGCAGACCCCGAGGAGGAGCAGAAAAAGCTGCTGGCCGACATCAAGATCAAGAAGGAGGAAGAGGACCGCAACCAGGAGCGCATTTTCCGCCAGCAGCAAGAGCGTCTGAGACTCCAAGCAGAACGAGAAGAGCGAGAACTAACGCAGAAGCAAAAGCAGAAGCAAAAGCAGAAGCAGAAGCAGAAGCAAAAGCAGGAAGGAGAGGAAGAGCAGGAAGGAGAGGAAGAGCAGGAAGAACAGGAGGAGCAGGAGCAGCAGGAAGAGCAGGAAAAACAAGGCGAAGACAAGGAACAAGTGGGAGAACAGCAAAAACAAGACAGGGTCAATGACTCACACATGAGCATTGACCCTGTTGATGCTACTGCCGCCCCTGCCACCGTGGCAGCCGCTCCTGTCTCGGGCAAGGCTACTGCGTCTGCCCTGCCTACACCTGCTCCCGCTGTCGCATCTCCTTCTCCTCTGTCCGCTCCGACACCCACTCCCTCGTCTTCGGCGCGCACTGCCGACGACGAGACCAAGCCGATCCCCGACGATTGGGCTCTACGCGGTCTTGTCTATACGGACAGCTACTACCCCAAGGGCTGGTTCGTGTCCAACGACTCGGTAGATGACGACGAGAAGCTGCTGGAGACGGGCTCGGTGGCTATTGCCCGCCAGGACCGCATTCTCTGGGCTGCCTGCCGCCTGGCTACCTATGAGAAATGGATCTGCTATGATAAGGTGAACCACAAGTTCTCCGTCGCTCCCGAGTTTGCGACTGCTTCTCCTTCTTTGCCTCCTTCGCCTGATAGCGAAGGCGAAGGCGAAGGCGATCTGCAAATGGAAGATGCCGCGGCTCTCTTGGAGACCGAAACGGCATCGCCTGCGACCATGACCTCAGGCAAGGGAGATGTGGAGATGAAGGACTCGTACCCAGAAGCAGGGACACCGGCCGACGAAGAAGACGGTCTTCCTGGTCTCGAGGAAGACAATGATGACGATACCATTGGGAGCAATGCAGAGGATGACAATAACGACCCGGGCGACGACAGCATCAGCATGAGCAACATGCAGCGTCTGGCGAACCAAAAGGTCATCAAGTTTGACAAGGAGAATCCTGTGGCAGAGTCATCTGCGGCGGGTGCTTCTGCTTCCGGTGCTGCAAAGACGGCAGAACAGTCTGCAGCCACCAGGGAGCAGTCTGTTTTTAAACCTGTTTCTGAGCCGGTTTCTGAGCAGGTTTCTGAGCCGGTGTCAGTGCCAAAGTCGCCAGAGCAGGGCTCTGATGACAAATCCATGAAAGATTCGGAACTAATATCCCGTCCCCCGACTGCCTCCTAGAATGAGGCGCTGTGAAAAAGTTTTTGCATTGTGTGATAAGAGTTCCAACCTGGTATTTTTAGTGTTTCTTTTTTCTTTATTTCTTTTGTATTTTTGTATTTTTATTGTTCGTTTGTTCTTTTGATTTGTTGTTCGTTTTTGTTTTTGTTCTTTTGTTTTCTTGTTCGTTTCTTTTCTCATTTGAGGCTCTGCATCTAGGTGTCTCGGTATGCACCTCACAGCTATTATTTACCTGCTGTTCTTGTAACGATTTTTATATAGCTCTATCTTTAACCAACAGCCAGTGATGTGTGACAATGCTGAGAGAAGAAGTATGGGGGACTGGTGATTAAGAGCACCTTGTACTCCGGCAAGCATAAATTTCCCATCCCGATGCAAAGGTAAGTGAAAAACTAGTGAGATTTGTTGACTTGCCCTTTAAATTTTCGAGCTTAAAAGAAAAGGGCTTTAATAAATAGAGAAAATTACAGCAGAGCCTCAGTGCTCCGGTATCGGTTTCAGTGAATATGGCAAGGGAGAGCGTTTCAAGGAATTGGACAAGGAGTGCTTCTGGAAGTCTCAAAGAACAAAAGGGCTAGTAAGAGCTGATAAGAGCCTCAGCCTATGAGCCTCAGCACGCCAGACTATGGGGAAGTGAATGGAGGGGGGAGGGGGGGGGGGCACCCTTGGTATCGGCCCAACCAAAAAGCACTTAGCCTTGGGAAAACTAACACAAGAAGCAGGTACCAACTGCCATTGTATCTACGGGCCGCGATTGATCACACAATTGCCACCTGTGATAAGCGTGCATATCGGGCTATCTCTCGAGCTTGACTACTCTGTAGTGCCGAGAAAATCGCCAGGGATCATAGTCGGGACGACCGAGACGGTGAGATGCTCAGACGTTGAAAAGGTGGGAGGTTGAGGGATTATGGGCACGAAGACGGCAGGATGAGACTGCAACACACCATGTGCTGAAAAAGAGAGCAAAGAAAAAGAAAGTTAAAAAAGAAGGGAATACAACGTAACGTGTCTACGAGTAGGGGGGTGTGGTAGAGTCCAGTCGATTAGAGTGCATCCTACGCCGAGATAAAATAAATAAAAGAAGAAGAATAAAAAAAAGGAGACAAAGAGCAAGTCGCCATTGTGTGGGCAATCTCACTTCGTTAGTGCCGGGATATCTACGGACTCGGAGCGAGCGAAACGTTGAAGCGGTAAGACGTGGAGGAAGCTGAATACTGAAGAATAGAGCCGAAGATGATGCTATGAGGCTCAGAGAAGAAGAATGGAGTAAATAAAAAGGGAAGAAAGAAAAAAAGAAAAGAAAAACAATAATATACGGAGTTATGTGATACTACGAATTTACCGAGCAAAGAGCATCGAATAGCCTATCAGAGTGCACCATGCACCAAATACAGAAACCAAAAAGTGCAAAGAATAGATAAATAGATAAAAGAGAAAGAAAAGGAATAGAAAAGAAAGAAAAATGAAGAGAGAATCGGAGAAGAAAAAGAAAACATAACAAAACAAAACAAAACATAATGCACACGGACGAAGATATCCATAAAGAGTTCTCTGACTCACACACACACAGCCAGCCACACCTCGCAGGATCAGCAAAGGTCCCTGGTTTGGCCAGAGCCAAAATGTCTTACCTACTCTCTCCATACACATATCATACATCGTTTTCACTCTGGATGCGACGTCTGCCTGCCCCACTCGTGAAAAACAAAAGAAAGCAAAGAAGCAAAAAAAGGCGGATATGGCGAAGAATAAAGGATCTGGAAGAGAGAGAGAAAACGTTTCAATGCATCATGAGCAGTTATCGTCCCGGTCTAGACATGCACATCCAATATTGTGTCTCACATATTCACGTCTATTACCAGTGCCAGCCAGCGGTAGTCAACGACAGCCAGCAGTATACATAGACAATGACGATGTGGTCTCCGGTCCGCACATACAAGCAGAGCCTCATGCATATGTCTATCCGTCTTTTTCCCTTGTAATAGTAGTCATATTAGGAATAAGGAGTAGAAAAGAGAGCAACAAATGAGACGGCTGAATGACAGCAAGGAAAAGGAATGGTTTTCTCCTCTTGCAATTCTGAGACATATAAATGGAGAAAGAATAAAAATAAATAGAAGTAAAGCTGAAAAGCGCTGATGAAAAATGCTACGCCGAACTCATGATGATATGATACTATTCCAGGTTGTCACCACACATTAGTGCCGATCCTGCTCTTAAGTATCCACTAGTACTAGTAAGATCCTGCGGTTGGGTAGGATTGTATGAGCACAGGGGTAATATGCATCTGTTCCTGTTCGAGTTCGGTCCAAGTACTGTGCATTTTAAATGCAATTTGTTACTTTCTTTTGTTGCCTTTTCGGGTTCTGCTCTTAAAGATGACGACGCCTTTCTGTTGAGAGTGAGGATGGTCAGTCATATTTGATCTCGATCAGTTTCTGATTTGTCTCGCTGGTTCCTGGCTCGTCTTCACCTGCTGCACAAATGTCTTACGGTGTGTAGACATGGAAATCAACATGCAGGAAATTATATAAAAGCCTCATCTTATCATATACAAAGGGAGTATTGTCTGATGCAGGATAGAATGTTTAACATATCAGACCCATTGTGGCAGTGAAAAAAAAAAGATAACCTTGAAAACCAATCGGGCGAGAGCCGATTGATGGCTGACTCGGGCGTAAGCTGGCCGACTGCGATTCTGCCGAGTTTCTTGATATCATCAAGTGTGCATTGTACTTTGTACCTATCTGAATAAAACACGGAACACCCACATATATCAACCACGCCTCGGGCGTGTTCCAATTCATTTTTATCTTGAACGTCTTTTGCTCACACCCGGGTCCAGGCCCCGGCCATGCTCATGCAGTTACGGAGCACTCATGACACTCCGTGTATCCAGTTTATTGTACATCATGAAAGTAAACGTAACTAGTTCGAGAACACCCCTTAACAGCGCCCTTCCCGCACATGTATAATATATTAGAATTGCGGGAGTTCGTCAAGTTGCCTTCCGATCATCACGTAGTGTCGTCTCGGGCTGGCTGTCCGGTATAGTCGGAGGTTGATAAGTCCCGTCCTCTGCAATTACGTACTTGATTGTAGATTTTTTTCAGGCGTTCATATTTCATTTACAGAATTAATCTCGCATTTCCCATGCAGTAGATACTCCGTAAATCCCCGTAAGCTTGTCTAGGGCTTATTTACGGCGACATAAAGGATCATTTGTGCTGCACGACAGTGGAACAAATATGACGGCACATATTGTTCATGACAATGTTCATGGCATGCAGAGCAATTTGGTATTAACTACGAGGCAAATCAAGCTGCTGGCGTGAACAATTACATGGCGGTGTGATGTGATGAGATTCAAACAAGGATACAAAAAAACTATTATTAGATTCAGTCGTAAGCTGGGTGTTTTCCTTTGATTCTGTAAATGCATGTTCAAACAAGGTGGAATTTTTGTTGATGAAACACTTTACAAAAAACTTTACAAGAACGACTGAGACATGAATATTAGTCAACGGAATAAGCGTAGCTACTGACTCGGTGAGTGATATGTGAACAAATGTCCGACGGACAATAGTGTGGAAGTACTGATGGACAAGACCTACATGACGGACTGATATATTGACATATTGACATATTGACAGACTCAATGAGACATGAGAATGGAGGACTTTATTTTGCAAACAGGAACAACATGACAATCAACTTGCACTCTGCACTCTCATTTCACGTGAATATTACAATTGCACACTGCAGCAATAAGGGGTAATGATTTTTAGATAAATTATACACTTCATGACCGCATGTGTGTATCGTATTAAGGGGTGAGGCCCAAATGGCGGCCTTCTTTTCACCACGAGCAATGCACGTTAGATTGCAAGAATGAGGATGAGGTAATTAGATGAAACGCTTCGTATCTGCAGCCAGAGCTGTTTTATTGTTATCGTCATGTATTTTTTATTGAGAAGCTTACCCAGAAGATTCCCTCGTCAGTCTCTCGCCTTTATCAAACAATGCGTGTTAACAGCACTGCCACATACTGTCGGGCAAACAATTCACTTCCGAGGCTGATAGGAAGAATACCGTTTTGTATGTATCTAGACCCGTGTCATAAGTTATGAATGTGAAAAGAACCAAGAAGAGGGCCAAGAGGAGGACGGTAATACAGCCACTACCGGGCTGTCAATTTGTTTGCCGGGTACCCAGGTCATTTGTCAATCAAAGCTTCGGTATATATTATCCCACAGACAACAAGGTCAGGGGCTGATTGATCCAAGTCTTACAACACATGACAAAACTGCAAAAAAGACGGTTTCTACGTCACGGTAGAGCTGCGGAACAGTTGTGATTGATATCAGCTGCCGCTTGCCGTGTCGTGTATCGGTTGGGCCTGAAGCAAGATGGGCGATGAGCAGCTGCCCGGTACCAGTAAAATAATCAATAATCTCACGCATAACAAGGCTGGGGGTATTCTGTGCTACACTGGGCGCAATCCCAACTGCGCAACATACTACTCCGAAAAAGCGAACATAGTCTCAAACAAAAAGAAGAGCCTAGAGTAGAGATGAAGGTAGCTTGCACGTCCGCTGGAAAATAGTACTAATCTTAATCTATGCCTTTAACAGAGCCGTTGCTTGAAGGTTGCATAGTGGAAATCAATGGTGTACATCTTCCCCTTCCTGCCCCTAAACCATTTTTTTTGCCAGCCATTTCCAAGATTTGTCGGGCCCCCGGGTCCCAAATTAGGCCAACTGTCTCGTCAGGCCAGCTCCTAGTAAGTTAGTTACGAGATTACCCGATTTTAAAAAGGCTGATGCTAGTTTGGTGTCCCAGAATCTGGAGGTCTGGACAAAAGGCTGTTGGTCACTGTGAATAGGGGTGTAATGAGAGTGTAGATTGAGGGCTATCGAGATAATAGCTTTGCTCTGTGCTGGGTTTCACCACGCAGCCTTTTGGGTGGAAAGCAATCAATAAAAATAAAGAGATAGCTGCAACTCAAACAAAACAAGTACAGACACACAAGAAAAAGACATTGCTAGATATACCAGAGATTCGGCCAGCGTCACAATAGACAACGCCTATCCGACGACGCCCGACGCCCTTTACCTCTCTCTCTGTCCGCCTAACAGCCGCTGAAGAAAATTTATCTCGAATAGAATAGATAATAGGCACACATGGCACCGTTTCCCCAAAAGGAAAGTTGCAGGGGCTAGTCATGGGATGATTGTTTATCGCCTTTCCTTTCATTTGGTTATCTGCCTTGGTCTACATCGCCGTCGTGCCTATGGTAATTTCTTGAACAGACCCTTTCTCGTTCGTTGCCTCGTTCGTTGCCTCGTTTCTTCGTTTTCCACATTTGTTTCCTATTTAAAATTTTATTTCCTTTCTTGTCCTTTTCAAAATTGTGGCTTTTTTTCTGCAGTAATAACTATCTGCCTCGCTGCAAGAGTACCTTTTGGTCTGGCCCTTGCCTGTCCATCCCTACAGTTTTGTATCCAGGTCCTGCTATTCTCTTCGGGGCCAAGACACTATTGTTCTACACACCGAGGAGTAGCATTTCCTTTTGTTTCTTTTGTTTATTCTCTCACATACTGACCTGCTTACACTTTAGTGCCTAGGGTCTGCCACATTTGTTTTTGTTCTTGTTGAGACTTCATGACCATTGCACGAAACCACTTCCCAACAAAACTTCCACCCTGTTTGCCAATATTCCCCGTCGCCTTTGTTACCGTCTACCTACTACGAAGCACAGCCCCGAGTTTGATATATGTCATTGTTTTATATCAGACGCACGAGTACAACCGAAAGACCGAGCCTTTGCCGTAGCAGCATCCCTATGAGTCAATATCAGAAACCCTTCGGTCCTTTCCAAATGGTTGTTCAATGGTTCTTATGGGTTTCAGTCAACACCGTCTCGGCTATTCCCACTCTCCTCTGCTTTGGCCTTCTAGACAACCCGTCCTTTCTCACCGTCTGCAGCCTGTCTGCCGTCACTCTGAACCTGCCTTGTGGGCCTAGTCATCACATCACTGGAGGCTTGAAGAAACCAACCATACCACGTGGAGCCGGTTAGAGTACCGTGCTCGTCTTGGGAAACCAAGGTCAAGTGCACCGGTTGCCCAGCCTCGATGGAAGACTACATTCCTATGGGCAAAAACTACTTGTACGTATGCCTTTAGCAAGCTGCGTCGCCTAAGTCGACTCATCCTGCGACGAGGTTGAGTCTGGGAAACTAAGCACTATGAGCCTCTACGCTGAGCCACGCCTTTTAACTTACATCACCACCTCACCGTGATAGTGCATTTTAAAACCCAGAGCCCATAATATAGTCACCGAGAACGTTCACACACATACCCCATTATCTCCCTGATGTCATCAAGTATGACTATATAATCCCCCTTTTATGTATTGTGTCACTTCCAGAGTACACCCACCCCGGAAAAAATCTACCAGAACCAGGGCTTCCTTACCCTCAAGCAGCATCCAATTCGTCGCTACAAAGCAAGCGAGGCCATGAATATTATCCAAAATATCACCAGTGGGCTCGGTCTGTGCGTATTGTTTTTATTTTTATTTTTACCAGAAAACATATAAATAGTTGAAATTCCTGTTCCCTTCTCTTCTTCTTCTGTTCTTCCTTTTCTTCCTTTTCTTCCTTTTATTTATTTTCTCTCAAGAACATCTCTATCCAAGCTTCTCTATCGACCTTGCCCATCATTCATCAGCAGCTTTAACGTGCTGGTACATTGATATTTTCATCTATATATTTGAGCTCCATTAACCTCTACATCTTTGTTACCTTTGCCTAGGCCCAACCGTCACCTACCCTCTTCGTGACCAACACTCTCGCCACCTATCTCAAGATGTCGCAGAACAACAACAGAACAAACATGACCGCCAACGGTACCAGCGACACTGGCAACGCTAATGGCACTGGCGCCCACGCTGCCGCTGCTGAGCATGAGGGGAACACGGCAACCCATAATGCCAATGTGAACGGAGCATTCTCATCGATTGAAGGATGTATCTATGCAAAGCCCATGTTTGGCGACGTTACCCCGTATCCCGAGCTTCGCCTTGACGGCCCGGGCCTGGTCGGCGTCCTCACTGAAAACGAGCAGGGCATCCCGGCCACAAGAAACAACGACGAACTGCGTGACATCGTGCACCGGGATGTTGGCCAGTGAGTAGTTTCTTTCATTGTCATTATCATCACGCTGCCATATTGCTGTGCATCTACTGCATAAGACATGTTTATGTAAGCACACACATCGACACGTGATTACTAACATCGACCTCGTTACAGGACCAACTCGTCGCTCGAGCCTACTGTTGGCTCCAATCGTTCCTCTTAAGAGACGTCGGCCTCAAGCGAGGCTGGTACAAGGCTGGCTAATAAGAAGTGCCATACAGGCACTAGGCTAGCAAGTAGTAGCACGTCAAAAGGGAAGAATGACGTTGGAATTTACCACTTAGACGGGAACGGCCCGGATACCAGGGGATCTATTGCTGAATGCGACCCACAGACCCAAGTACCGGGGACGGGGCATGGCACATAGGGCAAACAGCCATGTGGTAGGGCTGGCCGGAGCACCTTCCGCATTTGATCCCTTGTCCTTTCCTTATGGTTCGACGGCATGATCTCTCGGAAGCTTATGATCTGGGCTCTTCCCCGAAACCTAAAGCCTGAACCCTGTCTTCTCCTGGCATTTCTATTTCCTACTGACGATGCATCTACTCCTCACATCATGCACTCTTGTTTTCTCCTTGTTCTTGTCGTTACTGCCCATCTCCTGACTTTTTCTCCTTTTGTTTCTTTTTCTACTTTATGTACACCGCTGTGGAACTTGGACACTACGTGGGGTTGTATTTATTCTAGCTTCACTGTGTACGAATATACGATCATACGACTGTGTGTATCGGTACATACAGCTTGACAGACCCGTCAATGTTTGGCAGTACACCGAGACTTTGTCTTGCTCTGTCCTGCCGCATTGATCCATAAATTATCCAGAGATCACCCGGAGACTATCCGCAGTGTCTTCAAATGTTACTCAAGCCGTTCTGTCGTTTGTCACTGGTCACTCTGCCGAGTATGCCGTTTCCTTTTTGTCCCGCCCCAGAGCTTCCCTGTTATTTTCGTGCTGTGCCGCCCCTGCCGTTATTTGTTTGCTCTAATTTCCAGTTATTTCAATTTCAATTTCTTGTGTCTTGTTGTCTCGATTGGTCAGCTATCTATGCCGTTGCCCTCGCTCCGAGTCTTTTGCCGAGTTGTTTCTTGTCAAAGAACTGTCGTGCTGCTCTGGGTGGTCGTTGGTAGTTGATCGATTGCGACTTATTTCCTATCGCTTGTATTTCACCGGTATTTGTCTTGTCGTGGGTTCCACCTATCCATACACAACTCGTCAGAATTTTATTTAAAAAAAAAAACTGAAAAAAAAACTCTTGGTCTTTGGTGGCGAATTGTCAAGGAAATCTATGACACCTCCAAGAGAGAGAGAAGAAAAAAAAACACAACAAATTACAGAAAATAAATAATAAGAGGAAGAGGAAGAGGAAGAAAGGGGAGAGAGAGGGAAGACGGATGATATATATAGTTGAGGCAGGGAGATCAAGCGCTTAGAGTGACGAAAATGTGATCTTTCTGCCTTGAGACGAAGAAAGCCATTGCACAGGGGGTGTAAATGAGCCACTCAAATTTATTTATTGCATGAAGCAGATATGATAGGCAGGAAGAATCACAAGGGAGAAATGGAGAACAAGAGGCCTAACTAGAAAATATAATTAACATGTCATTTATGATTTGCTATCTCTACGGCTGAAGGCCATCGGACGCGTATGCATGGTCTTTTCTCTTTACAAGAATCAGAGCAGTTTTTCCTTGCGGCTACTGGCTACTATAAAAAGCAAAGCGGTGATGACTTTGGACTTCAGCTCAAAATAAGTACCGAATGCAAGACAGTGCGATACGTTACACTGCACCATACTCGACGTGTCGTGACCAATATATTGTAATATACCAGCATCAACTCGACTTGATCACTATGTAATGTAGTACTTTGCATAGTAGCCAAGTTGTCAGACCCTGTGGTTTGCGAGACTATCTCCAGGAACAACTAAACCGCGCTATTGAAAAAGTATAATGCTTGTCGCAGACGACTCACTCGTTTATACATGGATACTTAATTTGGACACTTATATGGGTATCTGGCTGGATGTTATTTTGTATACGGAGTAAATATTATACTCATGCATCCTGCTTCTGCCTGATTTGACTTGGCTCATGACACTCATGTATAGTATCCATTACAGA
Source organism: Ophiostoma novo-ulmi subsp. americana (assembly GCA_029298975.1). Classification (NCBI taxonomy): domain Eukaryota; kingdom Fungi; phylum Ascomycota; class Sordariomycetes; order Ophiostomatales; family Ophiostomataceae; genus Ophiostoma; species Ophiostoma novo-ulmi. Next base: position 1,168,061 of record JANSMA010000003.1, on the reverse strand, counting down.
GTCTTCATATGATTTGTTGTTTTGGTTTGATGAAATTTGAAAAGCAATGAGATATGAGAATCAGATAGTGAAGCACATATTTTTCAAGCAGCAGCATCGTGACATGATGTTGAAAGTAACCGAAGATCTCGAATATCACCGGCAAATGCCGAAATTGCTCACTTAAACCCATAACCCAATTTCCCAAGATTGAAGATAGGGGCTGTTTTTAGTAGCAAGTGGCCATCTCACTACCTTTTGACTGGAATTTTGCCAAAGACCACCAACTGATCTTTGTGATGTTGACTCTATTATGTTGCCTACCTAGCCATCACTTATGCAAGTAAGACAATACTAAGAGTATGCAACATGAAACATTTATGCTACATCCGAAACCTTTGACTAACCTCGGCAACACCAGACCGAAATAAGTGAGACTACTCGTCATCCATCATCCCTCTGTACCGCTTTCAGGTACTACATATGCACTCTGACTAGGCCTACTTTGAGAATGTGATAGAAAATGAGGGTGTGGCGGTAGCAGTGGAGGGCTGTGATGCAAATTACGCATGGGGCTGGAGAGACATACATGTCTCGACTGGCATATTGCAATCTCGAATACTAATATGTTTATATGATTCGGGCCGGCATTTACTAGCGGTAAGCAGGTAGTGGTTGCCACCACACTGGTTTTCATTATTGGGTATCAGTAATGCTGCAGCCTCCTCCTGACCGGGTCGCCTAAATTAGTGTGGCCAGCCGTTGTAGGCCCGACTAAATATTTTCTCTATTTTAGTCGTGGGGGTGGTTCAAGAGGACGAAGTATCTGGCGATTCTTTCAAAAGCAACGTTGAGAAATGCACACGCAGTGCCAGCGCACAGATACTGAGTACATGCCTTGGTGACTTGGGCTCCTTTAGGCAAGGATTGCGGGCCCATAATAAGCATCATCCAGCCGAATACTACATATTAGACACGGAACTACATAGCTTTTTGCTACGATGAAGACATGTTTCGTGAGCAGAGCCTCAACCCCTGTGCCTCAAACGATTGTCTACGTCGAACTACATTGCGCCCGACTAGGCAGCCAAGTAATGACGCGCGTCTAGTATAAGTCTTCTGAATTTGATGTTAAGCGAAAATATTTAATTTAACTGGTGCCTGACAGCCTGACAGTCTGACAGCCTGACACATTGTTCATAGAAGATTGGGCACGATAAGTGTTGGGCTTACTCAGTAGTTGCCCATCTTCTTCCTTTGACATCAAGCGTACCCCCACTTCCCCCTCCTCCCCCTCCTCTCCCCCAAAAATCAAGTGCCAGTACATCTATCTAAAGGGTGATGTGACGACTTGTTTCAGTAACACAGGTAAATGGGGCGGGACAGAACTGCTAAATCAGTGCTGCAAGATTCAGATCTGGTAACCACTTTAAAGACCCCAAGTTTCGCTTAAAATTCTTAGGCAAAAAAGTATCATGTACTCCATACTTCGTAAGGTACGCGGCTGTCACTTCTGTGTTTCCGCCGATCCACTCCGGTAAGGACAGTGAAAGCACCAATGACCAGGACTATGAGATAGCCTGGTCGAGGCAAAAGTATTAGTTTTGCGGCTGCATCGAGAACCTAGGAGCATTACAGTAGCTCACCATCTCATGAACCGAATTTGGCTGCCCTAGGCACTTCAACTTACACATTCGGTCCGTTTTCTTTTCTTATTTTTGAAGTGTGCATAATTTAGGACTAGGCACTACGCTCGGTGACTCACGAATGCCGTCCTGTTTAGTATCCTAGTCGCCGTAGTTCTCCGTTTTGTGATCTATGACGTCTCGCTTGGCGCGATTTATTGTCAATTGTATTGTGTCCTGGAATATCCGTTTTGATTTTATATTGTTTACTTATTACTTTATATTCCAATAGGTATTCTTTTTTTAATGTTTTTTTGTGTCTACTGGTCAGTGCTAATTTCTCTCGTTTTAAGCCGCAAAGTCGTATCTGGCAATCAACTATTTGCTGTCCGTTGTACCTTATTGGTGATGCGGCTCCTTACTCGGTTCTTCCTCTTCCTTTTTATGACTTCGATTTGAGGGTGTGATACAACATCATATTTTTACTGTCATCACTGGCTTGACAAGTTTTCTTCAAAAAAGCAAATGTCGGTGAAGAAGTCATGGACTGAGCAGCTTCGTGTCAAGTGCAGATGTAATGATTGGGGGGAATTTACAACGAGGCGTTCCAGTAGTTGATCTTGCTATAGCTAGGCTCCAATTATGCCAGTCTGCAAGGCTAGCAAGGCTGACTACGTACGTTGGTGTCTTATTCTCTTGTATAAAAACAATGACAGGTTCGACGGGGAAGCCGTTTTTATCGAACTTACTTATATTCAAATTATTTATAGTTTGTTTGGTATAGATGTATTGTATATAGTGGGCGCTTCACAAATAGGTCATGCAAAAATATTAAGATGTGACAGGAAGTTTGGACCGGAAAGTGTCACCTTGGCCGCTGTTTAGTGACCGCTCAGCACTAATAATTGATTGCCGCACGGGTAGTTGTGACAGCGCCGCTCTTTGACGTTTTGTGGTTAATGAACGTTGTAGCTATTGATTATCAATTCATAAGTGTGACTCACGACGGGCTCTTGCTCTTACCGATACATGGAAACGTTGGACATATTCTCGAGCCGAATTATCGAAAGTTTTTTGGGCGTATCCATTGAAAACAACACGGAAGAACCCAGAAACATGTTCAACTTTAGGCGACAGACGAGCAAGGCGACAACCTTTTTGGATACATTGACGCTTTCTTTTCTATGGACAAGGTACCTCACTGTAGGGTGTCTTTCCCGCTTATGCACACTACAATGTTGGCATGGTTATTTCTATACTATTTTATTATTTTTTGCTTTCATTGTATTCTATTTTCTTTCTACTGTCGACTCCAATTCCTGTGACATGTCCGTCATTGGCTAGTTATCTAGAGCCCCGTTTCTCAGCATGTCTTCCTTTCTTTTTGATTATTTTTGATTCTCTCCCGTCGTTCCCACCCAGACCGGCTCATGCTCTTCGTTCCACACACCCCTCAGCCGTTTCTCATGATTATTTATAGCGATGCATCATACCGATAAACACAACTTTCCTACGAACATATCGTTCGTTCTATGACTATCACATAGGACTCTAGGACTCTCGCGTGTAAAACCCAACCCAACCACTATCAACGTCGCCTCAAAACCCAGCCACGATACTGATGCCTAGATGCTTGCCACTCGCCGCCTTAACGCCTTAAACGTTGTGCAAGTAGTAGCATTCATGTCGCACTTGCCAAGGCATTCCCATGATCATAGCCTGTCATCCCTCATATCGCATCCAGTATCATGCCCGTACCCTATGCGAGGCCTATCTGCCCCTCAGGACTGACTATTAGAGAATTTCCCTTCTCGTTACCTTTTACTGCCATTCACTTTTTTCACTTCGCTGATATGCTGCGCAAATATCACATGCGTATGCTTCCCCAGGAATCCAGACTTATTAAAGTATGATGAGCATATCGCAGCTTTGCATTAGTTAATACACCTTTGTATTTTAACAGGAACACATACCACAAGATGCAGCACACATACTTGTAGAGTTTCGAGCCATCTCTCCATGGAAACCGCTCAAGAATGACAGTATATTCAATTGCACCGTTATGGAACAGCCCGGTCGTCGCTTAAATAAAAACAACAGTCTCCGTTTTCGTTTACTGCTCGAAGTAGACGGTACTTGAATATAACGTTATACTGTACACCCCAACATGCATGCATGTCCAACGACTAATGGGACACCGGAGTGATTATATATATTAAATCCGCTTTCCACTTCGCCTAGCCCTCACCACTTACTTTTGCTCCTCCGTCCTTCTTTAAAGATATATAAATATGTATGTTACCTATATGTATGTTACCTTCTCACCCAAATCCTCTGTTGGTTACTTCATCTTCGTTGACATTTTAACCATTCAATTTAATCTCTTAGATACATACACTTCTTACCTTGTAATCAACAAGATGAAGAGCCAACACCACCACTCGAGCCACAGCAGCGGCAAACGCAGATTCAGCAGCAACGCCAACGGCAGCGCTAGGATCAACGGCAAGGTCAACGGCAAGCAGCCGCCAGCTACTCTCGATGGCCAACAGTCAAACCCTACCGCCAACGACCAAGAGGCCCTGTCAACTCAGGCCGACCAGAACATGACCTACTCAAGCAACAGATATGGCAATCGGTCGCCTGATACACAAAGCTTCCAACAGTCAACATACCCCGCGAGCAGCCAGCAGTTCTCTTCTTTCCAGGGGGCCACAGGCAGCACGCCATTGAGCTCTGCCCCGGCCAGCGCTACTGCCACTAGCACCGTGCATTACGGGGTAGACCGTGTCCTTGAGATGAACGAGCCCGGATATTACGTGCAGCATCTATATATTGACGGCTTCGACGGCGACAGCGGCCAACAGCTAGAGCAGCCATATCAGTGTGAGCCTTCTCGGCTCTGTGATGCTTGGGATGAAGCCATGGTGCCCTGGTATGGTCAACCTGCAAACAGGTATGACTCCTCTCTCCACTTTTCTTCTCCTCCCTTCCCTTCTCTTCTTTCCTCTTCCTCCCCAAGCCCATATCCCTTCCCTATCCTTCCCTCCTCCATCTCCCCCTTTTATATACTCTCTTGTACTTTGAGTCGACTTCGACTCATCACAAGTGGCCGCTACGTTGCCCCTAGATATAATCAAGTATCTTGTACGCATTCACCTACCCCGCTCTGCCACATCTTCCCCTTTCTCTTTCCCTGCATCAAAGCTCAAGACAGACTGCACATCCATCCAACAAAGCCAAGCCAAGCCAAGCAAAGCAAAGCAAGCCATAGCAACCTTGACTAACAGTGACACAGCATCACATCATCGGGCGAAGCTGTGTATGGGGCGACAACCTACAGTATCGCCGACCGTCTCGCGCTTAGTGACTATGGTGACACTGGTACCTATCACGGAAACACAGCCGGGATGCACAACTAAGGTGCCAGGGTCTGCCCTGCGTCTGTGTGACTTTGTCTGTGCCTGTGCTTGTGTGTCTCTATTAACACAGAGCTAGAGACACTGTATGTGAGACCGATATCGGCGAATGATTGGCCAGAAATAATCTCGAATGACGTCAAGCTGAGTCAAATGCGGGAAAATAAGCTTAAACGGTTCCGATAAGATGCAGTACCACGTGGCCATGCCAGTTACACATCCGGATTGCTGGGTCTTGACTCGATGAGGAAAGATCATTCGTGCCGATATCTGCAGTCCCCGATGTGCTTTTGTCATGTGCCTTTCCTGCGTTTATTTTTTCCGGCTCTACGCTTGCTTTTATCCGAGTCCGTGCATCACGCTCAGCCGCCCTCCGCTTCTCTTGTCACTCGATCATGGATTTTCCTTGTTTGGGGTTTCCCGGTGTATTTTTACGTTTCTTAATTTTCCTCTGTTTTTCCATTTGCCCCATTTGCCCCATTTGCCCATGTTCCCATTCTCAACATCTCTTCTTGTCTTGCCATTTTACATTTTCAGTTGGATCCCAGGTTTACTGCACACCTTGTTTTGTGGCCCATTTTCTGTTTATCTGCCCACTTCCTCTCCACCACCTTGGACTGTTTATCCACTTCGCGACTTACACCGGGGAATACATGGTCTACAAAGTTTAAAAAGTCTCAAGCTGGACTACCACGGTGGCGGCTTGGCTTGTTTGATGGTCCCCTGTTCAAGTGGCCATGAGCTCGTGGGGAAGGGAAAATCAAAGATCAAAGATCAAAGAACAAAGAACAGACATGTAACAAGACTCTGGTTTTGGTACCTATAACCCAGTCTGCCGCTGAACGTCCCCGTCTTTTAAGGCATTCTGTCTTGAATGCAGCACCGCTAGTCGTTATATCACACCCACGAGCCTACCACCGGCGCTTTCCCCCCTCCCCTCTTTGTTTATTTTTACTTTAAAGCCCACTGTTCTTGTGTCTCTTCCCTAGTACCCATATCTATATTTTTCCCACTGCGTATTTTCGGTCAAGGTTTTCGTGCCGCTCAGTTGCATTATTACTGTGGTTTTGTTCTGCGGGTTGCTTTCGGTGTGTATTGTGAGCGGGTTTTTCATGACTGTTGTTTCTTTATTGTCTCCGCGTTGTTTATTTTGTATCTGGGGCTGCTGCCCATTTCTCGTCATAGAATTTTGTCGTTTGTTATTGTACCGTGTTGTGTGCTTGCATCTTTGGTTGACAAGGCATACGGCATGCATGTCTTCTTTATTGTCTTTCGGTTGTTGTTCATGGTGATGAGTTGCCGAGTATACTGAACGTATATGTGTGGTAGTAACAAACATAGGAGGATCAAAAGAGAGTACTATAGAAGGGAGAACGAGGAAGGAGAAGGGGGAGGGAAAAGGGGAGGAGAAGAAGGGAGGGAAAGTAGCAGAAGGGAAGAAAACAAAAGAGCAGAACAGACTGGATATATATGTAAAAGAGAATGCTGGGGCTGTCAGAAAATAATACCCAATTGTTTCTACGTATTATAATGAGCTGTGTTGTTCTGAGTTCGTATCGGGTTGTCAGTCTAGTTAGATTTTATAATAAGCAATCATGCTATTCTATTCTATTATAATTCGCTGTTTCAGACAGTTAAGATGTCCACATCAAATGACATTGACTATTGACTTAACAAGTAAGACTTAAGGTATTGTGTTTTTAGATTTTTGTTCTCTTTTTTATTTGTCTTAGCATTTTTGTATTATTATCAGTTTCTAATTATATTATTATATTATTTAGTTTAAGTCTATAGTGTAGTATTCTACCGCGTTATGATACCGCCTGCCTCTATTCTACTTTTATTCTCTAACACTACTAGTCTTGTCTATCACCTCTAGTAATAGATATAGAAGGGAGTATTAAAGACTACGTATCATAGAATTAATATTTTTGATTGCAAACTTTAGATTCATCTCGATCGGTATACTACGAACCTCGACTACTTTCCAGACTTTCCGGACCTATATTCGTAAAGATACAAACTGGGCCTCCTGCCTACACGCCTAGTCCTAGTACTAGAGTGGTGTGTTGGTTGTTGGTTAGGTAGATAGTAGGACAGTACGCACCCGTCCTCGCTCTTACTATTTAGTACTTCAGAAGGTAATCGAAGTTCTTAGACAAAGGTGCTATTAGACCTAAATTATGACTGAACTTTAGGCAGTGGTGGTATGATTTATCGGACCAGCCTGCCATTATAAAAAGTACGGGAAAATAAAAAAGATAATAGATAGAAATGGCAAGAAAATCTGGAGGGGAGAGGACTAGTAGAAGCGGTATTTCTGAGGTGTTGCATAGATCTGCATTTGTTTATTGATAGCTCAAGAAGATGGAAATGTATCCGCAGTTGGCTATCATCGACTGTATAAAAAGACACAATACTGGCACTACCCACCTCTACAACAGCCAAACACATCATTAGCGTTTTGCTACAAAGCTTTTCAAACTCCTATGATACAGGGGCGTGATATGTTATTAAGATTGATGCTTGTAGACGTAATATATGAATATAGTATATTGACTTAACATGTAGGACCTAGGGTGTTGTGTTTTTGGATTTTTGTTTCTCTTTTGGATTTTTGTCTTGGCATTTTTGTATTATTATTAGTCTTGTTTTATGTTGTTGTATTATTTAGTGCAAGCGCTATAGTACGGCATTCTGCCGTACTATACCGCTTGCCGCTACCCCTATTCTTTAGTATTACTAGTCTTGTCTGTCACCTCCGATGACAGACACAGACGCGTCTATCATGGACGAGGCAACAGAGAATATATATTTTTGATTTCGGACTTCAGATTGATCTCGATCGGTATACTACGAACCTCCTCGACTACTTTCCAGACTTCCCAGACACATATTCGTGAAGATACAAATTGGGCCTCCTGCCTACACGCCTAGTCCTAGTATTAGAGTGGTGTGTTGGTTGTTGGTTAGGTAGATAGCAGGACAGTACGCACCCGTCCTCGCACTCAATATCGCGGCAGAACAAATGTGAAAGTTCAATAACTCGCTGTGTCAATGACTAATATCACGCATGATGTCGTGAGAACAAGCCAATCAAAAAGGGAGGAGGATTCGTATGGAGCTTCGGCCAACTTTCAGCCTTTTCTTATGTTGGCCTGGACGGCAGAATGTTCCCCAATGGGCCTCGTAGACAGCGACCGACCCGAGAATTCTTGTTACACCCCGTCGCTCTCTGCCTTTTTTTTTTCAGGCAAAAATATTGATGGCTAGGACATACTGACTCTGGTTACGTGTCTCTTGATCAGTGCAAGTAATAACCTCAACGGAACTAGCAGCAAGTTTGGGGGATTGAAACTTTGAAACTAGGGCGAACCAACGTTGACTGGTATTGTCTGGGTGTGGGTGTCCGTACATGGCCGCGTAACACTTTTCGATGATTCGTGAATACAATATCGTTTTTTTTTTTTTGCATGAGTAACTATCCGCAAAGAAGTGCCAATAGTATCAGTAGGACTGAGAATTGGGATACGGAATTGGGCCGTCATCACAGGCGTAGGAGCATAAAAAAGGTGATAGCGGATCCATAGTCGGGATTGATGCCCAACCAACATGTAATGTCTCAGAGGCCTTATTTCTCTCTCTCTCTTTTTTGGTAAGCACATGAAATTATCAAACATTTTAACATACATAGAGATTCCAGAGTAGTCACTGGGAACACCAGGAGGGGACAGATTACAGACGGCCACCTCACGAAGTCAGCACGGTGGCATTTGGGCATCAAATAAGATGATTGCCTCTTACGCGTCGACTGAGAACCCGCCGCCTTATTTCGGCCCAATCCGATCAAAAGTATTTGACTTGTCAGAGGTCGAGGGTGATGAAAATGTTGGGCAGCGATGGGATAATATTGGTCCACGTTGCATATTCACGCCCAAGTTTCTGGTCTGAACTGAGCACCTGTTTGAAGAAAATCTTGATATAATCGAAGTCTCCTTGCCAGACACGCATACTTCCCCGAACGATGCTTCAATTTACTATCCCACTACATCAGATCATACATGCTCAAATCTACGAACAATGGCAACAGACAAGGAGTGGCATATTGCAGAGAGATAGAAGGCCTTTGCAGGAATTTTCAGACGTGAAATTTGGTATGTCAAGTCCCATGAAGTTTGGTCCTTCTTTCGCAGGCTGGCTGACAGGTTAGATTGCAAGGTTGACCGAAGGCTAAGTGGGATATCCAAGACAGGTCACATCCGAAACCGGCAATGATATTAATAGATTGACGTTTTGCTCAAAAGGTGGGATATACAGCACTGCATGGTACTTATACGCTGCATGTGTCGCCTTTTTGCATGCATCAAGCCACTATGCAAGACTGAACCATTGAAGCATGCAAATGTTGAAAGAAAGAAAAAACACAAGCATACAATTGTCTCTATGCGCTCGTATCAACTTATCAATTCGCCTTAGCTTGTCACTTTGTCACTCTGTATGCTTTTGTTAACTTTGTTTTTCAAGTTCAGATTTCGCCCTGCTTGATTTGCCATGTATTGTCCTGATGCTGCCTTGCATAATGGCGTTGTTGAACTCTTTTTTTTTTTGCCTTCCGTTCCTTTTTTTTTGCCTTCCGTTCCCTTCTCTTTTTTCATTGGTCAACACACATCTTGACCAGGTAGGTCGAGTGAATGTGCCAAAGACAAGGAAGAAAAACCTGTTCTCCGTTGCCTGTCAAAACATTGTTTCCAAAGTAAGTATAGGTTGGTGTAGCACTTATATCATTCGTGTTACCCCCCGTAGTCGCTAAGTTGGAACATTACAGTGATACTTCACCTTGTAAACATCAGCCCAAGTTGCACACACATATGCCTACCGTTATACAAACACGGCAGGGGATTCTTATAATAATTGTACTTGGTGAACTGCCATGCATGTGTATCATTGTAAAACTGAATTTGATATAGGTTGCTTAGTGAGTAAGATAGTTGGTCCCCCATCAGAATACATAATGGAATGAAAACATCATATTATAAATCATATCACGAATTCGTTGATGTTGGAGCAAACAGCCCATATGCATATTATTGCATTTTCTGCTGATTAGTACTAACAATTTAGGTGACGCTTGCTATGATGACGCAAAAGTACCACTTTTTTTTTCCAGTAAAGTCGTCTTGCGCATTGTTTTAATTGTGCATGACTGTTCTTATGCGCAAGATTTCTCGCAATCCCTGCTCATCTTCACTTTATATTGTATATATTTGGCACACCCTGGCAAGCTGCAATATTTCCTCAAGGATCAATTGGCTAAATATGAAAGAAGAATATTGAAGAACAGTATTGGCATCATTACGGTAATGAGGTGCACCCGTTCATTGCGACTCAATTCTATTGCGAATCTTGATACTGGGCGTTGCATCTTCATACAGCAATATCAAGATCAAAATATGAGAGTGCATCTTGCTCCGGGCAATCCTCTTGATTCCAATGTCTTCCCTCCCGTCGACTCACACTATTTGATTGGCATACTTCTCATGACAAGCGACCCGTCCTCCGACATAACTGTTTGCTCTGTACTCGGGTACCTATGTATGTGAAATATGCCGAAAAGAAGCAGCTTTTAAGCTTCAGGACTTTTACGGATATCGAGCTACAAAATCTAAAAAACATTAGCTCCATAACTTGTATCATGCACTTTTTGATGAAGAGTAGTAGCCATGATGAAATAATAAAATAAGTAAAGGCGTTTCCCTGGACTAGAGGGGGAAAGATACGCTATCTCTTTTCCTGAGACAGAGTTTTGGCCGGGAACCACAATTCAGTTTCGAGCTTGGGCGGGCGTCTTAACTGATCTCCTATATCGGAAGGGTCACTCATATTTGAACATTTGTCTCCCGTACACAGGAACTTTAAATTTGTCTAGTCCTCACGAAAACAATGTTTTAGTTCCTGTTACTTGCTTGCTAGGCCAGGTGAGCAAAATCTTATTCTTCTTCAATCCATCACATTTATAGTTTCGATACTGACCTTATTTTATACCATTTACTATCGGCTGTTCAGTACCCTATCGTGTTTCTTTGTTCCAGCCGACTTACGACATGACTTCGAACTTACACGCATTATAGCAGTAGCACTACAACAGCTGCCTGGCTTCATTTGCATCTTTATCCAAAACACTATACAACACAATAGCCCACCGTCGACTGGTCTAACCACTCACTTGGGAGGGTGTTACGGTGACTCACCGAACCCAATATCTGACTTTATCAGCCCAACTTCCTTGCACTGCATGTTTCCATCACCATGTCTTCAAAAAACCGATACCATAGTGCCAGCATAATAATCCGCAGTTCGCAAAAGTGGAGTTATCAGTCAATAGGTGATTATTCTTGTTCCTACAGAGGCATAAGGAGTATTCTTTCTTTGACATCGAAAAAACACCGAGAACCTTCAAGGCCCCCGTCGAGCATCTTCGAGATCCATATAGCGTTGCTATCCCCATCAACCACGACCTCGAATGATCACCAACGAAGATCGCCAACGAACTACGTCGTAACACCATCGATCGTCGTTGCCAACTTGGCCTCAAATCGTTCATCATCAAGACTGTCGATTTTTTTTCATCAACATAGTTAACATATCCATCCGCACCACTTCCAAGTACGTTCCCCAAGTACGGCTCCTTATGTCTTAGGGCGCTGGGTCACTTTCGTCCTCTGCCCCCGATAGTGTCTGACACTTTTCTTGTCTTAGACACCAGCCATGTTCGACGACATCCACCGCAACGGACTCTCCAACCGTGGGTTTCACGGCAACACCCATCACGACTCCACTCGAAGCCACCCTGAGAGCGAGATGCATGCCACCCCAGTAGGTGGCCGTGCCGGCCACCACAACCAGGACCAAGCCCGTCACCAAGGCCTCGGCAGTGAAGACGTCGATGGCCAATACGACTCAGCTGATAACCAGTCTGAGTCTAGCTACACCAGCTCACAAACGAGCACCGCCGGAAGTGTATGCAGTAACGGCACTGCACTCACTGATTATAACGATAGACACCACCGCCATATGCACGGTGGTCTTCAGCATGGTGAACAGGGTGGCCTGGAACACGGCCATCATCACAATATTCCTGTTAATCAAGTACTGGACTTGGTGCCCCAATTCGTGCCTGTCTTCAACCGAGCTCGGCATCGGTCTCAATTTCCCCAGTGGGGCCACAACTGGGATAGATACCATGATGCTTCTCTTATGCCAACCCTGATGCAGCAGCCACAGCCGTCGCTGCCCGCCACCCAACTGTATGTTCTGAAAAGCGATAGATCCGGGAATAGATGTGCTAGGACGGACGTGAATAAAAGAGATGGATGCTCATCACTATGGTACTGATGTTGTTGATGATGATGATGATGATGATGTTGATGGTGTGGATGATGATGGTGTGAATGATGGTGGTGTGGATGATGATGACGACGATGGGTTACGGCACAGCATCAATTGGTTAAGTGTTGGTGTGTTGATGGGAGAAGGAAGAGGCAGATAAGAAAGAAAAATTAGGAAAAAGGAAAAAGGGAACGTCACCTACCACACTCACCTTGGCTATCCCCGATGATAGTGCACACACATCAAAGAACATCATACTAATATCCGATAGCAACGCCGCCCTGCACGTCCCACGCTCCAACTTGGCTACTGTAGCTGATAGTACTCAGGGCTTCATCGGCAAGAACCAAAATGGCAGCAGAGTCGAGATGGCCAAGGCTACCAACAATACCGACCTCTAACTCCCAAAGAACGGACGTCGTTCAGATTAGGTTGACTAGCGCTCCCGCCATCTCCCCGTCTCCACATTCCCCAGATCTTGCAGACCACATGGACGCGGTCCAAACTCGCCTGGTCTTTTAAGAGCACCTTCCCTAATCAGGAAGCTGTCACTTTTACCAGACGTCAATGCTAGGTCTATGCTGGTTCCGGGTGCCTGGGATATGGTGCGCCAGGCACTACCTGCCCGAGCAGGCGGGAGGCAACTAGACTCACACCTTCTCTGAACCCCTTTGTTACTACCTCGGTCGTTTGCCTTTTTTTTTAATTTTATTATTTTTTGTCCCCCCCCCCCCCCCCCTTGCGTTTCAAGCAGTATCGGATACGACTCGGATAGGACCCGCTGCTTTTTTGATAACCCCCGTTACCCCCCCCTCTGTTTTCGTTTCCCTGTTTTCCGACTTGTTCTTTGTTTGCTTTGGAACCTTTGCTTGCTCTTTTGGTATATTCTTCGGCTGCTATCTCCATTGTCAGCTAAACCTCGGATTGTGTCGTCTGTGACTCGCTGAAGTGAGCAGGCACTCACTTCTTGACGGGCAGGCTGCCCAACGATACACAGATTTATTCAGCCAGGACATTTCTTTCTACATGCTACCCCTGACAGCCCGAACACTTCTTCTGAACTGGTACTGTGGCTCTATTTCCCACTGAATTAGTTACGATGCGAGGGGGCTTACTTGAAAAACACTAGCTATATCTTATGGCAGTAGCTGAAGCTGCCCGTCTGTCATGCCTCCACTCATATGAAGTGGTCGCTCGAAGAGGTGGCTCTTTAGTTGGAAGGTGTGGAGGAAACCGAGCAATTTCTATCAAGATCTTGATGAGACCTCTCAAGAACGAAGAACGAAGCACGTATATCATGGGGAAGGTAGAAGAAAGAGAACCAAAAGTGCCCGTTCAAAAGGAAACGATGGAAACAACAGAGACGAGGGGAAAAGGGAAAGGGGATGAAATACTCATATACAGCCCCTATTCGGATACATGTTGTTAGCCGCCTCTCCCACCCTCATCTCGATAATGGGTGTGGCTGAACCCCTGTCCCGTCATAAGCCACAGTTTCCCTTCCTTTCTTTCTGGTTTTTTATAATTTGGTTTGTCTGTTTGCTAAAAGTTCTTTGCTAGATTTTCTTTCTTTTTAGTTATCGATGGTCTTTGTCTGCTTATTTATTGTGCTTGTTATTTTTTTTCTGGTTGGTTGGTTGGGGGGGGGGGGGGGGTCTTCTTATCAGTCGCTATGTTTTTTCAGGCTATTATTCTAGCGTTAGTTCTTTTAGTGTATCAAGAAATACGTATAAAACGACAAAAACATTCAGAAATAGAAATAACTTTATACCGCTTCCCGCCGGCGGAAAAAATAGCAAAACAAAAGTTTAAAGTGATGGTGAACTTATAACAGAGGAAGGGAATGAGTCAAATATTAGGCAGAGCTAGTAGAACTCTTACATCTGTCCATTCCGTGAGGTGTGTGTGGGCCAACTTGACATCGAGTAATGTCATTTTTTTTGTCGTAACTCATAATTGCATCTCTGGAGAGGGTTTGCATTCTCTATAAGGCTTGTGTCATAAGCCTTCGGAACTGGCTCATTATCAGGGTAAAAGTATGGTGGCATGACCTTCATGGCTGATGAATCAGGTCCGGTCTGAATGAAACAAATTGTTTCGAAAAAGAAGAAAAATAGAGCTGAACTCGAGTCGTGGGAAGATATATTAGAGCAAGAAATGATTAGATGAACGAGACTAAGAAAAAAATGAAAAAAGAGATAATTTTTCTTCTTCTTTATTTGAAAGAAAGACTGAAACGATAAAAGTTGGAAAAAAAACAGGACAAAAGTCAGCAAACAGAGTGTCCGAGAGTGGGCGGATAGCTATATTTATACTAGCTATGTTTTCCTCTCTTGATTCTCAACGCCCAGTAACCGCTCTCGTTTGCCATATTAAGACCTTTCGGCTAAAATCTGCGAAGGATAAGGAAGCAAATCGCCTTATTATTTTAGTTAACATATAAAATATGCCTTGCTTCTTTGAGCCTTCGAAGACTAGCTGTCCAAGACTAGTTTTAGTGTGCCATGTTTTTATACAATCGGACAACCTATCACGGAAATACAGGATCAATAGTATCCCCATATGGTATAGAACCGGTGATCTTAACTGAGAAGCTTGATCATATCTTACCACGCATCATGTTTCGCTCCTCAGTATGTCCATTTAGTAGGCTTCAGGGAACAAGTGAGTTGAGCTTCGCCATGTTAGGAGTGCATTCATAACAGAGCAATGCAGTGGCATCATATGGATACTTGTCCTTGTCCAGTTAGGTAGCAAGATGTCGTGACGGAACAAACTGGGTTGGAAAAAAAGGCGTCGATGATGTGTTTTTCATGCAGAGTATTTTGTGACGAAGCACGATACTGTCTCTGACCCAATGAGCAGGCCTACCCCGTTGCCGTTCTGACAAATCCTATCCAGTCTTGCGCATCTAGATAGCACTTTTTTCTACGTAGACTCCGCAGAGGAGTAGACGCCTTTTTCTTCTAATGGGGGCCTCGAGGCAGAATTCACGAGCAATATGCATATGACTGTTTTTTGTCCCGCCAATCAATATAATAACAAAAAAGAGTATGGGTTGGGCGTTAACACATGCACGATAGCCTTGAAATACTTTTCGTGATCGTTTGGTCTTCTCTGCCGTACTCTACTGTGCTCTAATATGCATCATCAAGTAGTATGTCCTGATGTTGTTCTCGTCGAACAAATGCTATGTGACGAAGAAAGTATATGGTAACTGTCCACTTGGTCATGATGTTAGAACTTTCAACATAAGGCTTCTACTTTTACATCGCCAAAATTGCAGTATACCCAACGTATGGGTACATACGAAGCGGTGTGCTTATGTACGTAAGTGGAACATTCGATAACGAGAAAAGGATTACACCGACAAAATTCGGTAACTGTGCTGATAGGGCCGACATCGTCATCGGCGCAGAAAAGAAAATAACAGCGGTCAGGCTTAACGTGGGAAGCTTTATTAGTCAATATAAAGTAATAAGCAGTTAGGCAACCGGACTTCGTGAGAAGCTAGGCTAGTATATTATCCATTTTAATTTACCTATATTTTCTTATGAGTAGTATGCACATTCAGAAACTAACACTTTAACCAGCCATCTGTGATAAGGCTGGTTATATGAAGCCTCGAAGCTTGTCGGGGAAATAGTGGCTGCTACCTAGAAACATTTATGTGGCTAGTATCTCACTAGATTAATATACTGGCAGACGCAGTAATCAAAGATTGTGCCACATATTTTAAATTTTTAGGAGTCTATATTATCATCTGCATAATTGATTGCCTCTATGTATTTCTTCTTCGGAGTGTCCCAATAAGTAAAATTGCTCATTTTACATAATCTTGGGCGGCACGGGCGGCATGGGGGTGTTATGGGAAGCCTACATTTGTAGATTGGTGTGACGGCCTATTCGGAACAGCGCGGTGCCCAAGAGAGTCGTCAAAAAGCAATACTCTCACCCAATTAGCATTTACAAATACAAATGCTGGTCGTTCAGTTTCATCATCATATCAAACCAGACGCGCGTCTTCATGCTGTGCAACCATGCATGTATCTATTCCCCCCCCCAGACTTGGCCTTTTAGTAAGATATATGTGTGTGTCGACTACGTAAACCAAGAATCATTACAGCATAATAGCCAGATAATATGCCATTTCAAAACAATGACGATATCGAGGTCACCCTTCTTGGGCAGGGGCAGCTCATACGATCACGCGTGCCAGCATGTTAGGCAATATGAATGATTCAAGAATTGCCAACGATGTTGGGATCCAAAGAATCTTCTCGGGCATATACGAGTACAATTCTAACTGGTTTCATTCGTTGGCCAGATAGAGCTGCGTAAGGTTCAAATTCTGGTAGCGCCGCCTGTCGCACCCAATGGTGCACTTTTGAAGCATATCTGATGCAAGTCAGTTTATGCCTAAGCAAAAGCCCAACAGCTTGCATGTGCCTAAAGGGAGACTACATGTCAACTGAGGGTGGCAGAGGCACCTCACCTGTGAGTGGATTACAAAAAATACGCTAAGGTTCGACTGTCAAAGCACACTAAAGTTGAATTGCATCAACACGTCGCGTCGAGGTGTTTTCTTGTGTTTATTTAGTCGACCTTAGTTGATAATAAGATGAGGTCGAAGTTTTGCTTTGTAAACGTATCCACCCACAGGTGAGGTGCCTCTGCCAACCTCAGGTGAGCTGTAACCAGTGTTGTTGTGACAAGCGTCCGATTATCTATGCAACAAAAAAAAAATATGTTGCAACGGAGAAGAAGCAATAACAAAAAAATATGTGTTGACAAGAGTGGGATTCGAACCCACGCCTCTTTCAAGACTAGCATGTACAAGTATTTGATTGCTCAAGTTCCTGAAGCTAGCGCCTTAGACCGCTCGGCCATCTTGCCTTTGTGTTGCTTTTTGTTGAAGTTTCCGCTTCTTTGTTCGGTTTATGAATGGGTCTAGGTAGCAAAGACAGAATTTTCTAAATGGACGCTTGAAAAGCGTGTAAAAACGGGGTGTAAAATGGATGAGGTAACGTGGACACAAGTGGGTTTTCCTGGTGGCAAAAAAAAGCTATAATTCATGTTGTCTGAGTGGCTGTCGACCGGCACTTACACGGCAGATATCCGCTCTAACGAGAACAAACAGTTGCAGTTAACTGCAATTGACTACAGTATCAACCATTTAAGATAATTGGAAATTGAGTAAAGTTTCAAGAATCAAGAATGAAAAGGGATGGCCGGCGTTGCCCATGTTCTGCAGGCTGCTGGGTGCATATTGATTGGATAAGTGGCATGCAATGTCGTTTGTGGTACTCTCGACCATCTGGAAACGAGATATCAAGATACTAGAGAAAATAAACACAGCCTTATAGAAAACGAACAATTATAAGAAAATAGGGCCGTGGACGTTCAAGGGGACCAATCAGGTGCCACCAGGCTGTGCCAGGCTGTCCAGAACACACTTCATTTACGCCCCATTAGGAAGCTGTTAATAGCCGTGTGGGGTGGGTTTGCAGCCTTTTCAATGGCAAACATGGTGTCAAGGGAGATCTCATATTACACAGCATCAGACTGTTCCACATTCAGAGGACTATAAACTCGGAATGAAAGACGTTTTGACGAGTTGAGCGGCTCTACAGAAACGGGCACGTCAAAACGGAAAACGGAAAACGGAAAACGGAAAACGGGAAACGGGAAACGGACGCGTTTAAACTTGGATTTTCCTGGGGTAGGACGCACGCACGCTTGGTATTCATCAGGTCGTTTAAGTAAAGTATGTGAGGGGAGGGAGGGGGTGACTGTCGTGGTGAAAGGCTGAGCGTCGGGGGCGCCAAGATGGTCAAAGCAATGTAAATATGGGATAAGGGTTGCGGCGTCACGTACAGCTGTCATGCACCACATGCACGCGGCATGATAGCGGCATGATAGCGGCATGACGTAGATGGAGTCAATGGCATGAAAGAAGAATAGATCGCCCAGATTGTGCATGCAGATGCGCCATCTCGCTTAGCATGACAGGGTTTGAAGTCTCATTCTCACTCAAGCACACAGCCATCCCATGTCTAACGATTCACACGGGGATTTAATGGGTAAGTAGTTAATTTAAGTGCTCGGGTCATGCCGTTCTTTGCCCATCCGCCACAAGTCTTGTCTTGTGCACAATCATATACCACAAACGTCCCACCGCTTCTCGTAGTGTGTCGTTAGCAGCGTTGGCCTATGCTCACTGGCAGCCTTCCAATTTGCCACTCGACCTAGCACAATAGTATGTACGGCCACATGAGCATAGGCCATGAAGAAAAGGAAAAGGCCGAGAACGACGGCCGAGGCCGGGTCTCATTTCACCATGCAGTAGACTAGTTCACAAAGTGTGGGTGGGCGTTAGCGCAATAGGTGTGTGTGGAGGAGTGGCCTATGCGGGACGTTTGAGACCTCTGACGCCGTTCTTCTCTTTCTGATTCGGTGGAAAGTTGCGGCTCTGCTACTTGTCCCTAGACATGGCGAGCTCTCATAGTCTTGCCAAGTCTTTAAAAATTGCAGCTTTGTTTACTTTGTGTACAAAATGTCATGTCTCGACATCCGTAAATTTTCATGACGTCTACTTGATTGAGAAGTAGAAAACAAGGCACAAGATCTCTTCTGTCGTCTAAGTTCTACGCAGTCCGGTCGAAGCGAGGGATAACGTCATCCCGTTATAGTAGTACACCCGAGTAGTGCGGTCATCGTGACCCTCTGCAGGATCTAGTAAAACCGTGCACACCGGTGGAGCAGTCACATCTTTGTGATAGTCGTGCATGATGTGCTCAGAAGCATGCGTGGGAACCAGCTAAACGAGATTATCGCCTTCCTAATACGTACCAACAGCCAATATTGCATGCACGCTCAGCGGGACGGGGATCCTGGATTGATGATCGTGACAAATTTAGTCTGTAGAGTGGAATAGTGTCATGCACAGACGGGCATAATTGTCTCGTGTAGGCCATTTAAGAGACCGTCTAGCACAAAGCGTCGAAGACGGTGAGCGATGACGGGTGGTAATTGGAAATGATCAGAGAGTTTTTTTATTTTATTTTACAGGGGTTGGCACAAGGTTACATTGAACCGTGACGGCGTCTCGCTCTTCTTTTTTTGATTTTCATTCTGTCTTTCGTATATTTTTCTCAACAAGCATAAATACCCGCCGTTGCAACTGCAACTCTATCAGTCTCTTTTAGTCCTCCGACCACAACGGCTGCTCGTGACTTGTCTGTACTTTGGAGAGCCTCCTGTAGAAATCATTGAATTAAATAAAGTAGAAAATCAAAAGTAGATATTTCGTCGCATCTCGATGTCATCAAAAACTGCGGCTGTCGCTCTCTACAAGGCCTTGTTAGTGTGGCAAAACTATAGCCATATCGGGGTGGCTGCATAACGATGTCTTTATACCTTTTCTGTGTTGTGAAGCAAGGCACAGATCCACAGCAAGTGAAATTAGAGCATAGTCATCCTAGAATGAAACTTCCATGTGATGAGAAAAGACATTACTAATGCACAACATCACAAGAAATGGGGAATGTATCTTTCGATAATCGGGCAATAAAAAGTCTGGTCACGTGCTCTATATAGGCCCGCATTTTACTCCATAAATAACGTTTTCATAACGCGTCTTACTATCGCGACATTTTTCTCTCCCCGCCTAGATTTCTTCCTTTTCGTTCAGTCCTTACTATTATGCTAAGTATTACTACTTCTTCTACTAGTTTTCAATTGAATCAATAATACTAACTGCTCTTACTTCGTAGTTTTATTTAACAACATTCTAACATGCATACGATATCTCGATTGCGATAGACCTCTACTCGTTTCTATACTACTTAATAAGTATCCGATACGTCTACTTCTCGACATTCTTACGCCTCTAGCGATTAATGAGAAATGGGAGAAAGATCCAAGTACTTTTAATTATTTGTTATTCAAGTTTGATATATTACATCATAAATCATAGGAAGTTGCTGATTAACACATGGGATTGCAAGAATTGGTGAAAATTAGGTCACGTTATCGTACCCGTGACCAGACTTTTTATTGCCCGATTATGGGACGTTCGTGACCAGACTTTTTATTGCCCGATTATGGGACGTTGGGGAATGTATAATTGTCACGTGACTGCACATAACCTCCAACCTCCTTCAAAGTCTATTGAAGTTACTATTTCCACTTGCTTCTCTTGTAAGTCAACCACTTTCATCCCAACCCAAAGAAATCGATATACTCAGTACTCAGTACAGCCTGGCTTGTTATCATATCTCATAAATACACACGGCCAGTTTCATAAATCATACAGACACTCAGCCTTGCACAAGCTATATGATTGCACAATGGAACCTCAAAACACTTACAGCTTGCTTCTTCACATGGCCGCTCCGTTTGACCTTGAAGTAATTTTCGTCCCCTGAGAAACAGGGCAAATCGCGAATACATCAACAGTGTATCTTCCGGAAACACAGGCTACTTCCAAGACACATTGTTTCTGTACTTGTATTCAAAGCATCCGCCGAGCCCCAGGCCCAAGGTTTTTGCTGGGATTCCCATCATCTTTGTGACGGAGCTTGACACGTCCTCAATTGTGCATTTTCCCCCTCGCTTGGCCACTCCAGTCGGCTTTGGAGTCATTCACCATCAAGGAATTGTTGCAGCCAACTTGCAGCACGATAAAGAAGGGCTAGATTTGCGCCGTGTTCCTCTCTTTGGCGCCATCACATAGTACTTCCAGCACACGATCCAGATGCCCAACACGGAGATCATCTTTTTCGGAAGTCATGTTATCATTGTCCTTGAAAATGAAACTGCTTACGGGACACGGGTCCCATGCCTGGTAAGCAATTCAACTTGTCGATCCATGTTTGAGAGCAAAGTGCAACGTCCCTCTTCCTTCCAGGCAAAATTCTGCCACAGAGACCCCATCAATTAGAACGAGAACAAAGGCGTTGACAACTCAGAGTACGATCGACTCTATCCTGAGGTAACATTTCCATCAGACGTCTTTTCCGAAACCAACGTCTTTTACTCCTCGACGCTTGGCATACAGGTTCGACACGAGTCTGGAGCGGAACTCGTCACAGTGGCCAAACACACATTCCAGAACGTTGGAACTACGCCCAAATTCCCTGCTTGACAAAGGGTGCTGCTCCTATTTCTGATGCTAAACAGTCAAATGTTCTCGCAATGTCGGGCACAGATGACCGGCATCGTCGACCGAGAATGTTATCTCCCACCTCGCCTATCAAGGATACGTCGGTTGTCCACGACTGAGCTTATTCCGATCACATTATCATCTTCTTTGATTATTTATTTTACTTGCTATTTTTCTATTCGTTCTATTGAATTCTAATATTTACTTTTCTTTATTTTCACTCGTCTGAATTTATATTCCAATTGGTGGTGTTTTTTATTTTCTTGTTTTTAGACTAGAAATTTCAATATTTCAAGAAATAATGCTCAATTTCTAATAAAATCCTCTTTCAAATAATTGAAATATAGACCTCCCTTTTTCACTCCCTTGTGCTTCGTGGCAATAACATGAGTTAAAAATTACTTTTTCCTAGCATAGAGTCTGTATCAGAATGACCGTGTGTTTGTTGATGCTGGTGCTTGTATTCCATGAAATCTCGCCTAGGTATCTCAACCTTTGAATCTACCTTGGCAAATTCTCATTACACAGCTTACAGCAGACGTGATTATCGTGCGTGATAAAGTAAAATAAAATGGAATATACGTGCCCATGGCTGATAATATACAAGAAAAAACAGAATCGGAGAAAAAAGTGACCTGAAAATAAAAATACTAATACAATCCTCGCGTTTGACCACGTTGACACCTGTTTATCATTCGTAGTTCCACCACCATTGCCGCTTCTCATACAATTGCGTCATTGCAGACAACCAGGACGTGTATCTCACTGCAGGCCTGCCCTAGTCCGAGTCCGCAGCCTTGGGCACGCATCCCCAAGAGCAGCCACGGAACGCAAAGGGCAGCACTTCCACACGACCAATGGTAGTGTCCAAGTTGGGAGAGTGAGGGGTGGGTTCGAGATTACCAAGCTCTTGGCTGTCGCTGTCACTGTCGCTGTCGCTAGATCGGCCTCCACCTCTGCGAGAAGGACTCATGTCCTTCCTGCCCATCTCCCACCACTCGATCCACTCCGTCATGGGTGCCACGAGTGGCATATCGGGCTTATCGCACACGCAGCATGTGCACCCGCCACTCTCGCGGAGCGTCAGCGTTTTCTCGAGCTGGCGGCGGATATGCTGTGGCGCATCGTCTGGTAGCATGTTGGCTAGCTGTGCTAGCTGTGGTGCACGGTAGCACGCCTCCAGAGCCTTCTCGACAAGCGTTGGCACGCGCGACGCAGAAAGTCCGGCCGTCGAGGCCGATGAGCTTTCGCCGCGAGCTAGATGGGGCAGCGTCGACAACGGCGGCGTGGGAGCAACACCTTTATCCCATGTTGGGAGTATATCGGCAGTCTCGTCCACACCTGGCGTGAATGGCTTGGGCTGCAGATCAAAGTCGGAATACACAGTCCCGTAGCTATCTTTGTAGCACACGGGCGAACGAGCGATGCGATGCACGTTCCGGCCTGCTGACCTTGCGTGATATTTTCCCCGACTCTTTAGTTCGGCCTTACCCTCGAATTCATAGTAGCGGTTGGGGTGGGCGAGCAGTTCCTCCAGTTTTCCGCCTTTGCCCCGGGAACGGAGAAGAGGCAGAAGCTCTGCTGGCAGATACCGGAGACGATTGAGCGATACATTGAGCGACTTAAGGTTCTTCAGCTTGCCAATGGCCGGTGGAATTTCGGTCAGGCGGTTGCCACGCACACTCAGCACCGTCAGATATTCAATGTTGAATATAGCGCCGGGCAGCCGCGACAAGAAGTTGTTTGACAGAAACAGCTTCAGTTCCGTGTCTTTTTGCTCAAAGGCCACATCCTCGGTGACAAGGGGAATCGGCACCAGGCCGGACAGCGGCTCAATTGTTGCGTTTAGCAGGTTACTTAGACCCAAGCCGATTAAAGAAACCTTTTCGTTACCCGACTCAATACACTCTTGAACCACAAAGCGGGCCTTACGCTCTGCCTGGTCAACGGCAAGGCTAGATACACGCTGGAACACCCGCCGTTGCCGTGGAGCCGGAGGTGGGAAATCGGTGTCTGCCGGAGGTTGTTGTGGCGGTGCCAAAGACAACTGTGACGACTCTGACGCTTGCGATGGAGGCGGCGGCGATGACTCCATAGCGATCCGGGCCAATTCGTCCTCGTCCCTTTCCTCGTCTTTGTCGCCTTCTTCCTCGGCTATTTCCGCGGCTCTATTTCCTGCAATGCCTCCGCCATCTTTGTCCATATAAATGCCGCTGTCAAATTGTCTTTCAAATGCACGCTTCGTCTGTGGGCGCAGCGGAGACGAAATCAATGGCAAGTTGGTTTGCCGCAACCGCACTGGGGACCGTTGTGCCATGTTTGGTAGGCGTTGATCTAGATCTGCCTCATCGCCATGACCGCCACGCTCGCCGCCGTCAAAGGTTGAGTCGGTTGATGCCGGGTGCTGTGCAAACCACGCACCGACATAGCGTTTCTTTTTGCGTGTGTGACCGCCAGTGGCCGGGTCCGGGGCGTAGTTGTCAAGCGCGGGGTCGTCATCGCTGGAAAACACAGCCGGGTCACTAGAGTTGTTGAGCATCAGCTGATGAGCAGCCATAGTCGAGCTGCCATTGTTGCCGTCAAAGATATTAGGGCGCGCGCGCTTGCGGGACGGGCCAAAGAAGGCATCAGCCGCCTTGGAGGCCGGGAACCGGGGCAAGGTCGGTTCGTCAGACATGACAGGGATGTTGACGAGAAAAGAATGTGCAATAGCCAAAAACTAAAAGGGCGAGGGGGAGGTAGTATAATGATAAGATAGACCAATTCGCCAGTGCCGCCCGGCCGCAACCGGAGACGAATTGGTGGAGGGTGATTGAGGCAGTGGGATGAGGCCGGTAAAGGCGATCAGAGGTACAGCAAGGATACTGATATTTGACTGGCACTGTTGTGGAGGAGTGAGACAGAAATGATGGCCGAGACAAGGTAACAAACACGATAAGAAATTTGATACTGGAGAGATACAGAAATACAGAGATGCGATAAGCGACAATGAGGTAAAAAGAACAACAATGAGTAAAGAATGAAAGAAAAATGCTCGGATCGCCGGAGTGAAGGTAGCAACTAGATAATGCGACTTGGGTGGTCGCAATCGCACCTTCCCTCTGTTGATGATAAGACTACGAGACGCGTTTCTGCAGCCGTAATTGAGCGGGGCTGTTTCCGGGCTGCTCTAAGACGCGCCTGCCGCAACCGGAAAGCACTGTCATAGTGGGTCTCACACGCTCCAAAGTGTCTGATTCTCCAGGAACCACTAATCCCAGCAGCATGGTGATCGCGTGATTCTGACCCACGACAGCACCTGCCAGAGTGAGACCCGCAGGCGGCTGTTGGGGGCATAGTGCCGATAGCAGATTGTAGCAGATTGGTGTTTAAGGAATGCCATTAGTGTGTATATCTGACAACACTGCACTGACGACGTGTGGTGAATCGAGGGAAATTGGACGTATATTGTCAGTATTAGTTTGCTATCATGACAGAACTGAAAACTAAACAGAAAAGTAAAGTATCGCGCTCGAAACTTGAAGCACCGCCTTCTTTGGAAAATTACAACTAAGACGGGATAACAGCACCGACGGAGCTGCCAGAGCAGCTGCAGTAGCTATTGAGCTGTTGTAGTGGAGCAGCAGGGGTCTACCATGTATTAGTGAGACCACACCGGCAGGTTTGTTTGGGTAGAGTGCATTTATCACCATGTCTCCCGTATATATAGAAGCCAAAATGTAGCTGAATAGTGTGAATAGACGTTCATTTTACGGCACTACTGTAAATACATTGCAAATAAACTTTCGCAACATTGATTATCACTGAAGAGAGCCCCGCAAGTTGAAGACTAGAAATCGAGAATCGCGTATCACTCATGGCATCATGGTGTCAGAGTGTAAATCGTAGTGCGAGTTTATACCGGCGAGCTACATGTCAACTAAGGGTGGCAGAGGCACCTCACCAGTGGGTAGAGTGCAAGAAATAAGTCGAGGTTCGATTATGAAATCACAAAGTTGAATCGCATCAACACATCGCGTGGAGGTGTTTTGAAGTGTTTATTCTTTCGATTCGCATCATTACTATTCGTCCCGTTGTAATATTCTCGATGAAATAGAAAGATATTTGAATTCTTTTATTTCGAGCCGACTTTCTAGAGAAAGCGCTACGAAATGTTGTGAATATAGTAGATTAGTCGACCTCAGTTGATAATCAGATGAGGTGCCTCTGCCAACCTCAGGTGAGCTGTAACCAGATACCGGCGAGCAAGCAATTACTTTTGTCCGCCGCTGCTGCTGCCGCCGCTGCCACTGTTACCGTAGCCGGAGGAGTACGACTGGCCGCTGGGGGCAGTGTAGGTCGAGCCGCCGCTGCCGTTGTTGTGGTAGGTGCTGCCGTTGGGGTTCGAGTAGTAGTACGAACCGTCGCTGGATGGTTAGTAGCTGGTGCGGTGATTCAAGATGGCTCAAGATGGCTCGAAGAGAGATTCAAAGACATACGTATTGGAGTAGTGGTACGAGTTTGAGCCATTGCCGTAGTCGCGGCTGCAGTAGTGGTTGCCCTGCTCAAATTAGTTTGCCGAGCCGGGAGTGTCGGACTCAGTGGCGGTCAAGAAGAGCCTTACCTGGCTGTTGGTGCCGGAACCGTTGTAGGAGTAGCCGCTCATCTTGATGGTGGTGTGATTGACTGGGAGTTGAGTGAAGTTGATGATGTTGATGAGGTTGAGTCAAGTTAAGCTGGTGGTGATAGAGAAACGTAATCAAACGGATGGAAGAGAAAAAGGAAAGAAGACAGTAGAAGCAACGAGCGGTAAGAAGGGAAACAGAGATTAAATAGGGAGAGAGGCACAGTATAGCTGCTTGCTTGAAAAGGCGGGGCTGGGTAAACTAACGAACCACTCTCTTTGATAACATGGACTAGACTATCCTGCCCAGTTATGATGAGTGGCAGATGCTGCTTCTCTTCTTAGCTGTCTCCCGCCCGGAATGCTGAGTGAATGTGGAGAGGTGTACGCCGAGAAGAGATAAGAGCTTGAGCAAGTGTAAGGATGACTCTATGGAGAGCTGTGATGAGCCATACGGTGTTGTAGTGATGCGATTAATCATGCAATTGCAACAAGTCAATGTTGACGAGCTTGTGCTTTGTCTCTAGTTCGTATTTATTGCAGCTGTTGGTGAAAGACTTTTGTAGATCGCTGAAAGCTTATTCGTTTGCTCTCAAACCCAAACCGCGGTGATGACTGGGTGGCACTCGAGTGTGGAAAAATACTTCATTGAAATAGCCTAGATGATGACGCGTCAACATATGCTCCACCTATTGTGGGTCTATGTTGCCCCTTATTACCCCTCTATCTTATATTTGTTTATCTTCATATTTTAGACTTTACACAATAAGATGAATCTCTCTTAGATGATCCCGTTTGGCCCATTTACACCATGTCGTTATATACCCAAGTGCCTACCAATGAAAACATAATTAATCAAACAGCCAAGCGCTAGCTACCATTTGTAAACACAAACGCCAGAAATGGCCACTACCACTGTGAATCAGGAGTACCTTCATCGTGCTTATGGAACCGCGTACCACCACCTCTGCGGCCACTGCCGGCAGGGTTGTACATATCCGGCTGGAACTCATTCGAGTTGAAATGTGACTGAGTTCCTATTTTGCTGCGAAACGACGTAGATTCACGATCCATGGCATTGTGTGAGAGCTTCTTCTCTTCGTAGTGCCACTGAGTGAAGCGTACCACTGGCTCGCGCTGATTCTCTGTTGCAGAAGTAGCCCCGGGCTGGGTTTCCTTCGGCGGCTCTGCCTTTCTGGTGACTGGTGGTGGTGGCGGTGGTGGCATCAAATCCGATGCATGGATAGCCACGGGGGTACTAGTGGTGGCGTTCTCGGCAGACGCGGCTTGAGCTTGAGCTTGAGCTTGCGCAGAGTTTGCTGGTGTTCTTGGCTGCTGTACTGTCAAGGGCGACGCCGCAAACGTGTCGCTGTGACGTGAACGCAACGAGGACGACGACCAGTTACCGGTACCAAAGAGAGCCGAATTGGTCTCTGACGGGGCTGTTCCGAATAAGAACGGGAGCTGGGAGAAAAGGTCGGAACCCGCAACGAGACTTGACTGGCTAGGTTGATTGGAATGAGGGTTTCCGTAAGTGATGCTTCCTACGTGAAACACCTTGTAGTCATTGGATGTTGGCGCATCAGCTGACGACGACGCAGCGGCTGAGTCTGCTATATCCTGGGTTGAGGATGCCTGTTCTTCGGGTACGGATCTTTCAGTCGCCACGGTTTCACTAGCCTCCCCAGTTGTACTATCCAGCTTAACTCGCTTAGAAGATGACGCATGGAATGTGTTTGAAGATCGGCTGTCACCAGAAGGAAGGACAGGAGTAGCTGCAGCTGCAATAGGCGTCAGAGTATCAGCACCAGAACTGGAAATTGGCAATTGGGCAGGTTCTGTTGTTGCTGATACGACCACAGATGGGCCTGAATTAGGGATGGCTTGGAGAGGAGCCCCTGTGGGTGCAAGAATGGGTGTCAATGGCTCGCCCTTGGCTTGAAAAAAGGCCGGCGAGTTTATCGACGACCCGGGAGTCAAGTCGGGTGTATCCTCGTAGGTGGAAACGGGCAGATGGAGCGGGATTGAGTCCACAGTCGGTGCATGTGATGCTGCCTCCGGCTCTGTGGCTGCCTTCTGCTCTACGGCTGCCTCCGACTCTGCGGGTGCCTCAGGTTCTGCGGGTGCCTCTACCGGTTCCCCGGCCACAATCGTGGCCGCCCTTTCCCAGTCAAGCGTCAGTGCAGTAGCAACATCTTCCGGCGTGTGGAACCGGCTCAAAACTGCCTCAGCCACCTCCCTCGAAGGAAGTGATGGACGATACAGGATATCGTAGTGATCTGGACGGAAGAGCAGCGACATTCGCAAGCTGATTGTGCCCTCAGGACGGCCGACGTTTGGCTCGGGAAATCTGTACATCGGCAAGATTTCGCTCTCGCTACGATCGAGGTACGCAATCTCCAAGACCATGTCGCTACTCTTGAGCAGAACATTGGCCAGCAGCTCTAAGCGAAGATGATCAATCTCGCAGTTGGGCCGTTCGATAAACTCCTCGCAGTATCCGTTCACACCGGCTACATGTCCCAGGAACCCTTCGTACTTCTCCGCATGCTCCTTGAGGTACGATGAAGTAAGAAGCCGAAGGTGGTAGATGATGGCATGGCTGGATCCGATATCGTTGAACGCTTCGGAAACGGCCGTCATGGCCTGTTTGTCATCGGTGTAGGAGTCAAGGATCTTGCCAAACAGAAAGTCAGTCTCCTCGACCATGTCTTCGTAGACGTACGGGCTGTAGCCTCCAACATTGTGAATGTAGTCGTTGAGGCCTAACAAGCGGGCGCGTTCTGCAGTGACGAGTTCTGCATTTTTACTATGGACCAGGAGCTCAAAGTAGCAGAAACCGATAGCTGAATTAGATTGTTAGCCACAGTCGAAGTGGTAAAGAGTGTAAGTGCAGGAAACAACAGAAACAATAAATAGAAAAAGTGTATTAATTGAAGATGGTAGAATAAAGTATACTTCTACAGGTGCAAGCAAACAATGGGTAGTGGAACTGTGAGTGAGAAATATCAAGGAAATTCGACAGATATCGACTTACCTCGCCATCCACAATTGCCGTCACCGCGAACCGGTCGGTAGAGTGGGAATGCCCTGGGAAGTTTCTATAGCCGCATTTAGCAAATTGGAAGCAATGTCTACTGTTTGCAGGAAAAGGTCAGACATACTGCTGTCTTCTCCACAAAGGAGATGTCGGCGTTGGCGTACAGTTCCTGAATGTCTTCTGTGATGTGGATCTCGTCGATACCCGGTCCCTGAATTTGTTAGAAAGTACATTGACCGTTGAATCTAGTCTTTGGATGAACACACTTCTGTACCTGGCTGGTAGTTCTGTGCCGCTGCCTGCTGAGCCGCAATTTCGGCGTCAATAGCAGCCTGGTTGAGGGCTGTGACCTGGTCGTAGCCTACCGCCATAGCTGCGAATGTAAATGTGGGGTAGATGTACTGTGACTTATTGAAGTGCTCTTGGTCTTGTGTCTGCGTTTGCTGCGTTTGTTGCTGTTGTTGCTGCTCGAGAAGTTGAGACGGAAGTGAGTTGACGCCGGGATTGTATTGGGGCGTGCTAGGAAATGCGTAGACGCTGGGATGGACTACTGGGTAGGTGTGTGACTTCTTCAAGCGGCGCTTTTGGATTTGCTGGTGTAGATGCTGGTGGTAATTGAAGGGGTGGGTATGCTGAGAGGATTGGTGGTCGTTGAGGGTGTTGAAGTTGGCGTGGTGCTGGTGCTGTTGCTGGGTTTGATGCTGGTGGCGGCGTGGATATGAGAGATGACGGAGAGAGTTGCCTGTCGAGGTTGGCGATGTGGAAGAAGTGGTAGGATGAGGTGATGATGGGACGGTAGAAGAAGCAGGAGCGACCGCCATGCTGCTGTTGTGATGGTGAGGGGGAGCGAAATAAGTGGGGGAGGCAGAGCTTAAGTGTTGAATATCGGTATTATTACACACTGGCGGGCTATTGGCAGGGAAGGTGCCAGTGGCTAGGGCCGCTGTTGGTGTGTGCGCTAATAGCGGGTCGATTGGGGAAGGAGCTGTGACGTTGGCTGGTGTAGCGGAAAGAAGCTGTCCTTGGTGTCCTTGGTGTCCTTGCGGTCCCTGGCCGTGAGCCTGGATATTGACGGGGACAGCTTGAGGAGCCTGATGGTTCGGGTGTGTTTGATAGCCTGTATGGTGCATGAGATGAATGTTTTGTTCCATTACCAGTCCAGTTCCCAGTATTGGCACTTGGCTGTGGTCGGTTATCTCGTTGCTGCCTCTGTAGGCCATGAAGCCGTTTATGGCTGCTGTGTGCGCTAACGGCGTCGGCCCACGGCCAGCGACATCCTGCATGTTGGCGTTGATATCAACCACTGCTGTCTCTGGTAGAGAATTGCTCCTTCCGTGTACGGCGATTTCCATATGGTCTTGTTGCCGAGGACTGGCGTCTACAGATGAGAACTGATGCACTGGTCGCTCCTGCTGCTGGAAGGCTATAAGCCCAGGCCCTGCCGGGAGTTCCGAGTGAAATTCTGACGGAAAGTCTGACAGAGCAGCTGACGGAAGAGTCGACGGAAGGTTTGAAGGGAGATTTGAAGGAAACGGTTGCTGGAACGGTGCCGCAAATGTCGGCGCTTGCTGGGTTGCAAACGGCTGGTGGAAGACATGCTGTGCAGCATATTGGCTTTGCATTTGAGACTGGAACTGGGCTTGACACTGACGCTGCTGTTCTTCATGTCGCTGGTTCCGTTCCTGAATCTCGAGCTGCTGCTGATACTGCTGTCGTCGGAACTGGTGATGCTGGTAGCTTGCATAGTCTGTGAACTCTATGGTGATTTGAAACGGAGCTTCCAAAACGGACACCGGTGCCGCTGGCGGCTTAAACATCTTGGAACAGAAGGAGCGGATCAGTCGGAGAGATGAAAGATTCTGAGGAAAGAGCGAGGCGATAAGACTGTAAACGGAAGGCGAGAATGGCGGCCGGATGATGATGTAGGCGAAGCATGGGGAAAGAGACAAGGAGGAAATTATAGTCGAGGAAGGAGCGAAGAGCAAAGAATCGACTCAAGAAGGACGTAAAGGGGAAGCATACCAAAGTGTAAAGTACGAAAATGGGAATAAGTAAAAAGGGAGCCAGAAGATAAATTAGAGCAACAGGAAGATGCAGTAGTTGAACGAGTAAAGGATGCTTGTGGCCTCGAAGGAGCCAATACGGGGCTCAATAATCACCCGTTCACATAGATTAAAATAAGTAGGGGATAATACATCCGCGCAGAACAAGTGCTCCGCATCAATACCTCAACACCGAGTGACGCTGGAAAGGCAATAGAAAGGAAGGAGCATCCAATGTAGCAGATGAAAACAAACAAAACGGGAAGGAAGAGACAGCCGGGATGTGCAGAGGGAAAGAGCGAGTGAGGTAGGATTCATATACTTCTTATTATATGGGGAGCAAATGACGGAGGGTGTGTCCGACGCACGACAAAAGACAAAAGACGAAGACGAGGTGGCCAGCCAGATCAGTGGAGTAGCTGGTGCTTGTTATTACTGAATAGAGAGTCGTTGATTATATCGATAATCTTGTGATTTATCATAGAATATAGCATGCTGTGAACGTGCGTATCGTATTGTGTGTTGCGCCCAGGTTGTGCTCGCTCGCACTTTCCCATATTCTGTTCTCCGTTTTCCGTTTTCTGTTTTCTGTTTTCTATTTGATCATTTTCTATTTTCGACGATCAGGAAGGAGCGTCCGTCGCGGAATGGCAGCTATCCGACTTGTGTGCCTATTGTCCTTGCCTCTTTCCGACCATCTTGCATCGTCCCTGCCTATTCTAAATAATCCCGTGGCCGTTCTTTCCCGTACTAAGAATAGGCATTCTGACTTGTGATCCTTTTTCTGTTTCTGTCTCTTTCCGTCTCTCATTACCTCTGGCTACTTTTTCTACTCTTGGTCGCTTCTTCGCCCAGTCTATCTACTTATTCTCTAGTACAGGCGGATAACAGCCCCATCTCGGATAGGGCATCCCACGACGAAAACTATCGATAGTCACAATCCTTCCGTTCGAATGATGCATCTTTTAGCGTTATCGATTTTGGCACAGCTCGCACGATTCACTCACGATGCACAGAGTATGCATATACGCTGTCCGTTGAAGAGACCAAGGATCTGCCATCCGCTTCAGCCGCCGATGTGACGACAATCCATCACAGAGCTGAGAAAAGAGACAGGCAAAAGCAATAACAACAGACACAGCAGCAATAAATCGGCCAGAGCACGGAACCTACAAGAACAGGAGACACCCCATAGGTACACCAGCCCGAACTAGGGAAAGCGACGGAGGATCCAACAGGGGCCAGAGTGGACAAGCACAGCAGATCAACAAAATGCAGCTCTCTTGTGTGTGGAACTCTTGTTTTTTTTTTACTTCCATTATTTGAATTATGTCTTGAGTAATGTCTTCTGATTGCCAGCTCATTCCGGGAGGGCAATAGCACGGATAGACTAGACAGAGGCATACGGAAGCGGAGTAACAGCACTTGATCCTGTCCAGCAGATGACTCGCTGGGCCAAGCTAAGCACTATCACAGATGTTACGTTGAAGCTATCTGTCAATTAATAGCCGTCCCCGGCCTGGTCAGCGACCAGTGCGCAGCAGAAACAGCAGATTTCTCAGAACGAAAAGAAACACAAGAAATAATGCACAACACAGACACAGACAGAGCACACAACAAAATTGGCTTTGTGCCAAGGTCGCACCAAATCCTCCAACAACTGCTATGGTCATATATTACGTGAGCGCGGACTCCCTTTGAGAATATGACAGACCGCGGGACGACGGGCAAAAAAGAACGAAGACGAGAGGAGACACAGGGAATCGAAAACGAGACGATGCTGGTCGTGCAGCTAATCCCTGATTCATGGCCCACACGGCAAAATAATGTGTTGAAAAACAAGAAGAGTCTTGTACTCAGTAAGGTAATACACCGAGGAAGAAACACTGACACTTTATCGGCAAGCCCTCCACCCCAGAAGATATCAAATTATTTACACATGCTCTTGGCAGCACAAACTCAACTAACCCATTTTGCAATAGGGACATTACAACAGAATGTCAGAATACCAGAGCACTTGTATCCAAATGGCAAAACGAACTCGGTTCTCCTTCTTTTTTGACACCAAACGGGCCATCCGTTCTAGGTTTTCAACGGTGCATACTCTAATCCTCAAGCTTGCTGCGGCGAGAGCGGAGCTTACCTTGGCTGATCACGAAAGATGGTACAAGCGCTGACAACATCCGATGCAGGATTCTCACTCGCTACCTGTCATATATCCAAACGCTACAGAGATAGCCCAGCACAAGAGAACTGGGATGGGCATGTGCAACATACGCTGTCTCTGCAGAGCGTGCTACGTTGCACAGTTTACAATTTCGTGGTCGACCGTGACAGTGACCGTGCTTCTTTGGGCTCATGTCTTCCGCTATCATGAACTCGAATGTCTCAGCCGTCCTATTACTACTTGCTAACAAAATCTGCCAGCATAGGGCAACATTACCACCTCCAAAATCAAATGCTGCCCGCCGATACGCTCCGATCTGGTATATCTAACTAACCATGCTGCCATGTAAGCAGATGGACGTGGACAGACCAACGGCTCGAGCAGGGGTGTATCACAGCACCACAAGTGAAAGCCTGGGGTTGTCAACGTCCTGCCAGTCAAAGCGTTCAGCTCCACCACCGCCAGTGACGAACAACTCAGAGCTTTAAGCACACTTTATCAGCCCTCGGTGTGATGGGCTTCGCTGAGTGGATCTGCACGGAGATTCAAATGTACGTACCTTTGTCTGATTTTGACATTTGACATTTTGATTTTCAACTCCTGACCATGACGCGAAAATAATTGACCGTCAACATAAACACTCTTACGGAGGAGTAAGCGCGATGCATTGGCATTCCTGCCTCGACAAATATTAAGTGTGCATCACAGTCGATATAAAATAAAACCGACAATACACTATCGATCCCGAGAGAGGTGTATCGGAGCATTTACTTTTACAATTTTAAATTCTACGAGTACAAGACAAGCAACAGCCGAGACCGTTGTCTCTGGATCCTCTGCGACCGCAAGGTGTGACCACATGCAGGCAAACAGGTCGAAAAGGACGGAGGACGGTCATATTCTCCGCCCCATCGGTATGCATGTAAGTACTGTACAGGTGTGAAGCAGCCCACCCTGTTGCGTTCAAGGAAGAGGTGCAGTTTAAATCACTGCAAGTGGATGTCAATATGAAGAGAAGAAAACTACTCTGTTGCTATGTGCATATTCCTTTTGTTTTTTTCCATCTGGAGAGACGTCAAAAAATAACTATCACAATAGCCAGTACTGAGTATGGGATGGACGACGCAGTCGACAGGTCCCCGCACATCACTGCCACAAATCACCAAATGCTCCGTACAAATGCCTTTCGACGTGGCACAGTGGTAGCGATGACTGGGATGCAAAAACTGGGGTATTGATCCTTACAATGATAGGGTTTCTTGGTCTTCTGGCCTTTTTCAACTTCTCCTCACTTGTTGGAATCATTCCTTCGAGGAGATGCATGCTACCGTCTCCAATGTGGCACCGACCTGGTCTCATGATTTTAATCAATGCCTATTGGAAATAACTATTGGAAATGACTACGGCCTCCGATGGCATCGGCACAGTACCTACGGGTTGCCTCTATGCGCCTTGGCTATCAATGCCTAGAACAAGTCAATCACAATGTGATGGGGCCATAAAGCAAGCACGGGCTGATGGATGCCTCAAGTCAAAGCTACTGTAAGTCAAAAGAATCGCTGTCACATTTGATGCATAATATATATGCAACAACCACACCCTCATTTCTGCATATTCTACCCAAAGATCGAAATTCGATATAGACTTATTGAATAACCCAGCACTCGCTTTATGAGCTTATCGACATCGACTGGATCATACCACCACACCCGTGCGACTACGGAGTATGATTACCAGAAAGACGTGCAAAAAGCAAATATTTCAGTCAGAATCCAAACACCGATATGCGCCAACCTGAACGGGAAAGCAAACACCACGAGACACAGCAATTATTGCAGCTATCTTTGGTTACCCTCTTCTTCTTCATAGTGATTGTGGTGATAGGTTGCAACCCCCTTCTCAGCCCCATCCAACAAGGAGGCTCATATGCTAGCCGTTACTGATTGATCTTCGGGCACACCTTTGCCTAATTCTCCTACTCTATCCTCTTTTTTCTTCAAATCTCATCACACATGCATGGTACTTTTTCGCCACCTCTCCCAGTTGCATTAGCGCATAAGAAGATGCGAAGCTGCCTCTGTTTGTCCAAATCACTTTGATATTATTTCCTTCTCTTGCTCCATTTAGCGTCACGTTGGCCCGTTTTGCATTAATACTGCCTCTTTACCAAGCGGTGTACATTCCTGGTGTATTTTTTGGGCGGGGATTCGAGCGGAGGGTTTGGATAGAGTGCTTGAGAAGACGGGCTATTTGACAGGCTGCAATGCATCCCAGTGAGCCAGTCCCGCGGGAGATGGGTTTAAATTCAAAATTAAGCGAATGGGCCTAAAATAACTGAAATAGCTTATCTGAACGAAGCCGGGGTAGCTACTAGCATGTCTGGTCATTGGCCCGTTGCTACTACAGATAAAGTATCAGCATTGCTCTCAGAGCAGGCATACCGCAAAAAAGGCGTGCCACCTGGAGAAGTTATTGTTCAACAGAGCAGAGCAGTAATACCTATGCTGCATGGCTGGCTGACTGTAGTATACAGGACACGAGCAGTTATACGAAAAGTCGTACAGACCAAGTATCAAATAGCGCAAAAGGCGGACATCAGGCACAAAGATAGTCTGCTTCCAGCAGACGTGCCCTGCCACCCTGCCAGATGACCTCGTCCAGTGACAGGCGACTTTCACTGCACAGGTTTGCTATCATCACTCGTGTATTGCGTCTTGGCATTAGAAGAACACATTGTGGGACATGGGGTCAGAGACAGTATGAGATCTCCGAGTCATTATGAGTGCCGGTCACGGCTACAATCTAGCTTCGAGACACCAAGGCCACACCACAGCGGATGCTTGCTGACACTACCACGCCCAATTCGTGTACTGCGATCGCCAGATCAGTTCCTAGGCAAGGGAAATAACTATCTTTCATTCGGACTGCCATCTCGAACAAGCCCACGTCAATCCGGCCAGACCTCGTATCTGCAACGGCACCCACGCGAGTCTGTTTATTTTCTGTCCACCTCATTTGTCTTGTGCGAGGCTGTGTTACTCTGTGCTGCAAATCTATTCGATCCCAGGAAAATGACATGTCGCCTCAACAAAACCTGAAGAGACAATGAAAGATAAACAGGGAGATGCAGAGAGACAGGATTGCACGCAATACACAGCGCTTCGTCCTCGTCCAACGTCAAAGGAGACCTGCATCCGCCTTTTGCTCTCACATGAGTTGCTTTTGAATTCTTTTTATGACGAGGTCGGGCATCTGCCGGCCAGATACTAACCGACGGGTGACACCTCGAGCAGCCCAGTCTTGAGTAGTCATTGATCGCCAGCAACGAATCTTATATCAGTATTCAGACAGTGTCCCGTTGGTGTGCCTGCTGGCATAGTGATGAAGCCGCACAACGGATTTGTTGACTAGACAACACGGGTGACAAGAGCAGCAATG
Source organism: Ophiostoma novo-ulmi subsp. americana (assembly GCA_029298975.1). Taxonomy (NCBI): domain Eukaryota; kingdom Fungi; phylum Ascomycota; class Sordariomycetes; order Ophiostomatales; family Ophiostomataceae; genus Ophiostoma; species Ophiostoma novo-ulmi. Next base: position 1,131,196 of record JANSMA010000003.1, on the reverse strand, counting down.
GCGGGAGTCTGCATTCACTCTACGACGGCCTTGTTGCACCGCATGCGTAGATTGTCGCCACCGTGACTGGTTTCATGATATCGTATCGAGGACACATTGACCGGTTCTGCAAGGATAAGGATATGGGCAAAGCTGAGCATCCCACTGTGTGTTGAGAATAAAGGATATATTGGTATCCAGAACAATCTATGCGGTTGTTGCTATACCGCATGAGAGTTGCTAAATACTACACGTCACGGGATACAGAGACTGTGAACACAAATACGACGACAATGAAAAATGATAATGGTACAAGAGACTGCAGCCTCTACACCGCCTCTTGTCTTTATGGAAGTGTGTGTTAGAAACCAAGCTGACGCCGATGGTAGTGATGCTTTCCCTGTGCATTCCCTCCGTATCGTATTCTCTCGTCTCTTTCGGAATTTCATCTTTCTCGTTCTTCATTTCTCATTCCTCATTCCTCATCCTCGTTTCATTCTGTTTCACTCTCCTACTTTTCCCAATCAAAGCTTCTTATCCGCATGTGGATACTAAGCCTCGATATGCGACCGTTGTTGGCCTGTGGCCCCGTGCCCCCGGTGCCCCCGTACTTTTGAGTGGCGCGTTGCAGGGAACACAGGGTCTGCATTTGTGTCTGTCTGCAGCAGCATCTCTGTGCTCTGGAAGATGCTCTCCGACAGTGCCGCCACGGCCTCTGTCATGGCAGTCCACTCTTTGGTCTGGCCGGCCTCGTCGTCGCCGTCCAGCTCCAGCACGCCCACCTGTTGGTCGATGGTGCCCTTGATGCGGCCGTCCAGGATCAGGAAGCCCAAGATGTCCTGCACCTCGGCGTCGCTGATGCGGATCTGCTCAGCAATCCACTTTGTAAACATGCTCGTGTACGGCGCAATAATGGTCACAATCGCCTTGGTGCGCATGTTACGCGTCACCTCGTCAATGTTCTCGGCAATGAACGCATCCTGCAGCAGGTCTGGGTTCTTGCTGAGCACAGACTCGTAGCGGTGAATGTCGTCCTGCTGGTATGCCTCGACCAGGTCCGTCATGGCGGCAATGCGCGGGTCGTTGCGGTACGGCTTGGTCTCTTGCGAGTCAAAGGGGTTGATGTTGGACTTCATCAGCATCGTCGTCAGCAGCAGGTACTTGAGCACCTGGATGCGCTGCAGCGAGCCGGCCTCGTCGTAGTTGCGAAACGACTCGAAAAAGTCGCTCTGGGCCTCGGTCCAGTTCTCTTCGCTCATGTGCATCTTGCCGCCGCACTCGCGAATGATGCCCATGATTTTGGGATGCGGCACGGCCGAACGCACCGTCAGCGCGCGCTGATACAGCTGTTTGAGCTGCTTGTTGTTCTTGCGCTCCGCGTACATTTGGATCTCCAGTGCATAAATCTCCAGCAGGTACGTGCCCTTGCTCGTGTCGTCGGTGCCATCGGGCTTTTGGCACTTGGCGTGCAGGTCTTTGAGCTTCTTCGTGACGTCGACATAGCTGCGGCGGTCGAGCAGCAGCTTGGCCTGTTTGATGTTGGTCTTGAGCCACAGCCGCTCGTTGTTGGTGCTCTGGAAACATGTGAGGGTGAGGTCGTAAAAGGAGCTCATAAAGTCTGCGGCCTCCTTGTTGCCGGCTGACGTCTTCTCAAAGAAATCGAGCATGTTGTTGATGGACTTTTCCGAGTAGTTGCGCGTCACGGCGGACTTAACGTATGTGAGCAGTTCCTTGTAGTGGGCGACGGCATCCTCGTACTTGCCGAGCCGGAACTCGAGCTTGATAGCCTGTTTTAAACCCTTGAAGCCCCATTCGCCCTTTTCGTCCTCGAGAGCTGGTATCCCCAGGAACTCGCTAATGGCCTCGTCTGGCTCCGACAGCTTTGTCTGCTTTGCGTTGTAGTATTTGTTCTCAATTGTGACCTCGCCGGCATCCGCCTCTTCCTCGTCCTCCTCGTACTCAAAGTCGTACTCCTCCTCCTCCGAGTCTTGCATGAAGTCGTCGTCCGACATGGTGGTGATGTGAGGGGAGGCTGGAGCTGATCGAGTAGATTAAATAGTTGCGGTAGTGGATTCTTTAATGCTGGGTAAAGATCCCAAATAGATAGAGAAGAATCCAAGAAGTCAATATCGGTAAGTTGGGGTATCGTTTGTAGAGTGACGTTGGTAGACGTTGGTAGATGGAGGGGAGTTTACATGAGCATAGCTGTAGCTGTTGTAGCCTGCGGACGATGGGCCCCGCCTCGCCTTGGACGGGACCCACATCAAAGGTTTAGAGGGCGAGCCGGGGTGTAGCGTTGCTAGTGTTGATTATATAATCGTGCAATGTTGCCTAACTATTAACTCTATTTACTTTTTCCCTGCACACTTCGTTTGCTCATCTTCATCTCTACATCATCATCCTCCGACACGCAATCACAATACCGCCGATATGGGTAGCGGTGATCTCAACGCAAAAAAGAGTTGGCACGTTGTCAATCTCAAGAACCAAAAGAAAGTATGGGAGAGCGAGCAGAACGCGCTGGCCGAGCGCAAAAAGGTCAATGAGCGACTCGAGGAGCTGCGCAAGGAGCGCCAGGAGGAAGAGCTTGCCAAGCAGCTCGAGGAGGCCGGCGGCAAGAGACGTGTCGACCGTGTCGACTGGATGTACCAGGGCCCCAGCTCGGGTGATGGCAGTGGCGGTATGGTGACGGAAGAGGCCGAGGCTTTCCTCTTGGGCAAGCGGCGCATCGACACACTCATCAAGGGCGACGAACACAAGCAGCTCGAGAAGAGCTCGATCGACGACCGGTTCGCCAACTCTGGGCCAGGCTCGTCGTCGCTTCCCCCACTCCTGGGCGCTATGCCGACATCAGCGCGCGACATGGCCACCAAGATCCGCGAAGACCCCCTTCTCGCCATCAAGCGGCAAGAACAGCAAGCATACGAGGCCATGGCCAACGACCCTATACGGCGGCGACAGATGATGGCGGCCGCAGGCATCAGCATCAAGGACAAGGAGAAGGACGACGACAGAAGCAGACGGTCATCACACCACCACCGCAGCAGCCGACACCGCGACGGCAGCAGAGACCGACGGAGAGACAGGGAACGGGAGCGCACAAGAGACCGGGACGACGACGATGACCGGAGACATAAGCGGCGCCGGCGGGATGACTCGCGGGACAGGAGGCGGCGGGGAGACTCGAGAGACCGTGCTCGCGGCGATCGCGACAGACCCAGCCGGCGGGACGACAGACGGCGCACATCAAAGTCACGATCGCAGTCGCCAAGGAGAGAGCGCAGCGACCGTGATCGGCGAGATGACCGCAGAGACGACCGTCGTGACCGAAACGGTGACCGGAATGGCGGCAGACACGACTACCGGTCCAGCCGCGATCGCGACCGCAGACCAAACGGCAACGCAACTCACTCAAACAGCAACGGCAGCAACAACGCCGACGAAGAGAGAGCTCGCAAGTTGGCGGCAATGCAGGCGAATGCAAGCGACCTCGATACAGAGCGCAGCAGGCGACTTGCCGAGATCGAGGCCAAGGAGGCGGCAGCACGCGCAGCCGACGACCAGGCGCGGGACAAGTCATCCGGGTCGACGACGGCATTCAGCACCAACCTGCGCCAGAAAGTGGGTGACATGGGCCTTGCAGACCGCCTCGGCCGCAACCGCCAAGGACTGCAACGAGACGAAGATTAATTATACGCATAGCATATACCATGGTGTTTCTCATTAAATGTTTAGGGGTTATATACAATTGACTTTTATTTATCCTCATCATTCATCCTTTTTATCTTTATTTTAATCATTCCATCATTGACTTGTCTATGCTCTGTACTGCTCGTACTGGGCAATCTCCTTGCGGCGCGCATCAATGCTGGCGAGTGTGGCAGCATCGTAGAGACTGGCGGGCTCCTGGCCCTTGAGCAGGATGAGGTCCTGGTGGCGGCTGGCCTCCTCGCGCGTCATGCACACAAGGTCCGACAGCCGCAGACGCGAGCAGCGCTGCTCGGCCTGCAGCGGCATGTCGCCCTCGAGGTCCTCGGCGGCCGGCGTGACACGGTCAAACAGCGAGTTGACGTCATGCTTGTCGGCACCGGCGGGCAGCTCCCAGCGCACCAGTGTCGTGCGTGTAGGCAGGCCAGACAGGATGCTGCGGCCGCGGTAAACCTCCTCAACGAGGAAGGCAATATCGCCGGGGGTCAGGGGCACGCGCAGACCGTAGGCGAGGCTGTTGATGTTGTTCTTGGCCTTGTTCTTCTTCTTTGACTTCTTGTCGTCGACGACCTCGGCATCAGCGACAGGTGCAGGCTCAGAGGCAGCCTCGTAGTGGCGGACCAGCTTCTCCTCAAAGCCGTGTACCGAGGCCAGGATCTGGTCGTACAGCTTGTCGCGGCCCTTGACGGCCGAGTACTCGTAGGGGTAGCCGGACAGCGTCAGCAGCACGTGGTTGGCGAGTGTGTAGCCGAAGACGGCAGGCATAGTGCCCAGGACAGGCAGAATGCGCACGCGGAAATCAGGCAGCGCGCCCAGCTCGCGCACGGCGTCCTTGCCCTTGGCGAACTGCTCGTCCGACAGCGGCATCAGCGCAGCACGGCCATCGCCGGCAACAGCCGAGGTCTCGGTGGAATAGACAGCGGGGATGCCCGATGTGATGCCCAGCAGCTTGAGGCGGCGACGAGTGGCACGGGACAGACGGTCATCGGAGCTGGAGCCAATGTCGCCGACGACGACACGGGTCGGGTCCGACTTGGTGCCGGCGCCCATGGAGGCGATAATGGGCAGCTTGTTGGCGTGGCAGTACCGCAGCAGCTCGACTTTGGTGTCGATATTGTCGATAGCGTCGATAATAAACGAGATGGGCCGCTCTTCCGACGACGACTCGCTGCTGCCGTCAACGTCCGAGTCGCGCCATGGCCCGAGCAGAGAAGCGGCCGATTCGGCATCAAACTTTTGGCGGCGCAGGTCGAAGCGGACCCAGGGCGACACGGCTAGCAGGCGGCGCGACAGGACGTGCACCTTGGGCCGGCCGACGTCGGCAAGGGTGGCGACGGCGTGGCGGTTGAGAGAGCTGAGGGAGACCTGGTCAAAGTCGACGAGGCGGATGCGCGCGACACCAGAGCGGGCCAGGGCGGCACAGCAGTGCGAGCCGACACCACCACAGCCGACGACAATGACGGTGGCATTTCGCACCTTGGCGAGGCCTTCGGGAGTGAGAAAGGCCTGGTTGCGCGTGAGCTGCTCAAGGATGACGTCTTCGGCGTAGTCGCCGGCCTGGGCACGACGGGCAAGGGCGAGTGCTCTCAGGTCTTCGGGGTCGGTGATCTCGATCTCTTCCTCATCTTGGCGGCGGTGTTTCTCTCTGATGCGCGCTCTGCTGTCTTCCTCGGCCACCTCTTCCTCGACGTCCTCCTTGAGGCGGCGCAGACGAGATGCGTGGGCGTGCTGCTGGAAGCTGAGGAGGAGGCCGGCGGCGACGGCGCCCGAGACGACGGCGGTAGCGGCCAGCTGCAACGGGCGGCTGTTGCTGGCCTGTGCGAGTAGGGACATGTTGTTGTGTTTGTTCAGACAGAAAACAAACAAAAACGAAAACAAAAACGAAGAGAAAACGAAAGACTCAATCAACGCACGTCATTGCGGCCCCTCCTCCTCATGGAGAAGACTGTAAAAAAAAGTTTTAGTGGATCCCAGCTAAGGCGCGGCCGCTAATGTAAATCCAGCCAGTGGAGGATGTGTGCTTGTATGCGCTTACTTAGTGTCAGCCTTGCAGCATGTGAGGAGGGAGTGATACCAGCATATGTATTCGCCGTCCAGACAGTTTCTAGGTAAATCGGTGGCATATTCAATAGATGGGTAGAACTTAATAAAATGCCCAATATTCAAACTCATATGAAACAGAACGAGTTAGTGCACCTTGACTGATCTACAAAACACCAGCCAAGCGAGCAAACATGCAATCGACGCAGTCCAAAAGAACAGATTCACCAGGTATTAACGGATGCCAAAGGCATGGAAATGGATAAGTTGTCGTGTATCCGAGTGACTCAAGAGCCAGAGATTAAAGGACATAAGGGTAATAAAACAAGACAGAACACAGGGTTATACCAAAGAAGAGAAAAGAAAAAGAAAAGATGAACAGAAAAAGGAACAAGACAGGACAAAGACGAGTAGAAAGAAACGGCAAAAACGATACAAACAAAAAACAAGACATATTTTACAAGTGTGCAGCAATCACTGCAGCCACACACTGCTAGCCCAACCACCTACATGATGGTGCAGCTGCTGCCCTCGCGGTCCTTCTTGACACTCAGAGCAACACGCGCCGCTTCCGTAAAGGCCTCGTTGACGCCCCGGTTGCGCATGGCCGAGCACTCGAGGTAGCGCATGGCGTTGATACGGCGCGCCACCTCGAGGCCCTGGTCGTAGTTGATCATGGGCTTCTTCTGTGCTGCTGCGCCGCCTGCTGGTGCTGAATCTGCGCCATCGGCCGCGCCGTTCTCGCCGACTTTGGCCGTGCCGTCTGCGCCCTGTGTGGCACCGTCGCCGGCAGCCTCGTCGTCCTCGTCGCCACCCTCGCGCAGATCGCACTTGAGCGCCACCAGCACCAGCTTCACGCCCGGGCAGTTGTCGGCAATCTCACCCACCCACTTGGACTCGACGTTCTCAAGGGAGTCGCGGCTGTCGACGCTGTAACAGAGCATGATCAAGTCGGTGTCATCTATGTTGTTAGTGATATGTGGCAAATGGGCAGTCGCCGTACAGTCAAAAGGACCTACCGTAGGAAAGACTGCGTAACCGGTCAAACTCCTCCTGGCCGGCTGTGTCCCATAGAGACAGCTCAATGTGGACGTTATCAACAAAGATATCTAGCTAGTTAGCAGTTGTTCATTTGGCTCGGTTTTGTACGGGTGTATCAGGTCATACCATGGACGTAGTTCTCAAAGACGGTGGGCTCGTAGACAGTCGGAAAGTAGCTGAGATGTTAGTTGACGTTGTTGACATGCTTATGCTGGAGTACGTACCCTCTGGTAAAGACGTTAAGCAGTGATGTCTTGCCGCTAGCACCGTCGCCACTGGGTAGTTAGTAATAGGTACAGGTCGCAACGTGCAAAAGTAAGAGCAATTCAACTGACAGCAGAACCAGCTTGCGCTGAACGGTTTGTGAACCGCCACACGGGAACGGCATTGTTGCTGATAGGTGGGAGGGAGGAGGCGGGAGAGGGTATCACGGGTCGCGGGCGGGTCGATGCGTGAGTGCGAGATGAACTGCGATGGCGTGTGTTATCGCAAAACAAGACAAGTAGAGGCAGAGGTCGAGACAAGCCAAGAGACGATGTCAAGGGGGGAGAGAAATCGTCGAGGAGAGTCGATGACGTTGCGCGCGATTTAGAGGCGAGCAGGATGACTGAGCAGGGGATGCGGATAGCTGTCACAGAGATCGAGCGTAGTGACCGGGAGTAGCTGCGAGTATCGGATAAGAGTCAAGTAAGGACGAGGTTGTAGTCGAGAGACTGTGGACGAGAGAGACGAGGCGCAGCGAGTCAATCGATGGTGACAAAGCGGCTGGGCGATAACAATGAGAGCAATGTCGATGCTTGGAAAGAACTGGACAGTGAATAGAAATAGTCTGTCGGTAAAATGAACGGCGCGGGTGAGATGAGGAGACAGCTAAGAGAAAGGCGAAAGTCAAAAAGGCAAAAGGCAAAAGGAAACGAAGGGACAGAAAAGTAGAAGAGAGGTAATAGTGCAAGTAAAGTAGAATTACGTGAGAGCAATAGAGATTAAGAACCATCAAATAGAAGAAGAATAAAGGGAATAAATTAGAGTAAAATGAGCGGAAATAGGTGGGAATGGGCCTCGTGGGACTGCAAATGGGCAAGAGCGATGGGCGTTGGCCAGCAAGAGGCAAGAGGCGAAAGACAAAAGGCAGTAGCGACCGGGCAATACTCTGAGAAGGGCAGGCCTGGCCCATCTGTAGCTCAGCTACTACTCAGTATTAGTGATTGCGACTCGGGCATGCGCTAAGGTAAGGCACACGATGGAGTACTGGAGTACTGAGTAAGGAGATGACAGGGGAACACGCCCTTTTCCTAATCAGGCATGGACCACCTATGATCCCACCTGGCAGTGCGAAACCTCTCCCCGGCCAGGGACAGAGTGAAATACAGAGTAGCACCCCTTTCTTTCTATTTATCAAACATTTATTACAAGCTCTCCTCAGTATTGCAATGATCATATCTATTATTGCGCTGTGGCTGGGCCTGTGGTGGTACTTGACACGACTGGGGCGACACAGGCAATGCTGAATGTTCTACAGGTGGAATATTGAAATATTGAGAGTCAGATATTGGCTGATTACTGGCAGCAGTGCTGGGATAGGATAGGAGGATAGCAAGGTCAGTAGACTGACAGTCTATTGGCAGGTCTTGTGCATATAATATTGTGTTCAAAAGACGGAGTAATACATGCCGGCTTGTGCTCATCAGCTATATATAGAATATCGACAGCGGATGCCTCTGTGTATTTTGGAATGGCCGAATGCCAGATGGATACAAATCTCTATATTAACATGGGACATGGCAGGTCCAACGGTGGAGGATTTATGGGTTGGGGGTGTTCGCCGTCGACATCAAGATATCTGCATCTCAAGGAGGCCCTCAAATGGTGATCCTCAGGTAAAAGATTATGTAAGCGTAAACATTGTAAACTCGATGCTCAATGTAGAATAATAAAATGCATAAATATGATCAAGACCTGAACAAATGCCAGATATAGAAGGAGCCTGAACACAAAAACTAGCACGATGGGGTCCAATCTGAAAAAGAACCGGCTGTCATTCTCGAGACACTCATCTTGCCTGGAATGCTGATGCCCAGAAGTACGGAGGATTATCACACCAGCCAGCACGATCACATCGGTAGATTGTAATATCTGTCCAGCCGATATGCCTCGGTTGTGGTGAGTCTTCATGATCTCAACTCAAGCTCACCAGATACTTACACCATATATATTACGTAATCACTGACATAAATCAACTTGCAAGATTCAAAACGTAATTATAACTAAAATACCAAAAGCAAATGTATGTGTATGCACGGCTGCGCTGTGGTAGTACAACTACCCTTCCAGTTCCCCTTTTTTCCTTTCCTTTTTGTTTTCCTTTTGTCAGTAGACTCAGCATCCAAACATCGACCCGTCTACATCGGCGGGATGCCCTCAAACTCGTTGTAGCCCAGCGCCAGGTTCATGTTCTGCAGGCACTGCGTCGCCGCGCCCTTGAGCAGGTTGTCAATCGTGACACACACAACAACGTGCCGGCCCGACGAGTGCACTGCGAAACCGCCAATCTCCACGCCGTGCTTGCCGCTAATTGACTTGACCAGCGGCGCCTCGCCCACAACCTTGACCAGCTTCTCGCCCGCGTACCGGTCCTGGTAGATTTGACGGATATCACGCGAAGTCATCGGCTTCGCCAGCGGAATGTGGATCGTGTGGTGGATGCCCTGGAACCACACAGCGACGTGGGGGGTGAACGCTACGTTGTGGCCCAGCTGGTTGCTAATCTCACGCTCGTGAATGTGGTCCGTCAGACTGTACGCAATCAGGTTGTCGGTCAGGACGTCAACGTCGTTCTTGGGCGACGGCTTGGTGCCGGCACCCGAGTAGCCAGACACACCAAAGATGACGGGGGTGCCGCCGAGGTTGCCGAGCAGGGGAGCAATACCCAACTGTGCAGCCGTAGCGTAGCAGCCAGGGTTGGAGATCAGAGTGGCGTTCTGGATCTGGCCGCGCTGCACAAGCTCGGGCAGACCGTAGGTCCAGGTGTTGTCGAACCGGTAGTCGGCAGACAGGTCGACAATCACGCTCTTGCCAGGCTTGTCGCTGGCCTCGGCGCGGGCCTCGCGGATCGCATCCACGTACGGCTTGCACACACCGTTGGGCAGGGCCATCACCCAGCAGTCAACCTCGTTGCGGGTCTCCATATCCCGAATGTCCTCGGGGCTCAGGTTCTCGTAGATAATGTTGCTCTTGTCGTAGCCCTTGAGCTCCTGGCCAGCAAGCTCGCGCGAGCTGACGTGGGTCAGGTCAAGGTGGGGGTGGGCGTTCAGCAGCGCAATCAGGGCCTGGCCAGTGTAGCCACGGGCACCAATCAGTGCGACGCGGGCCTTGCGGCTGCTGGTGGCGTTCTTCTTGCCCAGAGGGGGGTTGGGGTTGGTCGTGTCCTCGGCGATGCGGCTGACGCGCGAGCTGTGGAAGCCAGCAGTGGCCGTGCGGCCGAAGCGGGCGTTGGCGAGCTTGGACGCAGTCATGGGGCGGCGGCCAGTGGTAGCAAACGAGGAGAAGGCGCGGGCCTGCTGCTGGTTGAGCGGGTTCGACTTCTTCGCGGCGTTCACAGCAGCACTAGTAGCTGCGACACCGGCCTCAACACGGGCGCGCTCAGCGGCACGCTGAAGGCGGGCCTCAAGGTTAGCATCACCCAGCATGGAGCGGCCATGCTCAGAAAAGTCCTTCATGAACTGCACAATCTCATTGCCGTCGTCCACGCCGCACCAGAACAGCACGTTGCCGTTGCGGGCCAGGCTGCCGTCGGCCTTGTCAAAGAACCACGTCAGGTTCTCGTCGTTCTCGTTGACCGTCCAGATCATCTTGGGGAAGTCCTTGCGGATCGCAGTGAAGATGTTGTCAGCAACGTTGCCCAGCCATCCCGACTTGGAGATGGTCAGCGTAGCCAGAGTGGCAAAGGGACGCTCAGCCGAGGGGGGCAGGGCAATGGCCAGAGCGTTCATCTGCTCGTCGTAGTAGGCACGGAAGGGGTTCTCGCGCAGGAACTCGATGTAGGTGTCGACAGTCTGCTGGGCGTTAGGGCCATCACGGTCGCGCAGCAGCACCTTCTTCAACTTCTCCAGGTCGGAGAAGGAGGTCACATCGTTGGCAGTCACCAGCTTGGTGCCGCGGCGCAGCAGGGTACCGGCACCAGAATCGGTGAACAGCTCCTTATGCAGATCCTGGGGGCGGATAATGGCAACACTAGACTCGCGGGGAAGCGTCTCCAGCAGGTCCTTGATCTCCTTAATCTTGAGGCGCGTGCCGTACTTGCACCACGACTGCTTCATGTACCAGTCGTACTCCTCGTCCAGGTTGATCGCAGAAATCTTGCCGCCCTCACCGTCAAACAGGCCACCCTTCTCAGAGAGGTAGACGACCTTGAGAGGCTCCAGGGCGCGGGCAAGCTCGACAGCGGCGACATCGGCGTTGACGTTGAGCAGCTGGCCAGACTCGGTCCAGGCGAGCGAGGTCAGAACGGGCAGGCAGCGGTTGTTGATAGCGGACTCAACGACGTCGGTAGCGACGCGGTTGACCTTGCCGACAAAACCCCACTTCTCGCGGTTGAGGTAGTCAGCGTAAAAGACGCCCGAGGTGATGGGGCGGGCGTGGATGCCGTACTCCTCAAGGCGCTGGGTGAACTTGAGGTTCTCCTCCATAAACAGCTTACGGGCAACAGCCAGGGTAGGGGCGTCAGTGACGCGGATGCCCTCCTCGAACTGGGGCTCAATGCCGGCATCCTCGAGCAGCTTGTTCAGCTGGGGACCGGCACCGTGGACGATGACGGGGTACAGGCCAACGTGGTACAGGAAAGCAAGACTGGCGCAAAGCTCGTCAAGATAGTCTGTCAGGATGGCGCCGCCAACCTTGATAACGGCAAACTTTTGGGACGAGACGGAGGTGAAGTGGGAGAGGTACTGCTGGGCCTCACGCTTGGAGCCAATGGAGCTGAGGGCCTGGATCATAAGACCACGAGTGCTAAGCTCAGTCTGGCGGCTGGAGGAAGTGGCAATGGCGCGGCGCTGGTTGGCAGGGGCAGTGGCGGAGGAGGGGGTCGAGACATCGGTGGGAGCAGCGGGCGAGCGCTTGGCCGTCGAGAGGGTCGAGTTGGTGCGGAGGGCAGCCGCGGTCGAGGTGAGCCGGGTGCGGGCGCAGCGACGGGCGCCGGCCCGGAGGGCAGCACGGGGAACAGAAGACAGCATTGTTGCTGGGTCTTGGGGGTGGGTGGATGAGGAGAGGAGAGGAGAGTTTCAAGTCAATGAGTCTAGAGACCGAGGGACTAAGAGTCACAAGGCAATGGCTAGGTGATGGGGAGTAGAGAGGAGATTGATAAGACGAGCGAGGTGGGGATCCTCTGCCCTCTCAGCCGAATTGGCAGGGGAGAGAGGGGGCCGTGGGGTGCGTAGAAGACGTAGGTGCGAAAGGCGCAAGAAATGAAGCTCGAGAGCAGACCAAAGTGAGGTTGTCTGATCAAGAGGTAAGAAGGGAGGGAGGGGAGGAGAGGAGAAGGAGGAGAAGGAGGAAAAGAGCAAGAAGGAAACGAAATGGGAAAGAAAAGAAGGAGGGAAGGGTGAAGGGAAGATCAGAAGAAAATGACGGAGAGAAAAGGAAAGAGGTGTGGGTATCGACAGGCCGGCCGCTCTTTCTCTTTTCTCATCTACTCAGGAATTAGACCAAGGTGGGAAATGGCAGGAGGTCAGTCACAGTCACAGGCAAAGAAAGAGCAACGGGCAACGGGCAACAATAAAACAATTAACGAATTAATCAGTTAACTAATTTAAATCGGCAATTAAATCAATAATCGACGATTGACGATTGATAAAGGTATTGACACAGCAGTTACAGTAAATACCTGGATATATAGAAATAAGAAGCAAATAAAGAGAAAAATCAATGCCAAAGAGTAGCAGCAAAAGTATTTTAGCAATTAATTTAATTTAACAAACTGGTGAAAAAAAAACTCTAAAATCGACGTCAACCACTCAAATGACAGAGGAGGGGTAAAGTGCCCCAGTTACATACGCCAAGTACCTCGACACTACGGAGAGGACTGCCGACATGGGAAAGGACATGAAAATTGAAGAGAAGAGATTTGGAAGAGATTTCTAAGATAAAATAGAGAGAAGACGAACACAAGAATCATATGCAAATTACGGCCAACAGACAGGTCATGCATAAAATCTGCACGGGATGGCGCGAGGTATGGTAGCAGAGAAGGAAGGAGCGATCAGGGAAGCATGGCCCAAGTAAAGAGGCAAGTACGGGAAAGGATCGATGGAAGGAGGAGGAGAGAAAGAAAGAAGAAAAAATTGGACCGACCTCGCAGAGCGTAGTGGAATAAGTGGGTCGTGATTAGATGCGCCGGCAGAGCTCTCGACATGCGCTATAAACGGGAGGATGGTGAGATGCAATTACGTTTACATATGGGGAAATAGACGTGGTTGTGAGTATGTGGGAATTGTTTTTAGGAGAGGGATGAGAGTAGAAAGGTGGTTTGAATAATAGAAGGATATAGTCAAGTAGTGTTGGTGTGAATTGTTTTATTTTACTTTAATCAAGAAGAAAAAAAACAAAAAAAGGTAGAGAAAAAGAAGAAGTGAACATCAAAAATAACAAAAAAAATCAAGTACATAAATCACATAAATCACACGATGCACGGTAATCAGATCAAACAAGAAGAAAAAAGACTTTGTATACGAGAGTATCCATCGGTTGCCGACGCAAGAGACGCAGCCGCCGCAGGAAAATGGACAAGAAAACGACAAGAACATGGCCAAGAGAAGGACCATCATTGCCGTTTTTGTAAGGTCACAATTGCTAAACTGCTAGCCGGCACACATAATGACATTGTATACTTGCGGCACTTTCAAGAAACGCCATACTCGGTGGCAGTAGACGTCATACTCGGTACTCGGTAGCGATTAATGGTAAAGGGTAAAGGTTTGATAATTTAAAAGAGATTAAAGTGAGAACGCCTGCCATCCTTCATACATACAGAGGGGTGTTGGTCCCTGTCTGCGGCGATGACCGGAGAACGAGGACTGACGATCGGCCGAGCACGTAGAGGTGGAGGAGTCTCTGCTCTGAGTTGCATTGCAGTCTTGGACACTTGCAGTATGTGCAGTTTTGCAAAAAAAACATGCATGAAAATCTGCAAGGTTCCATCCGCCTGCAGCACCAGAGATCGACTCTCCCAACCTTAACCGACCCAACCAGTCAAGCCAGACAGCAGCCTGCCAAACCAGACAGTCTTCCTCTCGGCCATCATTCACCAATAGACAAGAGAAACATAAACAAACAAACGCAATACTGTGAGGGCTCAGAGTCCAACCGTTGAGGCCGTCGGGGTAAGAAAACAGAGAATAAAGTGGAATACGACAAAACAAGAAAAAGTAAGAACAAAAACAAAACATCCATAACACAGCGCCAAAAAGGTGCCGCCATAAAATGCACAAGAGGACATACGCATCGGATCGTTGCGTGTCTTTTCCTCCCTCCCAGTGTGGTTTGTTTCCTTACACTGGCAGAAAAGAAAAGTATAGAAAAGCAGTCGTGATCATGAACGTGGTCATAGAAGAGAAGGGTCCGAGAGAAAGAATCCGAGTCCGATGCGTGTGCTGCTATCCAATCGGTCGAGATGCTGCCGGAAAAGACTCAAACTGAAAACAGAACTTATAGCAGAACTGTAATCAGTCATCTATTCCAGCCTTGGTCGTCAGACACGGCCGTCAACTGCCCGCCGCAAGGGTATCAGAGTGAAGAAGAAGGGTTGGAGATGAAAAGGACAAGAGGAAAGATTTGGACGGTGCTATACACTTGAAACAGTCAAGTCAAGCTACAGTTTACTTGCGCGTAGCAACGACTGCTGGGACGACAATGACCAGGATCAGGATAATGACACCGGCAATCAGGCACATGCGCATCTTCATGTCCTTCCACCACATCTGTTTGCGCACGCGGTTGGCGCCGCGCCGGAAGCCCTCTGCTGACACGGCGAGGCCCTCGGTCTTGTCCTGCAGGGTGTCCAGACGCTCACCACGGTCAGCGACCTTGGTGATGTTGCCGCGCATGACATCGACGGTCTCGTTGATTTGCTGTTTATGTTAGCTATTGTTCATTCGAGTATGGAGTTTCCTTCAAGTCTGCAGCTGTCTATCGTCTACTGCTATTGGCAAGGCCTCGCATCATCGCCGTAGGCTTGTGTCGACAGTCCATGGCGAATATCGTTTTAGATGATCGCATCGTAGAAATCGTGACATCAAAGACATCAACCACTCACACCGAAAATACATTTAGCATTTGATGTAGTGGTTAGCTGATGTCGATCGTGGGTGGTTGTGATTGGCAGCGTAGTCAGCCGTTCCGTAGTGTCCGAAATAGCCTCTTTTAGCTTCTGAGACTCTAACAGCTGACGTAGCGCAACAGACTGGAATAACAGAAATGCGAAAACGATACGGCGGCAAGGCGATACAATGATATGCGATGATGCCGACGTTTCCGGCGATGCCGGCGATGCTGATGCGCTCGAGGTGATGCCGATGATGCGCGCGCACAGTGGCCGTTATCTTGCTGCCTGCGCCCCGATGCTAGACATACATTTGCCATGTGATTTGTCTCATGACGACCGACAGAAGGCCGAAATACCAAAAGACCAGATAGACCGATAGACACTGCAGATTGTCCTTCTTCTCATCGTTCAAGACCTACCGCTTGCAGAGCTTGTGTCCGCGAACCACCAGCGCCGGCCGCCTGTCCTGCGGGAGCGGCCTGGCCGCTGGGAATGTAAGGGTCGTAGGGAGTATCCTCAGGCATGATGGCGGTTGTGTGTGTAAAGAGGTTGTTGAAGTGTAGAGGTGAGGGTGAGGGTGAGTTGAGAGGACGGAAATGGTCGAGAGAGCGATAAAGAGTATGCGACGATTGAAAATGGATGTGAATATGGAGAAGAGAAGGAGAGGGAAAAGAAGGAAGGAGAGGAAGCAGAAAGAGAAAGAGGAGAGGAGGCCAAAGGGGAGAAAAGGGAAGGAGCGAACCAGAAACAGAAAGGGCAGGGGGGGGATGAGTGGACGGAAATGGCCAATGTGGTCAGATTGGTAGACAGATAGAGAGATAGACGGTAGGTGGCAGTGGCTAGGGCGTTTGGGAGTTTCTGGGTCAGCGGCCGTCCAGTGGCTAGGAGGGCCCCGTACTTTGTAGTCTGCTGTTGCTGATCTTACGAGTAGCCAAGATGTGCATAGAATACGACGGGTTTCGGGCTGGAGTTTAGGGTGCTTTGAGTCAATTTAGCTACTGGTCTGGCATGTTTCTATGCTGTTTCTACGCTGTTTCTATGCTGTTTCCATGCAGTGTCTAGGCGAGTTCAGTGGCAACCCGCCGCCTGTTTTTAGAAACAAAAATGGAGAAAAGAAAGTGGTTGGGCAGGCAGACCACTCTGCCACCCACTGAAAGGGCAGGAGCGGCCGGGTCTCTGGCTCTAGAGTGGGTCCCGGTGGTTGCCATGTAAGAAATCAACCGCCCAAAAGCTAAAATTCTTGGGGAGGAATAGACCCAAATACGGGGTCCGGGCAGTAGCAACAGGGCAGCAGGGCAGAAAAGAGAGGGGCGATAGTCCAAAGGAAAGGGAGGCGCCGGAAGCCCAGCCACAATGATGCGCGGCAAGTACCCGACGCTAGTTTCTGGTGACAGTTTGTATGGCAATGGCAAAAGAGGTACATCCAGGCAGATGGTTTATACGAGCCTATTTCCGTATCTATTCGAAAAAAAAGAATACGACGAGAATAGTGTATGTGTAGAATAGTGATTGACACAGCCATGAAGCAAGGAAATGTTAGTTTACGAAAAAGAAGAAAAAAAACAGACCTTGCTGGCCTTCACGAGACGATGAAACAGTCCTGCAACAGAAGAAGTGAGGGGATGGCAATGCACCGTAGCAGTCAAACAACGGCGACGGAATGACAGGGAGACGAAACGTGGACGAGCTTTATTGAAACAACGATGATGGACGGCATAGGACAATACTGGAGTGATAATTTGCAGAGAAGCTGAGAGCTTTCATGATGATACTCTGTAGATTGACAGTAAAGAGTCCGACCCACTTTAGGGGTACATTGGAATGCGTGCGGGTTTGGTGGAGACTGATGTACCTTTTCACGATTTACATTCCAGACACATGTTCTCTCGCAAGGCTGTCATATTTCGAGATGGCAGGCAAGGCTTGACGGGAGGAGTTGGTGGGCCAGATGCAGACAAGATGCAGAGCTGATGGCGAATACAAATGCCACATAAGATCGAGTAGATAGCCGATACATAGCATCCAAGAGATGCGACGCCAAGGCATATGGCATGGCTACTTTAGACGGCATCATGACCGCGGCATCTTCACACCTGGCAGCTCATTTAGTAATACTGTAAATCATAAAAGCATGATTGTATTCGTAATGCGGTGCAGGCCGTCTCGTGTTGAACAATGTATGGCATCCTGATAGGACACGAAGCTATTAATATGTAAATGTTAAGAGATACGAGGCAAAAGAAGAACGGCAGAAAACAGAAAGCAAAGGCAGAGACAAAGACTTCTACATGGTCGACGTGCTCGTGGCTATGGCCTCGGCTGCTGCTGCCGGTGCTGCCGCCTGCACACCGCCCTGCCGCTTCCGCAGCACGTTCTCAATAAACGCCTCGCCCGCCTTGTACGACGACCGCACCAGAGGACCGCTGGCGCAGTACAGGAAGCCCATGTCCAGCGCGCGCTGCCGCCACAGCTCAAACTCGTCGGGCGTCACGTACTTTTCCACCTTGAGATGGCGCTTCGTCGGCCGCATGTACTGGCCAAACGTCACCACGTCCACATTGGCCTTGCGCAGCTCGCGCAGGGCGTCCCACAGCTCCGACTCCTGCTCGCCCAGGCCCAGCATGATACTGGTCTTGGTGATCAGGCCGTTGTTCAGGTTGGAGTCGAGGCCGCCGCGCACCTCCTTGGCGTGCGCCAGCACCTTGAGCGACTGCCGGAACGTCGCGCGGCGGTCCCGCACGTACGGCGTCAGGCCCTCGACCGTCTCGACATTGTGGGCGTACACATCCAGGCCGCTCTCGGCCACAATGCGCACCATGTCCAGGTCGCCCATGAAATCACCCGTCAATGCCTCCACCAGCAGTGTCGATTTCTTCTGTTTGATGCGGCGGATCGTGTCGGCAAAGTGATGTGCGCCGCCGTCGGCCAGATCGTCACGGTCCACGCTCGTCAGCACCACGTAGCCCAGACCCCAGCGCGCCAGAGCCTCGGCCGTGTTCTCCGGCTCGTGCGGGTCCAGAGCCGCCGGTTTCCGGTTCGTCTTGACACTGCAGAAGCGGCAGCCGCGTGTGCATGTGTCGCCCATCAGCATGATTGTCGCCGTGGCCGACGCACGCGAAGAGCCGCCCCAGCACTCGCTCAGGTTCGGGCAGCGCGCCTCCTCGCAGACCGTGTGCAGGCCCAGACCGCGCAGATCGCTCTTGATCTTGCGGAGGTTGTCGTTGTTTCCAGGGTTGGGGATGTCCGTCTTGAGCCACGGCGGCAGGCGTGTAATGGTGCGTTTGCGGCCCTCGGGACCGACCTCGACCGTCTTCAACTCGTATGCGTCAGAGGCCGACATGGGCTTCTCGGGGGCCTCGCCGACAAAGGCAGAAAAGGGGGCCACCGTTGTGTCTTTGAAGTAGGTGGGCCGAGACCGTTTCGTGGCACCGGGGCCTACAGAAGATGTGGAAGAAGAGGACGAGGCGGACTCGGAGGTGGAAGAGGCGGTAGACTCGGAGGTGGCTGCAGAGGGGAGGGCGGTGGACTCGGTTGCAAACGATCGGCGAGCGGCCGCAGCCAGAGTCGGGGTCCTCCGTGCAAATGACCGCCGCAGCGGTAATATAGAGGCCATTATGTGTTGTGATTATATGTGTGTAGATGTGTGTTGGTAGGGTTGTGGTTGCGTTGTGTATGCAATCCACGAGTATCGTGAGGTCGTGTTGAGAGACGTCGGGGTGGGACAGAAGGGCCCGAGTCGGAATCCAAATTTGTCATACAATACAAAAGTTACGCAAAACTCGAGGAAGGAACGGAGAAACCGCTTATCTAAAATCTAGACAATCCTTATCGCCTCCTATCCTGCCCAACAAGGCCTACCCGTGGCTAGCCGCTGATCATCTTTACAGTGTTTGTAGGCGGGTGTTGCAGGTCGTTGGGGCGATTTCAATGCCTGAAAGACCCATTCAGCCATCAATCAGCCTTTATCAGCCAACAAAGAACGGACAGATGACGGACGAACTGTACTTGTGCGCGATGAAGACGTGTTCAGACGACATTGGGATCGGGCCTATCATCATGATGAATTGATAAAAGGATAAAATGATCTTGAAATTCTAAAACAATTCCCAAAGAATGCTGCAGAGATGATTGCTCTTGACGCGAGCTGCAATTGAGCTCATCGCCAAGTCACATGACACCTTTAACTGATTACATAAGCCATTGTGCTGAGGGTCCTGGCCAATCACTTGCCCCATATTTATATCTGGGGAGCGAACCTCGGCAGCATCGAGGGCAGGTAATCGTTCTTGGAGGCCTGGTTCAGACAACAGTGAGGTTTCTACTTTGCACAAGTGACCATGGCTCCCTCAATGCCAAAAAGTGCTGTTGCTAGCTTGCTCCGGTCAAGTACATCCTCTATAATGGCCTCCCGGCTGACCACCGGCACGATGACGAGGTCCGTCTCGAGGTCCGTCTCGGCACTGGCCCGGTCGACACAGACACACCGTGCCTTGCTCTCAAGATCACCACAGTCACTATCACTATCACAATTACAACCACACACACTGCCCGCGCTACAGCGTCGGTGCTACCAAAACGGACAGATCCCACCACAGTTTCAGCAGTTCCAGCAACCACAGTTCCAAGAGTTCTCGCCGCCGCCGCCACAGCCCCCAAGGTGGCGCTTCCGCATTTTTACTCTCAACCGCTGCTTGTTTCTGTTTGCCACCACGGCGTCGTACCTGATCACCGACAAATACCTGACCGACGTCGTCTTTATAGAGCTCAATGGCAGCAAGCCCGTGACGCCAGAACAGATCAGGCATGCAGCCCTTGTCCAGGAGGAGAGCGTGGCGCATACCGACAAGTTCGCTCTTGTCCAGCAGATGAAGAACGACCCCAACTGGGAGGAGTGGCAGATGGACCCCAGCGGCGGCCCTGCATCTGAGAGTGCTGCTGCTACGGGCCGGGTGCGCCTGACGACGGGCCCCATGGGCGGTGTTGACGGTATGGGCTGCGGCCACCGCATCTTCCGCAACAGCAGGACCGGCACAATTGTGAGCATTGTGCACATTGGCCAGAGCTTGTCGGGCTGGCCCTGGGTGGTGCACGGCGGTGCTCTGGCCACGATCCTGGACGAGGCACTGGGCCGGTGTGCAATCCAGCTGTTCGAGGCTGGTACGGCTGTGACTGCGCGTCTGCAGCTGACCTACAAGAAGCCGTCCATGGTCAGAAACTACTTTGTCATCACCTGCACCCCCGAGCTGGAGGAAGGCGTGCAGCTGACCGGAGGCAAGCTGGCGCAGCGCAAGATATGGTGCAACGCGACCCTGTCACAGCTTACTAAGGAAGGCAAGGCTGGCCGGCCCAACGTCGAGGCAAGAGCGCTTTTTGTCGTGCCTCAGAGCTACCGTCTGCCCAAGGTTGACCAGAGGTTTTGATTTGTGAAGTCGAGTGACTCACCATCATTTGGGATTACAGCGAGCGAGCACAAAGGGACTGTGTGAGATCACAGTATAGACTTAGAATCCATGCCACTTAATGTGACATAGCATACAACACCTCATCATTATAATTCAAGATTAAACTTTACATATATTTTTCTATTATCTTTCTACAGCAAGTCACTGCTCACCAGCCACCAGCAAGTGTTTAACATAGTTGTCACAAGTGTCATCAGTGAATGTGAGAGTGAGTTGTATTAACCATTATCCATCATCCATCATCATTATCCATATCCATTATCCGTCGTAAATAGCTGTGTGCCAATCTTGAGTATGCCTGCCTCGAGTCTATAAAATGTCCCCAGTCTTTCTACACAGACTCTAGTTTATCCTAACAATCTTGTCTTCCTGTGATCGAATATACAACGCCTTGCAAAAATTTCAAAAAAGCGCCAACAACACCCGGTACCCTTATAAATGGCGGCTATCTAGCTGCGCCATAGTACCCATGGGGAGAAACAAAAGGCATGACCATCGGCCAGCCCCGGTACATGTATGGTGATAAACAAACAACTCTCCTGCCAAACTGGTCCCGACCAGGATGACACACCCTCACACCCAACCAACCACTCTTCTGGTAGCGCATTGCAGAAATGTTGCCAATGTCCACAATCTTCGCCGGCACATGTATTGCAGTGCTAGGCCATGCCGCGGTAGCTTGGCAGCCATATGCTCGTTGCTGATACTGCATTACATGGGCTTGCTGGTGCGCCTACCACCAACCTGCGGGCTTGTCGCCGCCCTCGGAGCTTTCGGTCTTGCTGGACTTGTCGTGCTCGCTGTCAGAGCTCGTGTTCTTTGCGGGAGGTGCACGGACACTTCCGTCGTTCTTGTCGTGGATCTTGACAGAGCTGGCACTTGACAGGGCACGGGCTTGAGTGGTAGGCATGCCAGTCGTCTTGCTGATCTTTGGAGGGAGGAAGTCAGATGGCATGCCCCAGATTAGGTTGGCGACGCGGCCCTCATGAAATCCAGCATTACCCTCACTGCAGGCGGAGTACAGCTTGCTGAGGTACTTGGTCTGTCCGAAAGACATGGCCTTGGGCATGTTGGGGTGCATTAGGTGCCACTCGCCCTGCCGAGCGCGAGTTAGACCGACATTGAAGCGGTACATGCCATCCATGAACTCGGTAGGGTGACCGCGGACATAGTCAATGGCAATAATGTCGGCCTCGTGTCCCTGCGAGCTGTCCCAGGTGCGGGCCTCCACGCGCTGGGGAATTCGAAGTCTGGGGTACTTCTCCGAAAGCTCTTGGATGGCTTCCTGGTACTTGGCAACGGCAGCCTTGTATGGTGCGAGTAGCAGGATAGTGCCTGAGTTGCACTCGTTCTCAGCACTGCGGAATCTCTGGTCTTTGATAAGCTCAAGCACCCGGTCCATGGTCCACTGTGTGTGCTCCGTGTGGTACCAGCTGGTGCCGACCTTGACAGGGCTGCCAACACCATCAAGGTGAACAATAACTCGCGGGACGAGACAGTTTTGGCCGGACATGCGCTCGAGGTACTGGCGCACAAACACGGCCCATCTCGGGAACCGCTTCTGGAATGGGATGCCGGACTGCATCTTCCCATCATAGATGAGCTTCGAGGGGAGACGTTCCAATCCACCATACGCGCGGTGGTTGATGAGGAGCTGGTGCTTCAGAACACCGGCCTTGAATGCGCGCTCCATAGTGGAAGTTGCGAGCTGCTTTCCGTGGGGATTGGTATTGTTGCTCTTCACTGTAGGTTGAGTCTGGCGGTGATCTCCGATGAAAATCCAGCCGACTTTGGGGCAGAAGTTGGCAATTGCAACGAGAGCCGACAGCTCGCGGGCGTGAGCGGCTTCGTCAAGCACCACGAGGTCTGGCTTAAACATGCGGCGGAATGCTGATGCAGCGACACAGGGGGTGGTGGCGATGAAGTCGGCCTGGTGCAGGACGGCCGAGTACAGCTTGTAGATCTCGTTTCGAAGGCCGCGGTTCTGCAGGGCACTGTTGTTGCATGTCTCCAGAAGTTCAGTGAGGTCCTCAAACTCGCTCTTGTTCTCTTCGTAGTGCTTCCAGGCGGCCTCATCCAGAGTGGGGATAATGTGTTGATGCCGGGTCTTGGTGGGCTCCGGAGGCGTGCCTGCTTCATGCTGGGTGTAGAGGGACAGAAAGTCCTTGGAGAAGTCAACTTCAGGCTCGCCCGAGTTGTCCAGCTGGACCTTGCGAGCGCGTCTTTGGACAGAGTCAACACGGACACTCTTCTTCAACTCAGTGCCAAAGTTCTTCATGCGAATTGCACGCTTGGCAAGGCCAGCGTTTTTCATGAGGGCAATGTACTTTGCGGTTGCATCATCGAGGGGGTCATTGATGTCCAGCATGTAGAGGACCTTGGCGCGAGTCTTGCTCTGCAGAATTCCAATGACTGTCATGGCCCAGTCTGTCTTTCCGCCGCCAGGTCCACCGGGGAGCATGGCAATGCCACAAGGCATGTTGGAGAGCAGGCCGTGGTATGCCTCACGCTGGTGGTCGTTCATACGAGCGTACTTTCTCTGGATGTACAGCGGGATCTTCGAGCCGGGGCAGTTGGGCCGAATCATGTGAGGGTACCGGCGGAAGATGTTGGTTGTGAACTCTGGCTCACTGAAATCCACGAGGTACTTGAATGCGGAAATCTGCTGGGGCTGAACAGCACTCGGGTTGGGTGCAAGAAGTGCACCGGGCGGCATGGGGACCTTGCTGTCGTGGTCGGGGCCGAGCTTCACAGGGCTGTCTTGAAATGTCAACTTTTCAGTCAACTTCAGCCAGTCCTGAACCATGGCGTTCTTGCCAGGCTCACAGTGGGTGGCATCGTTCTTGGTGGGGATCTTGCTAGAGGAAGTAGCGGCCTTGACAAGCTTGCCTAGCGACATCATCTCAGCTTCAAAGGTGGCGTCGGACTTTGTAAAGAAGAAGCCGATGGTGGAGGCATTGTCTTTGGTCAGCTCCAGGCTGTCGAGTGCTCTCTGGCGTTCGGCGTCCTCGGGGATGAGAGCCTTGATAATGGTGTTCGAGTCGTCCTCCGACTTCACAAGCGTCACGTTGAAGGCCAGCAAGTTGCCCCACGACTTCTTCGAGTCACTAGCAGTTGCGAAGTTGTTGTAGACTCGCTTGGCGTTCCACCAGGCAGATGTCTTGCCATTGTCCTGGTCCACCATGCGCACCTGGCAGCGCTCGCCTACTGCTGGAATACGTGTTGCGATGCTAGGTTTGGGTTCGATTAGAATGATCCACAGGTCAACATCATCAGATTCGGGAACTTTGAGGAGAGGCCAGGCTTTGAACGCGTCTTCGCCCTTGTTGAGATCATCAATCTCCTTTGCCTCGAGAGCGTCCTCGAACTCGGCGGCGGCCTTGTGAATCTCCTTGAACTGCTCAATGGACTCGAACCGGACAATGACATCGGCTATGGGGGACGACTTTTGGGTAGACTGGATAGGCTGGACGGGGAATGCTGCCGTGTTCGGGGTGGTCTTTCCAATAGATGACTGTTTAGACAGTTAGTTTTTGTTATCAGATACAAATATGAAATTTTACAAGTGTTACTTACCTGGGCAGAAGCTCCCATCTTCTTGAGATAGGCATTCATCGCCGCGCGGATGCGATTGACCTTCTCAAGGTTTTCGACGTTGTCGAGACATGTAGTAACCATTGTGATAGATGGCGTTGGGATGATAAAGGGATGATGAAAAAGTTTTGGATTGATGGTGTGGGAGTGAGGCTTCAGCGAGGACTTTGAATAACCGGGATGAGATGTCGTTGTTTAGTGCTTTATAGTCTGATGGAGACGTATTCGAAAGAGCTTAGTGAATGAGCAATATCGAGTCAACAGTCAGTGCCGTGAGTTATGGCAGGCCCAAGAGTGAATAAATATAGGATGCGGCGAGATGAGGAGGTATGAAGAAGAGGCCTTGGGCACAACAATGAGCAGACGACGGCAGAGAGCGGGTGCTCAAAGCGCGTGGGATGAGAATCGCCGACAAGTCTGATAGACTCAACAGCTTCTGTGCCTGCAGAGATCGCGATAAATGATGACAACTAATGAGGCAGCCGATCAAGAGATAGATGAGACAAGCGGGCGGTCGGTCAGGAGAGAGTCGTCGACGCGTGAACAAGACAAGAAAGGTAAAGTGATCAAAAGGAGCCAAGCAATGGAGGATCAAAACTGAGATAAAGAGTGTTTGGCCTTCAGAGAAGCATCCGAGAAGAAGAGAGAGTTGAGAGTGGCTTTTCGGTGCAAAAAGGTTCTCGTGGAGAGGGTAGAGGATCGAGGTTGGAGATGTAAGAGGGAGAGAAGAGAGAAGAGAGAGGGCAGAAGAGGGAGGAGGGAAGGAGGGATTATATAGCCCTGGCAGAGGGCTGATTACGAGAGCAGAAGAGAATGAAAGAGCACCATCGTGCCTTCCTTTTCTGTCAAATTTCGCGTTGCCTACGCTTGGTTGCCTTGATTGCAACGGATTATAATGGAAAGAGCGACCGTGATGTCTAGCCAAACTAGTACACCTGATTGGCTGCCTTATCTCATAGTGGAGAGGCGTGCCTTCCCGAACGGGAAAACAAGACATGCATCCAAAACGACAATAGCAAACAGTCGAGGAAGTGCCAGGTCAATAGGCAGTGAATCACTGGTAGGCCCCACTGGTGTTGCACAGAGACGAGGAAGCAGGAAGCATCAATAGAGCAAACGCGAAATGGGAGTATAGAGGGAAGGAGCGACGCGCTGAGAAAGACAGAGTCGTTTTGCAATGCAGATAGAGGCAGTGACACAGGAAAGAGCTTGTATGTGAGAGCTTATGTAAGACTCGAGGTGTGACTCTCTTAAGCATTGGAATAGCATCACCAGAATCGATGCCACTTGAATAGCGTGGGAAATGGGCGCAGGACTTATACTTATATCCCGGTCTATGTGGCCTTGCTTTCTGTCATAATTATACTATATGCTGGCACTAGTGAATCTTGACTTGTATCACCAAAACTCTAGGAATAAGTCATGCTACAGCTGGATTATTGATAAAAAGTGACGTGTAGTTGATTCCATAATCATTCAGCATTGCTAGCATTAACAAGTCCTTCTCTAGCATGTTGATGCTAAAGTGGTATCTCAGTAAAAATATGTTGAGATGATGATGACTTTAAGGTGATTTGAAGATAAGACTGTGGTGATCATACGCTTTGAAAATTTGTGATGTTTTCTTGTATTTATTTGAGTGTGGGCTTTGCGTCATGATATTTCAGTATTTATTTTTGCTGATTTGTTTGGTTTCGACTTGAATTATTTCGATTTTATGTAGTCTCAATAACATCAAAATTAAACAATTGACTAGGCAAAAAAACAAAAGAAAGTTTACAAAATATTCAACATCTCAACTGGCAGCTAATCTTATTAAGAAACACATTTATGGATAGACCAAAGCCGTGATGCAGCAGTGCAAAGTAGTAAGAAGAAGGGTCAAATTATAATAATACAAGATCCTAGCATGGAGTAATTTAGTAGCATGGTTTATCAAAAACGAATGCCAAGAATTGATGCGAGCGTGGATCGACAGCAAATCCAAAGTCATCGTCAAACGCCTGGAAGAGAGGAAGAGACAAAAAAAATAAAGAACAAAAAAAAACAAAAAAAACACAAGCAAAGCCAAACCATCCAATCAGGCCGGCACCTAGTCCTCATCGAATATTTGGTACGTGTTCTGCAGAATAGTATCGACAACACGCACGTGCCAGCGTCCCTTTTCGGGATCGCCGCTGCCGGCCCCCATCAGCGTAGGGCCAAACACAATCGCCAGATTCTGCGACGTCATGCGCGTCACGTGGGCGTTCTCAACCACGCGGTTCAGGTGCAGTACAAGCGCCCGCAGTGTCGCGTAGTTGGGATCGGGCAGGTCGTTGATGACGGCGTGCAGCGAGTCGCGACGCACGGTGTCGTCGTCGTGCTGAGCCGCCTCGATAAAGCGGTCGTAGTGCTGGCGCGTCAGCAGCGGGTCAGGCAGGTCACGGAAGAACTGCTTGAGCAGACTGGCAACGCTGTTGACATCGTGGTAAAAGTGTTCAGGGTTCCGGAAATCCAGCGCGGGCGATGACGCATCCGTGTCAAACATGGACTTGAGCTTGTTGACGTGCAACTGCGAGCCCGACAGGCGGTAGACGCCCTCCACTGTGAGACCAAACAGGTCGACGGCCTGGATGCACTGGTACACTACCATGGGCACGGCAAGGCTGTCGCGCTCGTACAGCGTATCGAGAGAGACACCAAACATGGCACGCGAATGCAAGGCGCCGCCTGCATTGGCATTGGCATTGGCACTGGTCGGCGGCGGCAGGCCTTGTGAAGGCGCAGATGTTGACGCGGGCGGGTGCTGCATCAGCGGGTTACTAGAGCCGTTGCTGCTGTTGGTATCGGGGTTGCTCGTCTGGAAGGGGAGAGCGCCAAGCTGCGGCGGGCCATTGACGGGACCCATGTTAGAGTTGTTGTAAAAGCGGTTAGCCTGAGGACCGCCAGGGCCCGAGTTGTTGTTGTTGGGGCCGCCAGCTGGCGAGTAGCCTGAAGTGCCGTCATTGCCAGGAGAAGCGACTGAGTTGCGGACCTGCAGAGACTGGTCGGTTTGCTGGGTCGGCGCACCGGAAGGACCGCCAAAGCCGCTGCTGTAACTAAAGCTGCGCTCGTGGCTGGCGTTCGGCACACCGCTGGCACCAGCACTAGCACGGAAGCCAGACTGGCCGGCCGAGCCGTACAGATGGCTGTTTGCCGTCTGCGGGGGCGGGCCCGTCTGCAGAGAGTCTGACTCGGCTGCAAAGGTCGATGTCGGGGCAGTGCCGCTGGATGTAGTAGGCGGCTGCGGGATGGACTGTGAGAACTGGCGCGATCTCAGACCGTCGGCCGACGACTGCGGTGGTGCTGCTGCGGCTGCGGCGGAAGAGGTAGTGGGTCCGCCAAGAACAGCATGACGCTCGTACTTGGGCTCGCCCGTCTTGGGAGGCACCTTGGCGTAGAAAGTGGCGAGATGGTTATTGAGATCGCGCTCAGAGTCGATGGACGTGACAACCTCGCGCAGACTGCGCGCATCGGGCTTCTGTGCCGACTTGATGGGGCTAATGCTAAGGCCATTGCTGAGCAGCAGCTTCTCGCTAAACGACGCGTACTTTTGCACCTGCAGCACCAAGCCGCCGTCACACTCGCGCACCAGGTCCTGCAGAGCTTTGATAATCTCGGGCCGGCCGGTGGCAAGCAGCTCGGCACGCTCACGCGATAGAGTGTCCACGCGGTTGTGGTAGTCCTCGTCCGAAGCCTGGACCTTGCGCAGTAGATCTTCCTCCTGCTGGGCGGCCGACTTGGGACCCTTGAAACCGAAACCACCGCGGCGCGTCATATCGCCTGTGCGTGCGCGGTCATACTCCTCGGCGAGCGACTCATACTTGGCCTTGGACTTGCGCGTCGCCGTCTCGAGGTCGACCACGCGCTGTTCTGCGGCCAGACCGGTCTGCTTCCAGCCCTTGCGGTTCTTCTCGGCAATCGACGCCAGCTCCAACAGGTCCTCGTGCATCTGGTGCAAGGACATGGAGAACTGGTAGCCGTTGTCTGCCATGCGGTTGTGGATATCCATCATCTCGCCAAATGCCGATCCAAATGTACTGCTACCCTGGGAGGGGTCGCTGCGCGAAATGTTGTCCTGTGTCGACCGAGCCAGCTTGCGCATGCCGGCCGAGTAGTCCTCCTCCAGCTGGGCACGCTTCTTGAGGAAAAGACCGAATTCCTAGATTGTTAATATATCGATTTGTTCTGCTAGGTCTGCCTGAAAAATCTCAGTTGTACACACCTTTGCGGTTCCAATGCTCTGCTTGAGGCGGTTGAGCATGGTGACAATGCCAATTTCTGACTGCAGCACTTCGTTGACTTCTCTTGGCACCTCGTGGGCGGCGGTCGCTTGTGTCGGGCTGGTCGCTGTCGGAGCATCGTCAAGTGCGGTGGACGCGCCACCACCACTACCAACAGCTTCTGGCGCGCTGGCACCGTCTGTAGGGTCTGCACCGAACAGACCAGTTGGTGCAGATGTTCCGATGGGTGACATTTGGCTGTAGAGGCTGCCCCTTCGATCGTCGCCAGCCGAGGCGGCATTCGGGTAGTCCGAAGCCATGGGTGTATATGTGTTGGTGATTTAAGTAGATATTATACGTGGAAGTGTGTGGTCGTGGTCGTGGAGTGCTAGAATGATAGTCGGGTGCTATGGAATCGAGACGTTTATCGTATCGAGTCGATTGGATGATTGAAAGTTGGGATGATTCCTCGTCTAAAGTTGGGATGGTTTCTCGTTTAAAGTTGGGACGATTTCTCGTTTTCGAAAACGATTAGAAAGGGGGTGGTTCGCCAAGCGGGTAGGGTACACAACAGCAAGCCGGTCGAAGAGCGAGCAGTGTAAAACGAAAGCGAGAAGGGGCGAGTAGAAAGCACGCGAACAAGGCAGGCCAGACACTTATGATCTAGACAGTTTGTGCTTGTGAAGCGTCGGCTTGAGACAGATTGTCAAGAGTCGTCAGAGATAGTCAAAACAGCCGGATACGCTGGGCCTGATCGAAAAGTGAGGTAAGAATGACGAGAACGACAATGAGGAGGAGGCCGACGACGAGGACAAGGCAAGGTAAATGGTGAGAGTGGGCTGCACTGTTTTGTTGAGATTGTTGCACAGCGTTGACGCTGGGGGGTAAAGATGCAGAGTGGCGGGGAGTAGTGGTATTGTGACGAGGTGTCGCGAATGTAGAGGAAAGACGGGGAGAGAGGGGGGACGATCGTGAACGGATGCCGAACCAATGTTTTATTTCTGTGGACGAACACGAGACGGCTACTGCTTAGTCAAATTCAATGCGCTCTGCGACCCGAATTTACGACAAAGGAAGGGACGAGGGACGGGCAGGCAGAAGCAAAAGCTAAAACAGGAAGGGGCGACAGGGCGCAGACAGTCGTCACTCATTGGGTAATGTGGAAAAACGAAGATGGGAAAGACGAAGAAGTGGAAGGAGCAAGGGACGATAAAGAGAAACGAGACGTGGCACATCGGCGGCGTTTCCTGTTTTTAGTGCTTTTGGGCAGTTGAAGGGTTGAAGTGCGCTACGATGAGGGAAGTGAGACGCCTATATTGAGAATAATGACCTCTGATTGGGCAAAGTTTTGCTATTTATGGATCCATTGTAAGATCTACAGCACTCTTCAGCACGCCCTGAAACAGTAATGTTTAGCGCATCGCCTCCAGTAATTACAGCACAACTCCCAGCACCTCATCTGTCGCAAGCAGCGTTACGTATGTATAGTGGCTGTACATGCGCATGTTGAACTGTGTATTTCTTGTTCGTATTGATATCATATTTTTGTTCAAATTATTTGTGTTTATACCGTATAGAAAATATGATATATATCATCAAGACGAGACGGAAATTACTTGCGACGCAAAGTCGAGACCGTGTAAATAACATATATGTGCTATATTTTGCTAGATGAAAACTATCTGCACTACACTGGAATGTACCAGCAACGTCCTTATATCTTGACATCTCCCCCTGCCACGACTGATATTTAAGCCCATTTTCCGAGGAAACTCATAAGAATCATACCCGCCACCAATGAAACAAGACCAGTGAGCGTCATGATAGGACCGGCCTCGGCCATCTCACCGCCAAACATCCAGTCTCCAGCCAGCATCTCGACGACGCCGACCCAAACGAGAATACCTCCGGAGAAAGCATCCAATGTAGCGATCGTGATGGCAGTGGCCTTGTCGTTTCCATTGAACTGGTTCAAAACACCAATGCCAATGGCCATACCGATAGGGGTGGTGATGGCAAAGCAGACCGCCAGGAAGCTCTTTTTGAGGATGGAGATGGGCTGGGTCACAATAACGGGGGCGGCTGCATCCGCGTCGCTATCATTAGGAGAGCGAGACGGTGCGATCGCGGGAGACGCCTTCTCATTCACGTGAATGTGACGATGACCCAGGCTTGCCAGGCCTCCAGCAACAGGTTGTCCAGTGCCGAGCACGGCGATGCGACTGCCGAGAGCGATGGCCTCGAAGAATTGGTGGAAGACAATGACGATGAAGAGTGTCATAAAGTAGCTGTCTCCAGCAACAACCAGGGTGATACCGATGACTAGCTGGTTAGTGATGGACTGCAGATATAGGATATAGGAGGAAGAGGAGGGGGGATCAAGACTGCTTACGTAGAGAGTGGAAAATGATGCCGGCCTCCATCACGTAAATGTTGAGAAGCTCCTGCGAGGTAGTCTTGGTGATGCCGGCATGCTCTTCAGACCGAGTGACCTTCTTGGCGTTGTGCCAGTGGAGGAATTTCTGACCCAGAAATTCGACAAGGAACGACACGAAAATACCGGCCATGAGAACGGCAGACGTGGTGCCTTCATAGCCGAGATCTCCAATACACTCATTGGTGAAGAGGAGATTGGCGTGGGTGTACAACTAGAGATTGGGGTCAGCAGATGCACTTGCTCAAGCAGAGAAGATGAATGACTTACGTGAACAAAGGCGGTAGAGATGATGATGCCGGTACCAAACTGCTTGAGGATGCAGAGGGGGAGGTTGAGCTTGTTGGGAAGGAAGACCTGGACGAGGATGGGTATGAAGACGCCGAGTAGACTGGTGGCCAAAACGACAAAGATCAAGCCGATGCGGAGGCCAATCTTGTAATCGCGGTCCACACGGGCACATGAAGCAGCACTGGCACCGCTCTCCTCTTCACCAGCGCCCACACAGTGCCTGCAAAGACGTGTATTAGCTGACTGTGCGATATATTTAAGACAGGATAGGCATGCACTTACTCGACACCGGCATGGAAGTGGCAGTTCTTCCCACTAGAAGAAGATGTTGTCTCCTCTTCAGTCGCAGCGTCTTCTGCCGCGGCTTCCGTGAGAACCTGCACGTCGTCACCATGCTCATTTTCACAGAATCTAGAGTAAGAGTTAGATCAGCAAGCCGGGAATGTTGGTTGATTTGGAATTGGCAGAGTACATACGTTTCGGCATCGTGCGAGTGGCAGCCTGTGTACTGAGCTGGCAGATCCTGGGTTGCCGTAACCTCGGGATCAACGACAACATACTCTGATGCACCCGCCATACAGTAACTGTAGTGATGTTAGTATAGAGTCTATTAGTTATTAGGAGAACAACTTACATGTCTGATGAGTGCATATGACAGCCTGTCAACGACGCAAAGGTCTCGGCTGCGTGGGAGGCATGTGTTGATGTAGGTGCAGCCGTGGTCGCGACTGTGGTCTCAGCAGCGCCTTCCAATGTAATCTGGACTTCATTGCTGCCTGTAGGTTCCATGCAGTAGCTTTATACGATAAATTAGAAATGTGCCATGACGCGTGTGCTCGGATTTACTCACGTGTCGTCTCCATGAGCGTGACAGTCAATGTAGGACTCGGGAACGCCAGTCGTCGCAGAAAAGGTTTTTAGCACAACGTATTCTGTGGTGCCGACCATGCAGTATCTGGAATTGAAGTAAGCAACTGAGAACATCAAAATAACCACACGGCTTGGCTATCTTACTGGGTTGCATCATGAAAATGACACTCGGAGATGGCAGTGATCTCCGGAGCGGCAGCGGCGGTGGTGGTTGGTGTGGCGGTTGCCGTCTGTGCGTTTGTGCCGGTGAGAAGACTCGAAAGAACTCCGGCAAGGAGGACGGGTGTCTGAAGGCGAAACATTATCAACGAGATATCAAAGATGATTCAGCTGACGATTGTAGACGGGAAACGGAGTCGGCTGCGTCCAGGCAAAAGAGGGCGGTAAATGCTCTACAAAATAGGCGGACTGAGAGACGTATGAGCCGACTTTGCGATTTTGTCGAAAAGAAGCCTGTTTATAGTCTTGCAGATGCTGCAATAATGAGCTTATCCGATTTTCTTTGTCGTTCTGTTTTTATTTTTTGTCTGCAATCGATGCTCGAACGGACATGTAAGAAATTCGTATCCCACGCACAGATTCGACCGACGTTCCACAATCTGTTATATGTTTTGACCAATTTCCAAGCTTTTTGGACAAAGATTTAGACAAGACAAAGTTCTCAAGGTTCACCCGGCCATAAATGTCCTCTCTCGGCCCTCCCCGACATGTGGGCGAATGGGTGAGAGCAAGAAATCAGCACCAGCCATGGGCACCCATGTGCACCCATGGCGACGTGCGCGAGACGCAAGTCTTGTCAAAGTCTTGGTAAACGATCAAAGGATCCATTTTGGATTTCTTGGTATTCCGTAGTCTTTATATATTCGGTGAAAAAAGAGGAGCTGAGAGAACCTGGATGGCCAATGCCAAGGACCTATATGTGCGGATAAGAGCTTGGATTTGATACTATTACTGCATGACTGATCATTGTTTTTAATATAGAGAAGAAGATAGTTTTATACATTTGCAGTGCAGAACAAAGGTGGTTATGTAATTCGGATCGCAAATGTCCAGAATGTGGTATAGTTGGTCGAAATAACGAGTCAAATTATGCTTTTGGGAATACGTTCGAAATACGAATTAAATAGTTACTTTAGTTTGTATTATACATGTTATTTAAATATACAGTTTATATAATCTGGTGAACAGTGATGAGAAAAGTTCGCGGACAGAGCAGCATGACTCTATAAACGACCGCTGGTGTAAATTCGGGAGGCTGACCGAAAGTGGATGCAGCAACAGAAAGGTTTGAATCAAGGTCCGACACCCCTTACAGACCAAAGGCCGCAACAAGGAGGCAGACGAGCGAGAAAGAGCCAGCCTTGAGAGCATTGGCACCGGACTCGACAACGGCCGAAGTGGCAGCGGGGGTCGATCCGGTAGAAGTGGCTGCTGCAGTAGAGTCACCGGCGACAGAGACGGCCGAAGCAGTAGTGGTGATGAGGGTGTTGGCAGTAGAGGTGGAATTGGTCGCAGCTGAAGTGACAGCAGGGCCGTCACAGTGCCAGTGGTCGCCGTGAGCCTCGCAGCCGACAGATGCCGTTGGAGAGGGACCGCGGCTTCCAGTGCCGGCAGCGTCAGTTGTCTCATCGTGGTCGTCATGGTCATCGTGATCGTCGTGATCGTGATCAGCATCGCTAGACTCTGAAGCAGCCGCCGTCACGGTGGCCGAGCCAGACGCGGGACCGTCGCAGTGCCAGTGGTCACCGTGGACCTCGCAGCCAACAGACGCAGTAGGAGATGGCGCAACGCTGACAGAGGCGGCCGAGGTAGCAGCAGCAGCAGCTCCCGAGGTAGAGTAAGCGCCATCGCAGTGCCTTTGTAGATACATGTCAGCTAGCGGTTCATGCAGTTTTGCTGCCTATAAAGGCTTGGGAATCTAAATCGCTGCACTCACCAGTGGTCACCATGTGCCTCGCAGCCAAACGACTGGGTCGGAGAGGGACCTGCTTCCTGAGCGCGGGCAAGGCCGAGGCCGAGGCCGAGAATGAGGCTGGCGGACTGAGTGAACTTCATTGTGGTTGCTGAGGGTGAGTAGAGAGACTCTATCGGTATTATGTCCAAGGTCAGTGATGAGAAGAGAGCGGCAGCAATGAAAACGAGTGAAGCTGAACGTCAGAAATCACGACAACTCGGGCACGAGTGTGGAAAAATGCTCTCTTATATTTATAGGATTTACAGAACAGCCTAGACGGGCGGCGGATGGCCTTGCTATTGTTTCTCCGCAGCACCCTTGTTGCCAATACTTTCAAGAGAACGGTATTGTTGCCATGATGCTTATTCGCCGGGTATATTCTTTTACGTTTTTGAGCTGTACCTGAAAATGCCAAGTCGCTGTTTCCATCAGCACACATTTGTATCGCGCCCTTTATCAAAATCTTGGCGATGTGGAAGCGGGCTTGGTTTTCTTGGTGTTCTTGGCCTCACTCTTAATCTTCCATCCAGGTTCTCACGCAGCACATGGGAAGTTTTTGATCCCGAATGACCTTTTTATTTGCTCAAGTATGGTAGTTTTTGAAAAGCAAAAAAGTGAAGAGCTCATAAAGATTTCGGCTGTGGCGATAGAGACTCACTCTCCTAGCTTCTAGCCGAATCGACGGGCTCAAAGTCGTTTGGTAGCCACGCATATACTTGTCCAAAAACAGATTGATCTTTCTCCCAGGGCAGCCCCGATGCCATAAACATGGCTTTCGTCATGTACATCATCGGTTCCTTGTCCTCGTAGTCGCCAAAGTCGTCAAACATATTGACAGCGCCAGACATGGCCGCCATGCGCATCATGTGCCAGTGAATTTCGAGGACGATGGCAGGTCTTTGGGGTCGTCCGCCTGGATGACAAACATCTGACCGGTTTCGATCAAATGTCCGCTCGAGTAATGTGCCAGCGTACCACTGCGCCCACGTTTGTTGCCGTCACAGACACTGGTGTTTATCGCAAGCCCATGGCTCAACACTCCATTGCGTCCGACGAGCGTGCCCAGACAATGTTCGGTGGTCTCTGGGGTTCAGTCAGCAAAAAGTCATGCTTTTGCAACCAGTGGAACTGCACCCGGACCTGGTGCAGAGCCCCAGAGGGCGAGGAGGTGTTTGTTGAGGCAGAGCATGTTCTGCGGTGACTCCATCACAGCCGGGTTCAAGCACTTCCTTCGCCATACACTCATTACATCAGGACCCCAGACGGCCTCAAGGGAACACAGCAACCAGAGGACCGCACATAATCAATCCTTGGACATGGAGAACGGGATGACGCATACGGCCTCATTCTCTCCAAAACCTCGTCACGCGATGGGTCCGGCATGCTTGTCGTTATGGCCGTTAGATGTGGCGGTATGATGTATATCAATATGTGGGAAGAGAGAAGACGGGGAGGTTTCTTCGCGTCTATTTCTCCTCTGTTTATACAGCAGTTGTTGTCATCGTCATCGTTGGCATCAGGTGACGAGTTGCTTTGGTACTGACAAGTTCAGTACTTTACGCACACTTTTCTCTTTATGTGAACTTACCATATCTGTAGGCCACAGTCGCTGGCGGCATCGTAAATAGATATGGCGCTGTCCGGTAAGCTGACCGAGCCGGGCTACATTATTCGGTGCACTTCGTCCATAGGAAATGCCGACACTGTGCGCACGAGATCGATGACACATTCATGATGACAAGTCGAGTTGATAACGAGACGTGGAGTGGTGTTTAACAGGTAATAGTACTAAAACGATTCCAGTATTGGACGCCCGATCGTGAAGACTAAACCTATTTTTGGAAGATCAAAATAGAAAAACACGACGGCAGTCAACAGATGGAGGCAAGTTAGAGTGCAAGTGGAGGGTAAGATATGGTAATCTGCTGGTTCTGTTTATAGTATTGACATAAGCTCAATGTTAAATTTCAGTAAGATGAATCGACGCAAGACGGCAGATGGTGACTATGGTGATTTCATATGCACGGGTCAGCAATGTGTCACTCGGCTCGACTATAAGATCATTAATTCCAACTCATAAAAACAAAACTATTTCGAACTGAACAGCAACCAGAAGACATGCCAGACGGCTTACAATACCGAAGAAACTCGTTAATCATAACAGACAAAAGAAAGAGAGCATGAACAGAAACATTGCAGACAAAAGAAAGACAAAAAATGGATACAGTCCACATTATGCTGCCTTTCTTTTGACGGCTGGCTTGGTCTGGAAGATGGACAAGACATCACTAAAGACGCCGCGCCAGCCCCGGTAGATGGTCAGCACATTCAGCAGCTTAACAAAGCGCCAGACAAACAGCTCGCTGCTCTCAAGGTCGTTGGCATAGCACTCCCAAACAGCCTGGCCGCGCGGATAGGAGCCGATGGGCGCACCCGACGCGCTTCTCTCGGGCACGCCAATCACCTGGACATCCTCCTTGACAAGATCGGCTGCCGTAGGGTCGTCCCGGATGGTGCCGTTCTGGCCCAGGAGCATCCGCGGGCCAGTGACCAGTGCGCGGCCCTTGATGGCGTGGTCGGACATGAGCCGCGTGGCCGCATCGACGACATCCTCGATGCGGCCCTTGCCGCCACCCGCCAGCAGTGCCTTGCCTGCGGCCGGCAAGATGCCTGTCTCGACAAAGTAGGGGCACAGCATGTTGACGCGCAGGCCGTTGTGGACAGTGCCGGCGGTGCCCCGCAGAGCACGGAACAGGCCGGTGACAGCATGCTTGGATGCCGTGTACAGGGCCTGGCCGGGCAGCGATACCAGACCGGCAATGGAGCTGATCAGCAAGATGTGGTGGTCCTTGGGCTTTGGGTTCTGGGCCATCCAGTAGAGGCCGAGGTGGACGGTGTACAGCACACCGGTAATGTTGACGTCGACGACGGTGAGCTGGGGCTTGAGCGGGTCTGGCACGCCGGTGCCGGTGTACTTGCTATCGGCCACGGGGATCTCGTAGCCGACGCCCAGGGCGGGCGTCTGGGTCTCGGCGATGCCAGCATTGGGCACGACGGCATCGATGCCGCCGGTGGCAGACACTTCAATGGCTTTGCGGAAGAAGTCGACCTGGCTGTCCCAGCTGGTGACGTCACAGTTGAAATAGTGGTGGTTGTCGCTGCCGCTGGCGGACTTGATGGTCTCGAGAACCTCGATGCCCGTCTTGTCGTTGATGTCGCTAAAGATGATCTGGGCGCCGGCCTTGGCCCACTTCTCTGCAAAGGCGGCGCCAAAGCCCGATGCGCCTCCGGTAATGACAATGGTCTTGCCGCGCAGCGAGTCTGTGCTATAGGGCGCGGCAGTGTCGACGGGGCCCGACTGGCCGGCCATTGCCGAGATGGAGTTGACCTCGTCAAACATTGTGTGTATGTAGATTTGTGGGTAGATGCAGAATGTAGGTACTGATGGGAATCTAAACAAGACAGGAGACCAAAATCAAAAGAAAGAATTGGAGATAGAGTGATGAGTGTCTAGTCTATGCGAGCTTGAAGGAAGTGGCGCCTGGTCGAGCTGGTCTGCAAGTGAAGCAGCTGAACAACGGCAGGAGCTGCAAGAAATACGTGCGTAATGTTTCGTTTTATTTTCTTTATTTCTTATTTCTTTATTTCTCTCCTATTCTTTCAACGTTGTATCCGATTCTTCGACTGTGATCGGCCGTCTGTGCTGACGGTGTGTGAGTGTCTCTGTGGTGCCTGTTGATCGATGAGCTGTCAGAAGTCAACTCTGCATGCGTCGACGAATCAATAAACGAGAAACCGGGGGTGACTGTTGGTGGGAGTGGAATT
Organism: Ophiostoma novo-ulmi subsp. americana; assembly: GCA_029298975.1. Taxonomy (NCBI): domain Eukaryota; kingdom Fungi; phylum Ascomycota; class Sordariomycetes; order Ophiostomatales; family Ophiostomataceae; genus Ophiostoma; species Ophiostoma novo-ulmi. The sequence goes on along the minus strand of JANSMA010000003.1, from coordinate 1,093,440 downwards.
GGTAGTAATGATAGACAGTTCGATAGTAAGATGCAGGTCTTGTATCATTCTTAAAGTAGCGGTGGAGGACGCCACCGGGTGGTAGCCCAGTATTAAATAGCTGAGGTCCAACGGACAGACGAGAAAGAAAAGAAATTATAAAATATCTCTCACATGAAAAGGAGAAAACAAAGTATGTTGGCAGACCAGATGAGACGGAACAGACCCGAGGCGAGGAGAGGAGAGTGAGGGGAAGAGGAGCCGTACTTTTATGTAGATCTATGTTTAGTGTTGGTGATGTTCTGGGGGGGGGGGGGGGGTATTAATTAGCTGGTTCTTTATATAAATATAAATATAAATATAAATAAAAGAAATATAAATAAATAAATAAAGTAATTTTTATCAAAGAAAGGAAATAAGAAACATATAACGCTGAAGACTGAGTGAGCACAACAATGTAAGACAGCGGTTACAATTGAAGGTCCATGTGTTGTCTTGTCTTGTTATGCATGCGTTGAAGATGACATTTGATTTTTCTCTTCTTCTTTTATGTTGTCTTTTGTTTTTTGTTTTTGTCTGTTTTATTATTTCCTTTTTTCCTTTTTTTTCCTTTTTTCTTCTTCTTTTTATATCTACCACTCTGCCAACCTACTCGCAATTATTCCTTGATTAATACTTTACTACTAGCCTAATATTACCCTACGTTCTCTTCATGCACGAAAACTACTCTATGCACTCTACTCATGCAGAGACAATTCTCGCAATTTCAATGAATTGCTGGGCCTTGGTTTTCTCTTGACGATGCGCGACCAATCGCATCTCATGCTGGATAGAGCTAAGAACGGCAAGCGAACAGGGCTAGGCTACAGGTTGTATGGTCGTATGTGGAGTATGGAGATGGCATGCTAGGTTCACTAAATAACTAGTAGGTTCTTGCCTTTTTGGGATTTCAGCGTGCGTATTGAAGATGAGTCTGTTGTTTGATGTCCAAGGTATATCATCGTTTAGGATCTGGTATCTGGTATCTGGTATCTACCGTGCCGTTGAAATTTTTACACTTTGACAATAATATTGTATTTCACATATTTTCAGCTCACCGGCTCCCATAACGGCCACGACGGGACATAGGCGAGCGTCGGGTGCGGGAGCATTTCGATATATTGACTGCTATATTGCTGACCGGTAGATATATATTTATAGATAGATAGATAGATCGATAGATAGATATAGACAGATAGGACAGAAGGACATCAAATACCTTGACCTCTCATAAACTACACAAGAAGATACACCAAAATAGACAGCTGCATGGACCATCCAAGGGCACAACATGGCCACAGCGTTGAGGTTATTTTCAGTGTACAACTGTGCTCGTGTTGCCTTTCATCACTTGTCTCTTTTTGTCCATTCCTCCTTCTTCTAGCATAGATTTATTTTCTCTGGACTACCTGTTACTTGACTTGTCACTTGTCACTTGTCACGGCTCATCAGAAAGACGCGCGTTGTATGTGTACCCGTATCCCGTCTTCGTCTATTGCCCACCTTTGCTCTTTACTCTTGACCTCTGGCCTTAGCAGCTGACTTGTTACACCAAGGCCAAGCTCAGCACCAAGTATGGACTTGAAGAACAAAAAGACACAAGAGACGAGGTTGCATAATAACACCGATGCAAGTATGCTTAGGTAATATGAAATACCCAACTGGGCAGTTGCAATAGGCAATAATAGAAAACATAGTGAATTAGGAAGGCATCGTTACCTTCAAGATAATGCTGACATAATACAAAGAAGAAATACCAACACCAACACACGACGTCTTTACTTGTCTAAATTCATGCATGTTGTCTGTTGTGACTGAAACAAATACGTCGAAATAAACTGGTCATCTATCGGATCTCACTTGATATTTGCTTTTTCTTGTCTTCTTCTGAGCCTCATCCAGTTCTGCCCCAACTTGAGCCGGCGTATGTAATCAACGCCCAGGGTCTGGCCACCTCCGATTGCGGGGCAATTTTTTCGATTAACACTGGTGGGGCCACTGATGATACTGCTTGAGTCATTCTGCTTGTGCTTGATTTTAACGGTTGACTTTGCTGCCAATTGTCAACCGCCCATCGTCAATCCTTCTCTACACTTAACACCACACACACACCTACAATGGCTTTCCCTACGAAAAAGGTCGGCGTGCTCGGCGCCACTGGCTCTGTCGGCCAGCGCTTCATCCTGCTCCTCCAGGGCCACCCCTCGTTTGTGCTGCACGCCGTCGGCGCCTCTGCGCGCTCGGCCGGCAAGCCCTACCGCGAGGCTGTCCGCTGGAAGCAGGCCACGCCCATGACCAAGCAGATTGGCGACCTCGTTGTGCGCGAGTGCACGGCCGAGCAGTTTGCCGACTGTGACATTGTCTTTAGCGGTCTCGACTCGGACGTCGCCGGCCAGATTGGTAAGTCTAGATGGACTCTTGTCGCGAGGCAGCTCATGACAGCGAGCTTGTCAGGCCTCTATACACTCTACGCTTGTGCCCTCGCTCTCGCTCGCTGCGCTCGTGTTCGCTAACAATACAGAAACCGACTTCTTCTCCGCCAACATCCCCGTCTTCTCCAACGCAAAGAACCACCGCCGCGATCCCCTCGTCCCCCTCGTCGTGCCCACCGTCAACCTTGACCACCTCAAGCTCATTCCCCACCAGCGCAAGTCCCACCCTACCGTGCTGGCCTCCAAGAACACCGTCGACAAGGGTTTCCTCGTCTGCAACAGCAACTGCGCCGTCATCGGCCTCGTCATCCCCTTTGCCGCCATGGTCAAGGCTTTCGGCCCCATTGACACCGTCTCTGTCGTCACCATGCAGGCCGTCTCCGGCGCTGGCTACCCCGGCGTCTCCAGCATGGACATCCTAGACAACGTCGTGCCCTTTATTTCGGGCGAGGAGGACAAGCTCGAGACCGAGGCCCGCAAGATCCTCGGCTCAATCAACGCCGATGCCACCGGCTTCACCGAGCGCGACGAGCTGCGCGTGTCCGCTGCATGCAACCGTGTCGCCGTGCTCGACGGCCACACTGCCTGCGTGTCGCTGCGCTTCCAGCAGCGCCCGCCGCCGTCGGCCGAGCAGGTGCGCGAGGCCCTGCGGTCGTACAAGACCGAGGCCGAGGCTCTGGGCTGCCCGAGCGCGCCCAGCCCGGCCATTGTGGTGATGGACGAGCCCGACCGGCCGCAGCCGCGTCTGGACCGCGAGCTGTCTGGCGGCTACGCCGTGTCTGTCGGCCGTGTGCGCGAGGACGAGTCTGGCATCTTTGACATCAAGTATGTTGCGCTGAGCCACAACACGGTCATTGGTGCCGCTGGTTCGTCGATCCTCAACGCCGAGGCTGCTGTCCTCCAGGGCTACATCTAAGTATGGCGATGCTGTGCTGGGGTAAAAATAAAAATAAAAATGGAATATACTGGAATTGGATATACTATGTTGATAGAGGCGTTATAGAGACAAAAGTTCTTCTCTGATTAAAACTGTTCATTACATACTCGCAAAGTCGATGTGCGCATAACGTGATAAGTCGATAACTTGGTCTTGGATTATGCATTTTCTCTTGTCTGTCTGCCGGTTCGATTGGTGCGGCACTTGCTCGGATACGCGGGACGCACGGAGGCACAGAAGCACGGGTCGGCCACACGCAGATGTTTCGACCCATGTGTTGGGCAGCAATGGTGCAGAGAGTCCAGAATATAGTCGAGTCTAGAACAGAGCCCAAGAAAATAAGAAACCAGAACGAGTGTCCCCAGGGGTGAAAATCCTTGGGGGAGGGGAATAGCAGATGATGAGTATTCAGATCGTCGCCGCTTCTGCAGGAGGTGCAGGCCAAGTGGACTGCTGCACTCCCAGGGCTACTGGCTGCACCCCTGCATTACTGCAACTCTGTTGAAGCTATAGTCGCTATTTGCAGCCGTGGTATATCAACTCGCTCTTACTGCCTCACCTCAACGGCATCTTGCACTACACATTACAATGGGTAGTATAGTCGCCAGGCAGCCGGTCAGTCAGTCAGCCAGTCAGTCAATCCAGGGCGGCACACAAGATGCACAGGTCTGGCAAAGAGATGGTGAAAGCGACCTGTGCAAGCGACCTGTGCAAGCCGACGCTTGTTTGCATTATTGGTTCATATTGGCCCATGTCATTGGATACTGAGTAAGTCGTCACTGATAACAGCCAAAGTCTGGCTCGGCTGTTGTCGCTTGATCGCCGTCTCGTCGTCGTAGCCGTCATCACTTGGATTCGAGAATAATCTGTGCAATCTGTCAAATCAAACGAGAACTTTACACACCCTCTCACGCCAGTACGTTTCAAACTGATATGGTCCAAACAAGTTGGCGCTATGCATCATCGTTGGCCAATCGCAGAGCATGGCTGATGGTGTCTGTCCTCGTCCTTTCTTTGTCTCGTGACAATATCACCGGATAGGGAAGGATAGCCGGTATAGCTGTGAGATGCCTGCAAGGCGCTTGTATATCTACATGGCTACTTTTGCCAATAAATCCAAGGATATGATGGAGGGCATCCCGAGGTGTGGCAGCTGCTGTCGAGCGTGCCGGCCTTGCGTGCAAAGATATGATATCTGGCGGTTTGGCAGTCTCAAAGTCTCAAAGTCTCAAAGTCGAGGACAGCTCCAGAGTTCGGTCTGCAGATCGAGGCCGCCGATTTGAGCAACGTTGTCACCTCTTACCCGACCACTGCCTTGCTTGACCGTGGCCATCAAACGTCTACAGGGGGTGGTCCTGGACGGCAGATAACATTGTTTCATTCTTGTTTATCTTGGCCGGATTCCATCTGGTAATGTCACCAATATCTGAATCCATGCATAACTGTCCTAATATTGTGAATGGCATTGATTATTAGTAATGGCTTCCATAGACACTTCCTTGATCAATGCCTCACTTCTCGACGAACCTGAAAGCTGGCACTGCATGACAGTATCTTGCCACAAATGTATTTACGAATAAAGCAGGGCACTGCCACTGCCACTCCACGCATATGCATCGATCCATATCTGCCAATTCAATATGTCGTACTAGATTACTGGATTTGCAATGCACTTCTCATCCTGGATAGCATGTGGTAGCCAAAGAGGATGTGTGGGCTTGGGTGGAGGTCGCGTAAAGTGACGGAGTACGCCCACTTGGACCGTCTATTATTAGTCTTGCAATCAAGTTGATAGTCCTTATTTCCTTCATTTTGCTGTCTTGTCAGCTCTATTCTTGACGGCATCATCTTGTGCTGCAGCCTCGTCCTTTGTGGGATCGATCACGCTGTGCATCTTGTGTTATGTGCCAGATCCTCTAATCTATCTACACACAACAATATTGAAATATCATAATAAATGCCAATGCCTTGACACTGTCAACGCATCAACAGACTTCATCGATAAGTCTGCCTCCGTATCATTCATACCCATCACCTCCTCGACAAATCTCCGCGTCTGTCCCGCATCCTTGGCACGTTAAACTACTTGACATAAATACAAACTATCAATTAAACTATCAAACAATCAAATGCAAACATAAACACAAACGTCAAACGTCAAACATGGACAGGGCAATACTCCATACTCCGCTGTTCTGGCCAGGTACGGAGTATTATCATAGTTGATGTGTAGCAATACTTACGAGTACAGTTCCACTGACGTCCGACACCTGTCCGTTATGGGACGCTAGTTGCCTCTTTGGTATGGCCTGAAGATGCAAACTCCATAGGCATTGGGGGTCGTAATTACTCAGAGTACGGGTAGAGAATAGCGATATCGATGTCGAGGTGTGATTGCAGTCTATCGAAGACCCGAGTATCACCATCGTTTTGTGCGATTAGTCATCTGGCTCATCGAGATCGCGCTGCACTTATTACATCTTCACCGGTCGCTCCTTCTTTGCTCTAGACCCCAAATCGGTTCTGTCAGTTTCCTTCTTCCATCTTGTCATTTTCGAGGTGCATCCTGGTCGCACTTTCCGTATTCACCGGTCTGGTAGCGTATACGAGCCGTGTTATCTTATTGATTATACATATTTACATATTTTCACATTTTTCACACTTTCACATCATTACTCCCTATAGCAATGCATTCAGTTTCTCAGCTTGCTTATCGCATACTTTGAAACAAGTATCAAGGAGACCGATGGAACTTGCCGTCTCGTCTGTGTCTGTGTGGCCGCAAGTGGCTTGGTGAGGTGTGCATCGCACCTTCCCGGTATTATCCTAGCATCCTATGACTAAGTATTTCCAAAGAAAAAGGAAAGGGCAATCCAGCATTACAGTAGCAAACAGCAGGAGCACGCAATACACGCATCGCTCTTTCTTTATCTGTCATTTACCTCCAAGTGCAATCATCATCGCCCACTTTCTCTCATCTCTTTTTGAACTCTCCTTTCTTCTTTCTCCTTTCCCACTCTTTCATCCCCTCATTAACATCACATTCGATATCTTCGAGTATATTTTGCCGTTGACCCTCATTGTTAGACTTAGTGCACACGGACCATCCTCCCGCCCCAAATCCCCGAGTTGGGTCTGCGTGCTCCTCACTGGGTCTTGTCTTGGTAGGTCTCGGGTCTTGGGCACGGTGCATTAGTATCATCCCTGGCGCCCTGGCTCCCTGGCTCCCTGTGTGCCTGACCTGAGTGGTACTCCTGTCCAGCTGTGATTGGCAAACGGTGAGATGTGTCAGACGACTTCTACTCAGTAGCAAGTCTGCGTGCCTCAGATTCTATACTGCAAGTCATCAATCACTGTCGGTAGACGACTCTCACAGAGGTCAAGATACAAGAAAGAAAGGGTATGGCCAAGTAGCCAGGAACAAGGATCTCTCACGTCTCACAGCCTGTCAGTGTCTGTCTGCCTGTCATCACTATCATCAATGTCACAGACGATACCCGTCATTTCCATATTCATCTCGATGGGAAACATCTGAGAAATGAGAACACATGGCTAACAGCTCTTCTCCATCCATGTAGGGCCCTTTTTCCTCTTTCCTAGGTGGACACTACACCTATTTATTGTAAGGGAGATACTGGGATACTCCAGCCGTCGATTCAATACTTGCGCACTGAACAGAACCATCTGACGACGTGGGATACAGTGTGGAGTCCCTTCCAACGGGTGCGCTTCCTGGGGACCAGCAAGGCCTGGACGGTGGGTCGGATGGCACTAGGGAAACTATGGTCTTCTTCTTGCCCAATCACAACCTGCATACGCTCTGCCAAACGGATCAACTTTCCGCGTCCAGGTCTTAAAGTAGAGATACAAGCACACACTAACACGATGAACTGCAGAGCGCAATCAGATACGGAGACGGAGTGGCTACGGAGTACTCGCTTGTACTAGAGAATACAGCACTAAACTCGTGCTACGAGTGCTTCACAAGCGTGAGCGTGACAGGCTCCAGGCCTCAGGTCTCCTTCTCTCTGCAACTCATTGCCAGTCTTTGAGTCCCTCAGTCTTATTCCACTCCTACCCACCCTCTCCTCTGCCTTCTGCCTCTTTACGTTAGCCTCCATAGTAGTGCCGCCCGGCGCCCCTCCCTACCTGGAGCCTACAGCCTGCAGCCTGTTGGCTGTCGCAATTCGACCAGTCCAGTAGACCATTCCGCCCAGTCGCCCAGTTGCACCTGTCGCACTGTCGCACGGCACACACCCACACTACGCCCACGCCCACACCCTGCACTTCATTGCAGTAGTCCTGCAGGCAGTTGTCTCGCGCTCGTCGCGACTTTGTACCCCCCCTTTTTCTGTTCTGCCCCCAAATCTCGCTCCAAAATTGCATTCCTGTCGCATCTTCCGTCGACTAACGAGCCGCAGACGTCTGGACCGCTGCACCACTGGACCTTTGACCACTGGGCCCCTCTACCGCCGCCACGACGCCTCGCACATCTTGCACGACCACGATCATTGCGGAGTCATCGAGAAGCGCAAGACGACTGCATCTAACGCCAAGCGCACACATTCACGCAGCCTTGCGACGTCATTGTTTTGGACGTCTGTGTCTGTATCTGCTGTTTGCCGTTACTGTCGCTGTTTGCTGTTTGTCGCTGGTCCTTTGGCCCATTTCTAGCCACCGCCTCTAGCAGTTCTCACTTGCAAATAACTCTCTCTTGCGACGCGATCCTTATTCGCCCACCAAAAGCACATGCGCAATTCCTACCAACGTGCCGGCGAACTTTTGATCAAAGGTAGAGGCAGTTCAGAGAAAGTTAGTTGGGCGTTGCATAATAGCGCCTTTATCCTTTTTTTCCATCTCGTCACTCTACAATTTTGTGGCTCATTTCGCCACCTTTCCTCTCTTTCGTCTAAGCAGGCTTGTGATAGACCAAAAGTGTACCTTTGTCTGCCTCGCCATTTTACACCTTGAAGATACCCTTTCGCTCTGAGATTGTTTATTCTGCATTTCACCATCTCTTCCGAGCTGGTAAAATTCCATCCGAATAATCACCTCCTAAGCATCACGCTCTAGAGGCGCGTCCCTTCTCATTACTCCCCTCCATTACTCTATCGCGATACCTGTACGTATTTATCTAACCCTCCCCCTCCAACCACACCCCCCCTTCCCCCTTTTGATTCCTGCGCGAAAACAAAGAAACCGCGAAAATAAATGCAAATTTAATTCTCATAATCAAAAGGAAAGAGAACTAACGTCTAGCCATCCCAGTCAACCACACCCCCCTCCCATCTTTCTCCAGCAGAAACATTCAAATCCACTTTGACCCTTCCCACACCCAAATCCACCCCTTCTTTCTTCTTCTCCCACCTCCCCCCTTCCTCTTCCACTCGCTCACGCTCACCTTACATCCTCCCCTCCCTCCCCGAATTTCAACTCAATCGCGACGCCTCAAAACATCCGCATCGCCAGTCATCCTGCTTTCCACACTTGCGCATATCGTCAAGCAATCTTCTCTCTGCATACTCGTTTCGCTTCATAGGTCATTTTGTCACCTGGTATTTGCAACCGCATCGCATCCCGCTGTCGCGCATTTATCGCGACTAACACCATTCTTTTGCGACCGCGCATCCTATCCCTTTCTTGTCTTGATCGCGACTCGCCAAATCGCTTATTGCCACCACAACTTCTCCACCAATTCTACCCTCTTTCCCCTGGTTGTCTTTATTTGCGACAGTAATTAAAGACTTCGTTAACAACCCGACCACGCATCGATAAATCAAAAGATCAAAAGATCAATAGATCATTAAAACATTAGATCGAAAAAGGCATAATTTTGTCTGTTTCGCAACGCGCCGAGTCTCAGCACAGTCACTCACACTCCCGTGCGCAAATCGCCACTTCCCCTCCAGACCAAGTCAGTTCGTGTCGCAAGCCCTTCACCTCGATCATCTCATCGACATATTTCGGCGCAATCTTCTCTGTCATCGTCTGTGATAATTCGCGATCCTTTTCCGATCAGCAAATAACACCACCAAATATCTTCTCGATCCTCTCGACATTTGTTACGACATCCCACAACATATTTTGCCTTGAAGTTTGCCAATATGACGAGTGTCAATTACGGGACAAATCCCGCGCCTATTGGACCGCCCGATTCCAACTCTCGCTCTTCATCCACTGCCTCCAGCGCTGTCTCTGCTGCCGCTGCGCTTGCTTCTCAGACCGTCGGCAACGCAAATGGTGTCTTCAACAACATTCCAAACGGCATTTCTAATGGCACCTCCAACGGCCTCTCAAATGGTCTCTCCAATGGCCACTCGTCCAACTCCCCACCAGTCGGCACACCCAGCCCCATGGCTATGCCCTTCGGCCCCAACGGCGATCTGAACGGCGCAAGTGCAAATGGCGTCAACGGTCTCAGAGGCTCTCCGCAGTTAACAACCGTTCTTGTCCGTCGTGTGGTTCTAGGCTACAACACAAAGGCTCTGTCGCACATTTCGACATTCTGCAACCAAGGCCTCATCCACAGTGAGGCCATCGACCCCGACGTCTCCAAGGACGCTGGCTACATGGGTGCCCTTCTCCAATATGATTCCAGGCACTGCGCCGCCGTGGCGATTGACAAGCTGAACGGCATGCGCAACATTTCCTTTGATTCTAAGATGTCTGCCGAGTTTCTCGGACCCGACCAGTCTCCGTTTGCACAAGCCACCACCGGCTCGTTTACATCGCCTGTCCTTTCACTCGACACGGCGATCTCCCGTCCCATTCAAAGCGCCGGCCTCCTGTCTCAGCCTGCTGGCCCATTCGCCAACAGCACCTTCCAGATCGGCAGCCATCCTGTTACCTCCAGTATCGTGCATGAGGCCTTTTCACGTCCGCCTCCTATCGGAAACCATCTAACAGATCGTGGTGTGCGTACTTCCAGCCTTGACTTGATCAACAGTGGATCAGGGAATGACGACCCTCTTGACTTGACATTCGGTTCGCTGTCGCTCAATGAAAATTCCAGCCTAGATAACGTTCCCTCTGCTACTGGTTCCATGTCAGATGCATCCCGGCCTCAGCTTGCGACCCAGCGCCGCTCAACCATGCCCCAGGTCCCCACTATGCACAACTTCTCCTCACTGCGTTTGGACACCACCAACGTCGACCCCAGCAATGGAGTCCGATCTTCGGGCTACCCGACCCCTTCATATGGCCAGAGCCCCGCTCCGTATTCGGCACATCCTTCGCACTCGGCTCATCCCACACATCACATGGGCGCCCTGAGTGCGGGTGGTATGAATGGAAACGCTTCATTCCACACTCAGCGCCGCGGGCCTCACCATCACCAGCCCCATGGCCGCCACATGGTACCACATGTCAACCCGGGCGATCAGCACCCACCATGTAACACGCTGTACGTGGGCAACATCCCTATGGATGCCAAAGAGTCTGAACTCAAGTCATTGTTCTCAACTCAGCGCGGATACAAGCGGCTCAGCCTGCGTACCAGAAACAACAACACAATGTGCTTTGTCGAGTTTGAAGATGTCACCACTGCTACCAAGGCTCTCGACGAGCTTTACGGTCGGCCGCTATCCAACAGCAACCACCGTGGTGGTATGCGCCTGAGCTACTCTAAAAATCCTTTCGGTGTCCGTTCGGAGCACAACCCCAATAACAGAACAAATGCGTCGGCTGTCATGCACGGTATGAGCCAGAGCATGTACAGTCACCAAGCGCCCGGTGCGAATGCTCTGGGTGGTGCTCCGCCACCCCCTCCCGGCCTGCCTGTTCCTCCCAGCCTGAACGCTACTGCGCTCCCGCTTCGTAGCGATGTCCTTGTGAGCAATGTTGGGACCCAGATCCCACCATCGGCATATGCACAGGTGTCACCCTGGAACCAGCCCCAGCAGATGCAGCAGGCACAGCAGGTGCAATCGACACAACAGCCATACGGAGTGCAAGTTACTCCAGGTTACCAAGGGTACGAGGAGGACGATGATGGGTTCTCAACCGGCAGCTTATATGGCGTCATGCGCAGCACCGCTACCCCCAACAGCAACTATGCCTTCCAGGGCAATGGTGTCAGTTCCGCCTTCAGCCGGAACGCCGGCTACAATCCTGCATATGGTTCAAACACCAACAGCCTCACCAATGCCGGCATGAACGGTGTTGGGGGCGGTGTGTTTGCCCCTATGAGAAACCCCAGCTTGAATAGCACGAATGGCAGCAACGCCTCGGCCGCAGGCAGAGCTCAAAATGGTGTCCCCAACAGCAGAGCTACCTACAATGATACCTCAAGCCTCAATGGACTGTCAGACAACGGACAGTCGCACATGTCGTACCAGCCCTTCAACTAAAGGCATTAGTCGGCTCAATGTGGCTTGTCTATTTTACAATTCTCTACCTTTTTTGTTTTTTTATATGCACATTTGGTGCTTATTGTTGCTTTTGTTCCAGATTCCCCCGGTCGCGCTCCCCTTTGTCTTTGCCTGATTATTTTTCTTCTTCTTTTCACTTGGACTAATTCACTTTTGATTGTTTATTATTTATTTGTTCAGCCGGCAAATCGAGCTATGCAACTCATATCATGGTGTTTTGCTGTTGCTTCTTGCACATTGCTTCCCATTCTCGTTTCTTATCATGTTTCCTCATCTTCTTGCAATTTCCCCATCTGTCTTCTTATTGTATTTTTCTTTCGTTCTTCATTTTCATTGGTTGTACCTGGACTCATTTGGTTGGCGCATACGGTATGATGGCTTGTCTGCCAACGTGGAAATGTCTTGAAATACCCTGGAGCGTCTGTACATGTGGGATATGGTTTAGGAGGGAGACTTGCGAGCGCACACCCAGGTTTTCTTTTGCTCTTTTATTTATTTCCTCATTTCCTATTATGCCCTTATATATTATCTTCTTCTCCTATTTGTCTCGCGAATATCTTTTAGTTCAGTTTCTATTTGTTCTTGGGATCATTGCGGTTGCCTCCTTTGGATTGCATCGGTATTGCATAGGCTGGATGGCTATATCATTATATGGATGGAGCGGATCTGTCGGTTTCACCACCCGTTTTTTTTTGTTCTTCTTTTCTTTCCTCTATTATCTTCTACTATTTCTATTCTATTACTTCTTTTTTTACCTTTTCTTATTCACTCCCCTCTTACATTTAAATTTGTCATTGGATTATTTGGTCAACTATTACCTGGAAGGATTTTGCATTTCGTTTTATTATTCTCATTGGGATTTGAAGGTGGAATACTCATTACTATCATACATTGTTTGCGGTAGGGCCTCACTGGTCTATCATATTTCAAATGGCTATCTGTTGCGTCAACATTTTTATACTGTTTTGTTACTATTCGCTTCTTCCTAGAAAATGGGAATGCGAGGAAAATGTGGCAAATCGTCAGCTAGTTATCATTATTTTCAATTGATTTGCTGTCTTTCTATCACTAAATCTGTTTTGAATTTTCTTAGAGTCGTTTCATTCAAACCAACTGATTCGAATTAGCAAAGTTAGTTTGCATGAAGCGTGAAGATATGACTTAAATAAATAAAATGTGTATATTTTTTAGATGATGTCAAAAATGCGAAACAAAAAAAAAGATATCAAAACAAAAATGATCGATCACGGGATCGAACCGTGGACCTGCGCCGTGTTAAGGCGCCGTCATAACCAACTAGACCAATCGACCGTTATGTCACTATTGTGATTTGTTGATGGAAGCGGGAAAGTGTTTGGAAACTATAAGGGCAAAATAGAACACGAAGTGCTCAAAAATCAACTGATTAATGCATTACAGGTCAACTTTCACTCATCGAATGATTGGTTTAGATTCTTTAGTTTCATGGTATCATCTATTGTTTTATCTATTGTACATATATACAATCATGCCTTGAACATGGTCATGATGCCCTGCGAGAAAGGCGTCGAGTCCTCGAGCAGATCACGTGCACGCCGGCGACGCTCCTCAATCACCTGCTCTTCGGCAGTCCAGCGACCCAGCTTTGCTGCTGCGGTGGATGGCGCATTTGCATCGACTGGGCTGCTGCTGCTGCCCCAGAAAGACAGCCAGCTCGGCCACCACGATGACTCGGATGACGCTGAAGCCGATGCTGCCGCGTTGCGTGCCTTGGCTGCGGCCTCGTTTTGCTCGTCGCGCGCCAGCTGTGCCACCATGACAGCCCAGTTGTCAATGCCTGCGAGAAGGCAATCGCGGCATGTGGCCTTGCCCTCCGACGAGATGGGGTTTGCAAGCTGCTTCAGTGCACTTGAGATACCGCCTTGGCTGTGCGTCTCCTTTTCCTTGCTTATGTTGTTGCGCAGCAGAAGGCTCAGCTGTTCCTCGGCAATATCGACGGCCTCGCGCGTCCATGCAATACCCTCTTCACGGGCATGGTGCTGCTGCGTGCCTGACGAGAAGAGGGCCCACGATGACTTGCTAGCAGGACCCTTGCGGGCCGACGCATACAGGATCTCGCCAATATGCAGACGCAGAGCTGCCTCTTCGCAGACGGAGCGAGCGCCTGGTTGGGGCGGGCTGTATCCATCCTCTGGGGGTGGTGGGTACTTTGGCGGAGCAAGAAGAGCCAGGAACTGGTCAAGGATGCCGTCGGGCTTGGCCCGTGACTGCTTGGACGACTTGGACTTGGAGGGCTGCGCCGAGGATGGAGGGATTGCACGGCGAGCCTGGAGGAGAGCAATGAATAAAGGAAGGGCGCCAGTCACGTCACCCGACCGCGCCCTAAAGGTGGCAAACGCCGTCAGGGTCTTTACAAGGTTTTGCGAGATTGGTGGTGTGTCTCTCGTAGCTGTGTTCTGAGCGGCCATCCAGTCCTTGACCCAGGTGGAAGCCTCGGTCGCCGAGTCACTGCCTGTCGAGGATGCCGACTCGAAAAAGGTCTTGCCATACACGTCCCCAGAATCGGCTGGAGGCGCCCGGGCCACAAGTATAGCCTGTCCGTAGACGTAGGCGGCGGCATCGTTGTCCTTCTTGTACTCAAGGTAGTTGGCGAACGCCAATGCTGCCGTAATCTGCTGCCGCGGTGTCAGGCCGCGCGTGTGCAACAGCTTGAGATAGAGCTCAGAGGGCGCTGGGAAGCAGACAAAGCAGTTTTCTTCGCGGGGTGCGCCCGATGAGCCGGGCGGCAGTGGCTTTGGATAGGGGTTAGAGGGACCAATGACAATCTCAGGCGGGCACACCATGTTGCGCGTCCGGTCGGCCACCCAGCCGTCAACGTGCTCAGACGTCAATGCTGCATTCAGGAGAGCCTCGTAGTAGCCGCGGCGCCAGGGCTCGCTCTGTGTGCGAATGTCAAAGGCCTGCGACTCGCCCGTCAATGCAGGTGGACCGTTGACGCTGGCAGTGTCAAACACGGGCTTCAGACCAGGGCCACCATCACAGGCTGGGTCTTCCAGGCGTTTTACCAGATCCAGCAGGACCTGCACAATCTTGACATGGTCGACGACGACCGTCTCGGCATCGACAAATGACTGGTCGTCGGCCGCAGAAGCCGTAGCGCCGTCGGCATCGCTGCCGTCGCCTTGGCCATCACTGGAGAGCCGGGCTTCGGAGAGGGCACTGCGCAGCCGGAAGCGCGACATGAACGTCCACTCTGACGGCGTTGGGTGCAAACGCTCCATCCACTCCTGCTGAATGACAAACTGGCCGAGAATGAAGAAGGCAATGGCTGTCCAAAAGTATAGCGTGTACTTGACAAACGCGAGCATCTCGTAGCCAAACCAGCGCTTGCGCTCTGTTGTAAAGTAGCGATTTGATGTTGGCGTTGAAGGTGAAGACGACGGCACGAGGAGGAAGGGCACTTGTGGCCGTGTCCGAGGACTCCGGGTCCAGCTGCTCATGCAGCCGTCGTTGCGGACAGAGGATTGTGGTGTTGAGACGAGAGAAGTTGGCCGCATTGTGGATAGGACGATCTGACGCTCGGCTGTGTTTACTGCAGAGGCAGCCAGCAAACGCTGCGACCGTAGTCGCAGCGCGTCCGGTCGTGGCCTCATTGTGTGTGGTTATATGTGTGTGTGAGGCCGAGGTCTCGAGGTGTCGAGGAAGGGAGGAGTCGCTAGGAGCTTGACTCTTCAGACCGGGATTTCGTAGTCTGAATAAGATCGTATATCGTAGAGATTGTCGACAGGAAGCTTGTCCTTATTCAATGTTGGCCATGTCGGTTGGCGGGCTCAAGGAATCGTGAACCGTAGTCGGCGTGAGCATGAGGGGACGAAGCTGTGCGCATAGAAGCTGTTGACGGGTTTTGCGTGGGGTCTGATTTGCCAATTTTTCGGCACCGATCAGCACGTGATCTCGACTAAAGTATCAGGTGACGACTAACACGCATTTTCACTGAAACGGGACTCTTTTTCTTTCGTTTTGTTTTTCTTTCTTTTTGTTGTATTCTACTTTTCGTTCGCAGTTCAATATCTTGAAAATCGAGAAGTCACTTTATGGCACAGATAAAATGTTTCTTTAAAGTGTCAATTCAACGAAGCATAACGATAAAATCCAAGTGGTATCCCATCATCCCATCAACATCCCGTCATCAGTTTTCCCAAATATCCCACCCAAAACCCAAAGCAAGAGAAACAAAAGCGAAAATAAAAGCAAAAGAATTAAAAGCAATAAACAGACGATGGCTATTTACCATCAATCGTAAAACGTATAACAAGAAAACAGGGAAAAAAGGAAACAGAACAGAAAATCATGGATCATACAGACAAAGGAAAGGTATAGTGAAAGACTCAAAGAAAAAACAATACAGAGCTCAACGCTGCTCCTCTTGCGAGCGGACAAGCTCACACAGCGTGCGCAGAAACAGGGGATCGATATCGCGGGCGACATCGGTGTCCGTGTTGAGCTGGCCGTTGGCAATCTTCATGGTGGCCACGAGCTGGGTGATGCACTTGTACAGACCGGCATGGAGGTCACGCATCGAGGCATCAGTAGCCGCAGAGGCAGCAGTGGTCTGAGAGACAGCAGGGGTAGAGGAAGATGTCTCAGTCTTGGTCTCTGCAGCAGAAGAGGCAGCAGCAGCAGCAGCGGCGGCGGCAGCATCGGCCATGGCCGAGGGAGTAGGAGCATCGATGAGGGCAGCAGGCACGGCAATGGTCTTCTTGGCTGTCGCGATGCTGTCCTTGATCTTGGCAACGCTGTCAGTGTCCGAGTCGTCGCCATTGTCCTCTTCCTCCTCGCTGTAGGAAGAGGGGTTGACCTTCTTCAGCGCGGCCGGCTTGTACGTAGAGCCAGACAGCGAAGACAGGTTGTTGAGGCGGAGGCGGCGCAGAGAGTTGTACCGGCGCGAGAGGCTATTTCTGTGGCCGCTGCCGTTGCTGTTGCCGTCAAGGTGTGCCGAGGCAGACAAGGCCGGCGATGAAGACAGGGAAGATAGGTCACCCTTATTGTTGTTCTTGGCGTTCTCGGGCTCAAAGATATCGAGCAGACCCAGAAGCATGACAGCCTTGGGCTTGAGGTTGTACACGCCATTATTGGCGTCGTCGCCGTAGGAAAGACCACCACGCGAGGGAGGCGGCGAGGAAGGCGGCGACTCCATGATGCTGTCCTCCAGACGGGACATGGGCATGGGTGTGATGCGGCCGACGGACATGGCGTCACCAGTGGACATGATATCCGCTGACTCGGGCAGGGGCACGTTGGAGTCGACGTAGATGTGGATGGTCTGGCGCTTCTCGGGGGGAGGACACAGCAGGCTGATGTAGTTGAAGGCAATAATGTGCGCGTACAGAGACTCGCACAGGTTTTCCGAGGCGTCCGGGAACGTGCGGTGCAGCGGCAAGAGCAGGCCGCTGTTCTTGATCTGGTCGTCGCCGCGAGCCGAAGTAGGCGAGGACACGGACGGCGAGGTAGAGAAGAGACAGTCGATGCGGCTGCCACGGCGGCCATTGGCAGACAGGTGGGAGTGCTTGTCGATCGAGGTGCCGTTGCTGCTGCTGTCGACATCGCGGCTGGACCGCGAGTTGAACAGGCTGAGGCCCGATGACGCGCGCGACTGCGACAGTCTCTTGGGCAGTTTCTTCCAGAAGCTGCTGCGGCCCGTTGACTGCGAGGTGGAGGTGGAGGTGGTGGATGTGGAAGAGCGGTTGTTGGTGCGCGAGACACCAGTGGCAAGATCAAGCGAGCCGGCACAAGTATCAGTTGGCGAGGGAGGCATGTGGAGAGGGGGCACAAAGGGGGTGGACATGATGAGGCGGTGGGCGCTGTCGGCATCAGACTGGCTGCGACGGCGGACCTTGCGCGAGTAGGTGCGGATGGTCTGGACAGAGAAGCTGGAGAGGCTGAGCATGGTCTCGGGGAAGCACGAGACAGACACGCGCAGGGTATCGACAACCTCACGGGGCAGGGGGATACCAACAAGGCCGGGCTGGTGGAAGAGGGCGGACAAGGACAGAGCGGCTGTCTGCGCAGGCTGGAGAGCGGTGGCGACGGCAGTTTGGGCCGCGGGCTCAGCATCGGCAACAATAGTCTCTTCATTCACCTCCTCGACCTCGGCCTCCTCGTAAAAGGCGCCCCGCTGGTACTGCTGGTTGAGCTCGAGCTGACTGCGCGAGGCATGCTCGATCCAGGACTGCAGGTTGGCCGAGGTTTCCTCCAGGTGGTGGTGGGCGAGGGTGTGGTGGCGCGGCATGGGGCAGAGCTCGGGAGAGGTGGAGTTGTGGGAGTCATCGTGGAAAGAGATGAGGGAGCTACGCGACGGCAGAGACCGCAGAGACAGGGTGTTTTGGCGCAAAAATGGCATGACCGTGGCCATCATGATCTTGTCCTGGCCCTCGTCATAGTTATAGGCGCCGGCAAAGTCGCCAAAGAGGTTGGTATCGTTCTCGTCCATGTCGTCCACGTCGGCAACATCCGCGGGATAGGCATTCTCATAGTTGCTCTCGTTCTCATAGCTGTCGAATTGGCTGAGAAGAGGCTCACCAAAAGTCTTCTGGGCCTTGTGCGAGGTACTGGGCCGTGCCTGGCTGTTGTTGTTGGAGACGGACAGGGCCTCGCGGTGGCGCGGCTTCTTGGACGCGCGCATGCTCGGCTCCGGTACGGGCTTTCTGTAGATAGTGCGCTGGAGAATGATGGGCTCGTCGTCCTCCTCAACGGGAAGAGCAGGAGTGGGAGCAGGAGCAGAAGCAGGAGCATATGTAGAAGCAGACTCATCGCCAAAGGTGTGAAAGTGTCTGAGCTGGCGCGGCTCGTCCTGGAACTGGAGTGTAGGGCGCGACTGGTGGCTGAGGGAGGAGCGTCTGCGAGGCACGGAGACGGAGACAGAAGAGAGTGCAATAGACGCGGATGCAGTGCTAGGGCGCTGGGGTGTGGCAGCATCATAGGCCATGGCCACTTGAGACATGCGTCTCTTGTTGAACGTCCACTGTGCCATCTCACTAAAGTCGGGCACCTGCCTCCGCGATTCTGAGCCACTCGACGTCTTGGGCCGTGGCGGCAGGGCAGAGGTGGTTGCTGACTTGGTTGTGAAAGCAGAAGTGAAGGGTTCCTCGTCCTCATCATCGTCGCCGTCATCAAAGCTCATCCAGCTGGACTTGTTAATGTTGGCAGGAATGAGGGATGCCTTGGGACTGGGCGGTGCCTGCTCGGTCTCTTCGGTGTTCTGCTTGAGATCAAACTCGACGTGGCGCTCAACAGGATCACTCTTGTCGTGCTCTGCAGCGGTGGGAGAAGGCGGTGCCATGGCGGATGCGGTGGAGATGGCGCGCGACTGGGTAGACTGGGTAGAGTGACGGCAGCCTGAGGAGACCGAGGTTGCGGCAGTCACAACAGACTGCTGGCGGTCACGAGCAGTAGGAACAGACACACCGTATGACGAGACGCTCTCAGAATCGCAGTTGTCGTCGTCGTTGTTGTCGTTGTCGTCGTCCTGGTGGGGATCGTTGTAGTAGCTATCGTAGAAGCTGCCGTAGCTGTCGCGGTTAGCTGCGGAGGTGGAGGTGGGCGGGAACGAGTCGCCGTACCGGCTCGGCTGCAAGAACTCGTCTTGTGCGTTGTAGTAGTGTGAGGATGACTCCTTGTGGTTTTGGTTGCTGTGACTCTGGGATGCAGCCGGCCGTGAGAGACTGATGCTGGGCAGCTCAAAGCTGTCGATGCTATTGCTATCCGAGTCCCACTCCTTTTGTGTTGTGTGCTGTGTGGTGATGCTGCCGAGAGCGGGATTGGCAGTCAGACGGGTAAGAGCGTCGGCGTGTGATTGGAGTTGTGCAAAGGCTTCAGAGGACAGAAATTTGCGAGCAGAAGTAAAGGTGAGGGCATCCTCGGTGCTGAGAATGTTGGCCTCGACCAAGTGCTGAATGGTCTTGGACTCGAAAATGACGCCCATGCCGTTGCTGTTTGAAGAGGAGTGGCTGGAAGCAGGCATGGTAGACAGACGAGGAGGACCAGCAGTCATTCGCTTAGAGGCAAAGACGGACTCGGCCGTTTCCAGATCCATAGCCAGCAGCTCGGGGAAGTTGCACTCTGTGTCCATTTCGTCCATTGTGTTTTCTGTTGTGCTCATTGTCTTGAGTTTGTGGTTTGTGGTTTGTGGTTAGGTAGTGACGAGGTGAATGAGAAGGGAGATGAGATGGATGAGACGAAGAGCTGTCTTTGTTTGTGACAGTTACACGTTGCAACACTGCATCTCCATTCCACAAGATGTGTTGCTTGTGAAGTTGTATTGAGCGTAAGTGTAGTTGGAGATGTCGTAGACGTAGGCCGTGGAACACTTGTAGAAGTTGGAAGAATAAAAGAAAGGACAGAAGAATCAAGAAGAGACAGAAACAGGAGGGGACGAGAGTAATATGAATGAATCAAGTAAAGAGAGACAGAAACGAGACACAACGGTGAAGACGAGCAACAAGAATGAAGGAATAGATAAAATAAAATCATAAAGAAGAAGAAAAATGCAAACGTAATAAAAAGAAAAGTAAATAGTCGATCGAAGAGGGAGCACGCCGAGGAAGGGGTGGAATAAGCAAGTAGCTTAGACTGAACTGAGATACTTACACGACACGACAGGAAGAAGCAAGCAGACAAGACAGGCACGATACGTGAGGTACAAGTCACACAAGCGCAAAAAATACTCAATTGAAAGATAAAAGAATAAAGGAATAAAGTTAATAAATAAGACGTCAATCTGGATAAACAAGACAGTGGCAATTTCAATAGGCGATGTGGTGTCGATGTAAAACATGAAAAGGAGAAATGAAGCGAGCGTTGAGTCTGGGAGTAGCGTACAGAGTGATACGAACAGGATTAGACGAACGGGTGATACAGTAGAGGTAGCAGAGGTAGGTAGAAGTAGAGGTAGAGGCAGAGATAAGAAAACTACTGCGGCATACGTTGTTAGTGCTCCTAGTTGCTGTTGGTCTGTGGAGAGATCCTCGATGCCGTGCATGCAAGGGAGTCTGGTGCAAACAGGCAAAGATGAAAAGATAAAGATGGAATTACAGAGAAGATTACGACTTGAGGACTAGAGGAGGAAGACACAAGACGGAAAGACGAGAAGATTCAACACGGGCGAGGGTCATAGCAGAGCAGAGCGAAAACATCAATGCAGTGTTACGTGAATAGATGGAAAGTAGATTGCTCATGCCACTGAAGCCGTCTCGTCTGTTGTCTTCTATCCATGCCGTTGTAGTTGCGAGTAGAGAGCGGGAGCATCATGGCGCGTGCCACATACAGGCACAGAGAAACAAACATACAAAGACTGAGGGGCGAGAAAAGACGAGCAGACTGCAGAGCTTGGGCAGAGAGGAGACGAGGAAGCCGAGAAACCAGACATGCATACGGAGTAGCCAGACATACCGGCGGATCAAAAGAAAGCAGGCAATAAATAGAGAAAAAGGAAAGAAAATGGACAGGTCAAAAAGACAAGAAGAAGCTATTTACACCGTTTGTTTGATTTATTTGTGTGTGAATTTAATCAAAAGTATAGTGTGCATAGTATCATATGCCCCACACGTGTAAAAAGCAGCTCCATCGACTATATTTACACTACTAAGCTACGACTACTGCACAGACCTGCACCTACGACTGCAGCTAAATTAGAGCCTCTCCCCTCGGGAGATCCACTGGTATCCGTTGTCCGTGAACTCGCAGTGGTTGAGGTTGAGTAGCGGGATGGCGTCAGTACTGAGTGAATTAGTCGGGCAAAAGAACGAGTAAAATACAGATGAACGTGGTAGAAGAAATACTGCCGGACTAAGGGCACGGGAGAAAGAAGACCACGACAAGAGGGTGTGCTGTCAGTGGCAACTGGAATGCTGTCACCTTTCACATATATTTACCTGCCTTTGACCTTGCCTCACTCGCGACTAGCTGAGTATGTGGCAATCCGCATATCTCGGAATCGGAGACGCCATAATCAGCACTGGCTTGTGGACTATTATGAGACTGGAAAAAAGATATGAGAGAAAGTGCTGAGATCTGAGGATTGATCTATGACTGAGCATGATCGGCAAGCAGGAAGCACGGCCTGCTTTGCAGGTAAAACCATGCATATAATGCAGGTGAAAATACGTGGTATGTGCATGGCGCCATGCACATGCAGCTCCAACGTACAATTGCACCTTTTACTTCACAAACACCTGCAAAAGAGCTCTCCTTGCATTGCTAGCTCTTCGTCTTGGCCTGGGCGAGAAGGGCACGGGGCGTAGCTGTTTTTATCATAGTATGTCGTAGTATGTTGATCCTGGGTTATGAATATGGGCCCCAAAAAATAGGAAGAGATCAAGTAAGAAAGGAACTGAATGAGTGTTGAATGATTATAAATTAATAGAGGGTAGAAGTCGCATACGGCAGATAGACTCTGAAGCCAGTCGATAGTAGGAGAAGTATACATTGGGCAGCAAAGTAGCAAGCAAAGGAGACGAGAGGCAAAGATGAAGACAAAATACAAAAGGCCGAGATCAGTGACTGAATCAGACGCAGAAAATAGGAGATCATCAAGACATTGACAGATAGACAGATAGACAGATGCACAGATAAAAGACAGACGACAACACGCTCGACGAGACCGAATCAGCGGCGGAAAATAGACAAAAAAAAAAAAACGTGAGGGTGGAGAGATCGCGTCAAGCACTCGTGTCGAACATGCGCTCTGATCATAGTGGTACAGCTAAGAAATACCTAGAATTCACAAAAGTGAGCGTGTTATTAACAAGAAACGACGATCAAGGGCAAGGGGAAAAAACAAGATATGCAGCTGAACACGAAGGCAAGGGACTATTGTCTAGACTGTCTTGGGGAGGAGGGCGAGGAGGGCGTAGGAGTGAGACAAGAGGCAGTAAAAGTGAGACACTCGAGGCAGCCAAGGAGAGGCAGATTATGGTAGAGGTCATAGATAGAGGGAGGAAGGATGAGCACAGGCGCACAGCACAGATTATTTTCATAGTCGATGAGGTAGAAGATGGAAGATGCGATCGGCGAAGCAGATCAATAAATCGCTAAATGTTTAAAAGAAAATGAAGCAAAAAGAAACAATATTGATGATTTACAGACTTATCTGGTAACGGTCATTAGCCACCCTCGACTAGATAGACTCTAGACTACACTAAAGAGTCATCACTGTGATATTGAATCTAGCAACGACACCACGGAGATTGAGTCCGCCGTATTGCCTCCCTCCTCTATTGTACGCCTCCATCTACCTCCATCCACCTCCATCTGCATTATTGCCTCCGTCAACGTCAGGGTGGCATGAGACATACTGCTCTGTACTTTACTTGCATGCTCCTTACCATTGCTGCCGTCCTGCCATGCATCGACTGGCCCAGGCTCGTGTAAATATATCTCTGCCACACACAAGTACTAAAGTTTTCGTGTATCCTACAAGTAAGAGCAGGCGATGGTGTCTCAGTCTCAGTCTCCTCCTCCATCTCGCTTTTTTTGCGTTGTAATATTTACTGGAAATAAAGGCACTGTCTCACTTGGCAGCCAATGGGGAGGGCTGGAACTGAGGGTAAAGTATTTTAAGTATCTTAAGTATCTTAAGTATCTTAATGGAAGCAATGGGTATCAAGTAGACAAATGGATGAAAACCCCGTATCAAGATTCCGGGTTCATGCAGTCATATAGTCAAGTAGTATGTATTAGATGCGCGTGTACGGTATTTGTTGGGGATTGGCACGATATTGAAAGGAAAATCTTGGACTGGAGCTGCTCGGATAAGGGGGCCAGTGAGACAGACACCGATGCAAGACAACTCGAGACGAGCAATTAAAGAGGACGACAGAAATACGAAGGCAAAAAGACAGAAGAACGACGATAATAGACGCATCAAAGACGAAAACGACGCGTCGTGAACACGTCGTACATGCTGAGAAGCAGGGGAAAATTAGAGAACGTGCCGATATCATTCAAAGGGGCCCAAGCCCTTATGGCGTCAGGAACTCAAAGATGGAGATCGGTGACGTGAAGCAAGGAGGCGTCATAAGAGGTGAAGGGAGTTGGGAAGTTGACGGATAGATGGAATCGGGGAGGATACGAGTAGATGAGCGTAAATGTGCGGGGAGAGGGAGTGCAAAGGGAGGGGAAGTCGAAATAAAAGTGAAAGGCAGCAGCAAGTAAAAAATGATGGAGAGAATAGAGGACAAGCCAAAGACGATGGAGTGTAAGGGTGCTAGGAAACTGGCCGGAAAACACACAGCCCTTGCTTCAGGGCTTGAGATCGACGCAAGGGCGGGAGTCGGCTAGCTAGTCTTGGCTGCTAGTTCTGGATCCTAGCTCACACGAGTTCCTGACTTGTCGCCCAGCATCAAATACTCCAAAGAGGTTCAACTAGAGGAAGACTCGGAGTGAGGCGCTGAGCTGAGCTGACCTAGATCAGTTTCTACACTTGACTCGGAGTCCATAGGAAAATAGAGGTCAGGAACGCAAGGTGAGAGTGCGAGGTGAGAGGTGAGACGCCACATATCGGAACGCATCCGAGTGACTGAAAAGACTGAAAAGACCGAAAAAGGCTATGAATACGAGGAGGAGATGCTGTGGTGAAGCACGAGAAAGGAGGTCTGTCTGAGATAAAGATTATGTAAATCTGTTGATTAAATAAGCAGATTGGCAATGCAAATGCACAATGCAGGAAAGAGATGAGTTGGTCGCACCTTCTAACGTTGTGCCCCGTCATATGGAAATGTCGCCTATGCATCCTTCGGCCTATACACGCCCGTCTATCAGTATCTGGTTCTGTAAGTATCAGCTGTCAATACTGTCAAATGCTATCAAAAGCTGCCATACAGCATAATCATCCCACAATCTAAACACTAGATGATCACTATTAAATATAAAAAGACCCTGTAATCGTCACTACCCAAGAGTGCGATGCTACGCCCTCCCGTCTGGCAGTGATCTTCATGCAGCCTCTGGGCGGCAGTTGTGTAGGAGTAGGAGTACCGGAGGTGATGTCGTATTAGGGTATCCAAAGGAGAATCTTTAAGCTATGTGATCAACAAGTATGAAAAAGAAATGCAGAGTGGTGAGATTTGGTTGTATTCCGTCGGGATAGTTATCGACGGCAGGAGTGATGGTAAATCAACGCTATCATTCTCAGCCTCGTTGTTCCTTCTTGTTGTGTATTACTGCCGACAGACCGAAGAAGAAACGACAGGATCGCTCTTTCCTTAACATTGTCACAATATGATCACTAAGAGCTCCTTAGATAACACGGGCAACTCATCGTGGTGTTTGAGTAAATACTAAAAGCAAAGGATCGAGGTGAGCAGAACAGACTAGAGTGATTATTGAAGACAGACAGGAAGATAACGGAAAGACGAATTAATTGATACCAATATGAAGAAAAAGAAAGTAAATAATGAAACTACCAATATTGGCATTGCCGATATATTTTGCGTGGATGTTACCACTATGGGAAAGGGCGAAGAAACAAAACATACACAGCAAGAATGGTAATCAAATATCTGTAAAACGACTCCTTTTATCAAAAATATTAAAAATGTAGAATAAATCAATGCAATATGGTAGTAGTTTTTCAATATTCTTCAATATAATTGCCGATGTCATATATCAGACAATGGGAAAGAACGTCTGATTTTCTTTCCTAATTTGCAAACTATCTTGGAATCAATAGTAAAAATATGCAAAATACTTTCAGTCATACTAGAACAAACAGTTAAAAATTAAAAAAATTATAGTAGCTCAATAAAGTCACAGAATAATTATACACACATGCCGCCGTGCATGATGCTCTATAAGAAATACGTCTTGTTGAAGCCAACACCGCGCTCCGGTCCGTCTACTATTACATACTATGAGAAGGACAGACCCACATAACGGCAACTCAATGCCTTTCTCTTATCGCGATAAGCACCGATAAGAATAATTTACGATAAGCCGAAAAAAGTGAAGAGAGCATCGACTGCTGTGTATTACCAGATACCACCAAAACTACACCTCAATACCGACGTTCCGACAGAACCCTTCCACCCGCTCTCTCCTCAACACAAAAATGCTGTCTGAAGAGTTCTTTGCGGCCGTCTGCGGTCTGCCGCTGACGAGCAATACAGCCATTGCCAAAGACGTCTCCATCTACCACCAGATTCTCAGCCCGGCACATGCCAACCGTGCCACCTTCAAGAAGAGCGCCACGCCCGTCAACGGCCTGGCCGTGTCTGCGTCGCACATCTTTGCCGGCCAGCAGGACCGCGCCTATGTCCATGTCTACTCGCGTCTCCGTGGCGGCCAGGAGGCATTTATTCCCGTGCCTGAAAAGGTGCGCTGCGTTGCCCTTGCCGGCGACACGCTCGTCATTGGCACTGCCGAGGGCCGCCTTGTGCTCTGGGAGACGCTGACCGGCCGTCTCATTACAACCCCGCCCTGCCACGTCCAGGGCGTGTCGTGCCTCGCTACTACGCCGTTCCACATCCTCTCGGGCTCCGACGACTCCAATGTGCACGTCTGGTCTCTGCCGCAGCTGCTGGCCCTCGGCGACCGCGAGGAGGACCCCGAGCCAACTGTCACTCTGGCACGCCACCGTGCGGCCATCACATCGCTCGCCGTTGGCGGCAGCGCGGCCCACCGCGACACCAACCTTGCTGTGTCCGCCAGTCGCGACAAGACCATTGTGCTGTGGAACTACCAAACGGGCGAGTCCCTGCGCACGCTGCTGCTTCCGGCCGTGCCGCTGTGTGCTGTACTGGACCCTGTCGCACGGGCCCTGTATGTGTCGACCGACGACGATGAGGACAAGCAACACCACATCTACGCCATTGAGCTGTTTGGCGAGAAGCCGCTGCTGGGCGCACGCGGTGCCGAGGCCGCGTCGACGGCCGTGTCGATTGCCACGCCCTTTGGCACTGTGCCCAGCGATGCCGGTCCAGCATCGTGCCTGTCGGTGAGCTACGATGGCTCGTCGCTGCTTTCGGGCCACCCGCGCGGCGCCATTCTGCAGTGGAACCTGGGCGACGGCGACAGCGGCAGCACGCTGCCCGTGCAGCTGTCGAACCTGAATGCGGCCGTCACGAATGTGGTGTTTGTGCCGCCGCACCTGCCGACGAGCCAGGCTGCTGCTACGTTTGTGGTGCCGCCGCAGACGAGCGTGCAGACGATTGTGAAGCCGTCGCAGATGGGCCGCGACTATGCGGTGACGGCGCGCTTTGACGAGGTGGATGCACACGCACAGAGCGATGACGCTGCGTTTGAGGCGCTTGTGAACCAGCCTGGCTTCCCTGCTGATTTCCTCAACAATGCAATTATGGCGTTTGAGAATGTCGAGGCCAAGGACACGGAGGATGCCGATGCTGACAAGACTGACGAGACCGGCGAGACCGAGGCGGCAGCTGACCTGCGCCGGCAGAACCAGGAGCTGCTGGAGATTGTCAATGAGCAGCAGGCTATGTACGAGGCGGCGCTGGCCAAGATCACCGAGCTTCAGGCTGCACGGTCATAGTCATGATTGACACGACGCTTCGCGTCGGCAGTTTCATATTGGATATGGGAATTAGAGGGCTATCATCGTCAGCAACATCAGCAACTTCAGCAGTATCAAAAGCATCGGCGACATCTACAGAACATCAACGGAGTTTAGGTCAAGGGATTCAGGATATAAAAGTTTAGTTATCAATTTAATCGATACCCATCATTGACTTTATCGAGTTCGCGTGTGAGAATGCTTGATTATGAGGCTTGGTCAAGTTCAGATAACGGCATTGAGACGGATGAGGCGGTTCATCGATTGATGTTTGATCATAGCTCAGAAACAGGCGACGCCACCTGGTCCGAGTGTTTAGTTGTTAATTCAATGCGAGTGCAGATAGACAGATAGATAGGTCCCGACGTCTGATGTTTTAGCTCCTATTCTCGATTGGTGACAACTTGCGTAGTATCGACGTTGAAACCGTTTCATACGAACCCACCACTACTGCCAGCCCAAAGCTTGTCTCTTTTTTTTTCGTCAATACTCTGTTGCTTGTATTTCTTGGATTGCTTATATTCTTGGCTTAGCCTTGTTCATCTTCAGCCACTATATTTACGACCGGGCGTGGATGCTCCGGCCAACACATGAGGAGGACGCATCAACACTGGATGATCTCAAACAAGGGGTATTTATTAATACTCTTTTTGCAGTGCTCTTTTCTCTTTTCTCTCAAAGCTTTTATCGTCTATTCCCGTCTGTCATGGGGACAACGGCTGGTTATGGCGTTGGATGTGCCTTGTAGTAGAAGTAGGGATGTGTCTTTTCCTCTCTTGATTTATATGATTTATGCGTTTGATACTTGACGGAATCATCTTTATTCTCCGTGTGTTGATATTATCCATTGCTTGTCTCTTTTGTTTTGTTTATTTTCTTCTCCCTCCCTCCCTCCCTCTCTCTCTTCTGCTTCTTCTCTGCAGTGCGGTCGTCTGGTTCGGTATCGTCTTTCTTTTATTTTCTATTTTCATACGCTCTTTACAGGCCCGGCGCCTTGATTTACTATTTTATTTACTAATAGTCAGTCGTTCGATCTATCGGTCCATCTTCCACACAAAATGCGCTTCGATATTGTAACTGCCGCCTTGGCTGCCCTGGCGGCAGCCGTCGAAGCATCGCCCTCGGGCAGCCGGTTCTGGGCCGCATCCCACAAAAAACGCGGCCTCTCAAAGCGCAGCATCCTCCACGAAACCCGGCCTGTTGCCGCTACACACACCTGGGAAAAGGCTGCCAAGCTGCACCACGAGGCCGTCCTTCCCGTCCACATTGGCCTTACCCAGCAGAACCTGCACCGCGCCGGCGAATTCATCAATGACGTGTCGCACCCCGACTCGCCCAACTATGGCCGCCACTGGACCCAGGATCAGATCGCCGAAATGTTCGCACCGTCCCAAGAGGCAGTCGATGCCGTCAAGCAGTGGATCGCGGACGAGCTGGGACCCAAGGATACCAAGCTGTCCAAAGGCCGCAACTGGCTGTCCTTCAATGCCACCGTCAAGGAGCTCGAGTCGCTGCTCAAGACCGAGTACCACGTCTACCAGCACGCCGACCACGGCGCCCAACACATTGCCTGCGACCAGTACCACGTGCCCGAGTACCTCAAGGAGCACATTGATCTCGTCACGCCTACTGTGCACTTTGACGGCCGTCTTGGTGCCGGCCGTGGCGCCAACAAAAAGACCAAGGCACTGCCCGACGACATGCAGAACGAGCTCAAACAGCGTGCCGTGACCGAGCGCTGGAAGGAAGGCACCAAGCACGCTGCTCGTAAACTGTCGTCGTCGTCATCGTCTCGGCCCGCCAAGGGTATCATGGGCAGCCCGTCGGATGCCTCGCTCACCAAGCAGGGAAAGATTATCAACAACGCACTCATGAGCCTCGACCAGTGCGACACCATGATCACCCCGGCCTGTCTGCAGGCACTGTACAAGACCCCGGTCGGCACACTTGCCGCTGCCAACAACTCGCTCGGCATTGTTGAGTACACGCCCCAGGCCATCCTGCAGACCGACCTCGACCTCTACTTTTCCCAGTTCCAGACCAAGCTCACAGGCACCAGCCCCATCATCAAGCTGCTCGACAATGCCGTCGTGCAGACGACTAACCAGAGCTTCAGCTTCAACGGCGAATCGGCACTCGATCTCGAGTTTGCCATGGCCCTGGTGTTCCCGCAGACGGCAACCTTGTTTCAGGTCGGTGATCTCGTGCAGGGTGGCAGCTTCAACAACCTGCTGGACTCGCTCGATGGTAGCTACTGCACGGCCGAAGGCGGCGACAGCACCAACAACGCCATCGACGGCCAGTACAATAGCACAGTCAACTGCGGCACGGCGTCGCCGACCAATGTCATCTCGACTAGCTACTCGTACAACGAGGGCGATCTCACAGCCGCCTATGAGCAGCGCCAGTGCAATGAGTACATGAAGCTCGGTCTGCAGGGCGTCACCATTGTCTACTCGTCGGGCGACTTTGGCGTGGCCGGCAACGGCAACACGTGTATCGATGCCGTCACGGGCGCCTACAACGACGGCACATCGGGCCTGTTCAACCCGTCGTTCCCGGGCACGTGTCCCTATGTCACGTCCGTTGGTGCCACACAACTCGTCAATGGCACGACCGTGCGCGGTGCCGAGGTGGCCTGTCAGAAAGTCATCTTCTCCGGCGGCGGATTCAGCAACATTTTCCCTGTGCCGTCATACCAGAACAAGTCGATTGCCTCCTACTTTGCCAACTCGCCGCCGCCGTATGATTCCACGCGCTTCAACAACTCGCAGGCCGTCCGCGGCTACCCCGACGTGTCGGCCAACGGTGCCAACTATGTCACGGCCGTCAACGGCAACTTTACCCTGTCCTTTGGCACGTCGGCCTCGGCACCCACGTTTGCGTCCATCATCAACCTGATCAACGAGAAGCGCATCCAGGCCGGCAAGACGCCCGTTGGCTTCATCAACCCGGCTCTGTATGCCAACCCGCAGGTACTGAACGACATTACCAGCGGCACCAACCCGGGCTGCGGCACCACGGGATTTGAGGCTGTTGCCGGCTGGGATCCGCTGACTGGGCTGGGAACGCCCAACTACCAGGCCATGGAGAAGCTATTTTTGAGTCTGCAGTAGGTGGTCATTGGTAGATTGTAAATTTGCAAGTTTGCAGACGTTTTCTTTGTGTAGCATAATTTGCTTCTATTTTGTTCAGATTTTTGGCAAGTTGCCTATATATATGGCACAATGTAAAGTCTCACCAATGAAAACGGTCGATTGGTCTAGTTGGTTATGACGGCGCCTTAACACGGCGCAGGTCCACGGTTCGATCCCGTGATCGATCATTTCTTTTTGCCATTTTTTGCCATTGATATATTGAATATATTGACTCTAAGAATTTCTTATTATTATACGAGTTTGGATTTGTCATGTTTTTAAAAAATAATAATAATAGAAACCAAAAACGAGTCCAACGCGCATTGCCGGCATTGTGATCCTCCTGCAAACGCCTTCTTCTATGAACACCATCTCGGCAAGATCATAAAATGTATCGAAATTGCAAAAACAAAACAAGACGAATCGCAAAAAAATGCCAAAAAAAAACGTACAGCAGAGGGTATTCGCTGGTCGTCACCGACCCAACTACTAATCCGCCGATTACTGGTTTAACTAGGGGAGAGCGGACGGGATCCCGTGCTTTCCAGTATCTATGGCCGTACGTGGAAGACTGTGTTGGTAGTGGAGTATATAAGAGCATTTGCTTGTGAAGAGAGCTCCACTGTACCCAAGCCCAAGCTACATCAAACGACAGCTCTTTCAGCGTGGCATACCCTCTTGTCCATTGCTTCTCTCCTTTCGTACCTTGATCCACGTCCTGGCACATCTTCACACTTTCCTATGAATCCTAGAAACCACCTAGAACTGACGACTTATTTACTACATCTCTACAATTAATTACCAACAA
Organism: Ophiostoma novo-ulmi subsp. americana; assembly: GCA_029298975.1. Classification (NCBI taxonomy): domain Eukaryota; kingdom Fungi; phylum Ascomycota; class Sordariomycetes; order Ophiostomatales; family Ophiostomataceae; genus Ophiostoma; species Ophiostoma novo-ulmi. The sequence goes on along the minus strand of JANSMA010000003.1, from coordinate 1,062,195 downwards.
TTAACTCAAGTAACTCGAATCTACTCCTGTCATTCTACCCGTTGCCACTGCCAACGCAGCTTCACCTCCGCTGAGCACTACTCGACCATGGCCGACCCCCAAGAGACGACAATCACTGCTCTTACGCTCAACTGCTGGGGGCTCAAGTACATCTCCAAACTCCGCACAGAACGCTTGCCAGAGATTGGCCGCCGCATCGCTGACCTCGCCTCAACCTCGGACCTGTCCATCGTCGGCCTCCAAGAGTGCTGGGTCTACGACGACTTTATCACCATCCATACCCTCACACAGCATGTCCTGCCGTATGCCAAGTTCTTCAATAGCGGTGTCTGGGGCTCGGGCCTGGCCGTGCTGTCACGCTGGCCCATTACCGAGACCAGCATGTACACGTACCCGCTGTGCGGCCGGCCGACGGCCTTTTGGCGCGGCGATTGGTTTGTCGGCAAGGGCATCGCCAGTGCGACCATTCGGGTCAACGAGACAACAGACGTGGAAGTGCTGGTGACGCACACGCATGCGCCGTACGAGTCGAGGCTGCCAAACGACTCGTACCTGGTGCACCAGCTGTCGGAGACCTGGGAGATGGGCAAGCGGGCACGCGCAGCAGCCGAGCGCGGCCGTCTAGTGCTGTCCATGGGCGACTTCAACATGACCCCCGACTCGCTCGTATACAACTCGCTGAGACTGGGCGCTGGTGCAGGACTTGGTGCGGGTGTGCTCCAGGACACTTGGCGAGAACTGCACCCGGACTCGTCGCTTGGCCCGGCAGACCACCCGGCCGAGCTGGCGCGCAACCGGCCCGTTCCGACGGCAATCTACAATCTGCAAGAGAACGGCACCACATCGGACAATGTCTACAACACGTGGCGGTGGTCCAAGGACAAGCAAAAGCGGCTGCACAAGGCGTATGCCCAGCAGCAGACACAAGCAAAAAAGGACAATGTTGCTGCTGCCCTGCAAGAGTTCGTGGTCGACCCAAACACTCCCGACCCGCGCGGCAAGAGACTCGACTACATCTTCTATGCCTCACCCAAGACATCTACGTGGAAGACAGTATCGGCGCGTGTGGTCATGATCGAGCCACACCCGACAGTGGGTTGTACAGTCAGCGACCACCTGCCCTACATGGTGACCCTTGCCTGCGTTCCTCAACAACAGAACATCAACACAAGAAAGGACGTCTTGCCCAACGCTGCATCCATCTATGCCCGCTTCCTCCAAGAGTACGAAAAATATATGCTGCGTGAGCTGAAGCAGCAGTACTGGCGCGGCGTTCACTTCTTCGCTGCCGTTGCCGTTGCCATTGGCTGCTACGTCGCCGTCTGGTTCAGCCCGCGGCCTTTTGTTGCATTTCTATTGACTCTCCTTGCCAGTCTTGGCCTCGCTGCTGGTGTCGTCGACGGTCTGATATCCCTGCTATTCTTTGGCTCCGAAATCCGCAACCTCAAAGAGTTCTGCTGGGAGATCACAAACGCAAACTCTTTTCTCACATCACAACTGCCGTCAACGCCATCGACACACGCCCCCACTAAGTCTACAGACTCACTATAGCGTGCCCTTCTTAGTCACGCTCTCTTCACACCCATCTGTTTCTCAGTATATAACTGTAATAATGCATTTTTGCAGCATATATTCAAACTAATAACTAATACACTCAATAATAATATATATATAAAACCAGTAACGTATGCTCCCTTGATCCTTTTCATTCCACATTGAAATAATAAACAGTTAGCATCTTCAGCCTCATGCCATGTTCATGTCCGGCCTCACCGGTGGCATCCGCTTCCACGTATACCCCAAAAAGGCACCGCGCTTGCGCGCTTCCATACTGATGTCCTTGGTCTCCTTGTCCCGCAGCAGACGGTCCCGTGGCCGCTTCTTTTCCTTGGTGCCATACCGCTTCACAAACCGATGCAGAATCTCCGCACTAGCAAGAGGCAATCCATGTACAACAAGCTGGTTGATCTCGGACTCAATCCATTTGAGCCGGGACGAGTCGTTGGGCGTCTCAATCCATTCAAGGGCCATGACTTGGATGGAAGCGTCAAACTTCTGTAATATTGCCTCAATGTCATTGGCCTCGTCAGCTGCTTCATTTCCATCTAGATGGTTACCGTTGCAGGCCCCTCTTGCGCTATCGATATGGTCTCTTCGTGATGACGACTGCGAGCTCTCGTCTGAGTCGGAAACGTCTTCGTCATCGTCAAAGTACCGAGTATCGTCTCGACTGCGGAGATCTGGGATAAACGGTGGTGGCAGCATATGAAGGTGCTGCCATGGCAGGTTCTTGAAAAACTTGTGGCCCTTGATATCCTCGGCGTCGTAGGGGAAAACGTACTGACGAGCCAGCTGCTTCTTCATGGCAAGAGATTGCAGCTCTCGTTCGCGGTATGACCTGCTTGCATGCTTGTGTTGTGCCGTCTTGTCGCCGTGCATGGCTCGTTCGAGGTCTGCGACTGCAGTATCCTTTAGGCGGTACCGCGACGAGCAGAGCCGGTGCGACTTCTCCGTGATCAGACACTGCAGCAGCTGTTGGCACCGACGTGATACGGGTGGCCAGGACGGGATGTGGAACATCAGCTCGTGATCCAGAATGTTCTGCTTCGTCTGGTGACGACCCTCCTCGGCGAGGAACGGCGTATGCCCGTACAGACACTCAAAGAGGATAATGCCGATGCTCCACCAGTCACAACGTCCATCATAGTCGTCTCCTCTCACCACCTCGGGCGCCATGTACTGGCTCGTGCCAACGACGCTTTTGGCCGTCACATGGTTGCTACACCTGTTCCGCTATTGCAGGATCGGCTCTCCGCTAGCCTCGCCTGCTGGCTCTCGCTGGTGCTTTGCGATCCCCGCCATCATACCAGGGCTGCACGACATGGCTCTCGGATTGTCAAGGCTCTCGTCCTTTTTCTGGTCCAGCTCGTCGCCCTCGACATAGATGCCGAGGTTCTGCAGTAGGGAGTAGCGGGTGCTGCTGTGGTACCGCGAGTCGTGGCTCCAGTGGCCGTCAAAGGCAAGGCCAAAATCGGAAATCTTCAAGTGGCCAGATGCACTGATCAAAAAGTTGTCTGGCTTGATGTCTCGGTGGATGTACTGCATGGCATGTGCCTCTTCAACACAGAGTATTATCTCCGCAATGTAGAATCGAGTGACGGCCTCGTCCAGGATGTTCTCGCGGATAAGGAGTGACAGGAAGTCACCGCCTGGCATATATTCCATGACCAGGTACAGGTTGTGGATGTCCTGGAAACTCTCGACAAGAGGTACAACCCTGCATTTGTTAGTCAGTTTTCAGTTGTGTATTGGCGTCTTTGGGAATAGCGGTAGCATATACCAGTTGGAGCCTTCGGCTGCGACCAAAAAGTCTCGTTCAGCCCGCAAGTGACCCTCTTGACCAGAACGGATCATGTTGGACTTGCGGATGACTTTCATCGCGTAGACCTGCTTCTTCTTTGCCTTCACAACACTAGGCTCGTCAAGCTGGTCCGGCTTTTCACAGACCAAACGAACAGTGCCAAAACTACCCTTGCCAAGAACCTTTAGTAGCTGGAAATCGGACGCACGAGTCAAGCTGGGTGGGAGCTTGGTGCCGAGCTCTGCGTACATGAGCGACTTGATGCTCTTGGCATGGAGAACCCGGGCTTCACGCATGTGGTTTGACTCGGCACGGTAGAAGGCTTCGCGGTAGTGCCGTCTTGACGCGGAGTCAAATGTTTTTGCCTTGTACAGCCAGTTTTCCATGTGCTGTGCACGACGAGCTCGTGGAGTTGGGCCACAAAGCAGCTCATTGAAGTAAGTTTCTAGGTATATCTTTGCTGCTGCAGCAAGCTCGACCGTGACGGCTGTAGGCCTAGCCTTCAAGGCCGGCCGCAAAATGAGTGGCTCTTTCAACTTGGTGTCAGTACTTGGGTGCTTTTCGGGGTGCTTTTTGAAGTGCTTTTCCATGTGTTTCGAGGGCTTGGCATGATTAAGAGGTGCATTGGGCGATATGTATGTTTCAGCTGCAGAGTTCGTGCTGGGAGTGTCAACCTTAGTTGGGTCAGGACAGCCACAAACGGCATCTGCAGCAAGGTCTGAAGTTGGTGAAGAATCGCCTGTGGACTGAGAGGACGGTGTGGTTGCTGAGTCGTTGGATGCAGCCGTCTCGCTATCGCGGCTAGTCCCATTGGAAGATGGCGTCAGAGTCGATCCGCTGGCGGACACTGACAAATCGTAGATGATCGGGAAGGCCGGTTTTTCGTTGGACATACTGATGTTGTATTGTGCTACTCCAGAGGTCCCTTGGTTGCCCTGATACCCCTGGCAGTCCTGCTCATATTCCATATAATAATTTGCCTTTGTTGTCGGCACTCGGAAGACTTGGATCGGACTGGACAGGGACTGCTTCTTGCTGGTCGGGTCTCTGAATATATTGGCTGTAACAGGCGACCGTGGGCGGCCCTCAGCGTCCTTAATAGTTTCCTCAGTAGTGCCATCTAGTTCGGCCTCCAAAAAGTTGGAAATGGCACGAAACTGCTCCGAAAGCTCTTCCTCGTCCTTGACCTGGGGGTCCTGGGAATCCATTATCAGATGGGCGGGTAGATACGAACGGCGCAAAAGTCCGAATCCAAGCCCCGTCCGCTCCGAACTAGGTCTTTAGTAGAATCGTGTCTGTAATTGCGAGATCATGGACGTAGGCCAGCCAGGTGGAAATCAAGCGTGTTGTTTGAATAGCAGTGTGTAATCGAAGAAGGTGGCGGAGCGAAGAAGCTTGCAGAGGCTATGAGAATAGTATTAACAAACAACAAGGGTACGAATATCATACAGGCAGTGATAGGGTACACTCGGAAGATAAATCAGATACAAGAAAAGGTAATGAAAAAAAATGTAGAGAGGTATGGAAATCAAAGGTATAGGTAATGAGGAAGGGGAATCTAAGATGTTGCTGAGGAAAATAGAATAAAATTAACTGATACAAGGGGAAAGCTCAAGGTGTGGCAGACGGAGACCAGATGCACTGGCTAAATCGGCAGCAAGGCAAACATGCAGATAATGAAAGAGTCAAAGACTCGATAATCAAAGATGGAGGAGTATAAAGAATCGATGGTCAAGGTAGTCGGCCTGGTGTAATAGAGGGAAATCGAAGAAACCGGGCTGCAGTCTGACTCGCAGGCGATCAAGGGCGGGTTATAGTTATGAGGGAAGAACTCGATGCTGGTCGGCTCGGCTATGAGGAGGGCTCAGACGTAGTAGCAATGATGATGATGTGAATAGAAGATGATGTTGACGCCCGAGTGTGGTGTGAGAGGAAGAGAAGACGAGGAAGAGAGAACGAGAGAACGAGAGGAAGGTCATCAAGGGGTAGATCAAAACAAGGTTGTTGCCATTTGTTTCCGGGAGCGGGCTTACTGCCTCGATCGTGCCTTCCTGCCCGGTGTTCATCGGGGGATATGGCCAATTCGGCAGGAACAATGGGCAGCCACGTGGTAGTCAAGATGAGCAAGAGCTGCCAAGACTGCAGATGTGCACTGCGGCAGTTGGCTTCGGAAGCTTTCTGTTGCTGTGCATTAGTTTCAACAGTAGATATATTGAAAAAGCATCAAGGTGTAGACGTTTCTTTTGATTACAGCGGGTTGATTAGTTCATAATTGGTATGCAAAAACGTCGAAATGTACATGACATATCACGAGGCATACCAGACATGGTGCTTTGACACCAAGAAACCAGGACATCACACATCAGTAGGCATAGGGCATAGATATACAAGCCAAAAAGGCAAATCATAGGCATAAGCAGGCACAAGAGAAATAAGTAAAAGAAAGTTTCATTAAATAAGGCACCCAATTTTAATAACCGTAGAGATAATGACCAATGAAACCAAAATAGACCAACAATGTCATATGGGAACAAGTAAAGAAAAAGACAAAAGGAAATTAACGTTTTTGATATTAGGCAGTCAACTTATGGAGTCGACACGCTTACTTGATCTCCAGCAGCTTGACGTCGAAGATCAGAGTGCTGTTGGCCGGAATGCCGTCTAGTTTCCGGTTGCCGTAGGCCAGCGAGGCAGGGATGGTCAGGCGACGCTCGCCGCCAATGGCCATGCCGGCGATACCAATGTCCCAGCCGCGGATGACCTCGCCCTTGCCGACGCGGAAAGAGAACGGGGCACCCTTCTTGTTGGAGTCGAAAACCTTGCCGTTCTCGAGCTTGCCAATGTAGCGCATGCCGACGCGGTCGCCGTTCTTGACAACACGGCCGGAACCAGCCTTGCGGTCGTCAATGGTAACGCCCTGGACGACCTTGACACCGGTCTTCTTAGCAGCCTCCTTGCCCTCCTTGGCAGCAGAGCCGGTAGGGCCCTGCTCCAGAGTCTTGGCGAACTGGACGCGCTTCTTGTCCTTGGCATCCTTATCCTCCTGGACGGTGACGGCGTCGCCAGCGTTGTTCTTGAGCTTTTTGGCCTGCTTCTTGCTCAGCTTGTCGTCGGCCTTGGTGGCCTCCTTGCTGATCAGCTCCTCCAGGCTGGGCTCGGCATCCTCCTCGGCAGCGCGCTTCTTGCCCTTGGCCTTCTCCTTCTTGGTCAGCTTGGGAGCCTCCTCCTCGTCAGACTCGACCTCCTCAATACGGCCAGTCAGGGCGTCGAGCTCGTCGAGCTCGTCAACCTCCTCATCGCTGTCGAGGTCCTCCAGGTCAATGCCGGGGGGGAGGTCGTAGTCGTCGTCGTCAGAGTCCTCCTCATCGCTATCCTCCTCGTCATCCTCCTCAATGGCGTAGTTACCAGTCAGGTGGATGGCGTGGGTACCGGAAACGGTGAAGAAAACGGTCTCACCAGCATCGATGGTGATCTCCAGGGGCTGCTGGTACTGTCTCTCGGTGTCCAGGGTGCACAGAACAAAGTCCTCGAGGGCCAGGTCCTCGTCGTCCTCCTCATCGTCAGAGTCCTCCTCAGAGTCCTCCTCAGAGTCCTCCTCGGTGGCGGGAGCCTTGCCCTTGCCCTTCTTGGCGACGGCCTTGCCCTTCTTTGAAGCGGAGGCATCCTCCATCTCCTCGTCCTCGTCAGACTCCTCAGCGGCAGCGGCAGCCAGCAGAGCGCGAAGTTCCTGCTTGCGGCGGGCCTTGGAGGGGTCGCTGGGGCCACCGTTTGGCTCGTCGTCAGAGTCATCCTCGTCATCGTCGCTACCGAGAATGCTGCGGAGGTACTCGTCGTCCTCATCCTCCTCCTCGTCGCCGAGGAAGTCGAGCGGGCGGCGGACAATACGCAGGGTAGAGCGGCCGACGGAGGGGATCTTGCCCTCGGCATCAGCCTCGGGCTCGGCCGTAGGGTCGATGGCAGCCATAGAGATGTGAATCTATAGAGTTAGCACCATGCATTGGACATCAAGAAGGGCGCGCGTGGCAGAAATGCAACTAATTGCAACCCAAAACTTACGGTGGCAGGAAGCTCAAGAGTGACGGGAATGAGGACGCCGCCGGGAGGCACCTCCAGACCGAAAACACCCTGAGGCTGAGACATTGTGATGTGAATTTGGGGAGGGGAGAGTAGAAGTAAAGACGGTAGGGGGTATAACGAAAGAGAGGAGAGAGAAGAGAAATGTAGTATAGAGTGAGGCAGAGAGAGATGTGTAGATGAAGAGATGAAAAAGGGAAGAAGATCAAGAAGTAGGTAAAAGAGGAAAGAGGGTCAAAAAGCGACTGGCAGACAGAGACTGTAAATACTCAAACTTTTTCCTTCCCTGCTCTTCTGCTCCTTACTCTTTCTCTTACGGCGGCAACGGGCAGAAAAAAGTTTAAAGTGGGTATGGTGTCCGCTGGTTGGCCCAGAAAAATGTTCTCCCTGCCGTTTTGAATGCGCTTTGCTGGGGCTGGCCTGGCAGAATAACGGCAGAAATATTCACCGCCCTTTCTTATGGAGATGCTATGGGGTACAGATGTACTCGAATGTAGCATCCAATTGGCTAGTTACCTAGAAGACACTCTGATAGAACAAAGACGGAAGGAGGCTCCAGTCTTTTTTTTTCTTTGTAAAGAGTTTTCGCTGCTAATACGGCAGGCGCGACCAGCCGTAGCGAAGGCAACAAAGCCAGTCAACGTCAACATTGTGTAGAAAAAGAGCAAAGTACCAAAGGCGGTAGCCATGTGTCAAGGCGGTGGCCATCCGCTTTCTTTATTTAACTAAAAAACGTTATCGATAACATTGTCAAGGAAACAAACGGTCTGGTCCCTGACTATGAGCTGGTTAGTCAAAGTTAAAATTAAAATAAAAAGTATTTTCACGTGACAGATGTCGACTTCACGATGTCTCGATATCTACCAATTTGACTTCACCTTTCTATGAGTGGCGATTGAGTTGCCATTGCGATCTACGAAGAGTCTCTGTATGATAACCGTCCAACAATATTTATTCATCAAAAGTAAGATGAATGCGGCCATGACACCATATACAAAGAAATGTAAGTCAGCACTTTGAGAGAACGGAGACATAAGAACACCGTTGCTTTCACAATAATCACAGCTGTAATTTGCAAGCATAGTAGTCATATACATAAATATTATTAGGTATTATAGGGCTAGGATAAAATATCAAGTTGAGGTGCTCTCTTGTGTCTTTACACTTCCACTCACAAGGGCTGCCGGCCTCACTCATCGTGTCTATGGATCTCGTCTTGCTGGACTAGCCCTTAGCCCCCAGCCAGACAATCAAGCCTCAGGCTTCATGTGAAGGAGAGGTCATTTGACCACCCGAGACCGACTCCAATGGTTTTTGTAGTTTGTGTCTGTTGTCTCTTTCCAACCCGTCGAAAATATGAAAAATCAGTCAAATGTAGCGAGAGGACGCCGGAATGTGTCCGATCCGCGAGTTGCTCCAAGAACGCCGTAAACCCATTTGAACCCAGAACAAGAAAGTTGGAGAGTAGACAGATGTAAAACGCGAAATCACAAGGCAGAGAGACCAGAACGTGAAGTATAAATGAACAGGGAAAACAAGTGAACGCAGACCCCCGTTTCTAATGCCAAAAAGAAAGCCAGTGCATGCCATGCATAGCAACATCGTAGCGTCTATGTACACATAACGCCGTGAGACTCGTCTGCTCCCGAAGAAAAGGTGAAATTTGAAGAATGAAAGGCAATGGGAAAGTAAAAATAAAAATAAAAAGGATATGAATAACAACACCTGCAATGCCTCGAGAGCGAGTGTTGAGAGCATGCGAGGGAGAAGCGAATGACGTTGAAGATTCAAGCTTTTCTCATGGGAAATGAAAGAAAGAGAAATAAAACAATAGAAGGGGCTACCGCGTGAACTGGATTTGGAGACCCACTGCTGGTACCAAAGCAAAGGTCGCGAAGTGAATGGTATATAAGGCGTAAATTAAAATAATAAGGTATTAAAAAAGGTAGGGTAACGAGACGAATCGCAACGGCAAACGCGCAAAGAGGGCAAAAACATCAAAGAAGTTTCATGATCGTAAGGTCGCAGGTCATAGGCTGCAGATCACAACTCATGGGAGTGATTCTGCCTTGGTGGACTTGGACCGCTGGCGGGTGACCTTTTTACTGACAGTGTAGACGAGGTGGACTGTCCAGAAATGGCATATTTGTGCCTGAGCACAAGGGATCGCGCCGTAGATGGGAGCAACTAGAGGCACCATGACGTAGTCGATGAAGTTGAACTTGATGTTGCGGTGCGAGAAATTCATGCCCTTAGCAAGGCCAGCGGCGTACATCTCCTTCTCACGAATGTCGACTGCAATCTTATGGAAGTTCTCGTACAGGAAAAGGTAGAGAGCAACCTCAAGGAAACCGACAGTGCGCAGGTACTTGCAAATGGTAAAGATCCAAGCAACGCCGTGAATGTCCTCGGCACCTTCGGTCGCCAGCATGTACAAGGTACTAGTGACAACGAGAATGGTCATCTGGACGGGCAGGAAGTGAGCCTCAAACATACGGTGCATCAGGTAAAAGAGGCGCTTATAGTCAGGGCCTGGGATCACATCGTGGGTGACATCAGAGAAGTAACCAGTATCCATAGACTGCTCAGAGTCAATGTTGCCGGTAAGAGCGTCGAGCTGCGCATCGGGAACGTAAACATCGGTCGAGTCCTCAACGGAGCTGTGCAGGGGACGGAAGGCGCGCGAGGTGTGCTTGCGGTCTTTGTAGAGCTGGACCAACTTGCGGAGAGTGTAGCCGGTATCAAGAGCTCCCCACATGTGGCGCAAGGCTTGCTTATACCGAGCGCGCATATCATCAGCAATACCGCCAACGCCCTTGCCGTAGCCGCCAGCCGTCACATTGCTCTGGCTGATAGGACTGATGACAGTTCGGACGGTCAGGTTACCGTTGAGTGCAAAGAAACACTTGAGGTACATGTGCAGATCCTCGCCAATGGCCTCGGAGTCGGTGTCCCAGCCGCCAACGCGGTCGACAAGCTGGAGAGGAAGCGAATAGACGGACGTCGGAGGGGCAATGGTCGAACCGACGTAGTGGCCAGACAGGCCAGCGGCACACCACATGATGTCGGCGACACGGACAATGGCAGGGACACTGTGGGCATTGCGGTCGAAGATGATGGGCGCAGAGTACATAGTGGTAGTGGCGGACTCGGGGTTGGAGAGGTGCATAGACGTTATCTGTGTGAAGTATGTTGAAGACAAATGACTGTCGGCTGTTGAGAGGAGTTGAGTCAGCGGGCTGCCCTTGAGAAAAGTGTGGCACGCAACAAATGCGTTGGGGTTGTCTATTTCAGACAAAAATATATGCAGATTTGCGACAACGATGACGACAAGTCTAGATGCAGGGAGGATGGAGCAACACAGCTCAAATATCAAATGTCGCATCATGAGGACAAAACGCACATGCGCTTATTCTATCAAAACTGTACCAAGATGCAGCAATCTCTCTCTCATAAAAACTTACCATCAATTCCAGTGACAATGACATCCTTGCGAATACCAATGGGATACTTTTCACTGAGCTTGCGGGCAGCCCAGTCGACATTGCTGCCCTTGCCAGGGCACTCATTGGGAATGTCGGAGGGGTGTAGAGTAAAGTCGATTGCGCGGAACTTCTTAATGAACTCGTTGATGAGCGACATTGCCTTGACTTCGGCATTGTTCTCACGCTGCTCCATGGCAAGGTAGATCTAGAGCGGGTTAGCATCACCAACACGAATACGACTTATAGAGGAAAACCACAAATCGGGAAATGGAAATATGAAACCGTAAGGCAGAATGCGAATACGATCAACGTCAAAGAAGAATTGAAAGCATCAAATCTGCGAATTTGCCAAATCACCAACTTTGCAAAAAGGCACTGGCGAAAAAAAAACAGGGACTTGCGCAAAACTTACATCGTAGCTGCTGCGGGCCTGGGGGTGCGATGAGAGGACATCTAGGGTCTCGCGCAGAGTGTCCATTTCCTCCTTGTAGTTGGGAATGACAATCGCATGCACAACGCGACTGTTGTCGCCGACATCAGGGGTAGTAGCATCGGAAGAGTAGAGGTCAGCCTCCAGGTCGCCAGCCTCGCTACTGGCGCTGGAGGAGGCGCGGGATGAGGTCAGAGTTTCGGAGCTGGACAGGGAAGTGGACGAGCCGCGACGGCGGTGGCCAAATTTGATATCCTTGAGCGACTTGCTGCTGGTGTTCTTACGCAGCGTGTAAGTTAGTTCCCAAATAGCCCAGCAGGCACGGAGGGGGAAAGCGAAGACGAGGACGTGGATGAGCAGGCAGTAGTAGGAGTAGAAGACGGTCCAGATCCCAGCGCCGTTGGGCGAGTAGCGGGGGGCACTGAGGCTATCCTGTGCATCGTACTTGTAGCTGGAGTGAATGGCAGCAGATTCTCTTGTGATGACCCAGTAGCTCAGGATGCTGAGCGCAATCATAGCAAGGCCACCCGAGCACCTTGCGCACCAATTAAAGACAGACATGGCAGGCAAGTTGACGGAGCTGTTGTTTGCTGAAGAATTATAGATTGAGACTTGTGAGCAGTAGACAACCGGTTCGTGACGGATGACAAGCTGTAGAGGTATCCGAACAAGGTGATTAAAACATGTATTGAGAAGTGGTGGTAGAGTGAATCGACGAGGTCCGGTGAGTCGAGAATTGGAGGCGGATAGAGGAGGAGAGTTATAGGAGAATAGAAGAGAGAGAGAAACAAGGTTGAGTATTAGGTTGTATAGGTCAACAAGAGGAAGAGAAGAGGCAGATAGAAAAAGAGTTATAGGTTGGCTAAGAACGACGAGTCCTGGGGTGCGAGGTGCGAGCTATAGGATATGCGCACAGGGTCGAAGAGCGAGAAAATTGAGACTCGACGAAGGAAGCCTGGTTGACGATGGGGTTATGAGGATAGTAGGAGAGAAGAGTGGTGGGAGAGAAAGAAGAAGAAGAGAGGAGGAATTAATAAGAGATAATAAAGAAGAGGAATAATACGTAGAGAAAGAAAGAAGGAGATATAAGAGGGAGACAAGAGGACGACAAGGGGAGGGGGTGGGATAATAGGAGGTAAGTGCAAGGAAAGTGGAAGTGGAAGTGGAAGCAGAAGTAGAAGGCAGTGTGGAGGTTCAACAACGATGTTGATTTAGGAGGAAGGAAGCAATAACGACGAGGAAGGAGCGACTGAGAGACGGATAGTCAATAGAACAAAAATAGAAGGAGATTCAAGAGAAAGAAGAGGGAAAGAGACGAGGAAAAGTGTGTATTGTTGCCAGCAGCTTGAGATTAGGGTGTCTGTTTGTTAGAGACTCAGAGACGGGAGAGGACAAGGAGGGACTAGTTGTGTTGGACGGCTGAATGGTTTATTGGATGTCATCCAGCACCACCCAGCGCCATCATGTCAAAACGGATCTAAAGCCAACGTCTGGGGTGAACAGACAGAGTATAGAGTAGCAGTGGAGGGCAGGCAAAACGGTGCATATCGTATAGAGTCTTTGGAAACGGTGAACGACACAGTTCATGTACTTGTTGTTATATTACTATGGGAAGGTGCATGCAAGGAGCATGTGAGAGACATGTCAAGTAGAGAGAGGAGGAAAGAGAAGGCAAGTAAAGATAAGTAAAAGGGAAGGTGCGAGGGGAGTGAATGGGGAATACGGCAAGAGCAATGGGCTGGCGAGGAAGGAGCAGCCGTGGGCACAAAGAGCTGGTACTCTATATTGAAATGTGCAAAGGAAGGAGCACTGGAGAGGACAAGGGAGCAGGGAAGGAGCAGCGACTATAGCACAGAGAGTCACTATGGTGTTACAACTATAACACGAGGTAGATTAACAGTGTGCTAGGAGAGAGATGATGCGAAGAGAACAGACGGAAGAGACACTCTATTGGAAGCTGCGACCGGCAGCATGACAACAAGCTGTAACGGTGATACTTGTCAAATTGCAGTGCAGCAGAGCAGTTGGTACAGTGCAGCATTACGTGCGACCGTGGCTTGCTCTTTTCTTCATTTTCCTTCTTCATTTTCCTTCTTATTTTCCTCCTTAATGTACTCCGTATCAATACTGTCTGCAATGTCTGTTGCTTCTCCATGTTCTTCTTTGCTTCTTCTTGCACCATCGAATCAAGAAACAGCTGGCCCAGCAAATTGGCTTTTTCCATGGCAGGTTTGGGCTAGACTGGGCCACTAGCGTATTTTCCAGTTGCCATAAAATCTCCTTTTTTATAATTTATCTATTAAAGCATTTATTTACATTTATAACTATTATTGCTGCTATTCTACAGAGCAATTTATTCTTCAATATCCGGCATGCAATTGTCCTGTTCTCCCTATTTTGGTGAGGGATATCAATATCGATATACTGTTTTTATTTATATTTCCTATCTATTTTCTCCTTGCCCTCTTCTGTTGCAGCGCCCCTTTCCGCACGTTCTGATTGGAGCGCTATCAAGAGGGGAGCAACGACACTGAAATACGGAGTAGAGAGATGCAGAGTTGCAGAGAGATTTCCTCGATTTCACGACATACGCATACGGTTATGACCTCAGCGCCGATGGCGATGGCAGTAAGATGGACCCCACTAGTCAGGTACGCGACGGTTTGGCCATGGCCTGTGCAGATTCGAGGTACCTCTGCACACGCCAAAGGCCCACCAAATACAAGGTACCCTGCACACATAAAATAAGATATATTTCACTACTACAGGCAGATGGGCAATATTACGACATTTGGTGCTACACTGTCTCATTACAATCTGCAGTGTTGCGGTATTACACAGGCCGGCCTGCATTGCGCTCTATTATCTATTAGTAGTCTATTCGAAGGTTTGCATCCGTTTCGCATTGCGAAAGGAAATATACAGTCTGCTCTTGCTTCATATGTAGAAGTCTCTACAGTATATGGCTACAGGTGATACGGGCGAGAGAGCGTTGCACAATGTCTTCCAAACTCCGTATGCGCTCGATACGCTATGGGAGCCGTATTCATCGTAATGCATATTACATCACAGTTTTAATAACGGTTGCTAACGGAGCCTGCTGCGCCCGTGCTAGTTTCTTAATTCTGGCAATTTGGAGAAGGAGCGGGGGGCCTGTGAGCTTGGTGCTTGCCTTTCGTGAGCATTTGCCAGGTCACTAGAGACCAAGATTTCATTGCATACCAACCAGGAAGGCACGACACAGCCCTCTGTCCCAGTAAGTAGCGTCTTCTTTGTGCTATTCTGGGCATCTGAGAGCCTGACGAACGTCACAGTGGCTCCTGGGGAGTGAGATTCCACGTAATGATCAGCTATGTATTAGGTTCAAGGCAGCAGAGGTTGGCACCCTCGGCACTGTCTCAAAAGTACTGCAGACAACATGTCTGTTTATCTCTTCCTCGCGGAGGATCAATAGAAGAAAAGATAAGAACCGGAAAAGGACCCCGTGCTAGTGACGGCTGTGGCGCAACAACGTGCCCACGACGTGCTTTCCAGGTCTATGAGTGGACAGATGGCCATCTAAGTGTTTTAGTGCCCCTCCCCAGAAGGAAACAGAAAATAAGATGCATAGTAATAGACTGAATGTTCCGTTTAATTCAGTAACGAGTATCGTTACTTAAGCCGTGTACTTTCTGCGAGAGCTATGCATCTACCAGTTGCTCCTTCCTATTGGAGATAGTAAGCATGTGCACGCATACTATATCTGGACAGGAAAGAGGCACCGCGCGGAGCCGTGTGAGATGTAAGATGAGTGCAGTATCATGTATCGTGACAGGCAGCATCCGACGCAGACGAGTGAACTGGGCAGGATGCCACGAGGACTGCGGCACAACATTAATAATGCTATGGCTGTACTGATATACCGGCGCAATTGTGTTTACAATGTCCAATGTATATGGATTTGTTTCATTATTTTTTTTTATTTGTGTTATTTTGAAAATATGATTTCTATTATATATATATCACTATTTTTATAATAAGTTATAGTCGTTAATAAGTATCGGCACTAAATTGAACATATAATATAACGTTCACAATCCCCAATGGTACAAGCCTATAGATGCCGTCTGAACCATTCCCGGTGAATACAACACACGCTGTGCCAAGAATGCCGTCCAAGCCGCAATCCGGCATGCATCTCCGTGATAAGAGAGACTGCAATGGTAGGGATGGAGGTTAGTAAGTCATTATGATCTAATATAAGACACAAGTATAGTCGCAAGCGGGAAAATGCATAGACACAATATGGGCGATGATAAGCTTTTTAGACTCGGTTAAATCCTACATGACGCGGCCGGGATAGCTGCTGTTTTTCTCTCTCTTCTTTTTGTCTTCAATTTATTTTATTTTATATATGAATAGATTTTGGTTGCTATCCTCCTTCGTATTCATACTATCATAGCCAGCGAGCTTCTCGTTTTCTTGTTTTAGTCATACTTCATAGCGTTCGATCAATGCCATTTCATCCTGTTTGCAGGCCGAGTTCTCTTTGTTTCATCCCTAGCGACGTCCTTTCATTCTCATATTTTACTATCTGCTGTTTTAATTTAAAGAGTTCAAGATAACTCGGCGCAATGGCACGGCCACGGCCGCTTCTCCAACCCAGAGCTAGACCTAAGATATAAAGCCAGTGCCATCCCCGACATTCTCGCGCTGAACTAGTCCCTCTAAGCTTATCAGCAGTTTCTGTTCTCCGTATAGATACAACTAAACGAAGAAAAACTGCCTGCTATTGTGACAGCCTGAAGCATACGTTTGTCTGCTCCATGGATGAATATAAACTTATATACTGAGGTGACAACTCGGGGTGTTATGCGACATCCTCAAACAAGACGAAGAACAGCGGAATTTTGACAATGTCAGGCACGCTCTATCAAAGCCCTTTATTGAGTATCTTTCCGTATGTATTTCATTGCTTGCTACGATTAAATCCGTCGTCACGGCCTTTACCTCTGCAACCTTATTCTTGTCGGCATTAGGGATATCTGAGCACTGAAGCTTTGAACATCTGAATCTTATTTATCTGGCTGCCTAACAGTTGGCCTGCTTTTATTGCTTCGATTCTAAATTAAATGTGCAAGTTCTTATTCTTAGTTTCTCCGCAACTCTATTATATACTAAATACCTGATCTGGTCCTAACCTGTCTCTAGACAAGTAGCCATGCTGTCAATTATAGTTGTCGCCAACATGACATAGCCATTGACTAATGTAGATATTCCATCTCACAAGGTATGCTTATTCTTGATATTATTATTATTATTCTAAATTATAAATTGATGAAGTCTTAATAGTATCCAATATTGCCGTCATTTTAACCTATGCTCTTTACCCAAACAGCCAGATCTAGACCCTGCGTACTCGACAAAAGGCGACGATAAAAGCTTCTATTTGGTAACGGAGTCTCAACAGAGCTAGCCCATGAGCTCCGTTTGCAGATAGCCGCAGGCTTAGAGTCTGTGCTCACGATAGTTCTCCAGTTTCTACGCAAGGCTAGCCGTTTTGATACAGAAACCATCTTGCATCTTTGGCCGAAAGAATTGTTCAATGCCATAGTCGTATTATAGTAGAGTAGTTCCATGAGACTATCTTACGGAGAACACTTTGAAGATAGATAGTTTCTGAATATCGTCGCCCAACCTCTTTTATTTTATTTGAATTATTATTATCGCCGCAAGTCCACCATCAAGGAAGAGTAGCAACACAAAAACAAAGAGAGAAAAAAAAAGACCCTTGAAAGGGAGGATAAGATAGAACATGTGGCTGATAGCCGACATCGTGCCGGACTCTTGTACTTGAGTGGTCTGGGCGATCACAAACGTGCAGAGTAGTATCTTGGATACTCGTTGATTCCAATGCTAATGACCATAGCTCATAGGACTAGGTTTAGGCTATCGGAGGAAAGAGAATGAAAAGGAAGGTGTTGTAATTTTACATTTATATTTCGTAGACATATATCAACAGTTCTATCGACTATTGCCGACTACTGCCATGCACGATTACACGATGCTGCACGAGTGCCGTGTACCAGTATGACGAACAACCCAGCCAGGTGTCGTGCTTGTCAGACAGTGGCTATTTGCAAAGTTGAATGATCATTCTTCAACATCAAAGCAGACACCTGCAGACTGCAGTGTTTCCAGGCGGCCTCTCTGCATTACCGGAACATGCCCAATGTCTGCATCTTCGGATGACAGCCTTGGCAATATGAAACTGAGATATCTTGATGAGACCCTGTCTTTAGACTTTTGGTCGTCTTTGACAGTCTCTGGTAGTCTTTGTTATTCCCTAAATAGTCTATCTAAAAGCCGATCTGCATCAGTCTTATGGCATTGTCGTGCTGGTGATCATCTTGTTGCGACCCTTTTCTCGGTTTTTTTCTTCCCTTGATTACTTTCAGTTCTTCCTATTACCAGCCACCGGCTGCTCTTCTTCAGCCAGTAATAATGGCGGATATGAGCACATCCGACGTCTAGCTCTGTGAGTGCACCGTTGAGTCTCTGCATGGGGGATGGATACTTTCATGGCAGACTAATGAACAATAAGAATAAATCCCGGCACGAAGCAAGGAGATAAGGCCTGGTGATGGATTGATTCATGGATTATTAGTTCTCATTATTTGCCTGTGACGAGATGTCTCACTTCAAGCCATGCTTCAGCCGCTCTCACTCATTGTGCAGATATTGCAAATTGCAAATTCTGTAGAGGGTCGAGTGTCGAGTTTGAGACACCGTTAGCATGGGGCGGCTGAACTTCATTGCCATGACACTTTTACAACCGTCCAGGAAGCCGACTTGATACTGCACATTGCTGCATAGTTTGGGTAGAGACATAAAGCCGTCGTGATAACAATAGAAGCGAAATGAAGCACAGACTCGTGTCGCGGAATCAAGCCGAGTCTAGTCAGTAGCCGTCTCGTCTACTAGGGTGGCACTGTGACTGAGCCACTGTGATAATACTGTAGAAGAAGAAAAAGCAAAGAAAAAGCAAAGAAAAAGAGAGTTAGAAAGACGGTGTGAGATACCTCGATACTATCCCCTGAACACACTCCCAACACTGAATGAGATAAATAAGAGGGGTGTCTGACTATTGCAATTTAACGGGTGGGTAAAGAGTGGAAGCGGTAGCGGGAGGAAGACGAGGAAGAGCAAGAGGAAAAAGAAAAGAAAAAGAAAAAAAGAAAAGAAAAGCAAAAGAAGAAAAACACAAAAAGAATTAACTCCGATAGAAATGGCAAAACGGCGAGCGGCAGAGAAGCGACAAACCAAGCCCCAAGAGGAAAGGAGAAAAGGCAAAGAAAAGACAAGTAGATAATCATAAATCAAGAGACCAAGAGAAGTAAAAAGTAAAGAAAAGCCCCTTTTGACCTTTTGACCTTTGAGAATGAGTATCGTCAACTTGCCCACAATATTTACGACATGTCACTAGGCGGAGGAATACTCTTTGCAGTGAGCTACAGCTGGACAGCTCCCATTTCCAGGTGCGTCTTTGTTATCCCGGTATTATCGTCATGTCTTTTATTTCTTCCAAGTTTTACGCTTATCCTTTACGTCTATCATCTTGGCCGGAATCAAGACTGCCAAGGGTTCAGCCACTCTGCACACGTAGCGACGACATGACAAGCGATCTAGCAAGCCAGCCCACTAGCCCAAGCCAGTACCAAGCTCTAGATTGTCGAGGCAAGGAAAGAAAAGAGTACTTTGGTACATGAGTCAATTAAGGTCAAGTCGGTCGAGCCAACAGTCTTCCTTCTTCCTTCCATCACTGCTGTATTCCCTAATGCTCATCGTCGATGCTAAGCCCCTTCGACAACCTAAAATGCAAGACTACGGGCTCAACAGATTACGGAGTATCTTAATAGGCTGTTGCCTCTGATGTGCTCGTCAAATGCATGAGAATATATCACCACTGTCTGTTGGCACATCTTCTATCATCCCGACTTGCTCAAGACACATTTCGATACTAACCAGCAGGGTCGTGACACCCGAGGATGAAATACAAGAGACGACAAATACTAGCAAAGATATGGACATTTTCCATTGATACTTATTGTGTTAAAGTGTTGAAGGTTTGAGACGAACTGGATCACGATGACTTTCATTTTCTAGCAGTATGGAAGCTCGTCCATACCTACATACGCTATTACTCCGTAC
Organism: Ophiostoma novo-ulmi subsp. americana; assembly: GCA_029298975.1. Lineage (NCBI taxonomy): Eukaryota > Fungi > Ascomycota > Sordariomycetes > Ophiostomatales > Ophiostomataceae > Ophiostoma > Ophiostoma novo-ulmi. The sequence goes on along the minus strand of JANSMA010000003.1, from coordinate 1,042,655 downwards.
TCCGTAGAGCTTCTCCAACTCTGCCAAGACTTTGCCGAGACGAGACCGCTGCTCTTTCCACGCTACCTGTTTATAACGGGTAAGGCCACCCGTTGATTGTCTGCATCATTGCCCTGATTACCTGTATATTTGAGATGAGTACTTGGAGACGGTCGCTCCTTCCTTGAGTAAACGCCCACACCCCTGTTGGACCATCACACACCCTTGTCAGAACCCTGCACTCACCATCTTCATTTTACTTCTTTACGGAGTAACTTGTGAGTAATTAGCTTGTAAGTAGCTCAGTGATTGATTAAGTGACTTGTTTATTTCGTAATATTTATTTTTCTACTTTGATTCCCTGCTACGTCTTTCCTTTGTGTTTCCTCCACACAGATACATCCAGGACCGCTAGTGGCCGAACTGCGGCCTCTGATTGGCTGGTAGAAACGTGTCGCATCCTGTTCTCGATTCTCTTTCCTGTCTCTTTCCTCTGTTTTCTTCATTTCTCGTCGATACTGGCCGTTCCTGCCCTTTGTGATCTCGTCACGACAGCCACTTTCCTGCCTGTCTGCAGACTGTCTCCCGATATGGGTCTGTGCCTGCAAGCCCTCGAGTCGAGTGAGCCTTTTGTCTATCTCTCTCTCTTTCTTCACGTTTGTTTCTCTTTGATCCCGTGCGGCAATTTCATTCGATATTGATCTATCGTAACGAAAATGTAAGTAATTAGAGTAATGCAACGCCGCAACAGCCATTCTACAGAGGCTCCAGAACGGTCAGATACCCGCAAGTTGCCCCGAGCTGCGGTCGCTCCTTCTGGGTCTAGTTCTTGCTGTTGTTCTTCTTGTTCTTGCCTACAAGGTAGCGTACTGTACTTTGTAAGCATAGATAGCGAGTTGACTTGGCCTCGCTGTTCTGATTTGCCGTGTCTTATGCCGTGTCTGTTGGGTGTCTCTCCCAAGGTCTTAGTCTCAGCCTGTCTCAGCTCAGTGACAATGCCAGCATTGCATACTTGGGTCTTGCTGTCTTGCACTGCCTCACTGCTGTCAGACTATGCACAGTCGCCTGTATGTCGTATTGCCTCCCACCACTCAATCCATCCATTGACTAGTACAGAATATGCGTCCAGTCGTCCCAGACTTTCGGCTGTTGTTTCGGGTCGAAGTCGTCATTGGATATAAAAGCACATGTATATTCACTGGTTCTAGGCAAAGTTGACAGAATTTTGTAGATGAACAAGTTCGGCATTAATCGTAGGCTATCGTTTGTCCAATATATATTAAAATATACGAGACGGCACTGAATCGTGAAGAAGCAAGGCTGGGAATCGACCGAGACAGCCAGTTGAGAGAATGCTTGTTTCGAATATTCTAAGAGTCGCCGATGCTGGCTGTCCCGCGGGGTCCAATCCTCCATCCTCCATCCGTCAGCCAAGCTCCAGCCCTCTCCCAGACCAAGCCTTGAGGTATTGTCATTATACTTGATGTATTGTGGCTATGTTGTATCAAAGCTGCCAGCTATCAGCTCCCTGTCTTGCAAGTAGTCGGCAGTTCCAATTCGTTATCCGCGTTGTTGGTAGAGCTGGTACGGATGTCGTTTTGCTGCGAAGATGGCGGTGTGCTTCGTCTGCATGGCAAGCCCAGGTATAAATCAAAGCTGTTGCAACTTGAAGATTTCCGTTTCGTAACTAGTCGTGCTTGTGCTGTATCCCATCACGTTGCGTCTTTCATGGCCTGCTACTTTAGCCGCATCCCGATGGTCGATGGTCGATAGTCTACCCAGCACAACTGCATCCCTCCATTTTTGTCTAGTTGTGTTCCTGTCAGAAACCCGTCCCAACAGGTCGAATCCGTATAACTGAGTCGTTTGTCAAGATGAACGGGAAATCAGGAAGGAAAAATCAGGTTCCGGGTCGAGCCAGTCCATGGGTAGGGTGTGCCTCAAAGAGAAGATGGCCAAGCTGCTGTCCGTCACGGGTATGGCGTTTCCGCCAAGTTGAGTCTGCAATCTGGCTGTGTGGTCTGCTGATCGCGAGCTGTCGTTTGCTGGCTGGTGTGTATGTGCATGTTGCTTGTCCGGATTTGGTGTGCATTGGTTAATTGTGTCCCTATGTGCCTACATCTGGCGCTCGGCATCATGCGTCCCGCTTCTCTTGCGTCCATCCTCCATCCATCTAGCTGCCTAGACAGTACTATCCGATTGCCGAACCACCGCCGTCGAACCCAACTGTGAGCATATTTCAGCAAATGCGGCATGTTCCTAAAACGCAGATAGTGTCACATGCAAGGTTGAGTAGTTGCCAGGTCGTGATTCGTCAGGTCGTTATTAGATGGGTTGGAAAGGATTGGATTGATATAGTATGAATTTGAAGGGGTGCTGGTATGCATGTTGCCGTGGCTATACCGCAGAGTTTAGACAGCTAAACGATACAGGATATTCCGGCGCTGTCGTATGGCTAGAATATGTTGCAGGCCATTGTTGTTGTTGCACAGCTTGTTGTCTGCGTTTCGATTTTCGTTTCCGAGAAATAGACCATCAGAGTAGATACAAGACAGCGTATGAGGACGAAGAGGAAAAATATAAATGGATTTGTTCGAGTTGACAACTATATATCGATGTGCATTTCGGCGATCTTTGATTTATAGTTGACATAGGGCGTGGTTAGATGAGATGATGGAAAACAGCAATTGGTGTCTGGAGATGACGGGTATGTATTGCAAAAGAGATTGAAAAACGGAGAGAGATCGGACGAGAATAGGCGACTATAGCATGGCAGATGAATGACGATGATATGTTGTCATGCAGCTTTGCGTCGTTTGCTGCGACGGTTAATATCGCCGTGTCCTCAGACGACCTTGTCGAACAGGTTCTGGATCGGTTTCGCAGCCTAGAGAGTCGGGTTAGTTGGTGTCATACACACTCGAGGATAACGACAATGGCTTACATCAATAAAGTTCTCGAGGTCCCGGTCCAGGCTGGCAAGATCTTCCTTGCGCTTCTTGTTCTCGGCAATCAGCTTGAGCTTCTTCTTGAGCAGCTCGTTCTTCTGCTTTTCCAAAGCTTCGCGCTCCGTCTTCTCGTGCGTGATCCGCGCCGTCATCAGTGCCACCTCATCCGAATCGGCGTGCTCCGGGTGCAGTGCCAGAAACTCTGACTCGCTGATCAGCGGCAGGTGCTGGTACGAGTGGTCGTAGTTTTGGCATGCCGAGATCTCGCCCTGCAGGTGTTGCTGTTCGTAGTACAGGTTCTGGAGCTGCAGGTGCAGACGGTCGACTTCCTGACGCGCCTCGGCCGTTTGTGCCTTGGTCTCGCGTGCTGAAAAGTAGGCCGAGCGGTGCAGAGTGCGTAGCTGCGAGATGTTGGCGACGAGCAGCTTTTGTTCGCGGACAATCTCGATGGCAATCTCGGCTAGAGATGCCTTTCTATCAGTAGGGTCGGTCAAATCAGAAGACGCGCGCGCTGCAAGCTCAATCAGCTCGAGGGCCTGCTTGCGGGCGCGGGTTGATGCCTCCAGCAGCGCAGCGAGGCCATCGTCGGTGACGATTTCCGTGGCGTGCATGATGGTGAAGGAGAGAGGAGAAAAAGAAAGGGGGAAAGAAAAGGAGACGAAAGGAAGAAGAGAAACAAGGGGGGAAATGGGTGAAAAAGTAAGGGATAGGCTAGAGGATAGGCGGTAGGTACGGCACGCGACGTAGTTCCCGAGTATTACTGTCGGATGCTTCGGATAGAGATTTGATGATAACTTGATAAGATGCGCAAACCACCCTTGCCCAATAGTCAGGACAAGCCAGCTTACCTAAGTAGCGTCTAGCACGCATCTTGGCACAGCAGTCACAGTGGACTTTCACCGCTTTGGCCGCCCTACATCAGCAGCATGAACTGTAGCAAAGTACAAAATTACACTAAAATCCATAATCTTGCATGTGCCAAGAACACCTGCAGGTACCTTGATGCCCTGTAAGAGACCCTTCCTGCACCATCTGGCACTAGTTTACAGCGCTTATTGGCTCATTCTGATAGACTTCCTTGGTCTAGTCTGGTCGTCATTGGCAATCTCCAAAAAAGGAAAGAGCTGCCCCAACAATGCAGATTTTGTCTCCATTTTTTATTATCTATCTCTCGTCCCCTCTTCGCTCTCGCTCGCTCCTTCCCGTTTTCCCCAGCCCGCCGAAATCCGCAACATATTGAATAGGAGGCTCGACTGTCTCTCGCTTTTCTCAGTCTCTTTCCTTCAAGACCAAGATCACGGCTCGCGACGACTCGTGCAATTTCACGACCAGACGACTACTACCATAGACCTGCCTACGACCACCCCGCATCTTTGGCATTCGCATCTGACGTCTCACATCTACGGCAAACTTCCGGTTCTTCAATGCTCCGCCGAACACGACGCTGACGGCCCTCTTACCCATTCCACCCTCCTGTTTCATTTGCATCCCCCGCCCACTTCCGCTCCGACGCTCGCTTCACTGCATATGCATACGGCGACCGCTTCTTCTGTTTTCTGCATATCGATTCCACTACTGTTATATCAGTTGTCTACTCATTCATTCTCGCGTCTACTCGCCTCCAACATACACTTTCTGCTGCACTTTGTCTCGCGGTACATTCTACAAGAGAGACATCGACCTTTGGGTAGCAGCAGCCTCTTGACCTTCGCTTCAACAAAAGCCACCCCTTGTCTGCCCCGCATATTTATCACTCATCATACGCACATCCTACAACAATCATGGAATTTGCCAGCAACATGGCAAGCACAACCTGCAAATCCTATGAAGGGGCTACAGCAGCAAAGACCACCGGCACGCAGCCCTCTGGCCAGCAGGATGGTCCCATCCGGCGGCGGCGAGTGTCGCCGGCTGGTCGCCCTCGGAGCAAGTCCCTGATCAACCACATCATGGAGAGCGAAGAGGCCCTTCTCCTCAAGGTATGTCTTTCCATTGCCACTTTGAGCCCAAGTAACACTACTAACTTCTTTGTAGCTGGACGCCTTCCTTACCGAACTCGAACACCGCTTAGAAAGCCTCGAGAGCTTTGGCGAAATGACCTTTGACTCGAGCCTGTCACGCGCATACACAACTTTGCAGGCTGTGCGCACCCGCTGCTCACAGGCGTCAGAAGAGGTCCTCGGTGCTGGCCGCCGGCGTCTGCAGGTCATGGTCGAGACTGTCGAGGCACGGTACCAGGAAGCCCTTGCCACTGCCGAGTCTCTTAACGAGAAGGCATGTGTCGGTATCGAGCTGCTGGACGACATGCTGGATGACTTTGAGGAGCACGCTCTCAAGTTCCGCGAGCGCAGCATTGCCAACGCCACGGATGCGGCCGGCCACATCATGGACGAAGGTCGCCGTGTCATGGACGAGGGTATTGAGCGTGCGCTTGAAGTCGTCGATGAGAGCTTGGGGCGTGCCAAGAAGGCAGCCGAGACTCTTGAGGACCATATCCAGCGTGCTATCAACAGTGCCCGTGATAAGGGCCTCCTTAGCTACGAGGACCTGCCTGTGCCGTGGCGTATCAACCCGCATATCCTGCGCGGATACCGCTTCAGCGAGACCAAGGCGGCTTGCTTCAAATCCATGTTCCGCATCTCCAACGAGCTGGTCAACATCTGGTCGCACTGTCTCGGCGTTGTGATTGTGTTGGCTATTGCATTGTACTTTTACCCAACGAGCGTCAACTTCCATCTCAGCACCAAGACCGACGTGTTCATTGCTGCCCTCTTCTTCTTTGCTGCTTGTCAGTGCCTGGTCTGCAGTACCATCTGGCACACGATGAACTCCATTGCCGACGCCGAGCTGATTTCGTCACTCGCCTGTGTCGACTACACGGGCATCTCGCTGCTTGTGGCTGCGTCCATCATGACAACCGAGTACACTGCCTTTTACTGCGATCCCGTGAGCCGCTGGATCTACATATCGTTGACGGCCTTTCTCGGCATCGGCGGTGTTGCCCTGCCGTGGCACCCCTTCTTCAACCGTGCCGACATGGCTTGGCTCCGTGTGGCATTCTACGTCGGTCTGGCCACGACTGGTTTCTTCCCCATGTTGCAAATCTGGCTGACTCGCGGCACTTCATTTGTGTGGGAGTTTTACCTGCCCATTACCAAGTCGCTGATGGTGTACCTGACAGGTGCCTGTGTCTACGCAAGCAAAGTGCCCGAGCGCTGGTCGCCCGGCATGTTTGACTACATTGGCGGCAGCCATAACCTCTGGCACCTTGCCGTGCTGGGCGGTATCCTGTTCCACTACTCGGCGATGCAAGAGTTCTTCTCTAACGCTTTCCGCCAGGCCCAGAACGGATGCCCAGCGTACTAGACTGCTGCGAGACATATACACGACAACATGACGCTCACTTTACATTTTACATATGTTATTTTTACATTTCTTTCCCTTCATTATTCATTCTTTTAATCCATGGGCTGCCCAGCACTACAAAAGCATGCTGTCCAATCACTTTATTTTTCTTTATTTCCTTTCTTCTCACATTTTACCTTCAACCTCCTTTTCTCTTTCATTTTCATGGTTTACGGCGTTTTTCCCTGCATAACTGGCACACAATGCCATGACGAACAAACATATGCACGAGTGCTATATCGCATCTCTGCACTATTGCATCATTGCATTTGCATCATTTAAAATAACATACACACAGTATACAACGGTGGAACGGACAATTAGAGACTTGCTGATTACGCAGTATCAACGAGTTTTGTACATATGTTGGATATACTTTAGACAGTAAATACACGCTATATCTATATGCCATAACTTGTCAGACGAGTACCATGAACTTGAAATTAAAAGGTAGCCATGATCACGCCGACGATACCGATGCTGAGGCCCATCCAAATAAGAGTGTGCTGCTCTTTGCGAGCCACGGCGGATATTTGAATATGAGATGCCCTCGGTGTTGGAGTAGGCGTCACCGTTGTGTTCTCTTTTATATCTCTTGCATCTCTTGCACCTCTAGTCCGCCTTGCTGGGAACATGGACGGCACTTGGAAGCCCGCACTCGAGGCGCACTCGTGCAGGCTCTCCTTATTCAAACAGCAGTAGCCCGTCACTGGTGCACAGTACTGCCCACGCTCACAGTAGCCATTGTCTGCGCAGCACGACTGGCCCTTGCTTGGATTATAGCACATGACAGTGTCGGAGTATCCGCATTGTATAGAGCCTGGGCCGTATGTGTTCTCGCAAGAGGTCGCGGAGGAGCGGTGCTGGAGCTTGTCTGCGCAAAATGTAGATCTCTGTGGTTGGCGCCAGTCCCGGTGATAGTGGTAGTGATGTGCCGTTGCCCGCGTGTTCACAATGGCTAGGCACAGTAAGATTGCTGAATGTGAGTGCATAGCTACTGTTGGGTGTAGACTGTCAAATGAAAAGACAGTGTATGCAGCATCGACAGAAAGTAAGAAAATGCAAAGCGAATAGTAAACAAACAAGAAAATCCACCAAGCGAGACTGGTGTTTAGAGACAGCTAACAGGAGATTATAGAAATAATCAAAAGGCGTTTTGAGACATAAGACCTGTTCTTGTCTATCAACCTTGAAGGTAAACCGGTTTGCAACAAGTATGGGCCGCCATGTGCCTGTGCCTGTGCCAAGTTGCCATTTCTCCGGCATGTTTCCCATCTCATGCAGTGTTTCCCCATTGCTGCAGGAACACATCTTTTGGCGCAGACGCAGACGCAGGGGCAGCAGTGGTCAGCAGTGGTCAGCAGTGGTCAGCAGTGATTCGCAAGTTGGCAAGGACAAGGGTCGGAAGACGGTGCTGGCCGTGTCACAGGATATATGATATCATCAGTAGTAGTAAAACAAAATATAATATTATCCAATTCAAGTGTCGTTGATTCGTTAGTCATCCGTATGCAGTCCTGCTCCTTGCTGCCCTTTTTCTTTCTTTCCGTTTCTCAATAATATACAAGACACCTGTTCTCTGCCACTCTCTGGTAATACCCGAGTACCATCCACGGCTAAGTTTGTCAACATCCCGCACGGGAGCATGAAAGACATGTAACAGGTAGCAGATCAGGTAGAAATCAGGCAGATTCATCTGTAGCCGGTCCCGTCATTTATTCCTGTCATCAGAGTGAGGACCGGTGCCAATACATGACCCGAGGTGGTCAATCATTTCGTATGTCATAGTAGCTGTCAAGCTGTCAGACACTATCTAGAGCGCGTGGTTGACAATCTCGGCATAGACATCTGCAGGCAGCTTGCGGATAATGGTGAGTGTCACCCTCTTGATCGAGTCTGCCTGCAGAGCAGGGAACGACCGAAGGAGTTTGTTGGGACTATTTGTTAGCAGGGCAATCAGAGCAGCCATGCTCTTGAATAAAAGAACATACCTTGGACTTGTCAAAATCTGATTGCGAATCATCATGAGCTGCGCGACAATGCACAAGATGTTGAGATGTGGTCCATAGGCAAACAAAAAATCCCATAGGCGCAGCACCTCGGGCAGTGGCGGCGTACAGGCACAGAGCGTCAGCACCGACGGGAAGGCGTAGATCTCGGCCGACAGGTTTTTAGACAAGAGATACAAACTCAGCTTTGAGTCGACAATGGCAAGCACCTTGTCCACCAGTGCCAGCCCCTTGTGCACGCCGTCCATGGCGCCGCGAATGTAGCCCGGGCATTCCTTGGTTAGCAGGTGATGAAAGGCAACAAACGCCTCGGCCTCGCTGCGTGCCGCATACAGGAACGGCGCTGCTAGCACGTTCATGCCTTGGACATAAGTGCCTGGCTCGGCAGACACGCTGGTCTCGGATCCCTCTGTAGTAAGTGTCAGCGCACGCGCGCGGTTTCTGGCATTGGGCGACGAGTTTGAGTTGACGGGCGACGAAGTACCGCTGCCCATGCCCGTGCCCATATTTGCATTGTTGAGCATACCGAGCATGCCCCGTGATGACGAGGGCCTATCGTGTATTTTCGAGTGCATCTGTGAGTGCAGTTGCTGTGCATGTGCGTACGAGCTTGTTGGTATTGACTGGCGTCGTGATGCATGTGCTTGTGGTGATTGTTTGAGCAGCTTCTCTTCCCGCACGTCGTGGAGTTTCCAAGCAATGGCGTTCAGCAGCCGAATCAGACTGGCTTCGCTAACGCGGCGGCGGAATAGAGGATCTGTCGTGAGAGTGCGGAAGGTGTCGTTGCGGATTTTCGAGTATGCCGGTGAAGCGCCGCGGTGGACAAGAGACAAGTACGCATCCGTCTCTAGCACCGGGCAGTCGAGAAGAATCAGCCACACATAGATGCGCGCCGATGACTGTCCATTAGCAAGCGCTCAATATACTACAAGTGAAGCTGCACCTACCATGCCATCGCCGTCACTCTTGATACCGGTCTCGAGAATCTTCCAGCGTAAGTTGTACAACGCGCCAACAACGTCGCCGTCTGGTGGCCCATCGCGGATTAGGCGATCAATCGAGAGCGCATCCAACGCCGGTGACCGTCCCAGCAGTGCCCTCCGGTTGGCACTGGCAACCGAGTTGGCGGCTGTGGCTGATGTGGTCGCCGATGCACCGAGGGGCAGGGCAAGGGTGGCGTCGCTGTTGGCGCGCACCCGCTGGGGTGACCGGTGGTTGGCAGTACCATTGATATTTCGGCGCACTGGCGAAGGAGAGCGTTGCTGCTGGGCTTGGATCTGTTGGTGAGCCTGTTGTTGCTGGTGGTGCTGTAGATGCTGGTGCTGCAGGAGGCGCTGTTGGGAGATCATTGACGGCATATTGCCAGCCTTGGCTCCGAGGTTGTGGGCCGACTGAAGCTTTCTAAGCCCGCGGTGACCACTCGGGGATGCCGGGTAGAGGGTGGATGGAGGTAGCAAGGAGGGGATGCCAGAGCTCCCATCTCTTGCGGGGCTCGGCATGGTGGATAGTGTGTGGCTGGGTTGAACGTGAAGCCGAATGCAAAGCGAAGCTGGCGATGTCAACAAACAAGTCAAGAGTTGAGAACTGGTGCGATGCTGGGGAAACAGGCAGATGCAAGAGTGCAAATGGAAAAACTTGTAGTCGAAAAGCAGCAGGAATGGACAACAATAGTATCGCAGAATTTGCAGTTCGTAGCCGGCAGTTCGTACCTTAGAGGCCGTCGTTGGAATGGCTGGTAGCAGTCGAGTAGTGGTGAGGTCCTCTTTGGGGAAAGGTCGGAACGTCTCGATTGGGCAATGACTGTCGCGTGCTTTTCGCGACTGTTTGGCGTAGTCATAGTGCCAGTGGCTTTAGCGCGGATTAGTCATGATATGAGCCTCGCTGTTTGAGGATTCTATATTCTATTCGACCTGAGCTCCTTTACCATTAACAATAAAATTAAATTATAAACACAGAATGCATGCCCTTTCTTCGACTCTGAGTTTGCCTTGGTCATGGTCAAATCGGATCAAGATTGTTATGTTGTCGTTGCCCGTACACCACGCGTTGCCCAAGCGTCGTCTGGTTACCGTACACTAACAAGGAAGAGACGATCCAACCCACTGGCTACATCATCATACTGCATTAGCTCACCGCCATCAGGCATCATTACTATAAGCCCTAGATTACGGGAGACCATGTCATCAGTCCACGTAGTCACTAACCGTCAGATCTGACGATATCCAACTATTGTAAGCGGTGTTTGTTTACCACGTGACCCCACACGGGATCGGCCCCCTTCAAAAACTCAGCCTTTCGCTGGGTTTTCGCCAATGTGGATACATTATGCCGCCCCTGATAGGCCCTGCTCCACTGCCCCGCCACTCTACAAACCTGAACCTACAAATGTTGTTCCCCGCTTTGTTTCTATCCCCTTCTCTCTTCCCTTTTCTGCTCTGCTTTAAAACCGCTCTATTTTCATCCTCCAAGCAATCATCACCACCTCACCAACTACCGCAACAGCACCAGTCTAATATACGTACGTCTATCCGGAGGTTTATTCGCAGTCTTATTATCGTGAGAATACCGGCACACGCCGTCGTCTTGACGAGCCGCCGTTCTTGCCATAATCCGCAGCCCTCCGTTTTATATGCGTGGTAAACAGTTCAGCCTGCTAACAGTTTCTTCTTATTCGACTCTATAGCCCTACGCTCTCACCACAAAACCTGCTCCCCTAGTTTCGCAGAGAAAGTCGAGTTGATGTCAATCGAAAATCTCAAGATCAATGGTGAGTTGCATCCCAGAGTCAGAGCCTCCGTCCTGGTCCCCACGTGCCCGTGTCGCCGTTTTAGCCGCTCTGTTTGAAAACAGGGCTGAGGAAGCGGCCGATGCCGGACTTCAGGGTCCAAGACCAAGACAAGACATATACCTAAGAGGGCAAGCAACTAACTCTCTCCTATAGACCCCTTCGCCGACGCCGACGAAGATACCGGACAGTCTCAGGCAAAGCAACAGGAGTACCTCCATATCCGTATCCAGCGTACGTGACCAACACCATATTCGTCTGCTATACATCTGTCGTGTCTATCTGCCACGCACCCGGCCAGCTCTACTTGAAGGCTATCTGGCAGAGTCGTGCAGAGTCGTGCAGACTAGAACGACACAGACAACCAACAGACAACACCCACAGCGCAACAAACGGATGCTAACATATACAGAACGCAATGGACGCAAGACCTTGACCACGGTCCAGGGTATTCCTCCCAAGTTCGACCACAAGAAGATTCTCAAGGTCATCAAGAAGGTAAGCACTCACAACTCTCTTCTACACTGTATACATAAACACTTGCTAACTGTCCAGGAATTTGGTTAGTACCATTTACTCTCACCCACGACAAAATATAAACATACAAAACACTAACTTACAGCTTGCAATGGTACCATCATCTCTGCTGCTGAGTCCAAGGGCATGGGCGAGGTGATCCAGCTTCAGGGCGACCAGCGCAGCAAGATCCGTGACTTCCTCATCGACAAGAGCAGCGGTCTTGGCCTCGACGAGAAGACGATCAAGGTCCACGGTTTCTAAGCTGTGCACGCAGCGTCGTGTCTCGCGCCATATGCTAGGCAGTTTCTAGGCAGTTTTACGCGGCAGTTGTGTTTTTAGAAGGGTACATCTTTTGACCGTGCCCTCCCACGACCAGCCCGACGCCTTGCTGCAGACTTTGGCAGAGCATATGTCTGTCGGTTTTGTTCTCACCCGAGGGCAAGAAGACAATTGACGAGACACAAAGTACGAGCGTGTGTTGTTTTCAGAAACAATAGTGCAAGGTTGAAGAGCAAAAGCCGAGTGAGAAAGTACAGGCTCAAGACGAGAGCGCCCGCCGGCGATGACTGACGCTATCATGGATGGTGTCATGCTATCACGGCGGGCCACCGTGTATTTTCTATTTCGTTCTTTTTGTACTTTTAGCCTTGTTATTATTGTGGCATGATTGATGACGGATTGACTATTTTTTTTACTTTTTGTATCCCTATCTACTCGATATACTCCAGTGGTTCTGTGTCTTTGATGCAGTGCTATGTTTATGCTTTGGTTGGATGCTGTGGTTCTGACGACGGTCTTGATCCTGGGCCTTTGAGTCTACCAGGCCCGGGTCTTTACTCTTTGCTGCAGTAGTCTGAAGAAATGAAACAACATTGCCAGCCATACATGCAACGTGCCTATCAGTTGCCTATCAGTTGCCTATCGCGTGATGTTATATTGTAACAGTAACTCTTTCCTTTTATGTCATTGTGGTATGCCTGGCCGCCGTCATATATCAACTGGATCTAGCATGCACGGTATAAACAACAGTTTCCCGGATACGACACAAGGCATGACTCGAAACAAGACGAGTCAACGAAGAGACTACAGTCCATGCAGACCTAGCTGTCAGCGGGTGTAGACCGGACATGCCATGGCCGCGCTCGTATTTTCTGCGGAGGCTATGCAGACATCAACGGAGCATCGTAGACAAGCACAGCAGTTCTGGCCAGGTTGGTAGGCCGTCCACAGAGTGAATGGGTAAAGTGGTAAAGGCGATAATAAGCCATAAGGAGATTACGAAGTAGGTTGACAGCTTGTGTCTCGGAACGAAAAGATTGATTCCCTTATTATTACCGAGTATTGACTGCACTCTACAACCCCCACAGCCCAAGTTTCTTTATGGTAATAACGGTTTCTTATGGTATCTTCTTTTTCTCTAATGCTTTGCTGTCATTGGCACGGGGGTAATGCAACAAGGCAAGGAAGACAAGGAGGCAAGTGCTCGGGGGTTTGAAAGCAGAAGGAAAAACAAAACATACTCGGTATATCTCGTAATAGATTCACAGCCACTGAGCTGTTTTCTTGTCACCAATATTTGTATTGCTGGCCCTTTTTGCTTTGCTGGACGCGTTAATGCAAATGCAGCACGGCCACGCCGTACCTTGCATGACTTGCATACTCTGAGCAACTTTTTCGCGGCTGTTGGAAGTCTACGACTATAGAGTACATTTGAGTTGTGGTCTGTTCGTCCACAAGCCCCTTTTAATCTGCTTCTCCTCCACTGAGTCTACTCTTTTACCTTCTATCTTGGAATCGGGCGTTTATTACCTGACGTGAACGAGAAAAATGCCCATGTATAAATATAAATATACATGTGAGTTATATTCAAACCAACTGCAAATGCAAATGCCCTAAGGGCGTGTGCCTAAGCAGCCGTCGGTAGGTCAAAATCTGCCGTAGTCCCCGGGGTGGATAAAATCCCATGGATGTCTCTTCCTGTCCAATATCAGGAACGCGGGAGAGACCTCTCTACAGGAGTACAATCATGGTCTATCCCGCGAGCTAGAACCAAGAGGCAATCTTGTGACAAACAGTAACTGCCGTCGAATTACAAAGAGAAAACAATGGCATGGGGGAGAGTCATACTCTTGCATGTAGTATGGCTGCTGCTGTAAGCGACTGGACGGCTGGACGGATAATGGCCGTGACAATGGGGTGTTGCATCCGTGTGGGCGTCTCTCGTCTAGTTCTAATATTTTCTTATATTCTAATATTGACGGCGTCGTGCCGCGGCGTCTCCGCGTGATTATTGGGTTTATGTGCAGCTGTAGTTTCGTGTCAGAACATCAGATGGATAGACGATATTGCTCGACTCGATGTAGCATCACCAAAGAGCTGCAGGAGAGAAAATTCTTATTCCTCTAATCTCTTTTTTCTTCTTCTCTTTTCTATTCTCCTAGCGGCTGGTCCGGAGACAGTAGACCAGCAGCGGCTTCTTTCCAAGCTTCTAGAAAGACTTTTACCACCGATGGACTACAAGGACACTCCCCTGGTAATACCGTAAACCCGTAAAACTCTTGCTTATGCGTGCAAGCGTGTCGTAGGTCATGTAGGTCGGCCTACTAGGCATGCAACAGTAGTGAGTCTACTCGGTATGGTCCGCTCGGTGTCGATCTGTCTGTACAGAGTTCAAGTCTTTGTTATGTTCTGCAGATAGCCTTCTATACTGAGTAGACTCGGAAATGGCATGAGCCGACCGGAGAGATGGGTTTTCAGGAATGGCGTTTGAAAGAGTAGAAAAGCGTGAGCAGAATGTAATACAAAGTAGACACAAGCATAGAGTACAAGCGGAATCAAGGTGCTGACGAGTCTCACTTTCTTCCATGATCGTCTTTGTTGCATGCGTGCTGGTCTCTGCAGGCGAATATGACAGGGGCGATGGAGATGCAACGCTTCGTCAGCGTAGTTGTGTTCTTGACAGCTCCTTGTCTGGCCTGGTCTGCTATTGCCACGCGAGATAGTCGTCAAGCTTGTTGATCTCGGAGTATTCAAGACATTTCATTACTCGGTAATATCTACAGACGGTGATTTGAGATGAGACGCCAAAGGCCATCATCGACTGCCAGATAAAGAGCAATTGCCTCATAATATTGCAATACGGACCTCGACTATTTACCGCAATTTAAAAAGCTTGTTTTGTGCCAACAGCCCGAGATTGCACACTGCGTCGAGATTTGCGACGCCCGGCATGTAAGATTCAGCGCCAGGCAGTCAGCACGCCAGCTCTCAGTGAGCAGCAGCCAAAGCACTCTTGATGCTTATTTTTCCCCCTGAAGTGTTTTCTTCTTCCCTTCTTCTCTTCTTCTTCCCTCGTCTTTTCAGCCGCCAAAGCCGCATATTAGTCAATATTTCTCAATATTGCTTCAATGCTCAATGCAATGTGCCAATGATAGCCAAACCGCAAATCAATACTCATACAAATTCATAAAATGAATGCAAAATACAACCATGTGTACTGTGTATTTCTGATCGGAGTGCTAGAGCAGTTGCATGCGAACAAGAGTTGTCGTCTGGCATGAGGACCCACATGAGGTCGATGGTGTCACTGGATCCGTCGATGGCGCAAGCGACTCCCGAGCTCTGTGATTGGCTGCCTTGGCCC
This sequence comes from Ophiostoma novo-ulmi subsp. americana, assembly GCA_029298975.1. NCBI lineage: Eukaryota > Fungi > Ascomycota > Sordariomycetes > Ophiostomatales > Ophiostomataceae > Ophiostoma > Ophiostoma novo-ulmi. Next base: position 1,027,367 of record JANSMA010000003.1, on the reverse strand, counting down.
TGGTTTGCTAAAACGCCCGACGCCTTGTGTAATAAGTAAATGAGTTAAAGCAAAAGGATCAATTCTAGTCATATGTGTAAACAATTTTCTATTTTACATCTCTCTTCTTCTTTTTACGCAAGAAAAACATGGGGAGCCTAGTTGGACAGAGTGGAGTAAAAGGCAGAAGGGGATAACGAAGACGATAATTAAATGGTTTATATTGACTGCAAATTTAATTGTTAAATCAGAAGATCGATATCATATCATCGAGTTTTATCTAAATCTAAACAATATCAAATTAAATAGTAAAATAAATTGACGCTATAATACACAAAATCAAAACAAATATAAATATAACGTATAGAGATTAAATCAACAATTAACCTACAGACCAACAATGTGACTGTTCCCACCGGCCACGCTATATAGCTGCATATGCACATGTTCAACAAGGTAAGCAGGGTCTGATGACGCATAAGACAGAGGAGCGAGAGAGACTACAAGCCAAAGCAGCATTCAGCTCACCCGAGGTTAGAAGAGATAACTCACCTATGAGTGGCATTGGGCGGGCTTCAAAATAATCAAGGTTCGACAGTGAAATCCCACCAAAGTTGAGTCGCATTATCATCGAGGTGTTTGTGTATGTTTATTCTTTCGATTCGTATTGGTTTTGTTCGTTTAGTCTAAAATAAATGATTTTTGAATTTACCTATTCGAATCGACTTTCTATAAAGCCGCCGCTAAGCCATGTTTGGGCGAAAAACGCGAAAATAGTGGATTGGTCGACCTCATATGAGTATCGACTGAGTCGAAGCTTGGCTTATGTAATGATATCCATTCACCAGGTGAGGTATCTCATCTCTTCCAACCTCGGGTGAGCTGAATGCTCGCGAATGATGGCCTAAAACACCAGTTAGGTGACTGCAAGCGTGGGGAGCGCAGATCAGGTCATTGGAGCGAGAGGCAGGGAGGCAGAAATGACACACCACGGCGCAACGTCTTTAAATGTAAGATAATTGGAAGTTTAATATTCAGACGTCTTACTAGGACGGAGATACTCAGTAGTATCATGTGCTATGGTAGGCATACGGAGTAGATAAATATTGACTCAAGAAGGATAGGAAGTAGATAAAGTGATACAGACATCGGCGGTCCCTGAGACGAGCTTGAGTCTGATGGAAGAGGCATAGGCCCGGGGTTGTCGAGATCGAGGTAAAGTGTAAAGAAAGTAGAAAGTAAAGAATAGAGTTGATAAACAAAAGACTATTGAATATAGCAGTGGAATCTGGTTAGGCAAGGAGGATCACAGGCTTTAGATCAGTCTGGCCAGACCGGCGGGACAGTACGAAGTACGAAGTAGCTGTGATATCGAGGAAAGGGGATAGCTTCATCAGCATAGCAGACAAACAACGCCATATACTTGTACCTTCTATTTACTCTAATAGATTTACCCCATACTACGACAATAAGAATAATAACGCACAACTGGAAAACGAGGTCGACAAGTTGACAAACTTGGTGGACCGAGCAAAGGCCGTGCTAGGCGTGAAGCAAAAGTGCAAGGGAGCAAGATGATGTACAAAGTATGAGCATCTGGATGTCCATGGACCATCACGACATTGAGGCTTTAGTAGATATTGCCCTATGTAAGGAATGAATGTAAATATAGATGCGGAGAGGGCAAAGAGGTAAACGAGAAGACGGGGGTCGGAGATGAGGAGGCATCCAACCCCGGAACCAACAGATGACAGCATACAGCATACTGCATCACATCACACATGCAATACAGCTGCGGCCGCTTTCCGTATTTGAAGGCGATCGGCCGAGTAGCTGAACATCAATGCATCGTCGCATGCGTGTAGATAGATGCCATGGAGACTGCCTGTCAATATATAGACTGCTGACTAACAATGCGAACAATATAACTGGGAGAGAACGTGGCAAATGTGGCAAACGTTATGGAAGGCGCGGCAGGCGGCGGCGACAGATCAACGGTGCTTTATTGCTTATGAAAAGGATAAATACTGTTTGATGATTGAGAGTGAAAAGTCTAAATCCCCTAAGAATAAATCATTTTAAAATATCAAAGAGACAAATAGACAAAATAGACATGGAAGAGGAAAAAAGACCCATTGTGCCGCCACAAGTACCGACGTCATATATACTTGTATATACATGTAAATGTGGCGGAGACAAATGTACACTTTTGGCCAGTACATTGAAATGCTTTGTCAGAAGCACTTACACGATTGCGCCATGCGAGCTAGCCAGAAAAGTTTATACTTCCGTCCCCCGTCCACTGCAAATGTCTCTTTCCCATGTCTCTTTCCCTGTATGCAAATGGAGCACTGGAGTGCTTGACCCATCCCATCATTGCCATTGCTCCTCCTTGAATCTCCGTGCTCGCTCTTCTTCTCGCTCTTCTTTTCGCTCTTTTGATTGCTGTTTGATTCTTCTGTGCGGTTTCTTCTTTTGTTCTGCTGCTTTGAGGAACGACATTTCTCGGCCTACACCATCAGCCTTCCATCCCGTCGTCGTCGTCGTCGTCGTCGTCCTCCTCCTCCTTCTCCTCCTCCTCTCCTCCTCCTCCTCTCCTCCTCGTCTCACCCTTCAGAGTCTACAAAGTCTATGCACAAGTCTACTCAACATCCCTAGTAAACTTATTGTGCACTTTCACACCTGTTGGACTCGAGCTCGGCTGGCTTTAGCTTGTCTTGGCCTGGGGCGTGCTTCCATCATTCTATTGACCTCTGTCACCATCGAACTTATTTCTGTCTTTTTTGATTATTTTGGTTTCTTTTTCCTTTTGTTCCAGTTCTATTGGTTTGGATTCCTCTCTACCAACCTTTCTCTCTCTCCCCATCTCCCTCCCAGTCTCCCAGTCTCTCAGTCTACCACTCCCCAAGTACTTGTAGCACTGCATATCCTGCCTGCTTACGCACCAAAGGCTGACACTCCTTCGGATTGTCCTTCGGATCTCGACAGCCTACTCTTGTCTCGTAATCTCTGATCCTTCATCTCGTCATATCTGCTTTGTCGGCCTCACCGTATCACGAGCTTGCTGTTGTTTCTTTTTGGGACTAATTGGTTTTTTTGGCTTGCATATCATCAACACAAACAAGCTCATCTACCAAGCATCACAAGCAATTACAAGCATTACAAGCATTTCGCCTTATGGTCTAGCCTCTTGTCTTGCACTCTCCCGACTTGGCTCAGACAATATTGACGCTTCTTTTTTCTTGTCATCTCTTGTCAATCTCTTGTCATCTCTTGCCATCTCTTGCCTTCTTGGCCTTCTACCACCTCCTACCTCTTCCACCTGCTCTATTTCCATTTTCATCACATAACCATCTCCTAAAAGTATCTTCCTCCGTCCCTCCACCCCCCGGACTTGCCTTCTTCGACATATCTCACCATACACCCCTGGCCCATCCCACACCTCCTCTATTGCTATTACCTACTTTCTCTTCTTATTTACACCCCCCTGCCTCGACTACTTGCTACCTTCTTCTACCTACTTTCTCTACTCCTCCTCTCCCGTCTCTCTTTTCTCCTAGGTCCCCCACCTGTCGACTTGTTCTGCACTCGTTCTGTACGAAGTACTTTGTAGACGCGCTGTACCGTGGAGCTGGATCTAGCCTGCCATACTTTCTACTTTCTACCTTCTACCTTCTACCTTGTACTTCCTACTTTATTTTCCTTCTACTCTTCTCTTCTTCTGTTCTGCTCTTTAATCTCTCGTGTTGACTTGTATATATAGTCTGCCTCTCCCCTGCAGACCGTCTTCATCTCGAGTCGATCATCCTCACCCTCTTTCATCACCACCCTCCTTCTCCTCCTCCTCCTCTTCCATCCACATTTGCAACTTTACAAGTCGCAATCATGCCTGGAACATCGGCCACCAAGGTTGGCCACACCCTGGCCAAGAGCCTTGGTATCAAGATCAACCCGCCTGTCGCCTACCAGGACGAGGTTACTCGTGGCGAGTCCGTCTTCTCGGCCGACGAGACCTGGGTCGAAGAGCCTCCTCACACAATTGACTTCTTCAAGGAGCTTGTGCCGGCCAAGGACGATGTCTATGATTACGTCGTCTCGCTCTTCCCTTTCCTGCAGTGGATCGGCCACTACAACACCCAATGGCTCATTGGTGATCTGGTTGCCGGTATCACTGTCGGCGCCGTCGTCGTCCCCCAGGGCATGTCGTACGCGATTCTCGCGAACCTCGAGCCCCAGTTCGGTCTCTACTCGTCGTTTATGGGTGTCATCATCTACTGGTTCTTTGCTACTTCCAAGGATATCACCATTGGTGTAAGTCTCCATTGCCAACACCTAATCTCGTAAACTCTTACTAACTACTCAGCCCGTTGCCGTCATGTCCCAGCTTGTCGGTAACATTGTCACCGATGTTGCCAAGGAGTACCCCGATATTCCCGGCCACGTTATTGCCTCTGCTCTGTCCATCATCTCTGGTGCTATTGTCCTGTTCATTGGTCTCATCCGCTTTGGCTGGATCGTCGACCTCATCTCCCTGACTGCTCTGTCTGCCTACATGACTGGTTCCGCCATCAGCATTGCTGCTGGCCAGGTTCCCACGCTGCTAGGCGAGTCCGGCTTCGACACCCGCGCCGCGACTTACAAGGTCATCATCAACAGTCTCAAGCACCTACCCGACGCCAAGATTGATGCCGCCATGGGTCTGACTGCTCTGACTCTGCTCTACCTGATTCGCATTGCTTGCAGCTACTCTGCCCGTCGCTGGCCCAGGCACCAGCGCATCATCTTCTTCCTCTCGACCCTGCGTACCGCTTTCGTCATCCTGCTGTACACCATGATCAGCTGGCTCGTCAACCGCCACCGCCGCAAGCATCCGTTGTTCAAGATCCTCAAGACCGTGCCCCGTGGCTTTAAGAACGCTGCTGTGCCCGAGATCAACATACGCATCATCCGCGCTTTTATCAGCTTCCTGCCCGTGTCCGTCATCGTCCTGCTGATGGAGCACATTGCCATCTCCAAGTCGTTTGGCCGCATCAACAACTACACCATTAACCCCTCGCAGGAGATGGTTGCCATTGGTGTTACCAACGTGCTGAGCCCCTTCCTCGGTGGCTACTCTGCTACTGGTTCCTTCTCTCGCACTGCCATCAAGTCCAAGGCCGGTGTGCGTACGCCCCTGGCCGGTGTCATTACTGGTCTCGTTGTGTTGCTTGCCATCTATGCCCTGCCCCCCGTCTTCTACTACATTCCCAGCGCTTCGCTGTCCGGTGTCATTATCCACGCTGTCGGTGATCTGATTACTCCCCCCAACACCGTCTACCAGTTCTGGCGCGTCAGCCCCTTTGAGGTTCTCATCTTCTTCGTCGGTGTTATTGTCACTGTCTTCTCAAGCATTGAGAACGGTATCTACGCTACCATCTCCATCTCGGCTGCCATGCTTTTGTACCGTATCCTACGCTCCAAGGGCACTCTGCTCGGCCGCGTCAAGGTTCACTCCGTTCTCGGCGACCACATCATTGGCCAGGACCACCACCAGGTCATTGGCCCCTACGGCAGCATCGGCGGTCTCTCTAACGAGCTGGCCGCTCGCAGCGTGTTCCTGCCCCTAGACCACGGCGACGGCTCTAACCCCCACGTCGAGCTCGAGGCTCCTCTGCCCGGTATCTTCATCTACCGCTTTGCCGAGGGTTTCACCTACCCCAACGCGTCGCACACGCTGGAGCACCTTGTCGACTACATCTTCAAGAAGACGCGCCGCACCAACCTCACATCGTACCCCAACCCTGGTGATCGGCCATGGAACGATCCCGGCCCGTCCAAGCGTAAGCTCAAGCTGCTCGCGGCTGGCAAGCTGTCTTCACTCGAGGCTACCGGTGTTGATGAGAACCTACCCACCCTCAAGGCTGTGATCCTCGACTTCTCGTCGGTCAACTATCTCGATATCACCTCTGTCCAGACCTTGATTGATGTCCGCAACCAGCTCGACCGCTACGCCGCACCCAACGTGGTCGACTGGCACATCGCTTCCGTCAGCAACCGCTGGAGCAAGCGCGCTCTCGTGTCGGCCGGCTTTGGCTACCCCACCGACCTCCAGGACGACCCGCACCAGCGCTGGAGATCCATCTTCAGTGTCGCCGACATTGGTGGCCGCGACTCGGCTGCTGCCCAGGCTGCCCAGGAGGAGAGCAAGGCTCTGCACGGCAGTGCCCCTGGCAGCGCCGGCGCCATCAAGACTGCTGCCGGCCTAGACATTGAGGAGTCCAACAGCAACTCGTCATCTGCGGACGACTACATCAACAAGCCCTCTGGCTCGCGCCTCAAGGGTGTTACTGTGCACGGTCTGAACCGTCCTCTGTTCCACGTTGACCTGACGAGTGCTCTGCAGAGCGCGATTGCCAACGTTGAGGCTCGTGCTGCCCGCGATGCCGAGGTCCGCCAGCCATCTCTGAGCGTCACCAAGGAGTAATTGCATAGATTATCTAGCGTATTCTAGTATTTTGGTTATTTGGTTCTGGTTTGCTGGTTATTTTTGTTAAGCTCGCGAATGTGTACTGCGGGTTGAAGTGATTCCCCCATGTGTTTTTTCACATATTTTTCTATACCATCCATCCAATTTCTGTTCTTTCCTTGGTCATACCTCTTTATCTTGTCCACATGGCATGTTTCAATTTATTATTATTGATGTTTCATGATACTTGGATATATACCCTTTGAATTTATGACTATTTTCTTATAATTTTGCATGTCTTGTGGTTGTTTGTATCATATTTTTATTTTTTGAATTTTTGAATAAAAAGATGTATATAATTGCATATTATAAATATCATTATTTTTTACATATAATATTAATATTATTTTATTTGAATCGCTTTAATATTTTATCAAATAATCAAATAACCTTAAATTTGCCATATTTTCAATTATTAATATCTCATCCAAAACAATTGGCTTGCTTAACACTCCATGGTTCAGCTGCTGTCGCCATTCTATGCCCTTCACTCCTGGGCAAAAACCGCGATGGCGTGATGCTGATAACCACCACCATCACCAACACATTGTGTCTAGATATGTTGGCTAGCCTCTAATATCTTCTGCCTCTGTGCTCATTGCCTTGCTTGCTGTCCCGAAGCTAGTTGTTTCTCCACACGCCCTTCGCTTGACCTCGACTCTACCAACTGCGTAGTTCTACCTCTACCTCCTCTGCTACAGCTGCCTCATCTCGTCATCTGCATTCCAAATGAGCATGGGGCGTGTGCATACAGCGTTGCAGTGTGCTGGATGTAGTTGTGTGTAGGCGATGTATGTGATGCAAGAGGCCGGGTCTCGGGGATGGTGACACGGATGCCGGCAGGCGAGCCAGCTCCGGCGTTCATCACGGCGTTGCTAACGGGTTGAGGTATTTCCTGTATATCGTCATCTCTGGCGTAGCCGTCTTCATGTGGCCTCGGCCAGCACATCGACATCGAGCCCCTCCATCACTTCCACGACAAGACCAACACTGTCGAGAAAGGCGTTGACAGACACGCGCAGCATGCGGTTGGTGGTGGCTTCGTAGGTGGTGCGCAGGACTGTCTTTTCGGCCTCGGCGTCTGTTCCCGAGTTCGAGTCCGCGTCGGCTGCCCGCACAGCAAAGGACTTGCGGACCGAGGGGGAGATCTCCTTGTCGACGGAAAGGGCCTGCAGGGCGACAGTGGCCAGGCGGGCAGTCGGGAAGGGGATGTCGAGGACACTGGCTGTTAGCAGGTGGATTCAGGTGTTGCGAGAGGTTGGCAGGTTGACATACAGAGAGCATGGGAATTCTGTAGCGGCAGCCATTGTCGTGGTTGTAGTCGTTTCGTCCGGAACTGAAGTAGTGTGAAGCCTCGTGAAGCGAGGTCGATCTGCCGCGAACTCGACCCCTCGTTGAATTAAATCGTAGAATTATTTGCAATTTGTAGAAGTGACTAAGCATACTTACATAATCACGGCTCCACTGCTCCCTTATTTGTCCCTTGACACATGCAGCGGCATGCGGTCCCACCCGTTGTCCTGGCGACGCCACAACTGGGTCCCGGCCTGCAGCGCAATTGTATCCATTCTGTGGCTTGACCTTGTGTTTCGCGGGACATGATTGGCTGAGGGTGCTTGTTATGATGTTTATTTTGTTACGGAGCAATATGTTGTTATGATATTGGGAGGAGAGAGGGTGGATCGGCGGCCAGGAGAGGGCAGCAGGGAGGCAGTAGGGAGGCAAAGAGGCAGGCCGAGTGCGACACCGCCGTCAGCTGGCATAAGAGGCGGACCGGGGTAGAGTCGAAGCAGAGTAGAAATAACAGAAAGAACACACAATAACATAACACAAGACCAAAACACACCAAAACACAAACAACGACAAAGAATGCAGCCTTGACGACGGCGACTAGGGCACAGCAAAAACAACACTAGAACGTCAATGTCATAAGACCGTCTCTTGCCTCGTTCATCTTGTCTTTTGCATTCTCTCATCTTCACTTCTTTCATCTTCACTTTTCCTCCTCGACGACCTTGTCTTGACGACTACACGTCTACACGTCTCTCTCTTTATTGCTGTATCCTTACACACCTCGATCATCATACTCATCATCCTCATCATCCTCATCATCCTCATCATCCTCCTCCTCCTCCTCATCGTCACCAACCAATGCGCTCGTGATCGCCAGCCTCATCCTCATCATCATCGATAGCCGACATCTAGCCTGCACACGACCACGTCTCGTGTCCTCCTCTCTCCTAGATACTACCGCATCTACTACTCAATCCTCAACCCCATCTACACACGCGATGCCTCCTTCATCAAAGACCCCCAACATGGGGCAGGTGATTGAATATCTGCCTGGTGAGTTTCACCGCCTTTCTCTATCACCACTATCACCATACACCATACGATCCTCAGATGTACTAACGGACAGACCGCCTCTACCTCGGCGCCTATGTTAGCCCGCCCGACGCAGACACCCTCTTCCCCTTTGGCGTTCAGACTCCCAAGTCTCCTAGCAAGCGCTCGCACAGAGCTGGTCCCTCGGGCGACAGCGCACCAACCTCCTCCAAGCCCAAACCGTACTACTTTACCGTTGACGACTCGCTCCTTTACAACGCCTTCCACCACGACTTTGGCCCGCTGCACGTCGGCCACCTCTACCGCTTTGCCCTGCACTTTCACGAGATTCTGGCTGCAACCGAGAGCCAGCAGTGCCCTGTCGTCTTCTGGAGCCAGGCCGACCCAAGAAGTTGGTTCCTCTATATTTCTCTGTTTCATTTAACATTCATATACTAACGTAAAGGCCGCGCAAACGCTGCTTGCTTGCTCGCGTGCTACATGGTTCTTATTCAGTCCTGGTCGCCGCATTTGGCCCTTGCTCCCCTTGCTCAGGTCGATCCCCCATTGATGCCTTTCCGCGACGCCGGCTACAGCCAGGCCGACTACGGCATTACTGTTCAGGATGTTGTCTACGGTGTGTGGAAGGCCAAGGAGGAGGGTGTTTGCGTGCTTGACAACTTTGACCTTGCCGAGTACGAGCAGTTTGAGCGCGTCGAGCACGGCGACTTCAACTGGGTCACTCCCCACTTCCTTGCCTTTGCCTCGCCCCAGCATACCCCCGTTGCGCGCATCACCGAGGACTCTGAGCTGTTTGCCACGCTGCCCCGGACACTGGACGCCGTTGACGCCCACCCTAGCCTGCCCCAGCCATTCAAGAACGTGCTGCGCCACTTTTCCGAGCGCAACATTGGCCTTGTTGTGCGCCTCAACTCGCACCTGTATTCACCCTCCTACTTTGAGGCTCTCGGAATCCAGCACATTGACATGATCTTCCAGGACGGCACATGTCCACCAATGACTACTGTGCGCAAGTTTGTGCGCATGGCTCACGAGATGATTACGGTGCGCAAGAAGAACATTGCTGTGCACTGCAAGGCTGGCCTGGGCCGCACAGGCTGCTTGATTGGTGCCTACCTGATCTACCGCTACGGCTTCACTGCCAACGAGATCATCTCGTTTATGCGTTTTATGCGCCCCGGCATGGTTGTCGGTCCCCAGCAGCACTGGCTGCACCTGAACCAGGGCGTATTCCGTGAGTGGTGGGTAGAGGAGCGCATTGAGCGCAAGCTTCGCCGCGAGTTTGCTGCATCCCAGGCTGCTGCTGCCAACAACGCCGGCAACACCCTGCCCAGCACACCCATCCGCGCCATGCAAAAGGCCAGCCTGGGCCGCACCCAGTCCGCTTCCACACCGCCCAACCGTTCCACATCTGGCCGCACACCACTGAGCGAGGTCGACCACGAGCGCACCAATGTTGCGCAGGAGGACTACCTGCCTGCACCGACACCCGGTCAGCCCCGCAAGGGCACTCGCGCTGACCGTCACCACCCATACTCGCGCAGCAAGGCCAGTGGATACAGCACTGTTGCCGAGGAGGAGGGCGTCGCCGAGGAAGAGGCCGAGCTGTTTGCTGTTCTGCAGGACGAGGATGCCAAGGCCGAGGGCCGTTCGAGCGCGGGCAGCAGAGGTACTGACTCTGAGGAGGAGATCTACCTGCGCATGCGCATGTCCCGTAAGACCGGTGCTGCGTCTTCATCAAAGTCCCGCGCCGCTAGCCAGAGCACATCAATGATGGCCACATCGACAACAACGACCACTACCACCACGACGACGGCGATTATGGACAACGACGCATCGTTTGATGCCGAAAACATCGGCTCTGCCATTGGTCGGACCAAGTCTATCCATCAGGAGCGGGAAGCTGGCGGCCGTGAGCACCGTTCGACATCGGCATCTGGTGTGATGGCCAAGGTCCGCGGTTCTGAGCGGACAGCCACGGCTGCTTCTGCGAAGCGCATGCCTGGTGCGCAGCCGGCTGGCATCCGTAAGACTAGCAGCCGCGTCGTAAGCGGAGGCAACATGGCGACGGCTAACACGATTGCGTCTGCCGCCCGCAAGATCTCGAGCATCCAATAAGCACTGGAGTACGATGGATATTCTTGCGTTCTGTGTTCTTTGAATTCTTGGATATGACACCCGTCTACGTGTCTGATGACTTATGAATATTTCTGCGTTTTCTGCTATTTCCGATCTTTGGCTTTTTGGTGTTTGGCATGGCGTTTATTGTTCTGTATTCATTTTTATTATTATTTTATTTATTGATTTTCACTTTTGATTTCTATATTGGAATTGGCTATTGACAGCTTGCATGGGCAAGGGACTTTGAAGCATCCAGCATCCGGCTTCGTTGTGTGCTTGTCCCGTCTACGTTGCTATTCTCTTCTTGTCCATTTGTCTTACTCTTGCTTTCCTTTGTTTCCTCTCGTCTATATATTTGTCTGTTTAATCACCAACTTTCACGTTATACTTCTGTGTCTTGTAATTCTTAGCATGACAATCTTACAGGTGTGACTAACAGCTTGGAACATATCAGAGTAGCATTGATGGCACGCTTAGTCCATCTCCTTGTCTGCCACCTCTTGTCATGACCTTGCCGGAGATACATGGTAGCTTTGCGGTCAAGACAGGTCGACAAGACCCGGCTGTGCTTCGCCTTTCTTTTCTTTCTTCTTCTTCTTCATTTGTGTAAAGCCTTTTTCTTTTTTTTCCCTCTAAAATTTTGACCAACTATCTGCCTAGTGCTGCGCCTGCTCACCCTGCTCTGGTAGCGGTCTGTAAATGGGCCGCTCTCTTTTTGCAGCGGGTGCATCCTTCGTCCCCAAATCTGCAAAATCACAGAAGCGCGTCATGGCATGCACACCGTAGAATTAGACAGTCTGGGGTTCACAAAAGCACGGTGCAATTCGTACAATGCTCCTTCCTGTTGGCTAGACAAAGTGGGGCCCCGCGTCCTTTTGTTAGTTGTTCTTGTTATTGGACCCCGGCAGCTAGTTTAGCGCACCCGATTCGAATATTGCAATTAATATGCTGTCAGAAAAAATACCTAATTAACGTCGGCGGCTGATAGCGGCAGCCTTCTTCGCTCCCTCGATAAGATGCTGAGTACTTTTTTGATTAACGTTATGCAGACTTGGTACACATTAAACTCTATATAATGAAATTAATACCTTTGATCCTACATTCAAATAGCCGCCGACGCGATTGATGCACCCACCCAGAGAATGGTCGGGTGAACTTGATAGCGACGAGCCCGGCATGATGGGATGAGGATGAAGGGGAGGATGAAGGGGAGGATGAAAGGGGATGGCGACTCTCCATTTCTTGTGAATCTGTAACCTGAGTAGCTCATGACTGGTCATTAATGCCCGAGTGCCGGGTCTGCTGAAGCTTGCAAGAGGTTTGCAGGAGGTCTCATATATGGCCGCTGTCCGGCATACCCACCGAGTCTGCCTGGCGAAACACCCTTTCTTATTGGTCTTTGTGTTTAAGGTTTCCTCTTCATTTATGTATTTACCATTTGATATATTTCTTTTTTAGTTTTGTTTCTCTAGTCCACCATGATCTACATCACTTCGTTCTCGTACCATTTCTTGTCTGCCCATGTGCCCATCTTTCCATCCCATCTCATCCTTCTCAATGCTTCCCCAATCCAAGACAGTATGGTAGCACTTTGAGTTATATAACGTATAACCGGCCCGATGGTAAAGCTGCTGTATATAGTGAGTATATTTGCTGCCTGCACGCGGTTGGTGTCGCCAATACATATTGATCTCGATGCACTTGAGCGTGACAGAGGCTAAGCGAAATGGTTACCAGACGTCATACTTTCCCTCATCTATCAGAATTTTATAATCATATAATCATATAATCATAAAATACTGGTACCACCTACACTAGCTCTAGTAGCAAGATATACCAAGCTAGCTAGAGTGTGGATGTAAAAAGAAGGTGGCAGTGACGTTGGTGATATAGCTCTGTCGATGGACCACCTTGAAGCACTGGGACTGGGCAAAGATGCAGACGTCTTGGAAAGGAGGTGTAAAAAAGAAAGACTGCAGACACCCCATGGTCGTCTGATTGTATGCCGCAGTTGAAAAAAGTATGAAAAACAGCCTCAGAGGTCAGTTACATGGTCTGATGGCATCTTACTGGGTCCCAGATATGCACTTCCCCTTCGTCCCCTCTCTACCCTCCATCCACCATCGCCTATCGCATCTGTTCTAGGTCTTTCTATACGCAAATATTGGCGCTTAATCCGCGGCAGACACATATTTCTGTCGCGTGTGTTTCTACACCTCTCTATACCAATTCGGCGGTCAACACAAAGAGGCCCATCCAAAGGCAGGGCATACAACAGAATCACCGACAGATGCAGATAGAAAACTAAAGTGGAAAAATCAAGCTCGAAAGACAGAAGCCAGAATGGGAGCTACGATAGACCTCAACGCAGGCCGCTATTAACTGCTTCCTGCTGGCCGTGATCATCTGTGCCGTCTTCTCATACCCGTCTCTACCCTGTCTACTTGTTCTGTGGTTCTTTACACCTTTCTTCTTTCGCCTTTTTATCACTTCTGCAACTCCTATCACTCCCATAAAGCTCATTGCATTGACTACTTCTTTGCTTTCTACTTTTGTATAAACTCATCGAATCCTTCATCCTCTATACCCAAAAGAAAACCGGCATCCTTTCAGTTAGACACGCACCATTCCTTGCTCCCTGTTCCTTGATCTCTCACGCCGGCCCCCAACTGTTTTACCTTGACGCCCTTCCGTTACTTGATCTTTATTTTTGTCTGGTTTTTCTTAGTTGGTCTAATTCATCTCATTATCTCACTCCAACTCCAACCCTAAACGCTGATGCATCCGCCCATTGGAAAATTCAGCAAACTGTCCTTGGGTGTATTTGGTCCTAGTACTAGTTCTCGTCGTGGAATGGCGCCCGTCACAAGATCCCATGCTCCTTTAGAAGCCACCAGAGCCGCCCATCGAAGAATTGTCTCCCCGTACCCCGGCGGCAGTCAACTGGCAAGGCACTCTTCAAGAGCTGCCAGAGACATAAGCACAGAAGTCGACTTGGACACGGACAACACCGATGACGATGACGATGACGACGACGACAACTCTGACGAAGAAGGACCAGTCCAGTCCCCATTGACAAGCCTCTTTTACGACATTGATGGCCTCGACGACGAGACACAAGAGCTTGTGCGCGAGCTGTTTCGACCACCTGCACCCGAAGAAACACCATCCATTGTCATTGAATGGTGTGGCATCAGCAACGACCCAGATGTCTACGCGTTCCAGCTTCAGGAAACTGTACCGCGAACCATCCGCATCGGCTCGGCCACTAGCCGCATCCCGAAACCCAGCTGCAACTGCACCGGCTCAGAGGACAAACCATGCCGACACCTTGTCTGGCTCATGGACCAGATTGCCAAGCAGACCATCACCAAAAAGACTGATCTGCCGCTGGTGCTGGACCCGACAACAGCGTTCCCGCGCGAGCTTGGCAATGCTTACGGCCGCATATCGGATTATCATATCGACATTCTGGCAAGTTCGCTGCACTGCCGCGCAGTTCCACCAAACGGACGGCCGGACAGTCACCGTATACGAGAGACACGCGAGATTCTTGCGGGACTCCAAGGCGTGCAAGACGACGATGGTGTGGATGCCTATGCTCCCGAGATTTTTGATCTGGACAAGGCCGAACTGGAGGCCCTACTTTGGGGGACGCAGACGCAGATCCAAAGAGGACAAGCCGCGGAAAAGGAATCCGCAGCAACAGGCGACATTGACGACACCAACGACAGCGAAGACGATACGAGCCATGATGAACACATTGACTACAGCTACCAAGTCGACCCACCTTACTATGGCTCGGATAGAAGCCTGGATGAGTACGAGAATGAGGACGATATAAAAGAGACGGTCGAGCAGGAAGAGGAGCATCTAGAACAAGAACACGCCGTGAGGCAGCCCCAACTTTTACCACGACAACAACAGCAGATCCGCGACTTGGTCGAGCGCGGTGACCTCCAGCAGACAGTCCTCCGTCTCCTAGTATCGAATGACGAGTTCTTTTCCATGTTTCTAAAACTGCTCGCACCTCAAGATAAAGCCCGCGACCCCTTTCGAAAACTCCAACAACGCATCGAGTCTGTGCTGGGCGCACTGCGGGCGGCGCGGACGGCGGGCGAGGCGCGGAAATCTGCAGCCGGCGAAGTCATCTCGGTGGAGTGGGCAGCCAAGCATGTGCAAAGCGCCATTCATCAGATTATGTATAGTTTGCAAAGGTGTGGCGATGCAGGCCAAAAATGGGCAGCGGCCAGCGCGGCAAGGGCCATTTTGTGGATAATGTTGACGATTGTATCCAAGCACACGCAGGATGCGCACGCTGGCGCCACACAGAACGACCGAAACTTGTACCAACGCCTTATTGGAAATAGCAGCCTCGGAGGCGATGTCTTGTTGGATGCACTCGATGCCGTACACGAACAAGTCCAGTTCTTGAGTCAGGTTGAAAAAGTTCGACGGCGCATTCAGCGCAATGGATACCGTGAATCATACATGGAGAGGCTGGACGATATCTTGGCGCGGATGCGCTTGATCAGAGATGAAAAAGACGGAGGAAAAGGAACAGAGAAAGATCACTTACCATCCCCGGTAGCTGCTGGGACAAAACGACCAGATCCCCCGAGTGGAGGGCCAGAACAAAGGTCGAAACGGCCTCGCTAGATATTGTTATAGATAAAGAAGGAGATGCAAATCATGTAATGGCCATTCATACAGTGGAATTCAACTTGCTCCAAAATAAAAGAATAATAGACAATTTTAAAATGCAAATATGTTAAGGGCGCTATAACATGGTAGACACATACATCCAAACGTCTGCCCGCCGGGGGGTATATCGAAAACACAAAAATGCCCAAAACAATAAAAAGAAAAACAAAGTCATAAAGATCCACCAGCTATACTCTCATCCCGTCTTCATACCGCGGCCGCGAAGGATCGGCTTGTTGCCGCTGCCTACTTGCTCGTTGTGCTTCTTGCAGCACAGGGTAGACGTTGCACATTTTGTTGCCGGACTCACTCTCCTCAATATAGTATTGCAGGACTGTATGGTCCATGTAGTACATGATCAGCCGCCACCGCTGGCGAGCATCGCCATTCTTTTTGGGCTGAGGAATCTTTTCGCCGTCGGCCCGCATATATTTCCAGTCTTCTACGTCTTCTTTGAGGCCATACCGGCTAGCACCGGGTTCAGGGACGGGCGACACGGCGATACCAAGCAGACAACAGAGAGGGTACTTTTCGCTGGTCCGATCCTTTTGCAGCGGCAGCGTCCACTCTGTGCGGAAAGCACGCCGTGTGTAGTTGGAATCGTGTAGTCGAAAGCGGGCCATGTCGTTGACTGGTATATAATGCAATCCAGAATCGAGGACATTCCTGAGCGGCCGCAGTAGCACCACCTGCCCTTGCATCTTGCCCACCACAAGCAGACTGATTTCGGGAATGAAGTGAATCATGCTGTGCCGGCTATACGGCCGGCTCATGTCGACCATGTCGGCCGGTCTACGGCGAGGCTCGTCTGCTGTGAAGCTTGTGATATTGTCCACCTGGTAGATGGGCGTGTTTTCAAAGGGTGAAAACATTTGTGCGCCGTTGGACAGGGTTTGAAATATGACATAATGTCGGTCAATGCTGGCAAGGTCTGACCAGAAAGCAGCATCGTCGTTTGTCACGGAGTCGTCTTCATCGTCTTCGTCGTATTCATCATCTTCATCATCTTCATCGTCTTCGTAATCTTCGTCGTCTTCGTAATCTTCATCGTCATCGTCTTCTCCGTTGTTATCAGGGGGGTGATCGAGCGGCAAGATTGCTCCAGCCGTTCCTGTCTCGGGCTCACTTGCAGCCACTGCAGTCGTTACGGTGGCTGCACTGCCTGCGCTGGATTGACTTACAATGGGACTTCTGTAGCGCAGCTTGGGCCTCGAGTGGTCGGCAGTGACGGGAAGAGGAATACTCAGAATGGAGTCATGGCGTATTGGCATTCTCAGTACGCGAATGAGGCTCGCCAGAGTCGACGTGGGCCACGTCTGGGATATGCCGGGACAGGCAATCAAGGACCTGAAGAAGCCAGATTGGAGGTCGACCGCTTTAAACGGCAGGTCACGGATTCTGGGGCCAGAACGCGGCCGTGGCAGCAATTCTGGACTCGAGTAGTCGTTTGGGTTGTTTAAAAAGTATGGAAACATAGAGTCGTGCAACTCTAAGCCTTGGGAGAAGGACTCATTTAACCTGAGATCCCAATCGTCGTAATCGAAACCACTGGTGCCGCAGAAGATGTCGTCTTCGTCTTCGTCATCCGAGCTGCCGTAGTCGGAGACAGAATGGGCAGAGAATTCTCCGCCTTCGACGCAGTCGAGCTCAAACAACATGCGCATTGTATATGCCGAGCGCGGGATGATTCGCTTATCGAGTTTGTCGACATTATAGTGCTCGGTGGGGTGTTTGATGATGGCATCGGTCGAAGGATCAGTCACTGCACTGTAGTTGAGGCCGTGGTTCATCAAACCGTGGCTGCGGCTGAGAACTGTAGGGCAGCGTTTAGGAAGACATGCGGTTTTGAGCAATTGACTCTTGAGGATCGGAAGCACACCCCAGCCCATGGCAGCCATTTCTTTCGCTTGCCCGACCTTCATTTTGAGGGGGTGCCGGTTGGGAGTCCAGATATCAAGAAAAATAACATAGCCATCAATGTCGGTAGCAACAATCCACGTCGCCTTGCCGGCCTGGTCAGACGTAAAGGCGATGTTGGGAATATTAGTGCCGCCTTGCCCGACTGGGAGCAGAATACGCCAGTTCCGAGAGCGTGCTCGAAGTGCGTTCTTAAGTAACCGAGCTCCATTCTCATCGGAATAAGAAGCATCTTTGTGTTCAGACATAAAATCGTTGAAGATAGTGAAAGGCTTGCCGTGATCATTATCATACCATGTATGAGGCCGACAGAGCGAAGGGGCAAAGACGGTGACCTCGGCAAGGTTGGAGCTCACTGCTATCAGCCGCGATTTCGAGTGGATAGCCAGACCCCAGGCGGACAGGCCTACGGACTCACGAAAGAAGGGCAGCGGCTTTGGGGGAGACCGTGTCGGGTGGCCACGGAACTTGTGGGCGAGGTATTCGACAATCTGGTGCGTGTAGTACGCAAAGATGTCACCGTCGTCATAGGCCATTAGCAGAATTTCGACCTCACCCAGCTCGCCGGTAATTATGTGATTGACTTGATGAGGCGCTGTGTGGCTGTGGTAGCCTCCGATCAATGTAGCTGCCTCAGTGGGTTGAGGACAGAGCACGAGGAGAGCACCGCAGACAATTTCTGGTGCCTGCTGTGGCCGAAAGACGTGAATCTCGTGCTTGAACGCAGCGAAGAACAGCTATCTTGTTAGCTACTGAGAAGATACTAGGCAGGTACAGAGGCACACAGTGGTACTCCAAAGACACTTACATTGTATTTCTGGGATAGAGCGACGAGATTAAGGCGAGCGCGGGAGACTGACGGCGGTTTTCGGATCTGAGAACCCTTTGCCGAGAACTCGGCATACGCAGAGGGCGTCCTCCAGCTGTCGGTGCCATAGCCCACTGGCGAGTCGTCTTGCGGTGGCATGTCGGCCTCGCTCGGCTGATGTGACGGCGCCCCTCGAGCGGTGGCTGAGTCGGTTGGATCGCTCATGTCTACCGTATCCACGACGTGCCCGTCAGCATCGTAGCAATCGTACGCCTCCTCTGCTGCCTTCCTCTCTGCCTCTGTCCTTGCAAATGCAGCAATATCGTCCTCGTCGTCCACGGGGCCATAAGCTGTATAGTGCGTGGCGAGGTATTTATGCATATACTTGCGAGCACCGGACCCAAAGCGCATATCGGGTGACTGGAAGCCGCTGACAGGGCTGACGCGAACACAGTCGACGTCTGTCGGCGGCGGACAACACAATGTCTGGGGTACAACAGCACTTCCTTTAGGGTCTGTGGGCTTGAGGTCGGCTGGCCCGCGTTCCATTCTGTACCGATTGCGCCCTTCGAGGCCATAACGGTAGCCGAGCTTGCTGTTGACTTCATTGTCGATGAATGCGAGCAGGTCCTGATCAAAGCCGGGATCGTTAAACTCTGAGGAGTGATCCGAGTCGAACTCGGTCGAGAGGTCAGAGTATTCCTCTGGTTGCTGAGGAGGAGAAGGAGGAGGAGGGGCAGCAATAGAGGAAGAGGTGGTGTCTACATCCATGGCGACATCCGGCAGCGATGAGAGGAGCTCCTCCACGGCCGGATCGTCGAACTCGTCCATTGCTTATGACTTGTGGTGTTTTGAAGTGTGAGTGTGATGGCGCCGGCGACGACGAGGGCTCGACATTGAAGAGCAGAGGGGGCGACGGTTGTAGCTGTCGGTGGCTGTTGAGTATATTGTTGAGGTGTAAACAAAAGGCTGGGCGACGCAGCTGAAAAAGCAGAAAGAAGCAGGAGCGAAGAATATACGAAAAAGGCAAGGACCTTTCAAGAAGCAAAAAGGAATGAAGAAGAGCCCTCCCTGGTAATAGGTCGTCACAGCTTTAACTTCAGCTTTGTTTAGTCTTAATTACAGCAGTTGCTGGCGCGCGAAAAAGGGCGGGGACGCAGCCGTACCGTACACATCAGGTACTGACACTGTGCAAAGATAGTGATTACAGCGGGTAGTAGTACAGTCTCAACAGCAGCACACACGGCCCTTTGCAAATGGCACAAGAAAAGGAAGGAGCTCGAGTCGCGCTGGAGCCCCCCCACAGCCGTTTAACCACGCCACGTTGCGTGATAGATCTCATTTACACAGCTTCCGACGGAAAGAGGCAAGAACAATGGCATTCTCGATCGTTCTTTCCGTATACGAGTATAGCCGTGAATATACAGGTCACAAATACTTTATTATATAATACGAGTAGTCATCATTTCATTTCCATTGTAATGATAAAGTAAGAAGTAAAGAAGACGGTCTTTGTTGGAAAACCAAATGCATTTATAAATAGGATAGCAATACGCCTGATATGCCCAAACACCTTGATAACAACAAAATCAATAGATAAATCCAAAAACACAACATATCCCGTGCCTGGTATCATGAGAAAAAGATGGCACTTTAAACAACGCGAAGATGCAGAAAGAGGGACGCAGAAAGAGATGCAAAAAGAAGACAAATCCAAAATACAACGACACATTCAACTACAGCTCATCAAGCTGCAGCTGCATCAGCTCAGACATGTCGCGCATGCGGTAGTCCAGCACAGGCGTCAGCCAGTCGTCCTCGACTAAGGAATACGTCTCGGTGGTATCGCCCGCCGGCTTGCGCGGGTTTATGGCCCAGTAGCCAAAGTCGGCATCCAGCGACTTGAGGAACCGCAGCAGGTTCTGCCAGTAGTTGGCATCGCCCACCGACGGCCGGTGCGGCGCGCCAAACTCGCCCACCCACACGGGGTCCAGGTTGCCCTCCACCAGGTACGCCCAGTTGCGCCGCATCGAGGCAACAAACGACGCATAATCGCGCTGCGCATAGCGGCCCTCGCGGCTGCCCCAGCCGGACCAGCTGTAGACGTGGGCAGAGTAGACAACGCGGTGGTCGAGGTCGAGGCGCACAGGGCGCTTGGCGACGCCCGTCAGGTCGTTGCCCGACTCGGTGCCGCCAACGACAATGAGCCAGTCTTTTCTGAGCTTGAGCAGCCGGTTACCGCACTTTTCGGCGGCCGTGGCCCAGCGGTCCCAGCTCATGGTGCCCCAGAGGCCGCGCACTTCGTTGCGCAGGTCAGCGCCAATGACGTAGGGGTTGTCCAGGAACAGCTGCATGACCGTCTCCCAGTGCTGAATCCATTCTTCCTCGGTCTGGCGCACGCGACACACAGCGGCCGGCAAGTGGTCATTGGCCCAGCCGGCATCGCACGGGTCGGCACCACAGCACCATGTGGCCGAGGTAATGTGGTTGTTGATAATGACAGCGATGCCAGCATCGGTCAAGCTGGTCACGACGGCCTCGAAAACATCAAGCGCGCGCTTGCCCACGAGGTCGGGGTTAGCAGCCAGGCGGTGGTCGGGGATTTCGGGGTTGAGCATGACCATCTCGTCGGCATAGGGCATGCGCACCGAGTTGAAGCCGAGGGTCCGAATTGTCTTGGCAATGGTGTCGCGGTGCTGGACGTCGAGGCCGCCGGGGATAAAGTGCTCGTCGCTGGCGCCGTACCAGTTGGCCGATGCGAGCTTGTAGCGGCGGCCTGTGCCATCGACGATATTGCGACCGTGCGTGCGCAATGGAAGCTTGTAGGTGTTAATCAAGGACTTTTCCTGTGGTGCACCGAGTGGCCGCTGAGCAAAGAGACGGGCGCCGGCGTCGGGGGTCCAGGGCGCACTAAGTGCAGCTTCGGTCTTCCACAGGTAGTGGATGAAGCCGCCTATGAGGAGGATGGCCAGTATAAGCAGCATTCTGGCTGTATTTGATCGGAACCCCGCCAACATTGCGACGGAGGGGGGTCAGAAGACCAAGGGGAGAAAAAGAAGAGGAGTAGAAAGGGCAAGGGTCGAGAGGCGGCGGTCGTCGAGCGTCGGCAGAGAGAGCGGGGCCGGTGGACTGGGTGTGGGGAAGCTCGACGTGTGTGATCGTACTTTAGGGAAGGTGCGAAAGAGGCGGTAGCTGAGTCGAGACGCGGCAGTGGTCGTTTGAGT
The DNA here is from genome assembly GCA_029298975.1 of Ophiostoma novo-ulmi subsp. americana. Lineage (NCBI taxonomy): Eukaryota > Fungi > Ascomycota > Sordariomycetes > Ophiostomatales > Ophiostomataceae > Ophiostoma > Ophiostoma novo-ulmi. Next base: position 1,005,763 of record JANSMA010000003.1, on the reverse strand, counting down.
TTATAGGAATATACAGGTGGACAGTAGATTATGGTATTCCGAATGTCGATGCCAGTCGTATAAGATGGTCGTCGAGTCGTCAATTGTGCAGGTATCGTCACAGGCCAGAGGTTGAGCTCAGCTTATCGGAGTGTCGTCGGGGTGTCGCAGGTGCTTATGTAAGATACGTGTCTGTCGCCTGTCATAACGCCATGTATGGTAGATAATACGAGGAGTTGGGTAATAGAAGGATGAATGGGAGGGATAAGAAAAGAAGACAGAAAAGAAGGAAAAGAATTACAAGAGAAACAAAGAGGTGTGAGGAAGCGAAACGGCAGGGTATTGGTTATGTACTGCGGCAGGAGAATAAAAGATGAAAAAGCATAGGGCTAGGAAAGTGGTAACAAACAGGCACAGGCAATAATAATACAGAAAAATAAAAGAAAAGAAACAAAGGATAGATCAGAGACTAGACGAATAGGCGAATAGAGAGCAGTGGTGCGCGGCGGCGTCGGGAAGGCGATCGGAGTTGCAGCGGGCTGCAGCGGAAGGCTCGGGGAAATGTGCTGTATTTGTGAGATGGAGTTAACTATGCGAGAGCGAGTGTGTGCTGACTGCAACTATGCTCGTTCCTTACTCGCTTTGATGTAGTATCCGGCGATTTGTCAGCGGCAGTTGGTTCGACCTTTTTTTTTCTCCGAACATGTTCTGACCTGCAACTAAATTCTACAACGTATTTTAAATCAGTGCAATCTTTTGAATCATTCTATTTTCTATATATTTGTAGATTTTGTGCTATCTAGGCATGCTGTCTGGCGGCTCGGATGCCTTGTATTTCGTCCTTGTGTGGAAGCCAGGAGGGATTGCAGTTGGCAGTCAGAGCCACGGCGAGCGACGTAAGAGGAATGACTGCTGCCACGACACAGAAGGAGAAACAGTCCAAAAGGAGAAACTGAGCAATGTGTAGCAGGGATGCCTCTTGCTGCTTGCCTCTTTCTGCTTGCTGCTTCGTGTGTGTCTCTACCTGGCCAGGTCGGTCAGGCCAGTTGTTATATATGATTTGTATATTGTTTTTCGTCAATTTTGTTTCAGTTCCCTCGCTCTGAGTTGACTCTATCCTGGTTTCCTCTTTGGCAGTCAGCTATATCAGAGCAGGCGTTAACTACGTTACAGGCAATGTGCTGGCAGCTCAAGCCTTCAAACTCAAACGGGCGGGAGGCTTGTGCATGCATCTTACGTGTGCGCTGCGTGCAGTACAAAGGAGGAAGGAGCATTCTATTGGTCTATATCCGTCGTGTAATCGTTCCTACGTCTACAAGCATTGTAAGACTGTGCGATAGCCGTCGATAGACTCCAGTTTCCCCATCTATTGCTTCGCTATTCCTTGTTATTCTCCATGTCTGCGGACTTTATCTCTACTCTCAACTCCCTACTCGCTGCTCTCTAGACTCTATCTAATACATGTCAACTATCGGTCAAGCAGTAAGATCGCCCTGGCCAAGCCTGGCCTGTTCGTCGGAGTATTTGCCCTGTTTATCTGCATGCTCTTGCTGCCGTGTTCGGCACAACTGCATCCTTCCTATCTGATGCTGACGGCCATGCTTGTGTATATTGCGTTTTTGACCGGAAAATGTTCAGATACATGTATCTTACATCCTGTAGTAATCAGCCATCTTATCTCTCAGCACCACCTCAACCTAGTACTAATTTCCACCTAGGAACAGATCGGCCGCTCTCCAATAGCGCATCGTCTGGTCCGGGAGAGCCGGCACGCGACCAAAAGAATACTGATATAATGAGAATGAGAAAATAGTAGAGGCATGTACGCAGTAGGTGGTCTTGTTGCGTTCTGAATATGAAATATGTGGTACCAGAACTTGGGTTCTTCAATCACCTTGATTGATCGCGAAAGCGTTACTCTTTTGTCCAGAGAGATGCTCAAAGCAGTCACTCCTTACTATTTTCGATATGCATTTCTAAACAATACCCATATATCTTCCCCGCTCTCTCGGGCAGGTGGTATGGTTGTCCGTAAGGCTCGGTCGAAAATGGCATCCAGGCGTTCCGACCCCTTCTGTCTGTCGTTGCTGTCTCTTTCTCACTCCTTTTGCCGTCAACACACTCCTAGGTGTCTTGCATAAACTTACCATCTTAGCCATAGACTTACTATGAAGTTATCAAGTTTGCGTAGCTATAGCCTGCAGTTAGCTTCCCGCTGCTTATCAAGGTGTCCTATATACCCATCACGCGATAGTCTCCAGAGTCCCCGGTTCGGTCTACACGATAATGTAGAACTACTATAGGAAACCTTTTTAACTCTTTGACTATTAATGAGTCTACGTCGTCTGTTAGTTTGGGTCTTGCCCTGTCTCATACTGCGGTCTAGTGTTGGTTTGTACGTAGATATCGTACTTACAATATGTATATGTTCGGGACCTCTCCCACATTCACAAGCACAAGCAGATTATAGTCAAAGGTATAAAAATAATATGGATTCGCTACTGTATACATAAAACATGAAAATATAAGGGGTATGAACAAAAAGAAGGGGGGGAAATAGTAACAAGGTGAAGCGAAGAAGCAAGAGTATAGGTACATGTCTCTCAAAGAGTACGAGTCTTCAAGAACCCGGCAGTGCCTAGCTCCGGCGCTTGCCGTGGTTTGGCATGGCGAGTGCAAAAGCAGTAGTGTAATTATGATCCAGTGTTGGTTGTAGTGTGTTTCTCCTTCTCCTTTTTTAATCTTGACTTTGGACCGACTTTGACTATATCCGGTTCATGCCCAGCGGGTGCCGGTTCTCGATATCGCCAAAGTCGTCGTCGCCGCCGCCATTGTGGTTGGCGTTTCGTGTCCGGCTCTCGTTGCGGCTGCCGAACCGGCTGTGTGTGCGCACGACGCTGGTGGGCGATGTTGCGCGCGCAAACGAGTCGCGCGAGTCCCACCGGCCGCTGGTGCTGGGCGGGCTGTTCATCGACGACGATGTTGGTGGCCGCGGGTTGCTAAACGAGCGCGCAGGCGCGTTGTAGCGTGCCGTCTGGCCAAAGTAGTCGGGTGTGCGGCGGCCGCTGGGGATGCTGCTGTTGTTTTGTATGGGGGAGGCAGAAGCGGAATTTGCGCCGCCACTGGAAATGGTGGTGGTGTTGTTGTTGTAGGTGAAGCTGCTGTGGCTGCCGTAGTGACCGTGGCTGGTGTTGGCGTTCATGACGGCGGCACCGCCCATGGCGGCCGTGTTGAGATCCATCAGCGGCGCGGGCGAGTCGTGTTTTTCGTCGTCGTCATCGTCAAAGCCGCTCCTCATCTGGGACTGTGGCTGGGCTACAGGTGATAAGGGAGTCACACGGTCAAAGCCGGCCATTTGGTTCTGCGAGTGCGAGCGCTGGCCGCGGCCCGACATGGCCGAAGGAGACCGGATCGGGGACATGGCACTCTGCATGTTCTTGTTGTTACCCGACTTGGACCCGGTTTTGGAAGCACCTGTTGGACTGGTTACTACGTCTGGTTCCTTCTTGAGGATGGTGGAGGTGGCCGTCTGGGGACTGCCCGCCTCCAGGGCAGAAGACGAGATGTCCCGAGAAAGCATCTCGTACGAACGTGTATCTTTTTTGAGATCGTCCATCCGTGCATCGACGGAGACAAACTCGCGCTTAGCATTGAGCTGCGCAGAAGGTGTAACGAGGTCGATCCAGCCGTGGATCATGGACCAGCGACCGAGGAGGAATAGCAGCCAGAAGCCGTTCATCTAGGAGCGTTAGTTTCATGTTTAGCAGACAAGAGCGGCTTATGGAAGAGACATGTAGGATACTTACAGCGAGGAGGACGAGGACAGCACCAATGGTAGCTTCGCTGACGGTAAAGGATGACGCGTATTGCAGACACTTGTTCTTGTTGTTGCTGTTGCCGGCGATACAGAACAGCCAGTTCTCAGCCTTGGTGGCATCGCGGCTGACGGCGGCGACAGTGTTGTCTTGGAAAACAAAGACAATGCTAAAGAAAATGACGTCCGTCACAATAATCAGCACAATGGCAATGCCGCGCCACTGCAGCTGGATCACGCGGCGCACACGGCGGTAGGCCTGGCGCGGGGTCATGGTGCGGATGCTGTTACTGTACGACGGCAGGGCCGAGCCTTCGGTCGACGCGCTGTTGTCGGCCAGCGAGGCCAAGTACACCCGGATGCAGTAGCCAAACGTGACGAGCTGCACGATAATGGTAAACGTGGCAAAAGCCAGCAGCGGGATCCAGAGGACAGCGAGCGAGTTACTGTGGTTGATGTGACAGGTGGTACCGAAGCGGAAAGAAACACCGCTCAGCACGAGCGCCAGAATCAGGCCCAGCAGGGGAATGCCCCAGCCGGTGATCTGGGCCGCCCACATAAAGGTGCGGCCGACGACGACTTGCCAGCAGATTTGCAGGTGCAGCGACAGCGAGCGCAGGAACACCCACATGACACCGGCCCAGCCGCCCAGGACAATAAAAGCACCGGACGCAGCGCAGGCCGGGTTGGACTTCATGCCGTTGGGGGTGATGGCGTCGGCGCACTGGTCAGGCTGGCCGGCAAGCGGGATAATAAAGCCCAGGTTCATCATGAGAACACCGGTAGTGAGGCAGATGGAGAGGTAGTGGCGGTTGGTCTTGTCGACGGGCAGGACGAGCCAGGAAATCAGCAGGAAGACGCAGCAAAAGGTACTGGCGACGGCAATCCAGTCGGCGGCGGTGGTGAGGGAGCTAAAGTTGTCGGGGTAGACCCATTCGGTCAAGGGGCAAGGCAGACAGCATGTTGTGCCCGTGATGTCTGAGCAGAAGCGGCCAGAGATGTCTATACTTTAGATTAGATGCTATCTTGTTGCGCATCGAGCAAACATGTGGAGACACTTACAGCCTGTGGAGTTGACATAGTCTGCCGCCGGCAGGAAAGGCGCGACGCAAGACATGGCGGTGGTTGTTGAGGAGGAAAGAAGAAGAAATGAAAGAGGATTTGTCAAGAGTCAAGGAATCAGAAATAAATAGGCGAGACGAGATGACGCTGTCGTGCTGCCCGAGAACACAGCCGGCAAGCTAAGCAGCTGTGCGACAGAAAGAGAGGCAGACGGTTGGCGGCTGAGTCTGCTCGGTAGGTCCGTGTAGTAGAGTGTGGAATATTCAACGAATTAAAAAAAAAATGTAAAAAAAAAAAAAATGTCGATGCGATGTGTGCGATGCGGCAGTCGAGTTAAGCCGACAAGGACATTGTCGCTCGCTGCTCGTATCTGTTTTCTGTGTTTCTGTATATATATGTTTGGATCTGTCTGTTTGCTTGTTCACTGGCTGTGTCTGTTTGTTGGTCTAATTCGCCGTCTGTCGCTTGGTGTTTGTACGCGTACGTGTGTGAGTGTAATGCCGTTGTTTGAAGGATTGGGATCGAGAGTGAATAGTGTGTACTCGGTGGCGTAAAGAAATAAGGCCGAAAGATGCTGTGTTGTATTAAGAGAGAGCAAGGAGGAAGATGGTCGACTCCGGTAATGTACAGTATAGAAGAAGAATAAATATAGAACGAAGAATAAAGAAGATCAAAGAAGAGAAAAGGAAGAACAGAAAGAAAAGAAAAGGCAACGTCAACCATGAGGTTGGTAGTGGCAGCCGGGAGTCATATGTATGTCGAGGAGATGTGGTGGTAGAGTATCTACGGAGGAGGTGTACAGGGGGGGGGAGTGCGACTGCGGAGTACATAAGGTACTTGAGACGGTAGTCTTCTTTTTTGTGTATTTTATTTCTTACTGTTTAAAAGATACAAGGGGGCGGGAGACATAATGATAGAGTTATTGGGTACTTGTAGAAAGTAAAAGTAGAAATAGAGGATAGAAGGAGAGGGGAAAACAATAATTAAAAAGATAAAATACAAGATTGAAAAGAAGATGTACTTCATAAAGGTAAAATAGAAGAATACACAACAGAAGAAATAAACTAAAGACTAGAAAAGGGAGCAGTTGCAGACGACGATTAATTCGGTAGAGATAAAATCAACAGAGTCAAATAGACCGAGAGGTGTAAGAGTGCGAGGATACGGAGTGTACTCGTAGAGAATACAGAGAGAGAGAGAGAAGACGAAACAAGATCGGCTTTACACCCCCTGAGACCCCCCCGGCTCACTCACCCCCGTCTCGATCACATCTACTTCGTAGTGATTCTCCCATTCACACTACCATTCTTTTATCCTATCAGTGCAGTTCTTCCTACTTTCGCAAATACAGCTCGAGTCCGAGTTTCCCCAGTCTGCAAAACTCTAGAAGAGGCCGGTATTCTTCGTGCCGGATAATGTCTCAGTCATGTCTTGTGTGTCTCTTTTGCATCTGCTACTAATGTGAATCGATGGCGTAGTTATGGGTAGAAAAAGAAAAGAAAAAAGAAAAGAAAAAAGCCAATAAACTAGATGGTGAAAGAAAAAGTTCAAAATACGCAATATATTAAAAAGAATAAAGAAAAGAAAAGACTCGATGCAAGTCACGATATTCATCTTGGCCATAGAAAAGGGGGACTTCCTGTCATAGATATTGCCTTCTTTGGAAGGAAGTAGTTTATCTAATTTATCCTTATATTTTATATTTTATTTCTTACTTCTCTCATATATTTGGTATTTTATTTCTTACATTTACATATACTAGGTGGGACCCCTGGACCCAGACTTTGGAGAGCTAGACTCTAGCGACGAGTCAATTCTAGGTGCAGTCTGGCCCTGGACAGAACATGCACAGATGGTCGAAGGCGGGAGTCGGCGTCGATTCGCAGAGACAGAGTGGATGGCATGATGAAAAGGACTCCAAGGACGCAGGACAAGGGACAGGGGGCAAAGGTTCTGTGGAGAAGGGAGAGGAGGAGAGGTAAGGAAGAGGAAAAAGTGTGAGTAAGCAGGTAAGGTGAGAGATGCAAAGGACAAATCCATCCGACAAGAGAGGCAGGAACCCGCCTTTGAATAGTACTTGTACATGTCCTATGTAAGCATGAGGAGACACAAGGGAGAAAGAAGGAGGCAGTAGGCAAAAGTACAGTTGGCAGACAAAATCAGAAATCAGAGACAACAGAGTGTACATAAAAGCACAAAACGCACGAGACACAAAACACAAGACACAAAACTCAGAAAACGCACAAAAGAAACGCGGCCGACGAGACAGCCATTCGAGATGGAATCGTGGTACAACAACCGTTAGCGCAGTCAACGGTAGATGTACCTTTGTCAATATTGCTAGTAAATTTAATTTGTATGGGAGGTACTTTCCATAACTACTCATTGTGACTAATCAGCCCCTGAACTAAATTATAAATTTTTCTTTTTTTCTTTTCTTTTTATTCTCCTTCACTCCGTGCTTTTCTCGCCATCCTCATCCACTACCCACGGGAAGAACGCAGGGGATTGGTTTGCGATTCACTACGTTATTGCTTGGTCTCTTGCATTCTGGAGACAGTCCGCATTATTTTGCTAGATACGGTAGAGGGTATTATGTGCAGCAGCTCGCCAAGAAGAGTGTCGCCATGGTCGAGTCTCTCCGCTGCAATCTCGAGTATCTGACAAGTCTTAACAGGCGCGTCGTAAGATGGGTAGGGAAAGATGGGCATTACGGAGTAAAGACATGCTTAGAACCAACAGACCCTAGCAGTCACTCGCACTTGTACGATACCTTTTCGGAGTACGCTTATAACACCTTCCTTTTCGTTGTATTAGTACATATGTACACGCATACAGACCTGTACCAAACAGGCAAGTCGGGTCAGACACGTCCGCACATCATATCTTCTCATACATGCTCGAGGTGTATTCAGTCTTGACTTTGTTGACGCCATCGACACTTTATATCACTGGCATCTGTTGCATTAATCAGTCAGTGATCACCATAGCTGACCATAGATTGACAGTCTCACCAGTGCAACTACCACTGGAAGGAATGCGGCAGCGATCAAGGGTCCCTAGGTCACAGCCTCTTTGCTTTTAGCCTCTTTTCTTTTTCAAACTCTCTCTCCTCTACGAGTATTCCCTCATCTCAGACACGGGGACACGGGGACACGGGGACGCGGGTTCAATCCGGCAAACTCTGTCCGTCCACCCTGTCCACATATTGACTGCCCTCTGCCTTTCCTCCACCGGTGCTGGTGCCGGTACAGTCTCATAGTGTCTACGTCTACGTTGTTTTAGAATATGCACCATAAATGATCGACATCGAGTCTCACCCTTTTGGACCTTGTCCGGTTCTGCACTTTATTCCATACACTATCACCTTATCTTTTGCACAATTTGATCTACCATACCAACAGACTTTTAAAACTATCCCTTGACTTCTTTGACCTGCAAACCTGATCGGCCGGATCAGGCGGTCTTTGAAAAGAAGAAGACGAAGAAGAAGAAGAAGAAAAAGAAGAAGAAGCGGTGAATGCGGAAGGCGCATATTACACAAGAGCTGCAAGAGTGTGACAGCCTTGAATAGAAGTTCAAAGGCTGGAGAAAGTCGAGGCTGTTCCATATTGCCAGTCAAATCGACGCCTCAATCACCCCCTTGTAAGCATAAGAATAGTGCTTCGTCAACAGTGCTGTCCCTCACCTGTCGGCGGCGTTTGTCATTCTGTCACTTTCTGTAGATATTTATTGATTTTGTGATTGATCCTCTGAGTCATTGATCACCGCATCTATCCCTCTCTTTGGTTTGAAAAGTTCTGATTTTTGATCTCCTGATCTGCTGATATTCGTCCTCCCTCTACTTCGTACCATCCTCAGCCTCCCTACCCAAGTCAGTGCATACCTTATCTGGCAGTGTTCTAAGAACGAGTAACTTTCCCTCCTTTTCCCCAGAAGATACTATTCCTGATTCCATCACGCGCAACCACTGCACAATGACAAAGGGACAATCTCGAGAGACCTATTCCGTCTTGAGTAATTATTTGGGAAAGGTTTAAAGGCGTCTGGCATACCTTTGTCTACTTGTCCTTGTACTTTTAAATATGTGTACTTTTCTAGTATTTTGCAAGGCGGTTGCAACCCTGTTTTTCTCTCCTTTGGCAAGTTGACACCCCTTCCAATAATAACATCAAATAAACCCCCAATAAATAGCTCCCATCTCATTTCGCGCACGTACATGCGATAATACATTGCTATGTTGCACCAGGTAGATACTGTATAGAGGAGGAGGAAGGCGCGACGCGCCTTATAGTAGGGCGGGAAAAGGGGGGCAAAGTAGATGTTAAAAATCATAGAAACCCTCCTTTTCTCCCTCTAGTAGTTTTAGTCTTTTCATCAATACAATCATCCTCTTTTCCAGTCCTTTAAGAGTCAGTCAGACTTCTTCTACTTACAATAGCTTGGTGGTATTTTCTATTTCTATTGATTATTTTAGATTCGGTTTGGACTCGCTTCTATTTCCTAGAGTGTTGTTTATCTTTGTATCAAATAAACAAGAAACAGCGACATGGCATCATCTGCGTCGCAGTCTCAATTATATAATTGCGGCCAAGAGAACATCTGGCCATTGCCATTACGACAAAACAATATGTACTTCTTTCTGTCCTCTGATTGACTGACTGATCATTTTCACTCGAGCTTCGTAAAAACAATCAACTTCCACCCAGCCAATAAGACACCTCCATTCAACCTCAACTGAGCTGACACTTATACCGGCGCCTGCTTCCTACAGCCATCATGGAGACCATCCCGCTCAGCCAGCCACTGATAGGCGAGCTACAGCAGGCAAGTCGTCAAATCCTGTCAGATGTGCAGCTGTATTCTCTCCTCTGCAATCTATTGGAACCAACTGTGTGATGAGCACGATGCGATTGACTGTTGCGATTGGGTGGATACACCGTCGCAGATTGATCTATTTGTAAATGCAAACTTGAGCTCAATTCTCCTCTTCTCCTCCTCTTTTTACTCTTCCGATTTTTACTCTTTGCCATTACTTCTTAGTGTCGCACTTGTAAATATAACCGTTGTAAACCGTTGAGTAATATGCCTTGGCGGGAGAATAGCCAGAATCAAAGTGTATGTATCTAAAGAGAATTTTATCAAGATATGGAAATAAGATGGAGCGAGAAAGTTAAAGATGTGCAAAATATTATAACACAATCCCAAAATCAAATAACAAAAACTCGACAGCACTACTCGATTTCTACAGACACTAGAGAGAGTGTGTGCAATTTCACCTGCATGAGGCTTCCTTTCTGGAACTTCCTCCGTGTTCTAGAAGGACGCCAGTCTCTTCCTGTACGGATTAGATGCATTCTCTCTCTGTTCTATTCTGCTATCTGATTCAAAAAATCACTCCATATGGTCTGGCATGGATGTATGTCCTTGTTGGGGTTTGCCGATGTGGCCATGTAGAGCCGATGAAGAGTTTCTTAGAGTATCCCACAAAGTATCCTACAGAGTACGTTGGCGAGGCTTGACAGACTTGGCGGTTGTATAAATGGACAATGTACGAAGTACTGTCAGGGGTATCGTATGGAAGAAGACGCGAGGTCGCAACGCGAAAAGCAAGAGGCAGAGGCATTTAGGATAGAGATAGAGACATACCCGCAGTTCCGCGGTGACAATCATTTGAAAATAGGAGAATATCAAGACGGGCTAAACATATCAGATAAGACCTAAGAAACAAAAGGTCTGCAATGATACTATAGTATTCACGTTTGAGTCTCTCTCTAATGATCGATAGCAAAAGCCTTGCGGAGATGGTGATGAAGGAGCAGGTGGATAAGAGGATAAACATCTTTAGGCCACGGTGCGCCAGAGGCCAGGTGATGGAAAGGCATCCACCTGTAGTGCGTTTCAGACCTTACTTGCAAGCATATTATCATATCATCACCACTGATAATCCCTTCCAGATGAGTGAAAACGTGCCACCGGCCTTTGGCGCAAAGAGCATAGATCAAATACCGGCCTTTTGGGATACTATTGGAAGCGGCCTTTTCCACCTCCTTGCTCACTTCCACCTAGATACTGTTGTTGTTTATTTATTACATTTATATGACACGCTTATTCAACATCCTCTTTATGTCTCGCCTGTGGCGTGCTGTAATAATCGCGCCTCCAGATTTACCTCGTACGAAGTAGACGTAGATTTTCCCTAGTTTTACCAGACTAATCACTTATACCGCGCACAATCCAATTTATTATCCTCGATTGGCAAGTTTGGAGTGCAATTGCTGTTATTCGAGTCTATTTTAAATCATATACTAGCTTGTTGTTGATATTCTTGATTTTCTTGATGTTGTTTTCTAAAGACATGATTCAGACTCGACTCAGTCTCCCTCCACGAACTGTTGGCTCTGTTTGAAACAATAGTTCGTCCTGCGGCAACACAGCCGAGCCCGACGGTACGGAGTATTACGTTGATATCACAGGGATGCTCCTACAAATTTTCTGTAGCTGGTGTATATTTCCATCTCTGAATATTGAATCTTACCTCCCACCAAGTACTCTCGAGCCTCGTACGAATTACTATTCTTACAATTTCTCCTCGCCTCTATTACTTTGATTCTCAGACTCTGGACATGCACGCGGCAGGCGTACGACGTAATGTCTTATGTAATAGTACTGAGACCCGACCAGGGACAGAAGCTCCAGGGGTGAGTGTCCATCGGCAGGCGGAGAGGCTAACGGAAAAGAGTCGCCATCTCCGGTCTAAACAGCTCTAAACAGCCTCTCGGAGCCTATTGGAGCCTTTGGGGAGGGGGTTAAAGTCGTATTCTACTAAAGCTAACTATTACTAGTGTCCAGGCCTTGTGTTCTACGACGTTGGGCCCCCGTCGCCCCATTGAAGACGAGGGTGTTCCTGGCTAGAGAATGGTGAGAGTCTGGTTCAGTCGGACCGTCCAAGGATTTGTTGGTGATGTCTGTCACTGAAATTCTGTCACTGTCACTCTGTTTATCAGTCAGTTACGAAGGTATCAGGCATAAGTAAACGCACCCTGTCAGGTACCTCTCCATCAATAGTTACACTATTATAATACTAAATGTACTTGACAGGGTGCGCTTATTTACCCCCATAACCTCAGTAGTCACTATCAGCAACTCCCAGGGCTGAGGGATGCTACCTTGTGTAATTACTCCGTTCTCCGTAATAAAAAGGTATCTTAAGACATCTGGCCAAAAAGTCCAAAGTACAACCACGCCGTTAGAGGTCAAACAGGGACTCCGTAAAAGACGTAAGCAGAGCAACGTAACTATGGTTGTATGCATTGACTGTGGCTCATGCCACTATGCGTAAAGTAGAAATCTCCGGGGATGCAATGGATTTGTTAGAATAAAAGAGGCAACTATTGCTTACAGAATGTGGCTTGATGACCATATTAGCTGCTACCATAAACATACTCCATCTAGATGCGCAAGAATATTTTACATACTCGCTTAGGTAAATGATATTCCAAGTAAAAGAGTCTGAGCGCGCCCAGACAGTCTATTGTTTAACGATACAATAGTGCACAGAGCGGATCGTGATGGCCCGCCACACAAAACGTTAAAAGTCAGACTGGTACTGCTAGAACTAGTATCTAACAGTTAGCTGCTGTAATTTCCATCACATACTACGTAGTCGGTTTATGGTCTAACGAGTTTCTTGTCACTGTCTTGCATTTCCGACTCGCCCGTTCTCGATCAAAGCCAGTGTGGTGCGGTCGGCTGTCGGAGGTATTTGTCGGAGGATTAATATTCGTGCATACGAGCAGAAACGATGAGGAGGATTCTTGGATTGGAAGACTGTTGGAAAAAGAAATATTTTCAAGTCATAGCGTGCATGTTAGGTGCCTTCAGTTGATTCGTTTGATATCTTCTGATAACAATGCCGATGCCATCATGATGATAAAAACTATCTTACTGTCTTACTATCAGCAAGCAAGTCAATAATATAACAACTTATAGCAGCAATAATCTTACTATTCCAAAAAAGCAATACAGCTGGATTTGTTGGGGATGATATTCATGATAGTCGTGATAGCCATGTCTGTTATTACTACTACAATGTAGCCATTGTGCAGATCAAACATGCACGGGTCACTCGCTAGAGAGCGAGAGTTCTGGTTCCTGGTATTGATGTTGAATCCAAAAATGATAACAAGAGGACTCCTGGTAGCCCGCGTTCACGGCCAGTCGTCTCCCGTTTTCCCGTTTTTCTTATTTTCTTATTTTCTTATTTTCTTATTTTCTTATTTTCTTATTTTCTTATTTTTTCTTTCGCCTTTCTTCTTTCATTTTGCCTGTGTTTCCTCTTCGTCTTGTCTACCGTCGGTCAGGGCCTGACCCAAACTTGCAAATAGCAGGTTCGAGGGTTGGGATGGCCGAGCACAATGCCACCTCGGAAAGGACGTCGTATTCTAGGGGCTTCCCAAAAAATGTTTGTGATGCGATACATACTGTTACCACTACTATAACATTCAGACTTGGTTATCTCCCGAACTGCTACGACGCACGTCTGTACCGTTTCCTCGTCTATTCTTGCATTGGTGCGCCTGTGCTTGAGTCTGTTCTCTGTTCTCAAACATCGGGTAATTTCTGTAGAATGAATAGAAGCATGATTTACAAGAGTGACAAGACTCTCGGATCGCGGATCAGGGTCAAAGGGTCAGACCGTTCATGGTGCAAAGTGCATACCATGGTTCCGGCTGACGGATCATGGCGAGCACCTCCCGGCCTTCCAACACGTTCTACTTACCAACACTTTTGCGTTTATGCATTTCTAATTCGATTATTTTGCATTGTCTGGTTCTCTCTTCCAAGCATAGACTGTACTCTTAGTGCCTACTAAATTAGGATCACCATTTTCTTCCGAATGCCATGCTTTCGAAACAAGGCAAAGGATATCTACGAGATGGAGAATTTTGACAGGAGAAGCCAACAGAAGAGGAGCTACAAGAGGAGCGGCGATGATCAATAATTGATGATGAGTAAATAAAAAGAGGGAATAGATACCAAGGCTCCGAGTTTGAACAGCACTTGGACTTTGGCTCGCTTATTGTCCCCGGATTTTCGTTGATTTTCTATTGATTCTATTTCTAATAAATTACGTTCTCGAGTGCATGTCTTTAATTATAGTTGTTTTGTCTGGACCAATATTGCATCAGATATGCTCAAGACCGTCTCACCGGAAGGGTGCCGGCCGTTTGATGATGAATGTTGTAGCAGCGGGCCGATACAAAGTACAAATCAATAGACATCGGGGCTACCAGCACGGCACTCTATCTGGCATGACAATGTATCACTTCTAGTTTCAATATTGTTGTTGGCCATATACGGAAGACGAAATCACGGAATAGGCGAGTGCAGTAGTCCCATGGCCGAGTGCCGATCTTTCAACCAGGATCGAGGGTCTTGTGGATGAGACTTGTAGATGCCTACCTTTCCTTTGGCCTTGTATTTAGACGAGATGAGGTGCGTATGCGATGGGGTATAAGATTGCACGGTGAACACACGATATCATATTTCAGTCGTCAGTCGTCAGTAGTCGGTCTCATGGTCATAAAATGCAGTACCAAGACTCGCAAACCTGAAGACGACAAGAGTGATAAGAGTGCCAAGATGGCGGCAAATAAGCTTGTATTCTCTTATTCTATCTCATCTACGGAGTATATTTACAAGGATCCGGCCAATGTCCGGGATTGGGACCACTTGTTGAGCCACTTCTGTCCTCTACAACTCCTCTTCTTCAATACCGTCCGACTATTTCGTGAAGATTGGCATCTTACTGCTCTCCACCGACGAGCACCCCGGCGCTAGTCGTCTTCTTTGGTCTTCTTTTCTTCTTTTTTCTTTTACATTTTCTTCATTCCCTCATTTAGACTCACCTTTCTATGTTACTGTCTCCTCAGCTCGCCTCACAACCTGGCAACCGTCGTATTTCTTTCTTCTTTCCGCAAGAGATCAGATCAACCCGGTAAACTTCGAGCAGTCTAGACTCTACAGCAACATCCTCCGTATGCTTACAGTTTATCCTGTTCTGATCATACCCGCCCCGGTGGGCGAATGGAGGACGGAGGACGGAGATAGCTCTCCTATCTTTGACGTCTTTCTTTGTCTTGTTCTTCTCCGTCTACACAGGCCCGCTGCGGACCGTCTCTGTACGCGGCTACTGTTGCACAAAGACTGATATAGCGCTATCCAAGTTGCAAGCAGACAACGCGTCAATCATCCGTAGTCGCGGAGTTGGTCGTTGTTATGAGCTGCACCGGCCATTGTCGAGGTGAGGTGAGAATGGCAAGCAGTGCTTCCATTCGGTCTGTAGTGACATCAGCCCGCTGCTTGACTTGAGGTGGCATATATCCATTATCCAGCATTCGATAGCATGTTCATAGTCATGTTCATGTTCATGGTCAGGCTAGGACACGACTCGAACGCTGCAATCGGATGAGAATACAAGGAGAGAATGCCGAGTGGCTATCCCAGTGCAGTCTCGGGTGTCCAGCACGTTGTGCTGTAGCACGAGGCATAACGCTGTCAATGTGCTCCGACATTATGGCGGTTCGTGACTCTGATCAGCACACTCTAGAAGTCTGGTCGTCTGGCCGTCTGATCGCTGGTTGTCTGGCCGCGGCTCTGACTAGATCACGCTCAAGTTGTTTGGTCGCCTGGCCGTCTGGTCACTGGCCGTCTGTTCATTGGCGTTTGGTCATTGGCATTTGGTCGTTCGCTGTCCGCTGTCCACTGACTGCCTGCTCGACTGATACAATGACATTGAGCCATATACTCGGGCTATCTTCTTAGGTCGAATTATATGCAGGAAATGTTGATAGTGAGTAGCCTTTACAGGCAAGTCATGTCGGCCATACAAGGCCATGGCTATGGGTGAAGATGCTTAATTATGACGGCGCTCAAATATCAAGTGTCCAAGCACTATCCGATCACCGTCGCAGTCACATATGATCGCCGTAGCTATACTATATACTCTACTACAGATCTGCTAGGCACTTGCTAGGCACTCTGCAACACTCTTCGTCTTGCTGCCCGGAGCAGTGTAGTAGATCGAAGCTACTGGCGTTTGTGTTGGATGCTTCTGAGGTTGTACGGTCTTCCAACTCTGTGTCGGCGTGTACCACCATCTGCTTCTTCTTGTCTGTCATCAATACACCTGTCACAAATGATTTCTGACTGCTTCCATGCACTCTTTTTGCGTGTGTGTCTACGCCTGTATACGTCCATTGAGCAGTATCCATTTAACCGCCAGAATGTTACTTTATTCAGGACGATGATTTGATTAGTTCAAACCCCTGCGAAGATCAACAAGATACGAGGAGTTACATAATCAAACGTGCTGCTTCCTAATCCTGTCTTGTATCTCCAAGTAAACAAATGCCCACAAAAAGAAATAACATTTTGGCGGTCTAAGGGAGAGCAGCACTCGTAGGTGCACACAGATGCTCACAAAGGCTCATAGAGGCTAGCTCAAGATAACCAGCATCTAAACAGACATAAATTATAAACCTATGTCTATAAATCTATAAATCCGGGCATTGATAGCGGGGTCGGACTACTTGTAGCCTGTGGCAGACGGGCAGATGTCTATATGGGCAGACTGGCAGACTGGCAGAAATCCATACGAGTATACAAGCACAGATTGTCGAGCACATTCGCCGAATGTGCACCCACGTATAAAGCTGGTGATCAAGGAAGGATTGCATAATAGCCTGACAACACCCTCGCGGGAGATACCCGGTGATGTGATGGCTTGTATTGGCTTGTATTGGCTTTGGTGACTGGTGATGACTGGCTACGAGTGGCTGCGGCTGGTGATAATACCAGTGGTGGTGATCCTCGTGATAAATTCTGAGGGATATAACTTCATGTTGGGTGCACCGCGTGCATACGAGTATGTGCTCATCGCCTTGGTTTTCGTCTCTCGCCTTCGGCCTTGAGTCGTACTTCTCACCCCCCGTTTTGCATCCTGTGTCTTGCGTCTTGCTTCTCGTCTCGCGTCACCCGCCTCTGGCATGCTCGGCCGAGCCGTTATTGCAGTCGCTGTTCTTTTGTGTGCTTGTCTTTGAATCCTTGCTTCGTAGTCCCCGACGAGGTCTCCTTCCTGGCGCAGGCCTCGCGCAGACCGCCTAGTCTTAATGGTCGTCACTACCCATCCCCCTCCCACGGCTGGCCCATTGTCATACCGAGGTCGTATTATCCTGCTGGCATACCACTTGTTGTGAATATGCGTTGGGCTTGTTTGTGATTGATCCTGCGTCCGGTTGATCTCGCCTATGATGGCAATGTCTGTCTTTCACTTGCATTTTTTATTTTTCATTCTTCATTTTTCATCTTCGCGAGCTTCCCTCCCGCTCTCTGTTATCGCGATCACTACTGCTTCACGTCACGCACCTGTCGTTGCACAATAGCCTGCACTGAGAACCCAATCTGATATGGTAGTTGTGCCATTGTACCAGCCATCTTTATTTTTATCTTTATGTATGGCTTATGGCTGGTACTAGACCACCAAAAGACGGGCCATGATATTATACATCTTGCGAATCAGTCTCCGAACGAATAGCGTGCCCATCTTTAGTGTTCAGACTTTCAGACAGACAAACTTTCAGGCAAATATCAATTTTCTTCCTCTAGTTCTTCTAATTTAACACCCACCCGTACTCCCCCTCTGCTGTGTCTTTCACATCGGCATCTGCAACTCTTACTAACTTCGGCTTCTCTACCTAACCGACTTTGCACAGGTCTGGATTATTATCGTACGAGTATTCTAGACCCAAGGCCATGGTGCATGATTAACCTGTAAGGTCATCCTTGGTCATACGTTGCAGGTTTCCCGCTAATGAGTATTGTTAATTGTTGAGTATTATGCTTTTCTTGTTCCAGTCCAAGAGCCTCGAGGTACGGGGGTACCTGGCGCTGGAAAGTGACGCAGGAATAGAACTTCATATTTCAGAGTATATGCTTATTTTTATGTTTAAACCTGAGCTGTTTATAGCAGTATAGAGTGGTTTTAAAAACGTAACTGAGATGCAAGACAGAAGATCCCTTCAGAAATGACAACAGTTTCTTCAAAGTCTGACATTCATCCACCCATCAGCTCACAACAAATCACCCATGCATAATACTTCCGATGCTCCGTTGTATGCGGCTTTGTATGATCGTCCGTGCCCCATTGCCCAGTCTCCGGTCACTCCTTTTTGGTTTCTGAAAGTCAGGGTCGAGTGCATTCTAGTATAATCTTAATATCCAAAATCAAAAGCAAAACCCAAAATCCAAAAATAAAATCCAAAAATAAAATCCTATATCCAAAATCCAAAAATGAAATCCAAAAAATAAAAATCCGAAAATAAAATCCGAAAATAAAATCCTATATCCAAAATCCAGAATCAAAAACCCATAGCCGAAAGCATGGCCAATACCAACACTAACAAAAAAAAACTTCCTGTAGATTCCTTGAAATTCTTTGGAGAGTTCTAGACCCAAAGTCAAAATCTTAGTTGGGGTACTTGCGGAGAGGGAAAAAGGCTTCGGGCATTGGCTCAATGTGCCACACTTGCCGGTTGTCCTTGTCAAAATCAACCTCCCATGCCTCACTTAGCTCAGACGGCAGGGTCCAGCCGCACTCAGTGCTGCGCAGACGCATGCGCACAAGGTGTCGCTTCTCCACAGGCGCTGCACCGTCCTGAAAACTCTCGCGCCGGTGCAGGATGGCCAGGTTGTTAATAAAGTGCATGTCGCCCGCCTGTGTCGAGATCTCCAGTTCCGTGGCACGCGCAATGGCCTCAATGGCGTCTAGAGCCTCGATCTGCTTGGTCGAGACTGTCGGCAGGTGGGTCGGGCGTGGATGGATGGCATTTCCCAGCAGCGGTGTACGGCCAAAGTTGCACACCACGTCGCCCGATTCGGTCTGCATAAAGATTGGCCGGCAGTGGAACTGGGGAAAGGCAAAGGGCCAGTCGGACCGCGTGAGAAGCCGCAGCAGATCCGGCCGTGTCGAAGCGAGCACATTGTAGACGGTGTAGGCGGACGCAATAACACACTTGCCGCCCGACGACGCCGTGCTGCGCGTCAGCCAGCCCACGACGTCGCCCGTCTCCTCGGTGTGAAAAGTAATTGACTTGTTGGAGTGGCGGTGGTGCTCGGTGCTGGTTTTGCTTGTCGTGTCGGCGATAATGTGCACCAGCATGTTGCCACGGCTGTCCTGGCGCGCACGCTGATCGGCAATGTACGATTGCACGCCCAGGTACACAAGCGTGAGGTCCTCCACAGCATAGTTTTGAGGCTTGATGCCGCGCACGAGACAGAAGCCTCGGCCATTGTGCACCTCGCGGCTCAAGATGACCAGCTTGGTGCCCAGGGAGGGCAGGGGAAAAGTATCACGCGACACATGCTCGCCGTCGAGCTCAAGGGCCTTGAAGTGGGCAATGGCCAAGTTGATCTCGACCAGGTCGGCCTCGGCGAGGTTGTAGACGTAGTGCTGGGGATCCGCAAAGTCCTGGCCAATCCAGGAAAGCTCGCTGTCGAGCCGGGCTGGGAAGCCCTGGGGCATCATGGACATGGCTAGAGCAGCATTGCCCTGAGCAACAAGTCCCAGGCCACTAATGGCCGGGCTGGCCACAACAACGGGTCCCATCATACTAGGCATTTTTGGCTGTGATATTAGCGAACACTCAGACACTTCAAAATGTAAAGTCTTTGAATACTAAGAGTTCAAAGAGCGTTTATAGATACCAAGACACACCTTATAAGTGACGATGTTGGACGAGGCTGCAGACAAGTGGAATAATGCGGCGTCTATAAGTAGAGAATCAGTAATGTGACCCTTGTGAATCGGAGAGTGGTGGAAGACGGACGGGATGGAGATTAAGAGTGGAAAAATAGAAAATAGGTAACATAGAAAACGGCCCAAGACCAGAGATGCAATTTGATAGAGTCAGAGAGACAGTTACAGGAAGACGAAGAAATAAAGAAATATAGAAATATCGAAATATTGAAATACTGGAATATAGAAATGGAGAGATGAAGAGATGAAGAGGAAAGAGAAGAATAAATGAGAAAACAAGAGGCGGAGGACGAGCTCTTCATATAGACAGTTGCCTCACAGCATCTCTTGTCTTGATAGCTCTGATATCAGGGACATTGCTTCCCTGCCAAACTCTTGATTTGTATCCTTTTTCCCCTCTTCTCCAACTTCCTTCTTCTTCTTTCTTTTTTTCTCATCCTATGATGATACTGTGTTGCCCTGCACCTGGTGTAGTCATACTGGGATAAATGTGAGACAAAAATAAATGAAAAAAGGGTATATATAAGCAAGGATATAAATGAAGCTGTCAAATTAATAGCAATATACAGCAAAAATTAAACAAGTCCAAATCAACAAAGTACAACAGTACAATAATAGAACAAAAGAAAAAGCAAAAAAATAAAAGACAAAAATAAACATAATCAACAGCCAACGACAGCTGCATACAGTATACAGATGATAAAATGACAAGTGTAAATTAAGGACACAAAGGATGCAGTGCGAACATAGTAGCCGCCCTGATAGGTAGGTAGAGGTAGAGGAGGGAGTAGAGATAGAAGTAGAGGAGGCGATTAATGCAGAGACAAAAGAAAGGGTAGACGGGGATAAGAGAGCTACTGTGCAGCTAAAACAACCGCATAAGCAACAAGGAAACAACTGTGAGAAACTTACATGTACTTATTCACCGCAACAAACACACAACGTCTGGCATGCACCATGTAGTGTGCCTACCCTTGACAATTACATGTGTGTGTATGCCAAGGCTGCGGTGTAGAGTATAAAGGGAATGAGTAGCGAGAGAGTAAGAATGAGGCTGATAACGCCGAGCTCGGAACCGGCCTCTTCACGGACCGGGCTGCAGGTACTGTTCCAATGGGAGAAGACGAGGTCGGGATGTGAAGATCAGGAGTAATGTATAAATCTGAGGTTGAGAGCTGAGAGATGGGGTATATGAAGTAAACAGGGAGTATAGAAAATAAGAAAAAAAAGCATTCATATACAAGTAATATTGGTGTGGAACTGCATGTGTGACAGGGCGTGTTGGCCAGCTCGTGTCATATGAATGGATGCTGTGTCTGGTTGGTGACGGTGGCTGGTCGACGGTCGGCGGGGGAGTGTAGGCTAGATAAGACTGGGGCAAGACTGTGGACTGTGAGCTGTGGACGAGGACGGGGAGTATTGCGGCGTGCTATGACATGCAGTGATGGGTATGATAGTTTGTGACGGTTTAATGGCTTGTGATAGTCCAGGAAATACGCGGATGTGGGTAGCTGTGCGCAGCTTATGTCGGGTATGCTGCTGCAAAGCCGGTGACAAATGCCTGCTGGTAGACTTATAGTAAAAGTAGACAACAATGTGGTGATGGGAAAGGGTAAAAAGACAAGGTGGCAAGGTGACCAGGTGATGAAGTAGCAAGCTGGCAAAGATAGTAAGAGAGAACGCGTAAATGCGGGTGCCGCAAGTCTTTTCTTATTGCTTTTTTCTTCTTCTTTTTTCTTCTTCTTTTCTTGTTGAGAACAACCTTGGCCGCCGTCAAGTTAACGTACGACAATACGGAGTGAGATATCGGAAGAAAGCCAATGGTGGAAGCGACATCTATGACGGAAATATGACGGTGGTGGAGGATGAGATGGAAAACAACGGAAAGAAAAGAAAAGAGAGCAAAACCGAAAAGAAAAGAAACGATACACAAAGACACAATCAAGAAGCAAGGACTGTATAGAAACACAAGCACAACGTGTCTATCTGTTAATGTCAGTGTTGTGTAAGCAAGCCCGCTTGTTTGTAACGTTGATGCTTTTGTCTTATTCAGTGTTCAGCTGAACGTGGAGGATGGTCGATATGAAGAAATATGGATGCAACAAGAATCAGCTAAAAAGCAACCAATTGATAACCCATTAATTATATTGCAATGTACAGAATACAGGGACAGCTGAGCTTGTTATGTAAGGTTACATTATCATGGATAAAGAAAGCTTGGGGCTGAGAGTAGCTTAGGCATTGCATTTTTGGTGAATGAATTATTGCTATCTTGAAGTAGCAAACAAGTGGCAGTAGTCAAAAAGAGGAATTCTTTACGGCAACGAATTCCAGGTAAAAAACTATCCAACTAATCAGGCAAAAGTCCATAGGAGTAGATGGAGTCCGGACTAAGCTACAAGCGAGACAAGCGCACATGGCTGGCGGAATGCACCCGGAGTTCACGTCGTAGTAGTCTGAGGTTAGTCTGAAAATCCAAAAGTATTTAGTCTAGAGAACAGGGGAGAAGATCCTTGCAACAGAGCTTGAGAAAGTTTGGATGCTTGACGCTTGGACGCAGGCAGGACGCAGGACGCTTGCGCTTGTGCTTCGTATGTGGAGTGAGCGGCATGTAGCCTTGCTCTGTCATCCAGATGAAGATAATAGAGAATAAGTATTCGAAATGTAAGAAATATACGTCGTAGCTGTGTATCACTCTATGACGGACCGCTCTCTAGAGTTAAAGTACTTTCGCTAGTCCAGAGAGTAAAACGCACCCACAAGAAGGCCAGCGTTTAATGTACTACAACGTGAGGAGAATCTATCATCTATCTGCCCTGTACAGTGTCACGGTGCACAAACCGTTGATCTATCAATGATTGAGTCAATACATCGCAGATGAAATCAATCAAATAACTAAATAATCAGATAAATAAATAATCAAATACGGACAGGCGACAATCGACAATCGACAAAACTCGGAGCGCGAGCGGAAGACATGTAACACACAGCCAGCATACGACAACAAGCCATGGCCACCTCCAGGCATCAACACATAGTAGACAAGGAGCAGAGAGGCACAAAACCGATGGTCATATCTGACCGATCTCAGTTCCGATTGTGGTGTACATATGTTTGCATACTCGTACTAGGAGAGTTGTATATTCAAGAGTGCTTCAGCTTCATATGTGCATAGGGTGGTTGGCTGTTTATATGTATATCTGTATTTTGGTCAATATTTGCTTTATGATATTTGATATTTTGTGTTTATTCTATTTTTATATACACTTTATTACTAAACATTCAGCTTACACATGCAAGCACGAATGACTAGAGAGCTTGTGAAACATGTTCAACGTGTTCGGCGTGCTCAATTCAACGTATCCTAGCTCGCTTACCCTGAAGAGATTTCAACACGGCATGCGGTAAGGGAGTCAAAAGAAAGCAATTGCAATAGGATACCAAAAATAAAACACAAATAAAACACAAAAGAAAGCTAATGAAAGCAAAAGATAGGGGACTACAGAAAGGAATTACAGCTAGAAAATAATAGGGGCCGGAATACCGGGACTTGTGCCTGTAAACCTCAAAAAGGAAGCAAAAGAAGAAAAAAAGAGAAGAAAGAAGACAATCAAAACAAAAAGAAAGAAAAAGCAAGCCCCCGAGTAGGCGTTGCGACGGCCAGCCGCACGAAGGTGCAAGACGAGATTTTTCATATCCGCATGCTACGGCTTACCTTGTCTGCACACTGTATGTTTCAAGGCACACTGTGTAGGCAAGGTTCATTTGCATGCTACAGCTCGGAAGCGCCGCTGCCTCGCGTAATTGCTGTCGTCGTATTATGACGTTGAGATAAATGTGATGAATACGATATTGTGAGAGACTAGACGTAGTAAGATGATAAAAAGATCATGCAATGAGGCTCAGTAGTAGTTCCCAATAAAGAAAGCAAAGACGAAGTGACTTGGCAACAGTTTAGATAACCTCGAAATATTTAAAAGGATTCTGGATGGTTGTACTCAGGAGTTCTTGGGGATATGAAGAGAGGGGATGTAAGATAGGAGAACGATGGATGGGGATGAGGGAAGGGGGGGAGGGGGGGAGGGGGGGAGGGTTGAATGGGAATAACGGGAAAAGAGTCAAGAAGGAAAAGAACAGGAAAGGGCTAGGCTCTACTCAGTACGTCGTAAATCGGCCAGTTTGTCGTGTTGAAAGTTTAGGTGCTTGTCGAGCTTGCATGTTGGGTTACCTCGACCGGCTTAGGCGAGAGCGAAGAGATACACGTGTACGGAGATAGAAAGAAACAGGAAAAAGAAACGAAACGGAGTGATAATAGACACTAGAGAATACAGGGCATGGACAAGTGATACGGAGACCGGGGAAGCAGGAAGCACATCCTCCTGCTATCTACACGAGCCACACCAGGGGCGGAGGCTTGCTTTAATCTGCAGCTAGACAAACGGGGTGAGAGGGGCTTTCGGGGGGTCGAGAGCCTTTTGAATTTGAAAAGAAGGAAAGAAAACACCTCTAGACCTCGAGACATTTCTGGGCAGATACTTCTTTTCGGGATAGTGTCATGCAGAGCGAGAGGGGCTTTGCATATGGCGCATATGTGTATGTGCAGATATTCAAATCACACAGCATAACCAGACTAAAAACTCTGTAAATATACTCGGAGATGCTGTGCACCAGGAGAAGAAGACAAGAAGACAAGAAGACAAGAAAGTAAGAGAACAGGTGACCTCTACAGACGTCTACCCTTCTAAAGGCGGGGTCTATAGCTACTGTATTACCTCATATCCAGGATCGAGGAGCATTTGTTGGGCTGCTTTCGTCTTTATTGAAAACTTGAAAGCAAAGCACAAGTTTGGTATTGGAACTGGAGGCGCGGGAATGGGAGTGCCCGAGAGACAATAAAGCGCCGATCCTGGTTGGGGTCCTTACCTGTAAAAATGGTAGAGATGTCTGTGCGCTGTTGGTTGACTTATGGTGTGTGCCGTATGGGGCTAGAAAAGACTCTGGAATAAGATGGGATGGTTTTGGTGAGGGTGAAAATAAAATACGAAGTAGTGAAAAGAGATTAGGGGAAAAGAGCCCCAAAAAATGTAAAGGAAAGAAACCTGGACTTTCTGAAGAATGGCCAATTTTTTTTAGAGAGAGCGAGAAGGAGAAGGAGAAAGAGAAAAGGAAAAGAGCGAGAGAAAATAAAAGAAGGGAAATAAGTATGGCCGGATACTATACTCGAGGACTTATATTCTTTGCAAGATGAGTCTGGAAAATGAGGATAAGAAACGAGGATTAAAATGATAATATGAAAAGAGAAGAAGACAGATAGAGAGAGCACAGAGAAGTGAAATATAAAGGAAACTGAGAAAGGCGACGGGAGACAAGATCAGCAATTGAGTAAGAAGTAAGCACATTCAACGAGAACGCAAAGGTTGCCCGTCTTCGCCCTCCTTGTCGGCGACAATACAATGTCCATATGTATGGCGCAGGAGATACATCCGTGGCCTTTAAATTGAAATGAGCGAGAACCCGATCCTTTTGTTTTGTTTCATTTCATTATGGGCCTCGTTCAAGCAGGCTTGCATTTGGGGACCAGAGTGCTGGCATTGTATCCAGCTCCGTCTGTAATATTCACTGCGCGTGCAGCTGCTCCTGCTGTTGGATGTTGGCTGTGCTATCGACTGTTGAACACTACGAAGCTGGCTGATACCTGTTGGCATGCATTGACAGGTGTAAAGAACACTTTGATGTTGGACAACCTCAATTCCCAACAAACATGCAACATGCGGGCAGCTTGGTGGATTTGCTGATTGGGATTTTTGGGGATTTTTTTTTATTTAAATTCGCTTTCTCTCTATTGCTATAGATAGGTCAATTACTTAGGTATCAATACAAAATAACAAAGGGGAAACAAACCGCCGATCTACAACAGCCTGTCTCCACGGGGAAAGGCATTGCAGTAAAGCAGTTCTTGACCGTTCATATGATATAGATATTGAATATCAAATGTAATAAAGAAAGATGTGCCGTCGAAGGAAGCGACTACATAAGCGGGCACTGTTGTGCATAGATATTGTTGTGCATGTGACACAACGCATGGGATATGAGCTCTTGTTTCAATGGCAACCAAAGCCAAATTATACAAGTTTATATAAAAGTCTGAATTTTTAATAATGATAACATTCCCTGACATATCACCGTCAACGGTGATCTATATCGAATTTAGTTAAGGAGCATTGGCAATCCTCGACGAACCGTACACGAGACTGATCATGCTTTGACCATGGGCATCCTAGCCATATATGAAACAAAATAGAAAAAAGAGAATAGGACACTGAATTCAACAACAGAAACCGAAAAAAGAGATATCATGAAACAAAGCAGCCAAGACGGATACTCCCAGAAACGTTACAAATGACAATTGCTCTCTAGATCAACACCAAGACTATATATGATGGAGCAAGGTAAGGAAAAGGAAGCATACATCCGAAATAAAAATGGGAAAAGAAGTCTGCATAGCGAGAACCAAGAACCAAGTACGAAAGAAACGGCAATAGAAAAAAGTGAAAGACAGAAGTAACCAGTAAACATACTAGAAACGCCATGGCTTTACCTTTGCTTCTCACATAGGAGGTAGACACCGAACGAAAGAAGATATAGCATAAAAAAGAGAGCACATTACTTGACTATTGAACGAAATCCACCAGACAATACAAAGACATGCACAGTCAGAAACAAAAGCCAGAGATCGGCACAGCTGCAGACTAGCATCATGTGCATGACTACCAGCTCCTGCCAGCCATGGCTAATGGAAAAACGACGACAATCGTAGCCAATTTCGACGAGAAACTATTCTGGCCCTCCAGCGATGTGACCCTAAACATTCGTGAAGCCGGTTGGCGAATAGTTGTAGCTCTTGTAGACCAATAGCCAGACTGCCGGCTCCACACGGCCCTTGGCACATTCTGGCCCGCAGACGGCGGCTTCTCACGACATGCGCCGTGCATCTTAATGTGGGAAGGTGCATCCAATGTCGCATCGCTTGTTGCAACAAGAATGGCCAGACTTGGTTCAGATGAGCCCGTCTCGGTTTCCTTTTTTCGTCGCCGCTGCTGTCGTTAAGTTTCTTTTTCTTTCTCCCTGACTTTGGTCCTCCTCTCTCGCTGTTTCAGCTAACCTTTATTGTCGCAAACGTGCTGGTAATGATATTTTCAACAGTGAAAAAAAAACGCCAGAATAGTATCGTACCATGTACGCCTAGAAATTCATTGCTCGAGGCTGCCAGTTCTCCTCGTACATCTGGCTGACAAAGTAAAAGTCGTTTTCGTACTCATCATTGTCCACTATCACCTGCCATTTTTTCTCTATTTTTGTTAGCATGAACCAGTGCCCTTATTCCGTGTGATGTTTACTAACTATTCTCCATGACGATCCTGCGAGTCTCGCGGACAAACTCCATTCCCTCGTCGTTCAGGCTGGCTATGTTGCGGATGTCTGTCTCCTTTGCCGCCTCAGTAAACGGGAACACCCCCTTGTTGCAGTAGTGGAAGTATGCAAGTAGCGTGATGGCGCCTAATTCATGTCAGTGCTTGTTCACACCCGAGCAATCAGATATGTGCGTCTGTCAACGGCGCCGTAGTGGCATCGCCCTTACCTGCGTGGTACTGATGCACCTTTTCCTCGCGTGCGAATCGTCTCTGTGACGTTGTTAATATATCATGGACCTGGCCATTTATCTCATTCCATCCCAATATTGGCTGTATTCAGTACATACCTTAATGCCATGCTTTGTGGCATAGCTGGCGTCGTGCTTGATGACAAGTGCTGCATTGTGCAAGAGCACAAATATGGATAGATAGATCGTGATCCATGTGTTTGTTCTGTTTTCCGTGATAACCTTGCCCAGCTTTTTCAGTGCATCCTTTCTCAGATTGTGCTGGATCTGGTGGATCAAAACCGAGTCAAGTTGCGCCCCCATAACTGGTGGGATAGGAATCTTGCCATGCGATGGGCTTGTCTCGTCCAGAATGTCGGCAGGCATATCCAGCGTCTCGTTTCCGACAATCTCGAAAGACCGTGTGGTCAAGCGTACTGACATCCATAGCTCGAGGACTGTTGTCAACACATCCCGCTCCGGCTCAGATACAAGTCCTGGCGTATGGCCCATCGCGAGGGCTTTCGAGTATGTGGCCCAGATCAGCGTCTCATGCAGATCGACCAACACATTCCTGCAGCAGGCCATCAGTCCTTTCTTGATATAATCACCGTATTGTTGACCAATAGCTTCCGGCTCAATGATGGCGTAGGGCGGGATCTGAACGGATCGCGCTGTGCCATCTGGTGCCACCCAGGACCGTGATAAGCTGTCTCCCTTTTGTGGAATGAACTTGCGTACACGGAGCTCGACAAAATCACCCGTGTAGCCCTCGGAAATGCGCAGCGTCCGAACCTCACTAGAGGCCCAATGGCCCACATCATTCAGCACTGTGTTGTCCTTCCAGCGCAGCGTCCATTCATGACCTTTGACTTGGGTTGTCTTTGCCAAAACCACATCATTAATCTTGAGCCGCATACATGGGAGGCGCCAGGACCGACTGTACGGCTTCAAGCAGCACGCACATTGCCCCTTTGTATCTCCTGCAACCGCCTCGCACTTTCCAATTGTTAGCATCTTCTCTAGCAGTCGTCGTACACGATAGTCCAAAATAACTATAATTATAACTTACACGTATCCGTTGCATTCGACAGCGAATACAGCTGCCATCCTTTCTCGTCTGAGCGGTCTTTTGGCGGATGGTTTGGTCCTTGAACGGACCACGTCGTGCAGCAGGGGGTCTTTGTGGAGGCCGCTCCGAGATCGTGACGTTTGGCTCGCCCATATATGTCGCAATGGGCATGAGGCTGAGCACATGATGATGGTGATGCTGGGGATGCTGAGTAACAACTGGAGGCATATTCATGTAGTGGGGGCTCACAGCTGTGCTCGGTGTGGGAGGGCTAGGAATGACAGTAGTTGGACATAATGAAACATCCGCCGAAACAGGCACATAGCTATCATTGGTGGTAACCATGGACTGCATGGCCGGGTGGTGATAGTTTGTCGTTGCAAGAGAAGGCGTGCCCATAGAATAACTCACGCCTCCCAGTGGCTGTGGTATTGACTCCCTCGGCGGCTGGGACTCTGACATAGGGGTTGAAACAGCTAGAATTGGCATAGATGCTGCAGGATTGGCCACCATCGGCTCTACTTTGTTGTCCTCTTCCACCGTCGAGCGTGCATTGGTCAACTGGCCATTTGGGTAATACATGCTTTCCGAATGGGTAATTGGTTGGACTCTGGTTAGATGCGATGTTGGAGACGCAGTCGTCGGAGCCACGATAGTTGGCTGTAGTGCTGGGTAACTCTGCATATATTGAGCGGACTCCGAGCTGTTATCGGCAAGCCAGTTTTCGACCTCCGGTGCGCCATATCCGTTATTATACGGCTCGCTAACTTGGATCAGAGTTCCAGGTCTGTCTATATCTGTATGTGATATACTGCCCGTATATTGGCTTGCTTCCGGTGGCACAGTCACTGTTGCCGCTGGTGTCGTCAGGGTGACCTCGTATTCTAGCCATGGTATTAGCAGTCTAGTTAAGGGAAGATGTATGTGTAGAGTACATTTATGAACTCCGAAATGTTGCATCATCCTGTACATCGGACCATCTTAAGCCGACTAGAACCATCTTAAACACTTGACATATTGATCATGTGTCACACTTGTGTCACAACCGATCTGGCTAGGAACAGCTGGGAGCCATAGAGAAAGGCATAGATAAGCTGGAATTGTACTGCTGTCGGACGGCAAAAGGGGGAATTGAGAAAGTGTTCTATTGACATACCAGAGGAGGAGCCGTCAGTTACCGGACCCTGGCATGTAGCAAGTCCAGCCAGGCAGTCAACCACCCCCGAGGCAGTGGAAACCAGAAAGGAGCTGCCAGTGGCTAGCGGGAGTGGGAATAAGCTATTGCGTTGGTCCAGGGAATGACTGTCCAAAGACATGGACCGCCCATACTTTTCAGATTCCTGGCCAAGGGCATTGTCCATATAGTCCTGGGGCATGTTCGGTGAGGTGAGCTCAAACGAGCGCCGCTGTCTTTTTTGTTGTGGGGGTTGCTGGGAGCGCTGGGAGCACGTCGAGTCAAAAAGATATTGCGGGCTGCACTGAAGAAGGTTTGCCGCAGACTCAATGATGTAGGAGTTGTAGTATGGTTGGTTCAGATAATAAATATCTTCTTGTGGCAGTTGGAGGATATTTGCAGCTTGTTGAATGAAGTACTGGTCACTTGGGGTACATGTAGCTAGATAATCAGACTGAGGTGCGTTATTGTTCTGGCTGTGTAGCTCGTACGAGTCGCCGCCATAGAAGTGAGGGCGGCGCCTCTTGAGCGTGCTTGTGCTATCCTGGGGGAGTTAGCATCAGTGAAGCATGCTATTCTTTGAGAGACAGAAGAACGCTGGTATGTAAAAGAGAAGAAAATAACGAGTGTGTCTTAAAGCAATGGAGCTGTGCCATGAGCCAGGCAAGACGTGCAGGTATGTGAAAGCGACTCGAGGTTAACGAGGACAGAACATGGATGTGTGAAAGACTTGAAGCTAGTTTAAGATACAAGAGCAGGATGGCCAGTCTTATATGCAAAGGAAGTGACGAAGTGAGGTAGGGGATGGGGGTGAAGAGATAAAGAAGGTTTCTGGCCTGGGTAATCGAGGATAATTTATATGAGAGAAGAAAAGCCCTGCGGGAAGAATAGCATCTGCGATGCTGTACATCGAGAGCTGCAGGGAGGGGTATAGAACTGCGGCTGGCCCATGTATAAATCTGACTGCAATAAGAAGAAGTGGGACGAGGCGAAACGTAGCATGGGGAAATCTAGAAGAGAATGAAGAAGAACTAGATGGGCAAACATCGGTGTGATGCAGTTTGGAAGTGGATGTTAAGTGCCTCAGTCAAAGAAGCTCCAGTACACTCTGGACTAGTGTCGTGGACATGCAATACACGAAGACGAAGGCAAGGGGGTGCATGCCCGACAAAATCAAGCAAAGAAAATCAAGAAAAAAATGAATAATTAAGGAAGAAGAAAACAAGTAGACGGGGGTGGAGAGGGGCAGGCGAGTACGTATGCAGCACAGGAAGACAAATAAACTTGACGGTATGGAGAGGCTCTTACCATGATGACAATAGACACCGTGTGGGTGTGCAGAAGATGAGACTACCTTGTCGTTGTCTGAAAAGGTTAGGACGAGAAGTAGAGACATGTGAACCTAAACGGCGTGGCAGAGTCCAGAAGTATGTGTGAAATAAATGCGACTTGTTACCTGACGGGTAGCACAGCAGGACAGCAACGATGGGGGAAACGAAGGTGGGGAGGACGTACTAAGGCAATACAGTAAAGAGAGAGACCACAGGCTTGCCTCAAATGCAGCCCTTCGTCATCCGAGTTACTGAGGTGACTGTAGAGTACGGAGTGGAGGAGTCTGGAAGGGGGTATGTAAGGCAATGTGGGTAGAATGATGTGAGCCAAAACAGGAGTAAGGGCCCAGCCTACCGGTGTCCAGGATCAAAGAAGCCCGGCAGGGGAAGAAGGGAAGTGGAGATGGCGGGATGGTATGCACGAGACTGGTGAAAAAAGGCGTTCAGAGACGGGGCGAATTAAAACAATTGTATAAAAGGAAGAATGGGTGAGATGGGGTGGCGGTAGAGAAGGAATAAGGAACAAGCTGGAGTAGCCAGGTCAGACAGTGTGATGCCAAATTAGCAGATTAACTTTTGATAGTTTTCAAATTAATCAGCTGTTGTTTACGACGTCGGCTAGGGCGTTGTGATGGAATTCGTCTTCCAGGGCAAGTGCTTCAAATCTGAAGCCGCTGTCTTCTTGTCTACCCCGGGAGGGGCCCTCAATACAGCTGAGCTGAAGAGGTAGGAAGCCTCCGTGATCTTTGTATAAAGAGGTGAACAAAAGAAGAAGTAGGTGTAACCCGGGGGGGGATAGGCGGTAGGCCACAGGTAGAATACCTGAAACAAAAAAAAAATGATTATAGCACAAGACGAAATTATGTGCCGAGCAATATGCGGTACACAGTATGCAGTATGCAGAGTCGAATGCTGCTATCGGTGACTTCCGATACACTTTGGACGGCCCAAATTCGGATTATGGGACGTATACAAAATGGGCGTGAATATTTGAGAGAATAATTAAACCCCACAGAAACCGAAGGCAATGCAATAGTTGCAAAGACAGGTACCAAGCTCTTTGCGGATTTGGCAAGCGGACAGGCAGATGTGGCAGTCTGGTGGTGTACGATGCGAGTCGAGGTTGGTAGTGACTCCTATCCTGGCTATTTTTTGTCAATACATGCTCTTGCGCTTGAAGTGACTAGGCTCGAATGTGATGAGTACAGCCCCGTGCACTGTGCACTGTGTGAATCACGGACTGCGAAGACGGTGAGAGTAGACACCGGGTTGTTGGTGTATGACAAGCCGGACCGGTGTAAATGTTGAGCGGGGCATGGATAGGGGACAGAATGAGAGATAGCTCGAGCGAGTACAAAGATAAACATAAACAACTGCGTCATGTGATGCAGGTGCCCGTCCCGGTGAGATGGAAAAGTGAGAATGAGATGAAAAGAAAGGGCGAAGATGCTGACCGGGAATCATGGGTGATGGAGACTCGATGAGGGCGGCAGCAATACGGTGTACATGGAGGAATATGTGGGAGGGGTACCAAAGGGGAAAAAAGATACCAATACAGGCAAGGCGGTCTGGACTCACGGTGTGAACTTGTCGATTCAATGTTGGATACGAAGTCTGTGTACCGGGGTGCAGGGTTTGGGGAGCCGTCCGAGCTGTTCGGAGTAGTGACGGTGACGGCGAGTTGCACGTTGCTCTAGACCGTTGAGGGTCTACCGGAGAGGAACAGAATAGAGTAGAGTAGGGTAGAACACAGTATTGTAGTGAGATGAACTGGAGGAGGGGTGCGCTTGGAGGTGCGATGGGGCGCGCTCACGCAAGATAGGTGCAAAGCGGGTATAAGCGAAGAATATCGACGCAAAAAGGGGCAATAAAGCGCGCAGGTATACAGGACCGCAGTAAGTATCTCGCAGATCTCGGTGACGCAGAGTCGCAGATGAACGAAGATCGTGAAAGAGAGTAAGGGCACGATGACTAGAAAGAAAACAAGGGAGGGGGGAGGTCGGGCAGCAGAAGTCGAAGCGGACACGACGGTCGCGGCAAGTATGGCTCACTAGGGTGGGGGGGGGGTACCAGGGGCAAGTAGAGAGAGAGTCTGAACAGGAAGGCGCGATGGGCTGGAGTGGACTGAAAAATAAGGGTAGGTGCGTGTGCGTGTGCGTGTATAAAGTGGTGCACGTATTCTTAGGTATATGTATAAGCAAGATTGAGATATGTAAGATAGAGTGCGCGCAGAACAGCGTGCGCAGAGCGAGATGGAGCGATAGAACAATAGGGTGATGGAGTAATAGGACGAGTGGCGTGAGGCTAATTGGCTGGATGGACGGGGGCTAGAAGTGTATGGGTATGTCGGATGGAACGGAGAGAAGGAGAGATAGCATGAGGAAAGAGCGACTGGCGATGGAGTCAAAACAGAAAGAGGCGCGATGAGAAAAGGAAAGAGCGATGGAAAGAAAAGAGAGAGAAAGAGAGAAAGGGCAGAAAGGAAGGAGCAAGGAGCAGAATGTCATTAGCGGAATAGATTTAAGAAAAGAGCAAGAAGGACTAGGAGATGTGACAAAATAGAAGGAAGGCGCGAGGGGACATAGAGCTGTACAATGTACGATTGGGCTGAAGGAACCTAAGAGAGGCGCGATCAGAAAAGCTACGACCTCTTTCCTACCTTTTGCAGTTACAATGCCACAAGCTTCGCAAACGGTCCTGAATGGTTGGGCCCTGTCGTATTTCCCGGTTAATTGGGTATGCAAGGAAAGCCAGTCACTGCGCTTGCAACGTGCCGAATGTGTCGATTGTGTCAATTGTGTCAATTGTGTCAATTGTGTCAATTTGTACAATTGTATGGGTATTACCAAGTGTTGGGGAGCGATTCCGAAAGGCAGCATAGGTCATGGATTGGATCGGCCAGTTTCCGACAGAATATTACACACCAGATTGGATGTAGAAATATGGCACGATGGAGTTGAAGGCGCCTTATAATATTTCGGGAGATATGATGAGTGGGAAATGACGATTTGATGACAGGCAATATCTGTGGAGTTGCAGATAACAATAGAAAAAGAGGAAGAAAGTCTACACATTATTGACTGGACAAGAGACAGACAGAGACAGAGACAGAGACAGAGAGCGAAGAAAATGACAGACACGGGAAATGGCGGGGAAAGAAACGAAAGGAATTCAAATGAGATGAACAAATGTGGGCGACAGGGACTGGGGAGGGGGGAGGATGTGAATAAATGACGACCAAAAATCTGGAGGACAGCACAGAGATGACACAGAACCAGGGAAAGAAAGGCCCGAGATGAAAAACGAGACAAACAATGGAGCTGTCAGTTCTCAATTTTGCCATTGTTCTCGGGATTTGCAGAAACGCTGAATTAGATAGCCAGATTATCAGACACCTGAGATCCTGAGATAGGGAGCCAAAAGAGACGACTACTCGTAAACAGTCAGAGCCCTTGCGACGGCATACTTACCTCCAGCAGAATACTCGATATGCTCATGGCATAGACGGTGAATGACCAGTGTAGATCAAAAGGTGAGTAAACACACTAGGCGAATGATAATATCTTGACTTGGATATGTTATATGTAATAACAGATAGACATCGTATGACAAGTGTCGCGATAATGGGTCCGATTGAATTAGTCCAGCACGCTAAGAGCTGTACCCTTATGCTGGTACAAAACTAACTCAGGTTCCCGTCAACGGCTAGCCCATAGTACTTGCATATCTTGGTGCACTTCCAGCATTTAGCAAGTACTCTCCACGATATAGTCGGGCGCTAGGGACGGGCTGTGGATATAGCCGTCCATCAAGAGTGCTAGTGTTGCAGACGTCTTGAGGTCTTGAGGTCTTGTGGTTTTTCTACCGGGTCTCTCCAAAGGTCTCTAAATAGGTCTTTAATTACAAGTGCTGCCCAGGTACGACATGTATGCTCCGCTTGCAAGAGGCCAGGCCCTATGCTCGAAACACAGCACGCGAAGAATGCCCCGGTCTCCCTGTCGCCCCATGCCTTATATGAGGCCATTTTCTGGTGCACAGAGTAGGAGCCATGCTGATCTAGGAATCGTGGGACTTGTCCTTTATCGCCAATGAACCCCGTCTGTCTTATCAGTGAGCTAAAAACGAAAGAGAAAAAAAAGCAATCTCTACTCTCATCGTCGCAGACTCCGAATCCACAAATCATGTCGGAGAGCCCGTATTACTTGACGGTATCAAGACATAATATATCTACCCCGTAGATGTGCAATGACAAGCGGCCCTAATGTCCAAAATTAGGATGAATTGAAGCTAAGGAAGAAATAATACATGCAGTAGAAGATTCGACCTATTTTCATCTAGCCGTCTTCATGGATTGACTCTACAAGGCAGTTCGACTGAACAAATCTTGAAAATGAGGATGATCAGCCTGGACACAAAGAATGCAGAGCCATGCGACCATTGGTCTTCTGTATTACAGCCAATCTGGCGCTGCTAGACTGGTTCACGGGGTATTTTCTACTTGAATTCTGCCCGTGTTGCATCGGACTATTGTGCGTACATGCTCTCCATGTAGCTTGCATTAAGTGCTCCCAGTGCAAGCGAGCATTGACGGACAGAATTCGTATTTAGAGAGCAATACAGCGTTTTGTATTGTGAAATGATGAAAGATGACAAGCTTTGTTAGTATGCCGATTGGAGAATAAGGTCTTCTTCTGCTAATACATTGCCTCTTCTTCATCATCATCATCTTCTTCTTCTTCTTCTTCTTCTTCTTCTACTACTACTACTTTTGTTTTTGCTAATTTGCTTCCATTAACAGTTTCTGACGCGATCACGGATCTCACGGTATTCACGAGACAGAACTAGTAGTTATGACAGAAATCCAACGACGTGGCCGGCCAAGCCCAGCCAACACCAGGTCAGAATAGTGCAATCCACTACCACTAGTATTAAGTGATTAGCTAAATACAGTGCTAGTTCCCACATGGTGCGGCAAGACTCGCAGAAGAACCACCAGAAAGATTGTGTATCCTGGAAGGCTCATGATCGAGAACGAAAAAAGACATCTTTCGGAGAGCAAAAAACGATATAGGCTCGGAAGAAAAGAAGAAAAATATTACTCTTGAAATGGCTTAGTCGGCACCAGCACTCGGTGACACCAAAAAAATGGAGGCTAGAAAATGAAGAAGCTGAAATCAAAAGAAAGGAGAAGGAAAAGATGAGAGAAGAAGAGAAGAAGAAAAGAATGGAGACAAAAGAACTGCCCAAAGCAATGCCCCGTTCGAGAACCCTTCCATCAACGCTGTTGCATTGCTGTCCGTCGTGTCCCCTCCCGCCTAGTGCGACGTGTCTGTCTCGGCGCATGGAAGCTAGGAGATTGGTCTAGACGTATTAGTCCGATGGCTTCGCTACGAATTACTCCTTAAATAAGTCAAACCCATCTACTAGAGAATCAATCATCTGCGGATTCGAGTATCAGAATAGTCCATAAAACATTGAACCTCGTATTGTTCGCTTTCGATATCCCGTCATAATCCGTTCCTACGACGTACGAATTGTCCCGACCTCTTCCAGCTATTTCTTTTGGCTACCTCCCCTGTAGAATAATAGCGGCCAGGCCACGATAACCAAATAACGGATCAAAGCCAATATGTGCAATATTGATATCCATGCACCTCATAAGTAGATGCCCGGTAGATGCAGCAATACCCTTGCCTGTCAAGTCATGATTTACCCTTCCGTTCTCGAATGCCGTAATCAGCGTGACAACGTGACTTGAAGCTCGTATACGCTCGGACGGCGTCTTGCCGTATCAGGGTCCCCCCAAATATGTCACCAAGTGTGCTATCAGGGTCTGTAGTTTGCCGACCCATGATTGGACCACCATGAGTCACCTCCCGACGGACGGTGGCCATGTGCAAAGGGCAAAATACTTCCAAAGCTGTATTACACGACTCTATCATGTTCATGTGACTGCCTTTCTGTGCCGCCTCTCCATTTTTTTTAACAAATGAAGGTTGGGGAACGGGCTTTGGAGGGTGAATATGCAGGCTTGCACAGCCAACATGGATAGTACTGTACATAATGACCTGTCGGGGGCAAAAACAAGGGACGTGGTGGTCGGTTCAGGATCACCAGCCTTTCATATCACAGTATTTAATGTTTCATGAGAGCGGAAGACACGGCAAGATGAGCTGTTGATAATCACCTCAGCTCCAGGTATGATGGAAGGAGTAAAAGGATGAGTGGGCCGCGGGAAGTTGAGTTCATGTCGAAAGGCTACACGGAGATCAACTGCATAAAACTGCTTAAAAAAAATTAGTATTGGACAAACAAGAGATGAGACAATGATGCTCGCTGAAAAGACTCGGGCATTTCTTGACCAAATGGAGAATAGATTTCAGAAAAGGTTATTTTATCAAACTATTTGATAGCAAAAACCCATACATAGATTTAAACTGCAAATATAAAAGCTCTACTTATGCACATGCATGCTCCAAACCAGCGGTCAAGCCTTGGTGCATCCTAGGATGAGGCGGCACGCATTATGACATGTTTATTTCCACAAGGCAGCGGAGGAACAAAACTAACAAGAACTACCGAATGACAAGAAAGGGTAGATCTTGATAATTCCTCCAAAATAATGTGAGCTGTCCCGACTATCATATGCAAAATTTCTCATAATATCGCTGTCAATATTTATAGGATCGAGGCAGTAGAGCTATCACACTGCACGCCCCGCATACGAGAGAAATAATTATGATTGAGGGGAAGGTTCATCATCTTTGTTCTATATTTTTTTTCTCTAAGCGTTCTCAATCTTCACCGCATAAAATTGGTCATTGCGGATGTCGGCATAGACCACTGCTTTATATTCATGTCTACATACTCTTATATGTAAGTGAACAAGACAGAAGTGAGAAACTAAATATATAAAAGGTGCTATCATACCAACAGACGCCACACATCAGAAATTAGTAGCAATCTTCAAGTCCAGACCAACTCCGTGCATGCGCCAAGGTAGGATTGGAGGACTGTACCCTCCGGGCGCCGGCCCGCTCTCGGGCGTATGCAAATTGCATGCACATATATGCCTTTTTAAGAAAGCAATCGCAGAATAAACCGAGCTCTGTTTCTGCTTGTTTTGCTTCTCTCGTGATCATTTGGAGTTTGGTATGCATATCTGGTGTGTGCCGAACATAGCAAACCCAGTATTTCCGAAGGCTATATCAATCCATTATGGATATCTTGCCGTTGTCAAATGCTGTCAGATTCTGCTGGTCATGCACACTTGAGCACACCGCCATAAAGGCAAATAGTTAAGAGAGGTAATAAATGCAGACCAGAGCATGCCAGAGCAGACCATAGCGCCAGACAGCAGTTTTAAGCTTGATCGACAGTAGCATTGAACGGGAAAATGGAGTTATATCGACACGCGAGACTATCCACTTTACTCGATGAGATTCGGATGCCAATAATATTGTTCCAATGTGTCACATTTAAGTAATATACTTGTATTTGTTTCAGTATACTATCGAGCATTCATTAATATATTATTGTCTAGACGTATGAAAACTACAACCTAAAAATAACCAGAAGACATGATCAGCAACGTCTTGTTAATTTACCTTGGCGAGGCTGCATTTGTATATCCTCCAATAGTTGCCTAGCTAATGGTAATATCACCTGGCATAGATATCCCACAATTTGATTCTCTCGGCACAATGCTGGTGAAGCAAGGTAGCTCTGAGACACACGGCAAATTTGTCGGCATATTTGTGACAGCCAGTAGGATTCCTTGTTATCTCAGTTCTCGCTCAGTCACAAAACTACACTGAACTTGTGAGCATGGACTTCGCAAGAGGACGAAGGATGAGAACAATGTCAACACAACCAAGCTGTACATCACAAGCTTCTTTCGGTAATATTTTCCGCCGTTTACAGCCTGCACTGTGCACTTTCATACCCCTCGGATACCACTCGAGTACTTGAGACTTATGTGACTTCTCTTATACCTGTTGCATCTGTGATAAAATGCACAGGCGATATATTTGCATATGTGACGTGTGTATGTACAGCTCACACCGGCATAGTCAGCTGGCACAAGGCATACGGGTCTGAAGTTTCCCGTCGTGGCATCCTAGTGAATGTCAAATGGCCCGTAAATGCCTCGATCTTGTAGGTTCTCGATTAAATAACTCATATTAATTTCTGAATGTTTCGTTCAAAAGTCCTTTGGCTATAGCTCTTGATATGCACGAGCACAAGCTTTTAATTAAACTTCTCTTTTGGTTGAAGACGTAAGACGAGGGGGAAAAAGGGTGGGCCAGCTTTGATTCAACAAATAGTCGCACAGCACCCTCCGGGGATTCAGACACCGGCATCCGACCGGTCAAGAGATTGCCAACAAGGCCAAATAGCTATACAAATTAATGGATTTGTATTTTCATCCTAGATGTTGATATATTCCTGCCCTTTTTAGATTTTGATTTCGCCAGCTTCTTATTATTGTTTTCATAGTCTGTCCATCACAATTCATCTCCATTGAAAGGAATAACCCCGATGTGTGGCGGTTTATACTTTGGGCTGAAATCGAAAGTATGATAATATGCATCTGAGGTCATGATGACGCCCTCATAGCAATTGGTGATATACCCATCTCCTTTTCGATAATATTTGCAAAATGCATCCAGTCAACTACCAGTTTGCATCCAACATATTGGCTTTAGGGTCGCCCCCGCTTTGTATTCTCGCATGCATTGCCCGTCATGTCCACATCCTGCCTGTTGTCTATCCCGTGCTAGCCTTGATTTGACATTTATGGTTTCACTTCAGCTTTCCTCCGCATTCAACAGCCTGCCTTACTCGTCATCTACCCCCACCGATATCACCTCCGTTGCGTTTTCTTTCTTTTCTTGGGGTTTTTAAGCCCTTCAAGCCTCTTGGCCCTCTTGAGTCTCTCAAATCTGCCGAGTCTCTCAAGTCTGTCGAGTCTATTGATACCAATATGGTATCCTACCTATAATTACACTTGACTGATTACATTTGACTCGACGACATCCGCTCGCCAGCCCTGATGTATACATGCAGCTCCTTTATTCCTGCTTACGCTATTACATTCATTTTGACCTCCCGCTAGCCCGCAACTGGCCATCCTTCCCCTTTTGATCGGCGTACTGTGCATTCAGCTGCACTTAAATTCCTTTCAATTTAACTCAAAGGTTCCAGGCAAAACTGGTACGACACGGTACCTATGTCGAGCTTCGGGTTATGATATGCAATAAGCCACAGTCCATTAGAGGAGTCCATTGACAGGAAGGCGTCGTAAGGAAAGGGTGTGAGGGAATACAAGTCCTCATGCATCTACCGTTGTGTTTTTTGCTTTTTCTGCGTATGCTATGCTGCAACCAAATGTGATGGCTGGCCTCTTTTTTCCTCGTATAGGTACATGCCAGTATCAAACTGACCGAGTGACGGCTATACGCGTAACAGATGCCCTCTCACCTGTCGACCTGTTAAGTAATCGACCAAACTTATAGGCAAAAAATAAAAATAAAGTAAAATAGAAGTAAAAAAAGACCCCTACCATCCCGCACAACACCCACTTTCGAACCACATCGATGTGTGGGCCCGGATACAGCGCCCACTCTTGCCGGATAATACGGACTTGTACCGGTCTGCTCAAAACGGAACTCGAGGGATGGACCCGACTCGTAGCTTCTGACAGAGGTTGGACTTCTCGACGGATTAATGCGGCTCAAAAATATTGTTAAATTATCTTTCATTGTTTTATTTGAGGGATAAATTAAAGCCTGCTAAAGCCGTCTTCGGGGCTTTATGTAGTATTCTCGTCATGCAAGCCCTACATACGCACCTCTGACGTGGAATATGTTCGCCTGTCATGGCAGGAAATTGAAGTCATCCGTCTGAATATGCAGCCCTTGCCTTTCTAGTTTCTGTTCCGTTTTCCGTTCTACTTCATTCTTGATTCATTCTCTTGGCTCTCTTTCGTTAGCTATATATGGTAGGTTCAGCTCCATTTTTTTGTAAGCTTACCAGACGTCGCTGACATCCATCACACAATGTCCGCTTACTCTCGCCTCTGGCCAATACATGCGTTGACGGCTCAAATGACATCCGTGCACATCCTATCACTGTCTGTCTAATGATTGTACGCGGAAGCTCCCATATTTTTGTCCTTAATTGTCTCTATCTGGGGTGTGACCTCGATTTTGTACTTCTTAGAATAGTAAGACTTGAACCAGGCGTCTCCATGTTTTACGAGGATCAAAGTGCGCAACAAGTTCGCCAAGTACAGAACGAAGATAGTGATGGGTAAATAGAGTCAAGAGCGAAGAGCAGATCATCATTATTTTAAGTCACGATATCCCCAACCAATCAGAGGCCACTGTCAGGGTGACTGTGATCGGTTGGCCGCAGCTGAGGGCAACGAGAGGCCCAATACCTAATTTCATTAGGTTTGCAGGTCCGACGTCTTGATGTCGAGCAACTAATTTTGTTGAAGCTGTGTACGGCTTCGACTGGAATAAATCCTTTCCTCCCTTCTTTGGCTATTTTCTAGTAGGAATCACATCTTCTCATTTGCTTAGGTAAATCTGATGAGATAGCGTTAGCGCACCGGCGGCTAAATACGAAAATAAAGCCCTGTCGCTCCTTCCTCAACGTCCATCGCTCTTTCCGTTTTAAAAAGGTAACGTCAACTGAAGTTGATTATCTCGAGTATTTCGGCCGCTAGGGAAGGGACGGCGGCCCGAGGCGATTCTACCAAGCTTGTGGGTAGACTAGTCCATCGCTCCTTCCTTTTGTGATAGAATCTCCCTGGAGGTGGAAGAAGAAGCTCTGCAGGTTACGGCCCAATTTTGGTTGAACGGCAAAGCCACGCTAAATGGAACTACAAGCTAACCACTTTACGTGGCAGATACCGCCAGGCGGACCAGTTGTCCTCCGGAATGGATCTCAGCCTCAAGGCCATTCATGATGTTGTCCATCCAACCAGCGCCTTCTCCCGCGATGGCAACAATAACAACGATGCCAAATCGAGTTTAACCGGCGGAGATGACGGTGGCATTGAAGACGAAGATCATGAAGGCTGGGCATGGTCCCAGCTAAACCCGAGGAACCGCATCGACAGTCTGACACCGATGGCCGAGCCCCTGTGGCGCATCGATGGCTGCGCCGGCCTGGGCACGCAATTATACGCCTACCCTCTCTTCTTTGAGGGACATCCACCTATGCATATCGACGTCTTTGTTCACGACGCTTCCTGCTACTCGCCAACTTTGTGCGTGCTTCTCGACATGGACAAGTCTTTCCACACAAAGGATGCCAGGCGGATGAGGCGATTGGGAATTGCCCAGCATATTCTTCGCATCCTCCAGTGGCACACGGTCAAGAAGGACGGCGTGTTGCAACCGAGCGCGATCAAGAGTCTCTACGAAAACGGACCATTTGGGTCGCGTATCGTCATCGAGGGCCTATCATGCCATATCCACACATCACGCATCGTCATCTCTCCAAACTACCCCCTTGAGAGCGACCTGACATCGTACCAAGAGCTCATCAAGATGTGGGGTCTTACTGGTAGCAAGTCATTGCCTCCTGAGATTAGCATTGACAAGTTGCATCTCGTCCGTCAGCTACACGATAGTATTAGTGAGGTGTATATTGACGACGACGGCGCTGGCGACTTTAATAACCAACCCGCAGAGACAGGGCGGCAGATTGTCGCGCTCAAGTCCCTATCCAGCGGCGTCAAGTACATGTACCAGGAGATCCGTGCACTCATTAAGGATATCCCAAAACACGAGTACATCCTCTCAAGACCATTGCACATTGTCACGAAAAGGTGTCTGTTTGGTGGGAAACGGGGCGTTGTTGGGTTCACAATGCCCTTTCTCAAGGCAGGATCATTGCGTGATGCGCTGCCACAACTTAGGATCCATGGAAATCTGCATGTGGCAGACCAGCTCCGGTGGGCAAGACAGATCACAGAGGCCATGTGCCATGTGTGGCACAAGGGTCAAAGCTTCTATCCTGACCTGCGTCTCGATAACGTCCTGCTGACGGCCCCGGTGCCTGAGGGCGACGTCGGTCTGGTAGATTTTGAGCAACGCGGCGTGTGGTCTAGCTTTTCGGCACCCGAAGTCGACTATATCGAAAACATCCGTCTCGTGGCATTTGATGACCAAAATGTTGATTATGACATTCCCGAAGAAGTGTATCTCGATTTCAAGAAAAAGCTCGTTCGTTGCTATGAAGCCGCCATGACAGAAAACACCGAGGTTCCAAAGATGCCAGCTGACAAAGCTAGCAAGTATTCTTTGATTCTGCGTCTAGAAGATGAGGTCAAATACAGCAATCCGGTGCTGAGCTACAATGTCTCTTGGTCCTGCCTGACAAAGTGCGAGCAGGAAGCAGCCATGGTGTACATGCTCGGCCGTCTGCTATGGTGTATTTTTGAAGGTATGAGTGCACCTCATCATGGCGCAATCTGGCAGTCATACCCCCGCGAGCCAGAACTGGAGTTTCCTTCATTCAGCCTCTCGTCTCCCGAGCAGCGGGAACTGGTGCTGAAATGTTTTGGCGATACCGGGGCTAAAGAGCAGAGCAAGTTCATTCGCCTGAAGAGCAGGCTCTACATGAAGCAGGAGGTCGAGGCAGAACCTGGCTACTCGTCTGGCTCCTTGTCCGCCCCTACTTATGAGCCTGTATCTACTGATCTTCTGGCCAGAGCTCGTGAATACTGGACGGAGCAGCTGAAGGAGGGCGACGCATGGCTACAACGGAGAAACGATGAGCTTCACAAAGCAGCGGCTGGCAGGAATGACTTGGGTTATAACAGCACCAGGACCACAGGTGATACGGGCCAGACTACTACCGGCAAGACAGCCGAGATATCTGCACATGGGCGGCCTACGCTGAACCAGGTTCTTCGGTGGATCAATGAAATAGAGAGCCGGGTGTGAATAGGGCAGGAGAGCTACGGCGAAGCTTATGGTGTCTTTGGAGTTACTGTTGGCGGCTATGGGAGTGTAGGTTTGTAATCTGGCTTTTGGATATATGGGTGATATAATTTTAAGGGGGTACCAATGTTATTTCTGAGAATTTGTTTTTATCAGGGTTGTCAATGAGCACACATATTGCATCGAAGAACCCAGCATCTAGAGCTGTAATTTGCGTTAACTGGTAATGAACAAAGACTATATGACGTTGATATGTGATTTTTTGCAAAACTTTGAAGACTTTTTTGTCTTACTACGTATTGGTTTAATGGTGTATGGTGTCGATTGGGATGTACATGCTAACAGTCTGGGGTGGCAGTGTGGAATTCTGAGACAAGACACAAAGTTCATGTTCGATAAAATTTTATTTGATCACATACGTTGCAAGGTTTTCTGGCCGTTCATGCTCAGATACTCAGGAACAAGGGAGAAGGCGTGGCCATGATCAGCCTCCTCACGAGTAGGGTGGTGAGGTCACATCGAAGTAAGAATTTTCAGGTGCACGCTGAAATTCTAATACTTAGCACCGGATGCCACCTTTATCAAACAGGTTAGAGCATCTGATAAATAGAAATACATGGAGCAATATGGTAGGAGGAACTGCGGAGGAGCAAGGGAAGAACCGCGGAATGGAGGGGGCGTGTGCATCGGTAGAGAGAAAAAAAGAATAAAACGCGGAGAACACTAGGAGATAAATCACAAGTGAAGAATTAAACATTAAGCGAGAGAGAAGAAAAACTACACTGCAGAGAAGATAGGAACTCGCTCTGGCTGTGAGTACTGAGTTTCAGGAGGAGAGTTTAGAGATAAGGCATGTTGAAAAGTGGAAATATACCGGCGCGCCGGAGTGGGGCCGTGCACGGCTTTCTTCCGTTTTAGAGGAGTCGAAAGATAAGCTCCCGCAACAGCTTTGCGTCTTTTAAACGAAGCTTACAACTCTGCCTATGAATACTCCATATGTTTCTTTATATCTTCACGATACCTAATTGGATAGTATTTATATTTACGGAATTATGGTGGCT
Organism: Ophiostoma novo-ulmi subsp. americana; assembly: GCA_029298975.1. NCBI lineage: Eukaryota > Fungi > Ascomycota > Sordariomycetes > Ophiostomatales > Ophiostomataceae > Ophiostoma > Ophiostoma novo-ulmi. The sequence continues at coordinate 960,851 of JANSMA010000003.1, read as the reverse complement.
ATTGTGACGTCGATTTAGATCGGGATCAAGGCACCCTTTAAGTTAGTGTCCTTGAATGGCAAACGACATCATATGTTAAGAAGAGAGACAGGCAAAGAGAGAGAGAGACTTTGTAAGAAGTATGCTCAGTTTGAGATGAGATATTAATATACATGCACGAGTAAGTGAGACGGGTGAGGATAGGAACATGTACAGAAGGGAACCGGACCTGTGAGCCACTCTTGGATCTGATTTGCAGCGATAAGCCGGGGCGTGCGTGAGAGCATGCATGGAAGAATAGCTCGGATAGACGACGTTGATAGATGGTGATGACGGATATAGGTGATTTGTAGCAATGAAGTACTGGCCTAGACTTGTCCAAAGCTGTGGACTGCTACGGTGACGTCGATTGTGCAGGCGGCCTTTCCACTGCGTATCCGTGTTCCTGATTGTCTATTAGCTACGGGCTAACTGGCTCGCAGGTCGCATGTGCTGGTGTGAAGAATGTACTCTGTATATGCAGATAGAGCCGCCAAGATGCAGGAGGACGCGAGTGATACACTTGATATACTGAGAAAGGTTCAAGTCCAATGGTGGAGGGAATAGAGAACCTGCTCTCTTTTGATTTAAAAAAAAGAGTAGACTAGGCAATTTGGGAGGCAACCTTTAACATATTATGCTGCTACCATCATTTTAATCGCTATCGCGGCCGATGCAGGGCTTTACCAGCGAGTGGCCTAGAGATGATACTACGGATTACGCATTGCAGATTAAGAGACGATAAACGCACTTGAGATGGCCTGATTGAACAAAATATGTAGGATATGATAGGACGATATGATATTGTACACGTATATATGATACTGTGTGCCAGCAAGGTGGGTATTCCGACAAAAGAAAAACAGGTAATAAAAAAATAAAGAAAATATAGTCCGAAGCTCCTGAGTCCGTTTGGTGACTGTCTATCCCCATGGCAATGTATCGATGTAAATGAAAAAAAAAGAAAAGGATATGAAAGAGAAGTAGTAGAGGAACAGCAAATGCTTGGGGGGAGCGAGTAAAAGAGTATAGAAAAGAGAAAATAAAAAAGCAGGGAAAAGAAACGCTGAAAATGAAAAAGCCCCCAAGAATCATGCATTGCTTGTGCCGAGAGTGATTAGGTGTTTATAAGATTTGTAGGGCAAGCGACCATTAGGTGTCTATCTTGGCACGGCGGCATCGACAGGGACAGTCTTCTCCGACAGGACGGGCAGCTCCTCGCTGTTGCTATTGCTGTGGCTGTGGCTGGTGGCCGTGTTGGCGGCGCGGCTGTTGGAGGCAATAGGCTGCAGCTTGCTGTTGTTACTGCCACTGCGCTCCTTCTTGCTACCACCGCGGCTCAGGGTGCCATTTATACCGTTGAGGAAGCTATGGCCGCCGCTGAGGGAGAGGCTGCGAGTAGAGGAGTGGGCTATCGAGGGAGGGCGGGTCGCATTGTTGGCGAGAATCTGGTGGCCCTCAATGCCGTGCTGGGGGATGATGCGGTGGCCGTTCTCCTTGGGCTCGCGCTCAGCGGGGGTCCATGCGAGGTAGTCACGACGGACCTCGACGTAGTCGTAGGCAAACTCGCCGTGCTGGTCGTCATCCAGACCCAGAAGCTCGGCGTGCTCGGAGGCGCGCAGGTGCAGACCAGGAATCGAGTCGATGCCCTTGGCGAGAATGGCGGAGACGACAAAGGAGTAGGCAGTGCATGCGACCAGGTAGGCAATCTGGATGTACAGCTGGCGCCAGTTGTGGTTGATGAAGCCGCCGGTGACGCCGTTGTTGACACCGTCCAGGCCGATAATGTAGTCGGCAGCGAAAAAGGCGTTAAAAATCAGGCCGACCATGCCGCCAACGGCGTGCTCGGCAAACACATCAAGCGAATCGTCAATGCGGAAGAAGAACTTAATCTTGGTAGCAAAGTTACAGCAGATACCAGTGACGACACCGAGGATAATGCTGGCCCAGGGAGTAACGAAACCAGAGGCGGGCGTGGCGGCAACAAGACCAGAAATAGTGCCCGAGCACCACCCAACGAGAGACCACTTTTTGGCCAGACGGAAGTCAAGCACGCACCAAGTCATGGCGGCAAACATGGCAGTGAGACAACTGTTCCAGCAGGCCATGGTGGCGCGCAGGTTGGCGCCAAAGGCAGAGCCGCCGTTGAAACCGAGCCATCCAAACCACAGAAGGATGGTACCGAGAGTGATGAGGGAGATGTTGTGAGGGCGGAAGTTGAGCATCATCTGCTCGTTGCGCCGACCGAGGACCCACGAGTAAGCAAGAGCGGACATACCCGAGCAGATCTCAACGGGACCACCGCCAGCGTAGTCGAGGACACCGTAGTTGAATGCCCAGCCGTTGACGTTCCAGACCCAGCAGGCAATAGGGCAGTAAACAATCGTGGCCCAGAAAAAGGCAAAGATCATGGCGGGGATGACACGGCCGCGCTCAGCAGTGGCACCGACAACGAGAGCTGCAGTGACGGCGCAAAACTGCATCTGGTAAAAGGAGTAGAGCAGCTCGGGGATGAGGGGCGAGCCGGGCGAGGGGGCAGCGAGGGTGTTCTTGAGGCCAAAGTGGTGCAAGTTACCGATAAAGCCGTTGGTGGCAGTTGAGCTGAAGGCGAGAGAGTAACCCCAGAAGAACCACTGGAAAACGATCACAGCAAAGGACATCATACAGACCCAGATCAGGGAGAGGGCAGACTTTCTGCGGGCGAGACCAGAGTAGAGGAAGGCAATGCCGGGGACCATGATGAGGACCATGCAAGAGGCGACGATGATAAACGCCTGGTCACCCGACTGGTACCACTGGTTGAGGTTCTCGGTGACTATAATCAGAAATGTTAGGCATTTTGCGAGAGGCAGTGAGAGTGCAGTTGGGAGTGCGACGTACCAGAGTCACCACCAGTCTCTTCATTTGTGCCATTGAAGACGGTCGGCGCGCCGACCCAGGAATAAGACATTGTGACGTTTGTGTGTTCTGTTTTTAATTGTGTATATGGGAGTATACGGTGTTGTATAGTCGGAGGCCCGAGGTCAACCCGGGAAGGGTGCTGCGTGTCGTGTCAAGTCGAGACTGTGTGTAACTATCGTCAAAGTGTTGATGCAGAGTAGTAGAGACGTATGTGAGAAGGGGGGAATGTAAGGATGAGAGGATGAGTGAGGAATGAAGATTAAGGTAGAAAGAAGAAAATAACAAGAAGGGAAGAAGGAGGGAGGGAAGAGAAGAGAGGAAGAGAATGGGCCGGAAGCACAAGTATCTATATGCAGACCGGTATGAAGATGGAGGTACGGAGTAAGTATGGATAATACTTGTTTGGTATGGGGGAGAGAGAGGCGAGTGGAATTGGATTGGGTTGTGATGGGGAATATCGAGATATAAAAAGAGACTAAGATGAGAGAATAAAGTAGTAGTTTAAGCCAGAAATATAAATAAAATAAGAATCAGAATCAGAATAGACTACAGAAGAACTGACAGACCATGGACTACAACAGGTCAGGGAAGGGGGGGGGGTGAGATAGAACCGGGACCGGGGGGTGGACTGGGAGGAAGGGAAAGAAAAATATGATTAAAAGATTTGACTAGAGATTTAATGGAACGACTCGACAGGGCGTGTTTGTTACTATATCTTCCGTAATTACTGCAGTCTTCTTCTATTTAGTGTTTCTTTGATTATTCTTTTGTTTTTCTTCTGTTTTTCTCTTCCATTATTTTGGGTCTTGGCATAATTGTTCTTCAACAAGGTAGAGCGTGGGATGAGACGGCATGCGAGTCAGGTACGAGGGTTATCGAGGGAGCGAGGGCAAAAAGCATGAGTCGGAAAAGATCAAAGGCAGCAGAGACTCGGAATGGGAACTCATCAGCATACAAAGAAAGCACAATTAAGTCTTCCGAGTCTTTTGAGTGTGCTGGTCGCACTACTTTCTACACACAGTTCGCCTCCCGTTCCACTTTGCGGCAAGGCCTAGCGCAAACGACTGTGATTTGCTACAGCGAGGAAGAAGGACGGGTCGAGTAGGTGAAGATGAGAAGTGTCGGTTCTTTGAGGTCTTCATCATTGTGTTGAATCTCTCTTCTCTCTCTCGACTTCTCAATTTCATTCGATGGTGATCCAGCAGAGCGTGATGATACAGCACGATTAAGATGGCCAATACCACATGTACTCCAACTCACTCGACCCCAATTGCACTCCATACGACTATATTCATTCGGTAATACTGAGATCTAATACATTCACCTAAGAGCCACTTGTGGTGGTGTGTAAGCGATAAGAGATGTGGTACGTGCCTGGCGAGTGTAAAATATATCACTCCGTAGAGAGTCAGCCAGGGTGCTGAATCAAGTAAGAGATGAACAGGCTGAGATCTTGGCATCACTCGCAAGAAAAAGAGTAATTGAGATACCCAAATTATGCATAGGGTCAAAAGCAAATATACTCCAAAGGGTTTGCACTGCACCTGTCATGCTTCAAGCGAGCCGACAGAGAAACAGTTCTCGGTTATTCGCAGTCGAATTTTCATTTCGCTCTGCGTCCTTGTCTTTTCTCTGTCTTTTTTTTTTCTTCTCTATTTTTTCTACCCATACAGTTTCTGCCTCTGCTACATTTGGAGTTTTTCTATTCTTCCCGACTGCCGTATGCACACGCCCCTCCCGTAATGGCCGGGCACCACGCTACTCTTTTCTACGCTAAGCTTCGATACACCCCTTCTTTGAGTTTGTACGAGTTCTTATTAGCATTCGTTCGCATTATCAGTGTGCAGAGTAAAGTCGGAGAGCGAAAAGCAACATGCTCCATAGAGTGATGCTCAATGACGGGCAGGCCGTGGCCGCTATGACCAGCATCGTGCTATATTATGAAAAAGAGCATCCCGCGACGACCAAGTACGGAACACGAACGCGTGAACGCGGGATGGTCTCTGATTGTATCAGACTCTTTAATTCCTTCTTATGTCTTTCTTCCAATTTTATCTGTCCTTCTAGACCCCTTCTTCTGCCTGCTTGTCAGATGTGATTATGGGGAAGCATGCTGTGCTTTGTTCATTTCCCCCACGATTACCCTTTGCTATGGGCAATGCAAAAAGTCTCAGCCGGGCAGACATTCAACACTCGTAAGACTCCAGACGCGGCTAACCCCACGCAAGAGCAAAGCTTGCGAGTTCCGAGCAGGCCAACAGAAGACACCTTGGATTGGTCAGCTGCCGGTCGCAGGCCGCGTTTCTAGAACGACGAATCAGACGTGCAGCAGCTCTTCCCTGTGCTGAGACTGGGCTTATGATACATCTTCCCATCCGAAATCGCGCAGTACCATTGCTCTGGTCACTTTTCAGCTTTTCAGTAAATCAATAGTTCAGTAATTCAGTTGCTATCTCGGCCTGTCCTATCATGCATTTCTCTACTCATATGATGGCTCTCTGGCATACTCTATCCTCGCTTGCTTGATGCGACACTCTATTGATGCATATCCCTTCCTCCTTGTCCCTAAGCTAAAAATCGAAAATTCTTACATCCCACGAGACATGGTCCATCTTGCCCTCTTTCTTTCATTCTAGTCGTCTTTAGTCGTCTCGCGCCAGGCGATCACACGTCAACAGGGAGCACGCACGGCAGGGTAAAATGAAGACGAGTCCAATTCCCGCATTTTCTGTAGCCGTGTAATCCCCAGAGAGACCAGACCGAGCCAATAAATACAAGATGAAAGCTGTTTATGCAGATACCGCCGTCTCCCTTCCTTCGTCTTTACTAGCCTTGCCACTAGACATCAAAGCACCATCAAAGCCTAACCAATTCGCGCCTTCCCCGGACTCTATTGCAGATACTGCACACCACTGGTGGCACTGAGAGTTTATTACATTTCTCTCTTGTCCGTCTGTACGGAATAGACCGCACCAAAGGATGGCCTGCTATCCGATTCCGGCCAGCCCCTGTAGCACTGGTAGGCTGTAGGCGCAATGATAATAGCACACAACTCGACTCTTTTTACTGGACACGCAAGCAGGAACCGGCACCGGCGCAGAGGAAATGAGCCCAGCTTAACAGGACCTTTTAATGTGAAAACTTTTCTCCCCGTAATAGTACCAACTGGTTCTACTCCAGACTTCAAGACTCTCCAGACTACAGCCTCCCCAGACTCCAGGTTCTTTCCTGTTTGGGTATTTAGGCTCTCGACATTATTTGTCGCGTTTGCGTCGTGTATCGTTCTTTCCCGATTGACTTTGCTCCAATGCATGATACTATCAATATGAACGTCGTTCAAAACGCATGTGAAGACTGCACGTGACGGCCTACACATTCTACACATCTTTCCACATCTTTTTTTCTCTTGGCTCAGTCATTCCTTCTTATTCCGTATTCCGTCATTGCAAGGAAGGTGCTATGCCCTTTGACGAACTGGGTTTCCATCTCTTGGAGATACCCTCGACTTTGTACACTCGCTGGTAGTTTTGCTGGGAAAGTACATTTGTCTCGTGTCGACTGAAGTCATTGTTGCCCGGCCCGGCGTGGTGGACCCGCTAGACTGACTCTTGAGTCTGAGCCTTGCACTTTCTCTCGTGCTCCAAGACTTGACTCCAAAAGTGTTCAGAACTGGCCACGATCCTTTCCCAAATAGGCAATTCTGTTACTTAATGATTATGTACAGAGAACTCGAGCCGTTAACAAACTGCTACAAACTGTCACATTCAGCCAGTCCTGGCCACGCGATAACCCAAATGAATGCAATAGATAAGATTAGAGTAGAATAAGCAAAGAACAAGAACGGGTAGATCCAGGGGATGGAATTGGAGACTGATACGTCAAGAAGAAATGATATCTCGGAATGATGATGTAAGCGAGGACGACATGCTCGCTCTTGCCTCGTTAGATGCATTAGATGCACTAGATGCACCTCGGCATTGGTGGTTTTGGCGACGCGCTGATTAGATAAGCAGGATGGATCAGTCCAATAGCATAAACTAAAAAGCAATGACATCGGCATGTCGCATCTCGACGATAACTGTTGATTGTACTCAACACTGTTCAGTCCACCATGAAGCAGAAGCTAAACAAGCTTCGCTGCGATTTTGGTGGCATACAGAGCCCCATAGGGTGTGCAATTAGAGACGCTCCAGCGCTACCGGCGCACCAATACTGGATCTGGTGGATTACTTAGATACGTTGGTAAAGTACTGACGAAATGCACAATCATTGGCCAATCACAGGCTGCCATTTCTAGCCATTTCCTTTATCGCTCCAATCGACGTGCCGACTTTACACAATCCCATAACACATCGATCTCTTGGCCAGGCTCGCAGGTCGTATTTTAGTACTAGTGCTTGGCTGTTTAGTGTTTGATATTACTATTGAGAGTTTGTTACAGGGACCACATATTACAGCTTATCAGCCCCAATTGATCGATTCATGTGTCGTCTCCCACAGTCATCCCTTGCCACTTGGCGTCGTCTTCACTTGAGTATGCTCTCGCTCTGTCGCTGTCTCGGTTCGCCCCTGCCCAGGCTGCGCGCCGGCACAGCCCCGAAGCAGCCGTTTTTTTGTTAATACTCTTGCCTGTTATTTTCTTTGAGTTCATTAATTTCTTTGTGTCCGGCAGCTGTATTGCCTAGTACCTGAATGGTGGTGTTTGAGAGGGTCTAGATGGAGCTGATGGGGTCGACGATGGGGATGAAATGGAAAGAATGAAGACGGGGAGTACCATTGGGCATTAACTTTAGGCGAGTTATCCTTGCTTTTTTATATCCAACACCTGTTGTAGATAGTCCTTCAACTAATACGAAATAGAGCTCTTCAACAGCTGTAGATGGAGCTACAAAAATACCACAAGTAAAAGGCGGATTATGTTCTATGCTCCGGCAGCTCGTTAACGTCGGCAGTAGGTGGTAGCTAAGTGAAGACCAACTAGAGATGCTCAAGGAAAGATTCGGGTCATGATGCAGGTACATGCTCACCTTTTACCCTCTTCAACTATGTGGGTAGCTTCTTGATATTTTGATAGTCAACCTTTGGAGAGAGAAAGAAACGTCATTAAACACCTGCGTGTTTTTCCTCTTGTTTAACGGCGCCGAACATGTCGGCAGATACTCCGGCCCTCTCGGTTTGATGTCAAACAAGTATAGCAAGTTTGAATCCTGTAGTTTTCGCGTTTCAAGTCATTCCACACAAAACGGGGTCGTCGTCTTCATTTCACTTTGTCTCTTTGCTATTCTTGTCTCCTTCTTTCGTTTGCCTTCCGATCCGTGTATGGGGCAGTCCACAAGCACTGTCGAGTCACTGTCGCGTGCTCGCCATCCGCTGCACCGTGAATATACTCTACACGGTTTTGTAATACTCTATGAATAGATTGGTTGCACTGCAGGGCGTCTATTCTGGTCTGGAATAAAGAGTTGTAGGTAGTAAATACTCGACAGAATAACAGATCGTACCATGATGACTCTGCAGCCAGACAACTTATTACTATATGTATTCCCGCATTCACTTCACGCTCTTTTTGCTCATTTTTCTTCGCTGTTCGTCGTTTTCGGTCCTAGGTTGACGTATGTTATGACGATAATCGATAATTGATTCCCTGTGTTCTACTGCAGCTTACCCATGCTACGACCATTGGATAGCCATTGGATCACCATTAGGTCTTTTCTCTTATCTACTTGGCACTCGACAGCCAATAGCTTTGACAGGATTTGAGGGTAAAGAGAACAGCAATGGAGATTTCTGGTAAGAAAAAGTTCCAACGGTATAAAATAGCACTAATCAATGCAAACGTGCGACTAAATCTTTGAGGTGAGGTTATGGTGTATCAAGGTATGAAACAGCAATGCGAGACAGCCAATTTTTGGCAGCTATGGCTATGTTATGATCTTTGTTGTCAAGGTATCGGAGCTTGTGATAAGCTCAGGATGAGCTAGAGTTAGAGGCTTCAGTAAGGAGTTCGGGGAAAGGAGCACGTAGAGCTGTGGTCGAGCTTGGATGCGATGCAGCCAGACAGCTCGTGCAGTCGCCACCGCACCATACGTATTGTTCCGGCTTGTAAAGTGGTAAGCTCAAGACCGCACACGACATGTACCATGTTGAGCAGAAGAGGGTGCTCGACAAAAGCCCATACTCTCAATAACATACTGTGATATTGATAACGGCCCACGGAGTGGCCGTGCCGTCTCGTGTTTGGCGAGAGCCTTGCCATGACTCGAAAGGGGCTGTACGCATGATATGTCTGTCTCTGTCTGTTTATTTTCTTCTCATAAGCGAAGTCCCACCTATCCCTTGCATTCAATTGGCATTACACCTCTGCTTGACGATTTCTTCTTATCTGCCAAGAGCTCCAAGGCTTCCAAAAAAGCAGACGATCTGAAGGAATATTTGGGGGTCAACGTACACCTCTTTCAGCTTTGATAATAAGATTGTCATAAGACGCCCTGTAATGTTAATCGAAACTAGATCAAAGCTGTACCAGAAGCCAGGAAACAAAAGAGACTCGAGCGTCCGAGTCTCATCACTCTCATGCTCACTAGCTTGTGCGGCATTTCCTTCGTACAATGTGCTCTTTTCCACATCATCCTCGATACAGAGCTTACACGAGACATCTTCCCACCCTCTCCGATCTTTTTACTTGGCTCTTGTAACCTTCAGTGTTGTTTCTAAAGATATCTCTGCCATTTTGACCTGTCTCGACGTTTGACACTCTGTTGGTGTAAGACGTTTCACAACGCTGGCGCTGATGGACTGCTTCCTTTTCTATGATTCTTGCACATTTTATTTATTGTATACTTACGCACATCTTCAATTTTTAACCCAAATTAAACTATTTCTTCTGCGCCGTCATGGCCGAGTATCACATCAGCTTGATTCTCGAGCTTCAACATCGAGCCTCATTCACGACAAATGCCCGTCACTTGTCTCGCACAGTATCCGTATCATTTTCACATTAACAAAAAAAAAAAAAAAAACTTTAAACTATTCCAATCATGAATCAATAATAAATCAGTAACTGAGAAATTCACAGCGTTGCTCTATTTTAAACAGGCATCATGTCATCGATATTGACAACGAATTGGTAACACGTGATCGCATTTCAAAGTCGCGGTTTAGCGCGTGCAATCCACTTTCCCGGTTTGGCCAACCAGGGGCGCGTAAAGTGACGTTGCGATGCCCACAACCTTGATGGAGCTTCGTCAGTCGGCCTCACGGCATCAACGGTGAGACTCTCAGATCGTGAAGCTGTGCAATCGATTAGACATTCAACAGCGTTGTTTCTATTGCCATTCATTTTGTGCTGTTTTTGTGTCTGTGGGAGCGTTAAAGAGTGCTATATACTCCAAAAAGGGGTAACAGTCACGACGACATATCAACAATCAACGCCGCTCACTTATACCGGACATACACTGGCTTGTGATACCGTCAGTCAGAAATGGCAGACAAAGGTAGCACCGCCAAGAGCGGCAAGTACCAGCTGGTCGATGGAGCCGATGTTGAAGAGGTTGAGCTCCAGCGACGCAAGGAGACGAGCAGCGACTCTAAGAAGGCGAGCTTTGCCGATGACCGGAGCAACACCTACGACGACGACGAAGACGCCAATGCTGATGAGAGTCGGGGCTTTCTTGCTACCGGGGCCAGTCCAGGTCCGAGCACGCCCGGGTACGCTCCACCTATTTCTTCCGGGTCGGCCGATGCGCCAAAGTGGCTGTCCCGCAAGATGGCCCGCGTAGTCGCTGTCTCATTTATGACTTGCTTGGCCGTCTGCATCGGCTTCAAGCTAGTAGCCGATAACACGGGCCTTGTGCTGTCGCTAGCACATCCACAGAGCAGCCAAGATCAAGATGGCAACAGCAGCGGCTCCAAGGACAAGAGCGGCGCAGCTGATGACTGTGCATGCGCAACTGCAACTGCAACGGTGCCGCAGCACTTCCAGACGTCGCCTCAGCTGTGGGCAGGCCCGACCGCCACTGGCCGGCCGGCATTCATGGCGCAGACGGTGACTATCAACCCTTCAGCGACATATGTGCCGAACCAGCCGCTGCAGACCAACATTGCCGTCGAGGGCGAGCTGGGAGAGGAGCCGTCCATTTTTCGTCACATGGGCTACCTGTCACCGTATAACCCGTCGCCTGGATTCGGCGTACAGGAGTACGCTCTGCCTCCCGGCGCGGTGATCTCGCAGCTCCAGATGCTTAGTCGCCATGGCTCGCGGTACCCGACGCTCGGCACTAATGTTCAGAAGCTGGGTGACAAAATGGCCAAGGTCAAGGGCAAGTTCAAGGCCGCTGGTGCTCTAGAATTCTTGAACGACTGGGAGTACAAAATGGGCTACGAGATTCTGGTGCCCAAAGGCCGTCAGGAACTGTTTGATTCTGGTAAGTGCTCAAAGATTACGACACCAACTGGATATATAACTGACCGCTCTAGGTGTGCTCCATTCATACATGTATGCCGACCTGTACAACCCAAACAGCAAGATTATTGTTCGCACAACAGTAAGTTATCTCGGAGTTTGCAGTCATCATACAATGTGTTAACATGTAGAGACCCAAGATCGCATGCTCAAGTCCGCCGAGAACTTTCTTGCCGGCTTCTTTGGCCTCGAGTGGACAAACAACGCCACTATCGAGGTAATCATTGAGCGCGCCGGTGCCAACAACTCGCTGGCCGGCTACATGAACTGCCCCAACTCGCTCAAGGATACAGCTGGCAGCACTGCCAGTGCCATCTGGGTGCAAAACTATTTGAGAAATGGTGAGCCGTCATTCATCCTCAAAGACGTAAACTTGTCTTGGCTAACAACCCAGCAACTGCTCGTTTCCAGTCCTTGATTGACGGCATTGAGTGGACGATAGATGACACCTACGCGGCCCAAAACTTGTGTCCCTACGAGACCGCCGCCTTTGGCTTCAGCCGCTTCTGCGGCCTGTTCACGCACGAGGAGTGGGTTGGCTTTGGCTACTCAATCGACCTTGGCTTTGCTGGTAACAGCGGCTTCCAATCGTCCACGGGCAGAGCTGTCGGTATTGGCTACCAGCAGGAGGTTGTTGCGCGCCTCCGCAACCACACGCTTGGCTACTCTGGCTCGCAGATCAACGTGACGCTCGACAACAACACCGATACCTTCCCGCTCAACCAGAGCCTGTACCTGGACTTTTCACATGATACCAACATCGTGTCGATCCTGACAGCGTTTGGCCTCAAGCAGTTCTCGCAGCTTCTCAAGCCGGCCGAGTATCCCGGCCCGCACAATTTTACCGTGGCCCATGTTGTGCCCTTTGGCGCGCGTCTGGACATTGAGATTATCGACGCTCCCAAGCCCGTGGCCGCAGACCGGTCCGGCTACGACGAGGCTGGCAAGGCGACCAAGTACATTCACTTTATCCTCAACCAGCGCACCGTCCCGCTGGGTGTGAGCTTCCCAGAGTGCGATGTGACGCGAGTCGACGGCTGGTGCGAGCTGGAGACGTTCCTGCGCGTGCAAGACGACATGCCGGCGCGTGCCAAGTATGAAGAGGCCTGCCACGGCCCGTTTACGCCGCAGCCGTACGGTCTGATAAATGACGGCGCGCCCATGTGATGGATGATGCCATGCTGCCTCCAATCGCGTTCATCATTTCATCATCTCATCATTTCATGGTTTTCATATATTTTAATATAAGCATGCGTTTCTTCCGGGCATCTCCACGGTCCTGCATTTCATTTACATAATATCATATCACTCTTGCTGTTGTCTTCACATTTACTCGGTTACTGGGATTTCAGCACGCAATTCTATTTATTGCTGTCTCGGCTCTCTTCTTTTCTCTTTCTATCCCTTTCTGAACTCTTTATTTCATGTTTTATATTTTGCCTTATATTCCATTACATAATTAATCTGCAGACATCAGCTTACTCTTATGCCCGCCAAGTCGGCTCGATATAAACACATCCAACACTACTACCAGCCGTGTCCCTATACTGTCCATTGAGCCGATATACCATAGGATCTTGTATCAATGTTGTCTACAACTACGCAAGGCTTCGTCTCTATTTTAAGATTATTTTAAGATTTCCTACCTATTCTATAATCAATATCAGGCCGGTCATAACGGGCCGGTCATACTGAGGGGAAGAGGCTGTACAACTACATATGTGCATACTGCCATTGGATGTCACCACCTCTGCGTTTATATAAATGAGCACGCCAAGAAGGAAAGATGTAAGCTGACCGTCTAGTCTTTGTGTGTAAGACAGTTTATCCCTGATTCTCCTCAAGACACGGCGAATAAAGTACTCTTACTGTGTCTTATTCATGAAGGCCAATTGGAAGAACAAGCTGAGTAAAGAAGTGAGACACAGTCAGCGTTGTATCACGTTATATCAAGCATCCAACAACTTTGCATCACAAGGCAGCAAAGCAACGCAACGCAGGTGTAGAACATGGCCTCGACCAGAGGACAATGATGTGATCTGCCATTCTATCCATACAGGACGTGGGTGTCCTCTACTATATAAATACATCATGCTCAGCGCTCCTGTCTGCTTTGAACTGGTTCATCATATCACCATCACAACGCGTACATTGGCAACATTGACTGCATCAGACACTTCCCTAGCAACAGCACTTGACACAATCCAGGAAATTCCACCAGCACAATGAAGATCACTGCTACTTTTTCGACCATTCTCGCCGGCATGGCCTTTGCTGCCTCGGCCGCCTCAATTGGTCGTGTCCTGCCGCGCTCCGATGAAATTCCCATCTACAAACTCAAGATTGTTGCGTAAGTAGGATTTACATGCTGTTTTTCTGCTTCTCATTTCCATGTGCTCAACTGACACGGACAGACCTTCGGATTCTGATGTCAACGGCAAGTTCTTGTCTATCCAGCCCGACGGCCAAGTCGGCGTCTATTATTCCGGTGGCGTCGCCGCGTCTGCAGCAGCTGTGCCTACACCAGCCCAGTTCACTCTTGCAATCTCCAACTTGGAGAAGCACTACTACGAGCTGCACACGTACCCGACGGGCATAATTGACCACGCCCTCGCCGTCTACGGCACAGGAGGTGTGCGGCCCCTGCGCGACGTGCCCAATCCAGCGGGTGCTGCTTCTAATGGGTCGGAAGGGGTAGACTGGCAGTCGTTTACGCTTGGTGATCCCGGTGATGGCAGTGCCAATGGTCTATCATATGCAGGCTCCAGGGGCAATTGGATCTTGTTTCAAGAAGGTGCTGAGTCGTATTCTGCGTCATGGTATGATGGTAAGTTCAAACTTCCTGCTGTTCTCATTTTTGTTGATATTATACTAATGGATTTAGGCATATCGCCCATCACACAGAATTACCGAAATGTCCGCATTGCCTACGTCGAGGCGTAATTGAGGAGTATGCACTCGGGCGATAGGAAGGAAACTTGACACGGCAGAACGGAATCATGTTGAAAGAGCCGCTGAGAAAACAGAAGAAGGGGAGAACCGGTGAACAGAACTTGCAAGGCCATTCAGATAAACTCTACAAACATACGATGGTCGACTGCTTACTCTTACTATGGACTGCGAGTGGTGATGACTGCAACACTGCAATATAAATACTGTGCACGTACTCGTATGATGAACAAGGATAGTATCTTATATGGTCTGATTTTTCTGTCTTTTTTTATTATGTTTTGCTTATACTATTGTTTTTGATACTAATGCTGCGTTACAGCAGCATGTGGCGCATACGTATATATACTGGACTGCGTCCTCCGTTTCTTTAAACTAGAAACTCTCAAGCACGAATGCATGCACTCTGCCTTTGCCCGGTCTCGTTGTGGGCCTTCGGCGCAGCCCGTCATCGACTCGGATCTCAGATCTTTAATATGCGCCGCAATGCACAATGCAACTGACAAGAACGCAGATCGGCAGCCAAACAGCAATGACGGGCCTAGAAAAATATGAAAAGACAAAAACAAAAACAACAAAAAGGCCAATGTCGAACGATATACGACAGAATATGGTAAGCTGAAAAGCAAAAAGCCGGCGCGTGGATAAAAAAAATACTCAATTATTCAACAGTATTAAAGACAAGAACAAGAAGGGCAAAGGCTCGCTACTCGTGTTTAAAACGACATCTCCTTCTTGATCTCGGCAATGGCGCGGCCGGGGTTCAGGCCCTTGGGGCATGTCCGTGTGCAGTTGAGAATGGTGTGGCAACGGTACAGGGACATGGAGTTCTCAAAGGCAGCCTTGCGCTCGTGCTTCTTCTCGTCACGCGAGTCGGCCAACCAACGGTAGGACTGCAGCAGGATGGCAGGGCCCAGGTACTCCTCCGAGTTCCACCAGTAGGATGGGCAGGACGTGGAGCAGCAGAAGCATAGAATGCACTCGTACAGGCCATCGAGCTTCTTGCGGTCCTCCTTGCTCTGGCGGTATTCACGGCCCTGTTATTGTGGTTAGCTTTGACATTCGTTTGTCGTCTAAAACCTGTCGTTGGATAGTACATACGTCAGGTGCGGGGGTATCTCTCTGGAGGTAGGGCTTGATGGACTTGTACTGCTTGTACAGCTGAGTCAGGTCGGGCACCAGGTCCTTGACAACGTAGGTGTGCGGCAGAGGGTAGATCTTGGTCTCCTTCTCGTCAACGGGAATACGGCCTGAGTTGGTTAGCAATTCGTCTTGCAGTATATAGATAAGACTCCAACAGAAAACTTCGAGGGTGCTTACACAGGCAGGCAAGTGTGTTGACACCGTTGATGTTCATGGCACAGCTACCGCAGATACCCTCACGGCAACTGCGGCGGAAGGTCAGAGTCGGGTCCTGCTCGTTCTTGATACGGATCAGGGCGTCGAGCATCATGGGGCCGGTCTTGTTGAGGTCGAGGGTAAAGGTGTCCATGTGCGGCTTCTCAGATGGCGTATCGGGGTTCCAGCGGTAGATCTTGAAGGTCTTGAGCTTCTGTGCGGGTTCGGCAGGGGCGTCGCTGACGGAGGCCATAGAGCGGCGCATATATTGTGATGGTGAGACGGGAGAGGCGAACGAGGAAGAGGCAGAAGAAGAGACGGCGGCGGCAAAGGTCGGGCGCGACGACGCGGACGCCAACAGGCGCATTGTGGAGGTGCGGAGGGCAGCCATTGTGTGTATTTTGAAGGGGGGGGAGGGACGGATGGTAGAGAAGAACGGTAAACAGAGAAGAGTAAATGGAAAAGAGAAAAGGGTAGAGTGGAGAGTTGAAGTTGAGAGTTGAAGTTGAAACTCGGCAAAACTGAAAAGTCGCCGGAAAAACACAAAATGGAAGCGACAGCAACAAGTATCGATTCAATGGCTCGAAGACGTAGTCGTGGTTTGTGTGGAGGAGTTGAAGTGGTAAATGTCGTGATAGTTGGCGACTGATCAAACGGAAAGGAAGGAAAAAAGAGGCAAAAAGAGTCGAGAGTCAAGAGTCAATCGTTCCAGGGAGAGTAAGGTGTGAGTGACAGTGGTGTTGTGTGCGTTTTTGTCAGTTTTTTACGCCTGTTTTCCGTCAATGACGATAGAAATTCGGGACACCTCGGTTACTGTAGTCCGCTGTATCCAGGTGCTGTTATGGAAGTCATCCTGGCCAATCACAGTTTCCATATTGTCAATGATTCCCCCCTTACACCCAGGGACGATTCGGGAAAACGCTGACTGGACAGCAAGACCCACATCTTTCACGTGCTGAGACACCGCAGTACTGCAATATTGTGGGAGTCTGGGGGATTTGCCGGGACAGGTACAGGCCACCGTGTGTAAACCGGTTTTGTGCATCAGCACTGTATACCTGGCGCGCTGCAGTTTTTAAGGGCAAATAATGTACCCGAAAGTGCTAATGCGGAGAAATTGCAAAGTACTCTAGCTGGCTGTCTCCTGTAATCTGATTCTACTGATTCTACAGGTAGTGGTAACCCAAAAGCACGCAATGAAAAGATTATTTATTTTCACTCATATGTACTACTTGACAGCTTGTCTCCTTGTCAATTGTATCATATCTCCCGCTTCCGGTTGCAACTCGTCCTTCTACCGGCAATCGTTGAGCAAAGGAGCACCGCACTCCGTCAACATTCCTTACCACGGACACTTATCCTCCGCAACTGCTACTTATTTTCCCGACTAGTGGGTCCCCCGGCCAGCCGACTCTCAGCTCTAGATGCTCTACACCTAGATACCATCCACCAATCACAACTCGGCCCAACTGCCTTGCGTGGGGGGGGCACTCTTCGCCATTTCATCCACAATCAAGCAAACAACACCACTCAGCTCGCTTGTTGTCGCTTACACATTGACACCCACTGCTTCGTTTCGCCTCGATCGCATTGTTTACTCTCTTTTTCGCGACTCTCCCATCTAGAGCGTCCAGACAAAGCATGGCCGTCCGTTCCGCACGAGCGGTCCTATCTGCCACCTGGCCTCGTGTACGACCATGTAAGCAGCAGCAGCAGCCACATCCCTGACAGTCGTCTGTTTATCTCTCTTTTTATAGACTGCAATGTATCATCAGATGCATTGGATGTATCATCGCATTTGCAACGTTATCTAACGCAACAGCTACCTCGTTATTTTTAGCAGCATCAGTATCATCAGTATCATCAGTACCCTCATTATCATCAGTATCTGTGCCATCAGCATCAGCATCATCAGTATCTGTGCCATCAGCATCAGCATCATCAGTATCTGCGTCATCAGTATCTGTACCTGTATCATCAGTATTTGTACCATCAGTATCTGTATCATCAGTATACAACACATCGTCGTCAGCTCTACCCCGCTATTACTCAACCAACCCAGCCCGACTTCGAATGGCGCCCCTCGCCCCGAGACGGCCTCGCTACACGACATGCCCTAGCTCGACAGCATCATTTTCTACCTCGGCGGCTGCCGCACCAGCCGCTGCTCGTCAAGGCACATTTACCTACGGCATCGCGGCATCCTACATTGGCAAGGACCGCCACTACGACCCGACAAAACACGTTTTCCACTTCAACCCTAATAACCGACTGCAGCAGAACGCACAGTCAGGGTCAGTACAGCGGAAAACGGCAGCACAGCGGCCCGAGAGCGGCCAGGATTCCTTTTTTGTGAGCCGCATCGGCAACACGGACAGTATCGCGCTAGCCGTGGCCGACGGCGTTGGCGGCTGGATGGACTCGGGTGTCGACCCGGCCGACTTTTCGCATGGTCTCTGCGAGTACATGGCTGCAACCGCCTACGAGCATGGCAAGACTTCAGATCACGAGCAAGGACAGCAACCGCCATTAGGTGCCCGCCGTCTGATGGAGGCTGGCTACCAGGCTGTGCGCCACGACCCAAGCATTGCAGCCGGCGGCTCGACGGCGATTGTCGGCCTGCTGTCCCCCGACGGCGAACTGGAGGTGGCCAACCTCGGCGACTCAGGCTTTATCCAGCTGCGCCTCAACGGCGTGCACACATATTCGGAGCCGCAGACGCACGCGTTCAACACTCCCTACCAGTTGAGTGTGGTGCCGGAACAGATCATGAAGCGCATGGCAGCGTTTGGCGGTTCCCAGCTGAGCGACGAGCCGCGCGATGCCGAGGTCACACGGCACTCATTGCGGCACGGCGATGTGCTGGTGTTTGCGTCGGACGGTGTCTGGGACAACCTGTTTAACCAGGACATTCTCAAGCTGGTGAGCCGTGCAATGCGCGTCACGGGTGCATGGCAGACAAGCCAAAAGGACGCAGGTGTTGGCGTTGCCGATCCCCAGGGCCTGCGCGAGCTTACGCACCCTAACGAGGCGGATGTCCTAGGAGAGGGCGAGGTTGACTTTACGCTGCAGAGCCTGATTGCGACGCAGATTACGGGCGCGGCCAGGGCGGCGAGTGTCAACACAAAGCTCAACGGCCCCTTTGCCAAGGAAGTGAAGCGGTACTACCCGCAAGAGAGATGGCAGGGCGGCAAGGTGGATGATATCTGCGTTGTTGTTGTTGTCGTGTCGGAAGAGCCAGCCGAGTCCGCGGTCAAGAGCAAGCTCTAAGCAATTTAGAGAGGTTCAGCAAGCAGATCAGCTAGTGTATATGATATAGGTGGCTCTGTGTTTTACATTTCGATCTAGTACGGGTTTTCTTTTCTTTTTCTCATCTTTTGTTTTGGCATAATCACGGCGTCTTATCGGCATACCAGTTCAATTACATCTTCAGTGGCCTTTACCACCTGAAAAGCTGTTGCAATTTAATTCTGATCTGTGAACACTGGTCATATTCTTGATTATGCCATATATATATATATATAATTTTAATTTTAAAATAATTTTAATTTTAATTTTCTTTATCTAGAGTCTGAACAAAGCTTATTGATTTAAATTGTAATATACTTGCAGTTTTCAATTTAAAATTTAAATATTAAAGTAAATACCAACTTAGATACCCTAGCATTTACTTGGTGAAACATATGAAAAGTATGCAGAAAAAGACGTTGATCCCTCGACGAGACAAGCTCGCATAATCACCAAATACAGAGCTATTTTATGATACATCATGTTTCGCCGTGAACGAGTCTAACAGTTAATTGTCTCACGTCGAGGCACACATAACTCAAAATAGTACTGAGATTATCGCCTGTAACACAATCCTATCTATTTTATATGCCAAGACATGGAAATCGATCGACAGTTGAGGCAACGCATGCACATGGTAGGAAACATATTACAACATAGAAATACGAGTACAGACCAGGATTCCCCACGATCGTATTGCCGACACCTGCAGCTATATACCCCATATGCAGGTGGAGGCCGCACCTACCCAAAGAACGAAAACGTAAAACACGACTAATACAGTCATTTATTGAAAGGTTCACGATGTAGATGGTGTATTATTGGGAGAGACTGCCAACTGTCGTTATAGTTTCTATGCCGAATAAGAAGATGCAGTAAATAAAGAAGTAAATAAAAGATAAAAGTTGAATAAGATAAATAAAAAGTCTCCGAGACCACCCTGGATATCAATCAACAGGCCAAAATCATCAAATCGGAAATTAAATAGGCAAAACAAAAAAGAGAAAATTATAAATATCAAGAGGCCAAATTGCAAGGCGAGGAAGAGTCACGGTGAAGGACACATGACCTCTACCTTAGTTCAGGTACAGCAGAGCAGCAACGGTGACCAGGACAAAGGCCAGGGGAGACTTGGCCTGGTAGCCGCTGTTGGTGTTGGCGGGCGACGAGGTAGAAGTGGAGGTAGAGGTCGAGCTCGATCTGGTGCTGGTAGAGGTGGTTCTGGTAGCAGTCGAGGTCGAGTTGGAGGTGGTCTGCGAAGTGGACAACGACGAAGAGGCAGAGTCGGTGGTGGAGGCAGACTCAGTGGAAGCGGACGAGGCGGACGAAGCGGACGAGGCGGACGAAGCGGACGAGGCAGCGCTGCTGGCGGCAGAAGAGCTGGAAGCAGAAGAGCTGGTAGAAGAGCGGGAAGAAGAACTGGAAGAAGAAGAGCTGGAAGAAGAGCTGGAAGCAGTGGATGAGGCAGACGAGGCAGCGGCAGAGGAAGAAGTGCCGGTACCAGTCAGAGCGAACTGCAGGCTGTAGTTGACACCAGTGGAATCGGAGATGGAGAAGGCGTAGGTGCCCGAGACCAGGGTGGTAGGGACGTTCCAGGTGTAGCTAGTAGCAGTAGTGGCGGCTACACAGTGAGTTAGTGAATGTGTTTCCGATGTGAGTGATAGACTCAGTGTTACACTTACAGGTCAGGGTAGAGACGGTAGACAGGTCGGTGGAGGGACCGGTCAGAAGGGAGACAGTGACGGGGCCGGTGGCGTTCGACCAGGTCAGAGTGAAGGTCGAGCCTGCAGTGACGTCGAACGCGGTGTTGGTAAAGGCCGGGACGGCGGCAACAGAAGCAGCCAGGCTGGCAATGACGGAGACAATGCTGAACTTCATTTTGAAGGATGTGAAGGGGTTGAAAGAGGGTGGTTGATTAGGTGTTTTGAAGTAGTATAAACGAGAGTCTGAATATATTCTAGAGAGTTAGAAGATGTTATGGACAAGTTATGAACAATGCAGCATTCTCAGCGAAGAAAAGAAGAAAACAATGCTCTAGAGGGGGATGATTTGGAAAGACAACGCGACTGGAATGCAGACGAAGACACGGAAAACCGAGGGGTCTGAGGGCGTGTTTTGTGCTGCTCCACCCGAGCCGACACGGTTGGCAAGCAGAGGCAGAGTAGCCGAACAACAGACAAGAGATGACAGACAGAGACAGAAGTGAGGCCAAAGACAAGGAGGATGACAAAACAGACAAAACAGCTGTAGACAGACACTGAGTGACTGAAGGCTGGCTATTTTGGTGATGTACACAAACCAAGCCGGAGGTGACGCAAAAGCAAGGAGACGAAAACAAGGGGTGTTGTGCGGCTGCGAGGATGGTGATAGGCGGCACTTACAAAGTGAAGAGACAAGGCTCGATAGAGTTTGAAAGATTGTAAGGACGGTGATGTGAGAAAATAGTAGAACAAGAGAAGAAGAGGAAAGAAGAAGAGAAGAAGCAAGACTTTATTTACAACAGGAAGGAACTGGGCCCTGACGAAGTATTAAAACAAAAAGTTGGGGTCTGGGTTGCTACAGCTCATTAGCTCAATACTCTATTACTCAGTATTATGGGAGGCGGATGGAAGAGGAAAAAGGAAATAGAGCAGATTAGGTGATGCGATGCTATTACAATTTACAATTATTATGTGTTCTTGCCATGATAATATGCCCCATTGCGATATTATTTGCATGATAAATTGAAATATTAAAATTAAAAATAATAAAAAGAGAAAGTACTGGGTTGCTCCGGTCGTTCCTTCTTCCTTCTCTGCAACTGTTGCTTCACGTCGACGCGGCAGATACCGAATAAGGAAATAGGAAATAGGCTAGTGCACACAGAGCAACGGATGGATCCACCTGTGCCTGAAGTAGATGACGGTACTTTACAGGTA
This sequence comes from Ophiostoma novo-ulmi subsp. americana, assembly GCA_029298975.1. Taxonomy (NCBI): domain Eukaryota; kingdom Fungi; phylum Ascomycota; class Sordariomycetes; order Ophiostomatales; family Ophiostomataceae; genus Ophiostoma; species Ophiostoma novo-ulmi. Next base: position 938,978 of record JANSMA010000003.1, on the reverse strand, counting down.
CACGCACGGATGCATTGCGGGCACACTGTATGCAAAACAGAGCTAGAGGTACGCAGATCTACTGCGAATTTCATGCGATCCAGACATAATATGCCTATGTGTATGTCCCAAACCCAATAAGCCCCCTTGTGACCTCGCTGCTACGGAGTCACGGCCGCGCTTTCCTTAAGATTGCACGATTATGTCATTGGCAGGTCGGCTTGTGGTGCAAACGCGAAGAAGGCGCGACTGTAAAAATGCAAGAGACAACAGTCGAAAAAGGAAAGAAACATACCAAACCCAAGAAACACACCTAATAGATAATCTCACAACCTGTGTGCAAAACGGGGCAGGAGCTCTTGGAGGCTTGGACAAGTCTGGGCGAGTAAAAGGGGATAACACTTGTAGGCATAGAAGGAGAGAACATACTTTGTATCTTAAGAGGAAAATGACAATTGCTCTACGATCGGATAAATAAAAAATGAGAACATTTGTGCGGAGACGTACTTGCGTGACTGCGTGGTAAAAGTCATTGCGGCGCAGGGGCAATCTGGACTGGGACGTCTAGACCCTTCGTCAGCACTAATAGACAAATACGAGTTTTGATGTCTCCAATTTCTATGCTGCACGCTTTCGCAATCCTCAATGGACATATTCTTTCTTCTACCCATTTCATACTCTGTATTTACACTCTTTACTGGTGTCTTGGCATCTGGTAGACGCAGAGCATTGCAGATTGCAGTTGGTCACCAATGACAGAACCAGAGAGACAGTGACAACTACAAGCGATCTCTGATCTGATCTGGAACTAAGTGACTGTGATCACACCATCTTCTGAAAGAAAGGGTGGTGCACTCATGGGGAGCATGGTAGACAGGTAACCGCTCTGGCTCAGAGTTTTGATTTTACAGTGCTGTTCCGTGATAGCCGACGAGTCACATTGCTAGCCAAATGGAATATAAAAATTCAAGAAGGAATGCAGTTGATTTCAAATTCAAGATGATCAGATGCCACTGCCACTGGTACCAAGACCCTTGGGCTGACCATAACATTCCTCTATTTCTCTTGTCTGTTTCGCCCTCTTCGCCCTTGTCTTTTGTCATCTCCATTCTTGGTCTCATAAAGCCGCTGTCTCCATTCTGCACATCTGTGGCTTGTGGCCTGCCCACCATGCTGGCCAACTCATGTTCAGGGGTCCCTGGCTACTGGCTCGACTCGATCTGCCTCTGGCTGTCCCGCTGTATAGAGTAATACGAAGCAGAACTCAAAAGGCAAAAGTAAAGCCGCCGTTCCTTGCAGCTTGTTGCCAAGCCTGGTAGTGATAATACCGCCGATAGATAGTCTTTAGATTTGGTGATCTGGGGAGAGGGAAAAATCAAGGCAACAAAACACTCTACTTTGTAGCTCTTTATAAAGTTGCAACGAGAAAGTTGCAAAATGAATAGCGTGTTTCTATTTCTGGTAGCAACGGGCTACCTCGAAGGCAAAGAGAGGCGCAATTAGTAGACGATGTCTAGTTGCTTTCTTCCCAACCCATACTATTCATACTTTTACCACACACTAACAGCAGAAAGGAAATTGAAAGACGGGATGGAGATTGGGCGTCTTGGAGCTTGGCTACTTGTCGCCACAAAATCCTTCTTGGATATTTGATATTTGCACGCAACAGAGAAATAATGAAACCAGAATATGAAGTCGTATTATGCGTGCTGTACGGGCCTTGTGCTCGTATATTTGACAATTTGATAACATTATTGAGCTATTTTATTCATATAGAATATTCATCCGGTTGACAGCTGGTCCGGTGATACACAATGCTTGCCGGTACTGTGTATTCTTGACACCGGTACAGATGCTGCTGTGTAATACTCTTCGAAACACTCGACTTCTAGCAGGTGAGTCCATGCCCTCAAGGTATCAAGTCCATGCGTATATTTCGGCGTATACTAATACCAGGCAGCAATGAAATGCTCAAACATAATCCGTCGGCGAGACCCGACAGCCGCCATAAGAACCACTGGATGTAAATACATAGTAGTTATACAAGTAGACATCTATGCATTGGCTGCCACATTGCTGGCAACATAGTAATATGATATGCTTCTATTTGATTTTGTATTTGCTCTCATACTCTGCCCTCAACTCATCTCATCTAACAAACATCTGCAGCTACAAGTGCGTCTACCATCTCTAGTAGAGAATGTAACCCCCGCGTATACTATGATGCGCGATTGCTCGTATTGATGACGATACATTGAACCCGTGAATACATTCGCGGGGTAGATGCACGAACGAGCGAGAGTATTGCCGTTACATATTTGATTTAAAATGAAATAGCTTCTAGTAGATGTCGTAGCATACTTTCCAGTCAAAGGCCGTCGGTGTCGAAAGTAGTCGTGTGTTTCATGTGACATCTGTTACAATCGTCAAAGAGGCAGCCATATGTCACGTAGAGACAGCATGATCTGATTGTTCCCTGTCGCGCATCTTCTCACGGCCGCATCTGTGTTTCATCTTCTGGGTCGAGGACAGCTTGTCTGAACAACCCGGAACGTGCATGGTCCGTAGCAGTTCTGAAGTCCTTAACAGCATCTCACGGCAGTGTGTATATCTAATGTAATAATAAACATAGAGGGGGTTAAACATATTCATTTCGATTTTAATGTATGCCACTCTATCTACAGCACACACTGAACGACACCGCGCCGCACACCGTCTGCCTCTTCGCGAATCTCTGTGACCTTGGCACCAGAGTCGCGCATCCGCAGCACAAAGTCGTCGAGCGAACCGCCAACGCCAAAGTAGAGCTTCTTTGCGCCGACAATGCCGGCCGCCTTTGCTGCCGACGACTCGGAGCGGCGCAGAATTGACATGAGCGTGACGCTGAACGACTCGAGGGCAAACGGCGAGTAGATGGTCTCAGCACCCAGCACGAGGGTGTTTGCATTGGTAGCGCTGGATTCGGTACTAGCGCTGCCGTACAGGAGCTCGATGAACTCGGGAGACCAGCCGCCCGACAGGAAAGACAGCGAGATATTGGACGACTCGAGGTATGCGCAAAAGGCGTCTTTGACCTCGTCCGTCAGGTCGAGCTCGCCGTGGTCGTCACCCTCGTCTTCAATGGCGATCGCCTGCTGTATGAGCGGGCTCGAGTCGAGCTGTTGTAGCGCCCAGGCTAGAATAAAGTTGGGCAGTGTCACGAGGAACAGCACGCTGGGATTGTAGTCCGCCACCGTGATCGTGAGAGGGTGTTTCCGCTTGCTGGCTGTGGCGCCTGCCCAGTGGAAGAGGGCCAGAGACGGAAGGGCAGTGCCGCATCCGAGCTATGGAATTAGTTTGGTTGATTTTAGGGAAGGGAATAAAACAAGAATGCATACCTCAATGACGTGTGACGGAGTATCCTTTTGCAGGATAGATGCCGCCACCGGGGACGGTTGTGGTATTGAAGGAGTGGTATCTGACCCTGCTTCTGCCTCTGCCGGGGGCTGCAGGAGAACCTTGACAAGGTCGACGCTGCTCTCCCAGCTCTTGAAGCCGCCCTCGTAAATGCCCGTCTTGACATCGTGTGTGCCGAGGCCAGGGGCCAGCTCGTGTCCGTCGCCGCCGTTCTTCACGTCGTCCTCGTCGTCGCCCTCCTCTGCCATCAGCTGCACCTTGACATCCCATAGCTCTCGCCGCGGAAGGCTTAGCCGGTACGGTGCATCCCGTGATGCAAGGCTCTGGCTGGAAGTCCCAGTCTTGGTATCATTCTTGTCCAGTGCCACATTCAGCAGACTGTAGGCGATCTTGGATGGCAACTGTGCCAACATCTCCTTCAAGTCATGGCGCTGTGGCGGCAGCTGTGGCTTTCCCTGAACGGGGAATGCACTGGCAGCTGGTGTACCCGATGCCTCTGTGGCTGCACTAGCGGGCGCAACAGGTGCGGCCGGCGCGGTACCGGCAGTGCCATCATCCTCGATGTCGTCCCCGGAGAATGAAAATGAAAACGACATTATCTGTTCTCCTTTCTACTTCCTCCTTTCTCCTTTCTGCTGTCTATATCTTTTCGCCTCTTCTCTTACACCTTGAGTATAGTGTGCTTCAGCCCTTCAGTCTCTTTTCTCACGGCCCGTACCAACAGTGGCCCTCGCTTCAATGCTGACCCGTGTCGGGATGTACCACCAAATACTTCTTGAGTATTGACTCAACTGGATTAACAAAAACTTGGTAAGTGCTTATCAAGCGTTTCGAATTGTGCAGGACTGTGCAGGACGACCTGAAAACACTCTTCCAAGTCTCGCGGCTGCAGCTGATAACCGGGACCAGGGATGTAGCTAGACCACCAATAAAAAGGTATCAAGATAAAATAGAAATTATAAATTCGTATAAACAATATCCAGTCGGCATCTGTCGTTTTGTGTCTCGGCCACTTTTACATGTGCAATGTCGTGCCGTACGTACGGAGTCGTCGTTAGTCGACCACGGCAATGGGAGCAGCTTTTTTGTCAATTAAAAATAATACAAAAATAAAAAGCAAAAAACAAGTGGACACCGCAATTCTGCTGGCGGAACCGCAAGTTGGCTGTCACCGCCTTCCTTCCAAGGCTGGTTTGGCGGGCTCTTGGGTGCATTTTTAGACGTATCTCGCTAAACGGCGATTACTTTGCAAAGGATTCTCGACCGCCTATCGGGCAACTAAGACCCCAGAGGCTCACGACCTATTGCTGGCCTTGTGGCCCCTTCCCGATTGGTGTATATTAATACTTGTCGGTTACTGCCCCTCGTTTTTCCTTTCTACCAAATATCTCTTATGCTTATTCCATATAATTACTCCGTATACGCTGCAGCCTTCTCTGCATCGTGGTTGGACAGGATACGACGTCTTATTGCGTCTCGCTCTGATGCCCTCAACACTTGTTTGTTTTCTATCAGGTTTTAAACTCCCACATCACCCCTCCCTTGTCAATCTTGAGCCCTTTATTATTTTATTTTTAATGCCATCAGATTTCCCAGTATTTTTGATTGATTGATTGTCAAGCACCCCCCAAAAATCTTGTTCAAAGGTCTTTCTCCTCTCCTGACAGATCGTAAATCCCAAATGATGCAATGCACTTGAATGCACTTCAATCCTCACCGTCTTCCGGCACCGTGGTACACTAAAAAGTGAAGCCATCCTTAGTACCATGCGCCGCATGCGGAAGAGACCCGAGGTACCCCCTTGGCAGGATCCTTTGAATTTACGTCTTTGCTTTGAGCTATCTTTTCCACTAGAGGCCTGTGCATCTTGTAGAGCTCTTTGTTTAGCCTATTTACTCTTCTGACCCTGGGACCGCCTGCCTTGTTTCTCACTGCCTCTCAATTTTAGAACATCTCTTGCGTTGGAAAATTGAAAGATTGGAAGACCAGAAGATCAGAAGATTAGAAGAAGAGTGAGATATTGGATCTCGGAGATTGAAAAAAAGACAAACCATCAAGTGACATACGGTGACACTTGGTGCTTATGGTAGCACCACGATGCCGCCCCTCAACTCAGGTTTAATTGCTCTCGGGCGTTCTGTCATATACATGCTCCCATACATACACATGCTCTGCATCGCTTCGCCAAGCTCACCACCTCTTAAATCCTGAAGCTGCATTAGCAAGATCAACCTCACGGCGTCAAATTTTATTGAGCCCCTCTTATCGCTCTTCTATTTCCGCCCGACCCTCTTGGATCACTCAGACATGGCCGTCTCGTAAACGGACCAACGAGATCCCCGGTCGGGTTTGGTACTGGTCCTTGCCTCTTAATTGCCTCTCAAAGCGCAAAGCGGCAGGTCTTTGCTGATTCGTTCATTCAAGAGTATGGAACATGGAATCTGATATTAATACTCAACGGGCGCGGAAGGCCGCATGTCTTGTGTTTTATTACAGCACTGTGTAAGCATATTCACTCTTGCATGTCAATGCAATCATTGCACTAATTTGTTCTCTCAGTCTTCTTTTTCGTATGAGTTTCTTATTTCTTATTATTTCTTATTTTTTGCCTCTGCCTCAGCCTCTGCTAATATCAATGTCTCGGTTATTTTTTGTCAATACTTTGACTTACCGCCATTCCGGCTTGTAGGACGAACCCATGAGTTCCGACCTGCCACCCCCGGCTGAAACGAGCTTTAATTGTCTCTTATTTTGTATTTTTTATTGGGATTTATCTTTCCACTATTTGTATTTTATAACTACATGTCATCCGAATGCCTCTATGCTATACGTGTATACCTGATTGGCGAGACTCACTGCTTCTGCGTAATTGGGACGTGTAGACTCGATTGTTCAAAACCCTGTAAATGCAAAGCTGCTTCTTCTAGAACCGAAGATCCGTGTCTGCTCCAATCAGAGCTCAGAGTAGAGGTAAGCTTATAGATAAAGTGCCTCCTCTTAAGCTATGTCATAAACCATAAAATCTTACTGCACAGTGCCGTCCTATGACTTTATCAGAATCCATGCTCTCGGAGCCAACGAAGCCAACAGAAACATAGCCCTTGGTCGGAACGGAAGGTTGGATAAATAGTCCAGGGATCTCTGGTTGTTGGTTGTTAGCCATCTGCAGTGAAATGCACATTTATACTCATTGCATGCTTTATATAAAAGCTTGGGCCGCTCCCATTCCCGCCTGCCTCATTAAATCCCTCGAAAGCCGTCTCATAGATCCTCATATAAAAGTCTTGAAACCATCTCCCACCTACCGCGTCCTATATTTCATATCCTACCTCTCATCCTTCATTCTTTATTTAGAAAAATATTTTACTTGCCTTTGCATCGTTGCTTGTCTAGTCCAACTGCTAGTCCAACTGTCAAAGCACACCCATCCCTTGCCGTCAATATTTTATTATTTTATTTACTTCTTTTGTTCTTCACTAGACCAGTCTCCAATAATCATCTCATTGCGGCATATGACCGCACTTACATGCAGTTGCTGCTATTAAGCCGCATATTTTATTGGGTCTTTCCTTTCTCAGCTCGCCCACCAGTGCGCTATCACTCTCACTTCACCTCCTCCCAGTTTTAGTTCTCACTTATTACTCAGTTGGACACAAGAACAAGAGAATAGATATTACCTCTATCTGCTCTACCCACCCTTGAACAGAAGCTATGGCCGACACCCTCCTGCTACCCGTGGCTGCCAACCTTGAACCAAGTCACTACACAAGTGCTGATGCAACATCCACAGCCAAAGCAGCGGCAGCAAACACAGCAAACACAAAAACGGCTAGAGAGACTTCACCACTGGCAAAGGAGACTACACCTACACAACACAGAATTGACCAGTCCGGGGATCTCAGCAGAGCTGGTTCTATAGTTCTTGGGGCAGAAACGAAGAAAGAGACCAAAGCAAAAACCATGGCGGACGACAAGATCAACACCAAAACAGAGGATGCACCGGCGTATGTTGTCAAAGAAGTGCCGCTCGGCACGACTAAGCCCATCCGCATCGTCGGAATTGGTGCCGGCGCAAGCGGCATCAACTTGATCCGGACATTGCGCCAAAAGTTGCAACCCGGTAGCTATCAGCACGTCGTCTACGAGAAGAACGATGATGTGGGAGGCACATGGTACGAGAGCCGGTACCCCGGCTGCCGCTGTGACATTCCCAGTCACAACTACCAGTTCTCGTGGCGGCCAAATCGGGAATGGACCAACTTCTTTTCGTCGGCCAAAGAGATTGGTGCATACCTTTGCCGCATCTGTGATGACGAGGGAATGCGGGATGTGATTAAGACCCAGCACAAAGTGGTCGAGGCGCAATGGGACGAGGCTCAGGGGCGCTGGCTACTGACTATTTCCAACCTGGCCACTGGCGAACAGTTTGCCGACTATGCCGACTTTCTCATTGACGGGTCTGGTATTCTCAAGTATGTTCCCAGACTCACACTTTATTCGACCCCTGCTGACGTTTTTGTAGTGACTGGAAATGGCCGAGCATTGAAGGCCTCCATGAATTCAAGGGCGACCTTATTCATACGGCCCACTGGCCCGAGCACTTTGACTACAAAGACAAGACTGTCGTCGTCATTGGCAACGGCTCGTCGGGTGTCCAGGTCGTGCCAGAGATACAACCACACGTCAAAATGCTTGTGCACGTTATCCGCACGCCGACATGGATCATCCCGCCGCGCGTCAAGATCTTTGCCATGGGTGCAGCCGGCCCTGTGCTTCGCGATGTCGAGCTCGATAAGGACGAGAACTTTACCCCTGCGCAGATTGAGCGTTTCCAGAGCGATCCTGCATTCTACCGTACCTTTGTCAAGACCATTGAGAAGGAGGTCAACAATACCTTTCCTGTTGTGAGTCTGACGCTGCTACCACCCATCCTGATGCATTTGCTAATCAGAGTAGCTCTTAAAAGATGGCCCTGTCCAGGCCTTTGCCATTCAGCATGTTCGCCAGTACATGACGGCCATGCTCGGCGGCAACGAGCAGCTCTGCAAGGCTCTCATTCCAAATTATCCCCTTGGCTGTAGACGTATGACACCTGCTCCAACATACTTGCCGTCCCTTGGACAGCCCAATGTTGAGCTGGTGACGGACGGTGTTCGTCGCATTCTGCCCAATGCAATCGAGCTCGCGGATGGCAAGGTGATCAAGGTTGACGCCATCATCTGTGCCACTGGATTCGACGTGTCTTTCCGTCCTCGCTTCCCCTTGATCGGCCGCCATGGCAATCTGCAAGACCTGTGGCAGAAGAACACTGCCGAGGCGTACATGTCTTGCGCCGTGCCAGGCCTTCCCAACTACTTTAGTAAGTTGCTTCCTCCGTCTGACCAAAGTTGGAAGTGTGCAAGAAGACTGGAGTAAATCTAACCGTCAGTGTTCCTGGGCCCAAATGCACCGATTGGCCACGGCAGCGTCTTTACGCTGAGCGAGCACATTGCCAACTACATTGCCGGCATTATTCGCAAGTGCCAAACCCATGGCATCAAGGCCATTGCCCCGTCTCAGGATGCCGTCGATGACTATAACGAGCACATCCGCGCATTCATGCCGCGCACAACCTGGGCGTCGTCGTGTAACTCGTGGTTCAAGGGCGGCTCTGACAACAAGAAGGACGGCCCCGTGACGGCTGTGCACCCCGGCAGTCGCATTCACTTCTTCGACATGCTTCAAGACTTCCGCGGCGAGGACTTTGAATATGTGTACGATGCCGACGCAAGCAACGGCACTGGCAGACGCCGCCAGAACCGGTTTCATTATCTCGGCAACGGCTTTTCTACCAAGGAGCTGGATCCCACGTTCGACTCGACTTGGTATCTCGACGGGCCAGCACTGGGTACCGGAGAAACAAGCAGTGACGTATTCAATAAGCTAAAGCTGTAGCTCCGAAGATGTTTCTCAAGCCTCGTACTTGTTCTTTTTGCCTTCTTTTTGCCTTTTCTTTTCTTTCTTTGCATTCTCTTCGTTCTGTTCAACTCTCGTCTCTCACCTTCGTCAGAGTCTTACCGCGAGGCCAATCAGCCGCTATGATATGGAGGCAGCACAGCAATTATTATATAGAACACGAATAAATGACGTCTTACGACTTAGAGCCACTTAGGGGTTTGTTTGTTTGTTATTTTCAATCTTCGAACCTTGAATTGCAGTGGTGAAGTGGTGACTAAGGCAATCTTGAAAATGACTAATCACATCAAATCAGAAAGCGTGGAGTAACAATGGAGCAACCAGCAAGCGCCTGCGGGGTTGGAGCCCAGGAGCCGTGTGGAGTGCACCTTTCTCAAGCGAATACACCGCATGCGACAGGCTTGTGAAAGACCGAGGAATAAATCACAGGTAGAAAAAGAAGAGAGCATCTTTCAGATCCTTATTCCTTACGCCCTTGCGCACTTTGCAGAAGAAAACGCTACCTAAAACGTACCTTTAGCCTTCTAACCCGCACAAAACGACACAAGCCCGACTGACTCGACGGACTCTAGCGACTCAGGTTACCGCCACCGACAGCTCCAGCCACGCCGACTTATCGCCTCGACGACATCCCGAAAGCCGTTCCATCCCTGATCACCGTCTTTGCGCATCCGGTCAAAGATCACAGAACAAGATCCCATGGCGGAAACGAAGCCGGAAGCTGTTGCGGCAGCTGCTGTTGCCGTTGCTGCCGTCGCTGAGACAGTCGCTGAGACAGTCGCTGCCCCAGCTGCTGATACTGCTGAGCCACCAGCCGCCGAGTCGGAGTCGATTGAGGTTGAAAAGCCCGCCGAGGAGACCACCAAGACAGAGTTGAAGACGGAGGAGGCAGCAAAGGAGGAAGCAAAGGAAGAGCCAACAGCGGAACAGACCAAGCCAGAACCAGCCGAGACTGTCACTGTCGCTGAGGTCAAGGCAGAGACCAAGGTAGCCGAGGAGCCAGAAGCAACAAAAGAAGTCGCCAAGGAAGAGACTGTTGCAGAGAAGAAGGAGGAGGTGAAGGAAGCTGCACCTGCATCGACAGAAAAGACAGAAGAGCCGGTAGTAGAGACCAAGTCTGCACCAGAGGAAGCCAAGGTAGAAGAACCTGTTGTTGCTGCCGCCGCTGCTGCTGCTGCTCCCACCCCAGCGGCACCGGCACCAGTACCCGCAGCAACTGTTGAAGACGATGACGATGTGCCAGATCCGGATGAGGATGACCTGGACGATCTCGATGGTAAGCTTCACTTTTCAAATATTTTATAATGCAATTATCTAACCATGCAGACCTCCTCGACGACTTCTCGGCAGCGCAAATCGACACCAAAGCTCCCGCTGTCCCTTCTGGACCAATCGCACAACCCTCTGCGGCACCTGGTGTGGCACCTGGTGCCATTCCTGGCTTCCCTGCACTTAGTGGCGATAGCGACGAGAACCTCGATGATATGCTCGACGACGAGGACTTTGCCAAGCAGCTACAGGCCGGCATGGCAGACCTGTTGGGCGAGTTCGAAAAGTCGCCCGATGTCCAGGCACAATTTGAGAGTCTGCTCAAGGAGTTTGGTATGCCATCAGCCAATGGCGGTGCTGGTGAAGATGTGGCTGCAGCTGCCGCAGCGTCGGCGGGTGCTACTGCCGCAGCACATGTTACCGGCAAGCAGGCGGCCTCTAATGCAGGCTCATCCACACCAAAGGCAGCAGCACCTTCTGCCGCCGCCCCCTCTGAGGCGTCATTCGAGGAGACGATCCGTCGCACAATGGAGCGCATGCAGGCTTCGGGCGACCAGGCCACAGCTGCAGCCGCGGCCGATACCGAGAACACTGACGACATGCTGTCCGAGTTTATGAAGCAGATGCAGTCGGGCGGCATGGGCGGCGCTGGCAGCGAGGAGGAGCTGTCCAAGATGCTGGTGGGCATGATGGAGGAGCTCACGAACAAGGAAATTCTGTACGAGCCGATGAAAGAACTGCACGACAAGTTCCCCGCCTGGATGGAGGCGAACAAGGACAAGACCCCGGCCGACGACCTGAAGCGGTACCAGGAGCAGCAGTTGATTGTGCGCGAGATTGTGACGCGGTTTGAGATGCCGTCGTACTCGGACACAAACCCTGCGGACCGCGAGTACATTGTCGATCGGATGCAGCGGGTGAGTAATCGCATCACTTGTTCAGATTTGAGATACCCAAGAATATATACTAACAGTACTAGATGCAAACTGCTGGATCTCCTCCGGCTGATTTGGTGGGCGATATGCCGAGTGCCCAGGAAGCACTGGCCGTCCCCGACGAGTCGTGCAATACACAGTAGACAGCACGACGATGAAGTCTTACAGGTGTTCTCACAGTTGAGTGTCAATTTGGAAGCCATACTACAGATAAAGTATACACACTGTCGACAGCAAGTCAATTTTAATGAAGCATATACGGCAGAAAAGACGTCGATGTACCTGCCATGTCCATGGCCCAATGCTATAAAAATGTAGTAAAGTAAAATAAACAAACAGAACTCATATGGCGCGTTAGATAAGGTGCAGCTGACCCTCACATGCCAATTACGCCATTAAAACGCCAGTAACCCCAGTCAAACTCCTGTCGTGAAAATGCAGAGAAAGCAAAGATAGAGAAGATAAAGAAGACAGCTTTCGTTCCTAAAAATCCATCTCCATATCCTCGTTTTCTGCCGATGCCAGCTCGGCAAAGATATCATCATACTCGCCGTCGTCCGAGTAAAATACTGAGCTCGGCTGCCGTGAAAGTTGGTGTTCTTGTGGCTGAGCAGAAGCATATGGCTGCTGCGGTAGCATAGCTTCTTGTTGCTGCTGTTCTTGCGCGTACATCTGCTCACGCTCCAGAGCCAGGAGCCTCTCCATCTCGGCCTCTTCCTCCATAGCCAACAGATCAGCAATGCGCTCATCGCTGTCCATCATGTCCTCATTGCCGTCATCGTGGTCATAATCCATCTTGCCCTGGCTTTGCGGCTGAGCGTGGTCTGCCCACCGGATAGACTCCTCAATGTCCTCGTCCAGATCTTGGCTGGCAAACAGCTCAGCCGCCTCGGCCTCGCGTGCTCGCCGGAACTCCTCTTCGGTCGAAAAGTACTCCATTCTCTGCAACTCCTGCTCAAAGTTGCGGCGCTCCCAGCCGCGATCGTCGGCACGCTGGCGGACATTGCGGAGGAAGAGTGACCGGCGAGTCTGTTGTGCGGCGTCGCGTGCCTGCTGGCCTCGTGCCACCTGCTTTACTGGCCGCGATGCGAAGCGGAACAGTTTGTTGTTGTTGTTAATGCCTGAATTGGCTGTGCTGTTGAATGCATCTGTTGAGAGATTGAATATTGACGGCTGCTGCTGCGAAGAATGGACGGGGGAAGATTGTGTGTCCATGTGCGATGATGAAGGAGGAGAGGAGGACAAGGCGCGGACCGGCGAAGAAGAGAGTGGTGATGGCCTAGACGGGCGGAACGGAGATGAGGCAAAGGATGAAATCTGCATAGAAGGCAGTCTGTCGGGAGATACAGGGCCCATGGGCAAGGCCGAAGGCATCATGACGGCAGCAAACATGTTGGGATATGTGGCGACAGGCTTGTCGGATTTTGTGGTGTTTGGTTTGGCCACGGTGAAATTGATTGAATGTCGGAAATAAGGTACAACTCGGTAAAAGGCTGATGATTGCTGAAAGTTGAAGATTGGATAAGTAAAGTTGTTAGAATTGAGGTGTTGAATGTGGAATGTAGAGGTTAAAGTGGTTTGAGGTGAGAAGGCAGACGCAGAGTGTATGTAGCTTTTACGGCCCTCAATCAAGGCGCGATACCACTGTTAAATGGGAAGGAGCGAACGCGGTCGCCCTTGACGCGTCTGCAGGGTGCAGAAAACGCACTGTCACGTGCACTTGGTCAGCATGCAAAACAAAGTGTCTTGCATGTCGCGATTCGCTCCCGACCCTGCCCGGCGAATTGTTATGGGTACATACAGCGTAAACAGGGCAATTAGACTCGCTGCAGCGCCCCTAGGATAGTCTCAGGGCCTGCAGAATTTCCCTCTTATTGAGTGATTACATCATCAGGCCATACGCAGACTCGGCGCCGAACCACATTTACATGGCACGGAATCAACCGCACAATTTAACTAACACCACCGAAAAGTCAACGACGTCAGTCCTTCCTCTTCCATGGTTGTCTGCCCCAGAATCCTCGAAATCTCCAAGGAACCCCTACCTCCCTATAAAATGGGACACTGTTCCTAGTCCCGTCTTTTCTTCAACGTCTCAGCGTCTTTTAACTCAATTAAGATATATCGGCAACTTCCACAATGAGGTCCATGTGGCCGTCAATCGCATCGCTGGTCGGGGCTGTTGGCCGGCAATCCACTGCTTCGTCTCGGTTGTCATCGGCTCCGGCATGGGCTTGCGCAAAGTGCCGCCGGAGTCAATTGGTCTCCAGCCGGAGCGGCTTTAGATTCTCATCCTCGTCATCCAAATCGTCTTCTCACTCCTCGTCAAACTCCTTCCGAAGCCGGCGCGCAATTATTCTCACAGCAAGTGGCGGTGCAGCAGCAGCCACCACCCTCGCCTTTACCGACGACATCAAGCAAAGTTATGAGACCGTTGAGCGGACAGGGCGTGTGGCGTCGGCACTGGTGCTCTGCATCAACGAGTGAGTGGCCTCACCGATGACTACAAGGAATACAACTGACAAATTAGCTACCGCAAGACCCTGAACGTGCGCGAGGGCATCGACGACGCAGATGAAAAGTCGGGGCTTCTCAAGGCATGCCACAAGCGCTGTGCTGTGCGGACTCTGCGCGTGCTTGAGAAGAACGGCGGCATCTTCATCAAGCTCGGCCAGCATTTGGTGGGTTTTCTCAATTCTCTATCCTTCTCCAGTCTGCTTCAGTACTAACAAGTGTAGAGCGCCATGAACTACCTCCTCCCCCTCGAGTGGACGACAACCTTTATTCCACTGCAAGACAAGTGCCCTGTCTCGTCCTACGCCTCCATCGAACAAATGTACCGCGCCGACACTGGCAAGGAGCTGCTGGAATACTTCTCCGAGTTCTCGACAGAGCCTATTGGCGCAGCATCGCTAGCACAGGTGCATCTTGCCACCATTCGCGAGACCGGCCAGCAGGTCGCCGTCAAGGTTCAGCACCCGGGCCTCGCACAATGGGCACCTCTCGACATGGCCCTCACCAGCTTCACCTTTTCGACTCTCAAGCGCTTCTTCCCCGAGTACGACCTGGAGTGGCTGTCCAAGGAGATGGAGATCTCGCTGCCGCAAGAGCTCGACTTTGAGCTCGAGGCCGAGAATGCGCAGCGCACACAGAAGCACTTTGCCAACATCCCGCAGCTGCCGCTCGTTGTGCCCAATGTCATCTGGGCCAAGCAGCGCATCCTGGTCATGGCCCGCGAGTCTGGCCACCGTCTCGATGATCTCGAGTACCTAGATAAGAACGGCATCGACCGCGACGAAGTGTCGGCCGCGCTTGCGCATATCTTCAACGAGATGATCTTTGGCGAGAATGCGCCGCTGCACTGCGACCCACACGGCGGAAATTTGGCCGTCCGGCTGTCGTCCGAGCAGAACAAGTCAGTCAGTTTTCTGACGCGCTGGCTGCGCCGCCTGCCATGGCGCAACCACCACAACTTTGATATTATCCTGTATGACCACGGCCTCTACCGCGACATCCCACTGGACTTGCGCCGCTCGTATGCCAAGATGTGGCTGGCCGTGCTCGACGGCGACATGACGCGCATGGCCAAGTATGCCCACGAGGTGGCTGGTGTTGACGAGAAGTCGTTCCCGTTGTTTGCGTCGGCTATCACTGGCCGCGACTTCAAGGTGCTGCAGTCGGCGTCCATCATGAAGCCGCGCAACGACTCGGAAAAGGACCATATCACCGGCCAGCTGCAGGACGGTCTGCTGACCGACCTCGTCCAGCTCCTGGGCAAGGTGCCGCGCATTATTCTACTGATTCTGAAAACCAACGACCTTACGCGCAGTCTGGACGAGAACCTGCAGACACGGCAGGGCCCGATCCGTTCTTTCCTGATCATGGCGCAGTACTGCCTGCAGACTGTCTTTTACGAAAAGGTTGAGACCATTCGCAACGAGTACGGCTCCCTGCTGTGGCCGGGCAATGCCGTGCGTCTGCTGGGTGCATGGCTGCAATATGTCCAGGGCGGTGTCGGACTGACTGCCTTTGATCTGTACCTGCGCGGACGGCGGCTGCTCGGTCTGCCAAACAACTTTTCCATGGGACCGCCGATACAGTCTTAGTTTAAATGTTGTTGGATAGAAAAAGCGTTTGTATGAATTTGCGATGATAGGATATAAAAGGAGGGACTTGGCCTGGCCTCGTCTAGTAATCACCTGTATATATAAGATACATTTAGATATGCCATTTGTTTAATGCTCAACCATATAGGGAAATTCATGATTTGATAATGTGATCAGATATAAAAATAAAATAAAGCAATATATAACACAACTTTAAACGCCGCTGATATACAAAAGGAAACATCAAAGCCTCTACACCCTTTCGCTTTTGTTGCAAAACATGGCCATCTTCCTCAGAGAGCTCTAGAAAGCCTTGCCGAGCACACCGTCGGCAGCCGAGCCGCTGCGCCGCCGCCGCTTGGCCAGCACCTCGCGCAGCCAGTCCGACAGCGTAAAGCCCCAGTGGCCGGCCACCAGAGCACCGCTCAGCACATTGACAAGCTTGAGCAGGAACAGCAGCACGCTGTCGCGCGACTCGACAATGTTGAGCAGGATGGGCTCAATGTCGTACTTGAAAAAGATGCCGGGGATGTTGCGCTGGTCAATGGCGTGGCTCTGCTCGGTGACGGCATACTGGTTGGTGTAGATGGCGCGCGTGCCGCCGCTGCCGGGCCGGCCGACGCTGTAGACGGTGGGCACAACGGACATGAAGTACTGGAAGCGGTGGAAGTTGCCCTCGGCGACATTGAGGGTCTGGTCGAGGGGGTTGACGAGTGACGGGTAGAACGGGCCAAACGACAGCTCGTTGACAATATGCGAGAAGTTGAAAGCTGCAGCAGTCAGATTAGTAATGGCACATTGCATCAGTAGAGTGACATGAACCTACAGCTGTGGTCGAGGTGCTCGCCGAGGGCCATGTAGCCGTGGCCGCGCGCAGTGATGTGGAAGTCGCCCTGCACCTTGTTGAGGTCCAGGCTGCCGTAGATGCGACAGCTGTCGCCCACGCTCTTGACCGACGATGGCAGCTTGGGCGTCTTGCCCCAGCGCGCCTTGCGCCGGCCCAGCGCCACAATGTCGTGCACGTGCTCCTCGCCAAAGCCCTCCTCGTGCGGCAGCGTTGTCCAGCCCTCGCCGGTAACGAGACGGCCCTGGTGGTCGCGGCCGAGACGATGGTTGCCGCTGTGGTCAACCCACTGCTGCCACGTTGTCTGGTCGTGCTGCAGCATCATGGCCGCCATAATGCGGTCGCCCGCGGCATCCTGCACGTTGACGTGGATATCGTCGCAGTGCATCTTGATGACGACGTCCATGTTGATCTGCATGCTGTGGCCGACGCCCTTTTCGACGGCAAACGTGTGATCCTCGGTGCCGGTCCACCACCGCATGAGCTCCGACCAAAAGAGGATCACGGACACAATAATCATGGCTACTGTCCACTTGCCACCGCCGGATGTCCGCTGCACAAACTGGGGCTTTGCTTTTGCTGTTATGGGTTAGTATTGCACCTCTCAGAGAAGAAGGACTTTTGCCGCCGACATACGGAATGCGTCAAATGCGCTGACGATGCTGTTGCCCTGACTGGGCGCAAACGGGTCCTCGCCACCATGGCCCTGCTTCTCGTTGTACCCATTGTACGCGTAGTATCCGTCCATCATGATTGCGCTTTGGCCAATTCGCGATTAACCGTCGGGAGGTCTGTAGAGGGGTGTGTCGAGGCTGAGGTGGAAGTGGAAGTGGGAAGTAGGTACTTTGTCCCTTTGCTGGGCACCTGCTGTCGTGTGCAATATATTCGGTACTCTACCGCATAGCAAGAGTGAGTCGTCGAGCTAATATCGGAGTCGTCGTCGTCGTGATGCCGTCGTCGTTGTTGTGATCGGATCGGCAGTCGGATGCGATCGCCGAGGACCAAAGGATAGATGACAGAAAGCCGTTCAAAGGGCCTCTTGTAGTCAGTCAATTCGTAGTTGCAAAATAAACGCCCTCTAGCTCATTCGTAAGCTCGTCGATGGGCAGATTATTGCGTGTCGTGACGTTGGCGCATTCGAGATCAGAGGCCTGGTCGTGATGCCTCCTTGTTTCTTTGGCAAGGCTGTTTTCGGTGAGACTGAAAGGACAGCTCAGCCGTTATTACGTGAACAAGATACCATGCAGGGCAATCGCCCTTTCCCTCTTTAGGCCATTTAGTAATACCCCATAGGTCTGGCTAGGCACGCTGGACCAATAGGCGGTCCTTCTATATTACGGAGTAGGGTGTATTAGCGCATTTTAGCGCAGTCCCCTGGCAGGTCGCTTGAAATATAGTTCATATACGGGGGAGTATGTGCCTGGCTAGAGTGCGCTATCGCTCTAGATACACGTGGACTTATAAGATGCTCCTCACTAAAATTCACTGAAGATTTATCATTATTGTTATCAAACTAAAAACATGAATATGTCTGGGGAACTCGACACCCATCAGTACCGCTCCAAGATCCAATCACGCTGCCGGTAACTGTCTCTGTTGTAGTATTCAGCCAGCTCCGCTTGCTTTACCTCGAGATACTGCTCAACAACATGTCCTCCCATCAGTTCAGAGATTGTGAGGTCGTTGTCCAGGGCTGAGAGGGCCTCCTCGAGACTGCCTGGCAACATCCTGGTGATACCACATTCAATCCGCGCTTCTGGTGACATCCGGGCGGGATCGACGAGGGTTCCGGTTATCGTGAGCATTCTCTGGTCGATGATGCCATAAATGCCGACAGAGATGATCGCAGCCAGAGCCAAGTAGGGGTTGGCGAGGCCGTCGAAGCATTTGATCTCCCAGTGGCTGCCGGCAATTTGGCGCAGCGGCACCTCGCGGTTCTGCGTGCCCCAAGCTACCCAGCGGCCACCCGCCCAGGCACCGTCGACAGCGCGCATGTAGCTGGCCGGGTTGGGGTATGTAAAGGCCACGAGCGCTGGAAGGTGCTCCAGGATGTTGGCATAGAATGACTCGAACACAAATTCGTTGACTTCCTGACCGACGGGAGTCTGAAGAGACATGTGCACGTGGGACGCCGTGCCACATGCCTGCGGGAAGGGCTTCGGGTGCAGGGTGAACTTGTAGCCGGCATTCGTTGCCAGGGACGAAATGGTGTCGCGCACAAGGAGCAAGGTGTCGACGGCTTCGAGGGGTCCTTTTGCCGGCAAAATGAGCTCAAACTGGCCCGGTGCACTCTCAGCATGCAGTTGTTCAACCTCAATGCCTGCTTTGTCGAGTTGGCTAACAATATCCCGGAGCAGCCGTGGTATTTTCTTGTTGGTATAGAAGCGGGATGATGACCACATATGGCCGTCATTTTTCAACGTTGCAAAACGCTCGCCGTTCAACCCTGCATTGGATTCAGGATCGACCCTCTCCATGAGGACGAACTCGATCTCAAAGCCAACAAGGAAGAATATGCCATGCCTTCCGGACAGGTCGAGGGCACGGATCAGTTGTGTCCGCGGGCACAGAGCGATTGCGTTGCCGTTGCCGTTGCCTTCGCAAAAGTTGCCGTACATGTTGACGTGGCCGTCGATGGGTCCGAGTCTCAAAGAAAAAAAGTCTGGGCTGAGTAGGTACTGGCCCGTGGGAGTCGCAGTGTCAATGATGCGGTCGTTTTGTAGCATACCCAGCGCTGCTTTGGTGATTCCAATGTCCAATGACTTGCCTTCCCGGACTAGGCGGTCGAATCGCTTGAAGGGGATCATGCGCATGCGCGGCATTGAGGTATAGTCCAGCCAAGATATGCGCACAAAGTCGAGTTCTTCTCCATGTGCTGATGTCAAGGCTTCCCAGGCGCTGGTGGCCAATGTGCTAGAAAGATCTGGAAGTATTGGATTTGGTGTTTCTCTTTCATCCTTAATGACTCTGTCCAGGCCGGGAAGCCCCAGGCCGGGAAGCTCCAGGCCAAGGCCGTAGAGTCTGTTGGAATTGCCAAACAAGATATCCTGGACGAGCTTTACGGCCGCCTGGCAGCTCAAGTCACCGCGCCGAACAAAGTCGCAGATTATCTAGCCAAGGTCAATACTAAAGTTTAAACAGTTGATTAAAGGGTAGCACATACATTGTCAAGTGCTTCTCGGCTCTGGAGCGTGCCAAGAAGATAGGTTTCGGGAAACCAGTGGCCGTCTGTGCTCCACATGATCTTGGTCCAGGGACACAGCTCAAATATCTCCCGGACAGCAGCCTCTTGGCCGTGCCGGGAAACGATGGGGAAGATCTCGCCAACATCTGCATACACATTTTCATAGACTGTCGCCAGGTATCCTGTGTCGCGGGCATACGGGTAGCCGGTATGCAGCAGAACAACGGGGACCGTTGGGTAGGTACGGATAAACTCCTGTAGGTGGGCAGGGGACGACTTGGTCAAGGTGATGTCGTTGTCGCCGAGGCCGGTATGAAACTGTATAGGCTTTTTGACCTCGCCTTGGCTGTCACGGATCAGCTCAGCCAGGCGGTGAACGAGCAAGTCGTTGAGTCCATCATGCTGAACGCGCCGGAAACGTGTGTTGAGCGACGAATAGTTCCTGATGATGGAAGCTAGTGACGTCTGTGCTGCCTGAGTGTCGGCGACGGCGGGTATGTCGAGACCTGTTCGGTAGCAGATAACCGACTTGAAGCCGACGACATTGGGGTCGGAGAGAGACTTTTGGATCTCGGCATCAAATTCTGTGAGGAATTGGGCAAATGCTGCATCAGCGGCATACAAGATGCTATTGGGGGTCTCACAGATTGCGTTGATAATCTCTGCTGCAACTGTTTCGATGCGGACAATGCGGCGGCATTTCGACCGTGTAAATCTGTCATGCCAGGTGAAGTCGTGCGCTTCTTCCGAATTATCCAGCCCGTCATCGAGGAGGATGTTCTCGATGCCGCTGAGACACAGTGCAACCCAGGCGGTGTAGTTGTTTGCGCGCCTTTCGTCAATAGCAGCCTGCACTGCTTCCCACGTAGCCTCACAGCCGAGGACAACAGCTAGCTGCCGAACAGCACGGTGGTGTGATAGGCCACTGACAGCGCCATTAAGTGCATCGCCGTGGGCCTCGCTGACGATGGATTCGAGCGCGTACTTGTTTATCGCTTCAAGCTTGAGGAGCGGGTGGGCATGGTTGTCAATTATGGGTGTTTTGCGGATTGCCCTTTTGACTGTTTCCAACTGTTCTTCAGTCACCGAAGACCCATCGTAAGCAATTCGTGCTAAATTGTTAGACGACATGGCTTGTATGAGGAGAGAGTGTGCGGTTGTGACTTTTGGCAGCTGGTCTCCTGTCCTCGCGAGTAACACAAGTCCTGTAAAAAGAAAAGAAAAAGAAAAGGCAACTCAACAGCTGATGCGAGATGGTCAAGTTGCAATATTGAGATGAAATAGCCGTAGAGGGATTATCAATCGGAAATGATCAAGTTCAGCGATTGCCTTGCCTCACAGTCTAGGTATATATCATTGGCAAAGCACTTGACGTGATCTGATAGACGAAGCAGCTATTCCCTTTCAAGAGGGGAAGGGGGAATATATGTACTCGGCGTCTCTGGTGGCCTGGCCGCAAATAGGAAAATGCGCCTGCATGCAGGGTGATACGGCCTGCATCTCAGCTTTGTGGTACCGCGCAAACACTGTGCCGATTACTGGATGCAGCTCAGCCAGACGGCATCACGGATGCAAAAGGCAATCAGAAGAGGACTCGCGTTGTCCCGACAATATTTGCCAGGACACGAAGTCAAACAAGCAGCCCAATAACGTTTGCGGCCACGATTGATGCCCAAGTAGCCCGACGGCCCGCGTCTCACAGGATCAAAGTCCCTTGATCTTCTGTAGACTTTACACGGAGATGCTTAATCGCCAAGTCGCCATAGGATAGACATAGACCAGCTGGTGTTCCAAGCAAACCTAGCTGCGGGATGTCGTGTTCCTGTTTGCACTAGGTATGCAGCTACAGCAGGTGCAGGTGCTGCAGTACAATGGGCGTAACGGGTGTCGCAGCCGGAAGGTATCTTGATAGAGTCTTATCTCTCACCAGAGTGAATGTTCAAACTGCAAAGACTGAAGACTGACGACTGCTGAGTCGGATATCTTGATCGACAGCACTTGAGAGAAAACTGGGAACAAAGGTACTCAGTATGTATCTATGAGCTGTCAGAGAGATGCTCGAAGCAAAATAGAAGGAGGGACAGACCAAATACCAGCTTGAGTATCAAATATAGCTGAAATAGTTGTGACGGGTTGACCTCAATTGAGGTTGTAAAAGTGTATGAAAGTGGCAGAGATCATATCTCACGATGCCGTTCATAAAATATAGTTGACATTGCGTCGCTCCTTCCTATAATGCCATGCCTGCTTGCTCTTGCCATCTTGACGTGTAAACCACTCGATCCTCCCTTTTTCGGATAGTACACACACATACACAAGGCAGGAGCGATGGAAACACACTTGCTCTGAAGCAGCCTTACAACTTGACGCGTCATGGCGCGCTGGTACGGCGTAACTCCCTTTTTGGCAGGAGCATGTTCGACGGCAACCTTATTTCAAGTCTCAACTTCCAACTAGATTCTTACAAACTCGACATAATCTATAACAATATACAGCATCATAAGTAACCCAATACACCACCAGCACAAGCTACGGACGATATCAGGAACCGATACATAGACACTCGCTTCCACCCAGGCTCAAGAATATCTCGGCACCCCGGGATCCCCTTCGGATATGCCAGGTCCGTGTCGACGTCCGTAGCGAGAATCAGGGCCCATTCTGGCCGCCAGCGATGCAACGTCAGCGTCATACTTGCTCGCAATCAAAGCTCCCCTCTTTTTCTGCCTTCTCCAGTCTCCATCATGATCAGTCTTCAAGTGTGGGCAGAAGAACCAGTTACCCCTGCCAAGAGAGGGAGGGACGCGTGGACTGCCGGTTGCAAAGAGCTTGGCTTCATCGCCAAGGTGCTGAAGACGAAAGGGACTGGACAAGAGAGAAAGAGAAAGAGAAAGAGAAAGAAAAGGCGAGCAAGAAGCAAGCAATGTAAGTTTGTCGTACAGGACATTGTTTGACGGCGAAACCAGCGCCTACAACGCGATACGCTGTAACGGAATACAGCGGCTCTTTGACCCTATCTTAAGATACAAAGGGCCTATGAGAAGCCTTTGGACGCTGGCAATCATCCACTCTATCCGATCATGATTTCCTACACGGTCCCTATCTTCTTATTCTCCTGAACTCTTCTAGCTCGCTACACTCCGTCTTTCCATCTACAGCACTACTAATATTCACCGGAATCCAATTATTATCACTTTGTCTATGCCCAGACATGATGCCCAGCTTTCTGGGCTGTCTTGGCGGACCGCCGAGCCTTTTGTACAGCCACAGCCTTGGCGTGTTATTTAGCTGGCTTGTTGCCACTGGCGGTTGCTGGTGTTGCTGAAAGGACTGCCAGGAGGGCAACTAATGGCGCTATTTGTCGCTCTCACAATGGAACGAGATACGCTGTCCAGGTGACCGAGCCAGGGCTTGGCCAGGCCGCTATGGTTGGGTCTTTGGAAGGCTCAAAGGAAAACAAACAGACTCCTGACGCCACCAACGCGACGATGTCATTCTCTTTCGATGCAGCACCCTCAATGCTGTCAATACGAACATGAGCCAAGGTTCGTATTCAAACTCAGCCTGCAACGGTCAGCTTTCACACCCTCAAGAATCTATGACAAAGATGAGGGCACTCTGCCAACGGGGCGCAGAGGGTATGAGGGTGAGAGGCATGGAGACAATACCAAGAGTTGAACAGTTGGCGCCCAGACTTACTCGCCTGCAGCCTGCAACAAGTGTGCAACATTGGCGCTGCAAAGAAGGAGAGTTTTCCTGAGACCCGAGGTTTCCATTACCTCACTACGGTGTATCTTAGTACTCGTTCCCCCTTTCTTATTTTTTGGTCTGGATTTGCCTTTGGTCTTACTGCTGCGTCCTGATGTCTTGTGCCAGTGCCAGGCCAGACATAGTCAAAGTTGCGTCTCCTCATATTCATATATTGTGCTTGTCCCGCATGATCCGGAACTGACGATCTACTGTCTTTTTGTGTTGATGGGTTCTTGCAGGTATTTGCTATTTGTTATTTGATTTTCAATATTCATTATCCATTTTTCGTCTTCTAGTTTGATCTTTGTTTTCTCGGCGCCGCTAGCAATTCCAACCCCGTATTCTGTTTTCTCTATGAGAGACCGGGGGCAGGGTCTGGCCAGCCTATTCCCATAATAATAGATGAGACGATCAAACTTTACAGTTAAAGTTCACTTCATCTTAACGACTACAGAGCATTATTACAGAGCTACGACCTAATTTCGTTGCCTCCTTCTAGCTTGCGCCCTGGTTTCTGGGCAGTCTTGGACAACAGAGGGTGTGTTCTTTGATGAGAACGAGTGCCAAAAATAGACAGTATTAGGGCCCGTTGAAGCAATCAAAAAGGCCAAGATGACTGATGGGAGCAAGACAGAAAACAGGAAAAAAAGGAAGCGATCAAATAATGAGACAGGAGCGACTGGTTAGGTGGTAAGGCTTGGCCAGCTTCTTGGCATATCTTACCCATCAGCAAAGATATGCATGTGTTGCCATACAACCCGAGCGGCTTGTGTTTCGCATTTATGTCAAGTGTTTGCTATTTGCTGTTCCTTTAAAAGCGAGAAGGTTCCTGGTTATTCTCTTTTTGGGGGATTTCTCTCTTTTTTGGTTGATTCATTTTTTATATTTATTTTCATTGCTTTCAAACAGTGTTTGTTCTGGTTCGACATCACGACATCGTCATCTTAAGTCGAAACATCAGCAGTGACACCACAGAACGCTCAACTACCACAACACAGCACTTACCGACTAATCGGTCTATTCAGTTGTATCCCGGAGATCAACAAAACTGCCGCTCAAACGATTTCACGAATAATCAAAGTCTAATACTGCAAACCTTCAAACGCCTACACTTCATCACCTCACATATACACATCTTCCACAATGCCATCATTAATACGGACAGCCGCAGGGCTCTTGCTGGCTAGCACGGCCGTGCATGCACAAGCAGCCACTATCTTTAGCATCGACACAAAAGGTAGAATTTCAGCAGTCCTTTTTCCGGCACCAGAATTAAGATACTAACGTAACAGATGCTATCAGGGAGTCCGCCAAAATCCTCGCACACGACCTCATTCTATATTACAATGGCAATGAGACTGGTGGAACTCCCGGTATTCTTCCAGGACCGCCGCCGGCCGGACCGTACTACTGGTGGGAGGCCGGTGCAATGTGGGGAACGATGATGGAGTACTGGCACACAACGGGCGACGACACGTACAATCAGATCGTGCAGGAAGCAATGGTGTTCCAGACAGGACCCAACGAAGACTACATGCCACCCAACGTCACAGCATCGCTAGGAAATGACGATCAAGGTTTCTGGGGCATGTCGGCCATGCTGGCGGCTGAGCTCAAGTTTCCCGATCCGCCTGAGGGCGAGCCGCAATGGCTCGCCTTGGCTCAGGCCGTCTTCAACACACAGGCTGACCCAGGCCGCCACGACACGACATGCAACGGTGGTCTGCGGTGGCAGATTCCCGTCGTGAACAACGGCTACAACTACAAGAACAGCATTGCCAACGGCTGTTTCTTCAACATCGGCGCGCGGTTGGCGCGGTACACGAACAATGCGACGTACGCCGACTGGGCTGAGCGGACGTGGGATTGGATTGTCGGCGTCGGCTACATGGACGCCCAGTATAACATCTACGATGGCGCACACGTCGAGTCCAACTGCACTGATATCAACAAGGCACAGTTTTCGTACAACAGTGGCGTCTGGCTGCTGGGCGCGGCCTTTATGTGGAACCATACCGAGGAGGCAAAGTGGCAGGAGCGCGTCACTGGTCTGCTGAACCGCACGCTCGAGTTTTTCTTCAAGGACGGTGCCGCCTACGAGGTGGCGTGCGAGTCGGTCATGACGTGCACAACAGACATGTTGAGTTTCAAGGGCTACCTGCACCGCTGGTTGGCAACGACGGGCCAGCTGGCGCCATTTGCACAAGAGAAGATCATGGCGGTGCTGCGGACGTCAACGCAGGCGGCCATTAACCAGTGCACTGGTGGCGACGACGGACGCACGTGCGGCTTCCAATGGAGCTCGGGTGTGTTTGACGGCAGCGTGGGTGCGGGCCAGACGATGAATGTGCTGGCAGCGGTGTCGTCGCTGCTGATTGGTGATGCGGCGGCGCCGATCACCAACATGACAGGCGGTACAAGTGTAGGCGACCCCAATGCCGGCAGCAACAGTGAGGACGACCCGACTCCGTTCAAGCCGCTGACGACGGGTGATCGCGTGGGTGCTGGTATCCTGACGGCTCTAATGCTGGCAGCCATCAGCGGTCTGTTTGTGACGATGAGCTTTGAGAAGTCGTAGTCTTTTGTACATGGAGATATGAGTTTGTTTTTATTATGTTATTATCTGGCCTTGCATTTATGCATGATACACAACGAAGTGGTATCTTCGTCGCATTTTGTTGTTCTTTTTCTTTTCTTTTCCTTATTTTATTTAAATATTTCTTTTATTTAACTGGCGATTGGAATAGGCTGGGCAGGCGCTTTGTTTTTTATATTATTTACTAGGACTAGGAGTACCAATATATTCAATACCTGAATTTTTATTTAAATACTGCGGTGCATCTATTGACTTGTCATTGGTTTGGGCATCAACAAGTAAATAACCAGAAATGGAAATAGTGGACGTTGACTCAGGGGGCGTCTGTGCGTTTCAGATCGCGAAACGTCGTCTGAACTCGATTCAGCTCTACTGCTAACTCGGCTCATATATTCATCTAAAGTCATTATTAAATATTCACACCAAAGTACTTTGAAAATGGCCATTCCAGATCTAAACGACCGCTCCATCTTCCCGCCTTTCCGGGAGCTGCCCGAGGATGCCGCCGCCGTCAGTGGTAATGGCTACCTCTTGGCCCAGATCAAGGACAACATGACCATCACCAAGCCGACGCTGGTCCTCATTGACCGCGACAGTCACCCGTTCGCCCTCGTCTTTGACGGCTTTGACCGCGACGGCCTCGACTTGGCCAAACTCGGACTCAAAAAGGGCGCCACCGCCGTCATCCGCAATGCCCATCAGAGCGTCCCTCTGGGAAGCAGCGATCCCAACGAGCCCGAGACAATGACGAGCAAAGCTGCCAAGCGCCCGTTTATACGAATTGCCGCGGGACAAGCGCATACTGTGCAGGCAGTCCCCGGCGGGCTGGAGCAGACCCTGGCAGCGGCCGCGAAGCTGAGAAGCAAGCAGTCCAGCGAGGCGGAAACCTGCGATGCATGCGGCTCAACTGGCGACGGGGCCAAGCTGCTCAAGTGCACAGGCTGTCAGCAATCGCAATACTGCAATCGAGTGAGTGACTATATTTATTTATTTTATTCAATTTTATTTGCCAGTAAAGTTAACAAATCGCAACAGGCATGTCAGACAAAAGGCTGGAGTGACGGGCACAAGGGCGAGTGCAAAGCATGGCGGGCATTGACGGCAATATGGGCATGAAGCCTGCCGATGATGTTATGAATATAGAGAGCTAAGAACAAGTTGAAATTAGATTACGATACGATATATAATACGATTTTAAGGCTAGGCGATGTCTTGATATTGTGTGTATGTGTGTGCGTGTGTGTGGACGGAGTTCATTTTCCGAAGGTATAAGTCAAATCATCATTCAAATCGAGTGGCCGTATATATTTTTGTAAAATTAATCCGCGTATTTTACAAAATCACAGAATACTTGTATATTTACTATAAAATAAATAGCTCTCTTTTATGAGCTGAAGCAATTTAAATTTATTTCCCCGGATCTTTTCCCGTTAAGAAAATGTCGATGTATAGCCTTAATAATCTCGTCCATTTAAGTAGAATGATATCAACCATTCCGACCCCGTCATGGTACGCATTATCCGGAGTGCATGATACTCCAACAAACAAGACATACTACGCTAATGATTAATAGAGGAAAGAGGGGGAGTGATGCTGAATATAAAAGAACATAATGCCGCCCGTTGAGCTTGAGATATACGTGAATATATTCATGATTATATTGGTACATCACCACCAATCCCACCACCCACGACAATGAAACTCAAGTCTGTTCCCGACTACGTGCCGGTCGACCCGAATAGCAAGGGCGGTCCCAAGTACGGCCACTATGCTGAGCTCGATCCGCACTTTGCCTCCAGCAAGGCCGGCGCCGATGCTGTCATGGCCACCCTGTGGAATGCCGACGACTGGCAGACGTTTCGCAACAACTGGAAAGCAGAGGCGCCGCTGCCTGCAGGAACACCGAGGCCGGGGGTAGACATTGTTGAAGACTATAAAAAGATCCCGGTGCGGGATGGCAACGAGATTGAGATCAAAATAATGAAATCCGTCAAGAACACCGCGACAGACAATGTCTGTGTTATTCGCTACCATGGCGGCGGCTGGGCGGTTGGCGGCCACATCACAGAGGCAGCCGAGAACTTGCATGCAGCCAACCACCCGAATGCCGTGCTTGTGAGTGTCGACTACCGCCTTGCCCCCGAGCACCCCTTTCCGACGCCATTCAACGACTGCCTTGATGCGTTCAAATGGATCAAGGAGAATCCCGCAGAACTGGTGATCGACCCAGAAAAGATTGTTTTGCTTGGGTCCAGTGCCGGCTCGAATCTGGCTTTGGCTGTGGCACACAAGGCGCAGGAAGAAGACCATGATAAAAACACGACAGGCATCCAGGCCATGTTGCTAAACTGGCCGACGGGCTGCCACCCAAAATTCTTCCAGCAGCTGCGAGACCGCGATGGCTACGAGCTCGAGAGTTATGTGCAGTGCTACGACGCGACAGTGACGACGACACCGATCATGGAGTTCTTTCTCGACGCGTATTTGCCACCGACGGTAGACCTAAAGCCAGACCCGTATCACTCGCCGCTGCTGGCTGCCTCGTTCAAGGGGCTGCCTCGTGCGATTTTGCAGATTGCCGGATTTGACCCGCTGCGGGACGAAGGTCTGGCAGTGGCCGAGAAGCTGCAAAAGGACGGCGTGCCGGTCGAGCTGCACGTCTACAAGGGACTGCCGCACGCCTTTTCCCAGCTGTTTGCCGACCTTCCCCAATCTAAAGAGTTCCAAGACAGACAGAATGCGTATCTCGACAAGGTAATCAAGTCACTATGAATAGTATATAAAAGAGAGAGAGAGAGAGAGAAATATGCATTGATAATCTATAAAAGCTAAGCTGCAATGAACCAATAATAAACACGAATGAGGCTATGAAAACCAGGTCGAGCTTGTCGTAGATAAAATATATAATAATAAGAAATATAAGTCACACTTGATGTTCATTTTTTCTTTCCGTTGTTTCGTCACCACTCATCCTCCCAACAGTCATCTGCCCATGACCACTATTGAGGCAGTGCCAGCAGAGCAAAAAATCCGCCAACTACCGGTCTGTTGACAAACGTGTTTCCATTAACGGGAAAGTTGCCTGTTGCCGCATCGTACAGGTCCGTCAGGGGACGGCCCGATGTTGTCGACTCGACCATATTGACAACGCGCTCAATGATCTCGGCCTTGACACGGTCGGAGGCAACAGCCGCCGCAAAAATTTCCCAGTCCGACTTGGTCCAGTCATGGCGCGTATCGAGCGGGATTCCAAAGTCCTCCATTATCGTCTCATAGAATGCGCTCTGCATAGCATACACGGAGTCAGGCACAAGACCCAGATCAAGCAGCCGGTCCGCGTAAATGTTGTACAAGAGGCCGTGGGAGTTGTTGTCGTTGTAAGCCAGTGTCGTGTGCGGTGGGTTGGCGGCAGTGTTAATGCCAAAGCCCTGCCATTTGGAGATAAATTCTTGTGCCGTCGACATGTAGTTATTGCTCGCCACGTCGGCATTGGCAATCCCGCTGAAGTTGGCTACGTTGGCCATTGCCCGCACGCCAATGATGCCCTTGAGAGCAAGGTTGGTCTGGTTGGCCAGCCTACCAGCAAAGTCGTCGGTCGATAGCTGCGAGTCGGGAACCAGAGAGTCGTTGACCAGGAACTGTGCCCACTGGTCCAGAAGAGGCCAGTGCTGCTCCAGATACTGAGTATTTCCGGAGCGGAGAGCATATGCCAGCGTCATAATAATCATGTTACCACATTCTTCAACTGGCATCGCCTCGTCATTTCCGTCGGGGAAGCCGACAGCGTTGGGGAAGAAACCCAGATCGTGTATGGACCATGGATTGGGATAGTGGCCGCTTTCTTGATTCTCAAACAGAGGGTCTAGAATAAGCTTCAGGAGCTCCGGGTTAAAGTACAAGAAGATGGGGTGAGCAGGGAAGATGACATCGACGGTCTGAATATCACCGTCGGAGCTGATCTCCTTGAGGAAAATATAGTCCTGGCGGGTGCCATGGGCTACCTGGAGACTACCGAATGCCTGGCGAACGGCCAGTGTAGTCAACGAGGCATAGTCCTGGCCGGCAGCCTCAAAAGCGTCGTTGTGCACCTTGGCATCGAGAGTCTGGGCATCGTGAAGCTCCTGGGCCCAGTTGTTGTGGAAGGCCGCAAAAGAGTCCTCGGGGATACGGTAATGGGTTGTCCACAGACCAGAAAGAGACTCTAGGCCGCTGCTGTTGCCTTGAAATTTGATGACATTTTCCTGTGTAACACCAATGGAGAATAAAACTTTTTGTGCATCAGATGAGACAGAGCCAAGATCGACTGCAAGTGCAAAGACAGGCCTTTACTATTAGTAGTAATTCTAAACAACTGTAGAAGGCAAGACGTACCAAGAGTCGGAGATGGCGCGGAAGGCAGTGCTCTGTGAGTTGTCCAGGGCACCATTGTCGACAAAGCTTTGTCTAGTGGTGACATCAGATTGGCCGGTAGAGTAAGTCACCTATAATGTTAGTGATTTGTTTTCCCCCAACTATCCCCATTTAGTAATTTCTGCATCACTTACACCATTGCGAAAGTCTGTTCCATAGAACCAGGTGCCCCATTTGGCCATGTCTGCATTCTCGGCGAATTCAGTTGGGGTGGCCAGTGCGAAGCGGTGGTAAGCGACGCCATCGTTGATACCGTTGCCCCAGTTGATCACCTGTGAGGAATCAGGCGAGGACCATTCACCGGAAATGTCGCTGTAAACCTGCACGTTATGGGCGCCACCATCGGCAGACGTGACCGAGAGCTGGACGTAGGAGAATTGCAGCGACAGCAGCAGCAGGTCGTCGGGGTGGACGGGCGAGAGAAAGGTGGCAGTCAAGGTGACCTTGCCGTCAACATCAAAGGTAAAGATACTCTGAGTGGAGGTGTATTCAAAGGAGGTCTGGGTGACTAGAGCAGGACCAGTGTAGGCGCCCATCCAGTTGTAGGCGACATTGTCGACACGGATGAGGCCTTGCCAGCCTGTAATTTGGTTTCTATTTTGTTAGTTTCCCTTCTCAAAAAACGAGCAAAAGAAATGAGTTGGAGAGAAGAACTCACGCCCAAAAGTGAGGCCATGAGCCTGGGAGGAGACCACCAGAGTCTCCATTAAGCCAGGTGCTCAGGTAGGGAGACCGCACAGCAAGGGGGATTGCTGGGGGCCGCAAAGGTGTAAATGTCGAAGCCGAGGTCAAGGGAGTGACGACGGACAGCACGGAAAAGAGCGAGAGAAGAAAATATTTGACTGCCATGGTTGCCGAGCTATTCAGCAGGTATCCATGAGGTAGGTATAGATGTGGATGAGTATGTTGAGGATGGATGTCAAGTAGTAGAAAGAGGATACAGAGATGGGGTGGATGAGAAAAAGAAAAAGAAACGGATAGAAAAAGAGAAGAGCAGAGGGAAAGCAGAGAGAGAGAGAGAATATAAGAGTGAAGGGGGGAGGGAGCAGAAATGATGAGGAAAGCGAAATGGGACCTTGGACGTCAAAATAACCCAAAAAGGAAATACTCGACTATATAAATAGAAGGAGAAGGTGCAGCCGGTGTGACGACAAAATAAGTAACGTTCCTCACCAAAAAAGGGAAGGATGTATGCAGGTGATCAGATTCGAGGGATATAAAGAAAGAACGGTTTGCGTATTGAGAAGGAGCGAGGGAGACGGAGAAACATCACGACGATCGTGAGGCAGGAGGGACCGGCACATGTCCTCTTATATAATCAACGTTACTTGTGTGATTACATTGACGATCAGTCTGGTGGTATACACTCGTGCGGTAGTCTCGTGCATGTTCTAAAACTATGAATAAAGAAGACGCGGTAACGTGTCGGTACGAGATGGCGCCGGACAGGACAAGCATCGAGGCCGCCGAGACAAGAGACGGCCATGTTTCCCCATGTCCTTGTGAAATGTAGATGCGATACAAGATGCCGTGGCATGTAGACCTTGTGCTTGTGCAAAGTGTAACTCTATTTGGTATGATTGAATGAAAAAAGTGCACGTGTGGTTGGATGGGGGTGTGAGTGTTTCTTATTGTTCACTTTCATGCCTGAGCGCATCTCGCTGATGCTAGCAATGACGATCATCTGCAGGTAGAGAGGGGTGAGGGGGGTAAAGGGTAAAGGGTAAATGATTGAGGGGACGATGAGGATGCAGACGCAGACAAAGATGAGGAGAAGAAAGTAATAAAGTATCGAAGGAGTTTAAAAAGAAGAGACGAAAGACGCAGACGGACTCGATATGCAGAGTCACCTTCCACAACGGGCTGTAGCTGGTCCGGCATGACAGTTGTGCATCCAGCCGTGATGCCAAGCATGGCAGAGGTCAGGGAGATGGGACGCAAAGGCATGCGGACGAGACCATCGAAAGCAAAGACAGTTGAAAAGACAATTGAAATTGACAAACCGAGGACAATGGCCGAGAGGCCTGAAATCCTACGGCCAGCGGTACAGAGTGCAAATGCAGAGCAAGGAGGTGTAGACATCACTTATGCGAATGCAAAAATAGGCGAGCCAAGCAGGCAGGCTAGGGTAAACTGAGGCTAGGCAAAGCTTGTTAAAGCTTGAGTTCGGCAGCGAGTATGTAATATCAAAATGGGTAGCGACTGCACCGAGGACGTCAACAAAGTTGAGTATGACTACTGTGAAGATGAATCTAAAGACAAGGCAGAGGCACATGCAAAGAGACGGAATGACGAAAGCAAAGCAAAAAAAGCTACAAAACAGAAGACGTCGGACTGGAAGTACCCTAGGCTGTCTCAAGTCGACATCTCCGTACAAAGGGTCGATCACTGGACCGTCGCAGCCAAGGATCCCAAGATGTCCGGGGTAATAACTCCGCAGATCGCCCGATGGCCGCTGTGTGCTGCCACGTCAAGAAGAGCAGATGAATATGAGAATGAAAAGAGATTTTGCAAAGGCTATCGTAAGAAATTGGGTTCTTAAAGACGATGCGGACTACTAAAGATGCAATGCAGAGGTTAGAAGAAGCGTGAATATAGAGAGCGGGTCGGAGATCCTCACGACGCAATTCGCCCGTGCAAGTAACAAAGGAGATGATCGCCAAGTTTAGCCACTAAATCCTTTAGGGGAAAGCAGAAGTAATCCAACCTCAATGAACAAGTCAAACTACTACTGAAATAAATCAAAAGCCTCGTGGCTCGAGGTCATTCGCAAACGGTCAATATCAGCCCATCAGATGCAGCAGACCACCAGACTCTTCTCCAAGTCTACCCTCGTTCCTCTACCCACCATCCTCCGTCCCGTCCCATGTCCTGCATGTACAAGTGTGTTCCATCGCGCCGCCATCCGCCATCTTGTCCTGGAGGATCACAGCCTATAAGCTGCCTCTGTGCCTCTGCTTCCCCTCATCTCATGCCGATCTTGATTTTGCAAATGGTCATCTCGGCCGTGATGTAACCTGTCACTGAAGATGTGTGCATTAGTCTGATGGGAAGAACCACAATAAACAGCCAGTCACGGGCGAGCAGTGAAAGGATACTGCTGATGTCTGAATAACCTTATTTAATTAAAGTATCTAAAGACAACGTTAAACCAGAACAAGAACCAGTTTATGTACATGCAGGAACACGCCTCATTTTGAATACGTTAGTGACAATATACCGAGACGACATCCGGTTTGCAGACAGCAGTGTAATACACCGAGGCTATGCAGGTGTGAGGTAGAGATTGTTGGGGACTTCTAGGGTCTTCCCCTCAGCGCATGCCATGTTTAAACGCTGCATCTCACAACGAGTGCATGGAGTCGTTCTCTCCCAAGATTAAATTCACATTTAGCCGATTGCAGCTTCTTCTGATTTGTAAACTAAAGGATACATCTCATTAGAAATATGAAAGGATGGACTGGGATAACTGCCCAGGGCAACGTGGTATGAGTTATAGGCCTGCAACGACTGGGTCATCCTCGCTTGGTAGATCTATAAGTCTAAATCACATAAGCATAGAGTGCAGAGCACAGAACGAAATAGTCTTCCATCACGGAGATAGAACAATGGAACAACGGAAACGGCCGAGAGCTGCCAGAGACAATGCACACTGCACCGTGGAAGGATAATGCCATACCACCAAATACGTATAAAAGCCAGCAGGATTCAAAGCAAAATCAGATAGGATCGAACAACATGGACGATACATCCTAGATTAGGAAGAACGACACGCCTAGACGTCTGCCCTAGTACCACTATGTAGTGATCTGTCACACACAGTGCACCCGACTGAACGACAAAGCCACACACGCGAGTAAAGGTATCTAAACCTAGTAAAATAGTGAAAGACATTACTGACACCGCAGGATATGGCCGTATTATTATGTGGGATGTGCCAGATGGCTGCAGTGGCTTTTGCGCAGTCGCGAACAAGGTTCGTCACATGAACAGTGTGATGGCACAACGAAGCGCACGGCACGCGTACGAGCTGCACAATCAGAACAACGGTTGACAATCAACGGCACCGAATGTGCTGGGCGAGGTTGAGATGTGAGTGTCGAGTCTCGATGACTTTGTGTTCGGCGTGCTTACAGTATAAGCATGTGCACTGTTACCCTCCAGGATGGACGGGGGACGATGCGGCCGAGCTCAAGACCGAGCGGTTAATATTTTGTACATCACGGCCATGCAAACACGTGGCGAGGACACGCGTGGTATTGCAAAGCAATGCCGGGTGTAGCCATGGCCGTGTTGGACGTCTATAACATGATCCAAGGCATCTGCATCACCATCTACAGCCACTACACTCCAGCAAACCCGACTGGCAACAGCAAAGCGAGCACGGTATTTTTATGTATTCTATCATGCTGAGATCAGTTTTGTCTACCGGCCTTGTAGTACTGATGGTCTTCACTGTCTCTAGCTTGAATGAACAGCCGTCACATCGTCTCAACGACTTCTGGTAGTATGCTCTGTATGTCCTCCACGCTATGAGAGGATATCGAAGCTCAGAACCACGAGAGACTAATGATTTCTCGACGCCAGACATGGATACGTCAACTAGTGATTCTCTCGTCGCATGGGCTCTTGGCAATCACAAATCGCTGTTATTTTGATTACCAGACTGGGTGGTGGCCTTCATGCTAACAAGACCATGGCCAGGGTATGGATCATGGCTTACATGGCATCAGTTAAAAGAGGCTCAAGGATCACTGCTCACAACGGATTGGCATTCTGCGTGAGGTCTAGGACTCAGGAAGGCCACGCCAAGTACAAGAGTTTCTAATATTATACTATCTGCCCTTGATACCGAGTTTTTCTTTGCTTGCTTAATCAAGTTACGAGCTTCACTCATAGAGCTATCTAGCACACAGGCCAACTGCAGTCAACAGAGTAGTCTCTATCGGCCAAGCAATTGACAGGTACAAGACGACAAGCGGGCGCCGTCTTCCGCTCAGAATTCCCAAGCTTCCCCGGAGTCAGGAAGTCGGTGCGGAGTCGACTCCATCTTCACGGTGCTTATGCCGGCACGCGAGCTTGGCATCTTCTGGCGTTTGTAGAAGTCGGCTGTTGAAGACTGACGGCATCAGACGTCTACTGCGTAGGAGAGCCTCGCTTGCTTGGCGGCATAAGTTGATAAAGGGTTTTCCTTCTTTTTATAAATAGATATATGGCCAACGTACTCAATACGCAGAACTGATATTGAAAGCCGTTATTTTCAGGAGTGATCATTTGTCAAGAAAAGTAACACGAGCCTTGTAGAGCTTGGGTCTTGGCTCTCGTGTTCAAGCGTAGTATTCATGACCGGCCGACACCTACGAAGTACATTCCTCTGCAAACTCACTAAATACACAAGAAACAAAGAAACAAAGAAACAAAGAAACAAAGAAACAGACTATGGAGATTGTAAAGACCGAGATTGACGACACGGAGATCTGCAATGACGGCATAGTAGACGAAGATATAGATAGACTTGGATCTCCGAGGTTGCTGTGCCGCATGCGCCGCACCCGCACCCGCACGATATCGGGCTTTAAACACCCGTACTCGGCTTGACCTTTTAAAGCATCACGGCGTTTCGCTTAAGGCTGAGTGGCTGGGTTGTGTAGTCGTAGGTACGGTACGAGGTCTCTTGACTACTGATGGAAGTATGGTACGAGGCTCTTACCAGCTACGCTAAATACGGGACAGTCGACGATGACTAACGGCGCTCTTTGCCCCAAGCGTGCCTGCCCTCTAATGCTTATGCTTAGTTTGGCATTTTGGTCAGTGAATACACCATTTAGCCCTGCTGTAGACAGTTGAGTTCGCACACGTTCTCACACCATCTTCAACAGCCCGTACCCAGCTGCCCGACCGTGAGATCTGGTGAGCTCGTATTATTCTCTTTTGCTTCAATTTATTAATAAGATAATAAAATAAGATAATAATAACAAACGAAATAGGCTGACTAAAGAGAGATGATGCCCGCGACACGCGTCGACTCGCAAGCAACGCCACAATACGAATAGCCTTGCGACAGCAAATGGCAAATGCAAATAAGCAATACAGCCGAGATGACAACCAATAATTTATAATCTTTTCTTTCCCTCTTTGTTTTCTCAGTCTTTATTTTGTACTTGTAGATGTCCCCAAGACAGAATACAAAAACACTGTCACTTTCCAACTGTCACGCGCCTGCCCAACAGAGAAGGTAAGCGCCTGCCAAAAACAGCAATGACGTAAGTTATGGTCTCTTTAGTTTTCTTGCATCTCCTTTTCTATTTTCCTTTCCTTTTCTATTTTTCTTTTCTATTTTCCAATCAGGTCCCCTCATAATCTCCCCTCTTATGAGCGACAGGAGAGTGCAGGATAGTATTTCTCAGACCTGTTTATGTCCTCTCAAAGACCTGCTCGCATAGCACTGGCGTCTTGGCACGAATTTGGTCGGTCTTGGCGTTTTTGGCCGCGCATAGAAATAGGGGTGTCCCATTGTTTCCGGGACTGTCTTTTTCGCATAACTCCGCGTGATTGAATTGAGAGTATTTTTGTCAGTCTTTTTTGGATTGCCGTTTGTCCTGCGTAGTTCCTTTCGTTCGTCTGGTGTTTGCTTATGTTCAGCTAGTATCTTTCGATATTCAGGGAACTGGAGGCATTGTAGGGGATGTCGTTTGATGCGGCCAAGAATGATTAAATACTGATAAATGATGAATGATAAATAATTCATTTTATATATTATATGTTAAAAATACTACTGCTCTACTCTGTAGCACAACTAACTGCTAACATCTGAAACGGCGATCACTGCGATAATAGGCAGTAGACAGCAGCTAAGAGTAGATCGACAAGCTCTCGCTCCGGCATTCCAGTCTGTACAAGAATGTCGAGGAATGAAATCTTGCTCCAGCCCTAGCGATGAGACGGTGAGACGCGATTAGTGAATCGGCTATGAGTCGGTAGAGCGTTTGTTCTATTTTAGAAGCCAGATGGAAGAGTGAAGACCCTGAAGCTGAAACTGGGTCGGCGTTCTTTGTTCTTTGTGTGCTCTCGCTATCCTAGATGTCGGTGGTTTCTGCGATATTGGGGTCTAGTTTGGAATAAAAATGTAATAATAATAAGATCAACTACGAGAGGCTGATATGCAATGAGAGATGCAGTCCACTTGCGGTGAGACGTACGAAAGGAGATAAAAAGGACAGCCATCAGCAATGGAAACAGGCAGACAGGGTAGACGTCTTATGGGGAATAGCATTCTTGGTTTTATCTTATTTTTTACTTTTTACTTCTTTTTTAACTAAAAAATCATACATCAAAGCACTCCTCTCAACCCCAGTCCATGTAAATCTAAATCTAATTCATATTTCCCATGTGATAGTGTAGGTTCCGGTGATGTGATGCATTCGTAGAAATTAGATGTATAGAGTAAATAACAAGGAAATAATGTGGTTTCTCGGACATAAAATATCCAGAAAGTGCAAATTCACGAAGATCGTTACGGATGATCTTGGTCTTGTTGTGATAATTATATCAGCATACTAAGTAATCCACAGCACCAACAACACATGGCCAAGAGGAGGATTGCGGAGTCGGACGGGAAGGAGCAAATGTGCCGATTTGGGATTGAAGACATGAGAGGCTTGGCTGCGTCTTGGCAAAGAGTAACTGACAATGAATACTGACGACTCATCCCATGGGTCTAGTCTAGGTCCAGCATAGCACTGAATAGGATGCATCACGGAGGCATGAACTTGCCCTCTACCAATCAATCACAGTTTCCTGTGTTCAATTAAGAGGCTCACTCTGCCGTTGAGCACATTCAACCTCATCAGTACTTACTTGGCACCTTCTATATCGACCCAGTGACACGGTACGCGGTAACAACTCCCATCCTACACGGTAGGAACGATCATACACTATGCTGACTGCCACTTTGCAGTTCATCGCTGAGTATGATTTGTGGTATATAGCCCTTGTAGACACTGCAATCGACAGCGACATCTAGACCATGGGCTAGTCTAGGTCAAGTATAGCACTACATAGGATGCCACTTGGCTTCACGGGGGCATGAACTTGCCCCTCTGCCAATCAATAACATTTTCCTTGTGTTCAGTAACGTGAACGAGTTCCTTGATTTGTCCTGAGTCGTTATTTGTCTTGCGTCTTCATGTGCGGCTGTCTACTCTGTACTTATAAGTATTCAGTTCATTTATCTTGATCATGTCTTCAACTGTCTTGACAAAACGACGATCTTCTGCACGAGTAGACGTTATTTCTTAGCAGGTTTCATGTCTACTTCAACAGCTAGATTTTGTTGTTTGAGTCGTCTGCAGTTTACAAGGATTCAAGTTAACTAATGTTTTTTTATTGATTTCCAAGAATATTCAAGAATACTCAAATAATAGCTAACTAGTTATCATTCATTTACAGACCTCATTAACAGATCCCTGCTGTTCCACTGGCCACGCGTCCACCAAATTGTATCCGTCTTTCAGTACCATAATACTGCAATACCACTACAAAAAGACATATCAATTGACGGAGCAATTCCTCAATACCAGCAGCAGCTCTATTGCCTCTACTGTCTGATTTTAGACAGCTGTGTTGTGCAGATTCTTTTGACCGGAAGCTGACAGCCGAGTGCTTACCTGTAAGACATACACAATTAGCCCATCGTGGGTTTGGTTTTACTTGCTTGTTTAGCTGCTTGTTTAGTTCTTTTTTTATCAGTTGATTTCTGTTGTCATTTATTCTGCCACTGCTTTCTTTTGGTTCTAATTAATATAATTTTCTGATTTCTTCTCATTCTTTTCTACGTACAGATACATTCTTATTTTCCATTTCCTTTTCCATCGTTTACAATGCACAACTGCGGCACAGCAAGGCCAGAGCCCTGTGGCCCGTCTCCCGAAAGGATCACGTCAAAGCTAAAGACGGAGTAGACAGTTTATGTTTCTAGTATTTAACTTTATTCATGTAGAAATATGATGAATACTCTAGTTGATTGTTTCCGCACTCTGCGGAGTCTTGTCATCAGCACCAATATCATGGATGTAATGCATCCTTATTTGAAATGGTTAGTGTTAAATTGATATAATTAGACTGTAACCAGTTGGCAGAACACAGACGGCTCGCAAGCTATTACTCAGTACGGAGTAGAATACAACCACTGAGAACATAATGATAGATACAAGCCATAAAAACACACAGATGAGGAGACAATCCAAGAAATTGCAGGTGCCCCCGATTTCTTGGCAATATTCATGAGTTTGTTCTACCCAGTTTATTGCCGAAGAGAGACAGAATACAGACAGACAGTACAGAGTCACAAGGCAACACGGAGACAGGAATCAGGATTTGAAAGAGGCTGGCAAGCAGAGGACACATTTCTGTAGATGCCTGCAAAAAAAAAGAAGAAGAAAAAAGAAAAGGATGCGGTGATGATCGTGATGATCGTGGGATGGAGATGCTGTACAGTCCCTTTTGGACTATCATTGTTCGACACCTGTCTCTTCTGACCCTGTTTATTCCCTGCCTCTTTATTGTCTTGTCCAGACCGTCTTCTGTCTTGGTCCAATATTTACTCTTCTGTTAGTCTTCTTCTGCTATTTGTCTAACGCTATTTTTAATATATCCTCTCCGCAAACCGCTAAACCGCCAACCCGCCAAGCCGCTCGGCTCCATGGCACACGGAACACGGCACGAGACTCTTTTGCATTACTTTTCCTTTTCGACTTTTATTTTTCTGGTCATCCGAAATTGTAGAATGTGGTTCTGTGGTTCATTCGCGTAGACTGTTTGTGTCTGAGCATCGGCTTGACGGCAAACGTCTCGATATCACCTCTACGGATAATTCAAAGAGGAAATAGCATACGTAAGCAGCTTCAAATATCAGAAGAACCAGTATTATAACTCAACCTCTACCACACTCAAACAACTCTACAACGCAAACAGCTATAATCTATTCTAATCTCTAACAGCCAATCTACCTCAATCAAACACTACCAAATCAAGATATCTGTTCATGCAAACCCCAAACTCGTAGGCTCGCTATTACCTTGTCACGTTGTACGCGTACGTAACCCTATGGGTCTCGTCTCTCCATATCTGTGTCTTCTCCATCTTTCTACTCAGTAGTTGTCCAGCTCTCCAGCTTGTTCATTGTAAGTACTGTCCATAGTAATTCTACATTACTTGATTCTAGCAGTTGTCTCGACAGATCTCTCCTTAGTGCTGTAGATGAGAAACCATAACCTGTTGTATTTAGTGGGCGGGTATTCCCTTGGTGAAGCATTTGAAAGAGATTGATTTTTATTTTATTTTACAGATTTTAGAATGAGCAATTGTTAACAACTATAAACGATTAGACATATTGTCCACGTAGACATCAGCGTCGCCATCATCAACATCAGCTCTGACGACTGCACGCACTGAACACTCAGCACTGAGCACCCAGTGTATGGCTATCGCTCCTTCCTCATCGCACCTGCTCCTGCCTCGGTACCTAACCCACAACCCCCATCTACAAAACCCACTACTCATGTTTCTCTCACTCTTGTTTGACTCTCTTTTATATTTATATTTAGCTCTTTTATCGTTTATTAAATTATATTAAATTAAATTATTTTATCTTTTTATTTTCCGACTTTCACCTGCTTCTCTTCTTGCTTCTGACTTCGGACCACTCTACCTCTTCATAACTTGTCTACCCCCTCTTCCTTTTGTACCTATTCCGTCCATCGCTCTTTCCTCTTTCATTTCTTGAACCCTGATCTATTTTACTGTAGCTCCTTCCTGTTGTAGCTCCTTCCTCTTTCTACCTCTTTCCTCCCCGGCTCGCAACTTCTTGAACCGCTTCTCTTGTTCTCTACCATTTACATCGACAGTCACTCGTTTATTGTGTCGTTTCTCGTCCTTTGTTCTTCGTTCTTCGTTCTTTTCTCTTTCTATACATTCATTATTGATACACCGTCTGTTTCTCTTTTTCTTCTGGTTCATTAATCTTCATACCTCAACCTCAACCTCAACCTCACCTCATCTCTCTACCTCTGCCAGCCTCCGCTAACCCTTGTCTTACTCTCGATCGCTCCTTCCTCGATCTATATTATACGATATTATATAGTTGGCTGTCTCGCTCTTCATCTTCATCTACATCTACATCTACTCTAGTCTCCCTCTCGCGTCTTCTTCTTCTTCCTCCTCTCATCCTCTTAGCTACTACGCATCCTCAGTACCACTACCTCCCTAGCAACATCCGTTACCCATTCACTTGGTCTATCGGACTCTTGATACAAACATAACACCGTCACGATGGCTATCGGTGCAGAAGGCAACGTCAAATGGGTCGACGTAAGTTTTTTCTGAACCCTGAACCCTGAACCCTACACCCTACAGCATCATCTACAACATCTACTAACATCACAGGGCTTCCGTGGCCTCGCGTCGTCCCTCGTCGTCATTACCCATCTGAGCCGCTCTTTTGACCTGCTGCTCTTCGACAGCACAGACAATGACAAAGCACTGCCCCGTGTCGTCCAATACCCCTTTATCCGCGTCCTCTTCCAGGGTCGCATCGGTGTCGCCGTCTTCGCCATGGTCACCGGCTATGTCTGTGCTCTCAAGCCCGTTCGTCTCTTCCGCCAGGGCCAGCAGGACGTCGCCTTCAAGTCCATGGGCAAGTCCGCCCTGCGCCGTGTTCCCCGTCTCATCCTGCCCGCCGCCTTCGCTACTTTCCTCACCTGGCTCGCTTGCGAGCTCGGTGCCTACAACGTCGCCGCCCACTGCGACAGTTGGTGGATCCGCGAGACCGGCCCCACGCCCATTCCCGAGTTCTGGCGCGGCATTCGTAGTCTTATTAACAATATCATTTCTACTTGGACCGCCGGCGGCAACCAGTACGACGCCAACCAATGGACCATGCTGCCCCTCCTCGTCGGCAGTCTCTGGGTCTACGTTTTCCTGCTGGCCACCGGCTTCGTTCGTCCTCGCTACCGCATGATGGCCTCCATGGGCATGTGGCTGTACTTTGTGCTCGCCAACAACCCGGCCATGGGCATGCAGTTCTTCTTTGGCGTTTTCCTGTCCGACCTCCAGCAACACCCCACCGCCACCCAGTGGCTCTCTGAGCGCCCGCGTCTCGCCCGCATCTTGTCGCCCTTTTTCCTGATTCTCGGTGCCTTTGTCGCCTCGTACCCCGAAGCCCACCCCGAGCGTGTCGGCTGGGCCAACTCGCTTCACAACGTCCTGTCCTCCATCCTGCCTGCCCACTCCGACTACGCCCGCTTCGCCAGCGGTCTCGGTGTCCAGCTCATGGCCATTGGCCTGCACTTTTCGCCCAAGATGCGCGATGTGCTGAGCAACCGTGCTTTCCTGTGGCTCGGCAAGAACTCTTTCGCCGTCTACCTGCTGCACGGTCCCCTTTTGCGCAGTGTCCTGGCCTGGATGATCTACGGCTTCCAGACGCTGCCCGACACCACTGACGCCGAAGGCAACGTTGTCCCACACTATACACCCTTCCCCGGCTGGATGCACCTGTCTGTGTGCCTGGCTATGTGGATCCCCTTCAACTACGCTTGTGCCGTGGCCTGGACCTCGTACGTCGACCCGTACTGCGGCAACCTGACTGAGAAGCTCGTGCGTTATGTGCTGCGCGAGGACCAGGAGAAGCCTGAGGCTCTCCTGCCGCACTAATTGTGCAGACTGCATCAATAATGTTTTTGCTTCTATTGCTTTTATTGCTTAATACT
This sequence comes from Ophiostoma novo-ulmi subsp. americana, assembly GCA_029298975.1. Taxonomy (NCBI): domain Eukaryota; kingdom Fungi; phylum Ascomycota; class Sordariomycetes; order Ophiostomatales; family Ophiostomataceae; genus Ophiostoma; species Ophiostoma novo-ulmi. Next base: position 895,790 of record JANSMA010000003.1, on the reverse strand, counting down.
GCAATGTTTTAAAATAGTTCGACATTCGGAAAAGTTGTCTATGAACGGCCCATGCGCCATGACCTTTTACTTTTTGTATCATTCTTATTATCATCTACGAGTCGGATCATCATCATCGACATTCGACATTTGACAATCGACATATCGGCACTCGATTGTTCGATATAGACGTCAGCATAAACTGACGCTGGGCATTGCATGCGGGTATAAATCATCGCCCAGAGGGCGACAGCATTGGCGTTTTTTTTTTTTCCTTTTCTTTTTCATTCCAACCTTTCTCTTCTATTTCCTTGTTGTGTTTCCTTTGTTCTCTGTTTATATTCATTTCCTTTATTTTTCTGCTTTCTACTATCATCTTCTCTTCATTCCCACAGCGTTCCTACTCGGAGTGTTTTATGTTGTTCCTCTTTTTTTTCCTTTTTTCCTTTTTCTTCTTTCTTTTGTTCTTTTTCGTTTCTATTTCTTTCCTTTGTCGGATAGAATCATGGTGTAGCATGGCTTGCAACAATACATACCCATATGGATTACTTGTGCAATTAAAATTGAACGTCGTGACTAGGTGACGACAAACAAGATCGACCACCGATCAGATCAGAGGTGACGTACAGCTATTATTGATTCCTCTTTGGGACATATTGTAACGTAGGAAAGGGGAATACAGAGCACAATCACAGGTACACCTTGGCCGTTAGCTGCCGTTGATTGGGGGGGCCAACCAAAGTGCAGACCAGCCGATCATCAAGTGCATTTCTGGAGATCACGGCGAATCACAGCGAATCATTTTAATCAAATCAAGTAACACGCGTCACCTATTTAATTACATTACTGAGTAGTTGTATACCTTGTATGACTTTTGCAACTACCACCCAAACTGCTCACAGTGCAACTCAATGCTCGGCCCATCCACCGTTATACATGCGGCCGTCGCATTGCGCACCGTCTTCATCAGCGACCGCGGACCGCACGCCACGACGAGCACGCGCTGCGACGGCGCGGTCGAGGACACGGCAACGCGGATCACAGTCGCCGTGTCCGGCCGGCCGGACAAGTACGGATGCCGCAGCGGAGGTGGCGACGGCATGTCTGTTCCCGAGATGGCCTCTGTTTTGTCGTCCACCTTTTCCTCTGTCTTTTCCTCCGTCTTTTCTTGATCCCTCTCGACCTGCACCCTTTCTTGGGAGACCTGAGGGGTCTGGGAATCCTGTCGCACTCCGGCTCCCGTCACAAACAGTTGCACATGCACTTGTGGTGCCTTGGGGTGCGTCTGCAGCGTATGCAGGTGGTCGGCATACCACGACAGGCTGTCCGTCGACCTGGCCGTCCAGATAAAGATTATGCTTTTGGCCGTCATTGAATTAGATGAGATGGACTCCATGCGCTCCAGCATATTGACGGCCAGACCAAACGTGTAGCTGGCACCGCTGCCGCCAGCAATCAGCACCACCTTGTCGTACTCGATGGGGTCGGGAAAGGTGCCATAGGGCCCCTCGCAGGCAGCCTTGAGCTTGGCACCGGGATTGGCCACAGCGTACTCGTGCAGCCGGCGTGTAAAGCCGTTGTAGGACTTGACCACCAGCTCCGTCGTGTTGCCGGCAGTATCGACAATGGTAAACGGATGCATCTCGGCCCAGCGGATGCGCGGAATCCAGACAAAGATGTGCTTGCCGGGGACCGATCGCGCCGGCGTTTTTGTGAGCAGAATGCGCGTGCCGCCGTTGGGCAGCGGGTAGAGAGTGGCCTCGTTGCTCGTGCAGTTGACAAGGAGACGGCCGACCCTGAGTAAGCGGTCGGCAATGAATAGGCTGGCCGTCAGGCAAGTAACGATGGGAATTCTCGTTTTGATGTCGGGGCGGTGCAGGCCAATGCACACAATAGCCACGATAAACGCTGTTATATGCAGCACGTAAAACACCTCATAGGCATACCGCCTCAGCAGCAGAGCAGACGCCACCATGACCAAGAACATGAAGCCGGCCACAATACCGGCGATCTGCGCATCCTCGCGCAGCACTTCCATCTTGCCGCGCTGGTAGAAAAAGGACGTATAGGCTGCAGCGTGGACGACCATGAGAAAGAACGTGGTGCAGCCGGCAATCTGGTGCAGGTTGTTGAGCCGCTCGTACGAGTAGGATGTTAGGTAGGCCAGGGGCGTATTTTTGAGGGCGAGAAACACCACAAAGCACATGTTTGTCACCAGCAGCCACCCCAGACGAGAAGCAATGGGACTGAGCATGGTCTTGTCGACATTGGTGAGCAGAAGAACAAGGTTGACGGCGACATAGATGGCCACCAGAAACCCGTGGCCGGTGGAGTTGAAGCCGGGTGCGCCGCGCACGAGAATGTTGCGAAGCAGTCGAGAGATGGCCGTGAATGGTTTTTTGACGGCATTGGGAAAGCTGGACCGATGCGAGAGCTGCCGAGTCCAGTGCAGAAACACAAACAAGGCGATGGTGCCACACACAAAAGCCGCAAAGTACTCGGCCGTCTTCTCGTTGTAGTGCTGTCTCAAAGCAAACATGGCCGCCCTCGCCGGGTTTGTTGGGCCATGGCCCCCTGCTACAGTACCGTTACTACCGCCGCCGCCGCCGCTGCCACCGCTTTTGGCCGGGCTGCCCACGGAAGTAAAACTCATGGCTGTAGAGGTTGGTTGTTGTATATAAAGTAGAGTCTAAAGATCGACCGAAGCTGCATAGGTCTAGACTTTAACGGCACAATATTCTGGCGAACATGGGTATATATCCATGTATTTATATGTTTCACCCACCTATCGTCTATCAAGAATTTAATCAAATTTATCCATCTATCTTTCCACCCACACTCAGCATAATTGCCTTTCTACTTTCTTACTACTCTGTACTCTACTCTCTATTGCCTCCTCTCTACTTGTGCGAGCTCTGCTCACCCTCTGAAATGTCTTGTTGCAACCGAAACCAAGAATACCGGCAATATATCTTGAGAATACCTGCAACTGTGGCTTGAGCTAGCCAGAACGCTACACGGACGGTTGACAGACCTAGATCACGAAAGACTCTTGTGACCATAAACAGTTGTCGTCATGTCTTGTGGTACAAGGCTAGAAACATCTTCGGAGACCGGTAACGTCAAACATGTACTTGATTATGCACTCGCTCTGCAACGTCGTCATGTGTCTCATCTATTTGTTTGTCGCTGTTTAGAGTTAAATCATTATCACACAGAAAAATCAGCAAACTCAAGGAGTGTAGTTAATATCGACGCCTGATATTACGCGGTAGCAACAAGTATGCAAAGTAGCAGTAGATAGAGACGAGACTTGGTAGGCAAACTGCGACTTGATATCCACTGCCGCTATTGCCTCATTTGGATAAATACAAACGGAGGTTGTCGTGCTGACAAGAAGAACTAAGAAAATAAAAGACTTGGATATTCTCGATTAGTAATATTTCTCAAGACAGCGTTGCAGTGAACCGAGCTCGGGGTCGGCGTGACGGCTGTGCCTTCCGATGCTGCTTCCGCTGTCCAGAATTTGGAAGGTGCATTTCCACGTGTAGATTACACATCATCCCACGTCTACCTGTCGTTCTGATATCGTCGATTCCGAGATGTCAGCTTGCAGATGATACAGACTGAAACAAATCGATGCATACGCTATATGTGCCGTTGGTTCGTTACCCGCAGACCATAAATCAAGCAACCAAATAAACTCACATTGTTCAAACAACAAAAGCGGCAGATGCATGCCAAGTTGATAGGATCTGACGGGCCGTGACTGTCAATCAGGTGCTGTCTTCTTAATCCTCAAAGTCTATACTCGTCTTTGTCATGCTGACCAAATCATTTGCAACAAGTCGAGGCTTACCCAGAAGGTCCTGGACAGCAGCCTAAACTTGATACTTTATACTCAATACTAAATACTAACAAGATGCTTGATATTGCTGTCACATCAAGGCTGGCTGTTGTCGTTCTTTTGATTTTAGACGGCTCGATTTGCCACGCAAGGCGTTATAATGTATTTTGTATCATTCACAGATGTACAGACATGTGCAATGTATCGTTTACCAGGAAGAAATCATGCCGGACAGACATCGGCACGGGACACTTAGAGGTGATAAGTAAGGCTTAGAAAACGGCATCTTGCGTTTGTGGGGAACAGGCCATTGTGCAGTGCATACTGCAGGCAAAGAGTTCAGAAGGTCATGTGTCTTGAGCAATTTCTACTATCTAAATTGTGTCTATGCGTGTAAGATCTAAGGTGCACGAGATGGCGTCTGACGCGGCCGACTCTTGTTGATGCAGCCACGTACATTTGTCAGATCACGACCACTCGGCATCCTCGCGACTGACAATTGTCTCGTCAATCGTAGATACCCGCCCGGCCACAATCTCTGCTCCATTCACCAGGTCGTTCTCATCGGCCCGCGCCGCCGCCGACTCGGCATCCGCTGCAATGCCCGCCGCCACGTGCCGCTTGATCAGCCGCGGCCGCGCCACGGCAAAGTCCACGTCCACAAACCAGCGCTCGTCCATGTTGGCGGCAGACGATGCCGTGCGCCACGGCTCCTTGTCGAGGCAGACATAGTTGCCTTCAAACAAGATGATACGCTGGCGTGGGCCAATGACAATAGCATTGTCGACGGGGTCCTTGACGGCGTGGTCAAAGGAAGGGCACATTACGGGCAGGCTATCCGGTGTGAGTCTGCGGCGCAAGCTTGTCACCAAGTCCAAAAAGCCTGTGCCGTCAAACGTGAACTCGGCGCCGCGGCGGGCGTGTGCATGCTCGGGATCGGGCATGGCCGACAGCTGGGCACGTGTCAGATGGAAACCGTCCATTGGCACCGCCATGGCGACTGGTTCTGTGGTGTCTGTGCCTGCTGTCTCACTGAGCTGCTTCTTGTTGATGCCCTCGACAACGGCATGGGCCAGCGATGTCTTTCCTGTCGTCGTCAGCAAGAGTCGTCTCAGTCTGACTCAATATCCAAATCCAGTCTCACCTGAGCCGGGGATACCGCCAATCGCAATCACTAGAGTATGTCAGCATCTCATTTCTGTTTAGGTTTCGGCTCATCTTGTCCTTCCCGATCACTCTAACCATCCTGTCCCGTCTCACTTCGGGCTCTACCCCGTTCTGTCACCGTCTTCCGGCGTGCTGCCGCGGCACTCACTCACACGTTGGTCCGCCGGTGTCTGCAGATACCGGTCCCAGACCTTGTCCACCAATCGGTTGACTTGACTCTCCATTGTGTGTTTATGTATCTCTGTGCTTTGTTTTGAGATAATTGCAATTAAAGGGTGGAGTGGGATGTCGTTGATAAATGCAGATCTCAGGGTCTGGCAAAGGTGTCTCGACGGTGATTCATCGGGTATGCTTATGTAATAACACGGGTCTAGGGCGACCCCTCATCTTCAACGTCACCGATAAACATCTACTCCAGCACTTTCAGCACTTTAATACAATCTTGATGAACAAACACAAATAAAAGTTTAAGGTTCTATTATGTATATTTCCTTTAGAGAAAAAAAGAATTTAAAAAAGACAAACGCTAACATCTGATATCTTTGTTGAAAGATGGCCCCCTTTTTATATGGTGTAGTAAATGGAAATGAAAATGAAAATGCAGTTCGCCGAATGCTCCAATCAGATGACATACAAAACATTAATAAAATAAAAAAGACATAAATACAAGTCCGACACTCAAACACCCTCTAGGTTAAGCAATGCCGTTGAAGTATTGCAATGCCAGGTCGGACATGAAGATGGAAGGCATTTCTGCCAACTGAAAGAGACATCTAGAAGATCTAGAACAGACCGTCAATCTCGCCAGTCTCAACATCGACATCGACGTTGAGGTAGCCAGGCGCAGTAGGCAGGCCAGGAATGGTCTGGATATCGGCAGCCAGAGCGTACAGGTAGCCCGCACCAGCAGCCATGCGCACATCCCGGATAGGAACAGTGAAGCCCGTGGGGGCGCCCTTGAGCTCGGGGTCGTGCGACAGCGAGTACTGCGTCTTGGCAATGCAAATGGGCAGATTGGCAAAGCCCTGGCGAGTGTAGGTGTCCACCTTCTTCTGTGCAAGCTCGCTGAACTCGACGGCAGAGGCACCGTACATTTCGCGTGCAATCGTCTCGATGCGCTCCTGCACGCTGCCACCCTCAAGGGTGTACAGCAGCTTGAAGTCCTTGGGCTTCTCGCTCGCGGCAATAATGCCCTTGGCCAGGTCAATGGCACCCTTGCCGCCCTCGGCCCAGTGGTTGGACAGAATGGCATCCTCGGCGCCAGCGGCAATGGCCTCTTCGCGGATCACGGCCACCTCGGCATCGGTATCCGACGAGAACTTGTTGATGGCGACAATCACGGGGACGCCGTAGGTCTTGGCGTTCTCAATGTGCTTGCGCAGATTGACACAGCCCTTGCGCAGAACCTCGACGTTCTCCTCGCGGTACACGGCGTGCAGGGGAGCACCGGGCGAGATCGGAGGGCCGCCACCGTGCACCTTGAGAGCACGGACAGTAGCAACGATAACGACAACGTCGGGAACAAGGCCCGAGGTGCGGCACTTGATGTTGAAGAACCGCTCACCACCCATGGTGAAATCGAAACCGGCCTCGGTCACGACGTAACCAGACTTGGTGGCCAGGTCCTCGTCAGGCTCGGTACCAGCCAGCTTCAGAGCCAGCTTGTCAGCTATGATAGAGCTGTTGCCAATGCTGATGTTGGCAAAGGGTCCAGCATGGACAAACACGGGGGTGCCCTCCAGCGACTGCATCAGGTTGGGCTTGATGGCATCGCGCATCAGAGCAGTCAGGGCACCACCGGCGCCAATGTCGTCGCAAGTCACGGGGTCGCCACCGCGCGACGTGGCAACGACCATGCGTCCGAGACGCTCGCGCATATCCGACAGGCTGGTGCTGAGAGCAAGGATGGCCATGCACTCCGAGGCAACGGAGATGTCGAAACCAGTCTCACGCGTCTGGCCCTTCTCGGTCGGGGCAGTGCCAACAGTGATGCCGCGTAGGTGACGGTCGTTGACATCCAGGACACGTCTCCAAGTAATGGTCTCAGGGTCAATATCGAGACGGGCAAACTTGGTAATCTCCTCGGGGGTCAGGGAGTCGGGGTCGGTCTTGTCGATGCCGAGCTTCTTGAGGCGGCGGAACATGACCGGTGCAAAGGCGCGCTTGCCACCCTTGGCGGGCACAAGGCGCTTGTACAGGGGACCATCCTTCTGGGTGTTCTCGTGGAAGATGCGGGTCTCGATGGCGGCAGCCAGCAGGTTGTTGGCCGCGGTAATAGCGTGGATGTCACCAGTCAGGTGCAGGTTGAACTCGTCCATGGGGATGACCTGGCTGTAACCACCACCGGCGGCACCGCCCTTGATACCAAAGGTAGGACCCTGGCTGGGCTGACGCACATTGGCAAACGTCACGCGGCCTAGGTGGGCACCTAGGGCCTGGGCCACACCCATAGTGGTAGTGGACTTGCCCTCACCCAGAGGAGTGGGGGTGATACCAGTGACGACGACGTAGCGGCCGTTTTGGCGGTGGCCGAGGCGGTCCAGAACGGTCAGGTCGACCTTGGCCTTGTAGGCGCCGTACGGCTCAAGCTCGGTAGGGGTGATACCAATCTCGGCGGCAACACGGGTAATCTGCTTGGGGCGCTGCGAGCGGGACACGGCAATGTCGGAGGGGACAGGCTCCTGCAGCTTCAGGGGCAGGGGCACAATGTGACGGTTCTTGAGGTTCTCAAAGTAGTTAGTAGTGGCCTCGATGACGTTCTGCATCAGCATGGCGACAGTCATAGGACCAACACCGCCAGGGACGGGGGTGATGTGGGATGCAACTTGGCTGGCGCTCTCGTAGTCGACATCGCCAACCATGCGCGAGCCCGACTTCTTGGTCGCATCGTCGATAAAGTTGGTGCCAACATCGATGACGACAGCGCCGGGCTTGATCCACTCTCCCTTGATCAGCTGGGGCTGGCCAATAGCTGCAACAAGGACATCAGCCTGCTTGATGTGCTCGGCCAGGTTGACAGTCTGCGAGTGGCACGTGGTCACAGTGGCGTCGGCGTGGCGCAACAGGTAGGACACGGGATTGCCGACAATATCGCTGCGACCGACAACAACGGCGTGCTTGCCCTTGAGGTCGATACCGGCCTCAGCCAGCAGGGCCATGACACCCTTGGGGGTGCAGGGAATGAAAGCGGGGCGGCCGCCGCGCTTGGCAAGCTCGCCAATGTTGTTGGTGCCGAAGCCGTCGACATCCTTTTCTTCAGCGACAGCCGAGGTGATGTTGTACTCGGACAGGTGCTTGGGGATGGGCAGCTGCACCAGGACACCGTGCACGCTGGGGTCGTTGTTGAGGGTGTAGATCTGCTCGAGCAGCTCGGGTTCAGAGATGGACTCGGGCAGGTGGATGCGCTCGCACAGGATGCCGGCCTAGAGGATGATTAGCATGTGATGAGACCCTGGGGGTAATTCAAGCAACGACGACGGGGGAGTCGCAAACTTACCTCACCGGCAGCCTTGAGCTTCATGCGAACATAGGTGGCTGCAGTCGAGTTAGATTCACGTAGAGAGATGGAGTTGATGTTTGCAAACGGAGAGAGTCATACAAGAATCGGAGCGGTCGGCGACTATAATAAGAAGAGTTAGCAAAAGTCAATGGACAGCCGGTAGAGAATTGACGTCAAAGCGGCTTACCCTGGATAATCTTAAGACACGGCTTGAAGCGCGGGTTGGTCTTTTGCTTCTCCTCGACGTCGGCGCGTAGAGATTCACGGATTCTCTTGGCCAAGGCCGTGCCGTCGATCTTGGCTGCGACCATGTTGGCGGAGGAGGACGAAAAGAGGCGGGTTTGGGTGTGTAGAGTAGAGGCTGAGCGCGATATGGAAATGTGTCTAGAAAGAGTAGACAATGATCTCGGGCTAGCTAAAGAAGAGGTGTGTTGGATAATAGAGTTGGCTCGGGCCGGCGCCGCTGATCGGAAGGAGGAGGAGGAGGAGGAGGAGGAGGAGGAAGACGAGGAAGACGAGGAAGACAAGAGAGAAGGCGGGGTGGTAGTATTAGAGTTGTACAGGTTCTCAAAAGTCGGTAGAAGATATGCGCGGGGATAAGCAGCTACGTCTTGAAGCTGATAAGACTGCTCTGGGGCTTGCTGAGACCGGTCCTGCGAGTGGCGGCTTAAATCGGGTCTGGCGATGGGCCCTACCGAACGGGCAAGTGCTTTACTGATTGCTGGGTAAGATGGGTAAGATGCGTAGGGTACTGGAACTTTGCGAGGGGCCAGAAACGGTGGCATTGCTTGGGCGCAGAAGCGGACTTTCTTCGGGGTAAAAAGAGGAGGAGGCGGAGGAGACGGAAGAGAGGAGGTCCAAAAGGCAAAACGGAAGCCCAAGAAGAGCAAGACGATCACCCGAGATACTGGATTAGGCAAGTATGCCAGATGCGTAAAAATAGTTAAAACAGCTGGTCATTGAGTCACTGGCTCCAGCGCGCTGGGACTTGCAGGGAAGGAGCGAATCACATTGCAGGCCATTCATGCTTTTTTACCTGAATAGGAAATAACGGGGCAGAAAATTTTATCGTCTAATCCTTGCATTGCACTTAGCACTTAACACTATTATCGCTAGAGGGGCAGTACTCGAGATAAGAGGGTCTAGATATCGTAGATTGACTGCTGAATTGAATAAGATGTTTGATGATCGTTCATCTTTGACAGTTTTGAAGAACGTATTTATAACTGTAAATAATACAGGTGAAGTACAGATCTGATTAAAATTCGCTTAGTCATTTTCTGTTAAACTGAAGTTATCTTTGCCTGCCCGAAAAGCACTTACAGCTTCCCAGAGTGGCAGGTGCAAGGATGCATAGCTGAGCTCCTGCCGGGCTGTCCATGAGCGACGGTCATATACGATGGCACTGTAATTAAGTGAGACTTGCCTAGTCAAGCATGGAGAGCGAACCTTGATAGGCACTTAATTTAAAAAAAACACACTTAGACGACTATGGGATTGATTGCTCACACTCAGTAGTTTCTGTGACTTTGATAGGCCTGTTTAGATGAGCTCTCTTGACAAGCAACGATCAGCGACAGAGCGGCACGGGATAAAAGAGACGAAGCTCCACCACCAAGAAACAAGTACTCCTAAGTGTTTAAGCTTTAAGGGAGATTGAAGATGTGATATCAAGTCTGATTAAGTGCCTTCATCATAAGAGCTATCTGATAGAAACATGATGCATCAGATCTGGATGCACTTTATAAGGACCTTAGAGAGATCAGCGTCGAGGTACTTCTTGTTAGTGCTTTGTTGAAGAAGAGCTATTGATAGAATATATGCATTCTCCTATTTTTTTTTGTCACCGTTCTCCTACGACTTGGCACATCTAATAATATACAGATACAAAATATCGCAGACAGCAAAGTAAAAGGTTTCGGCATCACACGCTGTCGTGATGCTTCTTCATAACCTCTTTTTTGTACAGAGGATAGTGGACCAGTAGCGTGACTAGTCACGCGCATCTCTCAACTACCTCACGTGATGGAACCAGTGACTGTTATCCACCTTAGTCATCTTATACAGGCAAAAATGTTGCCCCGCCCCTCAAAAAAGATTCGGCGCACAAAGCCCCCACCAATGAGACTGAGAAGTCTTCTAGCATTGTGAGAGGTAAAAAAAGACATTATTGTCAAATCCGGCATCGACGCTCGACCTCGCTCTATCCACATCCCCCCTCACCACCGCAAATTTGGCCAGCACACCGCCATCCATCTCGCTATTTACACCAAACATATCGAATCTCGAAATCCGAATCTCGAATCTCGATCCCTAATCCATCACCATGCGCCCTATTCTGCTTTCTGGGCACGAGCGTGCTCTCACGCAAGTTAGGTAAGCTCGGATGTGAAATTTCTGCACGAGGCAGCCACGAAGCTCGACAACGGCATGGACGGCGAACGAAGCAAACGACCGGCGAACGAGATACACCGACGACAAGATCCCGAACTTGGACAACGAAAGACGGCTTCTCAAATGGAAAATCGGTGGAGAGGCGCATTCAAGGTCGCGCGTGTCGAGAGGAGGAGGGGGAAAGCACAGGCAGCACGCGGTAGGAAACGCGATATCGATGACAGAGTTTTCATGGGAGGATAGACGACTTTGAACACGACGACGATACAGTTAACCAGATCGAACGTATCTTGACGCCTCCTAAACATCCCGCAAGCCATACCGTTGTCGACCGCCGAATCTACCACCAAATCTACCACCAAATCTACCACTACCCACGACGACATACTAACTCCCACCACAGATACAACTATGACGGCGACTTGATCTTCTCCGTCTCCAAGGATCAGCACATCTGCGCCTGGTACGCACACAACGGCGAGCGTTTCGGCACATACCAGGGCCACCAGGGTGCCATCTGGACCGTCGATGTCGACCCCACCACCACCATCCTGGCCTCGGGCTCCGCCGACAACACCATCCGCCTGTGGGATGCCATGAACGGCAAGCTGCTCAAGACATGGGAGTTCCCCACTGCCGTCAAGCGCGTCGAGTTCAACGAGGACGCCACCCAGCTGCTGGGTGTCACCGAGAAGCGCATGGGCCACCAGGGCACCATTGTCGTGCTGGACATCAAGGTCGACGTCGAGGCCGAGCAGTCGGACGAGCGCGTCATGACGATTGTCTGCGACGAGAGCAAGGCCACCGTCGCCGGCTGGAGCTACCAGTCCAAGTACATTATTGCCGGCCACGAGGACGGCAGCATCTCACAATACGATGGCAAGACGGGCGAGCTGATCTACAACGTGCCCGTGCACGAGCTGGGCCAGCCCGTGACCGACCTGCAGTGGTCGCCCGACCGGACATACTTTATCACCGCCTCCAAGGACAAGTCGTCGCGTCTCATCTCGGCGCGCGACCTAACCGTTCTCAAGACCTACGTTGCCGACACCCCCCTCAACAGCGCCAGCATAACCCGCAAGAAGGACTTTGTCATTCTCGGTGGTGGTCAGGCCGCCATGGAGGTTACCCAGACTGCTGCGCGCCAGGGTAAATTCGAGGCTCGTTTCTACCACAAGATTTTCGAGGATGAGATTGGCCGTGTCCGTGGTCACTTCGGTCCTTTGGTAAGCAACATCCCCTCCTCAACTCGATCTCACAATTTATGAACAATTACTAACAAACAGAACACTGTTGCTGTCGACCCTACCGGCAAGGGCTACGCCAGTGGTGGTGAGGACGGCTACGTCCGTGTCCACCACTTTGACAAGGGCTACTTTGACTTTTTGTACGAGGTTGAGCGGGAGAAGGCCAACAAGCTTGCCCTCCAGCAATAAGCGTGTTCCTTTTAATGACTTTATTCCCTTTTCCTTCTCTCCTTTCCTCCCATTAACTCTCCCTCCCTCCTTATACTCTCTACCTCTCACTCCCTATCCTCCTCTCCTCTTTTCTATTCATTTCTGAGATTGGCGGGTAGCATCTTGATTGTTTTCTTTTTCTTTCTTCTTCTTTTTCCTGCATTATTACTTGTCACGAAAAAAAGTGTTTGGTCGAATGTTTGTAGGCGTTTGGCCATGCAGCATTCTCGGCGTTTTCTGGTTCTGATTTTTTTTTATGTACGGCCAAGGTTCTATCTAGAGACTTAAAATAGTTCTGTCATGAATGGTTACTCTCAAACTCTGATGTGATATAGTATGTGCAATCTTATTCAAAATGGTAAACAAAAACTATAAAAAAATACATCGTACAGATATCGCTACATTGGTAACCATCAAAAATCATCAACCATCATCACATCGCCACTTGTGCCCGGTTCGAAACGGACTTTCTCCCAAAGAAGCCAGTACTCTGCTTGGCAGGCTTCGCTCTCGCCAGAGAGTCAAAGTATCTTGTCCAACAGCCGGGCAGGACGCCGGGCCCAATCGCATGCAGCCAGAACCCTTTGTCAGCGGTAAGACTGACGTCGCAAACAGTTCCCATGGACGCGTGACGAGTAGGCTCGCTCAGAGACAGAGACACCTTTTTGCTGCGGCGGGGTGCCACTTGGGTAGAAAAATTGCCTGGCTGCTTGAACACCATGGGAATCTTGCCAAACAAGAAGGCGTCTGCGATCTGCGACAGGTCTGCACTGGCAAAGTCAGCAGAGAGGCCAACTTTGATTTTGTCGCCCCAGAGAGTCAGGCATGCAGCAATCTGCTGGCCGGCGTCATTCTTGAATAGCATAACAGTCGATGGCATCTGGTCGTCCAGCTGCATGGTGATGATATGCGGCTGTCCTGGGCGCTGTTGGATGGCGGAGAAATGGTTGACAATGTTCGAAGGGCCGAGGACGTCGGGCCCAGAGTGAGAACTGACAGAGGGGTAGTTCTTGAGACAGAAAGTCACTCTGTTGTTCATCGTGGTTGTTGGCGGCGGCTTATTGATGTAGATATTGGTCCTTTGAAGAAGTGAAGGTTGCATCTGCTGGAGGGGGATTGGGAAGCTTGCAACCTCATTGTTATACACACGAACAAAATCGATGTCATCGTGATGCGTGCGGTATAGGAAGTGCACAAGAAAACCTGCGGCGGGCTGCAAGTCTGACCCAGGTATACACGGCAAGACTGCGGCGTACAAGTTGCGCAGTGGTAGCTGCAGAAGGAGAGCGTCAAGCTGGATGCCCCGGTTTGTCATGTCAAAGCCAAAGTTTCTGAGACTGGGAATTACAGAGAATGCATTCCGGGATGGGAGGTACTGCTCCGGTGAAGATGCAAACATTCCACTTGGGCGGCCATCTCCCACCCAAGAAAAGATTGTCTGGTCGCTATACTGGTGAGCGATTTGCTCCAAAAGTCGCCGGAATGCCATTTCCCGCTCTCCATAAATCAGTGGCATAAATATGTCAAAGATGCCCAGAAGACAGTAAGCCTGATCCTCAGCGATGGTCGTTTTCCGCTTGGCAGCCCACGACAACTTCATAGATACCGACGCACGACTAACGTCGCCAGTGTTGAGCACATGCTCGTCAATACCAGTTATGTTGGAGATGACGTTTCCGAGAGCAGACTTGTTGCTGAGAAGCTTCCAGTCTTGGCTGTAGAACACGAGGGATCTGGGAGCGATGAGCTCCTGAAGAGTCCAGCCTCTGGTGAACCAGCGACTAGTCTGGAACGCAGAGCCGGGGCGTTGAATGGCATCACCTGCCGGGACATCAGAAAGATACGCGTAGCAGATCGCACTTTCTTTGTACCACCGGAACATGGAGTTGATGGCCTCGCACAGCTCGCTCTCATTGTCCTTATCAATGCAGCAAGTATCGACCCAGGCGTACTCGTAGCCATCGGCAGCAGCTTGCCGACAGAAAGAGATGATCTTCTGGAAACAGCGATTTTGTGCGCCTCTTCCTTTCATGCGGCCATGGAAAGATGCAACGAAGTTTGCAAAGGTGGAAATCTCGTCATCGTCATTCCAAACATGCGAAAGAATGGCATACTTTGGGACGTTCCTGAAGCTGTCGGTGTTGAAGACGTGAAACGTCAAGTCTCTGGTGCTGAGGAGTCGGATAGGCATTTTGGTGGTAGTGGTTCTGTTGTGATATTTCTTGCTTTGACAACATCTTCATTCTGTGCGACGGCATGGCCTCTATATAGTGCCATGATCACGATCTATATATATCAAGAGGCATGTCTGCCTGCGGTTAGAAAAGGCGCGCGCCATGTCAAACAATCTAAAACACGGCAGCGTTTATCTTTTGGCTCTCGAAGCACAGCCCAAGCTGCAGGCACCGGCTTAGCAGATCCTCCCATGCTCTAGTTCTTATTTTGGCCATCGAGTTGGGCGCCTGTCCTTGCAGCAGCATAGATAGGGCCTTGCCATGCCACTGGCATCACATATCACTTGAAAGGTAGCATTGCGCTTGCCAGGCTGTGTTGCTACAACCAGAGAATGAGCGCTATGCGAAACGCGTAATGCATGAGAGGCAGACTGAGAGGCGCCTATGATTTGACGTTGCGCTGATCTCCACTTCCGGATGCTACTCAGTAGGATGGCGCAGGCGCGTAGTAGTGGCGGTTGAGTGTAGAGCACGTCAAGATATCGTCGATAAATTTAAGGGCATTGATGCCTATTGGCCATGAAGATGCACGTCGATGTAAACAGAGGATGATGACATAATGCAAAAATGAATGAAGTCGATCAAGAAAGCTAAAAGCCAATCGAGGAAGGAACAAGGGCGCCCCCAAGTGTCTGTTGGCCTTGACAATCGGCAATCAGTGTGTCGGGTCACGTGCCATAAAATAAGCTTGAACTTGGGTCCACTTTAATCATGAACTTTGCTAGGCGGCACTGGCCGCTTCGTGCCAAAAAGAGACAACCGGCCACCATCATGCCACTCCAGGCCAGCAGCGAGTGACAGTGGAGCCACCAGTCCAGGGCAGTGCCTTTGTGTGGTGCCACCCCGGCTGGCAAACGTGTGAGCGGGAACCAATACAAATCCTTTCTTCTGCTATTACACTACTGTTCTTATGCCTGCTATGAGGATTTCTGACTATTACTCCTACATTTTCCTTGATCTCACGTTTCCAGTCTAGAATCGAATGATACCAGTCCCAGCTGGGCCAAAACACATGGCAGTCTCCCCAGATTCGACCCATGCAGTGTCATCATGATCGTACAGGTGCCAGCTGAAGCGAGTCTCCTAGGAGAGGGTGAATAATACCGGAATTACACTAGAATTTTAGCAAAACTATACCAGACTGAGTTGTGCACCACGATCTAATACCGGGACCCGGTGGACGGGATCTGGGCCTGGTACGACATTCGACATACGACAGATGAGAAAGACAGGATGGCAGATGCCCGGGATTCTCCTTTGGTAGGTGTAAGTATGGCGGTAGGTATCTTGAATTGCAATGTAGTCGTCTCATCTATAAAGAGGCATGCCCTTGGTCACACAGATCTATTCATCCCATCATCATCATCATCATCATCACCAACATCATCAGATCAGATCTACATCTCTTCTCAACATCTCTACAATCTCAACTCACACACTCTCCTCGAACAATCTCATCTCAAAAACCACTCTTCTCCTCTACTTCAAAATGTCTCCCATCATCGCTCGTGCTGCTGCTCGCAACATCGCCGCCACCGGCCGCCGCCAGTTCTCGGTCGTCCAGAACCTCCGCAGCTTTGCCCGGTCATTTGAGCCGCATGTCTTCCAGCGTCTTCCCGAGTCGGCCAAGCCCCAGGCTCCCGACTATGGCCGTCTGATCAAGCGGTCCGGCAAGACCTTTGCCCTCTACGTGCCGGTGGCCTTTGCCATTCTCGGCTGGCCCACACTAGCCCAGCTGTCTGTTGACGGCCACATCCACTAAGCTCAGCAATGCTTTGTGTTGACTACAAAACATTGGATTTGTTTGATTTGATCAAATCAAATCTACACTACTTGGCGTTTCTTTCATTTGTCTTATCATTGTCTTTTGGATATCATTGCATAGGCGGACTGGCGTTTTCTTCTTGTATATATTTTCACAGTTGCTTTGCATAGCCAACTGGCTGACTATCTCTAGAGATATCCTTGAATATAATAAGCTATAAATATTTATATAACCACAGTTGAGTAAATCTGCCGCTGAAATGTCTACAAGATTAATGTTGTCATGAACAGAGATAGCTCGAAGATGTCTTAATTCATTTCAAATCTTCAGCAATTTTAGTGGTATTGCCACTGCAATAGTGCCACATAGTACGAGTCTCTCGTTATCTATTAGAATTAACATAGAATTGCAAAATTGTAGTATAATAAAATACAAATTATCAACTATGAATCAGAGTTGCCAGCCCAGTTGCCAAAGGTTGTCAACAGCTATCAACACTAGACAACACACTTACAACGTGATAACGCCACAGCACCGCCACATACCAAATCTGACCCGTGCACAACCCTTGACTGTTAGGGGACTGAATTTGGCGGGCTATACGCTAGTCCGAATACAGACTGGTACAAGGCACGCCCCTTGTGCGGTGTCTGGCGCGTCCGTGTCTCCTATGTAGGCTGGGGAGAGCTCTCCTTTTGTGAGGAGTTGATATGCCCAATATACCGAGACACGATATCAAATTTGACGATATCACGAAAATAGAAGAGGTCCCTTGATCCTCCACAAGCGAACAGGCAAACAAGCGACAGTACCCTGCAAAGCGGAGCAATTTTTTTCCTTCTGTTTTTATTCGTTCGAGATACCACCAGCTTTGCTTTGGTCTTTGCTCTTTGCTGTGCACTTGCTTCACCTCCTCCCCCCATTTTGGCGACGACGACGACGACCTCCTCCTCTTCACAAGCACTCCTCCGACCAGCTCCGACAGACGATGCACCGACGCCGCCACGGCTGACCGGCAGACCTTCTTTTCCTATACCTTGACCCAAGAGTGACCTAATACCCGCTAGCCACGTCACAATCGGTCCTTGATACCCATCCAGCTCCGCCGACACCGCCACATCTGGCGGGCCATTTCTATACGACTCGCATCTGCAACTACATCTGCAACTACCTATACCAACACACAACCGCCACCATGTCAGACACACTCCACAACATCCCCATGGTCATTGACAATGGCTCAGGGACAATCCGCGCAGGCTTTGCTGGCGAGGACCTGCCCAAGTGCTACTTCCCGTCGTTTGTCGGCCGTCCAAAGCACCTGCGTGTGCTCGCCGGCGCCCTCGAGGGCGACTGGTTTGTCGGCCCGCGCGCTGCGGCCGACCTGCGCGGCCTGCTCAAGATCAAGTACCCGCTCGAGCACGGCATCGTGACCGACTGGGACGACATGGAAAAGATCTGGGCATATATCTACGACGAGGGCCTCAAGGTGCTGAGCGAAGAGCACCCCGTGCTGCTGACGGAGCCGCCACTCAACCCGCGCAGCAACCGCGACACCGCTGCCCAGATCCTGTTTGAGACGTTCAACGTGCCCGCGCTCTACACGTCTATCCAGGCCGTGCTGTCGCTGTACGCGAGCGGCCGCACGACGGGCATTGTGCTGGACTCGGGCGACGGCGTGAGCCATGCCGTGCCCGTGTACGAGGGCTTTGCCATTACCAACTCGATCCAGCGCATCGACGTCGCCGGCCGCGACGTCACCGAGTACCTGCAGACGCTGCTGCGGAAAACAGGCTACGTGTTCCACACGAGCGCCGAAAAGGAGGTGGTGCGGCACATCAAGGAGGCGACAAGCTACATTGCCGTGGACCCAAGAAAAGAAGAAAAGGAGTACATGACGGCCAAGCCGGACCCGAAAAAGATGGCCGAGTTTGTGCTGCCCGACGGCAACAAGCTCAAGATTGGCGCAGAGCGGTTCCGGGCGCCCGAGATATTATTCGACCCGGAGATTATCGGACTCGAGTACCCGGGCGTGCACCAGATGGTGGTGGACGCGATTGGACGGACGGACCTGGACCTGCGCAAGTCGCTGTATGCCAACATTGTGCTGTCGGGCGGCACGACGCTGACCAAGGGCTTTGGCGACCGGCTGCTGTACGAGACGCGGCGGATTGCGGTCAAGGACATGCGCATCAAGATTTTTGCGCCGCCAGAGCGCAAGTACACGACATGGATTGGCGGCAGTATTCTGGCCGGCCTCAGCACATTCCGCAAGGTATTTATTATTTATTATTTATTTTTCCCCCGTGAACTTTTCATTGTTTTACGATTGGCAATACTAACACAGACAGATGTGGGTGAGCATTGATGACTGGCACGAGAACCCAGACATCATCCATACAAAGTTCACATGAGCTTCTCGTGCTGGATACCAGGTCTTGTCAAATTATTATCTTTGTATTGGGTCTTGAACTCGTTTCATATATTCTCTGTTCTCCTTTTCTTTTTACTCTTTACTTTTCTCTCTTTACTCTTTTCTCTGTCTGTGTACTCATATCCCCTATTATTTCTCTATTTATTTATTATTATTACTACCGCCACGCCATTTCTATTCAGCTCTACTCACACTCATGCAACATACAGCCGGGGAATATTAAGGAGTCAGGAAAAAATACTTTGCAGAACAGAGCCCAACAGAGACAGAAACATCAGTCGAGAGGGGGTGGAAATGATACCCTTTTGGTTATAGACAGAGGGAGTCCAAACTTTTTTTCTATTGATTAACATGATGTCAAAGTGTGATCACAGTGCTCACAGTACTCATCAATATCAGGTGTGATAGAATGGTAGTAGTAATGTTGCTATGCAACTGATTATAATTGATGGTGATATGTAATTAAAAACAAAGTCCTCTTGGATCCCGTTTGCTTCCCTCCTGGAGTCATGCCAGCCAGGGTATATATAATGTACAGAAAAAAGTAAAACAGAAGGCTTGTGAAAAAAGCAAAGGGTATAGAGGTGAATGAAACAGAAACAAGAAACGCCAACTTTTTTGTTGAAATGCAGATGATGATGGGTCATTAGTCGTACAAGAAGCCAGAAACTCCGGGGTATATAGAAAAGAAACTCGATCGAGCTCATGATCTAGTGCCGGCGGAAGAATCCGCTGCGAGTGCTGCTGACGCTGGCATCACTGGCATCGCTGGCAGTGCTGGCATTGCTGGCATCGCTGCCCTTGCGGCTCAGCTTGCGCAGAGAGTTGGCAATCTTGTCGGCCGTCGAGATGTGGTTGGCCGGGTTGCCAGCCAGCGAGTTAACGTCGGTGGGCTTCTTGTAAAAGTTGCCGGCACCGCCACGGCCGACGTAGCCCGAGGAGGTGGACCGGGCAACGGCAGCAGCGTAGGCGTACTCGTCGTCGAGCGAGATGCTGCGGCGCTCAGAGACGGGGCAGGCGTTGCCGGCACCACCGCGGCCGGCATAGAAGCGGGTAGTAGCGGATGACGATGAGGCAGCCGAGCCGTAGGAGGACGAGCCGTGGCTGGCGATCTTGGCCAGAGGGGTGGGCACGCCGGTGGCCGGGGTGATGTAGGAGGGAGCACGGAAAGTGTTGCCGGCACCGCCGCGGCCGGAGTGGGTGTAGGCGTTTGCCTGGACGGTAGGGTGAGGCTCAGTGACAGTGAACATTGTGGTGGTGGTGGTGGTAGTAGATTGTTTGGTTATTGATGGGTGCGGTTGAGAGTGGTTGAGAGTAGTAAAGTATGGTCAAGTATGTATGTGAGTTTGTCTAAGACGAGGCAAAGCTATAAGAAAGCTGTGATGTATTGATGTGATGATGATGTGATATAAGGATGAGAGAACACGACGAGGGAGATGGGTTATTATAGTCACGACATCCAACACAAACACGAAACAGTCATTCTTTTGGTTATTCTTTTACTCTATGACCCAGAAAAGAAAAAAAAGAAAAAAAGAAATAAGAAAAAAGAAAAAAAGCTTGCAGAGGTCACCCGTCACCAGGGGGCGTGCAGGTAGAGTGAAAATCATTAAACGAGGCCGAAGCTAAGAAGCTGCCAGAAATTCTGGGGTAGGGCGTACAAAGTAGGTGTAAGTCAGGGTGTAGACCATGCACAGATTGAGCCGCCGCAGTCCGCGTGCATGGAAAACCATTGAACAACATTGAAAAATATTGAAAAATATGTTGTCATCGCAGGCAAAGCCAGAGAATCAGCAAGGGAATTGCGCGAGCGGGCGGCAAGGCGAATTGCCGAATTAAAGAGTAATAAAGTTTAAATGGAAAAATAAATCTCTAAACCAGAGAAAGGCCCCAAGAAGAGCCATGGGAAAATTCAGTGGAAAAGTTTGCACTGAAAAGGAAACAATGGGGTAATAGAAATCAGGTCACGGTACGCAAATTGTCGCTATATTTGTATACAAATACAAGTACATATACTCCGCACCATGTGATGCTACAAATAGCATGCCGTTACGAAATGGCGGCCGGCTTAGCGCATCACGAGGCCCTTTTGACACGGTCAGGACGTTTTGCTTTTGGCTGTTTTTGGCTGTTTTTGATTTCTCGTACCTAATAGTTAGTCATGGAATTGGGTACATGGCCAATGTACCTTTTTGCACTCTACCGCCCAGACACCGCTGGAACGTTCACGTTGCTCACTCTGTGCGTTTCAATCGACTCACCTATCCCTTGGCTCTTGTTAAGACTACTTTGTACAGCCAGAATACGACTGATCTGCTCGTTTTACAGCTCCTCATCTCCTCACCTCCTCACTTACTCCTCGTTATAACTGCACGTTTGTCTGGAATTACGTACTAGAATGCCGGGAATGTATTTTTGTAGCGACTAGACAGCGTGTAAACAGCCTGATCATCGATTCGGTGTCTGATGGTAATATGTTGTGTGTACTAGAAAGACGTGTTCGTCTTGTTGCATTACGATGGCGAGCGAGATGGCCAAAGATGAGCAATGGCCCAGACATCAGCAAAATGATGCCAGTGATGACTAAATCGTAGAATTGTGGTGCATCGGCTCGGTCGGCCTGGAAGAGAAAGTGGAAGGTAGCAGATGGAAAGTGAATGATTGCTCCTTCCATGGCAGAAATAAAATAATTAACTTAAACTTAAAAGTATGACTGGCACGATCGCACCTGCTCTGTCCTGCCATCTGTTGGATGTGAAAAGAGGAGGAGCCACGATGAAAACTCGAACCGATGGATCCATCAGCACCTCCTCTTTCCCTATTGACTCGCGTAATTACTGAGTATTGCGTCTTGTGTCTTCAAGGCAGGGGTTCCCCTCACATCGTGTAAAAAAGGCAGGCGGAATTCTAGTCGCAAGGGGTAAAGTAACGCAGTTAACCTCCGAGTATTGATCACGATGGCAAAGTGCAAAGTCAGAAGAAGAAGAAGATTTTTCTTTACAGACACATGCCTTCCCCGCTGGTAGGAAGGAAAGAAGATGAGATGCTGGCAGGCTGGCTGAGGCCCACTGCTGAGGGTGTGTGCAAGTAGACCGTAGAGGTGGCCGCGGCTGTTCTCCTAACTAGAGAGAGCTCTTCTCCCAATAAGGAAGCAACAACTGTCACGATGCAAACAATAAAAGCTCAGATGCCAAGCACGCACTTGAGGAAGGCACGCAGGAGACAGTCCACCAGTCCACCAGTCCACCAGTCCACCAGTCCACCAGTCCAGCCCGTCCAGACCTGGAGTGTAGCACCCAGGGAGGGGCCGACGATCGATTACCCCATAGATTGAGATTTAATTGAAAAATATCTAGCTATTAAATAAATAAAAGCTAACAAAAAAAGAAGTAAAGAAAAGATTTCATACAAGAACGAGGTGACGTTGGCTAGGGGCATGCGATGAGCTGAGCTGTAGGAGACTAACAAGGCAGGAGTGCTCGGCTGGCGGCGGTCTTTACTGAGTAATAGGTCCTAGGTCTTTAGCTCTTTAGCTCTTTTTAAATAGAGTCATAGGGTCATGGGTGTATCCATATGTACAAAATAGGAAATAACAAGCAGGATTAGTCACCAGACCACGCTGTGTTCGCTGTATTCAGCGTCTCCGCACTCCCACTGCAGCTTTCGTTTATCGCGTTCAGTGGTCATTCACTCGCTATTGTGGCTGCTGAAATACTCTATTAGAAATACAATGAAAATACTAGAATGCCAATAGAAGCGATCTACCGCTGCTACTCACCTGCAACAGTCACCTACTCACCTTTGTCTCCTCCTTAAAGAGGCCTACGCACTTTCCTCGCTGCTCGCTTGCCCATTCCAGTTCAGACTACCTTCTCCATATTTCTGTCTAAGAGGCAGGCACGGAGAACGGCAGGTACAGATATTCTACTGAGTAAGAATAAAAAATACACTAAAACCGGGGCTGGCAGCGAGTGACCTGAAAATCTGTTTTTTAGAGGAGACTCGCCCCTGGCTATGGCTATTTTGGTCTCTCTCTGGTCTTGTTGCTATGCAGTGCTATGCAGTATAGGGCATCTCGTGCCGTGTATACTGATACTTTCGTAAAGCCCGCCCAGAGAAGAGTGGATGCCTAGCAAAATTTGTCAATTTGTCGATTTGTATGGGAAAATTCAAAATGTGATTTTGCAGTGGAGATTTCTACTTTTTTGTCTATTTTTCAGCAGTCTTCAGCATCTAGATGATGAAATCATCGTCGGCGCCGGGCGATGCTATGCAAGATTTATTCAGGAATTTTAAATGATTTTATTTATCTATTTGTTCTTCGAAATGTAGCGAGAGTATACGTTTCCACGAGTCGTCCACCTCGGCCGCGTGCACTGCAGTATTTTATTATACAAGTTCATATTGAATTTAGTCTGAATAATCGGTAAGCTGTTTTAATATCCCTTTATTTGAGTGTTATTCTGTTTGGCGACAATCACAAATATTACATAAGCCAGCACGGGAACCTGAGAGAATATGAAATCTAAAAATAGCTGTTGAATTAAGTTTGGTTGCCACTAATAATCACCAAAATATTCGAATTATTTCATGTATTATTTCATGTAATCATTTATACAATATCACGACTGACAAGACAAACAAAACAAAACCCGAGCTTGTCGTACATATCGGGATCTGAAGGCAGTGTTCAGCCCACAATTACTACAGATATATTGCATCGTGTTGCACATTGTGATACAAACAGATATCTCCTCGGGTTGTTTGAGCAAGGATATGAGGCTTTACATGGATGTAGAACAAATGACAATATGGTATTAAATGTATGAGAGACTGGACCCATCTGCTGTATTAAAACTAACTAATCCGGTATGACTTTTCCCTCCTCGAGGAGATGATGGTGAATAGTAAACACAAAGAAAAAAAGGAAAAAAGAAAAAAAGAAACCCTTCTATATGTTTTGTAGATGCAAACAAATAGAACCAGAATAAAACCAATAAACCAATAAAAATAAAAGCAGCGCTGGGTAGATTCTTCTCAGTCGTCATAGTCGTCAAAGCCGAATCGTACAGTCCAGCTCGCAATCAAATAAACATAAACAAACCAAGAAACCGAAATAGTAAAACAAAACACCATCTCATATATACGACACGCCACTCTAGAACGTCTCGGTATCTTGCGAGGCAACAGTACCAAATGTGTCTGACCAGTTAGCATCCATCCTTCAACCACTATCGGCTTTGATATCACTCGCTAAACTCACCCCTCTTTCTTCTGCGGTCGCTTGATGGCCCCTCGTCGTTGTAGCTGCGCCCGCTTCTCTCGCTCTTCGGCGTCATGGCACGAGGTCCGCTGGGCCGGCGCGCCGGTGCACCTCCGCTCAGTGCGCTGGTCAGGTTGCGGTTCTCTAGGCGCGGGCTGCCCGTATAGCTGGTAGCCACCTGGTTGGATCCGTAGCCGCCACTGCTCTCGGTATGGTACTGCAACGGGCTTGCTGTGTTGGAATTGCTCAACTTCGCCGGCCGCGGCGGTGTCTGTGTTTCTTGCTCGCCCTGGCTGTTCAGGGGTTCTTTGGGTGGCCGCGGTGGGCCGGCCTGCAGCTGCGTGTTCGAGCTTGCTGCACCCGAATCCCACTGCGCTGCTGCGTTGGCGTTGGATGCAGAGTTGTTGCTGTACCGGCTGGGGTTCTGTCCGGGGAACCGGTGCAGTGATGTTGCAGAGCCTGCCCAGTCGGCCGACCGGGGGCTCATTGGCGAGTCAAAGTCCTCGGCTCTTGACTCCAGTGCAGCCCTGAGCGGCTGGCCCGATCTCGGTTGGGGGTGCTGCAGGTTCAGTGAGTCCCGGTGCGCCCGGTACTTGGGGTCCTCGGGCGTCATGTATGTCTTGGGGTTGGGCGGCAGAATGTCCGTGCTGTCCATGGGAATGTGGTAGCTGCGCACCTCACCTCCATACTGATCCTGGCGCTGCTGGTGCTGTGACGGCGAAGGCGGGTCCATGTACTCACCGCCGTGGTGCAGGTCTGCCTCTGAAAAGCCCGAGTGGAGCTTGTCGCCTGCGTTTGCGTCGTATCCGTCAAACGCTGCAAGGTCAGATACAGACCGCGATGCATTGCTGTGGAATCCAAGCTCGTCTTGGTCTTTCTTCGAGTCGCGGCTGCCGCGGAACACCCGGCCCACGCTCGATGTCGTTGTTTCGGACCACCTCGAAATCTTGGGGAACCAGCTCGCCGACCCGCTCGACTTGTGCTTCTTGGCCTTGTCCGTCCGCGGCGTGTTTTCACTGCTCTGCGGCGTGTGCTGCAGTTGTTGGCCAGAAAGCTGCACTTGTTGCTGCTGCAGCTGACGTTCAGGGGTGCCGAGCCGTGTAGCGTCCATCTGTGAGACCGATGCGTTGCTGAACTGCACATTGCCAGATGCCCCGTGGGGGCTCAGGTGAACAGGCGTACGGTTGCCGTCCCCTGCCGCATTCTTGTGGCCGTACTCCATCTCGTCCTCATTTCCTTCAGGCACTGTGCTGATCCGGTTATCCGAGAACTTGCGAGACTGTGGCCGGCCACCACGGGATGCGACAGACAAATGGCCCGAGTGGCTTGCGTGGCTTGTTGACGACGTGCCTGCCTGGCCTTCGGGCTCATAGCCCCGGTCCTGCTCATACACCATCTGCGCCTCCATCATGCCATCGTATGACGACGGTCTGTGGCCACTGCCGCTTGCAGTGCCACTCATACCACCGGGCAGGGTGCCAGCGGCTGACTGCTCCTTGAGCACATCAACCTGTGTAAGCAGCTGGTTGAGCATGTCCTCGATGCGCGTGAGATCAGTGTTGCCCTTAGCATTGATGGACTTGAGCGCACGGCGGAAGATGCTCTGCCGCTTCGCCGGTGTGTCTTCCATATCACCCTGAGACGCACTCGGGTGCAGAGACCGCGTTGCACCACCGGGAAGTGGACGCGGTCCACCAAGGTGTGTCCGCACCGTCTTCTCAGTACCATCTAGAATCTCTGTGATAATGGCATCCTCGCTGTCAGCCAGCTTCTTCGAGAACTCATTGTTGATGCCCTTCTCGTGAGTTTCCAGCATCGTCTTGACGTTTTCAAACGACGACCGCATCTCAGAAGCTGCGCGCACAAGAGTCACCAGGATCTCAGTGTCACGCGCAGTCCGCTGTGCATCGCGCACCATCAGGTGCTGCATCAGCGCAACAATGTCCTTGTTCTCAATGCGGTCGATACCTGCACCGGTAGCCGAGTCGTAGAGAGGCGTAGCCATGCCCTGAGACAGGCCGCTAAAGTGTCTCGTCTGGTTGACCGTATAAAAAGGGTCCTCCTGGCCGTGTGCACCGTAAGCACCCGTCACGGCATCAGAGTAATCGATGCCCTTGCCCTTGTTGGGAGCTGCCATATCAGGTGACTTGCCGGGGCCCTGCGACATATAGCCTTCGTCATAGCGGCCGCCAATGGGGCTTCGTGTGGTGTAGTCGGGGCCGGCTGTGCCAAAGGCGGCGGCGGCGGCAGCAGCAGCGGCAGCGGCAGCTGCTGCATTGGGGCCGTTGATGGCGTTAGGAATGGACTTGCGGATCAGCGTCTCATTGACAATCGGGCTGGCACCTTCAAAGGGGTTTGTGATCAATGTGTCGCGCTTGCGCTCGTCTGAAGAACGCTGCCATTCCTCGTCTTGGTCCTGGCTGACCTGGCGACTATGCTGAGATGCGCCATGGTTGTTGTTCAACCTGGCAGGGCTGGCGAGGACACCAGTGGGAGCACCTGTCATGTCAAAGCTGCGAATAGATCGGTTGTGGATATCCTGTGTCGGTGTCTGGTTGCCGTCACGCCACTCATGCTCTGCATCATCGTGGCGCGGATCATGGCCCTGCACAAGAGAAGGGTTGGTCTCGAGATCATCGTCACCGTAGCCGTAGCCAATCTCCGGGAGCGGATCGTCCAGAAGTGGGATACCACTAGCACCAAGCTGCGGCTGGTTGTACTCGTCGTTGTTCTCAGTGCTCTGTGTGGGAGTCGGGGTCACGGCCTCGGGGCGCCGGCCGCCGTTCATAGTACGCTCCTTGAACGACTTGTTTCTTTGGACACCCTCGGGCACCCACTCATTGGCCGAGTTATCCTCCATAACCTCACGCTGGGACTCGTGCTCAGCCGCCTGCTGCTCTTCGTATGAGTTGTATGGATGCTGGTTGCGGTCACGAGCGGCACGAATAGCCAGGCCAACAGCACGTGCTGTGATATTGGCGGCCTCGGAGGCAGTCGGAGAGGGACGACGGACCTTGCGGCCGTAGTTGTCAATTTCGTATTCTCCAGTGAACTCGGAGGGGTTGGTGCCTGTCGTCATGGGCGAGGCTGCGTTGATCTCCCGCGACTGCTGCTCATCGTGCTGGTGCTGGTGATGGTCTTGCTGGTACTGGTTCTCGTAGCTGTGAGCACTGCGGCGGTCATACTCGCCTTGCTCGTACTCCTGGTCGAGCTCACGCTCGTGGTGCGAAGGCTGCTCATGGTACGATGCCTCCTCGCGAAGAGACTGCTCGTAGCTCTTCACAGACTTTCTGCTCGGAGTTGCGTGTCCGTGGGAGCGCTCCTCCTCCAGGGTGTCCATAGCACGATTTCCCTGAGCAGAGTTGTAGCCGGCGTTGGCACTCGAGCTTCCGGTCAAGGCGGAGCCGTCGAGCATCGATCCGTCCACCAGTGACGCAACGGCTGACTCAACGCCAAAGGGGGTGTGTATGACACCAATATTTGCGGCGGCGTTCTCGCCAGCGCGGACATCGCCGTCGTCAGTCATGGCCGTCATCTCAGTCATCTCGGTGAGCTGAGTTGGTGCCGGTCTGTAATCAATATCTGAGCTAAGGGCACTGAGATCATCACGAAGGTCACTGCGGTGACCGCCATGGTGGTCATCATGGTGATCATCGTCTTCGAACTCGCGGGCTACAACATTGCTCGGAATGGAGCTTGGCGAGCCTGACTTTCTGGGAGACGACATTGTGGAGGTTGCGGACATTGCACCATCGCGGTGGCCCTGGACCTCACTTCCACCCCCCTCAGTGTAGCCGGAGACACTTGGAATGGGGCTGAGGCCACGGTGTTCGGGCTGGTATGGCACGTACTTGAGAGGCGCAGGGACGATCTGGTGGCCATATGCATCATATGTCTGACCAGCATAGTCACCAAGACCATCGTATTCGTTGAGGTACTCATCTCCCCGTCCTTGGTCGAGGTATTGTTCGGGGTATTCCTGCCGTTCATGCTCGACAATCGAGTCCTGCTCGTCGAAATGGTCGGCGTCGTAGACAGGCTCGTTGCCTTGTGCGTTGGGTGGGAGAACCTTGCGGGGTAGAGCTCTGAGATCACCATGAGAGATGTTGGCATGCTGAACACCCAGCGCCTGCAATGCTGAGGTAGGTGTTGCTGTGATAGGAGGTTCAGGTACGGCGACCAGGCCCAAGGCGGCTTCCTCGGTGCCCGTTTCGTGGATCTCCTCGCTTGCTGAACGAGGCCGCTCGCTGTCGGCAGATAAAATAGACGTTCTTGTGACGTCCGAGTTGATCTCGCTCATGAGAGGCATTGGTGGTCGCAGGTATCCGGCGTCTGCATCCAGATGCTGGAGGCGAGCAGGACGGAGACCCAGCTCCGATTCGGTGGGATTCTCCATGCCGCGGACAGCACCGGAGTCCTCAAAGGAACGGCTAGCAGCACTATGCGCACCGCTGAGATAGAGGTCTGGCGGAGACTGGTGTGGTTGTTGTGATTGTCCAAGTTCGGCTTCCTTGCTGCGGGCTTCTGCACGGCGACGACGACGCTGATCGCGTGCTGTGGATGGTGATCCAGAATGGTCGGCTGTCGCAGCGGCAGCCAAGCCACCGATCGCGGCACCTGCAGCGCCAACAAGGGCAGCATTTCGTAGATGGTCGGTGCTGTGTTTTGGTGTGTCGTCAATACCATGAGGTACCGGCCCTGTTTCATCACCGGCATCTGATGCGTAGTCGATAGGGACGGATGTGTTGTCGTCAACTGCATGGCGACCTTCGCGGTCGCGAAGCTCTTGCTTGGCACTGACTTCTTTGTTTTGTGGTGTATGTCCAGAGGCAACTTTCTCACTAGCGCCAGACCGTTGACGATCACCGCCAGCGTACTCGTCCCGCGAGGCGCTGGTACCAGTGGAGGCGTTGGAGCTACGGCGATCCCTTTGGCTGTGTTCACGCCGCAGTGCGGTAAGCTCTGGGAGAATCAGGCGGCGGATAGCATCCTCGACAGTCTCGAGAAGCTTGGGGTTGTTGATGGAAGAAGCCTTAGATGCACCAGAGCGTACCGAGTATTGGTCGTAGGAGCGGTGGCTGGGAGCAGAAGACAAGATACTCGAATCGAGGGCAGACATGCCTGACTCGGTTTGAGCGTGGCGATGCCGACTAGAGCGCGTGTAGGTGGCCGATGCGACATCTTCACGATCGACTAGGTTGAGGCTACTGGCTCGACTCCGGCTCGAACGGTGTCTGCGGTCGCGGTCGCGGTCTTTATCGCGCTCGCGTTCCCGTTCTCTGTCACTTTCGCGATGCCTTGAGGAGCTGGCCTTTGAGGTAGACGTACGATCCCTTTCACGGTCGCGATCACGATCACTAGCACGACTTCTACTTGTGACGCGATGCCTCTCAACAACAGCAGTACCGGTAGCGCTGGCGGTCGCCGCAGTGATGGAAGCAGCAATACTGCGTGCAGGGCTGGTGCTTCGTGGAGACTTGGAGCCATCGAGGAAGCTGTCTGCTGGAATGACAGAGATCTCAGACTGCGTGCCATAGCCGCGACTGCTGCTAGCGGCGGCAGTGGGGATCAATGGGCTAGTCGGGCGGCGCGGGCGGTGCCGTTGTTGGCTTCCACCCGCACCACTGCTGCCCCCACGGTCGATCTCAACAGTAATTGGGTGATTGCGCGAGACGTTGGACTCTTCTGTTGCTGAAGCATAAGAGTTAATGCTGTGGCCATCTTCGCCGTCTCCGCTAAATGCGCTCAGAGCACTGATAGCGCTGCCATCCAGATCGCGGACAGCAGCTGACAAAGAAGGCTTTTGGGGTGTAGAGGAACGGCGATTTCCCGACACTTTTCGGCCGTGCAAATACGACGATTTTGGCTTGGAAATCATGATGTGGTCGTCCCTGCGGCTGTTGACCCGCACACGCACGCTGGGTTTCCGACTTCTTGGGCTTTCTGAGCCCGGGCTCTTGCCTGCCTCAAAGTATTCGATGAGGAGGGATGTCTGTGAACGGTTGGCACTGTGGCCACGGGTTTTAAAGGTTACAGGTGTGCCGTCTTCGGGTAGAGAGTATGAAGATATGTCGTCGCCGGCCTGGGACACATCTGTGTCAAGTTCAGTCGGCGTCGCTGCAGTGATGACGGACTCGGACTCGGTTGGGGCGGGTAATGGAATCGATTTTTTCTTTTTGGCGTCACCACCCATCGTATCTCTAGACGCAAGCGGGGGATGTCGGGTTGAGGGAGTAGCTGTTGGCCCAGAGGCTACACTCCAAAAGCCCTTGCTCAAGAGGCGGCAGCTGTTGCCTTGTGAGCAACTTTACTGCTACTTGAAGCCCTTACTTTGATGATGGGGATGGAGTTGCTCAGATTATAGATGAAAAACTGAAGCAGTCTTTTCAGGGTGAATGATGTTGCACTGAAGAAAGCGGTCGGGGAATGATTGAAATAATCGATGAAAAGAAGTGTGAAAAGTCGGAAATCGAAATAAACACTGACGCGTGTTGTCGCTAGCAAGACATGGACGATTCAGGTGAGTGATCAATTATATGCAAGACGACACAGAGTCGGAGACAAGGCCTCGCTCAATCTGCCCAACGATGCAAACGTCAGCAACAAAAATAAGAGAAAGAGGAGGAAGAAGCGAGATTGAGGAAAAGGAATTGGGCGAGTAGGAATACAGGCGGGGAATGCCAGCTCATGGGCAACGTATTGGGAGCTGGCGGTGGAGCGAATATGCAAGAGAAAAAACTCACGGACCAGTCACAAAGTCAGGAGAGCTGATAGCGGCTGCAATATGCAATATCCAGCCACCTGGGGGGTTCGCTTGCTGCTTATGGACTGTCGGCGAGCCTCAGAGGCGAGATTGATTGATGATAGGCAGCAGTACAACAGATCGCTGGTGGAGTGACGATACTGTTGGCCGGGCAAAGCTGGCGGCGAGACGATGGTGAGGATGAGGGGGAGAGGTGAGGGAGGGAGAGGAAAGAGAAGGAGAAGAATAGGAAAAGACGATAGAATGAGAGTGAGAGAGTGAGAGAGTGAGAGAGTGAGAGAGTGAGAGAGTGAGGAGACGAGATAGAAGAGGCTAAGATGCAAGCGGGCTTCTTGGTTCGTGGGTCAGAGGCGATGCAGCGTGCAGATAGAGTCGTATTGGAGGCTGGATAACAGACGTAGTATGCACAGTGTTAGGATGCTGAGATATGTGTTGAGTCGATATTGGGCGACACTGAGCGATGGGGTTGGGTAGGGTGAGAAGCACAGCGCAAAAAAGCTGCGGTCTGTAGCTATGTATTAGTGGATTGAGATATAGGTATATGCGCTGGGGTGCGTTGACAGGGTATGTGGTATGGATCGCGGTACTCGAAGTCTCCGAAAGAGGTCGAGGTGAAAGTGAGGGTGGGAGGAATGTGTAGATGGGGAAAAGTAAGGATGTGAGTAGAAGGTGAGGTAGAGTGTAGGAAAGGAGGGTAGCATGCAAATGCGGAAAGAACAGATGCTATCGCACAAGCACAGCAGAAACGGAAGGAACAGAGGGCAGAGAAATTAAGACGAGGAAGGAGCAAGCAGAGAGCGCAGAGAGAGGGCAAGACGAGTGTGTGAGCGCATGCAGCTATTTTTTGTTTTATTTATTTTGCGAGATATTTTATTATTTATTACACCCAGCCCTCTCACTTTTGCTGGGTTGCTGCGCTTTTCGCCGCCTGTGATGCGTTGGCGTTGCTGTGGTCGCCTAGCCAATGGCTGACTAGAAGTGGACGATCCGAGAAGTGGACCTGCTGCAGGGAAGGTGCGGCGACCGGGGGGTGGGATGAGGAAACAAGGGAAGGTGCGATAAGTAGGAGGGGAGCAGATGGGCAGATGTGCAGACAAATGACCAAACGAGCAAATGAGCAAACGACGTTGAATATTTCTTGATTGTGAAAGATAATTTGCAGGCAGGAGCGAGGCAGCAATGGTCGAGAATGGAAAGAGCAAACTACGAAGGGAAGGAGCAGTCGAATCAAACTCGAAACAAGAAAGAATAGAGGTGGTCGGGGATATATTAGGCAATAGTAAGGTATTGAGGAACAACGGCCAAATCTGTTAATTAATCAAGGAAAACTTACAGCTCATTAATCAGAGATCTTTACTGGAACACTACTGAGTGGAATGTGCCTATTAAACCTCCGAGTGTAATAAATAAAAATGGCATAGGAGTGGAATGGGAGACGGCATGGCAGTGGAAAGGGAAGGAGCGGAGCGTGAATGTAGAGAAAGAGGAATGCGGCAAGAGCAGATGGAAATGAAACAATACAGGCAAGAACGAAGGGCTTGAAACTGACGAAACACTAGCAGACTGGTATGTAAGATAACAAACAGCTCGTATCAGACTTTAGACAGTGAGGGAGGGAGAGAGACATCAGGGAGACTGGAAAGACAGCAGTAAAGACTGGAAGAATCAGGGTCAACGGTGTATTGCGAGGAATGCAGCACGGGCCGTCACCCGCAAGTTTGGGACGGGCTGGATACTTGATAGAGTTAATCTTGGTCGAGAAGCGTATTATTACGGTCAATTAATATTAAACAATCTTATTCCAGCCGCTCGCTCTTTAAATACAGGTACCGCTAGTTAAGATACAAGAAACGTTGTCACGGTGGTACTGAGTAGATAAAGCGAGACAATACGCATAAAAGAAAAGTGACGGAATGAATTTTTGAATTAAAATTAAATTAAATTAAATTAAATTAAATTAAACAAAATAATGATAATAATAATCAAACGTTTTGTTGACATTCGGCCAGGAGAGGCAGCCAGCCCAGACTAGCGGGGGAAGAGAGTGGTGAAAGAGGAAAGAACACCATCGCTGGTGGGCACTAAGCGCGAAGCGGCTATCTCACTTCGTCACATTTACAGCTGCCACGGTTGCCCCATGTGACGGGCGGAGCCACCTCCTAGGATTATTGTGTTGTTTGCCTTTCTGTCTGAGAGTTTGAGAGGTTGCAAGTTTGAAATGTGTCGACTGCATCATTGACAACCAATGTTGAGCATGTCTGAGTCGGTTGGCGTCACTCTCAAACATGATTTGAAGTTTGTGGCTCTATTTTTGAAAAGTGTGCTAGTTTAGGGAAAGTTGATCACACCCAACCTCTTCATTAATATCATAATTTGGTGTAAAATAACTAGTTATGAATTAAAGAAAGGAATATTGATGGGTTAATAACATATACTCGAGAAAAAGATGAAGGAGGCCGGATAGTCTCAAATCAATGCATACGAAAATAATACCAGCGGTAATTAAAGTATTAAAAAAAGAAGGAAAAGTCAAAT
This sequence comes from Ophiostoma novo-ulmi subsp. americana, assembly GCA_029298975.1. NCBI lineage: Eukaryota > Fungi > Ascomycota > Sordariomycetes > Ophiostomatales > Ophiostomataceae > Ophiostoma > Ophiostoma novo-ulmi. Next base: position 862,453 of record JANSMA010000003.1, on the reverse strand, counting down.
CATTATATAGAAACTGCAAATTGCACGCTCACGGAGTAGAAAGAGTATCATAGTACCATATGATGCTTTTGATATACCCTCCACATCCATCGAACATACCATTATCGAATCTTGATACTGCAGCTCATATTACCCTCACGGCAGTCGTTGCGAACCCTCGATCGAGTTTACCACGCATCTGGCTGAGTAGTAATAATAGACATGCTATCGATGCAAGGTCTTTTCTTTGCGGCAGCCATCTTTGTTGTGATCAAAGGCACCATAGTGTGATACTGGACCGATGCATGTCTTGCTGCGCCACGGTGTGCATTCAGCTGAAGCAACATGCAATATGCGGCCAAAGACGGCCATGCCCTGCTTGTGATTACAAGACTTCAGAAGTAGATAGTCTATTGATAGGGACGCCTCGTATTTGAATGCAGACCAAATGTGCAGTCTCTTTTCGGTATGACATTCAGTTTCAATGCTTGTGGAATTATTCGTCGTAAAAAGATCCACAGGTCGAGGACTATCCCGCATTCCTCAGTACTTATCGGTATTTAATAGTTTAAACCTTAACTTTATTCACACGTGTTTTTAAGAATCAAACACACTGGAATGTGCTGATGGCAGATGCTAGGAATGTAGGTTTACGTCACAGAGAGCATTGCAGAGATTCATAATATTGTAACTATCAAACTACAAGGATCAATGAACTTGAGAGAATACACAACTGAGTAAAAATAAAAATAAAGAATAAAAATATGTTGGCGCTTGGAGCTTTCATGATAGTTGTTTTGGGGGCTCATATATTACTTTTATTTATTTTTGGGTACTGTTAGGAGGTTCCTACTTTCTTTCTTATCTCTTTCTTTTGTTTTCAGAAACAACTACTTCTCAGATACCAGAACTCGGCTCAAATAACTTGGTCACAGTCCTACCATATAAGTCTGGACAGTGGCCAATGCTAAAGATGCCGTCACCGCTGGACTTGGCCGCGGTGAACACAGCATCATCCAGCACGCATCGAGCGTCACCATTCTGCCGTTGAGCTTGACTATTATGTGGCAAGTAATATGTCAATTATGCGAGTACCAGTACCACAGCATATAGGACGGCCGAAATCCATGTCAAGGGAAAGACGGAGGCTGAAGAAGGCATATTTCAAAGAGCTGAGGTTCACCGAGTCCGTGGAGGAGCCACGGCTGATAAAATTCTCTGACCTTGCGAGATAATCCGTCCTAGTCGGCCTGGAGCGGCATTTTGATGCTTATCCACGCCTCATATATGCGCCTGTCTCGAAAACCAGGCCGATACATTCTATAGTAGTGATCTGTACATTGAAATGTTCGCTGCGAAGCTGATTAACAAAGACATCGAGAGCACAATGACCATCGGAGATGAGGTAGTCATGGCGCTCCTCGCCGTTGAAGTACTCGCCAAGCTGTTGTTCTCCTTGAGACTCGAATTGACAAGGTAATTATGGCTGCGTGTGGTCTACCTGTTGTTCTACAGGTAGGCATGATCACGGAACTAGACGTAAAGATTGCCAAACGTTTACGTCGCTAGTGTACCATCCATATTGCAAGCTTTTTTGAATGACCTTTTTGTGGCATTACATATCAACCGGTATCAAAAGTATTTGCAAACAGCCGTAGCTGTCATGCCATCGAGGGTGTGTTCCATATCAAACCTTTTCCTTGCTCTCAGGGAACTGGAAATATATGCACCGAGGTCGGACGGCATGTCAATGAAGCACTCGACCATTCTGCTACGGTGTGACTCGCGTGCCACTATATGTCCTGTATCCTTGAATGGTCACCAAATATTGAAGAGTATTGACAATGGAAGCTTCGATTCTGGCCACCGCGCAGTCAACTCTGGAAGCAACAATATTGCCGCTGCAAGCCTCTGCAATCTTCCGCTGATATTATGTGTTGAACTTACGGTGATATTTTTGCGAACTACTCTTTCTGGACCGGCTCATTTTGACGGCAGTGTAGCAGGTTGTGTTGGCTGTTGATTGTGAGTGAATGAGCGAGAGTGAGGGTGCGAGCATCATTGGCTACATCTCATACCATATTTCGTTATTCAATCTATCATACGACCCTAACTGAGTGGTCAGTACTTATGTACCACTTATGAGACAGCAGGATTCATTTCAAAAGTCACGATGCACGTTTTCAGTACACTCGATGTGACTTTGAGCCGCATCTACGTTACTCTTTTGTGTTGCTATGAATGAGAAGAAATGGGAAGTGATCCAAGTAGAAAAGCAAGCTATGCCTTGTATATGGTTTTTGACCCAGACAAAAAAACCTTGCAAAAACCTAGACCGATGAAGTTTTCCTTTAGTTCATGCCGTGAGAGCGCGGTGAGTAGGGTGTGCTTCCCTATTAGGAAGTCTGTTGTTAATAGTTTATGACCCACCCGCCTGAACTTCAAAGTGGACCAGTCAGCGAGCTTATGTCATCAGTATCGTAGCCATAGATGAGCCGTAAATGCATGACAGTCTTGCCGTCTGCCGGCAGCTGTACTGGAATGCAGGAATATAATCGATACGAAATACCATCAATAAAATTCCAAAGTATGCTCTCTACCGCGGGTCTCTGCCTGTTTGACATCACGTGACTCTCTTGTCGTCATCATCATCACGATTCACTTGATTCAGAGGGAGCGGTGAAGCAGCGACATTCATGACAGCGCGTTTAGCGGAGAGCAAGATCAAAGCAGTGAGACATGAACATCCTAAATTCAGTTCCGAAGCGTGTTTGCTTGATGAGGGCGAGCACTGCACTTGACAGTCATCTACCACGCTGCCTCGCTGCTAGTGGTCCCGCCATACCTGCCCGATAAGGTCATAGCACTAGCGCAACAGCTCGTAGCATACAATTATGGGTACAATGGTGGGCTGGCCCCACGTAGATGGAGTTATCTCTTACACGCCGCTTATCGCTGGATGACGACCTTGATGGTGATGATCACGAGTGACGAGAAGAGGTGATTTCTCGTCAGAGAGTCGGTGCTGTAGTTTACAATGAAATGGCTTGGCCTACCAGGCGCATCTGCAACTTGCACTCCGTATTGCCGCCCGTTTGTCTGCTGTCTCACTCATACGTGCCCAGTCCGCCAGTCTCAGGCCCAGTCAAACAGGCCCAATATCCAACCAGTATCAACTGCTATTCGGCACTGTTCTCCTATTGCTTACAAGCTGACTTCCCCTCTCTGTTTGGTCACAAGTGCGCTTACATGTGCACAAAATATGCCCGAAAATGTGCCCTTTGTGCCCGAGTCCTCCGACTGGGTTGCAATCTTGGTATTGCCGTAGACAATTGCGTAAAAGGCTTCGACGTGATCGATGTCTCGTATGCAACTTCTTTTGTCGTACTTGTTGTCGAATTCGCCCAGATGCTGGATACCAAATACTCACCGGTATCTTAAGCATATCCAATTCGAGTCTGCTTCAACGTCAACTCCCTCGGCGCACTTTCCTCAAACCAACAGACATCACCTTACATAATCGGCCTACCCCGCGGTGCCCTTCACTCCTCTTATTTTCACCCAGTGCCATAACCATAATCACAGACGGCAGTCACGCCCTCCTAGCTTTCTACCGGGAGATAAGCCCAACTCTCCAGATAAGGCCTGTTGCCTACCGCGCCCACGCCTGTGTGTAGCCTACAGCTCATCTGCCCCACTTCCTTCTCGCTATTCACTGTGAATTTATGGCTATCTGCTTCACCTTTGCTCCTTCCTCGTCTTCCGTCTCCTTTGCTTTTGGCCACTTCCTTCCAGATTCGCACTTTCCTCACTGTTTATCTAGACATCGTCGAATCTTCTTCTCTTCTTTCTCTTTCTCTTTCATCTTTCATCCCTCTTCAACCTCGGATTCTCTCGATTCCATCACACCCGCCGCATTCATCAACCATCCATCTTCACGGTCACATCCACCGTCAACGCTCCATCGTCTTATCGCTTACTCCACTCGACTGCCCCCATGATCACCACTTGAAGCGCCTCAAGATCATTTCAACTTTAGCTTCGACGACGACGGCGACGGCTATTTAAAACAGCAACCAGAATTTCAACCTCGCTTTGACTCCATTTGGCATTAAGTCCAATAGCCCACGACATCGACAAAATGACCGATCCCCGCGAGCCCGTGGTCCTAGACCACATCGACAATGAAGTCAGTAAAACCGTCAAAACTAGTAAGTCTACAATGCCCATACATCTGCATTGCCTCTACATTTTCTAATATTCTAGTCACTCTGGTCCTTGAGGACACGACTGCCGACAGCACCAGAAACATCCCGCGTCGCTCCTTTGAACTGTCGTCGGACACCAAGATTATCATCGGGCGGTCCTCCAAGACGATCAGCAAGGGCCTCATCCCCGCAAGCAACAACGGATACTTCGATAGCCCTGTAGTGTCCAGAGAGCATGCCTCAATCACGGCTGACCTCGAAAAGGGTGTACGTTTTACCATTTGAGCCCTTTATACCCCGTCTGGCTTCCACCTCACTCGCCTTCATTTGCACTTTTGACCCCTCTTTGTGGCTGATTGATGACTAACACTCAATACTCGATACTTTAGATTGTTCGTCTTACCGACGAAAAGTCTCTCCACGGCACCTCTGTAAACGGCACCCGCCTCGAGGCTGGTGTTCCGTTTACCCTGAGCACTGGAGACATGCTTCGTTTCGGTGCGCACGTCGCCCGGGCCCTGGATATCTTCCATCCCACCGAGTGCAAGGTCGAGATTGTTCACCAACAGCTAGCTGCGTAAGTACCCAGCATACTTTTTTATTATACTTGACCTCTAATTACTAACACACGCAGTCCCGTTTTTGAGAGGGCCCGTTCATACTGTGCGCCCGAGTCAGTCTATGACACTAGTGATAGCGACCAGTCTGATGATGGCTATGATTCAAACTCGGACGAGCCCCTTTCCAAAAGTGCTGATGGGGAATCGGTGGTGGAGTGTGATTCCCCCACGCAAACCGGCGGCATCCAGATCCCGGAAGACAAGGCTGCTGAGGTCTCAAAGGATGTGATTGATAACCAAACGCAGAATAGCCTCATTGAGGCAATGCTTATCGACGATGACGACGATGACGACGAGGAAGACGAAGAAGACGAAGAAGACAGAGCCAGTTACGAGTATGACTCGGACGACGGATCAAGCATCGAGAACGATGCCGAAATGGACGAAATCGATGGTGACGAGGCTGATGAGGATGAAGAAATTGAAGATGATGAATATGACGAGGAATATGCGGAGGACGAGGCTGAAGAGGAGGAGGGTGAGAGAGAGGAGCAGTGCGGCCTCGAAGACGAGGATACCGACGAGGCTATGATGTACGATGAGGCCGTTGCTGAGATGCGTGCAGTAGACAACGAAGTTGTCGCTTTGATTTCCGGCGAAATCGACCCGATTGCCGCCGAAGAAGACAAGGATGGTGCTGCTTTCCTCGAGCATAAAATCCGCCAGTTCATGGAGAAGGCCATGCGGGAAGGAAAGGCCATGGACCAGAAACTGAAGGAGTTCAAAGCCAAAACAGTCAGCAACGTATCTACTCCAGAGCCTACGTCTGTTGCAACGCCAGCTCCGGCTACCGCTGCCGTGGACCCTCCCGCCAGAGAAAATCTGGCCGGCCCTTCAGATGTCATGATGTTCGAACCGACCAGCATCCCAGCACCTGCTGTTGCCAATAAGAAACTCGACATTTCGTCGATCCTCAACCCTTCGTCGCCATCGACTAAACTTTCCGGTATTGATTGTACCACAAACGAGAGCATCGAAACACCCCCAATGACCGCGTTCGCAGCATCCACGACCGAGGCAGTTGTGACCCCGGATGACGTCTACGATATCTACAAGCCATCCCAGTACCAGCATCTCGTGTACGACACCGAGGATCTGAGTGCGGAGGCAACTGCCTGGCGCATGTCCTTTTTTGAGAACACTTCCGATATTTCTGGACCGGCCTACAATGTGATGCCCTCGCCTGATGCACGGGAAGCCCATGTCTTATGCAACATGCCTGCTGTGCCTTTTGTGCCTTCCAGCGTGCCAACACCGACCACGTCGCCCAAAAAGCGCAAGATGGACGAAGTGGCAGCTGAAGATGCTCAAATCCAGGTCTCCATGGACGCAGCCACTACAGAGGCTGCTGCACAGACACCCACCCCCGAGCAGCCCGAGCCGTTCAAGCAGTCCGAGACGCCCAAGGCTGCTCAGACCCAGACCATCTGCCAGGGCATGCTCACACCCCCTCCGGTCGATGATGGCCCTGCACCCAAGCGCCAAGCCACATCGCAGTCTGTGGCAGCCAAGTCGCAGACCAAGAGCAAAGCGTGGGCAGCGGTCGAGAAGATTGGCATTGCTGCCCTGGGTGGTGCTGTTGTTCTCGGTTCGCTGATTTACACGGCTCCCACGTTTTAGATACCCTGTCTGTCTTTCTGTCTTTCTTTCTTTTTTCTTTCTTATCATCTCTCTCTCTATTCTAGTTTCCGGATTATATTTTCCCTCTTGTTTTCTTTCAACCGTGTTTTTCTTCGGGTTGTTTATTGCTTTCTCGGTGCTTGGTCAAGGTCATTACATTTTGATTGTTTGTTATTTTCCTTTCCTTTCCTCCCTTCTGTTCCTGTCGTCTCTTTATCTATCTCCCCATGGTACTTCCGGTTTTGTTGCATCACGGTTTAGTTTTATTTTCTACTATTCTTCTTCTTATTTACTCTTTCAACCACATCCCCTTTGATTTCTGTGTCCCTTGACTTCAGTCTATTGTCGTCTCTGCTCTTCCAACCTTGATAACCAACAGTGACGGACACGACACCCGACTCTATATTTGTGTTTTGTCATGTGCTCGTCCTGTAAATATATCGTCCAATTGACCAAGTTTTCAACTTTCCTTGACCGTGTAACTACAACCCAATACCTAATTATCAAGACGTAGAATAACTAGCAGGCTCGATCTTTAGTACCGTCTCTTCAGCCATCCTGTACGCTTCTACCACCATTGATCCTTCTCCAACCCAGCAATTTGGATATCACAAATCACAAAAAATCATGACTATTTGGGGGCGATCTCCAGGCTGAATCGTAATATATTACATTGTTGCAGCGCATTTCTTCTACATCAGCAATATAATCTGTGGACTGCAGTATTCGTGGCGAGCACAAGCGAGCATGCTTAAACGTATGCAGCGAAACATGCTGCTGCTGACCGGGTACTCTTGGTTAATATATCTGAAGCAGCAGAGAGAGAGAGAGAGGCTACGAGACTAAATACTAAATACCTCAACAAACACCTCTGCTAGTACCTCTGCAGGATTCGCTTCCTGCACGTACATGGTGACCAGTTTCGAGTTTCTTGTTGCACACGTGGTACAGTACTCTTTTTGAAATTCAAAAAGTAGAGGAACCAAGCCAAGGGATCCTGGAGAAGAATGAAATGCATGGACACGTCGATGCCCACCTGATGCCAGCTGCATGGTACTTCCCAACTAGATCTATTTATTTCTTTATACTTTTGTTTATTACTTCTTGAAATGCTGAAACATTATGTCATGCTAGTGCATGCGAGATGCCTATCTGCTCGCCTCTTTATTTGTTGTATTTTGTTGTATTTTGTGTGATAGTGATTATGCAGCATATTCACATTCACATGGATGGGCCTCTACTGTTCTCATCCTGGCAAGATATTGCTACGATAAAGATGTCTGTCCGATCGTTTCCTTGACCTTGACCTCGTTTTGCTGCCTGTCCTCTCTGCCCCTACTGGCCTATCGTATGCGGACTCGACGCAGCACAATCTGTATCTCGAGTACACAAGCAAATGCGCCCGAGACATTCTTCATATATGCTCACCGACTTTTTTTTTGCACCTGGTCGGGTTCTAGAGTCTTTCTTGCCTTCTAGACTTTATCGTCGGCTCCGGCATGTAACCCGTCATTCTCGGACAGCACGAGTCTCTGTCGGTGCACTCCGATCTTCAATCTCCTCATTATTCGCACCCATCGCCACATGACGCCTAGACTGGCATGTATGGGTTTTTCTTATCTATCTTGACATCAATGCCATGCATTTCTGTATCCTGTCCTTTGACCTGCCGGTCTGCTGTCAGTCAGATCATACTTGCATTGCTCATGATCTATTACCCGAGACACTTTGATTCAACACTCGGACGCCTAGACTCTACTTCAAAGTTTAGAGTCTGGAGATTGCCGTCAATACTAGGAGCAGCACTACTAACAGAAAAACTCCAAGGACTGGCAATCTATTGTAAAAGTCCCATATCCTTACAAAGGTGTGTGTGGGATGCGGACTCTCACACCACCTGGCAAAAGGCCCCGTCCATTAGCTTTACAGAAAGACTGTATTGTCAATAATCAATAAACCAGTAATATAAACTCTGTACATATGTGCCGATTAACTTGATAAATAAATATCCAGTCCAAGAGGAAAATTTATCAACCACCCCGGACCTGGCTAGCTTTGTCGGCGGTGTAAGCCAAAACAACTGCCTCCTTGCTCTTCTGTTAATCTCTTTCAATACACTCTTCCCTACTCCGCTTCGGTCTCGATGCATTCTGGGGATGGCATGGTAACGTAGATACTCCCTGATACTCTATGCACTGCCTTTGTCTTTATGCTTAATGTCTCAAGTCTCCCATGTCTGCCCTCTCCTAGATCTCTGTCTGTTCGCCTTGATGGCCGTTCAAGTATCAGGTTGAGCAAACAAAAGAACCACTCACGTTCTTATCTACTGTTTATTTATTGTTATTTATTGTTATATACTACCTATAAATCAATCAAACAAGTTATCTCATTATCTGCCTTTATATATACCTCCTGTTCCCTTGCCTGTCTTGACTCCGTCTACAGTTTGACATCTCACAACGCACATCAACATCACACATCATCAGCAAACGATAACAAAGACAAACAATCATTGGAGCCACGACCGACCGTTCCCGCTCACCTGCTACCGACGACCTGCTGTCCTGCCGTCCTTGTGTCGTCTGTGGTGTTGAATAGAACCTGATGATACCTGATGTAAAGACCGAGATCAATATATTTTATCTTCTACTCTTCACATCTACTCCCTACAACGCTCTCTCTGCCATATATACTGAGCCTCTTCGACCCCAGTTCATTCATCAATCCTATTACCTCGATCATCCACCCTTGCCAGCTATATAGAAATTACTTCACCATCACATACAAAATGGCAAGCTACTTCTCCGACGAGTTTGTCTACGGCTGGCCCCAGAAGCACTGCGGGTGTGCCCAGATCATCGAATCCTGCTCCTACTGCTGTGGGAGTTTCAAAGCGTGAGTCCATCAAACCCCATCTTTGCGTGGTTTCGGAAATCTGACAATGTAGCTGCTCATCCTGCCCATACTGCCTGGGAAAGGCCTATGTCGAGGCACCATGCAGCCACAGCCGCGCCCCGACCTGCGCGTCGGCTGCGGTTGTAGTCACCAGCACGCCCGCTCCGCCCTGGGCCACCGCCAGATCCCGTACGCCACCGTCACAATCAACACGATCAACTCCCCGCTACCAATCACAGACACAGAACATTTCTTTACGAGACGTTTCACTAGACGGGCCTTTCGGACTCTCTGGAGAGACCAGTCTCCGCAGGACAAGTGAAGGCAGCCGCAGCAGCTCGGGTCGGTCTGCATCGCCGGCATCTCGACCATCTCGACCATCTCGATCATCTCCAGCGTCGTTGTCGTCATCTTCATCGTCGACAGAGTCACCATCAAAGAGAAGAAACAGGTCATCGCGTTACAAGAAAGGATCAGAAGGCGGACGGTCCGGCGGTAGCAACAGAGGCAGCCCCAAAAAATAGAGGGGTGTAGTTTTCTCGGTTACTTTTCACGATCCTAATGATTATAATGTCTTGCAAAATTCTGTGGGTCAATACATACTAGCTATTACCTCTATTTATCTAGATCGTTTTTTGATGCATGTGCCGTGTTGCCTTATGATCCCTGGTACTGGATGTTCCCAGGATCGGATTTATCTTGCCTGAAAGTGATATGTGATAAAATCCAAGGATATTCTCAGAAGAAGAGGGAAAACCTGCAAGAATCGACCAGGGGCAATAGGTTGGATATTGCATCTTGCACTGCATGACACGAGGTCCAGGGCGTGAGCAACTCTCCAGGAAGCGATACTAGGAGCCACTCAGCTGCCCATATGTAACCGCCATTTATTAGACCTATATACGAGATGGTTCATTCATCTAGAGTTAATTTAAAAATATGCAGCATATACACGGACATCTGCAAAACATAGGCCGTTGCTCCGGAAGTGAAGGTCGAGCCGAGATTGGCTGGCTTGGGGAAGCTGGCGATGCACCTTGAATTGCACCTCTAACTGCACGCCCAGCGGCAACACGTGCAAACCTGGAGAATGAAAATGCAATTATGATGAAAATCACTGACGCACTCGTATATTCACCAACGAGAGCATCGCGTGTCGTGAACTCACTTAAAGTCGACTTTTGGTTTCGATCCGTGGCAGGTGTAAGTGATCACGTGTGTCAAGTGATGACTAATTTTGAGCGCCGCCTTGCACCTTCCCCAATAGCTTGTTGCTTTCTCCATAGGCCATAGCGAGATGGAGCACAATCGCGTCCACCTGATCTCCTTCAACCTCACCTCACACGCACCCCGTCAGCTTCCACGCCCGCGCGGACGACTCGACATACCCTCGACGACCATCTCCCCGTCCAGTCTTATCGTCCTCCTCTACCATCCACCGCAATGTCTGTCATCCTGTGCACGGCCGGCTACGACCATACCATCCGCTTCTGGGAGGCCCTCTCCGGCATCTGCTCGCGCACCATCCAGCATCCCGACTCGCAGGTCAACCGCCTCTGCATCTCGCCCGACAAGCGCTTTCTGGCCGTCGCTGGCCACCATACAGTCAAGCTCTTTGATATCAAGTCGTCGAATCCCAACCCGCTTGTCGTGTTCGAGGGCCACACCAGCAATGTCACCGGCGTCGCATTCCACTGCGAGGGCAAATGGATGGTGACAAGCTCCGAGGACGGCACGGTCAAGATCTGGGATACGCGCACAGCCGCAATCCAGCGCAGCTACAGCCACGGCTCACCTGTCAACGATGTCGTGATCCACCCCAACCAGGGCGAGATTATCAGCTGTGACCGCAGCGGCAGCATCCGCGTCTGGGACCTGTCGGAGAACAACTGCACGCACGAGCTGATTCCCGACGGCGACACGTCCGTGTCGTGCGTCACCATGGGCATGGAGGGTTATCTCCTGTGCGCCGCCAACAACACTGTAAGTGGACGCTAGAACTCTGGCCTCCTTTTTTTTTAAAAAAGGAAAGGAAAATCAAATCTAACAAACAGGGAAACGTCTTTATCTGGCAGCTGCTGCCGACACAGGAGCGCACAAAGCCGGTCCCGATCACCCACTTCAAGGCACACAGCGAATACATTACGCGCATCCTGCTGTCGCCCGACGGCAAGCGCCTGGCCACCTGCAGCGCCGACCACACGGCCAAGATCTGGGAAGTCGACATCACGCCGCAAGCGCCCGACCAGGAACCCAAGCCGCTCGTGCTCAACGCGACGCTCAACCAGCACCAGCGCTGGGTCTGGGACTGCGCGTTTAGTGCCGACTCGGCCTACCTCGTGACGGCGTCGTCTGACCACTATGCGCGTCTGTGGGAGCTGCACAGCCAGCAGGTCATCCGGCAGTACAACGGCCACCACCGCGGTGCCGTCTGCGTCGCTCTCAACGACTATTCTGACTCGAGATGATCGCTTCCTGAGACATGTTTCCTTTTCAGTATACTCGGATTCTTACAAGAGCAAAGGGGGACATTGAATATCTCGTTTGTCTCGTTTAGCAAAAACCAGCCTGCTCGGCGCCCTCTCCTTTTTTTTTAAACTTTGATACCCCGGGTATTGGCCGGCAGGTTTTGGTTTAGGGCCTAGGGCCTGCATTCATTGGGCCTTGTTCTTTGTTTGGGTCGGCTCAATTGGCCAAGCCGGGTTGCTTGCATAGCTGCCACTTGTCAGGCCAGATTCCTCTAAATTGCCAGAGTGGATGAGATTGCCCATAGATAGCCACATCGTGTGAAGGCCCTTCGCGGAAATTGCACAAGGATATCCAAAAAAGTGTCGAGATAGGCAGACGACAGGGGTTTAGACATCAAACGTCAGGTGGCAAGACCGCAGCGACAAGGCCCTGCGTTAACAGCATGCCGCCCACGAGATACATCAGCAGTTTCAGACGTATGCACACAATCTACGCTGCATGGCATGGTATATAAAGAACAGGATGATCTAACACTATTTCAATAGCTAGACTGCGGCTGAATCTATAATCAACAAAGCAATAAATCAAAAAGCAACGCTGTTGGTATTATAACTGTTGGCATCTTTGAAATTCAAAGATGCTAAGCAAAGTAATGTAGCTATACAAAAGTATTCAAGTAACCAAAAATGCCAACGCTGAGTATCCCGGAAAATATCATAAACCATCAGGGTCTTGGAAGGTATAGAATGACAAAAATCTACATCTACCATCCATCACCCCATCCGTCGTCGTCGCCATTGTCCTTGGGCGCCAAGTCGATCTTCTTGGAAGGCTTTGGTGCTGCCTTGGGCTTGGCTGCTGATGCTACGCGGCTCGCCGACGACGACGCGCTCACAGTCGGACGCTTGGCTGCAGATAGGGCACTGCCGCCCGTCTTGGACAGTCCCTTGGGCAGAGCCTTGCCGCCGCCGACGCTCTTCTTCTTGGACTCTTGCGCTGCAAGCCAGCCGGCAAAGTCGGGCTCAGCATCATCGTCACCAAAGGGTTTGACGCCGCCGCTGCCGCTGCCGCTGACTGCGCGGCTAGCAGGCGCGCTCGACTTCTTTTGTGTGGAAGAAGCACCGTTGTCATCCCATGCATCACCATCACCACCATCGCCGTTATCATCACCGAAACCGTCTTCCATAGCACCCCAGGCGTTGTCAGCACCATCGTCAATGTTGTCGTCTGCGGCATCGGCAAAGAAGGAGTCGCCGGCGGCATTGGAAGACGCAGACGCGGGCGACATGGGCCGCGATGCCGACGGAGAGTGCATAGCCTGGCGGTGTAGTGTGGACGCCGACGAAGTGGTTAGCATGCTGGACTTGCCCACTGTCGGCTTGCTAGCGGCTGCAGCTGGCGGTGTGAGTGTGGGTGTTCCACTGGGCACAGGTGTAGGTACCGAGGCCGACTCGATCTCGCCGGCTGCAGCAGAAATGTGGTTGGTAAAGGAGGAGATGGCCCAGCCAGCCCAGCCCGCGGCCGAGCTGCCCTGGTCCGGCTGCGGGGTGCTCATACGAGCAACACCGTTGGCGTTGGCGTCACCAGACGATGCAGCTGCGGGCGGGAGGGCAGTCTCGGGCAAAGATGCGGCAGCTTTGCGGATTCTCTGCATGAATACGTCCATTGTCTTGAGGCTCTGGTCGCGAATAATCTTTTCCTTGTCAAGAAGGACGGTGCAGATGGCTGGTAGGATGCGGGCAGCAATATCTTCCGGGGTAAAATACTCGACGGTGGCGGCCAGCGCCAAGAGAGCTGCATTTCGTGCGTGAACAAAGGGATCACGCAGGGACCGAGAAAAGGCGGCAATGAGCACCTTGGCGCGGGACGAGCTGCCCATGTTCTTCGCAATCTTGCCGAGACAGATAGTGGTGTTGGTGCGGATGCCGGGCTGCTCGTCGTTGGCTGTTTTGGCCAGGTGCCGCAGGAGCTCGCCGTTGATGGTGCGGTCCGACAGCTTGGGTACAAAGACGAGTACAGATTTTAGTGTTTGCTCACGGACAACGGGCGCGATATCCGTGAATCCGCCGACGACCTGGGGAAAGATCTTGTCGTTGACAATCCGATTCGAGAGACGGTCGATGATGAGTGGGAGGTTGTCGAGCAAGCTGACGCGAATGGCTCTATCGGGGTTGGCAAAAAGACGGACGATGACGGGCGTGACTTTGGCGTCAAAGTCGTCGCTGGACAGCTTTGTGGCAATCTTTGTCACCATGCCCAGTGCTTTTGGTCCACCACCGCCAAACTCGACAGACTTTAATAGCTCGGGGAGCACCTTCATTTTGAAAAAGTCTTCGGGAAAGTCGTCTGTAAGACCGTCAAGATCGCTGTCCTATTAGCTTGTGTTCGTGTACAAGTAAGAGGCATGAACAAACTTACTCTAGAAACTCTTCGCGCTCTTCTGGCGACTTGACGCCGAGGTTTTCAATGCCGTCCGTGAGCTTGATCAAAGGCGAGTCGAAAAAGGCACCGCCGCGCTGGCCCATTTCGAGGAAGCTGCCGACGCTTATCCGCGCCTTGGGGTTTGCATTGACGAGGCGCTTGTAGCCTGTCTGCATTGTCGGTGGTACGCCCTTGGTCTGGCCGGCCTGATCAGTACCGGTGTATTCGCCGTTAAACGACTCGTAGATCAAGACACCAAAATCAAACGAGTCGACGACCCAGTGGTTGCTACGCTTGATGGCATCCCAACCATTGCGGGCCAGCTCCGGGGGTGTGTATCGTGCCGCATCAGGCACAAGACTCCCATAGTTCTGTATCATTAGCCTCCGAGTATGAACGTTGTGACAGTAGTCGAGCCAAATGGAAGTATACATACATAGATGATGGCCTCGTCGTCCTTGACGTTGCTGAGCACCTCGAAACCGCCTAGCTTCCACTCGCCGCTCTCGGATGTAAAAATAGAGGCAACCTTTAAGCTGCCGTGCACAGAGGATGCTTCGTCGTTGATAAATTTGATTGTGCGCTGTGACTGTTAGTAACAGATCCAAGCCATCTAGTTGCTGGGGATGCTCGAAGTGGTGCATACTGCAATATTGAAGAGACCCCATTTCAAGGTCTCTGGGCTGAGGCTCTTGCGCTTCACGTGCCACCGCAGAGGGACGATGCGCTCAGTCGCAATATAGATATATGAGTCGGTTTCCACGGTATCGAGGACCTTGATGACACCGGGGTGTCGCAGTGTCCGGAGCTTCTTGAGGGCGTTGCGCGCGAGGGGCAGACGGGCCTTGTTGGCGGTGACGTCAAAGGAGAAGATGCTGCAATTGGAACCGTCTTCCTGGGTGTGTTAGATATTTGTCTAGTATATAGCAACATATCTGATCTGCAGGGAGTCCTACTCTGCGCGTGCCGTTGTAGAGGGTCCAGATGGAGGGATCGAGGTCGACACGGTCGCCAAAGGAATAGGGGAACGCGGGCCCCTTGGCAATGGCCGATGCGACGGCCGACTTGAGAAAGTCCATGGGCAGAGTCGAGGTAAGCAGTCGTGAATGTTGTGGCGCCCTAGAGGATATTGGGGACCGGAGGACGGTGGTAGTAAAGTGTCGCTTTTTGGTGCAGCTTGGCGTGCATTCGAGATGAGGTTGAATAGGAGTGTCGAATTGGTGGAGCGTATTATGGTGTTGTGACGAAATAGGCTGGCCTTACATAATTCGAGAAGGCAAGCTTGAGCTACAAGGTAGACGATCGCTCCTTCCTGTAATACATATTACTACGAGTAATTACTTTGTACTCAGTACTTGCTGTATTACGGAGTTCTTCTCCGCCCCTCCTGCCTATTCTAGCGCGACGTGTCTACCAGTTCGGGCACTATATTTCCCTATATTCGGCGCATTATTGTTCCAGCACCGGCCTGAGAACCCGAAATACAGCGTATATTCCATGTCTCGGCTGGCCAGCTGCAAGAGAAGGCTGAGGCCCCCCTGTTGGTGCCATGGGGTCCAGGTTGGCCCCTGCCACCTTACACCGTTTCTCCCGTTTACGACGTTTACGCTTTTCTCCAGCAGTGCACCTTAAGTGGGTCGCACTACCGCCGGGGACGTGCCTGCCTGTCGTCTTGCGCGCGCCTGTATGCTTACTTTATTGACTCGCGCAATCACTGAGTCTCACAAAACGAGCCGCTTTCCACTGTGCACTGTGCGCTGCGTTACTGCGTGCCTTTTGCCTTTTGCCTTGTCAATCCCTGGCCGTCTATCGTCCATAGTCTGTCGTCTGTCGTCTGTCGTCGATATTCTATCGCAGGGCTGCGTTTGCTCTCTTGCTCTCCCGCTCACTCTCTCCCACTACATCACCACATCCTCACACTTTCGCCTGCTGCCTTGCCACCGTCACCTCCCGCCAATCTGCCCATGTCTCTGACCACGGCACTCCTGAGATTCGTCTGAGATTGATCTAGATCGTGTCTCTTTCTATCTCTCGCTGTTTCTTTTTGTTTCTTTTATCTCTGCGTCAGTCCGAACTGCGTCCGGCTGTCGGACACCTCACGCTCTCATCAGCACCAACACCAGCACCAACTACTACGGCATCTCGCGGCCTTTCAGTCTCTGCTTACTATCGGCTCGTCTGCTCGTCTGCTCGTCCGCTCGTCATCTTCAACGGCTCTCGTCTCTTTGCCCAAGTCTTCAACTCTGGAACGCCGCTCACTTGGACATCCCGCGCTTTTATGTTTACCTGTCCCGGTCGCAAATAGAAGCGTAAGCTCTTGTAGAAATCGGCCCAGCTCGAGAGTGACATTCTGTCAGTCTGGTAGGTGCTTTCTCATATGTTTGCTTGATTCCATTGAGCTGCTATGCTCTTCTCACTCTCACCCCGAGATCAGCTCATATCCTCTTTCCACTATACCTCTTATACCCTGCCTCCCCCGTCTGTGATGACTATTGGTAAAAGGTCGGACTGTGCGTTCGGCTCTTCTGGTTTCTTATAGTTGTTCCGCCCTCTTCTCCTCGTCTCAGCCCTCCCAACTCTGCTCCGGCCTCGTTCCGAGCAGAGCGGCCTTTCCGCCTATATACACTCAAACCGCCTGGCTGCATCCAATGGCCGTGGTGTGGTATCGGTCTGGCCGTAATCAAACTCTACTGGGTGCGATCTGCTCATTCGTGGACGGACCATACCCGGCTGCCATCTCACGGAGTCCCTGCTGTCAGTGCTTGCACCTGTGGCACCGGGACCAAAGGCGATGGCAGACATTACTCATGGAGACTGAGGTCTTGCAGATCAGGGTATACTATAAGAAACCGCCGAGCCTGCCTGGATGACGATCTATTAAGAAACTGAAAAGACCTGAGACGACCCTCTTCTCCCCCTTCCCATACCCCTATATCCATACCCCTACTTTCATCATATATCTGCATCATCTCTGCTCCAAGGCTAACTCACCAGGAAGTCGTACCGCAAGTATCAAAGACCCGCTACGTCATGCCTGGGATATCTGACTCAATGCACTCCTCTTTGGCTGCACAGTCGGACCATCTATATTTCCACAATACGTAATGGTTCACGATACTGTCATGCCCGACTATGGCGGCGGCGGCGGCAGCAGCAGCCTCGGCAGTCCGGGCACTACAGTTTCTGCGGCTCACAACGTCCAGGATCGCGGCATGACATGCAGTTTCGCAAAGTGCAACGAACCGACACGGGGAATACCGTTTTGCGTGTCGCACCTGTCGCACCTGTCGCAGCTTAATATGCCAAAAACACAGCAGCAATCTAGGAATGTATATGCCCCTGCCTCCTCACATAGCCCTGCACAGACCACGGTCACAGAGCGAAGTCAAAGCCAGAGTCAGGCAAGTCCAAGACACGGCAGAACAACTGGGCCATATGTGATGCGCAAGAGTGCGTCAACTGCCGGCATACGGCCTCCATCATACATGGCCTCATCCTTACCAGCCACAAGCCACTCTATACCAAGTGGACGGCTGCCCAATGAACGGCCGTCATCAGGGTCTCGGCCATGGCCTCTGACTGAGCAGCACTTTGTCTCAATGATGACGCAGAATCATAATGGCAACACGGACATGCGCGTCGGAAGCAATGTTTCTAGCCGTACGAATGCACTATCGACGCCAGTTGAAAGCCCGCCATTTTCTCGGCCCGATGGCCCAAGCAAAAGACCAGGGCCTGCCCACGACAGTAACAATCATGTCCAAGACCAAAGACAAGCTCAAAGAGAGGCACTCAGAACACCGCGGAGCCGGTCACGAGAGCCAGACACCAGCTCGTCCACAACACCACGACAGTCCTCTATTAGAGACAGAGAGTCTGACAACTACATTCCATCTGCCCAACACCAAGCGTCGCACATTCTGAGTCGATTGCGCAGTCAAGGCCAAGCAGCCGTGCGCGAGCGTAACCAGTTCACGCCCTCCTCGTCCTCGTCGTCTTCGTCACAGCCGCCGCTAGCCAACTTCTCACTTGACACATATGTTTACAACCAGGACGCTAGTGTGTCTCCTCTCCCACCGCCGCCCGGCGTCAAGATCAGCTCGGCATCCGACATTGCAGTAGCTGCTAAAGCATCGTCAGCTGCTGCTGCCCTGGAAAAATCATATGCTGCCGCCATGGCCGCTGTTTCCTGTGCCACAGCACCTTCATCCTCTTACCTATCGTCACCTTTGCCAGCTATCTCATCGCAACCATCCACACCCGGCTACGTCTACGCCTATATCGACCCTCGCGTCCACTGGACTCGCGCTCGGTCCAAGGAATGGCACTCCAAAAAGCAGGACGAAATCAAGGCTCGCGGCGGGCGCAAGGCCAACGTCGGTATGGCCGCACAACGTACAGCTCGACAGAAAGTACACGCTGCGGCGGCAGAGCAGACCGCGTCGACGCCCGGTTCTGAACCAGCGGCCAATGGTGTGCCGTCTGTCTGGCAGGGCGAGCTGCCCAGCAATGTTGTGCACAACAAGGACTGGATGGCGCTTGTGGCTTCGTTTGCAAACGACGAAGAGAAACGCCTTAAGAAGGCCAAGCGCCAAGCCCAGCTGTACCGACAGAGATATGGTCACTGATCCGCTATCCCTCGGCCAGCTCTCTCATGTTCCTCCCCTCATCTCTTCGGTTATATCTTCCTCATCTCTCCTTTCATCTTTCAGCCTTCTTCTTTTACATTTACATTTTTGTTGTTCTTTGGCAGTGATACCCTTTTTGGCGGCAATTCTATTGCCGGTTGCACTCTATGCATAGGTTATTTGGGGTACTTTTTGTCTTTGGGTAATCTGATTTCTCTTTAATCGTTTTTTATTTCTTTTCCTCTTTCTTGCGACGACGTTGGGGTTCTCCCTTTATTTATAGGCTTCCTCTTGCATTTGTCGTGGCATCTATCTATCGATCCTTGAGACTACCGGTAGGTCAGGAGTCTACACAGACAGCATTGGGCAAGGAGTCCCGCTGCACATCTCCATGGTGCATGACTCCTTGCAGGTTATATTCTAATTAATAATCGCATATCATATATTCCCATGTACTTTTGATTCATGTCGTGTCGTGACTAGGAGTGATTTTTACTTTCGAAACAGAATATAGTCATCTATAGGCTTACTCATCATATATTATGTAATGCACGATTTATTCGAATATTTTATTCAAATGCTGTCAAATAGATATCTCGCCCCCTTCAACTGCTACAACCAAAAATGAATATGATATACCAAGAACGAACCCTCTGCTATTTATCTAAAATGAGAACAGAAAACAGATAACAGATAACAGATAACAGATAACAGATAACAAAAGCAATAACAGAAAAATACTCAAAACTCTCAGCTATGCCATGCAGTACTATAAATCACTAAAACTTAAACCCGACTTTTTCTTCTTACTTTGTTCTTTTTGTTTGTGTATTGTTTAGCTTGACCTTGCCAGTCTTCACGATTGCCGCTTCGACAGCATGTTCAGAGCGCTACCCGCCAGAATGAAACCGGCCTGGTCCTTGCTGACAGCGTGCTTGACGGGGATGATAAACTCCTCGCCAGTCTTGGCCTTGGTCACCTTGAGCTGGACATCGCCCTTGCCGCCAGCCAGCAGCATCTCGTACAGGCCGATAGTGCCGACAATATCACCGGCATCGATGCGGTCGTAGTCGGCCTCGTTGGCAAACGTCAGAGGCACAACACCCTGCTTCTTCAGGTTGGTCTCGTGGATACGAGCAAACGACTTGACAACGACAATCCGGGCACCCAGGTAGCGAGGCTGCAGAGCAGCGTGCTCACGGGCACTGCCCTCGCCGTAGTTGTGCTCGGCAACCACCAGCCAGGGCTGGTTGCGCTCGCGCCACTTGAAGCCAAGCTCGGGGATCGTGCTCTTTGTGCCGTCCAGGTCGTAGGCCACGTTGACCTCGCCCGTGGCGGCGTTGGTGGCCGTGTTCAGCGTGTTGGCGCTGATGTTGGGCAGATGACCCTTGTACTTGAGCCAGGGGCCGGCAGCAGAAATAGTATCAGTTGTGCACTTGCCAGTGATCTTGACCAGGACGCGCAGACCCTCGAGGTCAGACTCGGGGAAAGGCTCAAAGGGCTCCAGGATGGCCAGACGCTCAGATGTAGGGGCAATGGCAATATCAACCTTGGCGTCGGGGGCCTGGGTCAGAGCAGCAAAGGCGGCACGGCCCTCGTCAAAGGGCGTCGGCGGGCCCTCCAGACCGTGGGGTGCAGGGAAGCGGAACTCGCCGCCGTCAGGGGTCGGGATGGCATCAGTCAGGGGGTTGAAGGTGGTGGAGCCGGCAAAGGCCAGGGCAGTGACAATCTCGGGCGAGGCCAAGAAGTTCATCGTGTCCAAGTTGCCGTCGTTGCGACCGCGGAAGTTACGGTTGTAGGATGTGAAGATGGCGTTGGAAGTACCCTTCTCGACACCGTCGCGACGCTTCCACTGGCCAATGCAAGGGCCGCAAGCGTTGGACAGAAGAACACCACCGGCATTGTCAATAGTCTCGAGGGTACCGTCACGCTCAAGGGTGGCGCGGATGGCCTCACTGCCCGGGGTGACGTAGAAGTCGGACACAGGCTGCAGGCCAGCATCGGCAGCTGCCTTGAGCAGACTCTCGACACGGGTCATGTCCTCGTACGAACTGTTGGTGCAGCTGCCAATCAGACCGGCAGACAGCTTCTGGGGCCACTGCTCCTGCTCGACAACTTCGCGGAACTGGGACAGAGGAATCGACAGATCGGGAGTGAAGGGGCCGTTGAT
Source organism: Ophiostoma novo-ulmi subsp. americana (assembly GCA_029298975.1). Classification (NCBI taxonomy): domain Eukaryota; kingdom Fungi; phylum Ascomycota; class Sordariomycetes; order Ophiostomatales; family Ophiostomataceae; genus Ophiostoma; species Ophiostoma novo-ulmi. Next base: position 841,443 of record JANSMA010000003.1, on the reverse strand, counting down.
GTGGGGCTCAAGCTCCGACAAGTTAATCTCGATCACCTGGTCATACTCGGCACCCTCGTCAGCGGCAAACTGGAAGACGGCGTCCTTGTCGGTGGGCGAGGCATCAATGCCACGGAATTGCTGGAAGTTGGCAGCATCCTGGGCCTGCTTGGCGCGGCGAGTCGACTCCAGGTAGCGCGCAGATGCGGCAGTGTAGGGGAAGATGGAAGTGGTCGCACCGACCTCGGCACCCATGTTGGTCATGGTGGCCATGCCCGTGCAGCTCAGAGTCTGGACACCAGGTCCAGAGTACTCGATAATGAAACCAGTACCACCGCGGACGGTCAGGAGACCAGCAAGGTGCAGGATGACGTCCTTGGGCGACACCCAGCCGCTCAGCTGGCCGGTCAGGCGCACACCGAGAATCTTGGGGGCCTTGAGCTCCCAGGGAGCACCGACGAGAGCCTCGACGGCATCAGCACCACCGACACCAATGGCAATGGTGCAGAGACCACCAGCGTTGGGGGTGTGGCTGTCGGTACCGAGCATCATGAGACCGGGAATGGCATAGTTCTCGAGCACGGTCTGGTGGATGATACCGGCACCAGGAGGCCAGAAATCAACACCAAACTTGCGCGCAGCAGACTCCAAAAAGGCAAACACCTCGCCGTTGTGGCCAATGCCGGCCTCCAGATCAATATCAGCACCCTTCTCACCAACAATCAAGTGGTCACAGTGGATACTGGCGGGGATGGCAGTCTGGGGCAGGTTGCAGGCCATGAACTGCAGCAAGGCCATTTGCGCCGAGGCGTCCTGCATGTTAACCCGATCAGGCTTGAGTGCCAGGTTGGCCTTGCCGCGAATGTCACGGCCGTTGTTGGTGTTGGTGAGCAGGTTGGTCTCGACATCGTCCAAGTGGCTGTAGAGGATCTTCTCGGCGAGGGTCAGGCGGCGTTCGGAACCGAGCACGCGACGCACGGTGGTGTACTTGTTGTACATGCGCTCGTAGACTGGTGGGATAGGAGAGGCATCGTTGACGGTCGAGAAGAGGCGGCGCGTGGTGGGAAGTGCGCGGAGGGGTCTCTGGACGTGCTGAGAGTGTTAGCAGGCCATATAAAAGATTATAGGAAGGTCGTATGGAGGCCATATGGAGGTCATATGTATATATATAGAAGTACACGTGGGTGTACATCCATAAGAGGAAGCTGCAACCCATGTGGCAGCTCGTGATAGCAAATTGCCGTGAAAGGAAGGTCCCAAGGACAGCAGCGGGGACGTGGCAGGTGAGGACTTACCCTAGCCAGAGCCCCAGAGCGGCCAGCAAGCACAAAAGGCCCCATGGCGGCTCTGTGACGATCAAGCTTCCTGGTGGGAGTGGGAGGAAGAGAGAAGCAGAGCGATCTGGGCGATTGCGTCGCGAACCAGGATCAAGAGACAGATGTCGTTTGGTGGTGGTGAAGATGTTTGTCGTCAATCGCAGAGTCGTGAGTCGTCGAGATTAGTTTTTTTGCGGGGGAAAATAATCAAAAAAAAGAGAAAATAAAAATAATTAGTGAATTAAATAATTTTTTTTTTTATTTACAAAAAGTAGTGTCATTGACGGCAGGTACGCCTGTGACACACAATGACAGACCCGCCCGCAATCGGACCCGACAGCGGGTAATATTTCACTGGGGAAAGAGAGAAAAAAAACTTTGAGGTAAGGTGCAATCGCCCAATTTCCAGCCAATCAACAGACAGGCAATTGCAACCGCGAATATCGCCAATAATCATCAATGACATAATCACGACTACATCCGTGACTGCATGTCAAGTTTGAAGATGCCCTGAACTAGAAAACCCGGCTGCGTCTGTTTATTCATATTTTGTAAAATCCTCACAAATGTATAGCAAGCGGCAGCGTCGGCTATGTAGATGGCCAGCATCGGCAAGATTTGGCAGAATGACTGTATTCTATGACAACATAAGTAATAGCAATGTTTATAATAACAATAGCGCAGTCTCAAACTCATTAATAAAAATGGAATAAACGATAAAGATGCACTGCAAAATGCGTGCTTGGTAAAGATTGTCCATGAGACGCCCGGCATGTTGCCAACCTGACCCAACGCCCAGAGAAGATATACTCGAACTGAGAATAGAAAAGAAGAAAGCAATAGAGAAAGAAAGTAAACCGAAAGAACTCCGAACAGATAAAAGCGAGCAAATGCGCAAAATGGCTCAGATATGAAACCGAATAGAACGGACAGGATAGCGCAACATGATAAAAACGTCTATGGAACCCATTCCTCAGACGTGAGCAGAGCCACTTGCTCGCACTCATCCCATCCTCTGCCGCTTGGCACCAAGACCATCTGGACCTGCTGCTGCTGATGCTGCACTGCCGACCGACACATTACTCGGGACATCCGCAAGGGGAGGCCGGGCAACACCACCCGCGGCATCATTGGGCGGGCCGCGCTTCATTGGCGGTGGGCGGAATTGGTTACGGTTGGCAAGCGGACTTGATATGCTGGGCGGTGCACCAATACGGCGTGTTGGTTCGCCGATAGCGCCGATGGGATGGTTCAGACCACTGCGAGTAGCAGGTCCGCCAGTTGGTGCGGGCGAGGGTGATCCGGCACGGCCAGAAACGGCTCCTATGGTCGCTCCAGGAGCTGCTCCGGCAGCAGCAGCTGCAGTGGCGGCGGCTTTCTGCATGGCCGCTTGTCTGGAGACGCGTGCCGACGTATTGTGATCGAAGCCAGGTGTTCTAGGAATGGATGGTGTTTCGGCCTTGTGGTTGAAGAGTTGCCCAGACTGAGCCACAGAGCTGATATCGTTGCCGTCGTCGGCCTTGGAAACGGCACGAGCGGATAGCCAAGGTGTGCCTGTACCGACTTCACCACCAGGGGCGGGTTGCTTTTGTACAGGTGGTGCATGTGGCGGTCTGTTGAACTGCTGATTGTTATTGTTGTTGCCGTTTGGACGGTTATTTACAGCGCCGGGAGTTTGTGGTGGCCGTGGGTGCATTGCGTTTGGCGGTGGTGGCCGAGCTCCCTCAGCGAGGTGTGGCGGCAGTTGACGGACGGGACTAGTGTTTCTGGACTGCTGGTTTGGCCGCGGCGGTGGTAGAGATGGTGCAGAGATGGCGGATGTTGTAGCTGGCTCGGGAATGACAACCTCGTCGGGGTGGCCTTCTTCGGACACACAAAAGTCGGCCTCATCAAAGTCTGTAACATTAGTATACTTGAAATGATACATATAATATATAGAGAAAATAAAGATCAAACTAACCTCCTAGGAATTCGTCATCAAACATCTCCATGGGAATGGCAGACGGTTCTGACTTGACGTTATTGGCTGCGGCCTGGGGTGCTGGTCTTCCCGCAGCTGGCTGTTGTGCTGGCGCTGCTGGTCGAGCTATGGTGGGTGCGGCATTGTTCGTAGCTCCAGGTCGGTTCGTCGGCTGGTTTGCTGGCTGGTTTGCTGGCTGGTTTGCTGGCTGGTTCGCCGGTTGGTTTGCCGGCTGGTCTTCGGTCTTGACAATATAGTCGGCGTGCCGGTGCAGGTTCTGCTCGTTAAAGGCCCGCTTGTTGGTCGGCACGGCCTTCATCTTGGACACGCGGTCGACATAGGTCTTGTCGTAGATGCAGTTACCGAGCACGTTGCCAAAGTTGCGCAGTGCGCGCTTGAGGGCGTCTGTGGTGCCCTCCTTCTTTGCCTTTTCAAACGCGGCCGCTTTTCCTTTGCAGTTCTCAATGTGGCCGTAGCCAATGTCTTCGTGGTAGGTGCCATCGCGCAGCGTGACGCGCATAATGACGGAGAGGCCGACGGAGATGCGGTAGGTCTGGGGGTTTTCGTCGACGAAATCGATTTGAATGTTTTGGATGGACGACGACCAGCCGTTGAATCCAAACACTTCATTGGCGAGGCTGATTACTTTTTCAGCGGCAACATAATGGACGCGCTGGCCCGAGGGACCGGAGCGCGACGACAGGTACTCGGGGCCGAGCTGTTTCTCGAGGCGGCTCTGGAGCGTAGCGATCTCGACGGCGGTGTATTCGGAGACGTGCTGAATAGGCATTCCGGAGCCGGTGAGGGCGGATGACGAAGTCGACGAGCCGTTGTTGTTATTGGAGGTTGTTGATACTTGCTGGTTCATCCTGGGCGTCTGGTTGTCGGCGCCAAACGGGGCACGACTTTTGGGGATTGGCTGCTGCTGGAAGGGGTTTGCGATGGGTTGATGCTGGTCTCCAGGGCTGTTTTGTTAGTATTTGTAGATGAAGAAGAGCTTGAAGAGCTTCAAAGGAGTTCAAAAGGAGATTCAGGATGACATACGCTGGCATCGTCACGGGATGACGCCCTGGTGCAAGTCGGTGTAGTGTTGACGATGAGAGAGACGATGTTGCCGGTGTGATTCGCGACGCGTCGAGATGGTGAGTGACGAGGATGCAGATGTTAGGCACAGAGGTTATAGACAAGTGCTCTGCACAAAATAAAGCCGATATAGTTCAGGCACAATTACGCCCTTGTTGATTGGCGATTGGCGTGAATGTGAATCGAGTATCGATCGATTCTGAACACCAGAGCAAGTACTAGAGAGTAGTGGGTTGCTTGCCTGAAGGAGCTGGGCTGTGATGGAGCGGCAGCGGGCCGGAGGGAGCGCGTCTGTTCCAAACAAGGCAGTCACCACTGAATCAATAACACCCACAGTGGTATGAGACGCGACTTGGCGGGCAGTGTTAATTCGAACAGCAAAGTGACCCGTAGTCACGTGCAGTCAACTATAATTGCCTGTACTACATACCTCACTACTACTATTTCCACAGTGAACCCCGCCAAACAGTGCTACAGCGGCACTGTTCCGTGCGACGATACACTGGTGATATCTCGAAAACACACTAGACAATGGGCTCGGAGAATACATATTTATGTAGCAAATGCTTTCTGAGGGTGTTTTTATTCACCCGTAGATTTACTTTTGTTGTGTCTCAGTCTGCCTCGTGGAACGACGACGTGAGCTGGAAAACTCTGGTTTAAAGGCCTCAGTGTTGATAGATACCGCATGACAGCATGACGGCAGGACAGCACATGTGCGAATGTGTAATGGATGTATTGGCCTGCAGATTCTATTCGTTACAGAGGTTGATTGCCTAGCTGGTGGTACAGGTGTTTAGGTGCTTACGTGGAGGGTCAGCTGGATGCGGCTTACGTATGAGAAGCGTGGACGAGGGCTAGGACGGAGTTGAGGCAGCGGGCAGAGTGTGTCTGTGGGAAATGCACAGTATATAATAAGTTCTATATTGAATTGTAAAAGCAGGTAGCAAAGGTAGGATAAATGAAAGGCATATTCCAAGTGAAAGAGAGCCGTCAAGATTACTCAAATGACACGACGAGACGAGTAACTCTTAGACGGCAGCGGCAGTATAATAGAAACACAATGCAGAAAATAGTAGATAAAATGGTAATATAAACAACTATGTTATTGGAAAAGACATGGAATTGATATGATGAAAACTATAGAAAATGCTAACATGACAACAAACGCCGGGTACAAGATGATGGATTCCCCGAAACCACTGCTATGTAGAGCATGGAGAGAGATGGGGTCTGTCGGGGATATTCGGGATGTTGGGGATATATGAGTGAACGTGATGAAAGTGAATGGAAGGGATATGATGGGTGGCCGAGATACAGAGAAGAGAAAGTGAAAGAAGAAACCAGAGCAAGAATTAAAAACATGAAACCCAGAAAGCCCAGAGCCCACTGAAAACAAAACATGAATGAGAGAAAGAGTAAAACAGGAAAAACCCAGGAGTAACAGAGAGACACAGAAACAAAGAAACACAGAAACAGATATGATAATGAGTGTCGTTAGTCATAAGAATGCAATAGGCGATAAGCATAGATGCGAAAGCAAGGACCGCCATCAGCGGACCCGTGCGCGGTCATGCCTACCAAGGCCCAACCCGCACCGGCGCACTAAAGGTGCCGTTCATCAGCTGGTTGCGGATCGAGTTGGGGTCGCCGCCGCCAGAGCCAGAGCCGCCGGCCATGCCCATCCAGCCAATGTGTGCCGACATGGCGCTCATGGCATGGTCGAGACGGCCGCCCGACTGGTTGTTGTGCTTGGTCAGCGTCTGGTCCCAGTGCTCCGAGGTCAGGATCGAGTTGAAGCCGACACCGCGCTTCGACACCTCCTGGATGACGACAGCCCAGGCACGGGCAATCTCGTCATAGGCACCCTCCTTGTGCTGGCGGTATGTCGGGTTGTCCCAGTCGGGAAGCTGGTGCACGATCTTGGTGGCGCCGTCGAGGAACTCGAGCGATGCCGACGTCTGCGACTCGACGGGCGGCAAGAACTGGCGAGTGAAATCAGAAAGGGCCTCGGTCAAGGCAAGGAGCGGCTGCTTCACGCGGTAGTAGTTGTAGTCGGCACTTGAGTGGCCGTACGGCATGGCGCTTCGTAGCCGGTCCTGGTATTCGCCGAGAATGTGCAGAGTAGATGCGGCGGTCGGGCGGGGAGCATGATCGGAAACCTGCTGGGCAATATCTGGGCGCTGGTCACAGATGGTCTGCAGGATGGTGCGAAGCTGGCTGGCATCCAGAGCCTCGAGTAGCCGGGGCAGTGGCAGAGGGCGGCCGACCAGATCGGCGGCACGGGCCTTCTTGGGAGGGCGGGCCAGTTGGCGGTGGGCGGTGGCGGGCGAGCTCATGGGCGACATGGACATCTCATCGCCATCGTCGTCGGCTTTCCGCTTCTTTGAAGATGTGGCAGCAGTCATGTTTGTGAAGGGGGACACTGGGCTGTTAGCAGGCATGTCGTCGACGACAGAGTTGGGCATCAGGCAGGCAGGCAGAGGCTAATAGGCAAACATACTTGACCGGGATGGTGAATGTCTAGGGGATTCGTGTTGGTGAGGGAGTAGAGGTGGCTGCGGTGATAGCAAGACATTCATTTTCCGAGGGTATGAAGAGGTAGATCGAGTTTAGAGGCCGTATCGGGGAGAGCCCGGCTGCAAAGGGGCTGGAGAGAGACGGCGATGTTGCGAAGCCGTCTGTGCGTTGTGCCAGAGGCCAAGTTCGTAGTTGGCCTACAATCAGAAGACTGAGAGGCCAGGAGGTTGTTGATGGAGTGTGGTGTCGTCGTTGTCGTTGTTGTCGCCGAGGAGGGATGAGTCGAGATAAAGAGACCAGACGAGAGCAAGTTAAAATGCGGTGTTTGTAGTTGATGATAGCTGTTGAGTGAATAGAGGAAGAAGAATCGTAGAAGTGCAAAAGGACTGAGATATATGAGAGCAAAGAAGAAGAGGAGGGAGTGAAAGAGAGTGTGTGAAAGAGAGAGAGAAGCGGAGAGAAATGGCTGGTGAGGAAGAGGAGTGGTTAAGGGTGTTGGCGCCAACGAAATAGTTCAAAAGGAGAAAGAGACGAAGAGACGAAGAGACGAAAAGACGAAAAGACGAAAAGACGAGAGAGAAGAAAGGTCTGAAAAAAATAGGGAAAAAGAGGAGACGATGAATCTGAGAGGACTGGCGGGTTACAGGGCAGGGTCAGTAAGGTTACGGGGTGATAGTGCGTTTGTATTCACTATGTTCGCTGTATTCGCTGTATTCGCTGTATTTGCTAATTCAGTGTGTTGAGATGAGATACTTTAGTGAGATACTTTAGTCGTTGTTAGTGCTTCCGCCACCGGGTCCACATGACAGGGGCCAATTGGCTCGACGAGACGCTGGAGCCCCAAAAGAAACGAAAAACAAGGCCTAAAACCCAAAAAAGACAGGGAGAGACAAGCCACAACTGCAGCTGCCCAGCGACCAACAGAAGCAAAGGCTGCTTGCTCTCTCCAACACCCTCCGCCCTCCACTTTTCTCCATCACCTCCGTCTCAATCGATAGCTCCGTTTCCACCGTATTGAGTGATCGGTGATCAGTGATCAGTGAACAGCGATACTGAGTAATAGTGCTCTGATTGATTAGTGCCTGCCATTTCAGCTGGTCTCACATCTCAGACTGGCTGCCATTCACACACCATTACGTCTATCCATGTGCCGTATCCATGTACTTTAGCTGTGATGAAATACAAATACCTGATAAAAACCCGACATGCCTGACATACCTGATATGCCTGATATGCCCGATGACCACGCAGACCACGCAGGCCCTGCTGCACTTGCAAGGGTGCTGAATCCCAAGACAACAGGGCAATAGAACCTTTGGACATCCCCGGCGTCGTTTGATTTGCTGGATGCACGGAGCAGATGCAGATGCAGGTGCAGATGCAGATGCAGGGTGATTCACACATAGTTGAGTTGCTATTCTACTTTGATACTCCATATTCACCTTGTCTGACTCTCTAGTGGTCTTTGTAAGATATTTGTTGCAGCCCATCATCAGCCGAGGGGGTGTGCTGGAACTACAATACAGGCTTTTGCTCGTATTTTTGCTTTTTGTCAGCCATGTTTACCAGGGTGCATATATTTACATTAGCCTGGCAATATTTGTCTTTCTTCACACATGGGCTTCTCAATAATGCACGGTTTGTCTGAGATGATGAGCTTGAGCTCTTGCTGGGGCTGATAAAACGGAGCATAACCATCAAACGATTAGTTATGAAACGGTCATTGTGAAAACGGTACAGCATCGATACTCGAGGAAAGAGGGAAAGAGGAAAGAGAAAAGGGGAGAAGTGAATAAGTAAAGACAAAGATGCCCTGCATAGAAAGCGAGATTGTATTTCTTACGGAAGGAGCACCCTGGTCAAGTGCCGAAAAGCGGTCAAGGAGGAATGAGAAAGAGAGCAAAAGGAAAGAGCATCAAAGCGAGTAAAGCGAGAGAAAAGGAAAGAGCGTCCGGTGCGTTGTCTCGTTTTCCGTGATGACCCATGGTTCATGGCTGGCCATCAACCCAAAACACCAAACACCAAACAGCTAATCAACAGCGCTTCCAGCGGATGCCACCAACATATCCTAGCATGCAGCATTCATTGGCTTGGCGGGGAACGATCGCAGAGGTCAGTGGGCAGTGGGCAGTGGGCAATGGGCTGGTAGTGGTGGTCGGCGATCTAGGAGACGCTAGTGGCAGAAAGTGCATGGCAAGGCAAGAGCAGACAAGTCAGATGCGAGGAAGGGGTCGGGGAAGGAGCGACTGGGCTGCCCGAAGCGAGAGCGACAGCTCATAAGTCAGCCACAGGCAACGGACAAAGACGACGAAAGACAAGACGACTAGACGACAAGACAGGAAAACGAGATGCAGCTAAGCAAAAAACTGCAGGGAAGTGAGACATGACGATACAGCAAGTTGTTGCTATCAGGGTGTCAGCGGCACATGGACCGTGGTCAATATTGCCAGAGGCGAGCGGAAGAGCTGGCCGGATATGCTTGCTTTCTTTTTCTTTTGCGGCGCTGTCATGCACTCCTATTTTACCATGTACTCCTATTCTCGTCACAGCGGTAATTTCCATATATACATTGCTTTTTTCTTCTTTCTATTGATAGCCTCAGAGAATGTGGCGAGACGAGCTGCAGCATGCAACGCAGGGATATGGGAAACTAGTGGGAGCCGAGTATCACACTCATTGCAAAAGTTGACTTTTATAAAATGCACATTTTCAACGCATTTTAATGCATCTTTAATGCATTTTCAAAGTAATGAATCTAAACATATTCGACACCGAGGCGAGGCTATTTGGCCGTTCGCTATTTCATCATATACGGCCTAGTGATACAGTGGGGCACACCTGCCCAGTTGCCCCAAAATGGAATTACCCTAAAGTCTAAAAGTCAAAGATATGGGGCTGCCGTCAAGCCTTATCAGAGATAAGCTGATTACCGCGATAACGTAGAAAAAAGTTTTGGCTGGCAGAAAAATGCCCCAAAAAAAGATATCTGCATTGCATATCGTGGATGACCTAACCTCACGACCTCGGCCATCGACACACACACGAGCGATCGCGGACACACAAATACACACACGCACGCACACACACAACATACACACAATGGCTACTGAACGGTCAGTATCGCCGGCTCCCGCCACCGACGCGGCCGACAAGAAGCGCAAAAACGCAAACGCCGACGTCACCGAGCTCGAAGTCGACATCAACCTCCCCGAGCCCCCCTCCAAGCGCGCAAAGCGTGCCCTCAAGAAGGGCAAGGTCCTGCCCCCCAAGGTCCGCCCGGCCCTCGACGGCGACGAGAACGACGACGAGGCCACCGCCGCCGGCGTCCCCGGCAAGAACGCCAAGGGCGGCGGCAAGAAGGAAAAGGAGGAGCGCTCGCAGTTTGGCATCTGGATCGGCAACCTGCCCTTTACCGTCACCCGCACCCAGCTCTTCAAATGGTTCGTCGACAACTCCGGCGGCGCCATTGCCGAGTCCGACATTACCCGCATCAACCTGCCCCTCGGCAAGCGGCCCGCCGTCAGCCACGCACAGAGCCTGCGCCCCCACAACGTCCACGCCGACACCGAGGGCAAGCCCCTGCCGCCCAACAAGGGCTTTGCCTATGTCGATTTCCTGACCCTCGAGGCCCAGGTCGCCGCATCGGCTCTGTCCGAGACAGAGATTGACGGCCGTCGCGTGCTCATCAAGGACAGCAAGTCCTTTGAGGGCCGCCCGGCCAGCACGCCCCAGGTGACAGGCGACGACTCTGCCACGGGCGCCAACGCCAGCAAGGCACCCCGCAACAAGGCCGGCGAGGCCAACGAGGCCGCCGATGCCGCACCGGCCGGATCCACCAGCACCAAGGTGTTTGTCGGCAACCTGGGCTTTGAGACGTCCGAGGAGGACCTGCGCCGGCACTTTGCCCCCTGCGGCCCCATTGCCTGGGTCAAGGTGGCCACGTTCCCCGACAACACGGAAAAGTGCCGCGGCTACGGCTGGGTGCAGTTTGGCGGCAAGACCGACGAGGGCGTCAACATTACGCCCGAGGCGGCGTCCAATGCGGCCACCAATGCCGTGCGCGGTTTTGTGCGTCTGCAGGAAAAGATTGACACGGAAGAGGACTTTGTAGCCGAGGCCGAGGGCGAGGACGTGTCGGAAGCCAAGGAGGACAGCAAAAAGGCCACAAGAACGCGCAAGTGGTGGGTGAACCAGTTCAAGGGCCGCCCGCTCAAGGTCCAGTTTGCCGAGGACGACGTGTCGCGGTACAAGAAGCGCTTCGGCAAGGGCCGGCCACGGGACGGCGAGGAGCAAAAGGACAATGCTGGCGGCAGCAGCGGCGGCGCACCAAGAGAGCGGCGCACCAAGCCGTTCAAGCAACGGGATATTGGTGTTGCCGCGCTCACTGGTGGTATCGTCGAGTCCACCGGCACCAAGACTGTTTTCGAGTAGACGACGGCATGTTGACACAAAAGTATGGGAAACAGAGAGCAGAGGGCGGCGAGATTCAGGTTTGGTTCGGTTTCTATCGCATGTGTCGTTTGGCAGCAAGGACATTATCACGGGCGTTATCTTTGACTTTGATTTTTATCTAATTTATATCATATATATCATATATCATCTACATCATGTTACTCTTCACGGGTTTACACTTTGCGAGCTTCGTTTTGCTTCTTGATTTGAATGCATAGAGTAGAATTCAATGGCAATCTGGAACTACGGAAACTAAACTAAAACAACCGACGAGAAGAAAGACAAGACTGCATGACCATAAACACATGTCAAATCTTTTTAGAATCAATGCGGCTTTTCACGTTTTGCTGACATCAAAACGGTACAAGTGCACTCTGGTTAAACAGGGTTGGAATCAAAATATGTGATCAAATACAGATACATTGGTCAAATAAATTGACAAGCAGAAAAAAGAGTGTTAAGATCAAGGGTAAAGAGCAAGGAGAAATATCAAAACATCCCAGAAAGAATAAAAAACCAGAGGAGAATAAAAATTGCAAGAGAGCAAAAGCACAAGTCAAAGGACACAATTCAAGGCAGTCTGTCGTTTAGACAAGACTGCACAAGCTTGTCGCATTTCGGCACATTTACTTGCGAAGGGGCGACTGGAACTCCTCGTCAGAGGCATCCAGAATGTCGTACTCCTCGTCGGTCATGAAACCGCTCTCAGAGTCGTCGTCGGCCCACTCCTCAAATTCCTCAGCCTCGGAGATGGCCTCGGCATCCTGCTCCTGCTCCTGAGGCTCGGCATCGCAAACCTCGTGGAAGCTGGCACCAGGCGACTCCTTCTCAAGCTTGGGGAAGATCATCTGGCTGGTGTACACAGGCTTCTCCTCGGCCTTCTTGGCCTCCTTGGCCTCGTGAACTTCCTCAACAATCTTGGCAAACTCCTTTCTGACGTCGATTTCTTCCTCGTCAGCAACCTGGGGCTTCTCCAGCTTCACCTCCTTCTTCTCCTCCTCCTCCTTGTCAAAGACATTGACGTCACACCACAGACGGTCGCCAAACTTGATGCCGCCCTTGGTGGTCAACCGCCAGTAGGAGATGATCTTGCCGGCGCGGGGAGGCGTGCGCAGGAGAACAGTAAAGGGGAACTCGGCACCAGGGGCCAGGGGCTCGTAGCAGACAGTCGACTCGGAAGCCGACACCAGCTCGCTAATGCCAGCAGGGTTGGTAGGGTCGACATGGCCCATGTAGTCACCGCTGACAAACTGAACACGGCTGCCAGCAGGCCAGGCAACAGAGCCGCTGTTGCGCAGGACCCAGGTCTGCTCAAACACAAAGTTGGGGGCAAACATGGTGCCGTCGGGAATGGTCTCGCGCTGGAACATGGCGCCGAGGTCCTCGGCGCGGGGCTCAACCAGGGTCTCCTTGGACGACTTGCGTGCGGCACGAGACGCCTTGGTGTGGAAAGGCAGGGTGGACGTAGTGGGAGCGGCAGGGACCTCAGGGGCGGCAGGGGCGGCAAAAGGAACAACGCTGCCCGAGGGCTTGACATCGAGAACAGTCTGGACCTTGTTCAGGTTCAGGTCCGACACGGTAGTCTTGGCCGGGCTGGAGCAGTTGCGGCGGTCACCCATGACTGGCATCGCGCAGCCGTTGCCGTGCTCGCCAGTGGTGGTGACGGAGACATGGCGTACGGGGGTGCGGAACTTGATCAGAGGGTGAGTCTTGTTGTGCTTGTTAGAGGGGCTAGCCTCGCAAGTGGCGCAAAAGTCCTTGTTATGGCACACGGCACACTTGTAGCGGTCGCCCACAATGTAGCGGTAGTTGCCGTTGGGGCCTGCGCAGTGGGGGCCGTCGCAGTAGATGCCACTGTGCAGAGCAGAGGCAGGAGCATCAAACTGGGTCGACTTTGCGCTGCCCGGGATCTCAGGCAGAGGCTCGTACATGGGCAGGAAGCGGTGGTTTTGGTGGGTAGCATCGGCGCCCACAATGCACTTGGAGCACAGGTCCCAGTCGGGGCACTGCATGCACTTGTAGCGCACACCAGTGATGAACACCTCGCAGCCATCGCAAATGGCATTGTGGCGCGCGCCACGGCCAGCAGGCAGGAAGCGGTTGACCTCCCAGCTGAGAACCGTGCCTGGGGCAGCAGCGGTAAAGGCGTGGTTGGGGTGGTGGCCGTGGTCGTTGGCAACAAAGCACTTTTGGCACAGATCAAAATCGGCACACTTGGTGCAGTGCACAAAGTCAGACTCGGATGACTCGCGGATGCAGTTGTTGCAAGTACGGCTCATAATGTACTTCTTGGGCACGGTCTTCTCGGTCGTCTCGGTCTTCTCAGTCTTCTCGGCCTTGCCAACGCTGGACACGGCCAAAGCCGCGGCGTTGCAAGCAGCAAGGTGGGACAGAAGAGACTCCGTCTGTGACGCAAAAGCCTCGACAAACTGGGGCTTGGTCTGGTTCTTGGGCTTAGGAGCAATGCGCTCCGTGGTGCTGTTAACAATCATGCCGTTCTGGATGCTGCGCTTGATCAGCCAGTGGTCACTGTTGAGGCAGGTCACGCCATTGTCGACACATAGCAGGCACAGGTCATAGTCGCCCTCCTCGCACGTGGAGCAGTGGAAGTGGGCATTGGGGATCTGCTCGTGGCAGCGGTTGCAGGCGACAGTGAATGCTGGGCGAGGAACGATAGCACGAGCAGCAGGGGTAGAAGCCGGGCAGGCGGGTGCAGCCTCAGCCTCAACCTCAACCTCGGTCTTCGTCGTGGTCTCGACAGGAGCCATGCTAGAAGGTTCACGGTGGTAGAAACCGGTAGCAAAGGCAATGGCTCTATCCCGGGCGAATGCCGCGGTGACCTCCGACTTCCGCTCTCTGTAGCCTCTCGGCAACCCGCCAAGAGCGGCCTGTGCTGCGTAAATTCCAGACTTATCGGTCACAGCAGCCTCTTTGGACTTGGAGAGCACTTCTGAAAACTTTTCTGAATCAGCTGCATCAGCATCCGCGGTTGCTGGTACATCCAGGACGTCCTCGATGGAGACGGGCAGAGGACCAGGGGACGACGCAGCAGTGGCCGTGTTGGACACAGACTGGCCCTCGGAAGCAGAAACAGTCTCAGGGTAAATGACACGGAGCTTGAGCTTCTGCTTTGCCTTGGCGGCGCGCGCGAGCTGCTTGTAGACACTGGTGTTATGACGGTTCAGATTAACAAAGCGGCCGGCAGAGTCAGAGTAGCGCTCAAAGTGGCATGCAGTCGAAGGAGAGATGTTCAGAGCCAGGCGAAGCTATAATTGTTAGCATTATTAGAGCGAAACAGAAGGGGGAAAAAAGAGAAATGATGGTCTTACCTTGCTCTCAAACAGCTCGGGAGTGAGGTCGCTGTAAGGCATCTTGATCTTCTTGTTGGAGCCATCATGGTTGACCTTGATGTTGATAAGGGTGTCCAGCTGGAACGGCGTGGGTGCCGGCGTAGCCATGATGGATGGTTGTTGTTGTTGTTGAATGCAGGGAATATAAAACGATTCGTAGCTGTTTGGCGCAAATTTGTTAGAAAAGGCACGACACATGGCAGTAGGGCGGATGATTGTAAGGTAGATGTGAAGGTTGATAGATAAGGCGGTGACGGGGAAGTATGGCACCAAAAAGCAGGCTGGTGACGTGTTTCCGGGCTGAGCTATAGAGAGCAGAGGAAAAGGAGGTAACAAGAAAAGGAAACGAGTAAATGATGAATTGACAGTCAAATCACGAGCTACAAAAATGACGATGATGGTGATGACAGAAATGCCATCGATGACAGCGGCAACGACGGCAGAGAGATAAGGCAAGATGGGCAATACGGCGCAGCGAGGATAGAGATGGGTCCGACGATGGAGAGTGCGTGTACAGGCCCCATGATGGTGTGAGAGATAACGCCAAAGAGGACTCGATAATGGAGACGGGCAACTTACAAGCAAAAAGACGATATCAAAAGGGCAGAGATAAGAACAACCGTAATGCGTGAATGTGAGGTTTAACAAAAGGTCACGATGATGGTTGGTGATGGGATGTGAAGAGAGTGAGAAGGGGGGGAAAAGAGGAAAGTGAAAGAGGAAGGAAGGAAGGAGGAGAAAGATAAAAGACAGTCAGACGAAGAGGGCAGGAGCAGCAATAAAGAGGAGAGAGATAGCACCAAAGGGAAGGAGCGATGGGGGTGTAAAGAGCGGGAAGGCGAGATTGTCACAAGTCGGTGAAGTTAAGAGTCGATAGCGGTTGTTAGGGGCAGGAAGGGGGCAAGGTACAGGGAACAAGTCACTAGAGCTATAGCAGTAAGCGGTCTTGATGTTTTAGAACAGCAGGCAGGAAGCAGCATGCATCATGCATCGATTGGTCAGCATGTGTGTATAAAAGTGGGTCTTCTGGAAGCGGTGGCACCAGGCAGTCAGATACGAATTCGCCCTCACGGGAGCCGTCAGTGGAAAGGGCGCTACAGGTGTACTTGCACTTAAACATACGGAAAGAGCAGCTCCACTTTTGACCTGACGAGTGCAAGCTGCCTAGCCTCTCTCTCCTATTACTATATGTACTAGAGACTAGTGAATAGCACTGAAGAGTATGGGGAATGCAAGGATGACGCAAATGGAGTGAATCAGCTGCAATCGGACGAGGAAGGTGCGAGCTGCGGCAGCTTCCTCACACAGGTATTTACAAAAGACTGGGTGTACAGGTGAGGGGACAAAAGACAAGGGGACAAAAAGATGAGGGGAACTTGTAAATATAGCAATGGAAAGGGAAGGAGCGACCAAGGAGCGATCAAGGAGCGACAGTAATCACGAGCTATCGCGAGCAAGACAATAGGGAAGGAACAGGCTTACACCCACAGGCTATCTCGGGAGTCTTGGACAAAAGTACGGACGCGCAAGAAAGTACCTTTTCCGCCATACCTTGCCTGTATCGGTACAAGTGATTAACCATTGTAAGATGCAATCACATCACAGTCTATGCATCAGTGCTAGCTCTTTGAGGTTGGCGCCGATTGCGCTGGGCAACAAATTGGGCAAATGAGTGTTGGTGCTGGAGACACTCAAACAAAGGCTGAGAGGCCTGCGAGGCCTGTGGTCTGAGGGGCTTTGAGACCTGAAAGAACATAAGTAATATTATGACGATATGTGGAGTCTAGCGTCTAGTGTGTAAGGAAGGAGCGACTATGATCGCCTAATCATCAATCGCATCTACTGTGTAGATATCTCGAGATATATTCGCAGTCGAAAGGAACACTTACTCTATTGGGTGATAAAAGGCTAGCAACGCCTCAAAACCGTCAAACACTATCAACCTGCACATTCTCACATCACACCAGTACGAGAAAGCGAGGGGGAGGGGCAAGAAGCGGGCAGAGGCGGGCACGATCCGTCAGAAGAACAAACAGAGAAACAGAAACGCCACCGGCTACGTATGGCATTCAGGCATTCTATCTGAAAACGCGGCGCCCTGCGTAGGAGATATGCCGTGCTGTGATACGCGGTGCAACCCGAGGCAACAGGGCAACAGGATGAGGCGCGGCCAACAGACCAGGCCTGCAGGCCAACAGTCGAGCCATATGTTGTTGCATGTTTGATTGTGTATTTGTTTAATTCAAAGTGCTAGTTACTTGACCAAATATGCTATTTAACCGAGGCCAGTACATGTCACGGCTGATGTATCGATCATAAGCTATAGGAAGCTTCTAGTTGGGCTTATGTTCTTCTATAGGTCAGAGGCAAAAAAGGCCGGAAGAAAGCTAGAGCTCTACAGCTCAAGCTTATATAATCGACTTTATTAAAACATATCTCATAATGACTCTTTGTCCAAATCAATTGTGTCATCTCCCGCGCGATCCGGTGCAGGGCGCAGATTGGAAGTGGAATACGGAACTCAGAATACAGAACACAAAATACAAAATACAGCCGAGACGAGACCATTAACATGCTACATGATACAAGATACACGCCTCATTTTCAAGTAGACGAGGTGACAAGCAATCAGTATGCACTATGCAATGCAGCTACAAGTCAGCACATCACACGGATGTAGGGATTGAATGCGACTCCTGACGGTTATTGCGAAACAGTTGTGTAGTAGATAGACAAGGGCGTAATATCAATATACAAAGTAGAGAGTGGTAAAGGCCTGCATGCTGACGACGTCTCGCATGGATCTACAAAATAGGCGGCTGTGCGGCAACCAGGACTTTGGGGTTACAAGATCCAAGGTCAAACTGAAAAGATTGAACAGACACGGGGGATCGAGATGTCGAGATGACGCCAAAGGGTTACAAGAGTGGCGGCAGAGGAGGACAGAGATGCAGGCCAAATGCAGTCAACAGGGAGACGCGCACGCAAGAACGCAATCAGCTGTGTCTTTTGCCTTGCGTAGGAGAACGGGATATGGGCAGCTTGTAGTGCTTCTTCCAACAGGTCATGCGATCCATGTGAGTGAGATACCTCAGGCCTCAGGAGCTCAGTCAGTAATATGTAACAGGGCGCGGGGATCGACAGCGCATTGATATGCACAAGCTCGCAGGGCAAGTAGAGAAAAGAAAGCAAGAGAAAGCAACGTCGGGTGTTCACATGCACATTGCTGCAGCTGAGCTTGGGGCAACACTCCAACAAAGAGCCAGCCAGCCTCCAGCGAACCCACCACGGCCGGGGTTTGCGAGACACTCCACCAGATAAAGAAGTAGGGGATGAGAAAAGAAGAAACAAAAGAAAGGATAAAAGAAGGCAAGAGGAAGAAGAAAGAAGAGATCATAAAGAAAAAGGAGGAAAAGAAATATGATAGGAGAAGCCAAACTATCTCAGCCCGCTATTCAGCCGACGATCAAGCAGGATAAAGGATAGGGGATAAAGGATAAAGGATAAACAATAAGAATCGAGACAACCAAACAATTAAGCAGCCAGACAACAGCAACAACAGCAACAGCAACAGCAACACAACAACAACCACCAGAAATACTTGCAGCCTCCTTGCATCAGATGTTGGCCAACTGTAAGCCTAGCCAAGCTCCAAGTATCTTAATTAATATCTCTTAGCAACTATTTGTAGCCAGTAAACACAAATAGGCTCGCGTCCAGACTGTCGGTGTATCGAAGCTATCGGGATGATTTAGTCCCGTGCACGGTTGTATTGTGACTTTTGAGCAATGAGCGGCGTCGCCTAATAGCTGCTACGATCCTATCTTTTAAATTTTTAAAAGGCTTTATTCAGCTACGAGTAGATGACTAAACTATCGCAAAGGATGGTCACATGAGTTCGAGGAAGGCTTCAAGAAGCAGGTTGTTAATTGAATAGGAAGGTGCACTGGCTCACACACTGGATGGCAAAGCACAAGAGGAAAGTGCAAGTCACAAACAGGCTGACCAATATTGATATGTGCGGCTCACATGTGCTTAATTCAAGTCGTAGTGCAGATGGGCGGTAAGCCAAGCAAATTGCAGAAAGTAGAGCAGCAAACGGCAGAAAAGGCTGAGGGCGGCAGGAGGGTGCAGTCCTGCCTCGTTTTCTTTTCTCTATTCCCAGTCTCACTTGACTCGAGCTATCGCCTCGTTGTCTGATGCGGTCTTGCCGAAGCACATTCCAGCCGTCTTTCTAGCCGTCTTTCTAGGTGCTTTCCCCGCCAGTAAGCAGCTCGACAGGCCAAGTCAGCCAGGCCAACTTCGCCTCACCGCTGACCGAGTCTATATTTATATTCATAATGATCGACCAAGACTCAACTGTCCAGCTGTCAGGCTGTCGAGACATACTGCTAGTTGAGATTCTATATTAAAATAAATTAAGACGACAAATATAATAGCTAATAGAACTGATATTACACATCTGAAGAGTTTCTAGAACGGGGCCCAAGGCAAAGAACTGTCAGGCAAATTGTCTGGATATATTTAAGAATAATCTTAGAATGCAAGTCGTTAAAGTGACCAAAGTGTTTAAAGTAGTCATGTATTATGTATACAAGATGCATTGGCTAAAAGACGACTGATGGTGTCAGGCAGTCGGGTGTCGTTTAAATGATGCAAATATTTTATTATAATAATTATAATCACAATAATTAAATAATATATAGAAAAAACAAACAAATATTTACACGATTACTATCCCGATATTAAACAACATATCTACAATATGCTTATGGAATTACAAATAATTTGAATTCCTTGAAGACGTCGGTTTAAGAGTCAATTGTGAGGCTCGTGGATGCTGCCATCTTACATCACCACATATACAACCAAGGCTCTGAGCTGCTAGTTGCTGCCCGGTCAATCTACAATGAAGGGTATGTGTTGATAATAAGTGCTGATATATCTATATGAATCTATCTATATATATATGAGTAACATATGGAATAGATCGGACCCGAAGCAACATCCGCCCGTAGTAGATGGCCAGGTACAGCTCCTATAATACATAGACGATAAATGCAAATTCGGGCCAAAGTACAGCTATCCGTCTACTTCTCGCTCTCGGGCGGGTACTAGCTTCCATCGAGCAGCCCTTTGAGAGCTCCGGTCAATGCTGCCTCGTCGTATCTCTCCAGCTTCTTCTTGTCCGCCTCGTTATTGGTACCGGCACCAAGACCGGCAGACGCTCTGTCTATCCCCTGGGTGAAAGCCTGACTTGGTACTCCGACACACTCTACACCTAGCCGCCCGAGCTCTGCCTTGTCCACCTTGGGACCAGACTCGGTCTCCTCTTTGTTTTCTAGGTAGACCAAGTGCGTGACATACCGCCGGCACTCGCCATCTTCCACAGCACCAAAGTCCGACTGGCTCTGCTTGCATGCGCCCACAATCGCCCGCACGAAATCGCCCGCCGTCATCGGGTCGCTGTGCGGTCCCGTCTCGCGGTCCAGTTTGCTGTTGAGAATAAGGATCTTCTTGCGGTCTTTCCGGGGCGAGTCGATGGCACTGCCAATCCCCCGCAGGACCAAGCTCGGCACGATACTCGTGTAGAGACTGCCAATGCTATAAATAATGGCCTCAGCCTGCCGTAGTGCTGCTACCGTCTTGGGGTTGGCTTGCGGCCGGATCTCGTGGCCGTACGGGTTAATATACCACACACGCGCAATGCGCGACTGCAGGTCTTCTTCGTCCTCTTTGCTAAAGGCCATGGCCGGCTGCCGCAGCACAGGCAGCGATCCGGGCAGTGTTGCATCCTCAAAGTCAACCGCCGTGCTTGCCCGTTCGCGCCGTCTTGTATCTGTCCCGCCAGACCGGCTGCCGCTGATTGATGATTGTGCTACCATGGCGGCCGTTGGTGGTGCCATTGGCACATTTTGAAGAGTGGCTTCATCAATGCTCGGTGTACCATCCGGTAGCGAAGTCGGTGCTGACGGGTGGCTGATATTGACTTGTCCGGCAATAGTGGTGCCGTCGGCCAGCCCGGCCGAGATATGGTGGGTAAAGTTGGAGTTGATCGAGGGCAAGACGGCGACATGGTCAGGGATACCGCACACCAAAGATAGCAGGTAGATGGCTGCTTCAAACGAGCCCGAGAACAGTCGTGCTCCCGTTAGAAACAGGTTGCCCACGCTAGCACCGGCAAAGTTAAACACAGATGTGGACGGCCGTGCGCGCTTGACAATTTCAAGATTGAGAGTGTTGAGCACGGCGCGGATAAGCTCGCGCGTAGCACTGGGAACAAATGTCCAGAGCAGATGCCGCGCCTCGACGAGGTCCAGCCATTCAATGCGGGCCTGGTTGGGATCCGACGAGCACAGACGCTGCTCAAAGAGGGCGCGTAGCGCAGCACGCTCGCTTGTTGACGACGGGGATGATCCCATCTTGCCTGCGTCTGCGTCATCATCTCTCGTGGGAATAAGGCGAACCAGGCGACCTAGGTTGTCAGTTGAAGAATACAGCAATGCTTGTAGTAGCCAGACATACTTCTGATATCACCGACACCTAGCTTGTTAGTATCTGGAAAAGTATCTGAAAATTGAACAAAAGGTACTATAAAACAAGATAAACCTACTGGGACCTCCAAAGAACCGGATCAGCTCAGACGAACTACCGCCATTGTCGGATATGGGGATAATGTAGGTGATTGAGCAGGGCTGCTGTGGTGATGACGAGGAGGATGCATCTGTTCTCCCAGACATGTGCGATACCACGGCTTGAAAGGCATCCACTAGTGAATTGGCTGCCGTGCCACCCGAGAAAACACAGATGCCATTCAATGGGCCTGTCTGATCACCAGCTGCCGTGTCGGGCTCATGTGCTTCCGCGTGCAATAATGGCGATGCCGACCCTGGCGATGCCGTCAAGCCCGATGCCCCCGTGAACACAGGGCCGTTGCAGATAGGACTACTCATTTTTGTTTGAATTTATCGAGTAACTGCGGTATCGTCTTCGCTCGCTCAATTTGTGGCACATGTGCTGGCTTTGTAACTCGATGCAAGGGCGGCGTCGTGAGATGAGGCTCAACTTAACTATGGTGTAAGTAAGAGAACAGGCCTAATTTAAGTGGGGTAGCTGCCGACTATGTAAGCATCAAAGTGCACAAGAAAGGACCGTCTTCTTATATTCACACAACTACCGCCACTGACACACTTGTCCCGAGGCTTTGCCGGCTCTTTTTAATCGAACTGAACATCGTGTCCAATTCTCATGGTGCTCACGGTTTCCACGGTTGGCATGGTATTGTGTCCTCATCTTTAATTACCACTGTTTCATTTGTTAGCGTTGACTCACAGCTCGTATTCTCGACATACCTGGATCGCACTCTGCTGGGGTTGATAAATTTAGAAGTAAACATTGTGCATCACAGTAAGACGTCTCTGCTTATGCCTGGTAAAGACAGATCGCAGTTGGAAGGCAAGCAATGATCAATAAAGGTCTAGAATAATGTGAATATTATGCAACATAAATGGCCATCTATACAATTATCTGGTAGTTAAATAAATAGAAATTAAGAAATTAAGAAATAAAGAGAAGAGAATCAAAGTCGTAGATGATGATCTTTGGTAGTGTATGTCTAGGTATCAATGTTGGATGGCTGTGGGTGATAGATCTGGTTGATATAATAGATGCCGAAGAGCATGCTGGAGGGGGGGGGGTAGAGTCACGCCAAAAAAAGGCCAGAAACGCAAATAAAAGTAATTGATATTTACAATCAAAAAGATACTACCCAGATCTATTGATTATAGTAGACCGGCCCGTAATAATACTGGTCAGAAGGGTTCATTCCGGAGGGCATGTAACCGCCTTGCATAGGGACACCCGGCTGCTGGTAAGCTGGGTAGCTAGGCTGCACCGGCACCTGCGGCGCATTCATATAGTAGACCATGCCGTTCATCTCTTGGGCTACCAAGTTTTGCGAAGTGTCGCCGCCAGCTCCTACCGAAGCATCGCCTTGGTTGTACGCCGTTGGCATTGGGCCCTGCTGGAGCGGCGCAGGAACATACGCTCCGGCACCAGGGACGTTAGGCGCCGCATAATAATAGGGCTGTTGAGGCGTAGATTGCATAACAGTATAGTTGCCACCGGGTGCGCCATAGTATGCAGGCGGTGCCGGCGGTGCAGTCGGGGCAGTCGGGGCAGTCGGGGCAGTCGGTGCAGTCGGTGCTGCGTTGTGCTGGCCATTTTGGGTGGGCTGAGCGGTGGGCTGGAACGGCGCCGCATGGATTGCACGCTCGGGGATCTGGGATAGAGGCGTGCCCGTCGATTGAGGTGGCTGTGACGAAGACGGGTGCCGAGAATGCGAATCAAAAGAAGGCGGGTAGCCATTAGAAGTCATCTGGATCGGCATCTGCTGGTGAAAGGCATTGCTGTAAGGCTGATTTTGGACATTGCTGGCATTAGCCGGCGCCTCAATGTTCTGGAGCGACACGGCCTTTTGCGGCCGAGGCTGATGCATGGGGAGGTTGTGGCTCGGCCGGGTTTCTTGGTAAGATGGCCTTGGTGGAAGAGAGTGGGTTTGAGTAGGTTGAGCAGGAGGAGGGCCATGGCGAGACCGCTGTTGCTGCTGGTGAGGAGGCTGAGAGAACGGAAGTGGATGGAGTTGGTGTTGTTGGGGTTGTTGGAAAGGTTGTGGCACGTGGGAGTAAGGCGGCATGGACATCGGACCGGTTCCCATGGGCTGCTGGGACTGGTTGCCAAAGTTGGACGGCGGAAGACGTACAACGGGACGGCCGCCCGCCGCGTTGTCCATGGTCATCTGTGGGCGCGAAAAGGAAGAGCTGGTCGGGGAGATGATGAAATCTCGCGCGGCATCCTGTGCTATGGACGACCGCCGACTTGGCGCAATACTAGGCGTATAGACGCTGCCGTTGTAGACACTACCATTGTATACACTGCCGTTGTAGTAACTGCCACCATACATGCTGGTGCGGCGCGAAAAGCCCGAGATGGACCCCATCACGGACCTAGTGCGACTGCCGCGTGAGCGCTGCTGGTTGGGCCGCAGCGCGCGGGGGATAAAGATGAACGATCGGTCGGAGGCTGGGAATTTCTGGAACTTGAGGTGGCCGGGCAGGTCGATAATGACGGCCTTGTCGCGACGCAGTGGAGGACGATGATCGGGCAGTCTGGTATATTGCATGACCTTGAATTTTTCAAACAAGATTGGCTCCTTCAACGGCGGGAAAAACACCCTTATTGTCACTGTGCCCAGTTGCTTTTCCACCGACATTGAGCGGTTGATAGGGACGTCGCTGGAAGGGCAGGTCGGTATGGTATTGACAGATGGCGGCACGCCGGACATTTGACTGCCGCCGTATTGGCTGCTGGTGTCGTAGTTTTGACGACGAGAGGGTACAGCAATCCGTGGCGCATTGGGCCTTGCTACAGTGTCGTGCATGTCGTGTGCCCAAGGAGCACTGACGGTTGGGTCAGCCTGTTTTTGGAATTGGTTGCTGCAGTGTTAGCTTCTGGTAGTTGCATAAAATTGCAAATAATTGAATATAAAAAGAAATATAATTTAGTAAAAAAAACATACTTGATGGGGGCAAAGGTATTGGGAAAGCCACCACGGCCGCCTCGACCTCCTCTACCGGGACGGGCAAACGGGCGAAATCCGTTTGCAGCTGGTCCTGCACCGCGGTGGTCGTGCATGAAGAAAGCGCCTCGATTGGGCACAAACGCGGGATCCTCGTCCCGCCGCTGTTTGTAGAGGTCATGTTCGCGGCGTTGTCTTTCATAAGCAGACTCTCGCCGTTGCTGCTGCTGCTGCTGCTGTTGGGAACTTGCTGATGCCGGCGGTGTTACCTCTGGTGTGGCTGCTGTAGATGAAGACACAATGGCGGGCTGAGGTGCTTTGGTCGTGGTTGCTTTGGGTTCTTTGGGCTCTTTGGGTGCCGGCGTCGGAGCTGAACTCGAAGCTGCCTCAGACGGGGCCTTGGACACGGCATTGGAGGATGCCTTGTGGTTTGGGGTTGCTGCTGCAGATGCTGCAGCCGAAACTGCGAGCTGTTGCCGACTAGGCGGTGTTGATTCTGCTCTACGCGCGGCAGCCACTACAGCGGAGACGGCATCTCCTCTCGGCACCGCATCTGATGCCCTGCTCTCTGCTGCACTTGACGGTCTTCGAGGTACCCGAGTACTGGACAATGCCCCATTGCCATTACTCAACCCTGACTTTTGTCCGCGTCTGTCTCCTCGACCACCCGGGCCTTTACGGCCTGGTGCTGGTTTGGATGACAAAGCATCGTCGACACGTCCAGAATCGCGCCCGTCACTGCCGGCCGAGCCGTCTGTCAACGAATCGTCATTGTCGTTGACAAGATCTACGGCAGAGTCTCCAAGTGCATCGTGATCGTCACTTGTTTCGTGCTCGCCTACTCGGCGCCGTTGGCCGACCAATCTTTTGCGGCGTGGTACGTTGTTCTTTTGTGTGGCATTGGCGGCATTGGAGGACGGAACAGTGGTGGCAGCAGCCATAATTATGCGTGTGTGTGTGTGTGTATTGTCGGTATGGGAGACTAGAGGGTGGCAAGACTGGCGGTAATGGTAAATGACGAGCTGTTGAAGGTCGTTATGTCGGAACGGTTGGGAGGAAGGTGGCGGTCGCGATGGGGTGAGGCAGAAGGCGGTGGTAAGAGCTTCGAAGAGGTTTAGATGCGTGACGTTATAAAGAAATATTAAAGGTAGTATTGCTGATGAAGATATGAAGATGCCGAGAAGAACAAGTAAACAGGCAAAGTCGGGTAGGAGTCGAGGATGAACAAGTCAGGCTGGTGGTCAAAGTGGTGTATGGTGTGTTATTTTGTTTGCTTATGCAAGACGGCAAGGTCGCGCTTGGGGGAGTGTCCTTGCAGATTGGGCTTGATGGAGGGAGGAGCGACTCAGGGTATGGGAGCTTAGGGCGATCTGTTTGAGGTCGAGCAAAGAGTTGAGGGAAGGAGCGAGTGCCGGAACAGATAGTGGATAAGAAACTGTGGTCGGCAAGAGGCAATTGTTGTTAAGGCGGACGTGTTGAGGCTGTTGAGAATGCTGAGGATAGGGGATGAGGAATAGAGACAGAAAGTAAACGTAAACGATTCTAGGGTTCTACGTATAGGTGCAAGGCAAGGTGCAAGGTCTAGAGCGACAGACGGAAGAGCGGAGTCTAGCTAGGAGGCTAGGTGACGATGACGACAGTGCGAGAACTCCAAGTAAACGGCAGGTGCCCCCAAGTAGCGCCAAAGTGTAATATTGTGTTAAACATGCCAGGAGCTAGGCTTCTAAGAAACAATTCCAAACATAAATTCTGGGGAAAGTACGACGGACGGGGTATGCCAGGGGAGGAAAGAAGGGACTACAATTACACAGGCAAATGGAAAGCGCGACCGTAGATTCAACATGTAAATGATAAACCGGGAAAGAGCGGCCAGTGTTTGCTTACAATTAATGATAACCATCATGAACATGTATTTAGCGATTAAATATTTTATTTTGCCGTATTTATTTATTTGTATTTGCTGTTGCTGGAGCTCGGAGATCGGGTTGGAGCTAAAGGCCTAGAGCGGAGGGCACTAAATAGAGTGGCAACTAGAACCGTTGATATGAATTGGCGTGAACTGCGTTTAATTGAGAAGCCGAATTGAGCAGCATCAATCAAAATGATCACGAAGCTCGGAAGGAGCAAACGGCAGCCCGCTACCCGCAACCCGCAATTTGCAATGTGCCTACAGCTGCTTTTCGGGTTGACTGGCTTTTGGTGTTGAACGGCAGGAGCAAACAGCAACACGGGAATGTACGATGACTAGCTTCAGGCAGAACAACACAAAAGAGAAAGAGCTATCCAACCGTCCAAGGTACTTACTAATGGACTAGTCGCTCGATACGGCAGTCAGATCCAGAGCCTCATGGAGCTCCTAAAGACTACTATCACTAATACGAAGATATAGTAACTTAAAGAAACAAATACAGCCAGACTGCTCCGAAGCTATAAGTAAGAAGAAGAAAAATTAATAAATTAAAAGAAGACGCTAGCACCGTGCAAGTGTTCACAATTCTTCAACGGCGGGAGGCGCAAGGGATAAGACAAGCTCCCACATGCTCAACGTCACGTCCATGATCGGCAGACACACGGCCGTGCCTTCCCAAAGGGCCGATACTATGTCCGTGTGCTTGACTGACCGGGTTCTACTTAAAGTAAATAATTAGATAAACGGTTTCAAAGAGAATCGAGTAATAGAGCAAGACAAAAATAAAACCCAATAAACCATTCAATTATACAGCAAAATGTATATACAAAAATCAAAATATATACCCAACGCGATGCACTGTATCCCCACCAAGCTGCAGTTTGATTGGAAAGAAGCTTGTCGTCTGTGTCTGCAGATATGTAACGGGATGGACACGTCTGTGCTGGCCAGAGGCCTGCCATGCTGCCGAAAAGCAGCTTCTTTGCTATTCTATGCATATTGCACCCACTCTTTGAATACGTGTATATGTCTGCATAATTGGTGCAACACAACGGCCCTACAACATGTGTGGCAGCGAGGGGTGATTTTGGCGATGTGGAAGAGGGATTTATTTACTCAGAATTTACCTTGCTTTGATGCTATTTGATTTATGATATCTCAAATTAAGCACTTCCATAGAGGCATTCCAGGTACTAGCCTTGACAATGAGGTAAGATTACTTGCATTATTAAAACTAAAGACATAAAGACGGTGGTAAGAGAAACAAGTGACTCGAACAAATCAAAGACATAATGACAGAAACATTACTTTGCGTTGCCCATGGTCAGTATTCATATCGCACCTAGCATGGTGCTAGTACACTACTTGGTGCTGCCGCCGTTGCCGTTGCTGTCACCCAGGTTCTGGTTGGCCTGGATCTTGGGCACGGCACCAAAGCGGACATTGCCCTGGTCCCAAATCTAAAAGGTTAGGAAAGGAAACATCCAACAACGCTGGAAACAGAGACATGAGACAACTTACTGCGTAGATCGACTTCAAAAAGACATCGCCCAGAATGTCAAAGGGGTTCTCACCACGCGACTGGACACCACCGAACCAGTAGCCGTCCTGGGCATCACCAAAGATAATATCCTCCTTCTGGATGACAAATTCATTGGTGCCAACAGCAATCGAGAACGTGGGAAGCTTATCGACGGTGGTGGTGGTGGGGATCAGGTAGCCGCCCTGGGCGTCGTCGTACTTGGAGCCGGGAATAGTCTTGTACAGGGCCTCAACAGTGCTGTCGTCAATCAGGCACAGAGTGGTACCCGTGTCGGCAATGGCGGCGTTGCCCGAGCGGGTGACCTTGGTGCCGTTGATGGTGGCCGTTGTGGAGGGGAACAGCCAAAAGCCCAGGCGGTTGTCAATGTCGGTCCACACAATCTCCTTGCCAGAGGCCTTGACCAGGTCCTGGTCGACATAGCCAAAGGTGTAGAACGACTCCAAGTTGGCATCACGAGTGCTGTAGAAGCATGACGTGAACAGCTGGGCATCTTCGGGCAGAGTCTTGCTCGAGATCAGGTTCTCAATGGGCGTGGGCTGGGGCGAAGGGAGGTGGTTCTTGGTGATTGTGTTGATCGAGGACCAGGCGAGGCCCAGAAGGCCATCGCTAGGGCTCTGCTGGAACTGGTCCGAAAGAGTCTTTGCGAGCTCGATAGACTGGGCCTTGATGGGAAGGCCACCGACCGACACGATATCGGTACCGACGTCACCAGAGGCTGTGCTGCCGTCACCGTAAGAGATCTTCCATTTGAGGCCGGAAGACTTTTGGAAAGACGACGACTTGGATGGGTCAAACACGGTGTGGTTTTCCTGGGCACTCTTTGCGAGCTCAGTGGAGAAGACCCAGAGATCGGCCGAGCCGGTGTCAAAGTCAAGCATCAGCTTCTGGGGGGGAGTGCCAATATCGACCTCCGCAATGTAGAGAAGGTCCTGCTGGTCCTCGGCAGGATCCTTGCCGGTGCCATCGCTGGCAGCCTGGACCTTGCTGGACAAGATCTGTTTGCCCTGCTGGAGAAGGCCGCACTGGCTCAGGCCGGCATACGGACCGGGGCGGGTAGGCTTGAAGTTGTACTTCTTGACAGCCTTGGCGTACTGACGAGTACCGTTGTGCTTGAAGTTGTCGTTGAGCTTGACGTTGATTTTCTTGAGGCCAAGGTCGGCCTTGACCTTTTGCTGGACGCTAAAGGCGCGCTGCATGATGGCGATGTAGGTGGTGAGGGTATTTAAAGGAGTTGATGTGAAGACGAGGAACAGAGACGTGAAAAAGCGTGCAAGAAAGCAGTTGAATCAATCAAGTGAGTTTCTAGGATCAAGTGGAAGTGTGAGAGCCGGAACTTGTAGGTAGGAGCGAGGTTGAGAGGCAGAGAGGCAGAGAGAATGAGGAGGAAGAAGAAGAGGAAGAGAAGAGGAAAGGAAGAGAGCAGACATGACGAGATAGATATAGCCCTCAAACGTCTACCAAAACGGGCGTTGGCCTCCCAAAATAACAAACAAACAGGCTGCCTTGTTGTCAGGAAGGAGAAGGCAGGAGGAGGCGTGTGATCAGGTTGTGACCAGGTGCACCTTCCCTCTTTGCTCTGCTTGAATGCTGGCTGAATGCTGGCTGGGTGCTTGTGCTCGAATGCACTTTCCATTTCTAGCTCGGATTCTACTATGATACCGGTTTGAGCGATTCTATACGTCCGTATTGTATGACGCATGAAAGACCGTCGGCACCCTTGCCAAGGAAAGACCGGCCGGCGATAAGACAGGTAGCATCATGACGACATTGTTCAGCTGGTACGGCAGGCGCGACTTCGCAGGGCCGGCCTTCCCAAAGTGGCAACTGCACTCTGCAGATCCGGTGATGAAATGCCTCTAATAAGTTGGTCTATATATAATTTTGGTGTAGATTGACCAGCGGATGAATCTCATAGCTATATCTCGCCATCAATCGTGTAGAACTCCTAATGTTTACAGAAATCACGGAAATTACAGAAACCACAGAAACCACAGAAATCATAGACATTCACACAAATTATACACCGACGCAGCCTCGTCTGGAGTCCATGTTATATACAGCTGTCGTGCGACCTGCTGGTCGGCATTGCTATCATCTGCGTGCATTGTTGCGGGCATTGCGTGGAGATATGAAACGATTTGTTTAAAGGGACAAGGACAAGGCATCAAGCGGCGAAGAGGGGCAGCGTAGAGCAGCGTAGTAGTGACATGATGAAATAGTGTCATAGTGAAAGGCAGTACAGTGACATTATTGGTGGTAGCAGCAGGCGAAGCAGATAACAGTGAAACAAGAGGCCTCGTCATGGGACGTCCTATCGCCTGGTACCAATCGTCTACGGAGTACGGAGTATCGCTGTGGCAAAGTCGCAAGCAGCTGTCACGGGTATTACGATAAAAGGAGAACATGAACCAAAATGACGAAAATAAACAAAATTAGATAAATGAAATGTCTTGATGAAGACAAAAGTCGATAGACAAAAAGCATCGGATCATGAGATTGGAGATTATAGGATTTAAGATCTCACTATCGTGAGATTTTGAGATGCCGAGACCCAAACCGAGAGACTGAGAGGTTGAGAGACAGAAAGACAGCATTTCGCCAAGAGACCCCGACTGCATGTCACAAGAATGAGCAGAGACAGCCGGTGAAAACACATGTCAGACCGACAAACTGATAGACTGACAGACTGACAGACGGACAGGCGACAGGACAGACAGGATAGAGAATGACAGCAAGACGACCGATCCATCTTACTGCAGCCTCAGTCTTCCATAGATATAGCCGCGCACGCCGTTGCTGATCCAGCACTCCTCGCCGTGCCTTAACGCGCTGACATTGACTGTGTCCTCAATTACGATTCTCCTAAGCCGATCAGCAAGACATGACAGATTTGACAATTTAAACAAGGCATAAGACATAAAAAAGAACCTACCGCTCCAATGCCCACCGTCTGGTGGTGCCGTCGAGACCACCGCTGCCGCTGGCTTCGGTATACCGAGAAGGTACGGGCGGCGTTGCCCAGAGGCCGCGGCGCCAAAAGTACACGGTCGTGATACTGCCGTCCATGATGGTGCCGTTCTCTTTGTTGATAAGGACCACTTCTCTGGGCTCGGCGCCCGTGATGCCGGCCCGCTGCCGTGCGGCGTCGTACAGCTGGCGGCGGGTTGTCTTGTAGTGCGTGTGTTCGGACGACGGCGTCGTCTCAACGTCCAGAGTCACTTCATACGGACGGTGGCCCATGGCCGTGCGCATATCCTTCATTACCATGGGCACGTCTGGGATTGGCTGGTTGCTTATTGGCGGGCCAGCCCCCATCATGAAGCCAGGCGAGGGGAATTGCAGCGGAAACAGGCAGGGCAGGGTGACGGGCGGGGTGCTCGAGACCTCGACATTGAGCTCGCCCTGCTGACCAAGTATGATCTTGCAGCGCTTGGGCTCGGTGGTGTCGGGTCCGACAGCCTCGTTGAGGACCTTTTCCAGCCGTCGCAACCCATCCTCGCCCCAGATGACAGCCACTGCAGCCTCCCACCTCCAGTACGAGGCTGCACGCAAAAGCCGGTCACGGTGGAAGTCGAGCATGTAGTAGGACGACTGGTTGCGGTAGTTCCAGCCGGCATAGTTGAATTCCCTGTTGCCGGTGACTTGGCGGAGCTGCACATCATACCGCACGGAGCTAAAGAGCTCAAAGGGTGCCGATTCGTCTGCGGGGGTAGCCATGGCGAAGTAACGGAGAGTTTGTGGGGAGGGGTATTGTGTAACCAGGAGATGAAGGAGAACGTAAAATGAGAAGACGGGTTGACAGATGGCGGAGTATATAAAAAACGGAAGATGCAAGCGAGGACGGATAGTGACACAGAAGACGAGCGGGGATGGGGCTGATGCAGTCAAAGGACAGAGTGAGGCGACCAAGATATGCAACCACAAGAAACAACAAGATGCAATAAAGGCAACAAGAGCAGAATATTGAACTGTCGACCAAGGATCCAGTGTCAAAAGGCAACAAGATCAATAGTTGAATAAATCAAGAGATCAAAGATCCAAGATCAAACGATCAAACGATCAAAAATCAAAAATCAAAGAACGAAGAGATCAATGAGATCAATATCGGGCAGTCAGGCTGGTAAAAGTCAGACGTCACGATCATCCTTTGGGCGGCAGCATGTTTGCATTTACATGAGCTGGCACTGGCGCTGGCGCTGACACTCGCAGTCAGACATCCAGACATCCAGACACTCAGACACTCAGACACTCAGACACTCAAGCACTGACACCCAAAGAACCAAAAAAAAAAGAAACCACCAAGACATAGTCGGTAATTAGTCACTACTAGTTCAGGCCATCACAGAGGGGTGCGCTGTCAACAGCCGCTTACTTCGTACAACAGCTCCCAGTCACAAGCTGTACTTTTCAAAGAATTAAAATGGGTTGGGATGGGCTTGGATACGACGTATCTTGCAGGATGAGCTGCACTTGCGCACTTTTGCTGCATTCTCGCTGCATTTTGCTGCACTCTAGATGCGCTTTGCTGCACTTTGATGCAATCACAGCCCACCTTTGACCCAGTGCTGGCCCCCACTGAACAGCAGAGCATCCAGCATCCTCGCAGACCAGACACAACTTGCATAAAAAGGCAGCGATGTTCCTGGCTGACGAATCACACACCCTCTCAACGATTATGCGGGCTTTGCGGCCTGAGGCACCACGGCTTCTGTGGGGCTTTTCTCGCACGACCGCTGCTGGGTGGCCGGATGTCCTCTGTCAACAGCCGCCCTCTCTACTATCCTCGTCCCTCTTTCCCTTTTCAGCTTGTTTTCCTCAGTGTGAGCCATGTTCGCACCTGCTCGCACCACCCATGTACCCGTAATACTCGTTGTCACCCCTCCGCGCTCCTTCCCTCTTAAAATTCCTGGATCTCCTTCTCTTTCTCCTTTCTCGTCCTCTTCCTCCACCCTCTTTTTCCCCTCCTGCTCCAACTTTTGCCTGTGATAGTGACGACCAAACAGGAAAGAGGGAAAACTGGGGGGGAGGCAGGAGCATAATTTTCTGTGTAGCTCCTTCCCGCCCGCCGTCCAAGCTCCTATTTCCCATTTAAATTGCATAATAAACTTTAATCCGATAGTGGATGCAGCACCGACATCATCGGTGGCAAGTCGAAATCCAGGTGCAAGGACAGCCTAGTGCAGTGCGGTGCAGGCGCGGGACAAGTGGGAGAGAGAGCCTGATCAGAGCCTGATATTAGTGGCTCCAAGTCTCTAGTGGAAGTGGAAGGAAGTGGGAGACTGCGATAGAAAGCGAGCGAAAGACGACTACTCGAAAACCAATTAAACTTAATTGAAATTAAACCCGAAAATTACCAAAATACCAGTCTACCAAAAATCCGTAAGCCAGAAATTTACTCCCAGCCAAACAAACACGAGCGGCCCTTCTCCTCGGCAGCGACACAGACAAAACAAAACAGCTTTTACACAACCCCCGTCATCGACAAGGCCTTTATGTGCCCTTCTCATCCATTGGTTCATATTATATCCTGATTCTTTGAAATCTGTTTTCCGTGTAGCACACGCTCTCAATCCGCCAAATATATACACTGTCCTCGACATCGTCATCGCCGATTTCTCTACTCTCCCGGCTGCCCCTCCCCGCCTCCGAGATAGCGATATTATAGACATTGAGCATTCGTGAGAACTCTTGAGCTCTCAAGGAGTTCTCTTTTCTTTCTCCCGTCTTATACACGTGCCCATTGACACCGGCTTCCACATCCACAATGGCCGCCAGACCGCCCATCGTCTCGCCGCCGGTGGGCGCTTTCCCGCCTATTCCGACCACCACCACCACCGCCGCTATCCCTATTGCCGACAACTCGTCCTTTTGGGACCGGCTATCGGGATGGGTTAGTGAGAACAAGGCCGTCGTCTACACCATTGCCGGTGTTGCCGTCGTCGTCACCGGCGCCGGTGTGGTGTACTACTCGCAGAACAGCCAGTCCAAGGACTCGTCACCCAAGCTCAGCAAGAAGGAGCGTCGGAAACGGAAAGAGGCCGAGCGCAAGACCGCTGGTGCCTCGGGCAGCGAAAAGGCTGCCGACAGCGATAAGTCTGCCGCGAAGCAGGCTGTCGCTGTGCCGGCATCGGCTGTTGAGGAGGAGCTGCCCGAGATCAACGAGACCACAGTTCAGGCTATGAGCCTTGACGAGCGCAAGAAGCTGGCCCTGAAGCTGAAGGAGGCCGGTAACAAGGCCTACGGTGCCAAGGACCTTGACCGTGCCATCGAGCTCTACTCCAAGGCCATCCTGTGCAAGCAGGACCCCGTCTACTACTCCAACCGTGCCGCCTGCTACAGCGCCCTGAACGACTGGGAAAAGGTCGTCGAGGACACCACTGCCGCCATCAACATTGACGCCGAGTACATCAAGGCCCTCAACCGCCGTGCTAACGCCTTTGACCGTCTGGGCAAGTACAGCGAGTCCCTTCTCGACTACACTGCCAGCTGCATCATCGACGGTTTCAAGAACGAGGCCAGCGCACAGGCCGTCGAGCGTCTGCTGAAGAAGTTTGCCGAGACCAAGGCCAAGGAGATGATGGAGACCCGCCCGGCCAAGCTGCCGAGCCCGACGTTTGTGGGCAACTATCTGCAAAGCTTCCGCGCCCAGCCTCGCCCTGAGGGCCTCGATGACGCGGCCGACCTGGCCGAAGACTCTGGCAAGGGTCAGCTGCGCCTGGGTCTGCAATCACTGGACAAGAAGACGGCCGACGGCTACGAGGAGGCGTCCGCTGCCTTTTCCAAGGCCATTGAGCTTGGCGGACTGGAGGACAACGAGGCCCTGGCCTACAACCTGCGCGGTACCTTCTTGTGCCTGCTCGGCAAGCACGAGGACGCGCTTGCTGCTCTGAGCAAGAGCATTGAGCTGGACGAGAACATGACCCAGAGCTACATCAAGCGCGCTAGTATGAACCTTGAGCTTGGTGCGCCATCAATGGCCGAGGAGGACTTTACCAAGGCGCTGGAGAAGAACAGCTCGGACCCCGACATCTACTACCACCGCGCCCAACTCCACTTCATCAAGGGCGAGTTTGGCGAGGCTGCCAAGGACTACCAAAAGTCAATTGACCTCGACAAGGACTTTATCTTCTCACACATCCAGCTGGGTGTGACACAGTACAAGCTAGGCTCGATCGCATCGTCCATGGCGACATTCCGCCGATGCGAGAAGAACTTTAGCAAGGTCCCCGACGTGTATAACTACCACGGTGAGCTGCTCCTGGACCAGGCCCGGTACCAGGATGCCATTGAGAAATTCGACAAGGCCATTGAGATGGAGAAGGAGACCAAGCCCATGAACATGAACGTGCTGCCTCTTATCAACAAGTCACTGGCTCTGTTCCAATGGAAGCAGGACTTTTCCGAGGCGGAGAAGCTGTGCTCCAAGGCTCTCATCAGTGAGTTTTTTTTTTCTTTACCCATTTTCATTCTGTTGACACTGCTAACAAAATAGTCGACCCCGAGTGCGATATCGCCGTGGCCACCATGGCCCAGCTGCTACTGCAGCAAGGCAAGGTCACCGACGCCCTGACCTACTTTGAGCGCGCCGCCGACCTGGCCCGTACCGAGGGCGAGCTCGTTAACGCCCTGTCCTATGCCGAGGCCACACGGACTCAGATCCACGTCCAGGACAAGTACCCGAGCCTTGCTGCCAAGCTGCAGGGCATGGGCACCGTCCTGCGGTAGATACGAGAATATATTTTGTTGATTCTCGTTATCTCTTTTATCTTTTTTTTGACTTTCTTGACCCTTTCCCTTGTGTACTCTTGGTTGATTTCTCGCATGGAGTTTATCAAAGCACTCTCTTCTTTCTCCCTTTTGTCTTTTATCTTTTTGTCTTTTTGTCTTTTGTCCTTGGTCCGTGGTCCGTGGTCCGTGGTCCCCTTTGTCCTGGTTCTTACCTTATTACCTGCTGTACAATTCCTCTCCTATCTTCCATTGCTGTTATCACTTGTTCCCTTTCTGCACGCGCCACGTTTTTAATGTTTCTTATGTTATCCTGTACGTCATTTCATATTTCCTTATATTTCCCTGGTATTTCCTTGAACCCTTTCTATTATTCTTCTTTGGCACGGATGGGTTTTTTTTATCACTTCCATACTCTTAGAAGTGGAGGAACAAAATGGGGCATTGAACCGAGCAAGGAAAAAGTTGTTTGTATCAAAATAAAAGGGGAGGTGTTTTGTTGAAAAGTAGGGATTCTGTATAAAATTGATGACTTTAAAAGATGCACTGGTATGTGACACATGGCATGGTGATGGTTATATAAATGTGTAGCTCAGTGTTTGTTTGATACAGCTGTCATAGAAAAGACACAGAATGAGACAAAAATCAATATATCATAGCAGAATTCACTATCAGCATAGTCGGTTTTACGAGACCAAAGCAAATGGAGATAGGTGGCATAGTGAATCAAAAATTAATAATGAGATAGACAAAGGAAAGAGAAATGAAAAAGACAAAAACGTAAGAAAGCATCAACACTCCAAGGTGTATAAACAAAAGGGGAAATAGAGAAGAAATGTAGACCCAAAAATACAAACATGTCGCCTCAGGCCAGGCCGGCCTTGAGGAGACAGCCATGCATAACAATATATAAAAAGGGTAGAAGAAGGGAGGTGGGCATTCCCAGAATTAAGAGTGTTTGAAACCAAAAAGCCAAATTTGTTTGCAGTTTGAAGACCGTTCTTTGACATTATGCTTAGTTCTTGGCGACGGTCAGACCCAGACCAACACCCAGGGCAATGGCAATGATGATGAGAACCACCACAAGGAAGCACCACCACTTGAGCTTGCGGCGCCGGCGGGCGTGGTCGGTTGCCTGCTTGACCTGCTTGTTGGCATTGTCCAAGTTCTGCACGGCACCCTGGGTCTGCTCCTCAGTGCGCGCAAAGACGGGGTCCTGCTGCACAACAAGGCTGTCGAGATCATTGAACATGCCGTTCAGCTCAATGATGGACTGCTCAATGCCCTGCAGCTCGTTGTGACGGGCGCGGACGGCGCCCAGAACTGCGGCGGCCTGGCCAGAGCGGTTTGTCTGGAGCTATGTAGAGTTAGTATGGTGCATCTCGAGGGATAAAAGCAAAAACCAATACGTACAGCAGTCTTAAAGATACCCTCGTTGCCCCAGTCGGCGTCGGCAGCACGATTGAGCTCCTCCTGAGTAGCATCCGGGTTGACGATAAGGTACTGGCGAGAGATCTGCTCCCGGTAGCGATCACGGTACACCTTCTCCTCGTTCATGTAGCCCTGCAGTTCGCGCTTGAAGTCGTTGTTCAGAGTCTCAAACTGGCGCTTCTTGAGGGCGTGGGTGTTGTCGGAGGTGCGCTCGCAGTCGCGCTGCAGCAGGCGCAGCTGGTTGCGAATCTGGGTGTTCTTGACCTGAGTCTCGGCGACAAGCTGCTCGAGCTGCTGAGAGGCGCTCGGGTCGTTACCGCCGAGCGAGCGCTGGTGCAGACCGCCAATGGCCTGGACGCTTGTTGTCAGAGACCGGATCTCGCCGCGGACGTTGGAGACCTGGGTCAGGTACTCCTGCTGGGACATGACGGATGCGCCGGCACCATCCTGCTGGCCGTACTGCTGGAGCTCGTGCTGTTCCTGTGGGTATTAGTAATCTTGTTCGGAGCGTTTGGGTATCGTGGCGTCAACAGCGGTAAGGACGGAAACAACAATCAACTGCCGCTGTTGGTCGTCGCAATGGTTGGAGCGCGACTCACTTGGTAACCATTCTCGGCGGCGGGTGCCTGCTCGTACGGGTTGCCCTGGTACTGCTGGTACGGGTTTGGGGCCTGCTGGCCCTGGTACTGGTTGTAGGCCATTGTGATGTGCGATGTGGTAGAGGGTAGAGGGTGGAGGTGAGAGATGTAAGATGAGGTTGAGGTTGAGAGACGCGGGTTGCGTCAAGCCGGACCGGATGGCGCGGGCCGTGTAGACGTTGTTTTGATTTGTTTCGTTTCCGTGTTATCGATCCCGGTGGGGTGCGCGACAGAAAAGTAAAGAAAGAAACAAAGCGGTCGATTGAGCGCGAAGCGTACAGAGTACAGGCAACGTCGCAGCGCGGAAGTGAAAGGGTCGGAGGAGACGCGAGAGAGGAGATGTGGTGCAAAAGGGAGGAAAAGGAAAATACAAAAAAAAAGTAAAAGGCAAGACTAAGCGGGTCGGGATTGGTTTCCGTATGCGCAAAGTGGGAGAGGTGCAGGACACGAAGAGCAGAAAAAGAAAAGAAAGAAAAAAAAACAACACAAAGAGGATTTGCTACTCGTCTGTGTTGTCTGACGTCGTGTGAGTGGGCGGATGGGGAGGGAAGATGGGGAAAGGTGATGAGCACAAAAACAAGCAGAGAGATCGAGGCGAAGCGAGATGGAGGAAGGAGGAAAGAGGAGAGGGCGTGGGAAATTAAAAACAAAAAAAGAAAGCGCAAAAATAAATAGATAAAATCAAGCAGGGGCGAAAAGGAAGCTAGTAAGAAACAAACAATAAAGAGATTAACGATTCATAAACAATCGAACCGGCGTTTGGAGCTAAGCTTCCAGAGGGCCCACCCGGCCGAAGTCATTGTCCATCGCACCTTCTCTCAATCAGCATATGATTTCTATGCAATGGCAGGCGCGATGCGATGCAATTCGTTTCCTCTTTCCTCTTTCCTCGTTCCTAGCCTTGCGGTTCTTTCCTTTCACTATGGACTGGCTACTGCTCTTTCCCTGCGCGTCTAGCGCTGTTGCCTCGTGGCTGTGGTGATGGCGACAAAGAAAGAGCTACCGCGCCATTTACGTATTTGACTGTCCCCTGCTCCATGGCGCATTCTGGCAGAAGGAACGCTAGAATCGGGCAGGTGCAATAGCAAAATATAGAAGGGCGGCCCACATTTAGCAGTCGTACACTGTGGCTTGGGTTTGCCTCTGGCTGTGTCTCTGCCACCCTCAGTTGACATGTATCTTACATATAGTCTCGGCCCTAGGCTGTCTCGCTATCCAGACTATGGAAGCTGCGGGTCAGATACACTGCACCCGCTGAAGACTAAAGAGTTGGCTGCTGGCAGTCAGACGGGCAGATTGACTGGCACGAGAGACGACACGAGAGACGCGAGACCTGACGCGGAAGGAGCAAGGCAAGGGCTTTCTAGAACAGGAGACTAAATAGCTCGGGTAAATGCATTACTCGCTACATGCATCAATACGAACTCATATTCTATCCGGACACTTCTAGGGATCAAATTGCCCTCACACGAGTACGAGCCGGTCAGATCTCGGGGACAAGCAATATTCAGACCCCAGAGAGGCAGACCTGCCAGCTTGCAGGCGTGCAGACTGAGGCCGCTGCAGCCAATGCCGTGCCTAATCAGGACTAGTGCATATGCAGAATCTAAACGTTCCTGTCCATCTCAATTCCTTCCGCTAGTAGTAACTCTAGCAATCTATCCCCACATTTTGGTGGTAACGGTGGTGAGCGCCGGCGGAAGTATGACATCTCGTATGCTTCACTGCGTTTACTTTGTACATCTGACATTTATGCTTGTATTTTATGTATATTTGAACATAGATATGCTACTTTTCTAAATAATATGAATACGAGCTTGCTGCTGATTCGCAATGATGGCACGGCTGCATTGGATAGGGAGAGATGAGCTGCTGAGGGAAATTGAGATGATCAATACCTGCGACAAATTACAACGTAGTTTGATATTTGCTTGATATATACGAAGTAGTTGCCAAGTTACTACTGCTGAGTGCCGACCTTGTGTCTTGGACGGTTGGGCGAGTTCGCTCTTTGTTGCAATTATGGTGCCCCATCTGACATGGACATACCCTTGAGCAGATCCGAGGAGAGGCTACTCATGGTGACACTTGTGTTGGTCAAAGTCAAAGTTTGAATAAAGTTTGAATAAAGGTTGGACCCTGGTATGGATGGCACTTTTGGCAGTTACCGGGTGGCAAGGCTGAGTGCAGTTGTTGTGCGCCTCTGTCATATGGATCGTGTTCTATTCCTGGAACACTATTTGCCCCAACAAAGCCTCAGTTGATAAACTCACAATTCTGTTGCCTAGAATACGATAGTTATAGTGCACCCTCTTGAATATCAAAGATAGATATGCAAGAGCCGCATATACACAAGATGGTCATGGTGAGTGTGGAAACCAAATATATTAAACCCAATCGCTAGTTTTGTGCGCCGAAAATGAAGATGTAGACAACAGAGGTAGAAAATATAAATGAAGAACAGAAGAACAGAAGAATCAAACAAGATACTAATTTGCGTCTGCCTGTCACTGCCGGAGCAGCTGGCAAGCTAACGTCAATTAAAATTGATACACGGCCCTGCCTGGTAAGACACTATGCCTGGTGGCTGTCCGTAACAAGCCGGTGTCGTCGTCTCTGAACCTCTTGGCATGCCGCTTAATGTTGGTACGGCTCATACCGAGATAGTCGTGGCAGTCGTGGCAGTCGTGGTAGTGGTAGTATCAAAATACCATAAAAGACAAGAAGCAATGTGACGGTCTGCGATGTGCGACCTTGCCCGCAACCGCACGCAGTAGGCCGGCGCTCTGGAAACCCGATCACAGGTAGTCCTTCTTGCGGCTCGTGCGCGTAAACTGGTTCAGGTGCCACTCGACATGGCCGTCCTTGTTCTCCAGCGTGCCGTTGCGGATCTCAAACAGCTTCATCGACATGCGCGGGCCGACCTCGGACAGCTCAACAGAGTCGTGCGCCGTGCGCACATAGACGTAGTGGCGCACCTCAATGACATCCTCAATGTTCTTGAACACCACGACACGGTTCGACAGCTTGGTCTTGCTGGTAATGGGGTCACGCGGCGGGAACAGGTGCTTGAGCACCTTGCACACGCGCTCGCCCAGCCGGCTCGTGAAGCCCTCAAACATCAAGTGCGGGTATGCCTCGGACACACTGCCGCGAATGCTGCCAGGAATATCACCACGCATCAGCACATTGTGCAACGAGAACGACACCGTCGGGCCGTGGGGCAGATGCGAAATAGTGAGACCGGTAGGGGTACCACGGTGCTCCGACAGCAGAACAATGTCCGTCAGGCCGCCGGCGTTGGCCGAGCGCACACAGTCGTCCAGAATCAGGTTACCACGGTTGAGGCGGATGGCAGTCGGGATAAGCAGACGGATCTCCTTGCTGAAGGCCGTCAGACGGCTCGACGACGAGCGCGACGTGGTGACGAGCACGCGCGGGTCGACGAGGCCGCTGAGCTGGGCATACTCGTCGTCAATGTCGATCTGGGCATTGGTGTCGAGGTCGTCGCGCGACTCGTCGTAGGCATAGTCCTTGCGTAGTTGCTTGTCGTCGGCAATGCTCTTCTCAAGGGGGCGGCCCTGGGCGATGGCAGTCCGCAGCTTGGCACGCTTCTCGTTGATCTCGGCCTCCTTCAGGATCATCGCCTTGCGGTAGAGATAGTCTCTCCGTTGGCGGGCTGCTTTGCGCTGACCTGTTATTATTTATGTATACAGTATTTCATTAAAGACGGTAAACTTACAAGCATTGTGGCGGTTGTATGGTTGTTGTGGTGGTGATGGTGTTGATGCCTCCTACAGTAAAGTCAAGATGAAGAAGTGAAGAAAGCCTTTACAAAAAAAAGTTGGCGATAAGGCTTATCGATAAGATAACAGCTAAGAAATGCGCAAGATTGCGGCGCGGTGGGTCCCTTGCACGTGATCCAAACAACACCGAAATCAGTGCGAGAGCCACTGCCAAAACTGGTGGTGTTTGCCTTTTGGGTGGTGGCCTCGCCCCGCGCACATCGACCGCATAGCACCCTTTATATGCTAATGCTAAGCGAAATCTTCGGCCACCTTTGATACACATTGCCTCAACGTCACGCACGCCCTCAACGTCACCCGACGACACTCGACGCAATAGTTTCTGTCCTGGAACGAGCCTGCTACTCCGCTCACACAGGACACGCATGTCGCAGTTTTCGAGGCCGACGCCAGTAACTTTTTGAAAAGATCACCAAATCTTAAACATAGCTTCAACATCGCGGATATTGACATCTACGACACCAACAACTCGTTTACTCTCCCTCTAGGGACATCTGACAACTCCCTCCGCCATCTGCCATGGAGGGTGCTTTTACCCATGTGGGCAACCACCTGCTTTCCGACTCGGCTGCCGCTATCAAAGCTGCCGACAACGACGACCTCTCTACGATCGACCCCGACGAGAACCTGCTGTACAACAAGTTTGGCGGCGGTGCCGAGCTGGACAGTGCAGGTGGTGGCAGCGTAACGCGTCGGCGCCATGACGAAGACGATAGCACCACTGCCTACGACGATGCCGACACCGAGAGCGTCGTGAGCACCACTGCCGACGGCGTGCAGGGCCTCAGTCTCGAGGCCGAAGCTGAAGAGGAGGAGAAGGAGCTTCCCGCTCATGCTTGCGCGTAAGTATACGACAGTACCCCCTCTTACAATCATTTTTCATTCTATTGTCTAACATCACAGCTACTGCGGCATTCACAACCCCAGCTCCGTCGTCAAGTGCATCCACCCCAACTGCAACAAATGGTTCTGCAGCGCCCGCGGCAATGCCTCGTCCTCGCACATTGTCAACCATCTCGTGCGCTCGCGCCACAAGGAGGTCCAGCTTCACCCCGAATCTTCGCTTGGCGAGACCGTCCTCGAGTGCTACAACTGTGGCGTGCGGAATGTCTTCCTTCTCGGCTTCATCCCCGCCAAGTCCGACACCGTCGTCGTGCTCCTGTGCCGCCAGCCCTGCGCCGCAAGCACCTCCTCCAAGGATATGAGCTGGGACATTTCGCGCTGGCAGCCGCTGATTGAAGAGCGCGTCTTTTTGCCGTGGCTCGTCACTATCCCTACCGACGCCGAGCAGCTCCGTGCCCGCCACCTGACCCCCGCCACTATTGGCCGCCTCGAAGAGCTCTGGAAGGACAACGCCAATGCCACCGTCCAGGACCTCGAGCGTGGAAACATTGCCGACGACGACCCGCAGCCCGTGCTGCTCAAGTACGACGACCCTTACCATTACCAGAACATCTTTGGCCCCCTCGTCAAGATGGAGTCAGACTACGACAAGAAGCTCAAGGAGGCCCAGTCCGAGGACAACCTCGTTGTGCGCTGGGACTATGGTCTGAACGACAAGTACACGGCCATTTTTGTGCTGCCCAAGATTGAGTCTGGCGATGTCAAGCTTGCCGTCGGTGACGAAATGCGCCTCAAGTACAAGGGCGAGCTGCGTCCGGCCTGGGAGGGTGTTGGCTACGTTGTCAAGATTCCCAACAACCAGTCCGACGACGTCCGGCTCGAACTGCGCAAGACGAGCAACGAAAAGTCGATTCCAACAGAGTGCACGCACAACTTCTCCGCCGACTATGTCTGGAAGGCCACATCGTACGACCGCATGCAGGTCGCCATGAAGACGTTTGCCGTTGACGAGATGAGTGTCTCGGGCTACCTTTTCCACAAGCTGCTAGGCCACGAGGTTGCTGTGATGCCCGTCAAGACGGCCATGCCCAAGAAATTTATGGCGCCCAACCTGCCCGCGCTCAACGGAAGCCAGGTCAGTGCTATCAAGGCTGTGCTGACCAACCCGCTCAGCTTGATCCAGGGTCCTCCCGGCACGGGCAAGACCGTGACATCGGCAACCATCATCTACCACCTGGCCAAGCAAAACAACAGCCAAGTCCTGGTGTGTGCGCCGTCCAACGTTGCCGTCGACCAGCTGTGTGAGCGTGTCCACTTGACTGGCCTCAAGGTTGTGCGTCTGACTGCCAAGTCGCGCGAGGACGTCGAGACGTCGGTCGACTTCTTGTCGCTCCACTCGCAGGTCCTCCTTAACGACACCAACCTCGAGTTCACGCGTCTGCTGCGCCTCAAGGCGGAGGTCGGCGAACTGTCTAGCCACGATGAAAAGCTCATCCGCAGACTGACCAAGGCCGCCGAACGCGAGATCCTCAATAACGCCGATGTGATTTGCTGTACGTGCGTGGGTGCCGGTGACCCGCGCCTGGCCAAGATGAAGTTCCGCAATGTGCTCATTGACGAGTCGACGCAGTCAGCCGAGCCCGAGTGCATGATTCCCCTGGTTCTGGGCTGCAAGCAGGTTGTCTTGGTTGGCGACCACAAGCAGCTGGGTCCCGTTATCATGAACAAGAAGGCTGCCAAGGCCGGTCTCAACCAGTCCTTGTTTGAGCGCCTGGTCAAGCTCGGTCTGTCACCCAACCGTCTTACGATGCAGTACCGTATGCACCCACGTCTGTCCGAGTTCCCCTCCAACATGTTTTACGAGGGCTCGCTGCAAGACGGTGTTACGGCACAGGAACGCCTGCGCCGTGACATTGACTTCCCCTGGCCCGTGGCCGACACGCCGATGATGCTGTGGTCCAACCTGGGCCACGAAGAGATCTCGGCCTCGGGTACGTCGTACCTGAACCGGACCGAGGCGTCCAATGTCGAGAAGATTGTTACTCGCTTCTTCAAGGCCGGTGTCAAGCCCGCCGACATTGGTGTCATCACTCCGTACGAAGGCCAGCGCAGCTACATTGTGACGACAATGCAAAACACGGGCACGTTCAAGAAGGAGAGCTACAAGGAGGTCGAGGTGGCATCCGTCGACGCTTTCCAGGGCCGTGAGAAGGACTACATTGTCCTGTCGTGTGTGCGTTCCAACGACAACCAGGGCATTGGTTTCCT
This sequence comes from Ophiostoma novo-ulmi subsp. americana, assembly GCA_029298975.1. Taxonomy (NCBI): domain Eukaryota; kingdom Fungi; phylum Ascomycota; class Sordariomycetes; order Ophiostomatales; family Ophiostomataceae; genus Ophiostoma; species Ophiostoma novo-ulmi. The sequence goes on along the minus strand of JANSMA010000003.1, from coordinate 797,043 downwards.
GTCGGACCCGCGCCGTCTCAATGTCGCTTTGACGCGTGCCAAGTACGGTCTCGTCATTCTCGGCAACCCCAAGGTGCTGGCCAAGCACGATCTGTGGTACCACCTTTTGATGCACTTCAAGGATCACAAGTGTCTGGTGGAGGGCCCGCTGAGCAACCTGCAGACGTCCCTGCACCAGTTCAACCGCCCCAAGCACAGCTACCGCCCGCCGCGCAGCTTTGGCAGCGAGATGGGAACCGGCAGCAGCATCACCGGCAGCAGCGCCGTCAGCACTAGCGGCAGCCGCTACGGCTACGGCCCCAACGCCTCTAGCAATGGCGGCGCCCGCTATGGCGGCCATCACCACGGCCAACGCGACTTTGACACGGGCTCCATCATGTCGTACATTCCCGATGACGTGTCGTCCATCCACAGTTCTGCTCTGGGCGGCGGTGCCGGACTTGGCGGATCCTCCTCGGGATACCCGGCCATGTTCTCCGGCTTCAGTGCCGACCAGTGGCCCGGCCTGCCCGGTGCTGGCTCCATGGGCGGCCGGTCAGGTGGCAAGGGACGCGGCCGCGGCGGCGGTGCCGAGAGCGTTGCCGGCGAAAGTGTGGCCAACTCCGAGTACACTGATATCACTGCTGGCTCGAGCGTGATTGGCGGCAAGGGCGTCGGCCAGGGCGGTGTCAGCCTCGGCGCTGGACTGCACGATGCTGTGGCCAACGACCGCATGACATCGTACAGCCAAAGCGATCGGCTCAAGCAGTACGTCGAGACCAGTGGCCGCATTGCTGCGGGCAACGGGTTTCGCCGATACGACGATGACCAGCAGAGCATCAGCACTACAGGTTTTGCCAGCCAGGTCGGCGGTCCGGGCTATGACTGAGGGGGTTTCCTGAAACGCTCTCCTTTCTTGTTCAAAAAAGAAACGAAGCCTCTCTTTCATACTTGGTATCAGCAGTCAGTCAGTCAGTCTGCCGCTAAATGCGTGAGCTCGAATTTGAGCTCAAGCTATATAGCTTGACCTTGAGCTTTTCTTTTTCTCAAATTGGAAACGGCCGTCGTCAGTCTCGTCAGCAACTTTAGCAACTTTAGCAATGAGCTAGCAGCAACGTCGTCACTCTATCGAAACTGGCACAACGCCATGGAGATGCCCAAGACGCCCCAAAAACCGGAGGGCATAGCACAGCAATGTGCTACACTTTTACAACAAAAGTATCCGACGCCAGACAAAGACACCAGCCCTAGCTAGGCTTGGTGACCTCTGGATCTCTATTTTTATTTTTAACTATATCATCAACTGGTATTGATCATCATTTTCTCTTCACAATCGACAAAGCCGGTTCGACTAGGGGCTGCCGAATAGCACCACATGACACTCGACGACGACAATATATACCGACTACCTCGTGACAGCGAGACGAAGACTTTGACCCAGGCCACACTTTATTGGATGGAAACAGCCCGAGAGCACAAGGCTCTGGCCACCTACTATAGAGATAATCAGCTGCTCGTGGTCTCTTGTTGGACACCAACTGACAACTGCGACGAATGCCGGCAACGTGTCGTTTCGAAAGCAGATTGCGAGCTTTCCAAGTACGCAGGATGGGCTGCCAGTGTCCGTGGCTTCGTTACGTACGATCTCGTCCCGATTGCTTTTAAGATTTTAGTTTTAGACTGGTGAAGAAGTGTTGTTACGTTTGTTTGTGAGGCGAGGTGGAATACAGAGATTAAATAAAAGATATTAGCAGATGATTTTACGGATTCGCTGAACTGTGACAACCAAATCACCATTTTGTAGCACTTTTTTTATTATTGCTCAATGACAGTAACGAGTGGTGAACTCTCAACATTAACTATACAACTCTATCAAGCCTTAATTCTTTCTCCGCTTGCCGCCCTTCTTTCCGGCAGATGTGCCTGTCGCTGTGGCTGCGTCGCTCTCAGCTCCTGATGTTGCCTCGGTCGGGATGGAGGGTGCTGCTGCCAGCATGTCCAGGACATCGGCACTGTATTTTGGTGGCGCCTGTTCTTCGATAGCAGAGGCGGCACGCTCGGGGTCAGCGGCCGCAATGACGGGCACATTAAGTGCAAATATCTTTTGAAATGGCAGGGCGACAAAGTTGCCGACGCTGTCGAACCACTCGGAAAAGGGACGCTCAATAGAGATGACAGACTTGCTGCCCTTGGCCTTGCCGGTTACGGCAACGGTGACCTGGTAGACGGGGGTGTACTTTGGCGACTTCGTGCTGATGCTGATCTTGTCGCCGTTGGGCGACGTGCCTTGGTAGATGGTATCGCCCTGGACATTGGTGAAATAGGTCAGGGCAAGGTTGAGCAGGGCGTAGGCGACGACGGCGGCGAGCGAGTAGAACTTTGTGTCGTAGAAGCCGAGCTTGTAGTCCCAGTAGAAGCAGCCAGCTGCCACGGCGAGACTAGCGTAGCCGAGACCAAGGCGAGTATCGGTCAATGTGTGCGACTCCTTGAAGCCAATCGAGGTGAGGTAGTTGGTGATGGCATCGTCGGAGGTGTTTTTGATGTCTAGAGGAGGGGGTTAGCTGTCAGCTATGTGCAGAGATGAAGGAACAAAAAGACTAGATAATGTTTCATGTACATACCTGCAAGATTGTAGACCGAGACCGTATTTTCTGCCATTATGGGTGAATTTGATGCTGTGTTGGCAGGGTGGTGGTTGTGAGGTGCAGATGGTGTATATGGTGTAGATGTCGTCGAGGTCGTCCGTTGAAGCTTCCCAGAGATGTGGCTACTTGGTGATGCGCAAGAGGCAAGGACAGGGACAAGCTACCACACTAGCCTGATATGGGTTAGTCTAACAGCGGCATTGAGTTTCGCGCATATGACCCACTATTTCAGCCACTCACCACTGAGGGCAAGCCACACTAGATAGACACCACCTACGCAAACTAGCCGGCAAGCTCCTTTTCCCACTGTGTCCGAGTGCATCAACGACGGCTGTTGATAACTGCTATCGCCAACACCAGCATCGTCAACTTTCGCACTACATCGGCGACCGCTATTCGCACAACCGGACACTACAATGGCACAGGTCCCTATTCAGTCGATCCCTCGGGATCCCCAGCTTCTGTGCGTCCTCCTCCTCGACTTTCCCCGAGCTTCCCCCCCCCCCTCGAGCTTGTCCCTCCTCGAGCACAGCAAGATATCCCCGCCTCTGTCTGCACACCTGCTAACATACCTCTACTAGCTACTGGATTCTCTTTCCCATTACGGTTGTCATGATTCTCACTGGTGTCCTGCGCCACTACGCCCAAGTGCTCATGACTACGGCCCCCAAGAAACTCGAGCTGCGCGCCATTCGCGAAGAGCGCTCGCTGCTGCACGGCATCAACGTGCGGACCAACCACCACGTGCTGTCAGGCCGCTCGTTCTCGACGCGCCGCGACAACCTGTCAGTCGCCTACGAGTCTGGCGCATTCCTCAAGGCGCCCGAGAACCGCGGCCAGGCCCCGCCCAACCCCATGACGGACCCCAACGCCATGGACGGCATGATGGGCATGATGAAGGGCAACATGGCCATGATTGTGCCCAACACCCTGATCATGAGCTGGATCAATGCCTTTTTCAGTGGTTATGTCATCAGTAGGTTTTTTTTTATCAATCCTCATTCCTCAAATTATATCATTGCTGCCATACTAATAGCTCTAGTGAAACTGCCCTTCCCTCTGACCATCAAGTTCAAGAGCATGCTGCAGGCCGGCGTTGCCACAAAAGACATGGACCCGCGGTGGATGTCGAGTATCAGCTGGTACTTTTTGTGCATCTTTGGTCTCCAGTCCGTCTTTAACTTTCTCCTCGGCAACGAGAACGGTATGTCTCCTATATATTCCTCTTTTCTTGCCCAATATCATCACTAACGTCCGTAGCTGCCAGCCAAATGGCTCAGCAGATGGGCCAGATGGGCCCCCAACCCGGACAGATGTTTGCTCCTGGCCAGGACCCTGATAAGCAGTTCCTCGCCGAGATTGAGAACCTGGCCGTCGTCGAGCACTACTCTGTGCTGGACAATGTCGAGGACCGTCTCCTGTCCCGCAAGTTATAGGCGAGCAGAGTCTAGCTGCGGCTCGGCCCTGGGTAGTGGAAGTGACTATGAGTATGGAGGACCGAGACGGCAACAGAAAGCAGACTGGCGAGCAATGCTGGACGATGAACTTGTGGATAAAACCTGGGTATAAAGACCGGAAAGCGTTTCTTTTGACGAGAAGCGTTGAGACGGGAAAACTAAACCCCATGCATCATCATAGACAGGTAGTCTAATCGGAGTTCTTTGTTTATCACTCTTGATCTTCTTTGTGTGCTTCCTGCTTTCCAGTCGAATCGGCGCTTGATGTACTTGCTGCGGTGGTCTGCCGCGCTCACTCGTCCCACCAGATGCACACGCCCAGGCCTGGGTCTTTCATGCTGCCGCGGATGCGATATGGCGGGTTGCGAGGCTCGTCCGACTCTTCGCCGCGCTCAATGGGCTTGGTCGGTGTCTGGTCGTGCCACTCCTCGTCAATGACACGGAAGCGCACCATTTCGTGGTTGTCGTAGAACATGCGGGTGTCTTCGATATTCCAAACCCACAGCTGCTGGTTCATGTCGCTGATTTGTTAGCCAAGGTACAGTCTCGACGGTATGCCAAAAAAGCCTTACTATTCTGCCTCGTCTGGAAGCTCGTCAAAAGGGATGAGGATATCATCAAAGAAATCTGTGCGGACTGTGGGTGTTAGAGCTGTTGCCATCTTGGTGTGACGTCGACGAATCAAGACTCACGATGGATGCCGTTGGGACTGCAGCTGCTGATACGGGCAAACATAACCTCGCCCTTGAAGGGATGGAACACGACAAGACGGAACTCGACTGGATTGTTAGTATATCTTTAATAAAATGAATGTATAAAAGAAGTTGCCTACCGTTGACATTGACGTAGCCATCGCCGTGACCGATGAGACCCTCCGAGGTCCAGAGCAGGTCGTACAAGCAAATGCAGAGACCAATCTTCTGGATCACCTATACAATTAGTATCTCTATAGTATAGTTAAGATGTAATGATATTAACCCACCTTGTTGGCATACTTGGCGTTGATGTTGTCCTCGATGGCGTGGATGCTCTTCTTGGAGAAATCGTTGGGATCGATCCTCACCAGATCGGCGACTTTTGTCTGGTTGGTTAGCATTGCTATATGACGGCATTCACCTCATCCTAGATGGCCACTCTCGTTCCCTCGGCAAGTATCAACCATCACCGCCATCATCGTCATCATCGTCATCGTCACTTACGAGGATGAACATCTTGTATGCGGTGGACGAGCTTGTCTGAGCTCCCTGCTGCAAGCAATGAAACCGTTTGAAATTGTATAAACAAAATTGAATATCGCCCGTGTATAAGACACTAATAAATTGCCGAAATCAAAACTATGCCGTCGCCGTCTTGCTCATGCCATCGTCGTGTTTGTCGCGGAGGGGGACGACAGGAAAAAAAATACAGTGGGGTCTGCTACAAGCTGGGATTCTGCCGCTCATTGTCTGCTTATATAATACTGAATTGTCTCTCACCGCCCGCTGACCGAGAAGAAAAAGCGCGTCACCCTTCTCATGCCTTTTAGGCTTTTAGCTCCCTGTCATGTCTGAGATCCCCTGTAATATTTTCGCGGCCCAATCTCGTCAGCCATTCCGACCTCGACGTTGACCTCGACTGCTAATCTCGACACTCGCCATTATCTCGGGCGAACACTCTGCAACAATCACTCGACCATTCCCATCGCGTGCCCTCTTCTGCATTTACCCATCTACCCAACTTTTCTAGTCGTCACATAATACCGGGTCGAGTCGATCCAGGCAGCCCAAGCCGCCACCTCCCTCCCCCCCCCCCTTTTTCTCCTGACTGTCCTCGTGTTTCCATATCCCTTCCAATCGTCTCTGATCTTCACCTTCTGCTTCACCGCCTAGTGCGTTGTCATCTTTCTCACCTTGATCGTCACTTGTTTTGGATGCGCTCGCTTGCTTGTGTATAGCTGCCCTGAAGCCCTGCCTTCGCAAACCTCCGCAAAGTTACCGGACCATACACATCACATCGACGGGCTAGTTCTTGTCGTCGTCATAATCTTTGCCTTTGTGTTGTTATCCTCAACAGTGTTGATTTTACTCAACTTTTTTCCGTCTTTATTGCCATCTTTACTCGTCTTTTCGTCTTTTCGTCTTTTCGCTTTCTTACTAGATCCGACATGTCTTCCTACGGCTACGCTCCGCCGCCGCCTCCGCCGCCCCCTTCGTCTCAGCCCCCGGGTGGTTATGGACAACAGCAGCAGTACCAGTCCAGCTACCAGCACGGACAGTCGCACAGTAGCAGCCACCCTCGCGGTGGGCGCGGCGGTGGCGGATACTATGCAGGCGCCCGGAACGCCAGCGGCGAACACCAGCAGTCTGCTGGAGGATATGGATATGGCCGCCAGGGATCGCAGCAGTACGGCCAGCAGGGCCAAGGTCAGGTTCACTACAGTGCACAGGCCGCACACGGCCCTCAGCCTGGCGGCTACCCGGCACCCGCACCTACACACCAGCCACAGCACCACCAGTCGCATCAGTCACACCAGCCGTGGTCTCACGATTCTGCAGCCCAGAGCCAGCACCAACAGCCGGCGACGCCCCTAAACCCCCAGAACTACCACCCGAACTACGCGCCGCATGCCTACCAACAATCCGCACAGGGTGGCAATCCTCCCCAGCACCTCCAGTCGCCCGCCTACGCGCAGCAGCACGCGCAGCCGCCCTCGTACAATAGCCCGGCGTCTTCCCACAGCTCTCAGCCCTCTTATGCAGGCCACCAATATCCCCACCAGTCCGGTGGTGCACCCACCCAACCATGGAGCGCGGCTCCTCACGAGCAGCAGCACGGCAGAGGAGGAGGGCACAGCGGCCACTACAGTGGCCGGGGTAGAGGAGGATACAGTTCGTATCACGACCGCAATGGCGGCGCGCAGAAGACGCAGATGATGGGTCCGCCTATTCGCATTGGTTTTGAGAATAGCACCCCTCAGGCCCATGGCCACGCACCTGCAGCTCCAGTGAGCAGTGGCTACCCGCAGCAGTCGTCGTACGGTCCCCCTTCAGGAGCTCCGGTGCCGCCTCCGGGACCGGCTGGCTACGCTGCCCAAGGCCCTCCGTCATACCCGGTGTACCCCCCTACGGGCCCAGCAGCCGGCCCAGGTGCCCCTCCCCATCACTATGAGAAGAGCTACGGAAATAATAACAACCGTAACCAACACGGTCGTGGAGGATACCAGAACAACGGATTCCGTGGAGGGCGCGGAAACTTTGGAGGCGACAAGATGCGCCACAAGAAACAGAATGGAGGCGGCCCTCACCACGGCGACAGAGCCCATGGCGCAAACAACCATCATCAGAAGCCTGATGCAAATGCCAATGCCAATGCAAATGCGAATGCAGGCGGCAAGAAGAAGAAGCGGAAGACAAACACGCTTGGCTTGACGCCTGGCGATGATTCCGGCGACGAGGAGTACGATGAGGAGGCCAAACTTGTCGAGATGATCGGCCCAGATGCACCAAAGTATGACCCCCCCCGACTATAGCAGTGCTTAATCAATGTTGCTTTAAAATTTCATCTACTAACAAAACAGCCCTGAGGACATTGCGGCATGGATTGCTGAGCGCAAACAAAACTTCCCTACCCAAGCCCGCTTAAAGGCAAAGCTTGCCGAAGCAGGCGAGGGCGACAAGGCAGTCAAGACGGAAGCGGGTGCGACTTCTGGCAACGGTGGCAGTAAGAATGGAGGCCTGACCGCTCTGGAGCGCCAGCAGCAAAAGGCCGAGAAGCTGCGGAAGCAGCTAGAAAAGGTCGAGTCCAGCATCAAGCGGAAGCGGGAACAGCAAGACGAGGGTGACGAGATGCGTGATGTGGATGCTGACGGTGCGTCGGACAACGATGACGACGACTCGGATGCCAAGTCGGACGATGACGACGCGCCCGAGGCAGCGCCCATTCGGTCGGCCAAGGCATCCAAAGCAGCAGTGGCTGCTGCTGGCAAGTCGGCGATCCCGCCGGCAGCCAAGAAGGCGGACCCGACCAAGCACTGCAAATATTACTCAACGGGCGGAACATGTGGCAAGAAAGGCAAGTGCCGGTTTGTGCACGATCCGGCGGTCCGCGAGGCGGCTCTGCAGGAGCGCGAGCGCAATGGCGGGCGCATGACGCTGCAGCAGCGGCTCACGCTCAATGACAAGGACCAGGAGGACTTGACGATTGTCAAGACGCTGCAGTACTTGAAGGAGAAGGGTGCCATGAAGGAAGCTCCGGTCGACGAGACTGCGGCAACCACTACTACTGCTGGTGCTGAGACGGACTCGCCGCACAAGTCTGCGGCGCCTTCATCTTCATCGCTGCCAAGCCTGCCCAGTGTACACAGCCTGCCCAACCTCCCCCCTGCGCCGTCCAGCCAGAACGGCCCGCCACCGTCGGCCCTGGACGTTGCAGCATCTGGTGGTCAGCCTGTGCGGTACCAGGGCTGGAACCTAAGTGGTTTTGGCAACACGGGCGTCAAGGAGGATGCTTAGAGAGCACCACGACGGAGGAGAAGATGATGCATAGCATCTCATTTCTCTCTCTTTTTGATTACTCGTGTCCAATGCCATGCTTTTATTCCGGGTCTCGTTTTTCGTTTGTTTCTTACTGTTCAGTTGCATTTCTTTTGTTTCTACTACTGCTTTTCTCTTCGTCTGAATCTTCGTCTGGATCTTCGTCTTCTCGATCTTCTGCATCTTCTTACCTTTAAAATGCATATTTATGGAGTTTGCTTTTAAATTGTTTACTGCTGTTATTGACTATTGTTGCTGTCGCGTATCCTTTTTTCCGTATGTTTCACAAGAGATAGAACCAGTCAACCACTTTCAAAGTCATGTAAGCTTCACAGCATACACTGCCATACAATTGTCATACACTACACCCCTATATATATTTCTCCATTGTCTATATCTGATAGTCTTTATATGTATGCTTTCAAGTTGTCATATCGTTGCATATTGTTGTGATGCATTGAACAGGCACAAGGTGTTTACAAGTGTGTACAAGTTGCTAGATAGCATGTATACGCGTCACCCCGTTGTAAGCAGATGCAAGTGCACTCTCTATTTCAAGGTACAGTATAAGCTCTCACTTTGAATGGTGCATGTCGAATTGTCCTATGCGTATGACTGCAGACTGCACCCTCTCAAGCTAGCTAGCTCCTCCCGCAAACCCTGTCTAGACTCACGCACTACTAGTATATAAGAGGTATAAGCAGATGCTAGCAATACTACTTTATCTGGAGATCCTATCGGGTGTAATCGATCTATTGATCAATCATGTCGGCCATCTCAAAATTAAGCGAGGGAGCGCGGCACACATAGACGCATAGATGCATAGACGCGAGAAAAATAAGCGCTACTGCCGCCACATCGTAGCGTCCGAGTCAATGGCACTTGACTGGCTCCTTGAATGACACATCTCTTTATCCCAAGCCTCTAGAAAGCAGGTGCGCCAATAGACTAGCCTGCAGCGCCTGCAGCATGGGTATCAGTCTGCCGTGAGCTAGGCGCGCTGGCATCCTTGCAAGCGCGGTATCATCATCTTTTGATGTGACCGATGCTGTAGAGGCTATAGCAACCAGATATTGCTATACTTGTGCTGGTGCTGTTTTAGTTTTTGGAAATGCCGGAAATCGCGCTTGTGTTTCTACACTTGTACCTAAGCGAGAGATGATCTGTCCTCGGTGAGATCCAACAATGCATCCTACAGTATATGCCATGGAGGGATGCGGGAGGAGTGGCGCCTAAGATGGCCGGTTCTCGTTTGTTTGCTTAGTTTGCGGCTCGTTATCTCATATTCGCTGATTGGTGATGATTGTCGCCCGTGTCTGTTTATAGTCGATGCAGTCAGATGTACGGTTGCATATAGTCGTCATATAGTCACCACAGTTTGGTGTTAGACGCGGCTGGCTTGTATGCCATGACACTGTCCTCGGTGGAGACGTAGGGGTATGTATCGATGGCTACATCCGTTGAGATGACGCTGCCTCGTGAGATTATACTCATATCTGATTGACTGGCACTGTTATCACATAGATCGCCACTCTGTACAACGTTTTGTCCTACGCAGAAGAAACTCTCTTTAGATTACTCGAAAGTGTAACACAATATCTCGCCATCAATTGCATGATTGATGCTATATTCACTTGAATCGGACAATTCACTGGTCGTTTGCATGAGCATGAGTCTGCACTTGCTGTCCTCGCAGTCAATGCGTTGTCTGACCTCATTATAAAACTGTTGCAGAAATATAGACTTTTGGCTATTTACTAGTGATGCTCCTTTCCTCGATTTAGATACGCCAAGTTTTACTTTCGACACCAGTCTTTTCCATCAACTATATCCAGCAGTATCCAGTAATCTAAGACAATCACGAGTCTGACCGTTGCAACTCGTGATCTTCAAAAGACGCCGACTAAAGAGAAAGGACACAAAGACACAAAAGGCCAGAGGGGAACCGCTATTCGGGGTGTGAGATCAGTTCGGGCCCGTGAGGTGGCCGGCTTACGGTCGTTTCTCGTTTTTTTGGGTTCTTCTTAATCAGTCTGGCGTCCTTTTTATTTCCTCACCAATTTTAAAGATCTGGGTAAAGTGTTAAGCCGATGCCGATGCGTTTTAAATTGTAATAATATATTTGTCTTCACTTTTTACATATATTTTAAATTATATTTTGTACTTTGATTCTTTATATTCTTTCCCTCTCATCACTTATTTATTTTATTATAGGTTTTTCTTTGTTTCTTTCTTTCTTGCTTTCTTTCATTAATTTATTTTCAAGATCCAAAGGACTCGTATTCGATTATTGGCTTTATTTCCAAGCCCTCATATTGTCCCTCATTTGTCGCAATGCTCGAGAAACATAAAGACCAGATACTGTGTGCTGCAATAATTGCTCCGCGCCGCTTCGTTAATCTTGCAGTAGTCGGCTTTCTTTCCCTTCGTTATCACTGTCGTGCACAGCAGGCTGGCAGACGTCGGCGACAAGTCTAAAAATAACCCACTTTTAAGCGCCCACGCTTTCCCCATTCACTCTAGCCTTGAAAGTGGACCGGGAAGGCTCTACCTACTGGACGCGGGGAGCTGTTGTTTTTTGGTATTTTTTGGTATTTTTCGCTATTTTTCGTTATTTCAGCGCCTTTTGGTGAGCGAACTAACAAAAGAGGAAGGTGCACACAGTGCTAATAGAAGCAGTGCGAATTTATGCAGCTCGATGCAACTCGATGCAACTACAGTACAGCCGTAGTGCCGAGTCTGTCTGCGTTTGTAGTGAGCCGCCCCAGACGATGTGCATAAGAATGGGCTCATCTTTATTTTGAATTAATTTACTATTATTAATTTAATTTATTAATATCAGTATACTAGTATCTGATCTCAGCCTCAGACAGTGCGGTGCATCCTCGCCAGTGCGACGCTGCAGTCGTAATGCCACACAACGATCGACGGTAGAGTTGTCGAGGAGGAGAGAGGTAGAGAGGATTAATATCAAAAAGATATAATATTTATGGCTCTGTAGACTGCTTAATACTGAGAATGTCTTAGCCATGGACGAGCTGTAAATAGACTCTAAATAGACTCTAAATAGACTCTAAATAGATTCCGAAAAAGAGAGTCAGATACAAAAGACATCACACGAATGGCAGGACGATCGAGATGAAGCAAGGGATGAATGGAAGACCAGGGGAAGGTCAGAGAAGGTCAGATGGAAGCAGAGATGAAGCACAGACGCACCATGAATGGCCGTGCTATGCCCAAAGAAAACGAGGCTTGCTTTCTCCGGCTTGCTTCTGCAATCTTCTTTTTCTTCCTTCTTTGTCCTCGTGGCCTGCTCTTGTTGGTCTCATGCCGTTGCTTTTCCCTGCTTCTTCTTCCAACTTTGGTTCTCGTTCCTGTTTTGCACATCTGCACATCTTTTGCATGTTGGTGTTGGTTCAGTCGTCCCCCAAGACAGGTCTGACTTGCTTTGACTATCAACGTGCTTCTGCTTACCGCCCGAGACAAGCCACCAACAGGATAAATAACAAGATTACAGGCAGACAAAAGACAAAATGCAGTTCAAGTTGGTGTTGGCTGCAATAGAAGGCGACCAGAAGGATGGAAGAAGCAGGCAGAGGGCTGTTGATGTAGATGCACAAAGAAGACGACAGTATTTGCCGTATGCGTCTGGCTCACCGCAATTGTGCCTGATTTAACGACGTATTTGATTTCCACCGACTTCCGTCAACCTGATTTCTTCAGAATGCTAAATCTTCAACTACCCTACGACGTAATGCATTTACTCTACTCTTAATTTCATCTCATATGCGTATTTCATTTTCCCAAAGCTACAGTAGCAGTGGCACAATCCCGCTTTCATGCTCTAAGCTCTAGCTCTTAGCTATGTCCCAGAGCATATCCTACCCCTGCCATTACCCCTACTCCGTCCGTACTAGAATACTAGAATAGTATTACTCCCTAGTTCCGTACCTCCCTGCCTGCTACCATGGCCTGGCCTCATCCCGACTTATCCCTGCAGTCCCCGAACCCCTAACCAGGCTACATTGATCACCGCCATCTCCTAGTAGGATATCTTTTTAATATCACTCATCTCATCACTTGTTTGACTGCCTGTTCGCACGGCCCTTGCATAAATTACCCGCCCAAGTTTCTTGGCTGTGCATCACGGCGACGTCTTGCATGCAGCTGCAGCATGCACATGCACTTGCAAATACACGAACACCACACACATTATAGGCCACAGTGGCGTCGAGTCGAGTATTGCTACTCCGTACATGTCGACGGAGAAGTGCGGCGAAGTGCAGGATTCCTCGGCAGAGATACAGATACCACCCAAACCCCCTAAATATTCAGATATACAGGTAAAGGCTATGCGGTGACAACACGGCCCGAAAGAGCGCATGTGGTTGCAGACAGTGCCATTTATTTGCACTGTGCAGCATCGGCGATGGTTCGAGACTTGTTACTTGTTGGCAGAGACGGTCTTGAGTCTCGAGAATTTACACTTATGGCGAGAAGCCTCAGTCACGCATTAATTTGAATATCAGATAATGTCAAATAATATTGAACAATTAGACAGATGAATCATAAATCAAGACAACCCTCTTTCAATACAACCTAGACTGCTGATCGTCTGCCCGGTGGACCGCAAAACAGGCGCAAAACTACTTTTGGCTCGATGTCGCAGCAGGGAGGCAGCGTACGAGGTTACAAAGAACGGTCGCAAATGATTGAAAAATCAAATAGAATGAGGAAAGTAGTCGAGGCAGTCTTTATGCCTTGGAAATTTAGATGTATGTATTTTAAAAGCCTTCACTTTTATTTTCTAGTACTTTATATGTTATCTGACCGCGACAAGAAGCAATATTATCAGAATCGAACGATTATGAGACAAGGACTGCGGAGGCGAGGAGAGAGTAGAAACGAATAAAAGCAAAGAAGAGAACCAAAAAGAAGAATCAGCCACTCTACCTCAACCCCTACGAAGCCTGACCACAGCGGTGTTGACACATTGTGCTCGAATTAGCCGCGCAGGTGGGACCAGCAGCCACACCGTTGTGCATGGTATTTATTTATTATTATTTAGTACTATTGAATCTTTAATAATCACTTTTTGGTATTAACTTGTCTATTATTTGTAGCTTGATCTTCTCAAGTCCGTGCCCGTGACCCCTGCTTGTGACCTCTGTGATGAGAAGATCATCTGCACAGGGTAGCAGTGCATGTACGACAGGAAAAAAAGAGAGAGGAAAAGAAATAAGAGAGAAATAAAAAGAAGAAAGAAATAATAATAAAACAATAAGAAAGAAGAAATTAAATTAAATTAAATAATAAAAAGAACTAGCGCTGAAGACAATGCTGCATCTACCTTCATAGCAGTGAATACTGACAACTAATAACTAACTCCTTGTACCTATGTATGCTTGCCTGCGCACAAGCCAGGTTAGCAGATCTTATTTGTTTTTAGTAATTCAAGTGCGTGTTCAAACGTCTGCAGCCGGCTGTTGATTATCATCACGATGTGTGTATTATGTATTTGCCAATGACTTTGAATTAGATGTGATTGCTTGATTTGTTTCTTCGGCACGCACATTGTCTTGCTTCTTCTTCTTTTTTATTTCTTTATTTCTTCTTCTTTTTCTTTGATTTTAATTTAATATTTTCCCTTTTTCTTCTTTTTTTATCTTTTTATCTTCTCTTTTTTTCTCTCTCTTTTTTTCTGTTTTGTCTTCTTCTCTTATTCCTTCTTCCCTCGGATCTATAAATCGGATCTATAATGCATATCTTTGTAATATATCCGTCACCAGCTCTATCACGACACAGAAAGACCTGTACTTTATCTCTAGCTTGACAACTGGTATGTGTTCGTCATTCTACAGAGTACTCCTTACAACGGCTTATCAACACCACCCTGCCAATAAATAACACTTCCTGTTCAGTAGAATTCTACGTTATTCGCGGCACTCTGGCTGGCAGTTTGGGTCACAGTAGATATTACGACGACGTTATTGTAGACATGTGATTTGTTTGTTTCTCTTGTCGGCTTTAATATGATTTGTTTCTTTTATTTTTTATTTATTTAATTTTTGTTTCTGTTTTATTTGTTACTCTTTCTTTTTCTTTCTCTCTTTTTCTCTTGTTTCTTCCTCTCCTCTACATCTCCTCTATCTGCCCTCCCCTTTCTACACCTCACATGATCGACTCGCTTCATGCTCGCTTCGTTAGTGACCTGCCCGTTAAACATTAGAGACTCAGAGATTCCGTTAGCTAGTAGTCGACACTAGGACCGCACGAAAGGGTGATGAGGCCGACAATAGAGGCAAAATACTTTATTCCGTTGGTTTAGTATGCATCATTTGCATGATCAAGTAAAGCTGAGGTAAGGATGCTGTTGGGCAAATATGTCGTCTAAGAAAGGGATGAAAAAGAATAAAAAAAAAGTAAAAAAAAGAAAGGATCATCACGGATAAAAGAGGAAACTGGCCGATACGCGCAATATATACGCGGAATAGGGTCAATCATCAGAATAAGAGTAAGAAGGATTCAAAAATAACTTGAGAGAAAGAACAGAAATCAAAGAAAATTCAAAGCAAAAGTATCAGAGGCCATTCAGTTTAACCCTCTTCGCTACAACTCCCGCTTGTCTTACTTGCCCTGATATACTCTGCCCTACTGCTGCTCCATCACTTTCTCCTCTTTTCTCGTTTTTCTTTGTCTTTTCTCTCTTCTCTTCTTGCTTCCTTCTTACCCTGATTTAAAGAGTCAAGAGTGTTGTTCCTATCCCTGCTCTATCTGCACTACTGACCCCCAATGCTTTGGACGGCCTTGAAACAATGGCAAGACATCTCACCCTTGATACTTGTCAGTCTATCGGTTGTGTTGTGTAGTGGTTGTAAAGCAACTTAACACTCCATGAGACGAGACGGTTAAATGGGGGCCATAGGCATGGGCCGGTCCTGTAGACTATCGTATCTTGAATTTCTTTGAATCTTTTGAATGCGTTTAGTTCTTTGAATATTGACTGAATTCCTATAAATATGAGAGCATGAGCTTGAGCTGTTGATGATAGCCTGTCCTCTAGGCCTATTTCCTTACCCTGAAAGAACCCCATCACCGAGTATCCATCCTATTTCCATCATTACAATTTCTACTTCTCGGCTGCAACAAGTTCCGTCACTGCAAGCACAGGCTCGTCGAATCCGTCCATAGCCCCACGCCCGCGGAACCTAGCTAGCACTTCCGTAGGCACAGGGTTTATTGCAGACGCAAGACTGCTAGACTCTAGGTGGCTCGGAAGACGAATAAGTCAAAAGGCAAGGGATAAAATCTCTACGAAGTATGGAGTTGACAATCACTGTATCGGCCATGGACGGATCGAAATCAGAAGTGGACAGACGAGCTACTGAGTATGAACATGAGATTATGGACGATTATGGGCTATGAGTTATGGGTATGGGCTATGATTGCCTTGATCCTCGTTTTTCCACGTCGTACTCTATTTATTTCTTATACTTTGCTCTGATATTATGATCACGTATCTTATATCCTCGATGCACCGTCGTTGTGCATCTCCCAGCGTACCATTTTTGCCTTTTGCGTCTTTTCCATCTTTTTCACGCTTCTCACTCGTCTGTTTTTACAGAGTACAAGCACACTCTTTTGATCTCTTTTCTGTTCGAGCCTCCACCTCCACCTTCAACACCCTTGACCCTTGCTCGCGTTCTCCCTTCATTGTGGCCCCCAACAACGATGGCAATCGTTATTCCACTCTTCTCTTTCGCTTTCTCTGCTCATTTGTCCTCTGCTGTCCTCCTATCCTGGTTGCCTCTATCCTTGTGCCCTCTCCTTATGCACTCTCCTTATGCCCTCATATCTCTTTACTCCGTAGAGAGTGCCCCTCTACTTGCACAACTCCGGGCCTCATTTTCGTCCTGTGGATATGCTCTCCTCAGCTGTACTATCTCTACTTTTAACCATCATGGCCAACGGGGAAAGACGGAAGATCATGAGCTGAGCTGAGCTGAATCAAGGGGCTCTCATGTCGAGAAGCAGCCCACACCTTTCTACAGTATTGCCGCTCAATGCAGAACGGCGGAGACCACCAACAGGCGACATACTAGCCAGACACAGAACGAAGATGCCTAGGTTCAAGTAGAGGCAAGGTAGTAAACTAAAAACTGCAAACTAAAACTAGAGGGCTCGAGGACGACCATGAACCGAGAGCCTTACGGGGATTGGCATGCACATTAGTAGCAAACGGGGCAATGGATATACAGTGATACAGGGCAGGGCAATGTCTTATGCCCTATGTCTTATGTCTCAGGTCTCGCCATATAGTCATTATTATCCGCAAGTATGGCGGCAAAAACCTGTCATTTTTAGACCTTTTGAGCGAATTGGCCCCAAACCTGGCCCCTTTCCAACTAACAAAAGGCCCAAAAGGCAAAAAAACAAAGGGATGAGACCTAGAACAGCCGCGTTCTTTGAGTCTTTGAGCTTGCTAAGCTGCTACTTTATTAGACTGCCTTGCCGGCCTCATAATGGGCCGCTATTGTATATTGCTGTTGGCTCCTGGATGGCAGACACCGGCAGAACTAGACGCAGCAGTATAGATACAGATAAATTATATTAAACAGATGATAGATACGAGGCAGACAAACAAAAGCAAAAAAAAACAAGCATCAATGCAGGCTCAACCAAAGATATTGGGCAAATTACCAGGTGGCTCGCGAGAATTCGCGAGAGTCGACAAGACGACAAGAACAACACCCCGTAGAGCTATGAATTACGGAGTAGAAAAGAGGATAAACAAAAAAGCCCCAAACGCTCAAAAAGCTCAAAAGCTCAAAAGCTCAAGACTGACTGAGCGGACCTTGCAAGCCTCAGACCGGAGCAATACTCTTTTGGTCAGTGATAACGGCAACGACATAATCGACATGTGGGCAAACACTAGACAGTCCACTCTGACAGACTACTTGACATCCTGCATCCTTGTCATTCATTTGAGCTTCTTTTTGAAAAACTGTCTCTGCACTCCGTGGAGTTGCGTTTTGTAGCTGTCTTCTGCCCTTGGAGCTTGTCATTTCTTTGAGGCGCCTCTGTTGATCGGCTCCGTCGTTCTCCGTCATTTGTCGTCAGGTCTGCGTCTCTTTTCCTTTCACTACTCCTTAGCCTTGGTCTTTGATCGCCTCTGCTCGTCTCTGCTCTACTCCATACGGAGCACTCCTCGCTCGTGGCCCCCAACTCTGACCTCTACGACGCACTCCCACCCACCCCCATCCCACTTTACTTTCTGCATCTCTCGAAAAGTCTACACCCTCCATCCATCCTCTGACTTTTGTATTCTATCCTACAGAGCCACTGTATTCCCCCCCATCTTTCAGCTCTATCCTCGCCTCTATCCAGAGTATGCCGTGGCCGCAAAACGGGCCCCTCTTCGTCTCTCTCGGGCCATCTCGATGATCTCCTATTAGTTCTATTAGCGTGACCCTTGGAAGCCGTTGAGAGTTTCATGCAGCCCTTTTATTCATTATTTTTCTCTTTTCCTCTTTTCATCTTTTTTATGATTTGTTGTTCTCGGTTTTAGTCACAGCGTGCTCCCTCTTGAAAATCTGTTATGTCAGCGTCACCTGCATCGCTTGTACTTTTACCCTCCCAATTCAAGTTAGCCATCCAAGGTTCAATATTTATATCAAATATTCAATCTCTAGCAGCTAATATCCAGCACCAAAACACAGACTAGACTCATCACCAACATCGTTGCGCGGATTGCTTCTGCATCTGGATTTGCCCTGCACCTTTGCTTGCATTCCCCACCCCCTCCACTGGTCTTTGGTCTTTTCTTTCCTAGCTATCCAGCTAAATCATCATGATATCTGGCCTATCACTGGCTGACGTATTCCGTAGTGTTCGGCTCCGGCGTTTATTTTATGTGTGCGTTTATTCTGTACTCAGTGGACTGGTATTTATTTATCTAAGAAAGAAAAAAAAAGAAAAAACCAAAGATAGGATATAACACTGGAAAGCAAGTGGAGAGGGGGTGAACAAAGTGAATGTAGATGTAGATTTGACTTATTTAGTTAGTTTTTCAGTCTAACATTTTGTCATTTTGTCATTTTGCCATTTTGCTAATTGGTCATTTTATCATTTTGTTGAATAATAAAAGAGCAGACAATGCACGATGCAAAAGGAAATAGACGCGAGAAGGGCAATAAGCGAGAAACAGCGTTGATCAGTGCAGTCGAGTCGAGTCAAGTGAGACGTCCACCAGGCCGTTGTAGATACAACCGAGGGGATAGTATTTGAGAGAATAGAGATGACAAAGCTGCACTGGTAACGTTTGTTAATAAGCAGTTGCCAACAAGTTATCAACAAGTTGTTAACGAATTGTCAACGAGTTGTCAAGGAGTCAACTGAATACAGAGAAGAGCAATGCCAAACAACTAAAGAGGAAGGAACGATGGTGGTTGCGTAACTCATCTGCCCACAAAAGCAGATGCCGTTATTGGGGGCCGCAACTGTATTCAGTCCCCTTTCCTCTACCCTTGCCAAGTTGTCTCTTATTTCTCTCTCGTTTTTATTCTCGTCTCTCTTCTCTCGTTTCCGCTTTCGCCCCCTACTGAGTGCTGTTTTTTGTGTATTTTATTCATTTACTCTCTATTACAGTGTGTCTGATGCCTGCACCTTCCTCTGCCTCTCTCATAGCTTCTTCCTCTCAACACCCTCCTCTTTCCTAATTTATCTTACTTCCTATTATTCTCTAGACTCACCCCCCTCCTTCCATAGTTTGTTCTTTTCCTTTTTCCTTTTTTTCTCACCAATCGTGCCTTCTTCTTTTTAACTTTCACTCCTTCCTTCTTTGCACGATACACTTTATACAAGCCAACGTGTAGCTTCCTACGCCTACTCGCTACTTTGTACCCCCCCTCGCCCTGCATCTAGCATCTCCAGTCCACATCCTCGCCGTCTTCTACCCTGTTTACTATCCATCTTCCCTGTACACTGTACCAAGTCTGGCTCTACCTGCAACCCACCGGTGTCCTTGACTTCTCGATTCACAGACATCCTCGTCACATACAGACCAAGTCGCCGACCTGCACCCTTTTCGTTTACGTTTTGCTCTTTACTCCTTCATCTTGCTTGATACTGTTTACTTGACGGTCCCCTTCTATCCCATCACATATCCAATCTCACTTGCATACGGTCTGATTCAGGGTTGACGTTAATTCTGCCCGGCACTGTCTATACAGGCTATGCTACACTACTCTGTCTGATGCTCTCTACTCGTGGATGCCCCAACTTGATATCACCCCGCCACTTTCATGTATACAGCGGGAATAGAAATACTGTATAGAAAAGGAGAAGAGAAGAAAAAGGGGAGAACGACTAGAGATATAAGAAGACATCAGGCGAGCGGAGGAAGCGAAGGAGGGACACAAGGACATGAAAAAGACAAAAGACACAAACGAGTGGAAAAAGGAAAAAAAAGGCAAATTCAAGAAAAGAGCCTCAGAACATAAGAGAACATAAAACCACGGGGTGAGACGGCATCTTAGTCCATCTGTTCTTTTGTTCTGACTGTGTGTTCTATCTCGCAACATCCATCTTCTCATACCCAAAAACTCTTCCTATTCCCACGGCACTCGATCATCTTTGCCATCTTAGCCACCACTGCACCTATTCTCAGCTCGGATCTTCTTTTAGAATCTGCTGACCATTAGTGCACCACTCGTCATTGACCACCTGTCTTCAGCACGGCTGTCCTCTTCATAGGCACGTCATCACCGCTCTTTCATCGGCATCGGCTCTACCTCTGGAACGGACACCACCAGCTTGATCAAGACCGAACAGCACGAGATATATGCAAGAATCCAACTCAGCCCATACACACCAGCTACTCCTCTGTTTAGACTATCTTACCATCATCTTGAGCTTCTTACTCTCTCTAACAGAGTTCATTTCTGCGTTCAGCAACTCGCCATACATCTTGCCTGGTCCTGAAACTTCCCTTACTGCCAACATCCCCTCCATTTCTCAACTACACATCGGTGTCTCTGTCGGGACCGAATCACTCTGGCCTCTGCATCTTCTGTCTGTGCTCACCTTGGATGCATAGTCCTGACATCGGCCGTTGACTTGTTTTATTTAAAGACAAGGGAAACTGCAAATAGCATCATTAATCGCTACCGGTCAGCTCTTGTCAACAGTTAGCAGTTGACTCTTAAATCGTTTCAGAGTTCTTTGTTCTTGTTTATTTCAATTCTTGTCAACTCGAGTCCTGGCCACTGGTTGGACTTTGCTGTTAATTGTTGCCTGTTACCCCGTTTCACAGACCACCACTGCTTTCTCAAACCGTTGTTTTTGTCACTAAATCGGAAGTTTTCACCAACTTTTTGATTTTCTTTTCTCTTTGATTATTTTTGGTTCATCTTTCTTCTCTCTCTCTTTTATTTGCTATTATTCTCTTTATGAACTTCTGTATTTGAACAGCTTTGCATCTATTATCAGCTGTGTTGTTGTTCGTTTCATCCCGTTGTTGTCTCTGTTGCATCCCCTGACTCTTTTTTTAGGGTTCTCACGCATACAACACTACTCCTGCACGCACGCAAATCACCCAGCCTCGTTGATGACCTGCATTGCACGCTTCCTTTCCATCCTTTGCCTTTGCATATCCCCTGACCATCTCACTCGTTTTCTATTTTGCCAGTTTTATTTTTATACACCTGCATTGCTATTGCTATTTTGATTTTGATTTTGATTTTCTGTTTCTATTTTCTGTTTCTATTTTCTGTTTCTGGTTCTGACTATTTTTCACGGCTCTTCGCGGCCAGTTTGTTGACCACATTGACCACATTGATCACATTGACCACGTCAACTCGACTTGCATATCGTGTTGTCTCTGAACTGCACCTACACCCTGCACCCTGCAACCACCTGCAACTAACTATAGGCGCCTCTTTTATCTTTAATCTTTATTATTTATCTGTTTTATATCCCGGTTTTCTTTATATTCTCTACATCTCTTACACTTTACCCCGTCTTTTATCTTTTAATATCTCCTTCGTCATCATGTCGTCCATCAAATACATCCTAGGACCTGAAGAGGATGAGCAAGATCTTGCTGCTGGTTACTGTGCGTATTTTTAATCTATATTCTTTTTTTATCACTGTCATATCCCCTTTCCTTTTATTCCTTTCACTTTTTTTCCTTTCCCTTCTACTTCTTCTCTTCTTTAATCTGCAACCTTCCCATCTTCTATTACATCCACACAGCAATCTTTTTTTATCCTCACCACTCTACATCCCGTCGCCGCACTCATCCCTTTCAGCCTTCTCGCTTGTTTATTTTTATCTCCTACATCATTATCACCAGCATCACTACTACCAGCAGTTTACGTCTTAGTCTTGACGTGTTGAAATTGTATCGACCCGGGCTAATATAAAGGGCTCCCATCTGCCCATCACTTTGATAGACTCTCAAGACCACGAATCTCACTCTTCATCACACACACACAGCACAACCACTCTCGCCTACAGACAAAGACCCAGTGCCGGCACAAGCGCAAGCAACTCCCCCGGTTCACACGCTGGCTCACACGCTGGCTCACACACCGGTTCAGCATCTGCATCCACATCTGCACTAGTATCAGCTTCTGGATCAAGGACCGACGACTACAGTAGTTACGATAACACGGCTCCCAACTACACCATGGACCCTCACTCTACCTATGAAGCGAACCAGGCACAAGCCTACAACTACACCGCCAGCCAGAGTTTCCATGCCACCACCCACGCTGGAGGCCGGAGCAGCCGAACTCCTACTACGACTGGCAGAGAGGGATATTATGCCATGGACCACAACGCTGTTGCCGGCTTTGACGCATCGGCCATGACTCCGATGATGCACCCGGCTGGCGCCGTATTCAGCCCGCACTATGAGACGACGACATATGATACCACGGGAGGATTGGACCCAAATGTGAATGGCGTCATGCACCAACACGCGCACCAACATCAGCACCAGACTCACCACCAGCACACGCACCTACAGGGCGACTACAACGGTGAATACGTCGGCGAACCGGGCCCGTACGGCGATTACCAGGAGGAAACGGAGGTGACTCCGCGGACAGGACGGCCGAGCCGGGCCAAGAAGGGCAAGCCTGTCCACAACTGCCTTATTTGTGGGAGAGTAAGTTTGCTAGTCAATGATATCGTTGTAATGAGCATATAAACTAACTGTTGATAGGTCTTTACAAGAGCTGAGCACCTACGGTAAAACATACCACTTTTAGTCCGAGAGGACCAAGGGAACGCAGCTAACCTTTACTTCTTCCAGCCGCCACCAACTGAGCCACGAACCCTTTAAATACTTCTGCAACTTTCCCGACTGCAACAAGAGCTTCTCTCGGCCTGACCTCTTGAGCAGACACCAGCAAAAACAGTATGTGTACATTTATTTTCTTCTTTCTGTCTTACCTTTGTAGGCCCCACTTACCCCTGGTGAATCCCATGGCTGGAGGGTAACAAGACTGACTGGTGTATAGTCGGTCCGGATATGACGAGTCACCATCAGACGGAGGCAACGAAGGGCCTGGTCCGTCTGGCTCCCGGGGGGGACCACCACCGGGGCAGGCGGACCAGCCCGTCGAAGCGGCATGGACGCCAGGAGTAGTAGGGACCACCATCCAATGCCGTCGTCACTAAACAACCTTGATTCTGAACTGAGTGTACTAATGGTGCTTTCTGCTATAGTACTAATTCCACTGGAAGTCAAAACCAGAGCCAGGCTGGTGTTAGACCTATTAAAGACGAGAGAAGAGCTCACGATGAGTATGCTCCATATTCTGAAAGCCGACACAGTAGCGGAAACAGTGGAGGAAACGGCCATGAGGTTCGCGAGGCTAGTGGCAGTGGCAGTGGTGGCTCTGTTCCACGTACACACCAGGACTATGGCATTGCACCAGGCCAGCACATGAGCATTAGCATTGGTTATGACCAGCGGGACGGATATCAATACGGCAGTCACAACGATTCCGGGCTATCTTACATGCAAGCAAGCACAACGAGTCCTCTGCCACGCGGTGTTGCAGGAGCAGGTGACGCCCACTACTACCAGAACAGCCAATCTTCACCCGGAGTGGCGTGGTCACCGACGTCGACAGATAGATCGGCGATGGACAGCACGATTTCTGCTAGTCCCTTCTTCCGGGCATACTCTATTTCCACAGACAGCGCCCATATGAACAGCTGCGTGCCACCTCTACCGACCTCTGCAACGACGGTCAATAGCTATCATATGTCAGGCTGGTCGCCCACATCACCACATGGTTTTGTTACTGCAAACCATGATCTGAACATGCAGCGGATGAGCAGTGGCAGTAGCTCGGGTGGCTGGACACCGCAGTCGGCACAGTCAGGCAACAGCTCCGGCTAGTTGAGTTGAGATAAAAAGAAGCCGTCTCTATGAAACTATAAAGTATTAGTATGGGAGAGAAAGGGAAGTGTTTAACGACTCACGATTTGGATATTGATTTTTGAGGGGGTTCTTGGACTTGAGGACGATGATGGAAGAATGGACATTATAGACGGGCTTACGAGTCGTGGATACTCAGGATTTATATTACTTTTGGGTTGGTTTTTTGTATCATTCCTCGTAGCACATTGAATTAGTAACAATTGATTTTATATCAAGAAAAAGGAGTAAGATAGAGTAGCAGCAAGGACGCGCGCGGCAAGAAGAGATGTAGTACAGGAATATGACAAGAACTCGGTGATGGGTGATGATCGGCGTGGTCCGAGCTTACAGCCCGATTACCGCATTGGGATTGTTAGTCAAGTCTAAATTACGTAAGCATGACTGACGGGGTATCAGTATGGTGCAAAAAACAAACTTTCACCCGTTTAGCAGTAATAGCAGTAATAGACATTATTACTGGAACTGTATGGAAAAGAAAGAGAGAAGGCTGTCTGCTGAGTTGATAGTCGCAGTTTCCTGTTGTGAGCAGCTCGTCGAAAAGTAAGATGTGACGAGGCAGGCACGGTTGGCGTAAAACCAGGTCCTACCTGACGTATTTGGCAACAAGTATCGCAAAACGGCCATTTCAGAGGTAAGCACTCACACGCGCACCTTCCTCTAGAAGGCCATGGTCTTGCCTGTTCAGTGATATACTGATGTTCCAAATAGCCAAAAGGAAGTCGCGATAGACAAGAGTTGCGGGATTGAGCTGATTATGCTGATAGCTCTTTCCCAATTCCTCCGCCATTTCCAAGAACAGTATGTAATTACACATATTGCTCCGCACTTGCCGCAACTTGCAAATAAGAGCAATTAAGGAAGAGGCCCCCGCTCAATCTTAAAATACGGCGCAGCTAGCCCGCAAGCCCACTGAAATCGAAAACCTTGTCTCCTCGTACACCCCCCCATGCGCCTGTAAATGCACAAATATAGCCTTTTGCGTGACCAGTGTACATATACCTCGTAATAGTGTAGTATTGCAACTCGTTAGTATTTTTAGTGCTCTAGTGCTTCAATGCTAAGCGTGTCCGGCCGTGCCTGCTTGCTCCATTCGTCTTTGCCTCTCTAGTCTCTGGTGACGCATCAGATCACCAGATTTCTTCTCTGCTCTTCTTTTGCCTTCTGTGCTTGTCTGACAGCTTACCTTGCATTTTCGATTCCCATTTTCTACAGTCAACAGCACACCTAGAGACTTTAGACTCCCTCTTTTCGTTTTAATATACATCCACGACTTTATATCATATTCCTTGCACCGGCATTCCTCGGCTTTAGGTAAGCTACGTTGGTTGATTTGTATTTCTTTCGTTTAATTAAATCGACACCATTCCTTTGGTTTTTGGCCTCTGTCACCGGCTGCTGCGACGGCGTGCGAGTGCTGGCTTTGGCGTCTACGTTCATTGCGACTGCTGTGATTTGTATAGCTGTGATATGCTCGACGAAGCACAGTCGCGATTGACAACCAAGCGAGCCTCGCCTTGCCTCAACTGTCGCGTCTTGACTTTCCATCGCCAATTGCAGTCGTGGGCTACGATAACGTCTTTGCTTCGCTCTAGCTCGTCGCTCGTCGCCTCATATATTGATCGCTTCAGCCATAGACAGGGGCCTGTACCACCCCCTGCACTATTATCTGCCTCCTCCCCACCTCCAATGATCATCGCCCCGTCACACCAGCACCAGCCTCGCATCGGGATAACGGGCGTTTCAGCATTCAGTCGTTGAACCCGTCACTGCCAGACAATGCCACTTTGGACGAGCTTTAGAGCTAGAGCTTACTTGCAGAGCTGCTAGCTGCGTGCCTGGCCGTCTTCATTTCGCTGTCTCATCTGTCTTTCTCTGGCTGTGGCTGTCTGGCGTGTCTTACACAGCTGCATTCCTGGGCCGTCTCCGTTTTTGGTCACTGGTCACTTTTTGTACTCTTCACTGCTCATATTTACTCCTCTTTTGCTCATCTCTCTTTGACTTTCTCCACCAGTCTTTCTTGATTGCTAACGGCGCAACCTCCTCAACAGAAACTACAGTTTCGACAACTCTTCCATCCCCCATCTTCTCCTCTACATACCATTGAAGCATCTCGCTGCAACACCCATCGCGATATTTGTACGTCTTCTTGATTGTGCTGCGTCGAAGCATCCGTCCTCTGCGATCGTCTCGATCTGTCCGATCTGTCCGCTCAGCAGCAGAAGCAGCAGAACTGCTGCCGCAAGTCGACCAGCTTCGACAGACCATTAGGGAACCACCACTAACACTACACCCAGTCATCTCGCGAACTGTCAATTCGACTGAATCTCGCATCCCATCTCCTCTACTCGATAGTTCTCTCTCCAAACCATCAGAATGGGAAGCTTCGTTTTCATCTGGTACGTTGACTACAGATGGCGTCATGTCGGCCTTGCCAGCCTTGCTTCTTTGCCCGGCCTCATCATAACCCCAGCATCGGCCAAAACAAGTCGATTGCAACGAATAGCCTCTACCTTCACTCCTACATCTACATCTACATCTACAACTGCTAACTATACAGGCCCAACGCCGCCGAAGAGGTGTACGTCACCGGCACCTTTGATGGCTGGTCCAAGTCGGCCAAGCTCGAAAAGGTCGACGGCATCTTCCAAAAGGCTGTTCAGCTGGAGGACGCCTCGTCCAAGATCTACTACAAGGTGCGTTTATCTCGAGCGGTGGATTTGCTGTCACCATTTTCTTTCCGGCCTCTCTTTCCAGCCTCTTTTCCCCGTCGCATTGCATTTTTCGCACTCGCATTGACTTTGCGCTATTGTCGCAAAGTACTTTTAGCCCCTTTTTCTTGCTCTATGCTCTTTGTTACCCTGCCCGTCAATCCATCACCTGCCCTTTCTCGCTGCCTATCAATCCCGACCGAGCAAACCAGCCAGCCTACCACTAGCTCCAGGTCTAGCTTTAGCTCACTCAAGTGACAAATGAAGAGCAAACGAGAAAAGTGTATGGCGCGAGCCGGCTCATTCCCAACAACGCCGTATGCGGACGGTCTGGGTCCAGCCACCTGCAGTGTCTTACCTTGTTTTTGGCTGGGCGATGACGCACAGACTGCAATTGAGAGCCTAGCGGCACCTCAAGGCAGCGCCATTCCAGTGGGAGGCACACCACATCGTCAGGCCATCTATTGTCGACCACAGAAACAAGCTCGCCCTTGCTACTCTGCATATCACCAGTAGACAATGCCGAACAAGCAAAGAAAACGATGACGAAGCCATGCTCATTGTTCCCCTCCATTTCTGGCACTATTATTTGCCTGTTATCTGTCCCATGACTCTTCCCGATTACCTCCTCATTGCTTTAAAGCACCTTCGTCCTCCTTCTTTGTTTGATTCTGATTCCATCTCTCATTCTTCTGCCTTTTCACTTTACCACACTATCTCTCTCTGTTTACTCTATTTTGTTTACACTACAAACTGTACCCTCAATATCTAACATACTAGTTTGTCGTCGACGGTCAATGGGTCGTTGATACTGCTGCACCAAACGAAATAGACGAGTCCGGCAACATTAACAACGTTCTGGTTCCCGAAAACATCGTCGTCTCTATTCCCGCCGCTGTCCTTAGCTCCGCCGCTCCTACCTCTACCACAGCCGACCTGGCAAAGGACGTTCCCCTGGAAGAGAAGGCCGATCCCATCTTCACTACCCCCGTCATCACTAATCCCATCGCTGTCGACCCCTCAGCTGTTGGTGCCGACTCCGTCTTCCTTTCCTCTGCCGCCCCTACCTCTACGACCGCCAACATCCTCAAGGACGTGCCGTTTGAGAAAAAGACAGAGACCGCCCCTGTGACTAGCACACCTCTTGAGCTCACTGAGCCCACCATCCCTGCCGTCTCAGCTGCTACCATCAGCTCTGCTGCTCCCGAGTCAACTACTGCCGCTCTCGTCAAGGACGTTCCCCTCAAAGAGCCCGTTGTGGAGACAACTGCCGAGCTGCCCGCCGAGGTCCCTGCCGCTACCGCAACTACTACTGAGACCCCCGAGGTGCAGTCCACTACCTCCAAGACTTCCGACTTTGTCGCACCTATTGCCGCTGCTGCTGCTGGTGTTGCTGCTACTGGAGCTGCTGTTGGTGCTGCCGTTACTGCTGCTGCCAAGGATACCGTTTCCAATCCCGCCATGTCTGGCTCTTCCGACCTGCCCGGCGCCTTCCCCGAGACGCCTGCGACCGAGCTCAACAAGGAGATTAAGTTGATCAACCCCCTGCCCGCTGCTCCTGGTGGCATTAACCCCGTCAAGCTTGCTCCCGGCGAGCCCATCCCCGAGCACCTCAAGAATGCCGATATCAACGCCAACGTCAAGCTGGACCCCGAGTCCTACGCAAAGGCCGATGCAGCTATCGCCGGTGACTACTCTGCCACCTCGCTCCCCCCTGTCTCCAAGAACCTGATCCCCGAGTCGAGCCTGCCCATTGCCAGCGGCAACGACTTCCATATCAACTCGGCCGCTCCCGTCGCTACCACTGCTGTTTTGGCCGGCGCTGTTCCTCTGGAGAAGAAGACTGTTGCCTCTTCCTCTACTGCTGCCCCCGTTGAGACTGCCTCGGTGCCCGACGTTGTCAAGGAGAGCCAGATTGCTGCTGGTGTTGCCCCCGAGGCAAGCGCTATCCCTGAGGAGGTCAAGGAGAAGGAGCAGGTCGAGACTGAGCTCCTGCAAAAGGTCCCCGAGGCCCCTGCCACATCCGAGGGCACCACTAGCGGCACGTACACTGCTGCCGGTATTGTCGGCGGTATCACTGCTGCCGCTGCAGGTCTTGGTGCTGCTGCCTACGCTACTGCCACTTCTGCCAAGGACAAGGCTGTTGAGCAGGGCACCCCCGCTCTGGAGCAGGCTGCCGCGAGCCTGCCCGTGTCTGTCAAGCAGGTTCTGCCCGCTGCTGTCCAGGAGAAGATTGCCACCTCTGCTGCCACTGGCGGCGAGCCCATCACCACCGACATCCCCGCCGAAGTGAAGGAGTCTTTCCAGGAGGGCGGCTTCAGCCCCGAGGCTGCTGCCAACACCGAGGCTGTTGCTGAGAAGTCGGCCGTCGAGTCGGAGCTGCTCAAGAAGATTGAACCTGTCGAGTCCGAGTCGGCTTCTGCCTCCAAGTCTGCCCCTACTGGTGCTCCCGTCGCTGCTCCCGCCGCCGATGCCGGCTCTGCCTCTGTTTCTGCCCCTGCCCCTTCAGGTGTGAACGGCGGCTCCGAGCCTGCTCACGCTGCCCCCGCGACTGCCCCTGAAGGCCAGTCCAACCTTGACACTGGCGCACCGGTCGTCCCTGCTACTCCCGGCTCGCCTGTGGCCGCCCACTCCACCATCCCTGCTGCCATTTCTTCGTCGGCACCCGGCGGCACTTCTGCCCCTTCGTCGACGGGCGAGAAGAAGAAGAAGAACCGCATCAGCAGCTTCTTCCACAAGGTGTTTGACAGCAAGAAGAAGTAGAGTACTCTCTCTTTGTGGCTGAAACTATGCACTGCAATTTGAATTTAAAGCCTACTGCAGCTCTTATTCCCCATAATCCATGCTGTTTGGCTGTTTTTGTATAGCCCGCTATTCTAGGGCCATCTTTTGGTTTTTGTTAATTTGTCAATTTCATAAATCGGTTGTCTTTTCTAGTCGTTTTCTATTCCCTGGCTATCTATTGTACTTGATTCGCACATTGTTATCTACACTGCTGTTGTGTTTCATGCTCTATGTTTACTTCTGTAACTGTTGTTGTATCTTGCCTGGCGGTAATTGGGGATGACGTCAAGGCACTTTTCTGCATTAATCAACCCGTATTAAGCTATGTTTATTTAACTGAAAAGACTATCTGCACCGTCCGATTATAGATGCCAAGGAGCATAAGAAGAACAAGCTTTTGTGCGCCAAGTAACCAGTTTAACTGGCTGTCCACCGACGATTTAGTTGCCGAGCGGGCACCGTTCACTTTGACTACAGGACTGCTCATTTAATGGCTGTCCGTTCTTTGGACTGATTTGATGTTATAGACCTTGAAGGTGCCGCATAGAATTGCACAGTTTTTATCTAAAAGAAATACTTTGCCCAAACTACAGCCCAAGTCACACTCGAGTATTTGCTTCAAGTGTTTCTTTAGTTATTTGATGGTTGATTTTGGGGTTTGGAGTTTGCCGTGTCGACATTGCTTCTTGCCCTGGATTTATAGTCGAGCTATATCCCCGAAAAATGCAGAATGTTTGACCTCTATCCCACATCTTTGCCTCGTGCTTTGTTGATTATTCGAGTGCCTTTATAGCTGTCGATGTAAAAGGCGAGAAAGTAGAATTTGAAGATAAAAATAAGAAATAAGAATACAATCTCATCGCATGGGGCTTTCCTCGGATCTAGCCTCATTTAGGGTCAATACAACCATGTATGCTACTCATTCCTACGCACCCTTGACACTCTTGACACCCTTGACTTAGTACAGTAAAAAACATCTCATCAGCCGTGAAGCTTGGTACTATCCAAACCCTTTCTACTAGCTAGAGTGCGGAATAGTGCCTGGCGAGGAAGATGGCGGCTGTTTGCCGTGATTCTTGTACATAACATGTGCAGATAACTATCAATGGTAGACCGGGGGTATCAGCTATCACTTGATTGGAGTATTTATGGCTTGTAGATACGTGACCATGAAGTTACGTATACATTGAAAACAACGTGCCGCGAGCCGTGCGTAGTTCAGGCCTGTCTATACAAGCTTGTCTACCTTGTGTTGCATCGTCGGGTCCCTCTTATGGGGAGTGGGCACGCCCGACAACTCCCCAGGACATATTCCATATGATTGACTTGCACGGCCGAGTATCTGCTTTTGGGCTGTCAAGGTTTCCCCTGCTGCCGGCCTTGTCTTTATCCTTACAGACTTCCTCAAAGACCGCCAACTTTCCGACACGCACAACGCCGTCACGGACGAGGCAAGAGGTCTCCCTATCGTTGTGGTTGGCCATCTTGGGTCTAAATAGGTGGCCGAGTTGGCTAGAGAAAATAACAGGATAGGCGCGCAACAGGGATCACGGTATAGCCAGTATGAAAGATGGCGGGCATGGTAACGCAGTGAAATTTAAATCAGAGCAGCAAAACTGAATATCAAACAACAATAAACAATACGAGCAAACTCCATTTCTCTATGCTAGGCAATATATGTGTGTGTAGAGACAAATTAAAAAAGCTGAACAAACAATACAAACAAAACAAAACAAGCAACAATTGAAGCCTCCAATAGAAAAACGTATCGCTTTCTGTAGACAAATATATATATATAAGCCAAATGTGGTGCTTTTGTTGAAAAGAGTATAGGAATGCGAAATCAAATTAATATAGCCACTAATGGCCAACACTCATAAATGAGTAGTAATTAGTTGCTGGATGTTGTTAGTATAATATTCTCGAGAAACTTCCAATGTTGACAAGGATGCAATGTAGCAAAACTTACTAAATCTGGAGGGGTGCGACTTGGTCCACCTGGTACAGCCAGTTTCCATTGCCCTCCTCCGTAGAAAGCCAGTCGTAGGGGAACTGGACAATGTGGCCCTGGATCATGTTGCACAGCTCCTCGGCATCGGCCTTGGACAGGACCTCTTCCATGCCGCCCTGCAGGCCGCGGCGGCTGCCCCGCGTTGTTGCCCGTCTGCGCTTCTTGAAAGACCCTTGTGTTGTCCCTGCCGTGGCACTGGTCGTTGTCGTCAGGTTGGGCATAGGCTCTGTAGCTGTACCGGCAATCTTCTCTGACAGACGTGGCGGCTTCTCCTGCTCTGAAAACGTTGTGCGCCGGTCCTTGCCCTTGCCATTGTAAGCCTTGGCATCGGGCTTCTCGCTGACCTCCGACGCCATTGGAGGAACACTGCTATTGCCTTCCTGGCCGTCATGCCCACAGGATCGGCCCGAGGCCGACTGGGGCCGGCGCTTGAATGCGTTGTCTGCTGCCGCGGCTCTCTCCATCTCCACCTTGGACGCAGCCTCGCTGGTCATGCAAGGGCCCATCTCAGTCTCGGACGGGTAGCTGTCCTTGGTTGCCGGCCGGCCAAAACTGTCATTGCCAGCACTACCACTGCGCTTCTCGTTCGCATTGTCTCCGTCTCCGTTGTTCTGCTTCTCGCGGCTGTGGAAGTTGAATACAGCATTCGACGCCTTTTCACCAACAGTAGCGGCAGTCGCAAAACCTGCTGGGGTAGGCACACTGATGCCTGCACCACCTCCTGCAGCATGCCGGGCGTGGTCGTGGGGCTGCTGATTGGCGTTCGCCGACTCGGAACGGTCGGCCTCGTCGGTCTTCTTGCGCGTTTCCATGCTCTCTTGGAAACGAGCTCCATATGCAATAAACTCCTGGAACTCGTGCCAGTTCGTAGCCTCCGAGTCCGGCAGGCAGCGGAAGACGCGGCGGTAGATCTTGGTGTTGTTCTCGGCGGCACGGTTCCACACGTCATCGTAAAAGGCAGGGTCGATGGGGTCGAGCATGCAGTCCTTGGTAATCCGGGCGAGGTGTATATTGGCAATGTGAGGGTTGAGTGGGCGGTCCGACGGGCCGCCAATATCGGTATCGTCCGTCACCGGAAGAGGAGGAAGAACACCCACGGGCGATGTGGGCAGTTCCTTGGCACTAGGCTGGGGAGGCAGTACATCCTGGCTCACGCCCATAGGCGAACTGGGTGTTATGGTGTTGGACGTTCCAGGGCGTTTGCCGTTGCGGTCATTGGGGATCGACAGGAAGAGGTCTGGTACGCGTGTGCCCTCAAATGCTGTGGCCAAAAGAACCTCGTGGTCATTAACAACTGTAGTGTCTCGGAGCTTGTCCATTCCCTTGTTCTTAGCATGGGAATAGCGATCTTCACCGAGACCTTCAACGTCTCGTCTGCGGTCAACATCGCCAGTAGCAGATGCCGAGTCCTGGGGCGCAGACCCCTTTGATGATACATCATCCGAGCCATAATCACGGAGATCCACGTCATGGTTGTAACTGGTACTCCGCATAATACCAGGGAAGGGGTTGCTGCTGGATTCTGGAAGGGCCGCGTCGCTTGGCACTTCAACAGAAACGCTTGGCCGGTTGGCGGCGGCTGGAACCGAGTCTGACTGGACACCACTCTGGTCGTTGCCAGCATTGCCTACATCACCGGCCTCGCCCTCGCTGTACATCTGGTTCATCTCAGCCTCAAACTCGGCCTCGCGGCGCGCATCCTCCATAATCTCATCTGTATCCAAGCCAAGATGCTCCTGCATCAGACGAAGACGCAGGGTGTGCGCGAAACGACCAACCATGTAGGGACGACCGGCCATGTGCGACGAAATCATATCTCTGTCCCGTACAATGGCAGCCGTCTCCGAGTCACGGTCGCCAAGCAGGGAGCGCTCGTTTATGTTCGCGGAGCCGATCAGTGCAACACGGTCATCCACAATGATTACCTTGGCATGAATATATAGCTGCTCGGTTGTGAGGACGCTCTTGTTGTTGATCTTGCCCCATTGGCGCAGGCTAAAGAACTGGATGTAATCCTCAGGCTCAATTCCAGCAGCACGTAGGCGGCCAAAGATGGAGTGCTCGCCACGGCAGATACTGCGATATTGGCACTGAAGAATCAAACGAACACTGGTGCCATCTTGGTCGGCCACCGAGCTCTGGAAACCAGGCATCAACGGAATAATAATGACAGCGCGCCAGTCTTCGTCGTTCTGGTGGGCGCGGATGACACGCTCCACAAGAGCGTCGCCAATGCGGTTGATGATTTTGACATTGAGGGTCTCGGTACTCGTGATAAAAAACTGGTTCTCCATGTACACGAAGTGGTCAGACTCCTCAATCATGCTGATGTAGGCATTCTGGATACTGCACTCAACGTCTGAGATACCCAAAGACCAGTAGCATGCAGACCGCAGGATCTGCACTTCGCATGTGCCAGACAGGCCCAGGCTTTCAAGGTCCTCCTGCCGGTAGTCTGGCGGCGGCAGCAAGTATGGCGTAGGACGCGTCGGCTTGCGGCCACGACGAACATAGTTCCACCGTTGTACAAAGTGGCGCGTCAGATCACGGGCAGGTTGTCCGACGATTTGCATGCCGACATCGTGCCACGGCATACGGGGAATCTTGGTGCGATCGTACATCTCCTTGTACGGCTCGCGGAGACTGAAGAAGTCTTGCACGCGCGGGTTAGAGTAGTCCTTGCCGGGCCATAGCTGTGTATGGTCTGCATCCTTGGGAACGCCCATGTCGTCCATCTCAAAGCCAGTTGGCTTATCATCCACAAGAGTATGCTGAGGGCTATCCCAGCGGCCGAAGCACAAGTCAATACCACCAACAAAAGCAACGTCATGGTCGACAACACAGATCTTCTCGTGGTGGGCAAAAAAGAACTGGTTCTTCTTGAACTGGTTGGGTGACCGTTGCACAAAAATGTTGGGGTGCAGGTTGAGCAGGGAAAACTTGGTGTACTCGGAGTCGATTGGGATGGCGGCCTCGACATTTCGATAGATGATGACAAAAATCTTGACACCTTCTTGTGCCTTGCGTTGAAGCAGACGGTCGAGACGCCACTTTTGACTGATACAGGCAGGCCGGCGCATGTACAGCTCAGGGCTGAGCCACCAGTCGTGAATATAAATGACATCCTTGGCCATGGCGATGGCACGCGACACATTCCACATGTAATCGCGGCCATCGACAAGCCACTGAGCAAAGACACCAGTGCGCACAGGGGCGTAACTGTCGAAGCGGTTACGACGGTGCCATGGTGTCTGCTTGAGCATGTCGACGATAGACTCTTCGAACTGCGTTATGAGGTGCTCATTGTGGCCCCAAAGGAGGACCTTGCGTTCGGCTGTGATCATTGTCATGTGGTGCTTGTGGAAGGACTTTTTGCTTTTGGAAATGTCCATTTCTGCAGCGGCAATATTATCAATGAGCTTGCCGTTGACGAGCTTGCCTTTGACGACCTGGTGCTTCTCCTTCTTGTGCTTGGAGATAATAAGAAATTTAGGGTCAACCAAGAAGACGTCGTAAATGTTCATGTTCTCCGGCGACTCGACAACGGCAATGTAGCTCTGGCGGACAAGGAACCACTTGCGACTGTGGCGCTCGATGGCTGCGCCAGGTTTGATGATGGGCTGGATGGCACGCTTAAACGTGAGCCCATTTGAAGCCTGTATGTGCATGTAACATTCCTTTCCGTGGTAGCTGCCTTCGGCAGCCAGGCGAACACCAAGAGCAGAGAGCTCCAGGAATCGGCAAAGACGGTTGCTGTCGGCACGGAAGATGAGCCAGTGGATCATCTCGTTGAGGTATTTCTCAACCACGCGCCGCTGCTTCTCGACGTACTTGCGCTTCTGTTCGGCGGCTGCATCAATTGCGTTGCTGTCACCCCCAGCATCCATGCCGGCTAGACCGGACGAGCGGCGGCTCATACCCAAGACAGCCCCCATGCGGGACTTTTTCCGTTGGCGGTTAAGTCGAACACCCTCTGCATCAGTCCCAGTACCTTCATCCGCCGTTGCATCGCCTGCGGTTAAATGAGCGTCCAAGACGGAGGCAGGAAAAGGGGCAGGGGCAGGAACAGGAGTAGACGTGATGTCAGCATCGCTGTGAATGCTGGCAGCGTCGTCCTCGTCGTCAAACCTCAGCCCACGCAATCCGCGGACGTAGGGAAACGCAGAAATGGGGAACTTGGGCTGCTTTGGTCGAGCGCCAGCCTGGAGCGTGTGCAGATATTTGTCATTTCTAGCGATTTTGTACTTGAAATGCATTTCCATAATCTCGCGAATGGTGCGCTTGACTGTCCACTTCATCCGGCTTGGGCCGCTGCCATATTCCAGATCAATGATAAAGTTCCAATGGCGCTCCTTGTCATCACCTGGTGAGGGTGTGCTGTCGACGACGCGGAGTTTAAGCTGCTCGAGGAGGACAGGAATACGCTTATTACCGTGCTCGTCCCGCTGGATCATGCTGGCGAGCATGAGAACGGCAGGGGCGCCGGCGCGTAGCTCGGCCATGAGCTCGGCGGACTTGAGGTAGTCAAATTCCTCCTTCTTTGGCCGGAAAGCTTTCAGTGTGTTCTTCATCTGGCGCCACTTTTGCACACCGTAGGTCACTGTGCGGTCCGTGGGGAAGAAGTTGCGCCGAGGAGTCAAGGCCATGGCATCACCATCCGAGATGCCACCGCCACCAAACACCGTGCTACGGCGAACATGGCGGGACACGCGGACTGCACGGGCTTCACTGTCCCCTTGCAGATCACTCCGGGCAACCCACGATGTACCACGACGCCATCCATTGCCAGCCAGACGGTCGCGGCCTTCACCTTCTGACAAACCACCACGTTGCTCTCCTACGTCTGGCATGGTTGATCGTCTCTGTAGAAGAAAATTCATCTGTCGACTTGATGGCATCGGTGAATTTGGTGTGGTGCTAAAGGCGCCAATGCCGGGAGAAGACGTACCACCGAGAGCGGACCGTGCCTTTTTATGATGGCGGTACATACGGCGCCGGCGGTGTTTAGTACGGTTGCCTCCATCGGTGACAGCCTCATCGGCTGTCTCTTCTGCGTCGGCGTCAGCTTCGTCGCCCGAGTCGGTGTTATCCGCGGCTCCGGCGTCGTTGGTGCCCTCGCCATCGCCCTCGCCGTCATTTTCGTTCAAGCTACGTGCAAATTGAGATCCGCGTGGTACAGTGGGAGAGCTAGTGGTTGATAATGGTGCGCTGAGGTCGTGTGCACTCGAGCCGGGTGTTCTGGGTGCGGGGAGACCACCCTGCACAGCCAGCGCCTTTAGTCGAGACATGAACTGTCTTGACCGAGACGGGTTGTCCAAGGACCCTTGAGGTTCGTGGGATATGAAGGGCGGATCGATGACGGTATCTGCCTGTGAGAACTGGACGTCACGGCGTCGTGACGGCCCTGGGGTTTCTGATGCTGACTCGACAGTTTCATCCCCCAATACAACAGTTTGACCAAGTGGCGAGCTTGCGTGTCCATTGTGCGCAGCCTCTCCTGCTGGGGAAGGCAAATTATGGTGTAGTGAATCGGACCTAGACCAAATGCTTGATGACTGTGAGCCGTGTGGCTGGCCACCATTGAGATAATCTTCGGCCTCATTGGCGAACTTTGACTTGACTGGAGGTGTCACTTCAGATGGTGTCCTGATCTCTGGCTTGACAACTGTCGCAGAACCGTTGCTATTTCCATTGGGCACCGTTCCGTTGTTGTTTTGATTGTTGTTGTAGACGAGCTCCGGAATAGGGGGTAGGTCCTTGTCTTTTGGTGGTACGGGGGGTGCCCCTGCTGGTGACAGCTCGGGACTGCCGTCCTTCGACGCCGGCATCGTGGGCGCGGGAAGTATCTAATTAGGTAGGGGGCGAACGGAAGGTATTGGGAGATGTCACGCTCGTCGAGGCTGCCTATGGAAGATTAGGTCAGATGAAAGTAGGGCAAAATGCATGCAGGCAGAAGCAATATTTGACTGGTCGATGGTAGACGAAGACGGTGAACACGAGGGGGGAAGGAAAGCAGCAACCTGAGGGCGTCGCCAAGAGTCACCGCACGTACCCAAGGCAGATTGGTCAGTGACCAGACTAGCAAATGCAGGACACGCAGTTAGGCCATGCAGCGTCAACAAGTCCAGCTGGGCACTGAAGAGAAGCGAATTAGTTGATGGATGACGGCTTAAATGGCGTCGATGTTGGATGCTGGATGCTGGGTGCTAAGATAGATGTTGTCCAGGAGCTGATTTGCAGTAAGGCCAGTTTGGGAATTCGACCCGTTAGGGGAATGGTGCAATGCTTTGCACTTTGGGCGAAACGTGGAGCTCTGATCGAGCTCAAAATTCAGCTTTACGCTTCAGTGTCGTCAACGTCGGGCAACCTTAAAAGTCGGTCGATGAAAGGGTCCGGGCCTGTCGAGTTGGAGCAGTCGGGGTGGATGGCTTGACTTGGTTTCAGGCCAGCAAAGTGCTACCGTATTATTGCTATTGTGATCCAGGGGCGGTTTACTGGAATAGGACAAGTTTAGGGGGGACTGCTGTGGTCTCAGGCGGCTTTGTGCTTTGGGACTGAGCTATGAGCTTTGATGATGTCAAGAGTTGGAGATGGGAAGAGAGCTCGAAGGATGAGGTGACGGCGCCGTATTTTGCTTGGAAAAGCTGCTCACTAATAGATAAGTACAATATACTTTGTAAGGTGTCTGGATGCTCGGCCATCGTTCCTCCCTTTTTCGGATTCCTCGCTACTGTCATTTTGGTTGAAATTAAGGTGGCCCCACCAGTGATGTCAATCCACCGCACTAACGACTACCGTAGCGGGCTCTGATAGGCCGCAGTTTGTTGTTGAGACCTGATTACAGCAGGAAAGTGCTATGCGCAGCGGAATACAATGCATTCTTCAACTTTACGACTGTACACTTTGGGGAAGGAGCCCAGCGATAGCTCACTAGCATACCCCGTATAGAAGGAACAACGAAAAGGAGGAAGCAATCACCGGTAGTTCTTTCTGTTTTAAATTTGTACCTTCACTTTCTAAAGTCCACATGGACTCGGCAGTCTTTATTTCGGTTCGAATAGGAAAGTGCAAGTCGGTATACTAAATCAGACGGAAGGATCGTGTTTGTGCACATATCATCATCGCAAGACGCTAATACTCGCTACCTGCATACGCCGCGTGATCCAGCAATGTGCCGGTCTTGAACAGTGAGGATCGGCTTACGGCACGTTGCAAGCTCGTTAAGCTTGTTTCCAGCTCACAGGCGTCGGTGAGACTCCAAAAGCCAAATAGAAATACGCCCAATCCGGTTCCATCAACGTTGCCAATGAATATCACACTCGTAATCATGGATGCCTGAAATTAACAACAAGGCTCGGCGTAAAGATAATTTGAGACAGTGTCAATACCGTCCAGTTATCAAAAAGTAAACAGTGTGATTAATTGCAACTAATTGTCAAATTCGCTTCCGCTGACGGTATAGCGGGATGCAAGATTAGTCACGTGCTTAGTCACGGTTACTGAGCGCAATTGGAGGGGTTCACCTGAACGCGTCCCTGACAGCACGGAATGTACCAGCAGGCTGGCCGACGCGTCTCCATGCTACCAATCTAGCAATCTAGCATCGCATCGTCTTTGTGTGGTGACTTCACTGGCGATCCGGTAGAGACAGCCTTGCCACAACAAGCTCTATTTCTGACGACACCCAATTCCATTTCGGCTCACGACACTGCCGACAACATTCAGAATGCCTAGGTATTTTAAATTTAGAGCACCGTTCTTTTGCTAAACAGAGTATCATTGTCTAACAATCATAGAGAAATCATCACCATCCAGGCTGGCCAGTGCGGCAACAGCAGTGAGTTCTCCTTCTATTCCAGAATTTCCGTATCGGATACTAACCCTACTAGTTGGCAGCCAGTTTTGGCAGCAGCTCTGCCAGGAGCACGGAATCAGCCAAGACGGCAACCTCGAGGACTTTGCTACTGAGGGCGGCGACCGCAAAGACGTCTTCTACTACCAGAGCGACGACACCCGCTACATCCCGCGTGCGATCCTAATCGACCTGGAACCCCGTGTTATCAACGGCATCCAGACCGGCCCCTACAAGAACATTTACAACCCCGAGAACTTTTACATTGGCAAGAACGGTATTGGTGCCGGCAACAACTGGGGTGATGGCTACCAGACGGGCGAGAGTGTGCACGAGGAGATTATGGAGATGATTGACCGCGAGGCCGACGGCAGCGACAGTCTCGAGGGCTTTATGCTGCTGCACTCCATTGCCGGTGGTACGGGCTCGGGTCTCGGCTCGTTCTTGCTCGAGCGTCTCAATGACCGGTTTCCCAAGAAAGTGATTCAGACCTACTCCGTATTCCCCGACACTAGCAGTGCCGGCGATGTCGTCGTGCACCCCTACAACAGCTTACTGGCCATGCGCCGGCTAGTCCAGAATGCCGACTCGGTGGTTGTGCTCGACAACGGCGCACTATCGCACATTGCCGCCGACCGCCTACACGTCCAAGAGCCTTCGTTCCAGCAGACCAACCAGCTGGTGTCGACTGTCATGTCAGCCAGCACGACCACCCTGCGCTACCCTAGTTACATGCACAACGACCTCGTCAGCATCCTAGCATCCCTCATCCCAACGCCGCGCTCCCACTTCCTCATGACGGCCTACACACCCTTTACTGGCGACCAGGTCGAGCAGGCCAAGACAGTGCGCAAGACGACTGTGCTCGATGTCATGCGTCGTCTGCTGCAGCCCAAGAACCGCATGGTGTCAACAGCCCCGGGCCCTGGCGGCAAGGGCCGCAAGAGCTGCTATATCTCCATCCTCAACGTCATCCAGGGCGAGGTTGACCCCACCGATGTGCACAAGAGTTTGCTGCGTATTCGTGAGCGGCGGCTGGCAACGTTTATTCCATGGGGTCCAGCCAGCATCCAGGTGGCACTGACCAAGCGGAGTCCCTATGTGCCCATGAGCCACCGTGTCAGTGGTCTCATGCTGGCCAACCACACGAGCATAGCAACCTTGTTCAAGCGTATTGTGCGGCAGTACGACGGCATGCGGAAACGCAATGCCTTTATCGATCAGTACAAGAAGACAGCGCCCTTTTCTGATGATTTGAGCGAGTTTGACGAGTCGCGAGAGGTTGTCACTGATCTGATTGCAGAGTACGAGGCGGCCGAAAGCGGTGACTATCTCAGCGCACCAACTGACAAGGGCGGCTCGGATGAATAATCATGATGCTCTACGTTTATGTGTTTTGTACTTTCCTGCTGTCTCTATCTCTGTACTCCTGTCTCCTGTCCATGTAGTTATGATTCCCCTCATCTGACCCATCTCATTTCTCTTCATCTTGTTATTTTTGTATTTTACCGTGTTTCTCTGGATTATGGCCGGCGCGTCCCCTTTGCAGCTTTTAGGTATTTAGGTTTTTATGTGTTTATGTATTCTGAAATCAAAATAGAATGATAGCATGGTTTTGCAACGTGAAGTTACCAGATGCATAATTCAGTCTGTGACATTGTTGAGATTGACTTTTCTGCTTAAATTGGTCTATTACCTATCATCATGATTTGCATTCCTTGCTCCCTTGTATCAGTCGTTATGTCGCTTTGATAAGGGGTGTTTTCGGAGATCACCGAATCTTAACTGGGTTGTATATTGTTGGAGGTGGAACGGCGGGACAGGCAGGTCAGGGTGGGAAATATCGAACCATAGAACAACAACCACAGCGGTCAGAAAATACTCACAAAACCACGAAAAAGGCTCCAAATACAAACAAAAGAGGGGCCAGCAAGACAACACAAGGGGAAAACAACGCCCAACAAAAGCCAGATAAGAATATTTCCAACAGTCTCATGACAAGGCTCGTGTCTCCTTTGAAACTCGTCAGTGGATGCAATGTATTTAGAGGGCACTGGCAACATGCCTTGTAACGCAGCCTAATGGGAACCGGGGCCTCCCATAAAGTTAAATGTGATGCCAGCGTCTTGGGATTTGGTACCTGTGAAATTGAAAGTGCTGCTGGTTGTCTTGGCTTGGGCAGGCGTTGCCCACATGGAACTTTTGAGGCCTTTGACTCCTGCAGTAATAGGCTTCACTGCCAGAGGTGATGGTGTTGGGGCAGGAACGTGGGCAGGGACAGGTGCCAGGACAGGTTGGGCCACCTCAGTAGTTTGGGTTGTTGTACCGAAGTCCAGAACGCCCTGTAGTCCCTTTGATAATAGATCCGGGCTTGGCTGGAACGGCTCCGCCTCCGCTCTGAGAACGCTATCTCTTCGTTCCTTTTGATTGACCACTTGACTGTCTCCGTGTACATTGTGTGCGTGCTGTGTACACTCAACAGGTGGCCTCGACTTCGTCTCAAACTTCTTTGCTGCGTCAGAAAGGGCTCTAAGACGCGTGGGAAGCTGCACGGGTATTTCAGCATACTGCCTCAGGCGAATGATGTCTTCAGCCATATAACGAGGACCACTAGCCGGGCTTGCCAGCGAGGTTTCAACCGGTGGCATGAGGGTCTTTAAAAGTGTGGTTGCGGTTTGACGATACTTTCTTCCGTTAAGAAGACTCTCCGATGCTTCCACTCGTGAGATGGCCGTCTCCATGATTTCCTGGCAGTCTTCATTATCAAAAATACTCAAGACCTCGTCCATTGCTGCGAGCGCGGGAAGAATGGTGCGCAAGTAGGACTGAACCAATCCTTGTGGGCTATCAGCGCTCTCCTTGGCTGGCTGGAT
The DNA here is from genome assembly GCA_029298975.1 of Ophiostoma novo-ulmi subsp. americana. Taxonomy (NCBI): domain Eukaryota; kingdom Fungi; phylum Ascomycota; class Sordariomycetes; order Ophiostomatales; family Ophiostomataceae; genus Ophiostoma; species Ophiostoma novo-ulmi. The sequence goes on along the minus strand of JANSMA010000003.1, from coordinate 754,763 downwards.
TGACTCCCGCTGTATGGAGGTATTGATACCAAGAGGATTCTTCTTCTCGGCCTTTGGCTGAGTGGCTGCAGTACAACCTTGCTGGAAGAGAGGGAACTGGAATCCAGGGTTTGCATTCTCTTTGTCTGAACTCGAAGTCTCAGACCGCGGTTGCGTAGGGGAGGAGCATAAAGACTCGAGATCCATGGCATACGTCGACAATCGGCTGGTTTGAGTGCACTGGTTTGGTGGGATGCTGTCTGTAGACTGTGACAGATCAACCAAATCTGATGCCATCTGGGCAGAGCATGGCACCGGTTCCGGTACACGTACAGGAGAAGCTGTCACAGTGGGAGCTGTGGTAAACGTAGTAGCAGGAACTGGAACAGTAGAAACGGGGGCAGCAGAAACTAGAGCAGTAGAATTGAGAGCGGCAGTAACAGATGTTTCAACCAAAGGGGGGTTTGCATCACTCTTGTTGCTGTGAAGGTTCGTGGTTTCTGCGTTGGGATTCTGCACAGTGCTCGCAGGAGTCTTTACGGCAGCACTTGTGACAGAAGTCGACTCTGTGACTGGTTTTGTTGCGTTGGCTTTGTTGTTGGCCGCTTGCGCAATGTTCTGCCGCTTCTTCTGGGTGAGAGTCTTTACAGCCTGCATAAACTCGACCATCTTAGCCTGTGGGCCAAAGTCGAGTGCAGTTGTTGTGACAGATACCCCATCCTCCTCTCTGAACTGCAGACACAACTGTGTGCTAGTTGTGAGGTAGTTGAACATGCTCATGAGCGGGTATTGGAGATACACTGACCCTTCCAGGTAAACATGAAGAATGTCAGCCTCCGTTCCTGGATTTTCCACAATAAAAACGACACCTTTGCCCTTGGCCTGCCGGTCTCCAACCTGGACCTCGACTTTGTGAAAGTACTCGGGCGGCTCGGGGTCAAGGGAGCGTGGTGCCCGGGGAGAACCTTCTGCCGGGGGAGGGGGTGCTTGTGTCGTAGGTGGCGGTGGTAGACGCGGTGGCTGAACAGCTGCGTGGTTGATCTTGGGTGGGAAATGCTGTGCAGGAGGCTGAGTGCGCCGCGTAGGGCTTGGGAAGGTCGGCTTAACTCTGTGGGTAGGTACACTTGAGCTGCGGGCATCCTGGGAGCCCAGGGTCGGCATGCGAGGGAAGTGAGACGGCCTGAGGAAAGTGTTAGAGTGGTGAAATTGGTAATCTACACTATTGCTTGCATACCTTTGTTGGTTGGGTCCTTCACGCCCATGCTGAAAGCCGCCAGCTGCAAATGGACTTCTGCCTCCTTGTTGAGAGAATGAAGGTGTCGAGCTCAACGCGTGGAGTCTCCCACCACCGATCCGGTCTAAGCCCTTGACCATTTCAGCATCGTCGTCATCAAACTCGCCCTTTTGGATTGCAGCTGCATTGTCAGTATATAGCACAGATGTGAGAGATGCAAAGGTGGCATACCGGTCCAGCGATTGGCTGCGGAGATGGGATTTCTAGGGTTGGCAACAGGCCGCCTGACAGTAGGGATGGCATTCTGTCCGGGGCGTAGGCCCTGACCCCGTTGACCATTTTCTAGCTCGAGATCATCAACGCGTCCCAATCCAAGGTCGCTCTGGGTGGCTGCGTTAGTACAAATTCTTCGGCGTGGTTGACAAGTCCAACTTATTCTGACTACTTACTCGCATTGCCTGGACGATGGCATCAATGTCGGTAGCCATTGTGTGGAAGTGACCGCTCAAGCGTCGGGATTGGCGGCTGTGATAGTGTCAGTCCAAGTCTTTTAATTTTCGTCTCTTATACGCAAACGCATCGTCTCCTTGCTTGATGCTGGTCGGCCTTTCGGTGGTAGTGAATGGGAATAGCGTGCCCAACTTTTTCTTTGGGGTATGAATAATGAATAGAGGCAAGTGAATGTGCTACTTTTTCTTACTTGATGATAGGTTGGACAGTTTAGGGCCAGATTTTGCCGTGTGATGTCTTAGTTGTGAGAGTGAGAAAATAGGAGCAAGTCAAGATCTGAAAATATCACGACACTCGCGGCTCCTTTATATGCGCCTCCTTTGACAGGAATATTTTTCTCGAAATGGAAGGTGCGGGCGAATAAACAAACACAAATGCATCTATTTGGTAAAACTTGCCATGGAGCTGGCTATTGAGGAAGGAGCTCCTAACAACGCGACCGTCTAAGGAAGGTGCGACCAGTATGTCGCGGGCACCTTCCCATGATGCAGCACGAGGCTCACGTCTAGAAGATGCCATGCAAAAAGGCATAAATGTATCATGACGCAGTAGTTGTGGCTAAAGTTGATACATTTCATAGCGATGGCCATAGTTTGGACATGGTAGATTAAAGGTGCAAGAATATGAACATTTCTTATAAAAAGTGTATTATTTGGTTATCGGATAGTTGTTTTGGGTTGTTTTATTTAATTCTGTTAGATATTGTTTTTTTTTTTTTTTTGTTTATTAAAAAAATTCAAATAAACACCTGATTGAATTTTATTACTTTTAAATATGTTCTATTTAATATGCTGCAAGATCTTATCAAAACATTAGTAGAAAATTATTATTCATTTAGAAATATTTATAGAATTTCTGCATTAAAATGACGGTTATATTTGAACATGCAAATATTGACGAGGCTCTGTAACAAAACAACGTCTATTAAGTGGATGTGTGAAAGACAATATTTTATATCTACTGAATTAGACTTGAAAAATACATATGTGGTCTGAATGCAACCTGATATAGTATCAAATTGTATATGTAAAACTCGAAAGTAGAGAATGGCCAACTTGTACATTGATCCTCTTGACATACAATCAGAGCCTCATCTTCTCATACCTCAACCCAAGACGCCGGCCTTCTTCCGTCTTCTAGAAAGACTGTTTGGGCTTCCCCACACGTTTCCGAATCCCAACAAGACATGGTTACAGCCAGCCATAATGATGATCGCCATCAACGCCGGCATCGTTGTCGCCGTTGCCGTGACTCACAGAGCAAGTCGGACGAGATCTCCATATTCCATGCAACACTTGAATTGAGAGCCTAACAGAGTACGCTTTGCATGAAAAACAATATCCAGAGCACGACAGTCTAGATATCGTGGGCTGGCTGCTATTGCTTGCTCGGTGGTGCCGTTTGTTTGTTCCCCTGACTAGATTCTATAGCGTAAATAGTGACTCGTTGCTGGGGAAGCCGCGCTCTTCACTGTAGTCATACAGCATGAGTTGCTCCACTTTTTAACTCATCGACTGGTACTTAAGAGCCAGCGCCATTATGACCCCATGATCTGATATAGCCTACATTCTTCCAGTGTTTCGGGTTTGCAGTTCTTTTGGCCTCTCCTCTTTCTCATATGCTCATGGATGCATCTCTATATGTGCAGGGGTTCTGAAGCATACAAAGAGTATTATACCGGCCCGTCACTGTGGGTGACGCAGCTTCAAGTTGCCACAACAAACAGAACAGAACAGAACAAAACAGAAACGGGAAACAAGAAACAAGGAATAAGAAACAAGAAACAGAAAACACGCGTGTGTATGCAGCTATGTAACCGCAGAGATTCTCCGTATATATATTCCGTAGCCCAGACTGTTCATTCAGCTGATTGTATTGCCATTCAATGTTTCATCCTACCTTGCGTTCATCTCTATCAAGTTACACTCTGCCCCATCTCAACAGTATTTCAATTTCTCAAATTCGATAAAGACGGCCAATACCAGATCAATTCAATTAGCCCTGTCCTTTTCCATCACTTGACACTGCTGCTTACTCCTCACTCGACACCGGTTATTGTTACCTCTTGATATTGCTTGCGGAACGTTGCGCAAAGGCACGTGACTGCATTTAAGACAGGTACGAAAGCAGAAGGAACGACGTCAAGACTCGCTCTGAGAGGGGGGTAAAATAGGTGCAACAGAGAACAAAGGAGGGGCTTGTAAGCCCGACCAATAGGGGATCTCCATACGGCAAGCGACCCACTCTTTTGACGATATGATCCGCTTGTCTGAATTCTTTCTAGTTCTCTTGTGCTTGTATCTCGCTCGCTGCCACTAGAGTCTAGTAACTATTCGACCCAACAGAGCTCTGTTGCACCATCATCCACTAGTCCTGGGCTCTCACTTACACTGGTTCTTCTGCAGGTCACTTCCTTCCAAAAATTGTGTCGTCCTTCCTCATCCGCATCTTCATCCTGATTCATCGTCCATCTTCCTCGACTCTTTATCTTCCACCAAATCATCCTCGAACCACAAGCCACACACCGACTCAGCATCAAGCCAGCACGCAACACAGCCAGCTGTCTCGTTTGTTCTCTCGTCACTCACACTCCGTCCTATAGCTGTGCGTCCCGGCTAGATACTATAAAGGACCGCTACACCCCTCGCCCCTCCCTGTCTACTAATAGTCGACTGCCACACCCTTATAATTCACATACACTCGCACACGCCTACATCTAATCCGGCTGTCAACCCAACTTTCCGGTTTTCTCTTATCATTCGTTATCTTTCGACACCCCTTTCTTCCGCCTGGACATCGACTTGATATCCGGCAATCCAACACCTGAGCTATCAACATCACCCGGCACCGGCCACCAATCCATTCAAGATGAATCCTCTCCAGAAGAACAAGATCGACGTCAGCGTAAGCACTGATTTTCTCAATACAAAGTACTGGAACGAAACAGAATCTCAAACTAACTTGTGCCTTCAGTCCCTCTCACCCGAGGAGCAGCGTCTCTTCAGACTCTACGGCAAGCTGCCCAGTCGTTCCGACCACTTTGCCAAGCATCTCAAGGACCGCAAGTACTTTGACAGTGGCGACTATGCCATGTCCAAGGCCGGCAAGGGCGATGGTGTCGATACCGGCACAGTCGGCTCGCAGCACCCCGTTCCCGAGAAGATTCCCCACCTGTCATCACCACCGGCCACAAGCCCCGGCACCAACAGCCACCACGGCAGCATCTCGGGCCCCAGCACAAACGGCAGCACCGTCGGTGGCATCACTCTGGGCATCCCAGGATCCAACAACCACCCGCTGCAGCCGGCCGGTAGCCCTGTCAAGGAGAGTAGCTTCCTGAACCAGGAGACAAATGCCGCTGACCTGGAAGAGGGTGCCGCTGGTGCCGCTCACCAGGCTGCCTCGATCCCCGTTGCAGCAGGCCAGACTGAGAGCATTCCCATCCGGCGGTAGAACCCGTTCCAGGTCTAGTGCTTCTCCTTCTCTCCCCATTTCCTTGACAGCGACAATTTTATTCTTAAAAAACAAGCACAACTGTTGCGATTGAGGATCTTGACGACGTTATGGCCCGGCGACGACTCTTTGCACGCTCTGTTTCAGTGTTCTTTCTACTGTTATTCTATTCATTTGTTTTGATGTTTTCGTTTTCTCTCTCTTCTTTTCAGTATCGCTATTCTGCTCTTTACTTTCCTCGGCTTCTCTTATTTCTTGCATATATTCTTCTTCAAATGCGCAATGGTATGCTCTTCGGGTTTTGTGTTCGTGTTCTATGTTCTATATTCTATCAGTCTTGTGTTTACTTCCATGCTATTGTCTGTTAGGCAATCATCTGTACCAAAACTTGATGGATTCCAAACGGAAAAGCAAACTGCAAAATGGGATTGCGTACAAAAGTAATATTATTCAGTTTGCTAACCTGTCCTGTGCTTGTTTTCTGCATCCTTACCACCCGAAATTGTCCAAATAGCAGCAATAAAGTTTCATTATAACACATCTACTGCAGCGTAACGGCTGCTCATACCAAATAGGAGATTTGTGCTTTTTATCCTATCAAGAGTCCTATATAACTGATCCCATTGCCATGATTTGTCCCTAGTATCCTTATCCATGTCATAAAGAAGTTCCCATTGTCGTAAAATTTAACAAAAATGCCAGTATTTGCATTGAAGATGCTTACAGCTCCAGAGCCTTCTTGGCCATGGCGAGGGCACCCTCGAAAGTGCGGTGGCCGCCAATGAAGCCGGCAGCGTGCACAAACACAGCACCGGGCTCGACTGTGCCCTCCAGAATCTTGTCAAGCTCGCTGTCGCGGTGGCCGCGCCATGCCTCGGGCAGCGGCTTGCGGCTCGTAAACGAATCCTTGGCAGCAGGCACGCACTGCACCCGCCACCGCTGCTCGTTGTCGGGGTACAGAACATAGACAACCTTGGTCTCAACACCGGTCTTGGCCGTGGCCTCCTCCTCCTGCGTGTACAGGTGGTCCTTCCACGGGCACGACTGGCTGCGGAACACCAGCAGGCGGCCGGCGCTGTCAAACTCGGTGCGGGCCTCGAAAGCGGCCTGGACCAGGCTGCGCGCGGGCAGCCAGCCGTTGACGAGGTAGTTAAGCTCGCGGTCAAACTCCTCGCCAATGCGGGCGCTGGCCTTTTCGAAACGGGCGTCCTCCGAGGCCTGGTCCTGGTCAACGTCGTTCCAGTTGGCGTTGTACCGGCCAACAACAGCGCCCAGTGTGAAGCTGCCGTCGGTGAAGCGCTTGGTAATGCCGGCAGCGGCAATTTCGGCGGGGTCGTAGGCGTCGATACCGTTGTCGTGGGCATCGAGAGCCTCGATGAAGCCGGCGTACAGCTTGTTGTAGAGCAAATCGATATCAGAGTCGGCAGTGGGAGCCGCGGCGGCAGTACCAGCGGCAGCAGCAGAAGTGGCAGCAGTGCTCTCGCTCAGACGCACACTGCGCTCAATGATGCCGCGGCCAAAGTGCATGTAGACAAGGCCGGCAGACGACAGCTTGGTGGCACGGCCAGGGAACGTGGTGGTGAAGCCGCGCTGGTGGTGGTCGAAGCGCAGCTTGGCAGCATCGTACTCGCCGCCGACGTCGACAACAGTGTGGCTCTCAGCCAGCACAGCTGGGTTGCGAGTGCGCACCAGAGCTGCACCGGCGTACTCTGGGACATGACGGCGCAGCATGTGCACGGCCAGAGCCTCGTCGGCGTGGAAGTGGCCATTGTGGGTGGCGATGGTGATGGACGACGAGTCCGTCTTGAGACGCTTAGCTGCCTGGTCTGCCATTTTAACAAGTCGGTGTCGGATGCTAACAAACATTCAACAGGCAAGATATAGACGGTGAGGATATGTCCAGGACTTAAATGCGTTTGGCCTCAATTTACTGCAACTTTTCCATCTTGCATATTTTTATTTATTTTATTTAGTGCATCTTTTAATAATTAATTCGTTCATAGCAGCAGAGAATGCTGTATCGACGCTGCCAGGCCAATAGCTAGGTGCTGATTGGCGGGTAGGAGGGGTGTTCTAGAGCTTGGGCAGATCGTCGTCTTTGGTTCAGGCTTCAAGCTGTGGCACGTGCAGTGTCAGGCGTTACTGCACGAGAGCTTACGTGAGCTCGTGAGTGGGTCTGACACCACAACCGCGGCCAATGGCAATGCGCGCCAGGGACGCCTCAAAGGAAGCCTTTTGGCGTAATAACAGCTTCTGTCTTCTCTACGGCTCGTGATGGGAATGCCTCCTAGCGCGGCGAGGTTCCAGTGTCCAGTGCTTGCCTTTTTGGCGGATTCCGCGTATTTTGTTTTCCCTCCCAGTTGTGAGCAATTGTGCCCCTTTTGCACGCCTCATCTTCATCCAATCTTGTCATCAGTTTGCCATCACCCCTGGATGCTCGTCTCGTCATCTACCGCGTCGTCCTTTGAAATCCGCCTGTATCATCGACTTTTGATCAATCCCTTTATTCTACCGTCTCAGATTCTGGCATCACCACATCTTTTGCCTTTTTGTCCACGAAGCATCACCACATCACCACATTCCTCTTCCGATGTCCATCACAAATTGAGCCACCAAACCCTTCGACCAGGGCACTCATCGCCCGCTCGTTTTCCTTCTGCGTGTTTTCTTCGCGGCTTTAATTAGTATTATCAGATCTTGTCGCATCGCAGCGCATTGCGTCCCCATCTCCACACCTTATTCTGGCCGCGACAAAACCGCCACAAAACAACGCACATCAACACAACCATCGTCATCTAAGCTACTATGGATAGTAACATCAAAATGGAGGAGCCATCAGCTCCTAATCTAAAGCACGCCGATGCATCTCCGGCGGCCGCGAGCGAGCCCGTAAAGACCAAGCCGTACCGGTCTTGGAAGAAAAAGTACCAAAAGATGCGTGTCGCTTTTGACGACAACATGGAGGCAAACGAGAAGCTACACAAGCAGGAGGTCATCGCCCTGCACACCACCAAGCGCCTGGCCGTTGAGATTGAGTGCGTATTCCCGGTTTCTGGATATCCATATAGCGTTACTATCTCTTCTTGCATTGACTAACAAACTACTTCTAGCCGCATCCTTGACCTTCTACTCGACATCAACAACACCCCCCAGATTCCAGCATCGAAGCGCATCGACCTCGGCATAGACCGCAAAGGGTTTGGCAGCCTCGATATTGACACTCCTGGCGGCTGGGAGAGGCGGTACCTAGACAAGAACAACCTCGACACTCCTGGCCTTGAAGCACCAGCGAACTCACTCAGAGATCTGATCAAGGAGGTTCCGCACATGGACCTTGCGACTGTATCGAAGCGTCACCCTGAACTCTTGCGTGATCTTGTCCCCAATGAGAGCAATGCGCGCGCCTTTGCACCGCCTGACGACTACTCGATTCCTCAGCCTTGGAACCAGCAGCCTGTGCCCCCTCCGCCCCAGCCCCAATCCAAGGAAAAGTCTGTCGAGATAAAGACCTACCCCGAGAGCTTCCTTACAGCCGACGATGTGGACAACTACCTGTGGGAGGTCGACCGCAATGTCGCTGCACGCGCTCTCTTGGCTGGAGCCCCGGCACCACCGATGGTCCCGACTCTGGCTCCGTTTGCTAACCTTCCCGACATGAAGGTATCTGCTACTGCAAAGAACGACAGCGGCTGGGATGAGTTCTTCAACCGCAGCATCACCAAGGCCGACCTGCCATCGATCATGACGTCCTCGGCGGCAACAGCCACCCGCGACGGTATCCTGCATAACCCAACATCAGTTTACAACTGGCTCAGAGAGCATGCGCCCAAGTCAATCTTCCTCCAGGAGGGTGAGGCGACAGCAGCGGCTCAGGCAGCAGCAGCAGCCGCCGCACTTGCCGCAGCTGGTGACAAGGACGGGGCATCATCGGATAGCTACCACCACTACGCACATGGTACGAACGGCAATGGTGTCGGTTCCGCCGGTGGTTCTGCCTCGGCACGGAAGCGCAAGAATGCCGCCGCCGACAAGCCCATCAAGACAGAAAAGACCGACAAGGCTGATAAGCCGCCTCGCGGTGGCCGTGGAAGCAAGCGGCCATCCATGGCTGCAGGCGGCTCTTCGCTTGCGCGTGAGCTGATGCCGCCCTACGACGAGGCTGATTCCGACGACGGCTCTATCGACCCGTCAACGCCACGTAACGGTGCCGCTTCTGCGGCTGCTAGCCGGGGCGGCAAGCGGAAGCGCACGGCCGATGACGAAGCTGGCTACCGTTCCAAGACAGGCACCAACGGCACTCCTGCTGGTGGAGCAGCACCGTCGTCTGCCAGTCGTGCCACTAAGAGAAAGCGGAAGAGCGAGGGTGGCGGCAAAGACGATGATGCGGAATCTGTCTCTGCTACTCCCGTGGCGTCCAAGAAGCGCCAGCGTAAGAGCGATGCAGCAGCAGCAGGTGCTGACACTGAAGGCAATGGTGTACTTGAAGCGGCAGCCGACGCAGATGGCGATGATGTCCCTGCTGGAGGTAGTGCTGGTGACGAGGATTTGGGTGATGCAGCATCATCTGCAGAGCGCGGCGACGAGGATGGCAACTAGAAATTGAAGTCTACTCCATCGGTACCGCGCCGGTCGCCTAGAGTGAGAAACAAAATTCTCAAACTTTGGTAGAATTTGCTTGTCAAAAGGACATGATTTCTGGGGCGTTTAGGTTTTGTTTGGATGTTTGGAAGGGTTCTCTTGTATATTATATCTTTCTTCTTATCATTGTTTTATTGTTTTTTTATCTAATAATATCTTATTTTCATCTATACGTACAAGAGTGTCGTTTCAAGTTACTACGGAGGCCATCTTAAAAAACATTATTATTTAAATATACTGGTTCATAACGATAGATTGAAGCGTCACATCATACAAAAGTATGTAAGCAAATCAGTTTATTCTTAGTTTATTCTTAATTTAGTCAAGATATATATACAAGGCCGTATCCAAAGTGATTTGGTCGGAGAGATTGTAAGAATATGCTGGGTAGGTGGTTTATATTTGATCTGAAACTGTATGTTTTCAACGTTAAATGTCGTCATGAATATGGATATAGATGGTGTGTAAATAAGAGTAAAGAAAGAAACAACGACTTTTTAGGCTAGGCCATTATGATCGGTTGCTCACTCTTTACAGCTTCTCCTGGAGGCTGGCGCGGAAGCGGCGCTCGACGGCGTTCAGGTACTCGGTGGTCGTGACGTAGTCCTCGCGGGCAGTCTTGCCGCAGGCCAGAGCCAGATCCTTGGTCATGATGCCGTCCTGGTCGACAGTGTCAATGCAGGCGCGCTCCAGGGCGTCGGCGAAAGTGACAAGCTCGGGGGTGTTGTCGAGCTTGCCGCGCTGGGCCAGACCACGAGTCCAGGCAAAGATGGAGGCAATGGGGTTGGTCGAGGTCTCGCGGCCCTTCTGGTGCTCGCGGTAGTGACGGGTGACGGTGCCGTGGGCAGCCTCAGACTCAAAGGTCTTGCCGTCGGGGGTGATCAGGACCGAGGTCATCAGACCCAGAGAGCCGAAGCCCTGAGCGACAATGTCGGACTGAACATCACCGTCGTAGTTCTTGAGGGCCATGATGTAGCCACCCTTGCTCTTGATCATCTGGGCAACCATGTCGTCAATCAGACGGTGCTCGTACCAGATGCCGGCCTTCTCAAAGTCGTCCTTGTAGGTCGACTCGTACACCTCCTGGAAGATGTCCTTGAAGCGGCCGTCGTACTTCTTGAGAATGGTGTTCTTGGTGCTCATGTACAGAGGAAGGGACTTGGCGAGAGCCAGCTTGAACGAAGCGTGGGCAAAGCCCTGGATGCTCTCGTCAGTGTTGTACTGGGTCTGGGCAACACCGCCGCCGTTCTTGAAGTCGTAGACGGCAATCTCCTCGGGGGCACCGCCATCGGCGGGGGTGAAGACCATCGACAGCTTGCCGTTGCCGGTGATCACGCGGTCCTTGGCGCGGTACTGGTCACCGAAAGCGTGGCGGCCAATGATAATGGGCTTCTCCCAGCCGGGCACCAGACGGGGAACACGGGGAATGACAATGGGCTCACGGAAGACGGTGCCGCCAAGGTGGTTGCGGATGGTGCCGTTGGGGGACAGCCACACTAGACTGTCAGTAAACTTGTAGCAAAATAATAATAATAATAATACAAAACAAACAATGATAATAAAACCAACTTACTCTGCTTGAGCTTGAACTCCTCAACACGGGCCTCATCGGGAGTAATGGTGGCACACTTGACACCAACCGAGTACTTCTTGATAGCCTCGGCGGCGTCCAGGGTGACCTTGTCGTTGGTCTCGTCGCGGTACTCAAGGCCGAGATCGTAGTACTTCAGGTCGATGTCAAGGAAGGGCAAGATCAGCTTGTCCTTGATGTTCTTCCAGATGATACGGGTCATCTCGTCACCGTCGAGCTCGACGACGGGGTTGACGACCTTGATCTTCTTGATGGGAGCCTCAGAGGCCATGCTGGCTTTCTGGGAAGACATAGTAGCAGAGATAATGGTAGGGCGGGTGGCGAAAGAGGTGAGGGCGGCAGATCTGCGAGAGACAGTGTTGGAGGTAGATGAGGAGATGGTAGAAGCAAAAGAAGAAAAGTTGGAAGAGAAGGTCTTGGAGGCAAGGTTAAGAACCGGGCCGGCAGCAAGAGCCCGTCTGCTAGCAACAGAGGACCGGAGAAGGAGGGAGTTCATAATGGGCTAAAGAAGGGGGTGGTGGGCGTCGTCGAATGAAATCGATAAGATATTAGGGGGTGTCCTGGACAAGCTGGGGAAAGGGTCCAGAGAATATGGGAGGTGCCGAAGGGGTGTTCCGGGGGGAGGCGTGGGAGTCGAGGATGATGGCACGCGGGCGTTTCGAAATGGACCCGACGCTATTGGATCTGGAAATGATGCGACACAAGATACGAAGATCAAGCTGGTGAAGGGAAGTTGCAAAGAGTGTTAGCCGAGGAGTGCCGCGGTTATTGTATGTTATGTATGTCTAGGTGGAGGAGCAGGCTGGCGAACGGAAGTTGGCTTGTGTTGCGGAAAAAATATACTAACGACCGCATGGAGAGGGGGGGCAGGGTAAGAGATAAAGGATAAGGAAAAAGTGTAGCGTCCAGGGCTGCCATGTGCAATTGTACAAAGGAATGTAGCTCGCGACGATGATTCAACGCGGTTCGGGGTGGCTACCGCCGGTCTAGTGACGAAGGGGGGGTGTTATTATGTCATACATACGGAAGCGGTTCGGCAAAGCGAGCTGGAGGTTCGTTTGATGAGGATAACGAATTGGAGAGCTGGTGATTGCAATTGCGTTTGCGATTGACAGGTCGTGAAGAAGCGACAAAAAGTAAAAATGCTATGTCTGAATGGTGAGCAGGGCAATGTCTCGAGCAAGGTGAGCGGCGGCTTCTTTCTCTTATTCAATACACATGCGATGCGACATCGGCGTCATTTGCGTTGTTTTCAAGCCGCTTCTTTATTTTTTTTTCTTTGCCTTTTGCCTGGTGAGTCTCATCTGGTGGATTCTTACTCTTTTTTTTTTTGTCTTTTTTCTTTCTTTTTCGATTTAATTTCTCTATTTTTCGTGCTTGTCGTGGTTCATATCCCCACAAAAAGCCGCGAGCTGTGGAATAAGAGCTAGGCACAGTGGCCACAAGTAAACCCAGTGTGTTTGGCTGAGGTAATAGGATATTGAAACAGTGATGGTCGATGAGGCCGTTTGGTGATATTTTTGGTCAGAGTTGAAGATGTAGTTGTTTCTGTCAAGATTGGGAAACCACGGACCGTACCGAAGTTATATATATACCTCCCTACCTCGCAAACTGGTCTGCGCTATACGGAAAGAACGATACTTTGTACTTGCCTTGTTTGCAATGCCGTCCCTTCCTGCTAGCCTATACGCATAGCCGTGCCTTCCTTGAATTCCTTGAAGTTTATCACGGTGAAAGCGATAAAGCAGTCTTGCTAATTGGGGAAGGCGCGATGCCGTTGGCTACCTGCTCAATACCAGGCCAGAGACAACGCGGGAGGAAAGAGGGGGAGGGGCTACCAATTGGGTAATACTGAATGTGTGCAGGGGCACTCACGGGGCACACGGTACATACTGCGGGGAAAGCTACTAAGAGCATGGCACAAGACTTTAAAGATCTAAGGATAACAAAGATCATTGGAAGTAGCAATGAGGTGAATTTGGCGCGAGATGGGCGTAGCTCGTTCTTTCCCTTTTCGTGCGAAAGCTACTGCTATTATGTTATGCTGCAGTTCCCCGCATTTGCTCGGCCGCTCCTTCCCTATTGATTAGTGTATTACAACCACATAACATTGATATCTGCCCGCAAGGCTCTCAGGGACAACTGTATCCGGAAGGAACGTCATGCACGCGACTCAACCGGCGACAGAGCGTATGTACGACGGACATCGGAGTACTCTCCACAGCGTTAACGCATATATTATGTAATCACACTATATAGACCATGTTTGGCCGTTCCGAATTTGAATACAGCTTTTTCAACAAAATAGTAGCTAAATTTGAGAGCTTTAATATATATATCTCGGACATCTTAGATCGTACATATATTTATTGCGTTTGCGGTGCGGCACCTCAAAGTGGTACTTAAACCAAATGTTGAATTCGGTATGGAAAATACATGGCATTTTAAAGGATACATTGGGACCAAAATTCGGAATGACCATGAGGGTGGCAAAACGTGTGTAAGAATAAAAAAACGTATTGTGATACTGTGAAGTCGATAAATGAATGACACGCTGCGGCATCTTCCTCACAAGTGAAGAAACAGAAACAAAGAGACAGAATGGGGACGGAAAACAAACAAGTATAGGTGGATTTTGAGAAGAAAAAGCCAGGACTCGCTGTGTGACTTATTCGGAATGAAAATTTGTGATATAGAAGGACAAAATAAGAGGGAACGTAAAAAATACATATATTGGGGGCATTTGATAGCAATCAAATGTGAAACAAGAAGTAGCAAAGGCAAGAACAAACAAAAAAAGAAACACAAACACCAAGTCAGTAAACGAAATACTGCCAAACCTTTTGTCGAGCAAGACCCGGACATTGTTTTGCCGCTCTCAACTTTTTTTTGGATGCTTGAGACCCCGTTTACCGCTATAAATTGCAATATACTAAGATATCCAACACCACGATCAGTTGCAGTGCTGGCTGGTCCGGCTTGTTCGCAGCACAAACCGCGCATTCTCAATTTTACCCTTGCATTGGGTGCATGTCCAGCGGTCCTTGCTGATCACCACCCGGTCGAGGCACCGCGAGCACCTCCACCAACGCGTGTCCGTGACACAGTCTGCGAGTTCGCGGTGCTGCTGCGACTGCGTTTGCCTTTGAGGGGGCTCTCCAGAGTCGTCTTCTCTTTTTTGGCCTGGCTCCATTTTGACGGTTCTGCCTGAGCTGCTACCAGACTTGGCACTGTTATATTGGTCGCCACTGACATCGCGCCGCACGGTCTGGTTGGCATTGCTGCCGCGCTTGAGGATGTCCTCCTTGTGCTGGTCGCGCAGGTGATCGCGAAAATGGTCTTTGCGGAAAAAGGGCATAGTTGCACGCGTGCATTTCGGATAGTCGCACAGATAGTGTTTTTTCATTCCGTCTTCGGTGTGAATGTGGTCATTGTGCCGGTCGAGATCGGCCTGCCGCGAAAAGGCCGTGTTGCACTCCTTGTGTCGACAAATGTACGTCTTGCGACTACCACCGCCACCACTACCGGTGCTGCTGCTGGTACTGCGTCTTCTGGGTTTGGCGCTTTCCGCGGGAGGACATAGTAGAGCTTCTGAGCTGCTGCTGTGCTGCTGCCGGAAGGGTTTGGAGAGGTGGTCACCAATGCCACCGTGAACACTATGCTGCCACAACTTTTCCTCGCATTGGTCGCTCCAGCTTTGACTTTCTGATGACAGATCATACGGACACCAATTGTCAGGCAGTTTAGAATTGTAATCATAAGTGGGCATGATGGGATTTGCCATTTGACCATAGCTCCACGTTGGTGGTGGCAGCAAATCTGGTGATATAGCGGCAGGAAGCAGCAGAGCATTTGCCGGATCGATTTGGCAGGCTGGCACCGGGGGACTTGGCGGCAAATCTACAGCAGCCCGAAGTGACAAAGATGAGGGAGAAATGGGGCAGCTGGTTTCGGGATACCGAGGCGACGAAGTGAAACTATTGATTGTTAGGAGGCTCTCTCAATATTGGGATATTGGGAACAGCGACTCTACCTTGAAGCAATATTCGGGTACACCAGTTCCATATAGTCAATGTCACCAATGGCTCCTCTACTAGGATTGAGAAGCTCCGAGAAGGAATCAAAGTCCTCCGGCGAGGTCGACATGGAGGATGAGCTCAATTCAGAAAAATTGTGGGATTTAGTTGCCATATCGCAAAATACCCATGGATTCATTGCTATACCGTCAAAGGCGATTTCAGGCTTTGTGGAATCGGTCGGTAGACATGGTGCAGCAATGGTTGCTTGATCCACGTGATAGTCTTGCCCATGGCTATAGTATGGCAGAGCTTTGTCCATAGTTATGTAGCTCACTCCAAAGAAGCGAGTACTGGCTTTATGGATATGTATCAGGTATCGTATATGCCGAAACTGCCGACGTTCTTGCTGGAAAGATGATATTAGATGGACGTTGATAGTAGGTGATGCTGGCGGGGATGCGTATCCCTCAGGCGGTATGGGAAAGATAACGATGACAGGAGGAAATGGATGACGGTAACAGAATATGAATATCCTGGGGCTAGCGGGAGAGGCTCCGTGCTCTTATACCCGGATAGCCAACTTTTCGGCCTGCATGTGAGGTCGGCCTAAAGTAAGACACTGTGTGTGGTAAATTTGGATGCAAGTAGAACTGTTGGACCAGAGAAGTAGAAGTAAAGCAAGGCGACCTGCGAGTGCGAAAATGCTGGCGATTACAGTGTAAATATGAAGAGACGCATCTGTGAAAGTTCAGGGCGGACGTTTGAAAAATAAAATAGAGTAACAACGACCCGAAGAATGAAAGCGATTAAAAGTTGGGGGTGTAGAATTATTTTCTGCGGTAAGGAAGGCGAAGGAACGTAGGTGGCTTGTGCAGGCGGAGTTTACCCATCAGAATTATATTAAGCTGAGCGCAGTCATAATCAGATTTACTGTATTCGATATCACGTATTGCAACCAAACAATGAGCCATTATTGGCCTTAGGCTTTAGGGTAATCAATCTATAATCTACAGCTAAACAGAGTCATTACTGTGGCTATATTGTGACTGTGCATCTATCTATGAGGTATAGTTAACTTAGGCGGCATATGTTGGTATGCCTTATGGGCAAATTCACAAAGGTCGTGGATCACTATGTACACAAAATTGCGGTAATGGGTGCTTAAATTCATAGAGTCCAGAATATGAAAAGGTAGCTGGGGGGATTGGCCCCTTTTTATATTCAAACGGAGAAAATAATTGCGAACGCAACAAGAAAGAAATGAACCAACGAAAAGCAAGCTGGCAATAAAGCAGAAAGAGCCTCAACTTGTGCATGAGATGAGGAGGGTGGGCCAGCTTCCGACTAGCAGGTTAATAACACATAAGTGCATTTTCGAACGAAGAATCATATCAAAGCGGCCGCAACACAGGCCATTCCCAATGACAAGTCAGCGGCACGTCTTTTACTTTTTTTTTTCTTAGTCTATTTTTATTTTTGTCTTCTTTACTCATAACAAACAACTGATAAGAAACACGTAACCTGTGGCTTTTGTGGTGTATGCAGAAGTAGAAGAAGGTCCAAGTTTAGCGGTGAGGTTTCCTGGATCTGGACACATGGAAGACTCGTGGAACAGCAAGGTATGCTTTCTAGAAACAAGATAGTAGATCCTTACATTATTCTATGAAATCTGATAATGTCTGCACAGCCTGCAGTAGGCTTGGGAAAGTGGGATTAACTATAAGCATGGTGGTATACGTATTGCTATACGTACTGAGCTCCGATATGTCTCGATGTGCCGTGGCTGACAAGGGGCACAGAATTGCCAAGATGGAAGAGAGATCAAGTGTCATATTCCCCTTGCGACCTTTTTTTTTTTTTTTGTATTTTTTTTTTTTGACATTTGACATAATACTTTCTACATGTCCTTGTTCTATTTTGTTCTAAAAATTGTGAATACGTCACATTTCTATTCATGAGTTATATTTGCCTTGGTTGCATGCCATTATGTTGACTTATGCAATATATTCATTATTTTGAAAAACCCGCAACCAAGACAAACCCCAAACCATTAGAAACTGGACATAGAATAGATTCGAGTCTCGTCTCCCCCCCCATCATGTGTCATTTTCCATGCACATTGTGTTGCAGTCAAAACAACGCCAGCCAGACCACTACGCGCCTGTGAGCTACTCCAGGCCGGATATAGAGATTACCGTCCCGACGTACCATTTGTAGAAGCTATCAACCTGCTTCTAGAGTCTCAGTTAACGGGTTGCGGACGGACCGCATGGTGGTCGTAGCAGCATTGCATGCATTTCAAGGCATCGACACATCATAAAAGAGTGCCTTGCTTGGTGCCTTATTGTCTGCCTCTTCGGCTGGCCAATAGAATTGGAGGTATCGAGGCGTTAGGAATAGAGTAGGGTGGGATGGATCTCCCTTTGGTCATAGGCACGATGGACGGCTGATTTAATTTATTTCTAGTTAATTTAATATTGTATGGAAAACATTTAAAATAAAGAACGTCACCCGTCATTGTCACGGTTAGTGTCATTCATCGAGAGGCAGCCAGCTGGATTCACATCACGAGAGCTGCTTGCCTGTTATCTTCGAGTAGGCAGATGATGGTGAGACGGTCTCATATTGTCAGATTTCTGCCGTGCGAGCAATGAAGGATGTCAAGATTAGAAACCAGAGTGACAAAAGAGACAGAAGAAATGACAAAGACTAGACATATCCCGAACGGCTAATAGAGGGGCAGCGAGGAACCAGAGAGCGAGATCAAATAATCCGCACGCTTGGCTTCATGGTCCGCAAGGCTCTGGGATACGTTGATAAATGCATGTGGGGAAATGATCATATATATATGGGTCCATTCAAAGATGTACCAAATGTGGAATAAGCTTGGTCACTACATCTCAACGTTTCTGAGGCAGTGCAAAACTGCGCAAGGTGGAGTTGAACAGTCTCTCGAAAACCTTATATTTCTTTAGGCAGCAGTATTCAAACCAATTGAAGAATGAAGGAGAATAATATCCAGAAAAATAACCAGTGAGAATGAGTAGATGCTGGCCTCTGAGCTGGCGGATCCGTAGATGCAGGTGATAAGCTGTGGGCTTATTGCGGCCAAAGCGAGGCCTAATTGTGTCGCCTATTTTACCAGAACGACCAAATGGGGTTAGAAACATGCACTGGAACGGCATAATTACGAGTGAGGTTATTCTGTACGAGATGCTGACTTGTGCTTTTTTCACTTGGTTGACTCACTTTTAAATAACAGTTTCAATCACAATATTGCCAATGACCAAATATCTGTTGCACGCCGTAGATCGAGCCACAAAATAACTATGTGCTAAGTGACTCGTTGTTTTATTCATAGAAATGCACCGGCGAGCATTCAACATGTCAAGGCCTACTCCGCTCCAGAGATATTGTGCGACGGAGACCATTATACTTTTTGATCTACCAAGAAGGTGACCATACCAAGCAGTAGACTAGCCATGCAGGACATAAGCAGAAGCAGATAGTTCTCAGCATGGGGCTGTGCATCGGAATAGTTCACAGAATCATAGGTTGGCGATACGCCTCTCGGTCTCGTATTAACGACTGCCGTGGTACATGTGTTGATCCGGACATGATATTTTGATTTCGAAACGAGGTCAGCAAGTACAGTGCGAGATGTTGTCAGAAACTTCAAGGTAGGTCGATCGGCAGATAAGAAAGAACACTCTAGAAGAAAATCATTCATGTATTTGCACTTGACAACTGTGAGAAACTTCATCCATGGTCGGCCACGACACAATGGCCAAGGCAAATTATGAATCAAGCCAAGGCAGAGAGCGCGGTAGTACGGGAAAGCGGAAGTAGGCTCATACCAAAGTGCAGTTCTCAATACTCCCTTGTTTGCAATTATGAGGCTGGATGTGTGGATATAGATGCAGCTTTGAAGATCTGCATGCAGGGTCTATCTGGTACCAATGCCATTCAAGCTCGAGCACCCGTCTACACCATCTTCATCAGGCGAAGTGGCGTTTCGTTCCAGGTCGAGACAAGGCACAAGTGTTGGAAAACAGGCGAAACGTCCATCATGACCAACTGTTCAATCTTTAGCTATCAGAGAAGAGACGGGAAAGATAGCATCAAGAGCGGCAGTGAATGTGATAAGAACATGTTATCAAAATACAAATGGATTAGACGCATTTCTTACGGCGGCAAAATCAAGCATCGACAAGTTTGGGGTGTATTGGGGGTTACATGCAGCGCTTAGAAGAGTCACCGGACGAATATAGACGTGAGAGGGAAATATAAAAGAGTATTGCGGAAAAAAGAAAACAAATTTAATCAAAAAATCAAAAACAAAGGTGTGTCTCACACCACCACACCCGTAAAACGAGGCTTACCACATGGCCGGCTGGTCTTGTGATTCATCAGCATCATATGCTTCACTTTGACGTAGCGAATGTTGGCCGCAAAGAAGGCGTGCTCTGCGCTGTCTTCACATTGAGAATAGATTTGCCCATGTCTTATATTCGCGGTAATTACTAGGCATTGGCCAACTATACGTTCTAAAGTAGAAAATGCGGATTTTCTGCTGCCAGTTGCGGCTATCGTCATGCCAGAATGCCACCGTCGGATCCCGTTTGATCCCGTTTAGCCACTCCCGACTCCAGAGGCCGAAGGTGCCGACGAATAGCGGTACATCTTCGCGTGTGAGTCTACTTGAGTGCATATTACCTTCAGAGGATCATCTCACATTTGTCGTTTCGCCTATTCTCTTACAGGCTACCTTTTACACCTCTTGCACCTCTTACACATCTGCATCGTATCTGATGCTTCCACACTTGGACCGCCCGACGGAAAGGCAGACGCGTTTTACCGGATTCACAGAATTTACAAATAGGCGACGTCAACAAGATTTCCAACCAAGAGACTTGAAAGATAATGCAAATTCAAAGCAGACCACAAGGTACCGTTGGTGTGACCTTTGCCTAGGAAACCTTTGCCTAGGAAACCTAAGACTAAAAACCCGTGTGACTAGAACCGACTTATACACCGACTAGAAACCCAACTAGAACCAGAGAAAGGAAATAGAACAGAGATTGGATAATAGGAAAATAACAAAACATAAATCAAAATATAGCAGAGAGACTCTTGCAAGAGCAGAGAGAGTAGAGATGGGGGCAGAGATAGAGGCACATGAGGCATGGCCAGGACAAGACCGGATTAGATATCGTCCTCCAGGTACTTGTAGGCAAACTTAAAGTCGGCCTTTCTCCGGTTCATCCTGTGGTTGTTAGTAAAACGGGTCAACAATGTAGAGATAAAAACACAACGCTCGTGGCTTGGACTGAAACATACCACGTGCTCTCGTAATCGAAGAAGCGGTAGGTGCCCTGCTCAAACTCCTCGGTTATGCTCTTGGGCTCCTCGTGACGCTGGAACCATGTCTGGTACTGCTTGTGGAAGCGCCAGCTCATGTCCTTGAGCGCCTTGGCAGCAAGGTACTGCTGGTACGTGCCCTGCTTGTAGTAGAATACATAGAAGAGTGTGTCGGGGTCCACGCGGTTGTACAGCCGCGGGTCGTCCAGCAGCGCCAGCGGTTCTTGCGGGAAGTTAAACGCTGAACTATAGCGAACGTCTGGAGAATACCGCCGTGCCGGTTCCGAGTCAAGAGCCTCGGGTGGGTTGTGTCTGGACTGCGCCAGCATCCGCAGCCGCGCCTCGGCCTGTGCTTGAGACTGCGCCAGAGACTGTGCACTCTGTCCGTTTGTCGCTGCCTGTGCAGCCTGCCCGCTCAGTGCGTTGCGCGACACTGTCACCTCAAACGACTCCACTAGATCACGCAGCGACTCGGGCAGGTGATAGATAGACTCCTCCTCGCGCTCTTCCTCCTCGGCCTGCTCCACAATAGCCGGGCCAGTTGGTGCTGCCGCACGTGCGCCATTGGAAGTGCCATTAGCGTGTGCTGCCGCTTTACTTGGTGGCTCGACGGGCTCTGTGGCGTTGGACGGTGTTGGTGCTGCGACGGGCGCAGATGCTGAGGACGAAGATGCAGCCGTGGCAGAAGCAGTGGCTGGTGAAGAGGCGGCAGCTGCTGTAGCAGCCTTGGCTCTTGCTGTCCGTACCGCAGGCTCGGCTTTGGCAGTTGTCGTAGACGGACCGGCGACTGTGGCTGCTGATACAGCTGGTGACGCTGACTTTTCCGATGGTGCTGCAAGCTGCACAGATGCCGGTTTCGGCGAGTTGGTTGCACTTGTCACGCTCTTGCCTCCAGAGAGAACAGCAGATATCGGTGGTGGTAGTGGCGCGATACCCAGTCCCAGCTTGTCGCTTGCTGCCGCTGCCGCCGCCGCCGATGCGTACTTGAGTGTCTCACCGGCTGGGCGTGCGGGGATGGATGCCGGCTTCATGCCTGCTGCTGCTGCCGTAGAGCCATTGCTAAGCGTCGGTAGCGGGGTGTGCAATGTCGCAACGGCCGGTAATGGCGACTTGACCTGTGCAGATGTCTTCCGTGCCAATGCTGCCACTTCTGCCACAGCTGCTGGCCGTCCCTTGGCTGCCGACGCCGCCGGTGCTGCTGGCGCTGGTGTTGGCTTGGGCTCTGGCTCAGGAAAGTCGCTTTGTATTGAGTGGTTGTCTTGCGATGAGCCCTCGTGGTGCGCGGCAAATCCTTCTTCGTCGTCGTTGAGATTTAGGTCGTCGTAGATCGACTCATCCTCCATGAAGTCGTCGTTCATGCCGTCCGTCACATAGTAGCGAATGCTCTCGTCCAGCTCGTTGACCTGGTCCACCTCAACACCGCCGTTCTCGAGCGAGCGTCGGATAAGCTCCAGCTTGCCCTGATGCCACTTATGTCGATCAATAATGGTATCGATTCGCGACATACGTTCCGCCTTGGCACCATGCAGCTTACCGCGCTTTACCGTCGCCTGGATGGATTCGCGCTCGGCTTCTAGGGACTCAATCTGCTGCTCCAGCTCGTCAACTTGTTGGCTCAAGAATTCGCTGGCCTCGTGCTTCGCCTGGTCCTTGGGGTCGAGTTTTGCCGCGGCTGAGAGGCCCTCTTTAGAGTACGCTTTTGTCTTCATTGCCTTCTCAACAGCCTTGAAGCGCTCCATTTGCGTCTCGATCAACCTCCGGTTCTCCATGAGCGGACCCTTGTCCTTGATCTCGTTGCCGGCCGCCCATGTCTTGATCTGGTCTCTTAAACGCTGCAGCTTCTTGATTTCACGCTTCAGGTTGTCTTCGAGCTTCTCCTTTTGCGCGGTGTTGTTCGACTGCCCAATCTTCTCGTAGATGGCGTCGAACTCGGCAACACCTTCTGTGACTTTTTTGAAGCATTTGTCAACTTCTTGTTGCAGCTTTCGGGCTGCCATTGTGTCGTTTCGTGGATGTTTGTGTGTGGTATGTGATGTGTGTCATGTATCGCTTCAAGTCGAAGGATGGCGAGGGAAGGGAGGACAGATATGATGCTGCTCTCCCGGTGGTGTATGTCGCTGACAGTACAGATAGGCTGATGCAATCGAGCGTCCGGACGTCGGTTGCTTCGTTTGCGGTCTGTCGTCGTAGTCGGCGCAGTTGTATGTGTCTCTGGGGGGGTCCTCGAAAGAGCTGTATATGGTGCAACCAGGTGGTCCCTTTGGCGCTGGTGCAAGCTTGATGCGAGGGGTTTTGGCTACGCAGTGCTCTGCGGCTCTCTGGCTCGTCTTTGTTGGTTTTTAGCCTGGCGAACAAAGGCTCAAATCGAGGGAGGGCCGGGCGCTATTGGCTGGTCAAAGGATATGGATAGCACCAGAGCATCGGCGGGGAGGGGGGCGAGACGAGTGATTAGCTGCGCAGAGGGGACGTAGGCTGCCAGGATAGGATAGATATTAGACAGGAAAATCGGTATATGGTATTGTTGGTGATGCCGTGGTGAGGTTAAACACAAGGCTGGTCTCTCGGTGGCGATGATGGGGAAAGGGCAAAAGGGCAAAGGGCAAAGGGCAAAGGGCAGCAGGTCAAAGAGGGAGTGCAGAGACAAACCAAACAGGGTGTGTGTTCTCATTTGCTTTTGGCAGGCGCGACCCAGCAGGCCGACGAAACAAATCGAGGCCCACGGCCCACCTGCAAGCGGAAAAAGTGGGACTGGAATGTCCCCCAAAGCTGCCTGCGGCTGGGCCTTTTGCAGTACTAGTTGCTTGTTGCCAGTAGAGATCGTAAAATCTTGATTGGGTGTGCTGCACATGATAGATCACATGGCTTGAGTTGCGAGAGGGATCCACCAATCACGGCCAGCCTTCTTCACCTCTCCTCTAACGAGTATTGGCACCGACGCTGTCTGATTAACGAGTCTCTTAATGTATAAATTACTATCAATATTTATTTTTATTGAACACAGCTGAGCTCTTTATAAGCTGTGTACGCGTGCTTTGGTTTCTGTACTGCAGGTATTTTACGATGAAAGGTATGTCCCGCAGGATAGTATTTGTATCAGTCCAAGGCTTACCCAATTACAGCCATCCTGCAACGCGTGCTGTCGGCGTCAGTCACAGTAGAGAAGGAGCTGGTGTCGTCAATTGGCAAGGGTGTCTTGGTGTTTGCTGCTGTGGCGCCGGGAGACACTGAAAAGGACGCTGAGCTGCTGGCAAACAAAGTGGTTAAGCTACGACTTTGGGACGATGAAGATGGTGGAACGGTAAGCTGCACCGCATAAACTGGCTCATTACTGAAACTAGTGGTGATTTTGAGCTGATATGATTTCTTGTAGTGGAAGAAGAGCGTCCAGGACATTGGTGGTGAAATTCTCTGTGGTAGGTTTGAATTTGTAAACACAACTCCTGGTGTGCAAACTAACAGACAGTCTCGCAATTTACACTGCTGGCATCTACCAAGAAAGGCAGCAAGCCGTCATTCAGCGGTGCCCTCAACGGCGATGAGGCTCAAAAGCTGTACAACTGCTTCCTCCAAAAAGTCCGCGATGCATACCAAGCGGACCGGGTCAAGGACGGCCGTTTCCGGGCCATGATGGAGGTGGCTCTCGTCAACGACGGACCAGTGAGTCAGACTAGTTGTGTATATATCACTATTTTATACACCTACTAACACAAAAAGGTCACACTCGAAGTATCAACACCGGCAAAGCCAGCTCCTGTCGTCAAGGCCGGACCATGACGATACTTGGAACACGAGTAAAGGAGGCATGATATATATCAACCAATATGCATTATAAACAGGGATGAATTTATGAATTTAAAATATTAAAAATAAACAAATCCAACAAAGCACTTTAGGTGGCATGTCTGTCTTTATTTTGTCCCCGTCTCAAGGTGAAGTTAACCTGAGTCAGCTTTGTATGCACAATATCATGCACAATATCGCTAGAGAGGTGCTTGCCGTTTGTGGTCGCGGCGCTAATTAGTAGCACTGTCCCCTGGAGGTAACGTCAGACTGCCCCGCGCGTGTTTCTAACGCCGTGTAAAACACACTGACGGATGAGGAAGGACCAAGCCCTGTACGCTGTATGCCCCACCACAGCGCCCTCGTTCCTGCCTTGCGGCACCGTCTAGAAGCTTCCACCTATCGTGACGACTATTTGCACTGTCACGTAAAGCTTCAACAGCTCACCGGCAGCCGACAGTGAGCAGCTGAGAATCGATAAATACTGTAAACACCACCCGATCAATCTCCAAGAGCACACAAACGAGCTGCTTACACCAGCACTGGCAATCAGCACTGTCTCACCTCCATCTTCCTCCTGACCGCATCTTTCGACCTCCTCGTCGTCGTCGATTCTTTTGATCTTGTCTTCTTTTCTACATCAAACTCTCTTGACATATTCATCGCAGTTGTCTCGCTACCTCGTCATACGATCGACCGTCTTGCTCTCTCCAATTCGTCTAGCATCTTCTACACTAAGCGCACCTTTTCCCCGTAGCCCCATCGACTCCACCTGTTTTCAACTACCACCCCCCTCATCTTTTCTCAGCCTCACCCAACGTCCTCTCTTCTTCTCTTCCTCTTCTTCCTCTTCTTCAGTACATCTTCAAGATAATATCAATCACACATACACACAATGACAGACTCCGACAAGCCCCAGCGCTCGCGCGTCTTCTTCGATATCCGCATCGGCAACAAGTCGGCCGGCCGCGTCGTCTTTGAGCTCTTCAACGATGTCGTTCCCAAGACCGCTGAGAACTTCCGCGCCCTGTGCGCTGGCGACAAGGGCAAGACTGCTGACGGCAAGCCCCTCCACTTCAAGGGCTCCATCTTCCACCGTGTCATCAAGCAGTTCATGATCCAGGGTGGTGACTTTACCGCTGCCAACGGTACCGGCGGTGCCTCCATCTACGGCGACAAGTTCGCCGACGAGAACTTTACCCTCAAGCACGACCGCCCTTTCCTGCTGAGCATGGCCAACGCCGGCCCCGATACCAACGGCTCGCAGTTCTTTATCACGACTGTCCCCACACCCCACCTCGACAACAAGCACGTCGTCTTTGGCCAGGTCCTGAGCGGCAAGTCCATCGTGCGCCAGGTCGAGAACGCAAAGACCCTCCCCGGCGACAAGCCCACGCGCGATATCGTCATTGAGGACTGTGGTGAGCTGACTGGCGATGCGGCCCTCTCTCTGGGTGGTCCCAGACAGCCCGATGCGCTGGGCGACCCCTACGAGGACTTCCCCGAGGACGAGATGGAGTTTGGCATCAGCGCTGCCCCCGCTGCTGCCGATGGTGCCGCACCTGCTGCTGCCGACCCGCTGGCAAGCGTCACCGGTGCCAGCTCTGCTCCTCCTCTGACGGCTGAGCAGGTGCTCAAGATTGCCACAGACTGCAAGGGCTTTGGCAATGCTGCCTTCAAGGCCGGCGACTGGAACACGGCTCTGGACAAGTACAACAAGGCCCTGCGGTACATCAACGAGGAGCCCGAGCTCGATGGTGCGCCCGAGGGTACCAAGGCCGCACTGGACCAGGTGCGCATCAGCGTCAACAGCAACTCTGCCCTCATGCACCTCAAGCTGAGCCAGTGGCAAGACGCACGCAACTCGGCCACCAGCGCTATTGAGGTTGCCGGCATCTCCGACTCTGACAAGACCAAGGCGCTGTTCCGCCGCGGCCAGGCCTTGCTGAAGCTCAAGGACGAGGAGAGCGCCCAAAAGGACCTGACCGCTGCGCACAACCTGGCACCCACCGATGGCGCCATCCTGCGCGAGCTGAACCAGGTCAAGGCGACGCTCAAAGCCCGCCGCGAGAAGGAAAAGAAGACATACCAGAAGTTCTTCACATAGATGATGTTTGTTGGTTGTTGGTAGATGTTGATCGATGACAAGGTTCAGGCATCTAAAATCAAAACATGCAAAGGTCGCGGAACGGTGCATTTAAACAGCGAAGTTTTTTATTATTTAAGCACAGGCAGCGGCAAGCAAAAGGGCGTTTCTCGGTAGACAGAATATGATAATCCAAAATTTTAAAGCATACATTGCAAATCAAAAAGACTCAAAGACCATGACCGAACCAAAATAGCAGCCGCAAGGTCTGACGTAATAATACTGGCAAAGTAAGTGAATATTTGCCTCATGCTTCCCACAGCGCGAGGCATCTCATTCACTCATCCTGGCTCGCTGTTCATCTCTTCACTTCTTCTCTATTCAAGACGACCCGAGTGCTGAGCCGTGTATATATGATGGCCTGTTCTCTCATAGTTTCGCCCATGAATCTTCCTTCTCTTCTATTTTGCTTTCCTTTTCTTTTTTCATCGTGAGCTTCTCCCACTTCATCAAGCTTCGTCTGCCTCGAGTCTTCCCTTCCTCCCAGCTCCTTCGTGCAGCCCTTCCACTTTTAAGAACTCCCAAACACACATTACTTTGGCGTACATATACTCTCCTCAGCTTACAGTCTCTGTCAACAAGGAATGTCCGAAAACATGCCGGGCTGGAGTCCATGGCGGGGCCGGGCCGGTCTGGGTGCTGAGAACCTCGACAGCCGTCAGTCCACCATCCCGTCCATTGTGAACAGTTCTTACTACCCGGATACATCCGTTTCTTATGGCCGCCCCTCGGGGAACAGCTGGCAAAGCACGTCTCCTCTGGTTGGTGTCATGAATAACAGGAACACCATGTGGCCAGCCCATGTCGGCCAAGCCAATATAGGACTGAGTCGGGGCTCGCGCGCAGTCTATCCCGAGTCTCTCTATGACTCTGCTGGTGATAGTCCGTGGTCGTCCCAGTCTCAGAAAACCACTATGTCCAACCTGTCTGCCAGTGCCAATACTCATCGCAGGCACGCTCACTTCAACTCGGAAGTTTCAAGCGTACCTTTGTCCCAGCTACCCTCGAACTCATTCTATGCTACCCCTGGTATTAATGCTAGCACTGGCTTCTTTCCACTCCAGAAAAAGAGTACTCACCAGAATCTACACCATCATCGAAATCAAAATCAGAATCAGAATCAGATCTATCATCAACAGCCACAACTCTGGCCCAGTCATGCCCATATGAGCCACCAACATGAGCAGCCCGGTTCTCACCAGAAAACCTGCTCTTACACTCTGCCCAGTGCCCCCTCCCAACAACTCAATAACAACACTTGGAACAGCCGCCTCTTTGGCATTGACACGGCGACTGAAGTGGCTCAGAACAACAACAAAAGTCAAGACTCACAAAAGCTGACTAGGAGCACCATCACCAATGACAAGCTGCCTTTGGAGAGCTATTGCTTGCCTGTGTTGTGCCCACCTCATGACGCCCGTGAGTATTTCTCCGGGCAACAGACACGCTTACCAGCCGCAGTTGCTACCAGACAAAAGATTGTTCGCAACAGCACACCACACCCAGAGAATAAACATGACCAGGACAAACCTCACAACAGCTTCGGCACTCTTAGTGCTCTTGATCCTCACCGATCACCTCTGCAGTCTCTTCCTGTGCACAAGAACCACTCGTCTGGTCCTTTAACGCGACGGGCATGGGCACCCCAAGCCACAAAAACAGAGTCACCCCCCCTCTCTAACAAAGCAGAGAGCAATGATCAGTCTTCTGATGCGGTAAAGTACAAGGGGGTCGACTAGAAGTCGACCAATCTCTTTACTGCCAGCGACAGCCCACTTGTTCCATTTTCATCTTCTGCCAAAGCCCCCGTCAACTCCGTCATGCTCTCCCCTGAAAATACTAGCTCTTCGCAGTCCCACAGCGAGCACGGTGTCCGCCGGCCCATGACAGGCTATGAGTTTGAGCTCAATCACAACAGCAACCGCCGCGAGCTTAGACGCCAGAAAGTATGGGCGCAGAAGCAGCTCCGCTCGTGCAATGAGAACAACCGGTACCAGCATACCCAGACCACTGCCTGTGTAGTTGCTGTTAACGGAAATATCATTGGGCCTTACCACCCGGACAGCCTCTACTGCTATGGCACAAACCCCGAAGTCGCCGGCCTGCGCGTCACAATGACCGTGTATGAGGACATCAACGGCACGAGCGAACGAGACAGCAATGGAGAGCTTCCACTAGGAGTTGCACAATCCAGTGACGACTCGGGTGATGAGTGCGAGCTGCCTGTTTTCCGCAACGCTATTTTGGTTATCCGGCACCAGATCATTATCCCTATGGTGCCTCGCCGCTCTGCGTCTTCGATACATCCGCAGTCTCTAGCATTGAAAAGTGCGTCAATTCATCACGAATCACATCGCGATATCACTTCCAAGAGCGCCGATAAAATGGCTTTGGATGTCGAATCAAGGAAAACCCCGGCCCAAAACATTTCCATGCAACCTCGCCTGGTGGCACGGCACAACACAAATGGTGGTGGGCATCATCAGCAAGGCCGACGCTATCTTTTTGCTACCACTACAATCCCGCTGCGTGGCGGCGTTGCCGTCCGCCCCGGCTATCGCCCTCTAGAAGCAAATGCTGCAGCGGATCGTATCCGCCAATGGGGCGGCAGCCCAGATAAACACGTCTTCGGTAACGCTTGGCTCATACACATGGCTATTGAGCCCGGGCACGTGAATCATGTTGTCCATAGCAAAGTCATGGATCAGGTTGCCAGAGAGGCGGAAGCAATAACTGAAAACTCAAGAAGCAAAGCTCGTGTAGCTTTGGGGCATACAATGCAGCTGCCCAACTTTGTTGATACGACGCATAAAGTTAATCAACAGATGGCCCAGCTGTCGAAAAAAGAGGGTTCTCTCTCGGTGTTATTGTCGAACCACATCACTCAAAAGAGAATAGCTCGTCAATGCCCCGACCTTGTTGCTATGTGGGTGATGGCACAGGATAACTTGTAGGCCTAGCTAGGAGGAAGTAGATTTTGAGGGAATGGGGATAGTAATATGTCAACAACACAGTGGCAAGAACAGCCTAGATATAAAAAGAATTGATAACAAACTTGAAATAAAACTGAAATTAGAAAAAAAACCAAATCAAAAAGCTAAAAGAACAATGGATGGATCGGGATCATATAGTGAACAACCTTAAACAATGCCGCTATCTCCCCGAATCTGGATATCAATACGTAGAAGAAACAACAATCTTGCAATATTCAGGCCGCTGGTTGTGTTGCCTCTGTCGTGACCTCATGCTTTGCCTTTTCCAGGCCCAGAATACCCTCAATTTCAGAGGGCTCGCAGTGGTCCCGCGTTGACTTCATGCGGTGGCACCATGTCACTGTGGCAGCTTCTCCGCCCGCCTTGGTCTCAAACAGGAATTCGCCGCCCACCTGGCGCTGATTACCCGCCTTGAGAGCCAGGCCACGCGGAATCGCGCGCAGTCCTTGTGCAATCGACCGCAGAGATGAAGCCAGGATGCTCGTGTGCCGCATGTAGCCCGGAGCCGCGCCAAGAGCCAGCGTACACACCATGCCAAGCTCGTCGTACAGCTTCCGGGTCGGGTCTGCATAGATGGGATACTGGCTGGCCGACGCCTCAGCGTACATGTCGATCAAAGACGGTTCACCGCAGCCAATGGCCACAATCCGAGTTGGCACAGATGCCGTCTCCAAGGCCTCGGCCGGGATAGCCTCTGACAGTAGGCGCAGATACTCTTGGCAGTTTCCGCAGAAAAAGTGCCGGACAAAGATGACAAGAGTGTGTCCTGGCTCGACATAGAGGCTCTTGAACGGCTGCGAGTTGCCGTCGCGGTCGAGGATGGGCAGATCGCCAATTTTCTTGAGCGTCTCGGCCGACGGAAGCTCGTTGTTAGACCGGACAGAGCCGTCAAAGTCGGGTGGGTTGACGTCTTCAGTTGACATGATTATTGTTTTTGTCTGATTGTATTGTTTTGTTTGCACAGTATAAATATAAAAGGGCTGAGTTGGTGAGTCAAATCTGAAATGGATGAGATTTGTAATGAGGTGATGTTTGCTTGTTGTCAGACGGAAGCTACGATGCCGGTCGCCCTTACTTGTTTCTATTGGGTCTAAAATGGAAAGAAGGGGTGGGTGTAACAGCCCCGTGTGTCGAGCACCGAGGAACATTACATCAGCAGTGAAATTTTACTGAAATTATGTAGATAATTGTATTAAATTAGAGATTCACAATATTCTCAGACTTTACTTGTAGCAATTAATCTAAATTAAAAATAGTGAAAGAGAGAGTAAAGCAGTGCTCACCTTCGTCGGCTCAACCTTTTGCGCGGCTCTACAGATCGGAACTCTAGTTTCATCCGTGTCGGAGGAATACACACTAGTTCTTGTTGTAAGTCTGACTTGATTATATAATCAGTGCTACTACAAACACGTAACAAATATTTAAGAAAAACATTTACAACAGTTTCCAATTTTAATACATCTCCATGCTTTTATATATCATGGCATGTCTATAGTTGCCAGTGAAT
Organism: Ophiostoma novo-ulmi subsp. americana; assembly: GCA_029298975.1. Classification (NCBI taxonomy): domain Eukaryota; kingdom Fungi; phylum Ascomycota; class Sordariomycetes; order Ophiostomatales; family Ophiostomataceae; genus Ophiostoma; species Ophiostoma novo-ulmi. The sequence goes on along the minus strand of JANSMA010000003.1, from coordinate 723,552 downwards.
CAAATAGTAATAAATAAAATGCAAATACTCGCAGTGCCCCAACTCCTTTTATGCAAAGTCAAACAAATATGGAATGGACCTGAGACCTTACGCTTATACAGCCACCTTGACCCAGTTCTCACGTGCCAGCTGGGCAACGTCACGGATCTCACGTACACGGTCGCCACAGGCGGTCGCGAGGGCGCGGGAAAGACGCGGCTCGTACGGAAGCAGCAGGCCCTCTTCGTAGTGAGTAGGCAGCTGGGAGATAAGCGAGATGGCCTCCTTGCGCGATGCAGGCAGGGCCGTCGGCGATCCAAACACGTGGATGGATGCGTCAATGATCGTCTTGAGATGGCTGCGCACGGAATCGCCGCGGTTAGCCGCCAGAATAGCTGACAGCACGCGCAGAGCGACAGCGACATCACCCCATTGAGGTACAAGGGTGGTCGTGGCAGCCACCAGCACGCGCACCAACGAGACGCCGTTGTTGTCCTTGTTGCTGACATCGTCTTCGTACACAGAGAACGGCATACCACGGACGAGAGCTAGAATGGCAATGGTGTGCACGGTGCTGGTGCGACGGGCAATAGCAGTCGATTCTGCAGAATTTTCGGTGCTGTCGCCAACTGTCTTGCGCGGGAATGCGAGGGGAAGCAGGGCCTTGACGGTCTGGCCGTACACCCACTGCTTGTAGATGGACTTGACAACGGCGTGGTCGTCGGTCGACAGGGTGCGGTCTGACACCAGAATGCCGCCGAGAATGCGGGCCATCTGCTGACCGGCCTTCTCGGCGTACTGCGAGGCAGCCGGGGTCACTGCAGGCTGTGCAGCGTGGCTAGCCGGGGCAAACACAAGCAAGCTGGCAAGTTCCTTGGCGTCACGGTCCAGACGAGCAAAAGCACCGGCGGCAATTGCGACCAAACGAGAAAACCGGTTGGGTGTGAGGGTCGAGGTGCCTGCTGTCTCGAGCTTGGCCTTGACGGCCTCTACGGTCTGCTGCCATGCTGCAGCGTTGCCGGGGTACTGGGCTTTGCTAGGGCCAATGCTGGCTGCTGCCGAGTACTTGTTGACGACGACGGTAGCAATGGTGTTGCGGACCTGACGGGTGCGAGGTGGCAGACGATCCAGAGACTCAAAGTCGTCGAGCAGGTTAAGGGGAGAAATGTTGAGGTCGGTCTGTTTTGTCAGCAATTTATCTTTATCCTTGCGTCGATGTTTTGGAGTTACAGAATACATACCAGAGAAGCAATAGCAGCGGGCCAGAGTCCCTTGAGGATACCGAGAGAAAGAATGTCAACACGGCCACCCTGAAGGTTATGGAAGAACGAGGGCTGGCCGCTGAAGCTGGTGTTGAACAGGCTGAAAGATGCCTGGTTCAGCTTGGCCTCTTTTTGCTGTGCCTCGTCAAGGTCACGGACAACAAAAGTGGTGAATCCTGCCAGCTGGTGCAGGTACTGGTCCTGCTCATCCAGAGCCGAGGCAGACGGGGAGGAAAGCTCAAAATCGATGCTCAGCTCAAGCTCGTTCGATGCAGTGGCTGTTGCACGGACATAGAGACGCTGCACGATTTCGGTGGCCTCCTGCAGATATGACTGAAACAGCTGGGCCAGAGTCTCCTTCTGGGCAACCAGGGCCGTATCCTCTTCCTCTGCGCTCTGGACAGGCAGCCTTTTGGCCTTGTCAGTAACAGAAGAAATAACACCCCGCTGCACAAATGCATCGCGCAGGTTGAGGGCAGCGCCGTAAATGCCCGAGAAAACAGCATTGGACGCCTGGAACGAAGCCTTGGCGTCGAGCAGCTGCTCGAGAGTAGAGAAGAGAGACTTTGTCAGTGTGCGGAAGTGAGTCAACGCTTGGCCCTCGGAGCCAACATTAGTGGGAATTGTCGAGCAGCCAATGTAAGCAACGCGTGCAAGTGTGTCCTTGATCGCGGACAACGAGCTAGGAGAGGATAGTAGAGTGGGAGTGGGGATAAGGTTCGTGATGGAAGAGACTGTACGCTGGACAAGGTAGGCAAAGCCGTCGGGGTAGACAAAGGTTGCGACCTGGAGAGCCGTCATGGACTCGTGGGCAATGTTTTCAATCTCGGTCTGCGACAAGCTCACATCAACGTCGCCGGACGATGCCAAAATGCGAGGTGCGAGAGTCTCAAAAATGCGAGCACACTGCGATGGTCCGCAGAGCAGAGCGCGCTCGGTACCAGAAATTGATGGCAGTGCACCACGCTGGACAATGAGAGCGGCCAGGCCCCGGATCACCTCATTCAGGACGACCGGGTCCTGGCCCTGCTGACGCGAGTTGGCCTCGGCACCGGCAGTCTCCTTGAGGGTGTTGTTCCACAACCGCAGGTAGACGCTGTCGAGGAGATCGGTAATAGAAATGTCGTGGGAATGGAACTCTGCGACAGTAGAACTATCGGCATCTCCAGAAGAGGATGGCGAGGTGCTCACGAGGGTCTGGCGGGTCTTGAGGACGCTGTTCAACACACCCACAAGGTCGCGGGTCTGGTTCGCAACCTGTGCCTGCTGGAGGTCCTTCTTGACAGTGCCGATAACTGAGCTGATGGCCAAGTTGTAAGCGCGGTATCCACCGAGCATAGTGCTGTTCAACAGCTGACCAGCTGGGCGGGCAAATGTAGTGTTTGCAAGATCGCCAATGCAGTCGGCCAGTACAACACCCACAAAATCCTTGATGTAGGTGGCGTCCTCGATGGTGCTAAGGCGGGTCGAAATAGCCTGCACAACACGCAGTGTTCCCTCAATGGTCTCGGGTACGTCGCCGTGGCGGACCTCGTATTTAAGCGAGTTCCAGATTCGGCTGGTGTGCGGCACAATGGTCTCGGTCGGCTGAGAAAAGGCGTCGATGCAAGCATTGATAGTGCTGAGGATATCGACCTTGACAGACACGGTCAGGGCGTCGCCCTGGTCCATTTTTGAGAGCAGGAAATCAAAAACAGATGAGGCGGCGAGTGAGCTAGCGGAGAAAACACCGCGCAGAGCTGCCTTGAGATCGTCGACAGTGGTTCCAGCTGGTGTAGCAGATGAGCGCATGGAGATGGGGAAGTAGTCGGAGGCGGCTTTGAAGACATCCTGGGCGACTGCGGCATCTAAAGGTGGGTCATAGCGTTCAAGGACTCGGCGCAGAATGGCGAACCAGCGCAAAAGGTTGTCGGGATCACGCTCGCTACGGAACAACTGGAGAATGTCGGCCAGGAATTGAGCACCCGAGCCATTTGTCTGGCCGAGGCTCTTGAGGACGGCATCGCTGCGCACGAGCAGGCCAACAAGGTCGTAGACGGCCCGGCGTGTGGGCGGCATCTGCAGGCGGAAATCCTCACCAAGCTTGGTGATGTATTCAAAAACGGAGGCAGCGTTCTTTGGTCTAAAATACTGCATACTGCAGAGGCAGCGCAGAGCTGTGGAAGCGGCCAGGATGCCGGCCTTGTGGTCGATAGTGAACATGGCACCAAAGAACTTGAGCAGATGCTCGACTGTTTGTGTTAGTTGAGTCGTTTATAATATATGTGACATATAGATATATAGATATAACATGTAAATGTCATGATAATGAACTTACCTTGCTCGACGCGCAGGACATCCTTCTCAAGAACCTCGAGTGTAGCAGCCAGGAAACCCAGGGCTATACCATGTTAGCTTTTGCGTTTTCAAACAGTATATGAGTATACGGCTTACCCTTGGCCCGGACAATCACATCGCTGTCGGCATCATCGCCGCCGTTGGCCGGCATCCACTGGTTGATGGACTGGGCCCAGGCGAGGACGGCAGCACTCTTGCGCGGGGAACTCTGAATGGCTATAGCTGTAGTTAGTACCAATGATCGAATGTCAATTTGCAAAGACTCTACTGAGAAAACCTACCCTCAGCTGCTTGGCCAGCAATGCGCTGCTGCTCAGCCTCGTCGTCGGCCAGCACATAGCTCGTGGCCAGCGAGGTAAATTCGGCCATGACAGTCGGGAGGGGTAAATATGATGCAGTTGAGTGTCTGAATAAATCCAAGCAAAAAAATAGTCTTATTCAGATGTGTTGGCGGTTGAGTATAAGCTCTTTACAGCTGTCATCAGTATAGTGGCGCGTGATATCACAGGCCCTCCTACGCTACACTCCGGTCCCAGGATGACGAGATTTTGCATATTGCCAATTGTCAATCACAGGCCTGGGGTTCGCCTGTTTACCGTGGAGGTACCACTTTGCACAGCTTGCACACAAAAGGTACATGGAGCACCGATAAGAGATAAGACCAGTGGGGGAGGGGCATTCATAGAAAGTTTTCGAGAAGAACAAAAGAAAAAAAGTTTGGCAGGAGCGCCCCATATTGAACGCGCCCCAATGAGGAAAAGTCCGCCTCCGGAGTCGGTAGGTAGTGACAGCTAAGAATTTAGGATAGCCGTGCCTGCCGTCTTGCTATATTTGAGTGTATGTTACCAGTTGTTTTTTGCGAAATTTCTACAGTTTATCTTGCCAAGAATGGCCATCGCTCTTTCCTTGATTGAAGAATATAATAAGTGTCATAGAACACGAAAAGAAGGCACGACCGTAGACGGTCATTGCTCTTTCCCTTAGTAGAGGCAAGTAGCAATGACTAACAGATTTGCCATTTTGGAGCTACTTTGGATTGGCCCGCCCGCTCTCGGGTTAATTTTTCAATTAAGTTTTATTAATATTTAATTGCTTTATTAATTTTTTCTGTCATTGTTTCGACTTGCGCCTTTTGAGGGTCTTGATGCCTTTCAGTCTTTCTTCTCCCCGCTGACACAGAGAAGAGATGAATTGAGAGAAGAGAAGAAGAGGATTACCATGCGTCTGACACGTCTTCGATATCCGTCACTTGTCCTGCAATTGTCTGTTGCTGTTGGCTGAAGCCCTTCTTTGAAGAACTCTCAAACTCTACACTTATAGTGAGTCGCTGCTCTTTCCTGTTCGGGTGCCAGTCACAGCCCTGCATTGACGACTCGACTTCTCTTGAATCTCCAAAATCAACGCAATCTAACCAGTCTGCCAGACAATGGCGCAAGTTCCCAAGACATGCAAGGTCATCCTTGCCGACAGCATTGCCAAGAACATGCTGGTCGAGGTCCAAGAGTCCCGCGATGCGTTCCGCAAGGAGCACGGCATTGAGCGCAAACTGTGCCTGGCCGCCTTCCTGGCCAACGACGACCCCCATGCTGTCAAGTATGCCGAGTGGTCGCAGAAGACGTCCCAGGAGAAGTGAGTACTAGGCATCTACCCAGAACGACTGTAGATACCGCTGCAAATACTAATTGACAGTGGCATTGACTTTATCCTGCACCGCGTCGACAAGGACGATCTCGAGGAGAAGATCATGGCCGCCAACTTTGACAACGGCGTCGACGGCATCATTGTCTACTACCCCGTGTTCCCCGGTAACCTGGAGCGTGATCGCTACATCCAGGAGACCGTTGCCCTCAACAAGGACGTCGAGGGCATGTGCCACCGTCACCTGCAGAACATGTACCACAACATCCGCTTCCTCGACCCGCCCACCAACCAGCTCAAGTCGATCCTGCCCTGCACGCCGCTGGCCGTCGTCAAGATCCTTGAGCACCTGCACATCTACAACACCATTATCCCCTACGGCAACCGCCTATACGGCAAGACCATTACTGTCATCAACCGGTCCGAGGTCAACGGCCGCCCGCTGGCTGCCCTGCTGGCCAACGACGGCGCCACCGTCTACTCGATTGATCTGACTGGCACCCAGGTGTTTACACGCGGCGAGGGTATCCGCCAGCTGCGCCACCAGGTGCTGGAGAAGGGCAGCGACTTTGGCCTGAAGCAGTGCCTGCCGCTGTCGGACGTTGTCATTGGCGGTGTCCCGTCGGAGTCCTTCAAGGTCCCCACGGAGCTGCTGCGCGATGGCGCCGTGTGCGTCAACTTTTCGTCGTTCCGCAACTTTGATGGTCCTGCCGTGAAGGAGAAGGCATCGATCTACGTGCCATCAGTCGGCAAGGTGACTGTTGCCATGCTTCTGCGGAACCTGGTGCGCCTGAGCGCCAACCGTATGGCCACTGGCGGCAAGCTGGAGTAAACTTTGGGGAACATAACGAGTTGAATACTTGAGTGTTGGCACTTTACGCCCTCTATCTGCTTTATTATAGAGCGCCGCATGGAAAACAAAAAGAGATAGACATATTCTGGAAATTAAATATAGACAAGTTCAAATCATTGGATACACAGAATTACAAGCATCAATCATCTAGCATATATAAAAATGAGGTATTAGACATAACACATGACATCAGCAGGTGCAGTATAAGTTTATGCAAACAAATTAAATTTATAAACGAAAAGTAGAGAGAGATCCTATTCCGCGATATATACGAAAATATCCTACAAGCCAACCCCCATTTTAGTATGCCAACAACCGGTAGAAAAAAGGTATAAACACAAGAAGACGTTAACATCCTCGTTGCTGCGAGCACTGGTGTGCCGGTGTGTGCCGGTACTCTGGCTCTGTCATCTAAGCCCGGTATCCAGATAGCTCGCTTTTAAGAAAACAGTGTAAAAAGAAAAGAAAAAGAGATGTGATGGGGCTGAAGATTTCAAGTGCCTGTTTAGGCTTTGGCATTCAGTCCCCGTCGCATCTCCCGTTAAACTCCGTTTTCATTATCATTCCTTGGTTGTCGTCGTGCTTTTTCTTGAATGTCTCCCAACAAAGCAAAGCATCAAGCATCAAGTACAAAGCATTTACTGCTTGGAATCCCGCGACTCGATGGCGTTGGACGAGGCCTTGTTGTTGTTGGATCTCCGGCCGCGGGTGCCCTGTGCAAAGTCGATGCGCAGCTCACGCGAGCCAATCGACTTGCCCTGCAGGTACTCGCTAGCAATGACAGCCTGCTCCACGGTGGCAAAGTCGGCGTGGGCAAAGCCACGGGGCCAGCCGGTGGAACGGTCGACAGCGACGCGGACAGCCGAGAGACCCTCGAGCTCACGGAAGACAACGTTCAGGTCAGCATCGGTGGTCTCGTAGGGCAGGTTGCCAATGTAGAGGGTGTTGCTGGGGGCGGCGGGGTCACGGGGGGTGCTCGGGGTGTTGTTCTCGGCACGGGGCTTCTGGGTGCGATCGGTCTTCTGGCGCTCCAGGACGATGATGCGGCGGCCGTGCCAGAACGAGCCGTTAGCTTCCTCAATGGCCTTCTGCTGGGCCTCGGCAGTCTCGAACCAGACGAAGCCGTATCTATGCAGTTAGTATCAATATGAAATTTTACAGGAATACAGCAATAATGTCATATTATGGCAGAACACACCCTCTGGACAGACCGCGGGGGTCGCGGGAGATGGCAACGTTGGCAACGGCGCCGTAGTGCTCGAAAGCCTCCTTCAGGTTGGCCTCGGTGGCATCAAAAACCATGTTGCGGATGAAGATACCGTAGGGAGTCTCCTCAGTGGCGGTGCCGCGGGGAAGCTGGGTGGCGGGGGCATCCTGGTTCTCAAAGGCCTTCTGGAAACCGGCATCGACCGAGGCATCCTCGTCAGCAAAGACACGGGCGGTCTGAGAGAAGTAGCGCGCGGCAATGGCGAGGGCCGCGGGGCGGTAGATGGCCGACTGCTGGGCGACGGAGCGGAAGAGGGGAGTCGCGGGGGAGGGGGCGACACGGACGGAAGCCGAGGCGGAGGCGGCGGACCGCAGGACGGCTCTACGAACAGACTGCCTACATAGAGTTAGTATATGAGTGGTGGTGGTGATGTTGGCATTCAATCTTGGGGTCCTTTTGGCCGTAGCAAACGTGGTGGCATGATGAGGAGAGATGAGGATGGGGGAGGATAATTGAAGATAAAGAAATCAAGTGAGGAGTAGCTCTTACATTGTGAATGTGTTGAAGGGGTATAGGGTATGAAGAAAGACGATGGTATGGGTGGTGAGTTTGACGTCGAAAAGGTGAATTGGAGTAGGATACGAAGAGGTTGATAAAGATCGCGTGGTAGGTGAAGCTTGGAATGGCACCAAAAAAATATGAAAATAATTAGGAAAATGATAGGATAACGAAAATTTCTATCGACTCTATTCGGCGTCTGTAGGGAGCTATTCTCTATTAGGCCTAGCGCGCGGCTGTATGATTATGTCATCTTTGCATGAGTTTGTGTAGCCTCGTCTTCAAGATATCAAGATAGCATTTTGAGGCCTATGCTTTGCACGAGATATGTAGTCGATTTTGATGTATGAATCCAGTGTGTCATTATTTATTCAAAAATATGTAGTATCATATAGCACTGAGTCAGTTGCTTGCTCCTGGGTAGTGCTGCACCTAACCTGGTGATATGCGTACTTTCAAGGCTACTCGTCGATGCTCAAACGATAGACATCTTTGTTGGGTTTTTATTCCTAGAGCCTGTGTGATTGTATTTTAATTGAATTTTTAATAAATCAATTTCATAAACCTGCTCAAATTTTGAGTTTATTGGTGTTTAAATAAATGTATTTCTGTCCAAGAAAATATGTCATAAATAAGAAGTCATGAAAATGTTATAAAATAACATATAATTGCCACATCTTCTTGAGCACACCACAGTGGAACAAAAATGATTTAGACATTTTGTATGAGTAAACAGAACAAATATAAAGTGTTTGATCAAATGCTTGAGGGCCGATTCAAAGAAGAGAAAAACAAAAGAAGGATGCACAGACCCAGGCAAATGGACACAATCCCATCAAAGCAAAACCACCACGAGATATGTTTCTAAATATCCAAACAACCTCTGACGCCGTCAAATATTGTGTCAGATTCGCAGCTATTATCCATGTGACCTTGCTCACTCTTCACAGTCATAGAGTGTTGCTACTGACCGAAACATCGCAGCTGCGAAGACCCAGCCATTTCTCCTCAGCACCACACATTACACCGCATGTATCCATCCCGAATAGCTTCAATGAGTACATCCGCCACTTTATCATCTCTACTCTTAGCTCTACAGTCGGGAATCATCTACGCACTTTGTACACCCAGCACCGCCGCCCCGTGACCACAACGTCTGCTCATGTGTTTACTCCGACCCCGATGGCTGGGACGTCCTGTGACATGAGGTATGAGGCGCTGCTCTGCAACTACGAACAAGAGTGTATCCCTGCTCTAGCTCCTCGGTCGTCTATGCTCATGTGTTTAAAAAGAGTTGAAGATTTCGATTGGACTAGACTTGCTTCTACCATCTTCGCGTCCTCTCCTATTCTTTCATCCTCCCTTTTCATCCGATTCATCGTCACTCCTTTGATTATTTTTTATTTTAATTTTTATTCTCAATTTCATTATTTCGTTTATCCCTGCTTTGTACCGTCATCTATTGTTTTCAACTGCATCCCCCAGTCTCACTTGCACCAGCGTTGCTTTGTTGGTTGGGCTGTCCTACACCGCGACACTGTGCTTCAACACTATTGGCGAACGATGATCAGTCGACAGTCATGGCCCCCAACGTGCCGCTTGTATCATCCCGCTTGAACCATATTTCCTCCATTTCTGGATTGCATTTCCTATTACTTATTGTATTGATATCATGGCGTATGCACTCCTTCAGATAATGCAAATCCCAAGCGAATAGGCAAGCCGCCCAGCTGATCTTGTGGCTGACCGGAGTTGTATCCAACCTCGCCCTTTGCATGTGAAACCATAATAGTATAGCACCGGGTTTTGGTGGCTCATCATATATCCCGGATTTAGACATGACTTGGACGGCAAGCGCATCAGCGGCTAGACGCTGACGTGACTGTTGATCATTGGCAGTGTGATGAAATAACGAACATTTGGAAGAAACCAAACATGTCCGTCTGAGAATGCGTATCCATATCATGAGATATAGTTTTTATTTCATTATTCATTCGATGATTTGAGAGATAAGATGCGATAGAATATGAAAAGGAGTACACCAACTGGAGTGTGTAACGCCTGCATATGACCTGATGATGTGTCTGTCAGTATCTGTTGGGTCACGTAGTTATCACTAAAAAGAAGAAAAAAAGAAAAGAAAAGAAAAGAAAAAAAGAAAAACTAAGACAAGCAACAACAAGATACGAAAAGAAGAGATAAACGAATTTGTAGCCGAGGACAGATACCCACGGGGCTGTTGGTGGCTGACCAGTCCCGCAGGGCACAACGAGGTTGTCTTGGACGGTCTCGTGCCACTTGGTTCTTGTCTCTCTTCGTCGTCTTCTTTTGTCTCTCCTCTCCTCCTTTGTCGTATCTCTACCCTTCTGCAGTCTTTATGATCCAGGCCTGGTTCATCTTGCATTCTCTTGCATATCACGCTATCAGTGTATTTTCTTTTGTGTCAGGCTCTTTTTCTTTTATTCCCTGTCTCTTGTACTTTTTCGTATTTCTGTTGATCTTCCCGAGAATCATATTTCGACTTTCATTCGTCTTTCACATCGGCCTTCATTCATTCTACAACCTCCTCTGTCCATCGTCCCCAAGCCAGCCCAAGCACCAGCCACCCCCCTGCCCTGCCTGCAGTCTGCACATTAAACAAAATTAAGCGATACTGGATGATCAGCTCTCTGCTTCCCTAGTATGTAGTCTAATCTATCGTGTCACGCGTATCCTTCCGGTCTGTATATGTTTTCTTTTCTTCTTTTTTGATTTCCTTTTTATCATTACTTTTTATCATTACCTGGATATACCCTGGCATATGCCTACAAGGTCTTTCTCCGGAAGCGAGAGGCACTCCCGCTCTTTTGTAGATCTCTGAGGGGCTGTTTTATTTCCTTGTTTTTTACTATTTTATTCAATAAACTTTCTCCTTTGAGACCTAATAAATGCTCGTATGTCAGCCAGACCCCAACATCACTAGCTCGTGTGTTGGAACGGCTTGTCTGTTGGGCCTTCAAAGAGGAGCTGCTTTCTCTTGACGCTCGGCTTTACTTGATGCTTTTGGTTCCCTCCACTCTCGTCTCGTCCTGGGTCTTTGTCGGTCTCAGTCCTTTTGTTATTCTTCCTTCTTCCTTCTTTCGCTTCGTCTCTAGCCCGCCGTCCTTCTTCTCGTTTAGCCATTAGTCCGACTATAGTCTGTCTCTAGTCTACCTCGACCCTGTTGATGTCATTCTATTGGGACAACTAGGACAGCTAGGACAGTTGGGTCAGCCCAATAAGACAACACAGACCACCGCTCCGACAACGAACAGAATGGGATAACACACCCCGTATGCAGGAAGAAAGTGAGAGGAGAGAGAGGACGACAAGAAGAGCGCGAGAGGAGGAGCGGGGATGAGACAACAGACAGCATGCTCTTTGTGGTGAGTGCCTAAACACCCGTGAGACTCGACACGTCCCTTTCCTCGCTGCTCATATATCTCCGGTTTCCTCACCATCCCATCTCGATCATCTCTCGTCAATCTAGTTCATCTAGATATCTGCTTGTCTAGCTCTCTCTTGCCCTGGTCTGTCTCGTTATCTGGCATGTTGTGCCGTTGATTTTGACTCAACATTGATATTTGAGTCCAAGTTTTGAATCCAAAATCAATATACTGCCACACTTGCACTCATTCACTCTACCGTACCCATGGCACACCCGAATGCAATCATCACTCCTGCTCTGATGGATACCATTAGCTTCCGCCGTGCTGACGGCTCACGCCACGAGGTCGCGTATGACGGGTACAGCATACCTCGGCGGCCTGGTTTGCCTTTGACTCCCACTACTACCACCACCACCACATCTATATCTACTTCTATTTCTACTACCATCAATACGTCTACCGTTCCTAGGTATACTTTCACCTACAACCCCGGCTCCCATTTTAGCCCAGAGTTGCCCGAATTTGACTATGCCGCTGGTTTTGGCCCAGTCACCGGCTTGAGTCACGGTTTCGGTGCTGGCTCGGGCTATGGCTCGCGCTTTGGCTCAAGCTACAATGGCGGTTACGCCTTCCGTTTTACACAGCAGCACCGGCAAGAGTATCCTCGCAACTCTGTGCGGCCGTTTCGCCAAGACAATGACGAGCCCGCTGAGCCTATGATGTTTATACGCGAGACGAGGCGGTCAATCTGCAATGACGGCCGTGACCGTTCACGGTGCTCCAAGTGCAAGAATGCTGTTCTTTCTGTGCAAGCTGTGCCAAAGGCTGCGGCTGAAACCTCCTTTATCATATCGCCACAGCGTGTCTTCCGGGACGTGGTCATGTCAGACGTAGGCGAGCCGCTGCGGCCTGCCGTGCGGGATGCTCTGCTTGCCGCGTTCTCAGGTGGCAAGAGCAGCGTGACTGACAAAAGAACGTTCCATCTATTCTCGCGCCTGCCGTGTGAGATCCGGCGCATGATCTGGGAGGCAGCCCTGCCGTCACGGGTGCTGCTGCGCGACGACTTGTGCCAGACAACGTACCGCAGCATCCTCAAGACTTTCCGGCCAAGCAACCATGCGTACACCATTGAAGAGCTGTGGCAGTCAGACCTATTTCATGTCTGTGTCGAAGCGCGCCAAGTTGTTGTCGCACATACCCGGGGCCCTGGTTATAATGCGAGTGCTGCCGATAACATATCTACAGGCTGCCCGGTGGCACCGATGGACCCGCTGATGATGAACGTGACGACACGCACAAAGCTTCGCAGTGGCCTGGATGTGCTGTACTACCCGTGGCACGGTACCAAGAGGGCACGGGACCGAGGCGGTGGTGGGCCGATCCGGCAAGGCCCGCCGTACATGGCGCTGCCCGACACAGCTGCCCTCCAGATACAGCAGCCGCACACCTGCGTGAATCGTCCGCACCAGACTCAAAGCCGAGCGCGTACACCAACGATTGCTGCCGAGGCCTTCTCTGCGCCACCGCAGCCAATACCAGCATCGCACAGAGGCTACTCGGGCATGGGTGTGTACTGCATGCCCGGGCTGTACCAAGCTCAAGATCAAGCCCACCAGGAGGAAGCCCGCGGACAGAACCATACAGACGCAGAAACAGGAGCAGAGGCATGCCTCGCATGCAATCCATCCACAAAGCCACCCACAAGCACTCGCAAACAAAAACATATCACCGCCAGCATTGCGCCGTTTCCCATTAATACCATTCCGTACGGCCACTGGGCCAGCCAACTGCGTATCCTGCGGGTGCCAGTGACAACAGTTGCACTGGATATCGCTTGGATCGACAAGCAGCACCCAGACACGCTGGCCTGGGCCGTGGGCGTCGACTTGTTGGAGCCTCTCGACTGTGATCCCGATGGACTATATGCCCAGCCTAAGCCGGTGGCGCCCGAGTGCTTAAAGGTCGTGCTTGCCGACATCACGATCCCTGTGCACATTGACCTGGACAACTGCGCATCTGCTGCGGAGAGACAGCTGCTAGAACGGCACATATTTGCACATCCTACTGCGAGTACGGGTTACCGCGTGCAAAAAGCCCGCGGGACTACAGATGGAAATTTACGGTGTGGTGGCGATGCCGGCCAGAGTGACGACGACAAGGACTACTTGATTAACCTGAACGGCAAAGATTACTCTGTTTTGGTTGACCTTTACGACGATCGGCGGATCCAAGAGTTGTTTTCGTTGGCCAAAGAGGCTGGCAGCACCGACAGGGACAGCAACGTTCTTAACAAGTCGGCCATGCACCGGTGTATACAATGCACGCGGCGGGCATGGCAGGCTCGTTCGCGTGCATCGCCGACGTCCTGGAGCGGCAGGTTTGGGAATCTTGTGGGCGGCCGCTTACAAAAGATCTGCCAGCCTACCATCCTGTTTTCCATTGTACTGGCATTTGACAATGTGGCTGTATAGGTGCCTTGTGGACGGCTATGATTGATAACTTGTGATTTAGTATTGCCTTTTTTGATAGCTATTAAATTGAGTTTACTTTCCAAACACGATATACAACACTTCTGTGACGTAGATACTCGTATATGCTCGCCCTTGCGGGAGCGACGGGACATAGAACACTTGACATCTAGGAATGACAGTGACGATCCGGTATTGTGTCTCGGCATATCTGTCACGTTATCAAGCAGATGGTGATCAGAGAGGCACGGAGAAGCCGGGAAATACGAAGAAATAAGACGAGACAGAAAGAGACAAAAAAGAAGAAGAGAGCCGAGGAACTGGCGGGAAAGATGACTGTGTTGGGATTGAGGATAATCACTCGAGGGATTTGCAGTAGATCTCCGACCAAAGGTGTCACGTCAATATTTGCTTATGCTTGGAGCCAGGGAGTCTGCGTGAATACCATGATGTCTATGCTTATTCTGTCTTGTGTCATCTAGGAGATGCCTGTCTACAAATAAGGATGAAAATAAGAATACTCTAAAAAACATCCCTGAGGCGATCTTGGAGATCACAGCAACGTCTTTGCAGCTCAAGACAGCCACAACCCAAGGATAGATGGAGGCAATGGATGATGGTGAGGAACAGAGGGAGCGTCTCGCGCGGTAAATCTCCTGTTTAGTTGGGATCGTCTTTGTCGTTGGTTGAGATTGGTGCAGGTTAAGGCAGGTCAAGGCAAATTGTGCAGGTGATTGCAGATAAGTGCAGATGAGTGCAGATGAGTCTTGGTATCTTGGTATTAGGGATGCAGTCTACAGAATAGCAGAGTGATGAAAGTCACCGACGACATCAAAGACCCCAAACAAAGACGATATGTGGATGCCAGCCAAAACTATTCGAGACCAGCTTGCCAGTCAGTAAATTACGGTATCAGCCAACCGGTCGGCTGGCTGGCTGGTACGGAGTAAAACTTAACCAGGCAAAGCACACACCAACGGAACAGCAAGAAGATGATATATGACAGCACTGGAAACAGACCTCTTGAGCAGAGCCAAAAAAAATTAGATCGACGAGGCTAGCAGGCGGCGGGCCGTGTTGAGGAGAATGCACAGAGCATAGCACAGACCATCTTTGGATTCAGGACTCACTCGGACAGACTGTGCTCGTCTTGGGTCTGGTATTTTATTTCCTTTGTCTCTCATACTCATGAATATTGATATCACGCGCATGGTTATGGAGCCTATTCTCATTCATTAGACCTGTCTGGGCTAGCATGTGCAGTAGAGAAAGTGAGAAATGGAGCTACGTTTGAATAGAAATAAGAAAAAAAGAAAAAAAAAAGAAGAGTAAAAAAGTCTAACAAAAAAGGTTATTGCGTTTTCGGAACCATTTCGCGCCCAACAGGAGACATGGCGTGCTGTAGCGTGCTGTAGCGTGTATTGTCGACTAGATCTAAGAAACTATTGCTTTTGCTGCGTGAGCTGTGACGGACTATTTCCATTTTGTTTTCTTTTTCCACTCAGCAGTTTGCATCGACCAGCCTGCAGCACTCCAGCCCACAGGCCAGGCTAGGCCAGGCCAGTCTGGTAATACGGAGTACGGAGTAATTACTCAGTAGTCAAAACCAGAAATAGTAACGGGTGCTGAACGGGTGGTATTTCACGGTTTCCAGGTGGAAATTGGCGGCGGTAGCTGTTGATCGTAATGCTTAGCAAACCAAGGACCATAAGACTGGATTGGGGGCGGAGGTTTACCAGGCTGGCAGATGTGATATTGGGTCTGAGATGGCCATCAAAGATTACGAGCAGGGCTGGATGGAGGGCTGCTCTGCAGGCACAGGTGGCTACCGGAGAATGTGCCGGTGACCAAAAAGAATATCAGAAAACGAACCATGGAAATACGGAGATCAGAATCAAAGACCACTACCAGCCAAGTCAAAAGCAGATGCCGTTGAATGGAGCTCTTTTAGCCGCAGACTCAACCTCCTGTCTCATCACAACACGAAGCGACCTTTAGGAGAGGAATGCGAACGCAGTGGCAAGACATGGGATCGCCAGAGCTTGAGGCCGTGATGACTGGTCTGTGTGTGTGCTTGGCACGAACACCCTCCCTGTATTGCTTCTTCCGCATGGTTTTTGTATCCAAGCACAGCTAGTTGGGCTGTCTTTGCTAGATGGTTGCATTATTGATCACATTTGCATTATATTTTTGATTCTTTGATTTTCGATTCTTTGATTCTTGATTCTTGATTCTTTGTTTTGTTGTGATGGTTGCATCAGCCCCGGCCGGTCAGATCTCGGGCGTATCTTCTTAGTAGCTTTCAAAGTAAAATGAAAATGAAAATCGACACGCCCCGCCCTGTCACCACCACGTTACTTTGTCCCTGGGCATGGCGATACTTGCACTTGTAGGGAGTTGATCCTAGGTCAAGGGTCACTAGCAGGGATGTCCGCTCATCAGATAGGGCTCATATTCGGCGGAGAGACGGCAAGACGGCTAGATGGAGCTGGAGCTGGAGCTGCAATGAAAATGAATGGAGATGATGAGCAGGGTTGGTGGCATGGCTGGCCATGTGTCTATGAACGTTCACCGAGATCGATTCAGTAGGAGTAGAAGAATGCACATGCCTATCGAGATACTTATTCCATAGGTGCCACAGCAGTTCAAGTTACCCCTTTACGGTACTACACGACACCGCGTCTGGGGAAGCACAGGACGGCGATTACCTTTCTGTCGGGGACGTTGTGTTCACTTTATTTTGGGTTTCCATTCAAACAAATATTTGTATTGAGGTCATACAGCATTTTACGGTCGCACATGTCGGTCTTGATATTCCATTCTTGACCAGGAAATAATGTCCGATGTAGCCGGTGAATATTGCAGTGTTGCAGTGGAGGCACGCTCAGTTCAAGCGTTAAGACAGTCTTGGATCCTATCGTGCGATCCTGTTATATTATGTACTATCCTCCTATCCTCCCCCGTTCCGCCAAATACCACTAATCATATGACTGAGTTCAGAAAGCAGGTTTGTAATTGAGAATTTGAGTTTATGATTTGCATTACCGGCCGCGGATTTCAGTCGTGCAAGGGGCTTCGCTTCCTTCATACGTTTGGTAGAGGAGCCAGGTGGATTCAGGATGACAGGATGATTGACGGCGGATGGTTCCCCGGTCGCTTCTTCTTTATCGCATTCTTATGCGACTCGAGCACAGACAGACGGGAAGGTGAGGGCGGTAACGCACGGTTGAGCACGTTGTAGCGAGTCGATACATTGCAAGGAAATTGAGGGCAGGCAAAGAGACGGCGAGCGGCGCAAGGATTCTGTCCGGTGGCGTGCCACTGTTTTGGATTTATCGAATCTTGTCATGTATCATCTGCTGCTGCTTTTGATTTCAAACATTGATGCTGCTGCTGCTGCTGCTGCTGCTGCTACTGCGAAAGATCTGCTGAAGGAGTAAAGGAGTGACCCGTGGATCCCAACCATCTCCATCCAACGACCCATCTCTCTTTCAACGTTGTCGTTTCTCTTTTTAAAATTTAACAGTGACTTGCCCTACAATCTACGTGTACATGCAGTACAAACTGGCGGCATGTCACCTTCCGCAACATGGAGGTGACTTGGCTCGTCGACTGTCTGCGTCTATTTGAAAAATTGGCAACTTTATTGAAATTATTAATGTCTCAACTATTCCAATACCATATTGCCACCGGCAGCGCACAATAATACCCCATCTGCGATTGCAAAGATGAATACGACGCTGCGGGTAAATCGACTCTCTTTTACGACTCGAGTAAACTTATGAGGTACGGTTTTGTACGGGAGCTACTGAGTACGCCGTGGCATGCTTCATGCTTCCATGCGCATAATTGCGGCGTAGAATACTACCACGTACTCCAGCGGGCCATGTGCACGCTCTGGATACTACGCTGTCACTCTACCCTGTCTTTTTATCAGATAGTTTGCGTATTGGATTTTGCTGTATTTGCATGTGTTTGTGGAGTGCCACGAGGTATTGCATACTATTGCATACTATTGCATATTACATACATATACTAAAGCAGGGTAGACTGCAGGTAGTGCACAACTAGTCACTAGTTATGAACGGGCTTTCTGATGGGTGGTGGCTTAATATATATCTATATGCACACATGGATACAGCGTGGACAAAACGTGTGTTTCTTTGTTTGATCGTAGCTATCTATGCACTAAGATTTGGATAGTCTGTATAAAAAGACTAAACCATAGTCTCCTTGCCTGAGGTAGATTACCTTATTTTAGCCGACCTTAAGGGTAAAATCAAACTGAAATCAAACCGGTTACGCCAGTTGAGAAGTCCCGGCTGACTTTTAGATGGTCGAGATGATCAAGGAGGTTGTAGTGAGGTCTCACATTAAATGATACGTGGATGCATGCGCCTGCGGAGACGGTAAGGGGCAGCATTGGAATAGGACAGGATATCAACAATGGTGTAAAGGTGAGTCAACCAAGACATAAACGTAAATTGCCATGGAAGTTGCAGTCTCAGGCCGGTACACAGACTACAGATCATTACACAGTACCCAGCACACATTGCACATTACAGAATACCTGTTTAGAATACTTGAACAAACCTCATAGACGCGGAACATTGCCGAGCAATGCATGCTGCATAACCAAACTGCATAATGCAGGCACAAGCACGAGCAACAGAAAGGATGCACAACCGTTTTTCTCGCAGGCGTTGCTTGACTACGGAACCCACTGAGGATGTGCTGTGAATCGGTGCACAGAGGCCGCTCAGCCGCACACAAGACGCCACTCTGGATGGCTGATGGCTGATGGCTGATGGCTGTTGGCTGTTGGCAATATTGGCTGGTATTGGTATCCAGTTTGCCTGATCCTGATCAGAAGCCAAGAAACAAAAAGACTATGCATGTCTCCACGTCATTTATTCTTCTATATGAATAGAGACTTGAGACATAGAGGAGATATCAGTGGCAAAGAGCAAGTTTAGTCGAGTTGACAAGGGGACGTCGAGGTTGATATCCGGCCTTGAGTAATTAATAACTGAATGATGAAATCAAACAGCTACATCTACATACACACCCTGCGTGAAGATGGAATGGTGATCCAACTCGCACTGAACGTGTCTAGTCCGTGGCACGCATGGTGTTGGTCCGTATTGCATCACATCTCATGGCTGCCGGCCTGCCCATCACTATCAGCACTCTGCACCATAGGAATCAATGTTCATTACACAGACTCGTAGACTACAGGCTGGTTATTTCATCACACAGTGATCACCACTCCAGTACTGGTCTGTCTGTGTGTCTGGACAATATTGATTTTGTGCACCGTCTGTCTGTGCTTGTGATCCTTCGAGATGGCCTTCTCCATTGCCTGCCGCATAGCTGGTTGCATTGGACCGACCGGATGCAAGTCCAGGCCCAATGTTAATCAAAGCTGAATGTTTTCTTATTTTGAGCTACTCAAACAGAATGCACCGTACATCCAACAGAGACGCAGACAATGTAGATGTAGGGAGGCTGCAGCTTGTCGATCAGCGTGGTCACTTCAGCTTTCTTGAGACACGGTGTTTCGAGTCTTGTTGGCTATTCTTTGGCCTTTTCTTTGGCCTGTTGGTCTTCATTAGATACTTGGATACACAAGTTAGTTCCTTCTTCTTTTCTATTGCCTTTCTTTTTTTATTTGGCGGACAATTGCCAGTAATTAGCTGAGTCAGCACCACCACTAGATGGCAGCCACTATTATCACCACCCTAGCACTTAAATCTTTGATAAATCCATGTCCCATTATCTCACACTATATGCCTTCCTAATTCGCTCTCCGCGCGCATTATGGTCTGGTTCGGGTAAGGCGCGGTGCTTCTGTTGTAGTAGTAGCAGTCCGAGGGGAAATACTCTATTGAGTTAGGCCATGTTTATATCGATACTGGAAATACAACTAAGATACAACGAGTGCCACGCGAAGATGACAGCGGCAGACAAACAGCCCAGGTAACGTGTGAGTGTGCTGACAAAGAGCGCAAATTACAGGGCTAGTACGGAATTTCTAGTGGGCCGTCTACACAGTTTTACGGTAAAATACATTGCCGCTGTGCCTGTGAATGGTGCAAGAAGAAAATAACGTGGCAGGTCCTGCACTCGCTCTAGCTCTCTTGCCGTATTTTATCCTCTAAATTAGGCATACTCGTGCTAAAAATCCCGCTTGCCACGCGGCGATCACTGTTCCTTCCTCTGTATGCTTACTGCAGCATGTACTCTATCACGTGGCAGTTTTTGTATATATTATTCCAGATTATTTTACGTTTAATTTAATTCACTCGATTATGTCGCCTTCTAAGCACATGAATGATCCCAACATCCTCAATTGCAGGCAGCAATCAACGATCAACGAGTCTCAGCAACTCCTCATCTCGTCAGCTCCGTGTCTCTTACTGCCTACAAAAACTGCAGCTGTCTCATCTTTTCAAGCACTCTGCTCTAGGCACTGTCGATTCTTGGCAGCCCCTTTTCCATCTTCACATCGGAGGCGAAGCGCAGAGAAAAACGTGCTGCCCTTCCATCCCTAGCGGCGGACAGGGGCCCACTCCTCTTTGGGCCCTCCTGCAAATTCAATGTACTGAGAATTTGGTGCCTGGTTTTCAGGTGCAGCTTGGCTGTCTCCCATCCTGTATTACCGCGATTAGGCAACCTCTTTATATTATTTTTAGAGAGAGAGTTCATTCAATATTATTCCCACCAGTATCAATACTAATAACAGTCAATATCAATCGATACTCACATTTGACTACTTACAGCTGCACAGATCTGCCATGCTTGCCATCCTGCGTCTATATGCTCTAGATTCCCGATCTGGTCCGATCACAACCAAAACTTCATCGCTCTCCATCTTTCCATCTTATCTAATAAATCTACTTTTGTTATTTATTGTCTATTGTCTTTTGTCTACAAAGTAGAGTGTCTGCTTTGCTCCCACTTACGCTCGTCCCCTCGTATTTCCAGCTGCGCGTCTCTATTTTCCGACCGCCCGGACCACGTCACCCATAGGCCTGGCTAGGCTGCTATCTAAATAGTTACTTGTAGATGTATCTAGATGTATCTTGCTTGTGTCGCGCAGTGCTAATCTAAATACTCCGTGTCGTATGGGGCACTGCTCCGTAAAGTCGTTATCTAAGCACGGCATTTACGCCTCCCGTTCTCTATCTGGCTGGCTGCAATACTGAGGGCAACCAGAGGGCTCACACCCTAGTCTAGCCAATTGCTCTTTCCCTTTCTACCTCTCTACCTCTTCCAAGTCAGACCCACCGGATCCACTGCCACACCCCCCTTGTCAGGACACTGCATTCTTGCCAGGTCTGCCATGCGCTCCGTCCGGGGGCCGAATAAATACATGTTTAGTTCCCTAGATTAACTACCCCCCCTACTACGTATGCGTCCTAGTGTCTTGCAAGCATGAGTATTTACATGTATGTTATGTGTCTGTGTCTGTCCGTGTGCTGTCTGCTTGTGTGCTGCGCATGAGGCTTGGTCTGTCGCTCGCTCCCTTTGCCCTGCGAGACTTGCTGTCCTCTTTCCCATTTCTCTACTCCATATTTCTCAATTTCCCTATGTCTCCTGTAGTTCTTGGTCGCTCCTTCCCTCCCCCCATTCCCTCCCCCAAAGGCCGGTCGGTGTCTTTCATCTGGTCCCAGTATTAGTTCGGGTCCCAGTTCTCGAACCAGTAGCACTCAAGTCGTACCTTCCCTCTCCATTCAAAAGTCTCAATATCCTAGTCAATCCTAGTCAATCCCAGTCAAGTACTCAGTACTGCATGTGTAACTCGCCGACAACCTGAGGTTCATGTACTTTTTATTTGCACAGTAGTAGGTTAAGAAGATAGTATCCGGAGCTCAATTTGTCTTTTCTACTTCTCTCTTCTATTTCCCTAATATATGTTGTAATTCTACTCAGTACTCGACTTCGCTCTTGCTCTTTCCGTATGTAGTTCCCTTGATCGCTCTTTCCTATTTCCTCATTGCCCTCTTTCGCTCTTTCCCTTTTTGCTCTCGATTACCTTCCTCCTTCCACTTTCTCCCCTCCTTCTCTTTTCTTCCTTCCACTACCACCTCCGCCTCCCACCTCCCTCCCACCTTACCCTTCCTCTCACGACATCCTCTCAACGTTCAACATACCTTTACCACTCTGACGTCTGTCTGCATTGTCACATTCTTTGTTGACACCTATGCTTGACGTCCGTTCGCTTCTATACTTGTTATCATTTTTGCCTCTCTTATCTCATATCTAAGCATACATTTTCTCTTACCGAGCCTCCCCTGTATGATATACGGCACATTCAAGCATAGCCATAGCATTATTGCGCGCGCATGGACTGATCTGACACTGACAGCCAATCGATCTTTGACTCGTCTATGATTTAACTCACCTCTTTTCTATTTCATTTATTTTTATTCATATTCATATTCTCTATTTCCTGTATTCTGTCTATTTACTCTATTCATTATCCTCTCGACTCGATATCGCCACGTTTTACCACGAATCAAAAGCCAACCCTAGGCCCTGTCCCCGCTGCGTGGCTACTTCGACTACTACTGCAACTACCACCTCTACACATTGTCCACGTTCTTTGTGCCGTCCCAGTAGGCCTAGTCCCAAGGTCCAAAGTTTGCAAGTTCCAATCACTCGATTTCCTCGACGCATTCCCGCCCAATCAACTCTTGATCGCCTTTTCAATCTCCATTCCTCTCTGCTCACTCGCCTTTGACTCGCTATTTTACTTCGACATCGCACACCTCTCACAACTCAATCATCTCAACCTGCACCTCGTCTGCACTCCCGAGACTTGATCCATTGAGGCGGCCCCCCTCCTTGTGCATCTTCCTTGTGTCATTGTGCAGTGCAATACTCTACTGTGCTCTGTGTCCTGGATATTTCCTGAATATTTTCCTGCATTCTTTGTGGTTTCTTCCCACCTTGTCTAAGCGAAGTCATTCTGACCCCGTGTAACTGTTGCGTCTACCCTCGAACAAGGGTCGCAACAACTGCGACTTGAGACTACGAAAAGAAACACCCCGACACTCAGACACTGGCGACTCGAACATTTGTTAAGAGGCTCAAAACGCTCAAAACCTCAACACTCCCAGATAGCTGGATTCACTCGACATTATTACGCATCACCACTCGGCATTTCTCCCAATTTCCCCAGTTCTACCAGTCTACCACCCACCATGGAACAACACGGTCCTTTGACGCAAAAGCTGCCTGCAGGCCTCGCTGGCGTTCTCAACGCGCCCGAGGGCAACAGAGATTCGGCATACTACTCAAGTGCAGACACCTCCAGCAAGCGTGTGTATTTTCGCATCAGCTATCTCCTCTGATTGACGCGCAACTGCTAACTCTAGACAATAGACAACTCCGCAGCCTCTGTCATACACCCCTCGAATCACCACTCCGGAGCGCCAAACTCGCATATCTACCGTGGTCCTCCCGCACATCTAGACAAGACTCCGTCCCCCACAGCCGCCGCGCACATGCTCCCACAACCGCAGATTGTGTCGCCCACCACTAGCAGCATGAGTGTCGCCTCCATGGTCTCCCCGACATCACCAAATAGAGCAGATGACCTGCGCCGCCTCACAATCGACCGTCCCCAGTCGCTCGAATCCGCGCCACCCAGCGCCAGCCTATCCGCTGCTACCGAATACGATCACATGGCTCGCAGAGAGAGTGTCGACAGCCGCATTAGAGAGGGCTTCAATGACCTGCGCCTGGGTGGCAACTCGCCATATGGCACCCACAACCACTCCACGACCTCGGTTCACAACACTTTCCAGGCCCAGCAGCGCCAGCCACGCAACACAATGGATAGCCTCTCCGTCCACCGCATCTCGAACGGATACCAGCCGAATGCAGAGCGCAACCCCGACCCGCACTCCAAAGTCACACGTACGGCTCCTACTATTACGGGCCCGACTACTAGCCAGATCGCACGTGCTGCAGAGCCCACCAAGGGTCAGGCCTGGGCGTTCCCCGAAGAAGAAATACAGCGCATCCCGACCGTCAACACCAGCCACTCTCTGGCCGACTCTCGCCGCAGTAGTGTTGCTGACTCTCTGGCAAGCAGCCAATTCACTACCGAGTCCCGCCTGCCATCGGGCCAGAGACACTTTGACGACCCCGCTGTGCACCAAGGCGGCCAGCACAATGGCGAGGCCGAATACCACAACAACCAGCGTCTGTCGGGCGCATCGGGCGAGTACCCGACGACGCACCACCACGCACTACAGCACAAGCAGCTCGACGACCTCCAGTCCGAGACGGGCAGTATCCATGCCGGCTCGCAACCGTACAGTCGCACTCCCGAGCTGCGGATTAGCCACAAATTGGCCGAGCGCAAGCGCCGCACAGAGATGAAAGAGCTATTTGAGCAGCTTCGCGACTTGATGCCACAAGAGCGTGGTTCCAAGGCGTCCAAGTGGGAGATTCTCACCAAGGCCATCACCGAGCACCAGCGCCTGCAGGATGTTCTCCGCAGTACCCAGCAGCACCAGAGTGGTATCTCCGCCGAGATGGCCTCCATGAAGAACGAGCTGCATGCCCTGCGTGCCGAGAACCAGCAGCTACGTGCCGACATCTCCAGCATCCAGGCCAACGGCGGTGGCCACGTTAACGGCATGTCCGATCCCTATGGACGCAATGGCCAGGCTGCACGCCCTGAGCTGCCGCCTCTGCGGTCGCTTAGCAGCGGACTACCGCCGCCGACGTCCCAGCCCGAGTCCATGACTGGTGTCCAGTACGATCAGTCGCGCATGAACGGTTTCCGCCAGCCGGATCGCTACTAAGTCACGCTGCTGTGGTTGAAGTCCATTCGGATGGCACTGCATTATGAATTTTTCCTTGTCGTGGCAGGACGGTCTGGGGCCTGAATGTTGTACTATTACACTGGCGTTGTCGGTCGAGTGCTTTTGCTCATACACTTCTTGAGTTTTCTTCATTCTTACTTTTTATTTCTTATACTCAACACACTTAACTCACGGCGTTCCTGATATTGGTTATCAATGATATGATATTCATCATTGATAACAATATATCTGATATCATCGACTGATATCATAGCAATGACGCCCTGGTTCAAACATCATTCCTGTTTGATTTGTCTTTGAAAATGGGGTCCTGGTTTGTCGGGAACGGCATGGAAGAGGAAGACGGTCTCGCTTGGGAAGCTTGCATCTTGCCTCTCTTTTTATATCCTTTACTGCGGCGTTCTTTCGTTCTTTCGTTCTTTCATTAACTCGTGGATTCGTTGATGCGTTTCTTTCTTCCATTTTACGCTGCTTATGCTTCTTCTCTTCCCTCTTTACCCTACCTCTCTTAATGCTCCGACGCATATGGTTTCCTTTGATTAACTGCTCTATGTTTCCGGTCATTTCTTTCTCATCCGCTTATCGCCTATTTATTCTGTCTTTATTACCCATTACCACTTTGACTTCTTTTTCTTTTCTTTGTATCACTTCAACATCCTTGTTGACCAAAAACCGTCGGCAATGCTTCATTACCCTGCATCGATACGCTTTTTACGAGTATTTACTCTATTATTTATTTGATTTAAAGCTATTTACTTGTTTAACTTGCTCTATCTGAATTGTGAAAGAAGTACGATATGTGTGAAGTGTGAAGTGTGAAGTGTGAAGTGTGAAGTCTATGATGTAAAGCACCTATTATATAAGCACCACACTGCCACGTGCAATCCTTCCTGCCACTTGTCAATTGGGTTTGTGTGCGTCGCAGAGGGATCTCGCAATGGGCCGGGCAGTTGTGCATATATGCATAAATTAATGTGACACGTAAATATGACGGCGCAATCGAGGTTTGGCCTGTCAAAAGACTTGGCTTTGTATTTAACGTCGTATTATGCTTCCATCGCCTCTCAGTGTTGCATTTACCTATTCTAACCAATTCAGCGTCATCGCGATTAGCAGTTCGAAGCGCGGTTTGGCTAGGCCCTAACAACAGTAGGGCCTAGTCTAGGAATGCTCCAGGCCCTATGCCCAACGCTAATGTGGCTAGGGGGCAACTAAGCAGTAAGCTGCGTATTGCTCCACATAACAGGCATAGCTCCAGCTTCTCGGATCCTGAGCTCTCCAGCTTCGTTTCGTCATACCGACATTGCTATCTTATCTGTACCATTATCTTGAACTTTAGTGCATCATATATACCATACACGTCATTAATACAGCAAGTCAATAATAACATTGCACACCGACGACAATCGCCTGCTCCCGCGTCGCCCGGCCCCGAGATGCCGTCATCGATCCCGTCCCGACAGCCCTCAGCAATATAGCACTACCACCAAACCCAGCATCACCGTTACACAATGATCTTCGGTCGAAGGCTGACGCGCCGGTCACGCTCCCTTCGGCGCCCGATATTCTGGTCACTTTTGGCCATCTTTGTCATTGATGCACTACGCACCATCAGCAGCCGTGGCGCCACCGTACGTCTCGACCCGGCCACCTCCTCGACGCTGAAGAAGCCCTCGGTGTTTATTGTCTCTGTACACCGCAACACTGAAGAGATCCTCCGATCCGCCTGGAACAAGAATCTTTTGGGGCTTGTCGACCACCTTGGCCACGGCAATGTCTACGTGTCTGCCGTCGAGTCTGGATCGCAGGACAACACCAAGGATGCGCTGCTCGAGCTCAAGGCCGGTCTGGTCGAGCGCGGCGTCGACCACACAATTGAGCTAGGAACGACGGTCTGGGAACAGCTCGACGAGCTCAATGCGTGGCCCGAGCCAGGAACGCCCATGGCCGAGCGTCCAGGCTGGATCTGGCACGACGAGGAGGGCCATTTTGCCCTGCGCCGCATCCCTTACCTCGCACGCGTGCGCAACCAAGCCATGGCGCCGCTACTGCAGCTCGCAGCAACTAAACACACAAAGTTTGACTATGTGCTGTGGATCAACGACGTTGCGTTTGACACAGCCGACGTAATGACACTCCTCAAGACACGCGGCGGACACTTTGCGGCCGCGTGCGCCATGGACTTCAAGGCGTACCCCCACTACTACGACACCTTTGCGCTGCGTGACATTAACGGCGACAAGGCCGTATCGGACCAGTGGCCGTGGTTCCGGTCGGCAGAATCACGCGCCGACGTCAAGGCCGGCCGGTCTGTGCGCGTGCAGTCCTGCTGGAACGGCTTGATCGCATTCGATGCACAGCCGTTCTATGACAAGACCACGAAGAAACCCAACGAGAAACAATCGCAAGCCGGAAAAAAGACGGACCCCCTGCTATTCCGTGGTGTCGACGACAGCCTGGCCGAGTTCCACCTAGAGGGCAGCGAGTGCTGCTTGATCCATGCGGACAACCCGCAGTCGAGGTTTGGCGAGCCGATTCCCAAGACGGGCTTCGAAGACAAGAATGTGGGCGTCTGGCTTAATCCGAATGTACGTGTCGCCTACAGCGCTTCCGTGTACGAGCAGGTGCGGCATGCCAGCCCGTTCCCGGGCGCCTTCTCGGCCGTGCGTGGTATATGGGCGAACCGGTTCGAGCGGGCACGAAGCCACGTACAGTTTATGCTCGAGAGCCAGACGGTGCTGACGCGCTTACGGAAATGGCGGTCCGAGACGCCTGCCGGGCAGCTTCTGCGCAACGAGCCGGGAGCCGTGTGTCTGATCAACGAGATGCAAATTATGTGGCAGAACGGATGGAAGCACTTGTAGGTGTTGTAATGTTTTTATTTCGTATTAATTCTTATTAATCATAATCATATATTCATCTGGTGTGCTACTTGTCATGTTTGCTAGACTGTTATAGAAATGATTTTTCATGGTAATGCACTTTGAGATATTGGATGTGAAATACAAAATGTCTCGACTAGCGAGCCGACAAACCGACCCATCTGAACGCCAAATATCGGTCTCAAAAACAAACTCTCAGTATCTATAGATCTAGACAGGGTACAGGGATGGTAAGCGATGAAGAGAAGAGGGAAGAAAAAAAGTAAAAGGGTAAAAGGGATGATATGCTTGTAATATGCAAAGGAAAAGAGGATCCAAAAGGTCAACTGGTAAACAAAAACGAAATACTCGGCTACATAAGGAAGGCTGTCTTCGCCTACTTGTTGTGCCATAGAAGAGTGCGCAGACTGTCCCATTGGTCGCTCTGGACATAGATGTAGCTCATACTGTTACGCAGGCTAGACTGGATCTCGGCATCGTGGTACCGGAAAATATGCATCACCATGGCCCAGCTGCCCGCCGCAAACGCTGGCCAGGCATAGTGACTGATGGTCTTGGACAAATCGGGCTGCGAGATGAGCGGCAGGCCGACATCCGGCTTGACCGACAGCTTGGCCAGCGCCAGGACGACACGCGCAAACACGTAGATGACAATCTGCATATTGACGGAGCTGATCTTACCAGACCGTGTGCGGCCGCCAAAGACGAGGTAGCCGCCGAGCAGGCCGCCCAAGAAGCTGTCGTAAGGGCCTATCCTGTTAGCATGGCAAATGCAATACAGGTGAAGAAAATAGAATAGCATACCCTCTTTACCGTCGGCCAGGTATTTTAATAGCAAGCAGGTGGACTTGTAGACAATGGCGAAGCGTGCGAGGTTGCTTGCGTGTGTCTTGGTGGCCTTGAGGACCAGGCCAGTCTTTTCACGGATTCTGTGTTGTTAGTTTCTTTAGTATCTACTAAAGATATGTCACAAGGGGAAGAGTATAAACGTACGTTCCAGACCGGAAGAGAAAGATCATGCTACACGACAAGTTAGCGAGCGATCAACAGCAGTTGACGGCATCAGTTGGCAGTGATGGCGCGGAGATAGATATAGAATATATTGAATGGTCGAGGTCGTACACAAGAGCATGAGGAAAGCGCACTTTGGAACCATAGACGGCACCATTGCGCGCACCCTTGACGAGGGTCAACAGGTCATGGTATCGTGGGTCGAGGGCGATTTGCTCGGCGACAGTCTGTGCAGAAGAGAAGCGTGTTAGCACGGGTATGCTTCAAAACACGCCTTGTCATCCGGTGGACGCGGTGAATGTGGCAGCCAAACATGCAAGCGAATGAGACTGTTGATGATGATATCAAGTCAAGCCTCGGTAGGCCGGGGTCCATATTCTAAGGTCTCGGGGAAGGGGTGACATACGCGGAGCACCTCGAGCGGGCCGGCAAGCTGTGACGGCACAGGCATTGTGCAGATGTTGTGAGTTGTTATAGGTCAGGGGGAAGTTCGGGTGAGTTTGCAAAAGGCGTGCGAAGCTGCTGGAAGCTTGCGACCGACTAAGGGGTGTGGTTGTGCCGTGGAGTGATGCTGAATCGCAATCACGAGTTGAAAGAAATGGCGACGACTCGGAAAGGGGAGAACTAAGGGACGGCAGGATGGTGTGACTTTGGAAACACGGTCGCGCACGGTTTCTAGGAGAGTTGGCGATTGATTTGATGTAGGAATAGGTATAGGCTGTCGATTGTAGTGTCTTTATGTAATGGTCGCGAGATGCAAAATGCGAGATGAGAGAGTCAGGGCGACACAACGATGACGGCGAAAGGGCTCGGCTCCATTGGCGCACCTTGAAGAAGCTCGGCTTGTGAATTCCCCCAGTTTCCCCAAGAATAGTGGGTCGACTACAGGCCGAACAGTGGGGCAGCTGCCAACTAGCATCGCAAGCATACCCGCCTCCACTGTTGTGGTCGTCCTCATTCAGTGTTATTTCTTCGATTTCTGCGATGTGCTTATCCCCCGGGTTGATTTATCTTGCATATCAAGGTCACAGGTAACATATTGATTCAGACTGAAGCAATTCTACAAAAATCGATTGTGAATTTGCGTATGTGCATTTAGTTTTAGATAGTGCTGCTTATGTAAGTTCACACATCGTTCCTTCTCTTTTTGGGGTACAGGTGCGTCGCGCTGTCTTGCATGTGGTTTTGTCGGCATGTGAAAGGCAGGTGTTGATTTGGTTGTTCCTTCCGCTTTTAGCCCAAAGATGCATGCGATCTGGCCAATTACTAACAAGAAGGCTGCAAATGAAGCGTTGTCAGCAGCCGGCGGATGTGTGTATTTGCGGGTTAGATGATTGTTATTTGTATTATAAAAATATTGCTTTAATTACATCTATTGTAAATTTAATTATATCTTTAATCGTATATATATTATTTGATTCTAATACAAATCAATTTCAATTTGTACAAGAACACTATGATTTAAGTTTTTTTGATATTTATTTAGGAGTAGACGGTATATCTATTTATTTTGTATTATTAACAACAATAATAATGCCAATAGCTATATTATCTAATTGAAATGTGATGTTTTGGTCATATTAAAAAATTAAAAAAAAAAAAAAAAAACATCTTAAAAAATAAAAGCCCATTGATCATGATGATTTTCGTTTGTTTCTTCTTAAATATTTAAACAGAGAAATAAATCACTCAACAATAAAAAAAAAGCAACAATAAAATAAAAATAAGAATTAAATAACAACAGAATTACAACACAAAAGAACATAACATTACAAGTATGAAGATGCATGACTGCATCACAATCATTTACAGTTACAGTTTTAGGACAGAAGACCGTTAGATCGCTTTCACGACCGCAATTCGGCCGTCCGCACACCGTCCACCGTCACTGTAGACCCACTCCTTGAATATGATAATGACATAATCACTGAATCTCGCGTCTTCGTTTCTTTGTGAAACCCCTAAACTCCTAAAACCTTCTGTCATAGCCGTTTACGAAATATAAAAAGAGACATTCTTCTACCAGATCTGCAATCAAAATGGATAAGCCTAATGACGAAACTTTTTTGACTTCCTTGAACGTAGTACTGGCATTCCGCGGCATGGATCGCCATCTTGATTGGCCGCCATAGCTGATGCAAGCCCATAGTGTAGAACCGATTCTTTCAGACCCCGATTGCCGATTACAAATCCGGCATCACCTCATACAGTAGCTCCCAGTAGGGTACCTTTGCTGTAACTCTGTGGTAGCGGAGGTGCATATTCAGAAACAGCGTGATTTATAGTCCATGCAGAAAACAGACGAGAAAGACACATATAAGATCGATACTGCCCATCTTGTGTTTACGGGTCTGATTAGACTTTGCTTGTTTCAAACACTGTTCATCCTTCTTGTCATCCTTCTTGTCATCCTTCTTGTCATCCTTCTTGTCATCCTTCTCGTCACCCAACAACCTCCTCACATATACCACAATGGAAAGCTCGCGCCTCTTCAAGCCCCTCAAGGTGGGCAACATTACCTTGCAGAACCGCATCGCCCTGGCACCCCTCACTCGCTTACGTGCCACTCCAGACTACGTCCCCACGCCCATTCTCGCAGAGTACTACGCTCAGCGCGGTGCCGTCCCCGGCACACTGCTGATCTCCGAGGCCACTTATATCTCGGCCGCACACGGCGGCTTCAGCCGCGTTCCTGGTATCTGGAGCGACGAGCAGGTCGCCGCCTGGAAGCCCGTCACTGAGGCCGTCCATAAGAAGGGCAGCTTCATCTTTGCCCAGCTGTGGGCTCTCGGTCGTGCCGCGAAGTCCGACGATCTCGCCCAGTTTGGCGCAAAGGTCCGCGGTGCCAGCGACATCCCATTGACCGGTGTCGAGACCAAGCCCGTGCCTCTGACCGAGGAGGAGATTGAGGCCACTATTGCCCAGTACGCCCTTGCTGCCAAGCAGGCTATTGCTGCCGGCTTTGACGGTGTCGAGATCCACGGTGCCAACGGCTACCTCATTGACCAGTTCATCCAGGACGTCAGCAACAACCGCACTGACAAGTGGGGCGGCAGCATCGAGAACCGTTCGCGCTTTGCCATCGAGATTGTCAAGGCCGTCATTGCGGCCGTCGGCAGTGAGCGCACTGGCATCCGCCTGAGCCCCTACAGCCGGTTCCAGGACATGCGCATGGAGGACCCCGTGCCCCAGTTTACCGACATCCTCAAGAAGATCAACCCGCTCAACCTGGCCTATGTGCACGTCGTCGAGCCCAGAGTCTCGGGCACCAAAGACGTCCAGGTCGACAAGGAGAACCTCGACTTTGTCTATGAGAACTTCTCGAATCCCATTATTTTGGCTGGCGGTTTCTCGGCCGAGTCGGCCAAGAAGCTGGTGGACGACGAGGCGCCCCAGAAAGACATTATTGTCGCCTTTGGCCGGTACTATATTTCGACTCCCGACCTGCCGTACCGCATCAAGAAGGGCATCGAGTTCAACCCGTACAACCGTGACACGTTCTATGACTGGACCTCGATCGAGGGCTACACGGGCCAGCCCTTTAGCAAGGAGTTCCTTGCCGAGTTCCCCGAAAAGGCAAAGTTTTAGTTTTAGATCTGCGATTGCGATATAGACATGGTATTTGATAAAGAGTACATGACAAATGGGATGTGGAAATGGTATGTATAAATGATTCAATATAGCTAGATAGAAATACAAAGCAAATGTGTTATCTCTATATACTTCGACATTCGTCATCCCATGCTGTCAACATTGTGACACGCATTGTCAGCACCGTCAGCACCAACAATGTAGAGTTGCATCCCGTATGTGACTGGTAAGAAAATCATGCAGATGATCCCCCATTTCGGCATGCCTCTTGGTAATCAACACATCTAGACTCTGCAGTAAAGTGGGCACGATCACCTGTGTCATACTATTGGCGAGCCTCCTATACAGATGATAGGGTCTCAAGCCACACAAGTGGGACATTGCTGCAGTGCATGGGGCTGGGCTGATATTGATAGTGGTGTTCTTGATTCGTCATATTCGTCATATTCGTTAAAATGCAGCCTGGGACTGCACCGCCATCTATAGATCCTACAGTCGTTCCAGACAACGTAGAATCAGTCGGCCAATCTGCCACCGCTGGCGTCGCTGGAAGACTTTGCGTGCCCAGCGAAGCGCGCCGCGCAGATCGCCGTCCTCGACACCAACAACACGCATAGCGCCCGCAAACGCATCTCCATCGCCGCTGTTCAGCAGCTGCCAGGCAATCAAAAATGCCTTGTAGGCATAGAGTGTCGTCCAGGGTGCCTCGAGATCGGGTGCCCGTGCAGCGTCAAGGTAGTGCAGGAACCACTCGATATGTGGGCGGACAGCCTCCGCTGTGGCCGTGTCATAGAGAAAGGCAGCAGGAGCCGTGGGCAGGTGCCGTGCCGTGCCGTTGCTACTGACAGACTCGGATGTGGTGCTGTGGCTGTTGGTCTCGGAAATGCTGCGGTCTTCGCCCTCGCCCAGCAGAACATCGCGTATAGTCCGACCTACGATGCCGCGAGTATGAGCCGGCGACCAGAGCTGGAGCTCAATCATGGCAATCTCCCACGTTGCTTCACACATGAGGGCAGCAGGTGATGTCGTCGTGTCATTGTTGTTTGTGGCTGTAGGGTTGGGGTGGATATAGGGGCCGAGGGCGAGAAGTGACTCTTTCAGGGGCTGGATACGTTCGAGGCTGAGCATGCCTGTCATGGTCGACCAGCCCGAGATTTCACGAGCGCTCGAGATAAGAAACTGCACAATATTGACAGCACCATACGCATCAAATGACGCAATGGCACTGCGGCCAGCTTCATCCGGTGACAAGAAGAGGCGCACAGCTTCGGTATATCCGGTGACCGTCGATGCGCCGCTGCTTTGGTTGTAGCCGGCGACTAGTTGACGATGAGCCCATGCATTAGATGTGGGTGCAGCCCAGTCCTCAGCCGGGCTGGGGAGGCTGTGCTTGAACTCGAGATGGGACACGGACCGCGGCACCGAGAGCAGTTGGTACCATAGTGCGTCGATGTGGTGAACGGCAAACATGGTGCGCTTGTGCGACTCATTCCGCATTGCCATGCGCCATAATGAGTCAAGGTCGCCCGGGGCTGATAGGGTGTTGGAAGCCGATGGCGACGGCTGCCACAGACCACCGGTCCGGGCGAGCGCGATAATCTTGGTGTGCAGGGCGAGGCCGTCAATAGAACTATCGGCACACTGGTACATCATGGCATGGATCTGTAATAACAAGTACGTCTGGACAGTCACAAGCCGGGCGTCGAGATCCTCGTCGTTGGTGTCTGGTGTGGATACCAAAAGTGCGAGTGTGTAGTGGAAGCATCGTACCGATAGCCGAATACCCGAATCTTGCTCGTGTGAAGAATCTGGATCTTCACCGTACTGGTAGCCCAAAGCCATCATGGCCAACAGAAGGCGCCGTGGTGTATTGGCAGAATCAAAGGTGGGCTGGTGCAGGATAGGGACAAAGAAAGAAACGTGTGTGAAAAAAAGACTGCAGCCTTCCTCGACCTGGGACGGCGATGGGTACCAGCTGTAGTCTTGCGATCGTGGTGACATGCTCATGCTCATGCCCGAAGGGTTGCTGGGCTCGAAGAGAAAGGCCATGTCAAACGACAGAGTAGGCGAGTTGGCAGACGTTGCGGAAGCTCCGGAAGCACCGGGCAATGTGTTAGTGACTGACCCGGGCCGGCCATAGTCATCGGCCCGTTCGAGGCTGCTAGGCGGCATGGCTGCGACCGGCGACGTATCATTCATAGAGGGGCTGTGGCCATAGCCAAACACACTGTTGGGTGCATCGGGGATGGGTACGTCCATGGCATGTGAATGTGAATGTGAGTGGGAGCTGCCGGCGCGCTCGTAATGGTCATCGTCATCGCCGGACGCCTGCGAGAGTGATGCGGCATTGCTGTCGGCATTTGGAGAGGGTTGGTTGTTGGTGTTCGAGTTTGAGTTGGATGCTGGCCGGCGGGTTGTGCGTCTAGCCCCGGACGACCATGCGGCGGGGTCGTGGTCGGCATGTTTCCGTCTTATGTGGCGGTTGCGGAGGTCCGGCCGTGAGAAGGTCGCAGAGCATAGCGAGCATGGCAAGCCGCCTTCTTTTCCAGGCCGGGTATGCAGGGCAGCATGGCGCTTGAGATTTTCATGCCGAGTAAAGCGGTTGCCGCAGACAGTGCATTGGTAGGGTTGGAACGGGGCATTGGTGTCACTGTCGGCGAGCACCGAGATGGATATGGAGGACGAAGCCACGGTTGATGCAGCAGCCATTTCTTACGAGCGTAGCACAGTTTGAGTAAAAATCAGATGAGCAGTGCAATATAGTCTTTCGATGATGACGAGGTATATTTCGGGTATGGAATATAGATTTCTCACACACAGGCACAGGCACAGGCACTCCCCCCTCCTACGGCCAAGTTGAATATCTCCACTGATAATATTAATAGAACTGATAGAACTGATAGAGCTGATAGAGGATAAAGGATAGATGATAGAGGATATAGTCGATGTGACTGATATGACTGATACGGACATGCTTGACTGTAACGGGATAGTGTGTATCAACCAGCACAGCGGCACGGCTTATCGCTCCAATCTCGGGTCCCAGATTTATAAAAGAATCTTGGCATAATGGAGCACAACCAGCTTCATGGAGTTAGATAGACACGTAGAGACGGTTCGTTTTACATAATAGCGTTTGTTCCCCAGCATTTGGCGGCCTGAATATTGATTCTAATGGCACTGATTGCTGGGGTATCTGTCGAGTCGTGTGCTTGTTGTCAGGCATTACACTACTTTACAAATTGAAATAGTCTTTGAAAGGTCTTTGGTTGCTGATGTCGTTGCAGTGGCAGACGAGTCGTCGGTCATTCATTCGAAAGACGTCTGCCATTAGCCATTAGGATTGGACTGAAGAAAAAATAAATTTTGCATTGGCATAGCCGGTCTCGTTGCCTGCTTTTCAATAGCCGTTTCTCATTTTAACATTGTCACATTTTATAATTTTATCTTTTCTTCTTTTCTCACCCCCCTCTAATCCTTGGTAGTCTTTTCTCTGTGGTTATCTTTGCTTACCGCTGTCTGTGCGATAAGACTTGCGGGGATAACAAAGCTGCCAAAGTAGTGGAATATCCGGACAAAAGTGCTGAATCTTTTGCCGGTCGGTATCTGACACCTGGCTAGTGGTGTACTTTGTCTTCGGTTCGTCCCATTTGTTGAGACCTGCCACGCTTTCGACAAAGAACTCCTGTCATACTATTGATAGCGTCTTATCGCATGGCATATTAGATAACTTTTGATAATTTATTTTCAAATACCGGATTATCGGAATCCTCTGCGTCTTGATCACTCGGCATTGCCTGCACTTTTCGTGTGTCAATTTCTGTTTTCTTACCTCTACTCGTTTCTCTACTTTGCTGTGAATGCCGACCAGCGTGTCAGGTACTTTAATCATCTTTATCTTGGCTCTAATTCGTCATAACCGTTTAAGTATGTCAACACGACTATAATATTTCGGGCAAGTCATCTAAACTAGGCTCTATACACCGCATCACGGCACCAAAGTCGCGATGTTAGGACACATCACCAACATTGCATACATCATTAACATCGTGGATAATTCTACTCGAGCATAGCTATTACGTATTACCCCTCACGGCAGTCTCGCGTGACACTCGCTAGGGTGATAGTATCCGCGTGCCACCGGAGGAGCCCCAAAGACCCCAGAGTGAGGAGAAGTTGAATGAGGATGGAGACGAAACCAATAAAAAATACGTAAGACACACAAATAGGAAGAATGCAAATCGACAAGGTACGTTGGATTCTCAAAGGCCGCAAGGCTGTAAAGTCATTCGCCGAAGTCAATTCAAAAGCAAAAAAAAAGGCAATTCAGAAATGAACAGGCAATTGAAAAACAAAAAGAAAAAAGAAAGGAAAATGTTTGATTGCCGGCCAGAATATCGAAGATCAGAATATTCAAGATCTTCAACGATCATATCATCATCAATCTCATTTAAATCGTCGGTACAGCAACCTCTCGACGAGCACGAAACGAAAAAAAAGTTGGATACGTTGTATCATTCAAAACTATCAGGACATCAAAACTATGCATACTATAAAAAACCTAACCACT
The DNA here is from genome assembly GCA_029298975.1 of Ophiostoma novo-ulmi subsp. americana. NCBI lineage: Eukaryota > Fungi > Ascomycota > Sordariomycetes > Ophiostomatales > Ophiostomataceae > Ophiostoma > Ophiostoma novo-ulmi. The sequence continues at coordinate 686,945 of JANSMA010000003.1, read as the reverse complement.
CAAACAAACGTCTTTTGACTCATAACCATCCCCAAACCTGTCGCTTAAACAGGCAGCAGAACCTTCATGCCCATGTACTCGCGCTGGTGCATGAGCTTGCCATCAATAATGGTCTGGTGCACACCGATGCGGTTGTGCTCCTGGTCCGTCGGGTCGGTGCATGTGGCAATCTGAATCTCGCGCCACTGGCGGTTTGTGGGCGGCGTGCCGACAGTTGTGCGCTTCTTGTACTCCTTGTAGATACCCTGGTCCTCGACACAGCCGTCGCGCTGGATAAGGGGCGACACCAGAGCGGGCTCCATGGGCAGGTCACCCTGCGAGCTGTTAAACATCACGAGGGATAGACGCTCCTCGTGCAGCTGGTCAGCAGGAGGGCGGTAGACACGGTGACGGGTGGCGCGGAAGTGACCACCCGAAACGATCTCGAGGGTGTCGCCAATGTTGATGACCAGTGCGCCGGGCTTGTAGGGGACGTAGTGCCACTCCTTGTCCTGGCCCCAGATCTGCAGGCACGAAATAGGCACAGAGAACAGCAGCGTAGTCAAGCCAAAGTCAGTGTGGCCGTGCATGCGCAGGCCTTTGGAAGCGGCCTGAGTCTCCTGGCCGACAGGGCGGAACAGGGCGTGGCGGAAGTAGCCCTCACCAGTAGGGCTGCCGTGGGACTGGACGTTGTCCCACAGGTAGTCATCGGGCAGCTCCAGCACACGTGAGAACAGCGTCAACAGGCGGCGGTTGACAGACTCGGACAGGTAGCGGCAGAAAGCCTCGATCTCGTCCATGAAGGGGTGTAGGCAGGTGGGAACACGGTTCTCAGGGTCCTCCCAGTCGGGCTTGTACCAGTTGAACTGCTCAATGCCGTCAGGGAAACCCTTCTGGCGCTTGAAGCCAAAGGGGTGCTTGTAGCCGGACCAGACGCCATCCTCGGGGTGGAACAGCAGGCGCTCCTTGTCCTCCTCAGTGATGTTCTTGTACAGGTACTGGGCCAGAGCGAACTGGCGGTGCAGCTGCTCGAGGTTGATGCCGTAGTTCTCGAGGAACAGGAAGCCGTCCTCGCGGATGGCGTGCTTGACCTGCTGGACAAGCTTGTCAACAACAGCAGGGTCCTCCGAGTCCATCTGCGAGAGGTCGATGGACTGGAGTTCAGCAAAGTTGTGAGTCTCTTTGGTTACCGGTGGGGGGACCCATTCAGCCACAAAGGGCTTGCCGGGCAGGTCGGCTGCAGGAGGGTTGAAGGGGGCTGCGGGTGCCATTGTGAGGGTCGTGAATGTGTTGGAGTGTATTTATTGGAATTTAGTGACTTGAGTGTTTGATTGTTTGAATGTTTGATTCATTGACTGATGAAGAGATGAGTGTTGAAGTTGATGGATGTCTTCTTCAATCAAGGCCGTGATGTCTTCATCTTATCTCTATTCTTAAATCTTAAATCTAATCTACACATCGCGATTATCAGGCCATTCTCGTCGCCACCATCCGAATAAACCGGTCTGAGCCTTTGGTCGGCACCGCTCACCCTTGGTCAGCTCCCATCTGGCTATCTCCCCGACCACCTCTCCATGGGTGTGAGCTCTATCAATTGCCACCTAGGGGCGTGAGCTCACTCCTCCTCTGGTATTTCCATACTACGTTTACTGCTCCTCCAGCTCCTCCCCTGCAGTTCATGCTCCTCCCAGATGCTCCTCATGCTCCTCCTATCTTGCTCCTCCCGATGGGGCTCCTGGTGATATCGAGCTCGGGGTGTGCAGGTGGGCCCTTTGATTTGGGAGGAGCTCCTCCCACACATGTAAGTCGCCCAGCTAGGCCAAATTCGGCTATATTTAATAGTGATAAGTCCCGGCAAGGTTTCGCACACCCTTCTCTTCCAGACTTACACTCAATCACACATTCATCTTCAACACCATCGCACAATCTCTCTATTCTCCCATCTTCCTACCTTTCCACCCTTTCAAACCCCCATTTCAATAGCCATCATGTCTCGGCAGATCATCAACAGCGAGAAGTTCCCTTCCAAGCCGCACAACAACCCGGCTATTCGGATTCCTGGTCTGGTCTTCTGTGCCGGCCAGACGGCTACTGGCGAGATCAAGCAGGCTACTGTAAGTTCATTCCCCGTGTGCTTAATTTCAAAGCAAGAATCTGTCAAGACATCCAAGAGTCCAAGAGTCCAAGAGTCAATGACAAGAAGAAATTCAACAAGTCTCAAGACTAACCAAATAGCGCACCGTCCTCCAGAACCTGAAGGAGGTCCTTGAGCTGGCTGGCTCTTCCCTCGACAAGGTTGTCAAGTACAACGTCTACCTTGCCGACATGAAGGACTTTGCCGCCATGAACGAGGTCTACATTGACTTCCTGCCCACCCCCATGCCTCCCCGGTCCTGCCTGCAGGCCGTGGCCCCCGGCAATGGCACCGTTATTGAGATTGAGTGCATTGCCCAGGCATAAGCTTGCCATGAGAAACCCATATGTCGATTTGCTTGTACATAGACCATAGATAATGACAATTCAAAAAAGTTAAATATGTATTCAAACGCACCATAGCCGCGATATATCATGCACATATGAAGCCCGAGAAGTGGTATGTGTCCCCGATGTACACACGCCGACATAATGCGAAATAGGATGTTTCTCAGGTGTAGTTTTCTCAAGTTGATGGTCGTTCTCATCCCTCACTGCCACCTCCACACTATATATGCGGCTATATCGTCGTCCCAACTTGAATCTCCGCTTGATAATGCGCCGTCAAAGTCACCCCACGGGGATACTTGTGTCAATACACACCCCTAGCTACGACATACTTTGGCGTATTATATTAATTATATGTAACTTGACGCGGTACACCGTCGGCATCAAGGGGCATAAAGAACTCGGGCATTCCGAACAGATCAAGTATTCAGAAACATGGGAGTCAAATTCCGCAACGGAAACTATATAGATTCGGTAGTGCATTGTCCCCAAATATTATACTACATAGGCAGTGCAGAGCATTCCATAGTCACTGTATACACCGGGAGCGCTCTTTGATATGCCTGGTATGTTTGATAAACGCTTGCTTTTTTCTATTTGTCATGACTCTATATGCATATTTGAGAGACTATCTCCTTTCCGAAATTTCACCCCCTCGCCCCTTTCATACCCCATGGTATCTATACTTTATGTTGAGCGAGCCAGGGCCAGCTCGGGGATGTACCAGTTTTGGATGGCCTTGGTGTCACCAGTGATAGCCACGGTGTCGTAGCGGGCACGCGCCTCCTTGGCCAAGGCACCATCGTTGACCATGCGGGCAACCCACTTTCCATGCTTTCTGCCAGCAGCGATGATCTTGTCCAGGGCAGCCACAAACTCGGGCTCGTCACCTCGTGCAGGAGTGTAACCGAGCAGGGATTGTGCCAGGTCGTTGGGACCGATAAAGACACAGTCAACGCCAGGAACAGCGCAGATCTCTTCCACATTCTCAACACCGGCACGAGTCTCAATTTGAATCATAGTCAGGATGGTCTCATTAGCCGTCTTCATATACTCAGGCGTAGTCAGGCCGTGGGCAATAGCAGGGAAAGCCGAGCCCTGGCCGCGTCCACCCTGCAGGGGGAACTTGCTGGAGTGGACGACCTGGCGGGCCTCCTCAGCAGTGTTAACCTGAGGCACGACAATACCGTGGCAACCAGTATCAAGAGCACGCTTGATAATGTCATGAGAAGTACCGCGCACGCGGATGAGGGGAGAGACACCGAGGCCAGAAATAGCAGCGACAGCGTTGTGGGTAGCATCATCACCAAAGTGACCGTGCTCGCAGTCGATGATGATACCCTCAACACCGGTCAGGGCAACAATCTGGGCCTGGCGCACAGATGGAATGGCCATGAAGGTCATCAGGGGGAACGAACCAGCCTTGAGGCCATTGAGGACCTTGAGCTTGGGGTTGTTCACCGTGGTAGTGTGGGCAGTGGCATAGGTGGTCTCGGACGACATTGTGAATGTGATTTGAGGGGGCGTAGGGTAATAGGGTATATTTTAAAAATAGTAAAAAGAATATAGAAAAAATAAAATGGTAAGATAAGTCAAGAGAATGAGACCGCAGTCGTAAGATTGAAGAATGGGAGAATTAGAGATAGGAAGATGTTGATGATGGAGATGCTTCGGTTAGATTGCTATTGGCACAAGCGACCAGGCACGACTGATATACACAATCGCAAGCAGAGCAGTCGCCGACCACGGCCCATTGTCGAGTAGCCATCCCTGGATGTGATGTTGTTAATTGCCGATGTTAAAGTTGACAAGAGCCGACGTGGTGGCCGGTGTGTGGACGTCGTCGAGGGTGCTCCACCGGGAGGAGCTCCCCCCTTCGATACAGCAAAGCTTAATCGCAATGACTCGAATTGGTCGTTCAGCGGCCGCTATCTTCTTCCCCACACATACTAGAACAATGAAAGTCGTACTCCGTAGTCACACCAAGGCACCAAGACTGGTATCTACGGGGCGATATAGAAGGCTGCGTCTTATCTTTTGGCTAGCTTGATTCGGATGTAGAATATGCTACTGTGCCCCCCAGGTGTATGCACAGGCACACGGCTATCACCACCAAGACTTGCATCCATGTGTTTGAATGCGGAAGGAAGACGACAACCTTGAACCCCCTCCCCGGTTTCTAATCAAGATCATGTTGATAGGTTGATAGGCTGGAGCGGCAAGTGATGTGGCAAGGGTTGTTTGTATTCCCGAAAAAAGACATAGAAAAAGGAGGCAGCACCCAGCATCTATTTGACCTTTAGATCGTATGACTTGCTATGTCGGGATGATCCATTGAGCTCTTGCTTTTCATTCCTCACCTCTCTGTCTCCCCTTTGTGCACCCTTTCACCCCTCACATTTCATACCTCTCGCCAATAACTCACCAAAATGTCGACCGAGGTTGACGTGTCCAAGGACACCAAGGAGATCACGAAGCTCGATGACACCACCTCTGTCGCCGAGGGCCGTTCTGATGGCATTCTCCGTGCCATGCCCGCTAGTCTGGCTGTCCTGAGTGAGGAGGACAGACGCAAGGTCAATGCCAAGCTTGCCCACAAGCTGGATTACCTCATCCTCCCCATCATTGGTATCCTCTATATCCTCAACTACATTGATCGTCAGAATCTGGCTTCGGCCAAGCTGCAGGGCATCACTGAGGACCTCAACATGACCACTCAGCAGTTTGCCACGGCCGTGTCTATCCTGTTCGTTGGTTACCTGCCCTTCCAGATTCCCAGCAACCTGATCATCACCAAGATTGCCCGCCCCGGCATGTACATCTGCGGTGCTGTCACTGTCTGGGGTACCATCTCTGCTGCCACTGCTGCTGTTCAGACCTATGGCCAGCTGCTTGCCGTTCGCTGTATCCTTGGTATCGCCGAGGCTGTCTTCTTCCCCGGTGCCATCTACTACCTGTCCGCCTGGTACACCAAGTCTGAGCTGGGCAAGCGTTTTGCCGCCCTCTATATTGCGCAGCAGGTCGGTAACGCTTTCGGTGGTCTGCTGGCTGCCGGTATCCTGAAGATGGACGGCATTCACGGGATTGCTGGCTGGCGCTGGCTGTTCATTGTTGAGGGTGCCGTGACTGTCTTTGTTGGTGTCATCTGCGCCTTTCTCATGCCAGAGTACCCACACAACTGTCGCATGCTCACCCAGGTCGAGCGCGATCTAGCTGTGTGGCGTATCGAGTCTGAGGCTGGCGCTGCTGAGGGTTCTGAGAACGAGAGCACGCTCACTGGTTTCAAGAAGGCCCTGGCCGACCCCAAGCTCCTGCTTCTCATCTTCTGCAACATGATGTCGCAGGCACAGGGTTCTATTGCCAACTACTTCCCTACCCTCATCAGGTCGCTGGGCTTCAACTCCACCATTTCGCTGCTGCTCACTGCCCCGCCGTACGTCCTGGCTGCTATTGTGTACTACTGCCTGATGTACTACTCGGATCGCAAGAACACAGTTTACGTGCCCATCCTGATTCTCATCGGCATCGCCTGCTCCATGTACATCATCCCCATGAGCACCACCAATATTGGCGCCCGCTACTTCTCGATGATGATTCTTCCCTTCTCGTCGGTCGGTCCCCAGCTGCTGCTGTACAAGACCATCAACCTGCACCTTGCCCGTCCCGTGTCCAAGCGTGCCGCTGCCTCTGCTCTCGTCAACGCCATCGGTGGCACGTCCAACATCTGGGCGTCGTACCTCTACTACGAGGCCCCTCACTTCTACGCCGCTTTTTCTACCCTAATGGGCTGCGCGTTCCTGTTCATAGTCACCATTACTTTCTACCGCTGGCTCATTATGCGCCACAACAAGTACATGGACTCTGGTGACCCGGCGCTCATTGCCCTGGCCATGAAGGGCGGCGTCACAGAGGAGATGCTGGACCTCAACTGGCGTTACGAGATGTACTAAACCACACGTTAGCTCCCGCCTCTCACTTGCATCAAAACACATCAATACCAGTGATGTTCGGAGAGGCGGGTGCGTGTTCGGTTCGGGTGGTGCGGTTGTTTTATAGCTTTCTTTTATTTTTGTCACTCTTTTACATCAGACAGATAATTTATACCCGTTTGTTTGATACCTTGTTGCATAGTACACAGTGTAGTCGTAAACATAAATTTAAAGTGATGATCATCGCCTTTGTTGATATAGTGCGGGGACACGAGTTATGCTATTCTTTCATATCCGTCGGCCGACATCCGATGCTTTAGAAACGTGTTGTCCATCGAAGGGTGATTACCTCGGCTTTGATAGTGGCGAGTAAGCTTGAAGGAAAGGATACAATCCACGTGCTTCATCACATCTTTACGTCCACCGCACTCCACACATGCTTGACAGTGGCTTCGAGTCAGTGCTTCGGGCTGTTCTGTTCAACAGGGTTACATTGCCAGTTACGTTGTGGAAACACACCTGGGCCAATGGTTGTCATACGGATGACCGGCCGCTTCCTTTCCACTCCATCGGTACGCCACGGGGGATTCTACCAGCTCAGATGATGGTAGCCGTTCCGGTTAAATGCAATAAAATGTGATCAAGAACACGACGACTGTCATCACGTGGGTAGTGTTGAGGTCCCGTTCGCTCCATAGGGCAAAACAGTACGCAGCAGGGGTGCACCCATACGGGGCATTTTGTGGTGCTGCAGTATTACTAGGCCAAGGAAGTGTAGACTACCTACGCGTAGTGAATAGCTCCAGCCAGCTCTATCTGTAAAGCTTGTCACTTTTTCGACGAACTAGAACGAAGACATTACTACTTGCAGCGAACCAACACCTAGCCCGCTGTCCAATAATACGCCCCAGAACACCCACGATGCTAACAAAAAACGACGGAACCCAGCCTACAACCCCGGACCTGAAGATCAATTGCCAGATCGGACATCGGTCAGCCACAGATTTTGCAAAAGCTTAATCGTGGGTAGAGTTATCAACGACGACAGCAACCCCGAATGCGCGGACTTTAAGTACATGACTGGTACAGCAATTTACTCGTAAAACCTGGAAGCGATTACAACCCAGCAGGTCCAAGGTACGTATCCAAGTATCTTGACACGAAAATGCTCCATGTTTGAAATCACCACAACACTACTGGCAGATGAGGTTGCACTTCCACCAACGCTAAGATACTATCATTAGCACGTTGCATAGGCAGTCTGTCTCGTTGGAGAGCAATCGCCGCTTGGTCCCTGATGTCCACGCGACCGGTCTTTTGAGCTACTCACCCTCAACGAAGATAATCATACCTCCCGGATATCCGTCCTTCAACAGTTTTGACATGGTGAAGATGTGGCAAAGAGTAATGCCACGAACCCATGTGCTTGCCGTTCAATTGAACGCGCAGCTCGGAAACCGGTGTGGGGTAGTAGCGAACCCTGAAGAATGACACTGAACATACACGTTCGTAGAGAACAGAGGTAAGGAGGTGATGATTGCCGATCAACAGTCTGTAGCGGTCTATAGAAGTCGAGTACAACAAGGATAGCTTCCGCACATCTATACATCCAAGTGAAACTCTTGACTGTTTTCTGGTGCAGAAATTCACATTTCCCACGTCACAACTTTCTCTATAATACATCATGGTGTACGCATCTCTAAAGAGTGTGGTGTTCTTCGCCGCCCTTGCGGCTGCTCGCACCAATAGCAACAAGTGCAGCCCCGGTAAGGCGGCCATTGATAACATGAAGGCCCACATCAAGAATGTCGTCCTCCTGGTCATGGAGAATCGCTCCTTTGACAACATCCTGGGTGGTCAGACCCTCAAGGGCCTGGACAACCCTTACCACAACGGCCCGTACTGCAACCCGTACAACCTCACGGAACCGACGCGCGGCGAGTACTGCGGTGTTGCCAAGGACTACGACTCGATTGCCGATGATCCGGACCACGCTGTCTACGGCAACAACATTGAGTTCTACGGCACGTTCAATCCTAGCAACGACGACATTCTGTCCGGAAATGTGGTCGCCGACCAAAAGGGCTTTGTTCACGAACAGCTCCGTCTGTACGACGCCGACGTCAACCAGACAACCCTGTCAGAGCAGGTCATGAACTTCTACACCGAAGACCAGGTGCCCGTTCTCACCTCGCTGGTGCAGAACTTTGTCACCTTCAACTACTGGCACTCAGCAATTCCCGGGGTGGGTTTCCAAACGTGACTGAAATACGAACAGGTTCGCAAAACTAACAAGATAGCCCACCGACCCCAACCGCATGTCGATCGTGGCCGGCAGTTCTTTTGGTCACGGTACTAACGACAATTCATTCTCGGACAGCGGCTACAATGAGACCGGTATCTTCCAGTCCCTCACCGAGCGCGGCTATGACTGGAGAAACTACCACGATCCCGTCGGTGGTACTGGCCCCGAGGCGTCGTGGTTCTCGTGGACCTTTGACTCGGGCAACGACAACAAGATTGTCGATCTCGATCAGTTCTATATTGACGCCGCTGCTGGCAACCTGACCAGCTTCAGCATCCTTAACCCGTCCTGCTGCGGTGTGGATACAACTTCTATGCACCCTACTGGCCTTGTGTCTCTTGGCGAGGGTCTCATCAAGGACGTCTACGATGCTCTCCGTGGCAGCCCCCAGTGGGAGGAGACCCTCTTTATTCTGACCTACGATGAGTCGGGTGGATTCTACGACCACGTCGCTCCTCCGCTGGCTCCTCGCCCCGATAACCTGACCTACACAGCTACCACCCCAGCCGGTGAGGATTACACGTTCAATTTTGATCGTCTTGGTGGCCGCATGCCTACCTTCCTTATTTCTCCTTGGGTTGATGCTGGTTTTGTCGAGGATATGGGTGTCAACTCTGCCGGGGAGACTGTGTCGTACTCGGCCACCTCTATTCTTCGCACGCTCGGCTACCTGTTTGACATTGAGCCCTACAACGCGCGTGTTGAATGGTCTCCCTCGTTTGAGAATCTGTTCAACACCAAGGTCCGTGAGACGGTCAACGAGCTGCCCGAGGCCGACCCCTTCCGTCTCCGCCCTCGCTGGTTCCGCAACCGCAAGTAGACTGTTCTATTCTGCGATTAGGTCCAAATGAGGCCTATCATATAGTAAAATATAACCTTGTACATAGCCAGACCTGGTAAATTAACTAACTGAAAACTACATACATCTTATGCAATGAAAGTACAATTGTACCTTCATGAAACTATTGTATAAGAGTGAGTCCTTACTAATACAGTATATTCATGTCTATCATACGCCTTGGTCGCTCAAGCCTTTTTTATTGTTATTTTGCCATATTTTATAACGAGTACAGAAAAAGGTACAGGTTTTAATCGGCTTTCTTATCTTTGAGGGCGTACATATATAAGCAACAAATGATATTGTTCATAATCGATTGGCAAGCATCGTGGAAACAGGTTTTATCTTACGTTTTTCCGAGAATAGATATGTCTTCTTAGCGAAATTAATGTCCCCTTTTATCACATAAGATTTTCAGAAGTCGAACGCGGAGGAAAGAAATATACCGTTATAACACCTTAACTAACAGCCACAAATGGCCTCTATTCCACGGGTAGCATTTTCGGGTGTCTTCTTATTTTAACACTAGCCGACACATTTAGGCGGGAGCGGGCTGTGCAGTTAATTTGCATGATCTGTATACTGTCTACGATACTTCAAGCGGCGTCCGTACATCTTGCTATGCTTTTAGTTGGCCGATTCTTCAACGGTGTCGGGTAGGTGTCTCGTAAATCATCCTCTTTCTGGACAACTGTGAGCCTGTGACAGGAGCAAGCTGACATTAAAGAACCACAATGATGTGTGTGATTGTTCCTCTCTACCAATCAGAGGTGTCACTCCTGAGTGTTCGCGGCCGGCTCGTAGGCTCCCACGGGTTTTTCGTCATCGTCGGTTATGTACGTCGATAATACTTCTCGTGGTGGATCCGAAGTCAAGGTTACTGACTAACAGAACTTGGCTGTATTCACGGTCTTGGCAGCTACTTTGCAACCAATCCGCAACTGCAGTAGCGTCTTCCTTTGGCACTTCAATGCATGCTTATGACACTCGATGAGAATATATCCGATAAGTTAAACTAAGAAATAGTCATCGCGCCCTTGATCCTTGTTCTTGAATCTCCAGTCATTCCCGAGTCACCTCGGTGGCTGTTTAAGAACCATCGCGACTCGGAGGCTATGCAGGTCCTATACAATCTTCACTCGTCACCCGGTGCCCCTAACAACGACGCGGCCCGTGTTGAGGGGGGTCGCATCCGACATCAGCTTGGTATTGACGAAAGTCAGGATCACAGCCTTTGGATGATTTTCCTGCGCCCTTCATATCGGAAGCGGTTCTTGATGGGGTTCTATATTCAGTTTCTTGCACAGTCCACTGGCATATTGGTCATCAACAACTATCAGGTCATTATGTACAATGGTCTCGAACTGTTTTGATACCTGCCCCTGCTGCTATACACTTTGGACTGCATTTCTGGACTGGATTGGCTCCATGGTTGTCGACCGTTTTGGGTGTGCTGGAATGCTTACAGTGGACGTTGTGAGTGCCGTTATCTATCATGTAGAACAGTTTATCAATATAACCAACTAATTCATATTAGAGATCGGTTGCGTCCTGATAGTATCCTGCAAAGCCGCGATGGTCGCATCCTACGGAGGCACAAGTAACAAAGTCGGGAAATGGCTTCGGAGTTTTCTTCTTATTTGCTTTTGTCTCATTTATGGTAGCCGTGTTGATGCTGTTAGCTACATCTCCTGCGCCAAATTGTCCCCGACGGCTTTCCGTTCCCAGGGCGTGGGCTTTTTGATTCCCGGTCAAGTAATTGCATCTCTGAGTAACTCGAGACTGGTTCTCCATCCGGTGCCTTTTACATGCTCACCAATTCCGCCGAATACTCTTAACAATTCAGTCTACACTCTTATTGCACTCACTGCCTTTGACCAGGTGGGATGGCGGTACTATCTTGTATTCATCATTCTTCCTATTTTTGGACTACCAGTGCTGTACTTCTTCTTTATTGAAACAAACGGCCTGAATCTCGAAGAAATTGGGGCTTTGTTTGGTGACCACGTTATCAGCGATACACCTACACCCATCAATCCCGTTGGGGCACTGCGGCTGGCCGAGGAGAAAGGTAGCCCCGACGTGACTGCCACAGATTGAAGGGCAGAGGCCAGGAAGAAATATCTGGTACTCATATCAAACTGAAGCTCAAAGCTAGCTCGAGGGGGTCATTTGTTATAGTTTCGTCATCACTCTGAATACATTCCTTCATGAAAACGGAAGGAACTCACCCACATGGACTCGTGGTGCTAACTGGATATCCACTCTTACCCTAGCGCACGGCAGTTCCCGTGCGTGAATCCACTAAGACTACCTACATCAGTGTAGAATGTGGTCTTCAATAGGACTCTGTCATTAAATTTAAATATTATGTGTTTAGATGTGTTCACGTCTAGGTTAATTTTTTTTTTTCACAGTCATTATGTAGTTGATTAAAAGTTGAAACCTGGTTAGAGATTTCAGTGTATTTATTTTCAATTTTTTTTTCTTTTATGTAGTTCTTAATGGTGCGAGAAAAATAAAAATAAAAAGCAAAAACTGAACATGTTGTTAAACAGAGAGCCAGACAAACAATTTAGCGGTGGCGGGGAACAAGGGACAAAACAACAACAAACTAGAGTAGGAACAAAACTTCATAAGGCATGGGAGAAAAGATAATCAAAAGAAGAAACCGATCCGACAATAACTGAATGCATGAGAACATTGGGCTGAAATCGAGCTCAGTGATGCCCGAATCCATGGTTTCTGCCTGAGCCGTCGTAGTAATCCGCGTCATCTACCCCATAGTCGTAATACACCTCGTCATAGCCTTGATCCTGTGCCACTGCGTGCTGTGCATCTTCGCCGTCATACTCGTATATGTCACCCGCAGCAAAGTCATCCGCACCGTTATCGGTATAAGCTGATTCTTCTTCTGCGCGGGGAACATGGCGCCCGTAGGGCACTTCCTGCTGCACACTGCTTAGCTGGGTATTGCTATAGCCATTGATATCGTAAGTCGTGTAGTCAGTGGTGTAGTATCCTGAGCCTTGGCTCGCGTCGCTTAGAGTTCTGCCGTGCTGAACTTGGGTGTGATCATGGTCACTGTTGCCTCGGCTGTGACTGCTGTGGCTGCTGTGGTTGTCAGCCTCATCCTGAGTATGATGGCTGTGGCCTCCACAAATATGATCGTCATGGGTATCCCCGACTATTGACTGCTGTTCATGTGTAGTGGAGGCCCAATCCTGGGAATAGCTGTCATTATTGCCGTAGTCACCCTGCAGCGCAGTCGAGCCGTAGGCCTGATTACCCTGCCATTTGGGAACACCAGGAGGTGAGGTGTTGTTGGACGACGTGGACGCATTGTGATCACCCGATCCCGCCTGTTGTGAGACGGTGTGAGATTCGTCGGCGCCTCTTCTTTTGCTTGGATCTCCTTTGCCAACTTTTTCTTTGGCTTTCCAGATAGAACGGCCCTGCCGTATCTTTTCCTCGGGTACAGGCTGCTGTTCTCTGAGCGCTTGTTTTTCTTTCCGAGCTCGTGCTTCATTTCGTTCCTCCTCTGCCTTGCAAGCCGGGCATTTCCGCCCCTGTTCATTGAATGATAGGTGTGTTGGGCATCGAACAACGTGTCTACTACTGATACACTTCGAATTGACCGTAGACTTGCACCGAGGGCTGTCACTCATACGATTAGATCATCACATTTAAAGAGTACCACTTCACGTAAACAACACGCTTCATAGGCTGACATTGCGTATTTAGAGTTAATACTGACCAGTGATGTTGTTTAGGCATGGTGTCCACAGTAGTGTGATGTATTGGCTGTCTTTGATGGCTTTATGGGGAGACTGAGGCGGACTTGTGCTTTTAAACAAGAGTAGAAAAAATGAAACTATGGTATTATAGACAATAGGCATGTCACGATAAGGAGTGCCGTATTTATACAGAAGCCCCAATATAGTTTCATAGTTTAAAATTCACATGTACCAAAGATAATAAAATGACATATTCGAGCAAGAACACGCAGAGCCGCAGAGTCTCAATGACGGTAGATTGTGTATGCAATAAGCAGAGACAAGGATGCAACTGAGACCAGACACCCTCTACGTTATATCTGGTACGCTATAGTGCTATTGTGACTGTTGATGAAGAAACATATTTCTTCCGTCATAGGATTGGCTGAAATGCAATCATCGGAGTATGATCACCTGCTTAATATAAAGAAGTGCAAATTTGAACACACACTACTTGCACGCCACATACCACTATTGGTAAATTTTTTATCCCCTCAACACCCAAATTGAAAACAGGGCAACGAATGAAAGCACATTGAACGGCCCGGTGACTCACAAAAACGGGACAACTTCCGTGTTTTGGCCGCACGTGAGGTTATTATCGGATAATGGTTGTGCTAATTACGGTCAAAGATATCCATGGACATTGGGTTTGATATCGTTGGCTTTGGTTTAAGCCGTGGGTTTGCATTTATACTCGTGGCTATACTAGTGCCGCATCAAACCGATACTTCAAGGTCAAAGAAGTGTGGTAATCTACATGGGCGTGGAGATATTATCCCCAACAATACATAATGAGCAACTAAGCTGGATCAGCGAGAAAGTTGATGAAATCTAATCAGTGTTAGAAGTTAGCGATGTCTTCTTCTGATAGCACAGTACATTCACATTATTCTTGAGTATATTCGAAGGATCGCCTTGCATAATCGATAAGACTTGACATGTCTCGCTGAACAAATTAGCCCTAATCTTGCTACACAGGTCACCTACAGAGTTAACAAAAGAAAATAAAGCCCTCGTCCTCTTCACCGACAGTCCACAAAAAAAAATCCAAACCATAATTTTTCCCCATCTACTCGAGTTGGACATGGGAAATGCATTCAGTACCTCGCCAGAGTGTGCGGGAGGGGCGGGGGAGCCTACTACTGTCGCAAACAACGAAGTAAGAACTCAATTGAGCCATGAAACAAACACACAAATATTGACGTTAGACTGTTCAGTTATTACACTTGGACATGGCATCCTCTCCACCTTTGACGGCAGAGCCCGAGCTGGTGGACTCCACGATAATGGCGCGGTTCGACACTTTACCATCAGTATTTAAAGTTTTCATGGAGAATAAAAACCAAGTCGTACGGCACACGGAGCAGATATACGCAAAAGACACCACCAAAAGCAAAAACAATGAAGCCCGGCCAGACTTCAAAATCGGAAACCCCAGTCATGGCTCTTATCACATCCTGATACCACTGGAAGCGACAGACGTCGCACCCTATTTATATAAAGTGCCACTCGATGGAACCCAAGGGAAATGGGACAGCTCTTCTGAAAGATCTTTAAGAACGGAAGCTGAGACCATGAAGAGGTTGTTCAACGTCATCCCAGTACCTTATGTCTACGACTTCTCGGCAACCACCGACAACGCTATAGGCTGCCCATTCATAGTCATCTCTGAGATTGTGGGCATTCCATTGTACGACGTGTGGTTTGGCCACCAGCTTCACCCCGACAAGATCTCACTGCAGCAGACAAGAGAACACCGAGCTCGGGCACTTCAAGGGATAGCAGAGGTGATGGTGAAGTTGAGTCAGTTCTCAGCCAAAGAGGCAGGGGCTCCAGTATTTAATGAGAAGGACGAACTTGTTGGTGTCGAAACAACAAGAGTGGTCGACAGGACAGCAAAAGTCGATGGGACTCGGCGTGATCAGTCCCCTTACAGCAACACCAACTCGGACGGGTCTGGACACGGAACGACGGAAGTGCGCGGTGTGGCCAACACACTCGCAGGGGGTGCCAGCTGTATAGTACCTGGTATTACAAGCATTCCAACGAGTCTTTTCGGAATGTTGCGGCACGATGACACTTTGACAGATGCAGCAGGTACTAGAAGCGGTTTCGACGACGATGAGCCCGAGGCCACTGCATATGCAGACTGTGAACCAACAAACAGTCCGGGAAAGTACTACACCCGCTCAATGGACCTGCATCCCCAGGAACACGAGTACTCGAAGGGCGTGGAAAGCTTTCTGCGGTTACTCATCAGCTGCATCCCGGAGCCTGATATTGACGGTGATGCACACGATAAGAACCTGTTTGTCTTGTCACATCCAGACTTTGATATTCAGAACTTCATCGTCAAGCCAGACGGGACATTGATGGGTATCATTGACTGGGATGGAGTGGAAACCCTGCCCCGTAGCGTGGGAAATCTAGTATTGCCAGGCTGGCTTACACGAGATTGGGATCCTATCCTTTATGTATATGAGCCCATGATGGGCAACGAGGAGGCAATAGCTAATGGATATCAGCCAGAGAGTCTCTGGGAGGATTCTGAACACTGCTTGGCCGAGTACAGAGACATGTATGCTACCTTCATTGCTCAGTATGCATCCCAAGGCAGCGCTGCAAGTGTAGCAGCTGCGGAAAATACCTGCCGTCGGTCACTGTTGACGGAAAATCTGGCCATTGCTGCATCTGATCCTGTGTGCCGTGCCCAGATCTTGGAGAAGGTAGTATCCGAGTTGTGGTCTGCTTTGAGGGACGATGACTCGGGCGTTGCCATGTCTGATGACGAGTCCATGATTCAGATGGAATTATACCCCACGTTTTACAGCATTGCACAAACATATTTTGAAGGCGAGGTGGATGAGGAGTTTGAGGATCGAATTCGGGCAGCTTTTATAGCATTATTAGAAAGACTAGATAGAAGTTGAGATGTAATTAATGTTTAATCCGGGGGCTCGTTTTTATATATTTTCTTTTCGTGTCTTTTATCATCAATACTACAGTTTCCAAGGATCACCGTGTGTGGATATGAGAACTTGTCGGATAAAGAAAACTCCAAGAAAGAAATACACCGGATAAAAGTTGTGAAAAGCACAAGGTTGACAACATGGTATTTCAACATGTTTTGAGCATAAGCTTATTTCTTACTTATTTTGAAAGTGCAAAGATTATTTTGACGTCACAGTTCCAGCAAAAGAGCAATTATCTGGTTTAATTTGACTTATCATATCTGTAGCTAAAAAAATTCGTATTTCTGGCTAACCAAACACAATTGACAGAATGGTGCTATTATATTTTCTTAGTTGCCGGGCCGGGCCGTTGGTGGAAGTGCGAAACATTGTGCGACTGTGTAATTGCTGATGGCAAAATTTCCTGGAAGCGTCCATGTTTCCAGAGCATTCCGATGCGAAGCTTGTCGGCCGTGGAAGCCCTGCTTGAGGTAAATGGGGCGGACATTGAATCTTCCGGACATCCGAACTATTGGCTGTCAACGTTCTACCCAGGTTCGTGTTCAGCAGGCTTCATATCTTTTCCTCATCTTCTTTCTTCTTGACCTCTTCCTCTTTCTTCTTGGCCTCTTCCTCCGCCTTCTTTTTGGCTTCTGCGGCAGCCCTCTCTCGCTCATCTTTCTCCGTCTTAGCTTTGCAATACCCGCAGCCAGAGGATATTAGATAAGGTTCTCCGTGAATATCGCACTCGGCTTCTCCTCCGCCATCATGCCGGTTGCTGTGAAATTTGTTTCTGATGTAGTCAGTTAGAAGGCTATAGATAGTAGGACCTTGAGACGTTGCAAACCACGTTGGGGTCGCGCGCATACCTACCGCGACGACATTTGATTTATTGTAACGAAAATCCGTATAACGATGTAGTTTTAGAGCTGAATTGTAATGGTTTTTAATAACTGCGGGTTGGTGAAATGAGAAAAGACCATGGCGCTATGTGATGAGAACAAAATGTCCGGCCAGCAAATGTTTTAGGCGGGTATGTATATTGTTATCTGTATCTCATCCGTGGTATTTCACAATGCCACTACACATGCTCGTAACATCCACAAGCCCGACCTGCTCGACATATCCTACATTATACACGGGCCACAGAGTCGTGCTGGCAGGTATCGTGCATCAAAAAATGAGCAGGTGATACTGCGTCTTGGGTGGGTTGGGTGCTGTGAGGGTGTGGCGAGATATTAGGCCGGAAACGACGTTCGAGTCGTTTCCGGCCTTCCATAGGTAGAAGACGAAATCAAATAGAGAGAGATTCAGCACTCGAGATCAAATGGAAGACGCCAAATGCTTATCGAAGGCGCTTGCTGCCCAACCTCACTAGACATGTATTTTTGACGGTAAACAGGATAACATTAAATCGCTACCAGCACAACGGTTTCTAAAAGCCCTATCCTAAAGATTGGTGCTCATTCTTCCTCCTAATTAGCCCTACAAAATGGCAGGAGACTGTTGAACGTCGGACTTGCACTAGGGTATGTGATTGAACTCACTCCGGCAATTTCTTAACCTAGAACTACAACTGGCAAAGGAAAATATTGAAGGGTCGTTTGCCATTTGTTAAGAATGGACCGGATGAGAAAATACCAATCAGCAAAACTACAATCTTAATCATAATTTCTTTATTTATTCATCGAAAGCGTATTTAAATCAAAAGCTGTTCGCTTTTCGTTACTACGGCGAGATAATATATTACCCGCACGGCTTTCTTTATACGCCAGGCTTTTTACTAAAGGGATAAACTTAACTTTTTGGTGTGGCAAGATAGGTATAAACTATGTCTTTGCTGAGACAACAGCTAACACACATATTCTTCAAACTCTGCAGACACAGCACCAACACCTACAGCGTAGCCGTGCGATATGACAGACGATTCTTTTTCGCCAAACGATGCCCGACGAAGACATCGATTTAGAGCTGTCAACAGAGCAGTCAAGGAAAAAGGTCTCATCGAGTTTGGGCACCAACTCCTCGAGATCTACCACAAAACGGACAAGACAGCCCCTGTCTCCATTGGAAGGTCCATGTGTGGCTCGTACCATATTCTCTACACTCTACTTGTCAACGAGAAACCGCAATGGCTTATCAAGATCCCACACAACGGTATCAAGGCACGATGGGACGAGGATTCGGCAAAGGCTTTGGTCTCCGAGGCCAAGACTATGAGCTTTCTAAAAGACATGCGTGCCCGCGAAGGCCCCTCAAAGCTGCCTATACCACGAGTCCTTGCGTATTCAGACACGATAGAAAACTCCATAGGGTGTCCATACATTGCTCTCGACTACATCGCCGGCGTGCCTCTATTCAATATTTGGTATCAACACCGCCTCAAGTCCGACACAGTCAATGCCGAAATGGTCAAACAAAAGCGAGAAAGAGCACTGTTAGGACTGGGCGAGGCCATGGCGGAGTTGGGAATGTACAAATTCGATATGGGCGGCAGCCTACTTTTTGAAAACTCCAAGTCGGTAGACGGGCACACTTTTCTCAACTCGCAGTCGGAAGCAAAATTCCCTCGAGTCGGGCCCGCCCGTCTACCCGACGAAGAAGCCATGCTGGCTATTGCACTCGAGCATAAAAATACCGACAAGAGTACACAGCTACCGGCAGAACAGGTTAAGGACAGCAATGGCCAGTACCCCGCTCCGTCTCAACCCGAAACCGTTGCCGCTACGCCGTCGCGCGTGCACAGATCTGGTAGGGTGCTCTCAGCCGCTGTTACATTGATTAAGTGCGTCATATGTAAAAACTGTACTCACAGTAATCAAGGCACCCGCGTGGCCCGGTTGCCTGCTCTTCCCACCAGCAATGCCTCTGTCGCAGAGCCGATTCATGTTGGTATTAATAATGAGAATGGCGATGGCAATGACACCATCCCAAACCTGCTCTACTTTACCTGGGGCCCCAGTTCGACACCCTCCAAATACGTGACGGCACCTCTCGATAAGCACCCTGCCAAACATCCTTTCCAACAGGGAGTCCATGCTCTTCTTCGAAAGCTCATTGAATGGATTCCCGACCCGTTTGCTGTCAGTGCCACAGGCCGTTTTGTTCTCCGCCACCCCGATCTCGACATGCAGAACATTCTCGTCGATGATGACGGCACGGTTGTCGGCATCCTCGACTGGGATGGTACAGCAGCCGTCCCGCGATGCCTTGGCAACGAATGCTATCCGTCATTTCTCATTTCTGACTGGAACCCTGAAACTTACGATTACAATCCCGCCATGGACAGCAAGGACTATGACCCTGATCGCAACGCCTACAAACCCTGGGAAGACTCTCCAGATACGCTCCGTGAACTGCGCAATATGTACTTGTCGATTGTCATGGAACTGCAGGGCAGTGAACGGGATGCCAAAGGAGAACCACTGTTTTCGCAGCATCTGGAAAAGGTATGCCGGCAGTCTGTTGTGGCCGAGAATGTAGCCATCGCTGCGTCCGACCCGCTTTGCCGATCACAAATCCTAAGAAAAGTTGTCACCGAGTCATGGGTGGCTCTGGAAAAGAATGGCGGCCCAGACTATAGGCACTTGTCCTCCTACAACATCATCGAGATGTTTGTCAGTGGTGATCTGGATGAAAATGTCATCAAGGCATTGGAGACGGGCTTCCTCTGCCTTCTCGAGACCGTTGATAAATGATTTTTTACCACGGTTCACATCTTGTGGTTTATTTGCTCTCTTGTGTGTCGTGACCTCTGTACGGAAGTATTTTTTTTTTAATTTCTTTTCGTTTTGTATCTTGTCAAAAAATATACGGTATCCATTTTATCCTGTCCTTCATCACTGTGCACATTGTTTTTGCCATACACTTTTTATAAGCTGATTTCTTTGTTTTTCTGTCATTATTAGGTCTTCATTGCTATATACTTTATTTCCCGTATACTTTTGCTTGGCCACTCCGCTCAATATTACTTAAGAGTTGTTATTGCTTTCTTAAGAGTATTTGTATCGAACACGATATCCCTCAAACCTAGCATTCTAAAACCAATCAAACATTGTTTGTATTCGAGCCCAGCACCTAAAAACAGTAGATAAGCACCTGCCATCCTTACAATCCCAATAAATGACCCGGATCCCAAGCGAATTCGATGATGACACAAAGTTAGTAGTAGCAAGTGAAAACAACTGCGCCGACCCCCAAGCCTTTTCCTCTCCTTTTTACCGTCCTAACAATAAAAATAGCAAGCAAGCAGCAGAGAGCAAAAACGAGCAAAATAAAGGGAAACCGGATTAGAGACGAAAAGTAACAGTGCAGCAAAAGAAATGGGAAAGAAACGTGTAAACGATGCTGGAAAACAATTAAAAGATGACGCCCTCTGTCCGTCCCATTTGAAAAAAAAGAGCCCCTCCCGCCGTATTTAAATGTAATAGAAGAAAATATAAAAGAGACACCGAATTGACAGATCCGAGCACAGACTCCAAGTTAAGTGAACAAAGACCCAAATACCGAAACGCAAACGACCTTGAAAGACCCGAATATCCGACAACCCCAATAGAAGCAGTCGAGAAAGAAGCAACCAGGCAACCAAACAATCAAACAACCAAACAACCAATCCGGAAACAAAACTAGCAAGAAACAAGACTAAAGGCAAATCTCAGTCCTCAGACAGCAGAAGGCGAGTGGAACTAACCCCAGACACTGGCCTGGACGCCCTTGTTGCCCCAAACGCTGTTGCCGCGGTTGCCCCAGCCAGAGACACCCATGCCGGAGCCGCTCTCGGCACCGTTGCCGGAGTTGGCAGACGAGACACCACCAGCCGAGGGGGGAGGAACGTTCTCGTTGTTAACGCCAGGAGCGTTGAAGGGGTGACCGACAGACGAAGTCAGCGGCGTCGTGGCACGCTTGATATTGAGCGAAGACTGGCTGGCAGCCGACGAGATACCAGGAGGCGGGCCTGAGACGGACGGGCGAGTGCCGATGGGGGCAACAGGGCCGCCAACGGAGCCAGAGGAGGGCTTGCCGTTCACAGGAGACGAGCCGGCGGGCGATGCGCCACTGCTGGAGCTACGGTGCTGCTGCTGCTGGTGCTGCTGCTGGTGGAGATTCGGCTGGGGGCTGGAGGTGCTGTTGGTGCGAGACTGCTGGTGGACACCGATAGGGGGCGACTTGACAGCACCACCTTCGTTAGGAGCACCGGCATCGATGCCGGAGGGAGGGACACGGCCGTACTCATATGCGAGGGGCGAAGGTCCGCGGTGGGAAGCCGTGCTAGGCGGGCCGTGGTGGGCACCGGGAACACCAGGGCGAGGAGTGCCGGTCTCGTCGACGTAGCCGCCAGTCTCGGCAAAGGGACCTTCGCCGTAGAGGGCGCTGCGCTGGCGGGCAATGAGGTCGCGACGGTCGGTCTCGGACATGCCGCTGGGGCTCAAGGTGCGGTCGGGCTTGTTGCCGAAGGGGGCAGCGGCATCAGGAATGTCTAGTTTGTTAGCATAATCTTCGCCACACAAAATGCGAAGGCAGCAATGTAAAGCAGACAAGCATGTGCAAACAAGAAATGAAAGGAGGATATGTGGTATGGATATGGATAGAGATATGTGCATATGTGATAGGTAGTGTTGAATTAGACAGGGAACAGCAGCACACCCCAAAAGTCTGCCGTCTGTCCGAGTCGCCCGTGATTCCTCCCGACTCGGCCTTGTAGTTTTTTTCTTCTTTCTGAAAATCAAATTCGCTCCCTTTTTCCCATTTTATAAAAAACCCGAGAGCCCCAGCATTTTGAAATTTGCTTCCCCGCCGCCGGTTGCCGTGTATGAATGAACATTAAAGAAGACAGATGGAGATAACGCGCGTAGAGTATGCAAAAAAAAGATGAAAGAAAAACCAACAAACAATAAAAAAAAATAACAAAAAAGCAAAACAAAATGAGTCAAAAGTAATCAAAACAAAAGCATGGTGATAGATAGTTGATGGAGTAAGAGTAGAGTAGTGGTCGCACTAAAGAGGAGGGGGTGGCCTACTTCTGTTGTACTGCTGCTCCTGGTGGTAGTTGCGCAGCTCACGCTCGCGCTGAGCAGCCATTCTGCGCTTAGCCTGGATGGCCTGCTCGGCGTCGTTGGAGCCGCGGGACGACTGGTGGCGCTGACTGGCGTAGAAGTTCTGGAGGTTGGACTGGTGAGCGCCGCGGGCGTCACCGAACTCGGCCATGGAGTGCGGGCGTATGTTCATGTGGCCTTGGCGACCGTCTGGGGATGGGGGGTTAGTTTTCGGGACACTAGGGGAAACACAGCAGCATACAAAACCAGAGCAGCACAGGGACCGAGGACTAGGTTACGGGCACTCACCAAAGCCCGGGTGCTGCTTCCTGGCAGAGCCGGAGGCGGAAGGGGAAGGAGACCACTCACGACGGCCGGGCACTCCAAACATCTTGCCGCTCTTGAGAAGGTTATCAATGGCGCGGTCGACCTCTATTTTGATTAGCAGTTGCAGGATATTGGTATGGTATCGCAATGTGTGTAGGGTTGGAGACGCACCCTCGAGCTGGTGGGCAAAAGCGAGGCCCTCCTGACCCTGAGATGGGGGCGGCGGGGCCTGGCCGGGGACGGTCGAACTAGCACCGGAACGGACGGTCTGGGAGTCAATATCCAGGTCGTTCCATGCGTTCTGGCCAACAGCGGGCCATGGCCGGGAGTTGTCGTAGTAAGACATGTTTATATATGATATAAGATGTCTTTGACCATCAGCCGGGGGGGAAGGGGCGGCAGAGGATGTAAAGATAAACAACTGGCCTGTCTATGTTATATTAGTAATTATGACGAGTGGTAATGTGGTTATCAAAATCGCTAAAAGTTTGCAACACGGGCCAGAGTGGGAAGAAGGTGGGTGGAGAGGGGAAGGCAATGTAGGCGCATTGGGTGGCCAGTCAAGGACGAGGGGAAGAGGCAAGCCGCGTGATATGATGACGGGTCGGGGTAGATGTTAGTTCGTAGCGTATCTCGATGAATGGTGCGTGCCAAGTGTGAACGCCGGTATCTTCAACAGCCTGGTGCTGGTATGATGATGGATGGAGTCCAAAAGGGTTGGCCATACACAATACCGAGGTCGTACATGTGTGCTCGGATAGGTGACTGGAAATCGGAGAGATTGCAAGATTGCAAGATCGAGAGATCGTAAGATCCAGAGATCGAGAAAAGTTGGCCGAGTATCGAGTAGAGAGCTGTATCTATATTCACACCACGAACTAAATCGATAACAGACGGAGGCCGTTCCGGATGTAAGTTGCGACGGGCTTGGGGCCGGACAGGGTCGGCAAAATAGCCAAATGATTGATTAAGTCGAGGTAGGTAGAGTTGGAGAAGGAGGGGGATGTCGGAGTATCGGTATGCTCGAGAAGATGTGAAGCCGGAGCTTGTTCCTTGGGCACTGGTGATCGATGGCTGATGTCGAGCTGAGTCGAGCCGGGCGTTCGGGCGACGGTAGAACGTAGATAGGGGAGGGGGTAGACACGGAAGCGACAAGAGGCAAGACAAAAAAGAGCGCAAAAAAAGCGACGGCGGCGGCGGCGGCAAGGCAAAGTTTGTCAACGGCACAGCGGCACAACAGCAGACTTACCCAGCAAAGAACAGACGTGATCAGTTGTTGGAGAGATGAGGGGAGACGGTTCGTAGAGAGAGAGGGAGAAAAGAGTCTAAAGTCGAGAGACAAGAGTCGAGACAAAAGACAAGAGACGAAGACGAAAGGAGACGAACAAGTCGAAGAAGCCGACAGGCACTACAAGCGTACTGGACTGGACGACAGTGGACAGTTTGAGTGGACTGGACGAATAAAGACGGGAGAGGAAAAAAGGAGGCGACAAGGGTTTGGTGTATTTTTATTTTATGGGATTAAAGTTGGGCTTAAATTAAACTCGCTAGCAATTATTTTTAATTGTTCTTTTTTTCTCGAACAAGTTGATGGGATGGAGAAAACGTGACTTGCCGTAGCAGTCCGTTACGCTATTGGCACAGTTGGCATGGTTGGCACGGTTGGCACGGTTGGTAATGGAAAGAACGAAGAACGAACGGGTCTACTCTAATTTCACAGCAGTGCTGGCGAGTCTCCGACCAAGGCCGACCCGTTTATGACCCGTTTTTGGTCCGTTTTTGGCCCGTTTAAAAAATGAATGGTTCCGTTTTTAGTAGTGTTTATGTCTTTTGTTCTCAATACCATTATTCGCGAGATTCTTCATCGTGTTCGGTCGGGTTACTGAGCGCGTTCACGAGATGAGTAGCTTTTACCGAATGGTCGGAACCTTACAGTGCAAATAGTCTGCCGTTATGACGATGTGGATGGAAGAAAGGAGAATTGCCCAAACAGGGAATACCGTGTCGGGGGTAATGAGAGCCCGCGAACGTGGAATAAATAAGAACATGACGGAAATCTCGACGAGGAAGGAAGGAGCATATGGACAGTTGCAAATACGTTGTATCTGGCAGCCGTAAGTGGGGGAAATAGGGAAACTGCGATGCACACATACCGACGACTTGGACTGCACCGTCAAGTGTAGGGAAGGTGCGACCAAGTAAACCACAGAGGTGCACTCGACAGAAATGGCCATGCTAAATAATAATATCTTACAAAGATACGGAAAACAAAAATGCCCGAAAAGGAAGGAACAGGCCATTATGCCACTCGTACGTCGTGCATAACTTCGGAGGACATGACCAGCGGCGAATAATTTTAATTGAAAGTTAAACTGGAAAATCGTAAAGCGCGTACCGAGGTGGGGTTTCTCGGTGATCCATATGTGCTATCTGCACTATGCTGTCTGCACTATTAGCAATCTCAAGATCTCTACTGAGTAGATTTGCATCGTAGGTCCCACGCGTCACACGTACTTGGTTTATTTGTAATTAGTGCATAATCACTCCAGGAAAAGAACTTGAATCGATAAACCTACCCCGTAAGTCTGTTTTCGCTGTTTTCGCTATGGTGTTCTGTTGATAGGGGAACATATGGGGAGCGGGTCGGCGGAAGCAAAGGAAATTTACGAGTCTGAGTGGAGAGAAACGGAGGTCGATGGAGGGTCAATGAGGTCAAGTGAGGTCAAATAGATTGATAAAATGAGAGTGTAACGGAGTGCGTTCCTTCCTCTTCCAAAGTTCTCCCGTTTTTTTCGTCTTGTTAGTGTCTGACATTCACATTAAAGTGCCTTTTAGGAAGGCGCATACGCAACCACTGGCCACTGTCTGGTGTCTTATATCTTGTGTGAGGAAGGAGCTACTGAGTATATAGCAGGTGTGGTGGTGACGATTTCTGCAACATGTTATCTTTCATCAGCTGCAAAGCACAGACAGACAAGACTTCATGCCCGCATACTCGATAGATTACCAATGCTCAATGCCACCCCTATCGAAACGGTACTTGTTTTGAGCGCAATTTGCTTGATGCTATCTCGTGACACATATGGCAGCCCACAGAAGAAGGACAGAAGAGAGCGACAGACAGCCGCAGATGGGCCACCCGAGGAAAGTACGACCAGTCGGCGCCGGTTTTTGAGGCTACGAGGAAAGAACCTAAAAGACAAGAGACAGGGGGTTAATTAGATAGAGATATCGACGGGGCTGCTCTAATTGCTGTATTGTTCTCCATATTGAAGAGCTCTTAGGGCATTAGCGGGCTGTCAAGTGTGGAGAGCTGTCTCTGTCTCTCTATCTCTGTTTCTTTACTATCAAGGTCTGTTCCCTGAAATAGAGACATCTACCTCAAGTCCAACCGGCCGGAATCTGTAGTTTGACTGTCTTCGCTTAGTTGTCTTATACTGGTGCCGTATTGGGCTTGACTTGAATAGATTCGATTCGACTATAGTTGCGGATTATTTCGAATCAAACATGTTGGTAGAGAATGCATGCAATTCCGCATTGCATCTGCAGCAGTTCGTTGAAGCCATGCATATGTATGCGACTATAAGCAGAAGGATATGTTGAGCCTTTGGGGTTGCTTTGTCATTATTATAATTGTACTTTGATTTTACAAGTATATTTTTGAAACTGTTTCGCTTGCAATTAAATGAATGTTGAAATATAATTAAATAAGTAATTTAATAAATACAAGTAAATAGTTGGAAATTCATATTTTAAATACCTTATTAGAACATGCGTCTTGCGAACCACCAGGCTTAACTCACTCTCTATTTCGACTATTATCAATTTTATTTCCCAAACTTACACTGGATCGGTAACTCCCACATCTTCAAGAAATATCGCCTGAAATACCTCATGAATCCGAATACGCCCTCGCCACCATAAAAAACGGGCCGTTTTCGGGTTATTCATCCTTATTCTAATGCAAAGGAGGGCAGAGGAGGGGAGGGTAGGGCAAGCTCTAAAGCAGCCTGTTTAAAACTTAATACCGAGTACCGAATCTACTGAAGAACCAAAACGGAAGATACCAGCATCCTGGGTGAGACATGCTCGCTTTATCCGAGAACCCCTCATTTGATCGCTACTCGGGCTATCTACCGGGTCTTCTTTCCTCTCCAGGCTATTTTTGTCATTTTGATCAAGACTAAAAACAATGTGCTGGCATATCCACTTGGACGAGGCTGTAGCATTGGCCAACGACTGACCACCGGACGCGTAGGTGATCTCGATTCACTGGGGCATAGGCCACACTTGGTCATTTTTTTTTTTGAATATATTAACTATCGAGTCCATCTTCACCTCTATAAGATCTACACATCTTCCTCTCAAAGTCGAGACGACAACAGGTTTCGCTAGTTGAACACCTTTTGCAATCTGTCACGACAACATCAGTCAACACCTTAGTTGGCAGCGGCAGCGGCAACCGCCTCCTGATCAAGGGCGTGTGCCTTTTTGGCGGCGTTCAGCGCCTTGAGCTTGGCCGTGCCGAAGCCGGCAACACCACCCTCCTGGTTCGAACCCAGCCATGGCTTCTTGGCATCGCCCAGCAGGCTGCCCGACAAGAAGTACACGACAAGACCCAGCAGAATCAGGACAAATGCAATGGGGTACAGGAAGTGGATGGTGTAGCCAAACACGTGGATGCCGATGATCACGCCCCAGAAGTTGGCAGTCAGCAGCGAGATATCAAAGAACGCGGCACTGCCCATGCGCAGGATGATGGGCGCCAGCGTGTAGAAGACGCTCAGGCACAGAGTGTAGCCAACGAGGTAGCCAATGACCTGGCCGTTCCAGTCGGCGTTCTGGACCGAGTCCCGGTCAAAGATAGCTGCCTGCACACCGTTGATGCACGCGCCGAAGAAGCCCAGGCATGCCAGCACCTCGTAGGCCGGCTTCTTGCTGACGAACCACTCCTCAAACACGTTGCTCATGCCGTACAAGCTGGCACCCAGCAGACCGAACAAGTCGCCCTTGAGCTTGTCGACCGTCGGGCCGCCATTGGAGCCGGTAATGTGGTCCGAACCCAGAAGCACGCCCATACCACCGCATGCAAGCAGGATACCGGCAATCTGGAACGGCCGGTAGCGCACGCGCAGGATAAAAAACGAGATGATGACCACGCACACAATCGACCAAAAGTTGAGCAGCTGGGCGCTCAGAATGTTGGTGTACTCGTAGGCCAGCACGGTAAAGTAGTTGCCCTCGACGTCCAGGAAACTGAGAATAAAGTACTTCCAGCCGTCACGGATCAGCACCGAATGCAGCACATAACGCCAGCCCTTGAAGTAGAAGGTCAGGGGCACGTAGATGAGCGACAAAAAGATGTAGTTGAACAGCGTCTGGAACGCGGGAATGTTGGCGCCGTGCTCAACGATAAATGACGTAAACGTGTTGGTGCCAGTGATGCACAGCGCCAGCACCTGGCCGATGAGCACCACGAGCCAAAAGTCCCATGTTTGCAAGTAGCTGTACCAATGCACGCGCGAGCCCTCAATCTTGCGCAGGCCCTCGCCGACAATGTCGTCCAGGTTCGCGGGCGATGTCTCGGCAGCAGTAGCCACCAGAGGCGAACCAGCCGGTGCACCAGCAGACACGGTTGCGCCGTAGCCCTCGTAGGCCTTATCTTGCTCAGCGGACATTTTGCTGATTTGTTGATTCGTTGATTCGTTGATTTGTTGCGATTTTGTTGTTATTTTTATTAGTGATTTCTCCGAAATCTACCAAGTCTTTCTGACTGGGCAGCGAACGCAAAGACTCTCAAGTCGCTCGCTATGGCCCTACACGTGGCGGGGTATGTTGTTGTTTCTGTGGTTTGATGCGCTCAGGATCTGCATCGACAAACGTGATGCGGTGGTGATGGTGTTGGATCTGACAAGCATGTGGTTATAGAGGGAGATGCAGTGGCGTAGATGATGACCGGTAAGGTCGTGGTGCGATCAATGCAATGCGATGCGATCGATGCGATGCTTTGCGATATAATGTGATGATGCTGATGGACGGTTGGTTAGAAGAGAAAAGCAAAAGACTGAATAGAGCAAAGAGCAGACAGGCAGATTAAAAGAACCAAAGAAAAAGAAAAAAGAACGCTCGATAAGCCGATAAGAAAGCAACTAAAATCAAACCTTTTTTCTTCTAGTTTTCTTCTTTTTCTGCGACGTTAGCACGGGCGACTGCCCCAATACAGCCAATGGCGGGGCTGCCCGGCGTACAGACGGACCATCTTCGCGGGCCAGGCCAGGCCACCAACGCCCGCCCGCTGGCTGGAAGAATCGATCCACTGCCACGCCCAGAGTAAGAAAAAGGCAAAAGCCCCCACACTTGCCCAACGTTGAGGATTGACGAGATATATCGAGTTTGCAAGACAAGAGGCAATTAATCCAGAGGTCACAAGTGCACTCGACTGCAAAAAAAGTGTGAGACGAAACAGCTTCATCAAGCGAGGGCTGAGAGCTGCAGCTGTACTAGTTTGAATGCGATGCTCGGCATGGCTCTGATGACTATTGACTCCCACGTTGCTAACCTGTCCGCCGTAATCTCCATCTTTATGTGATGAACGATCGGCGGCAAACGCGGCCAAACAAGAAGGTGACCTTGCGTTGCACGCACTGGAACTGGTCAACTTGACCACCCTGCCTCGTGCAAATGTAAAAAATGTAAAAACGCATCTGTCGGGTAAAGGCCGTTCACAAACACCCAGGATGACAAAAGTAGCATATATCAATAAATTTATATCGTCGCCTATTTTGCAATCCATGATCCAAATGAGACGAAAATAACAATACACACGATCCAAAACTCCTTCAATGCTAGTGTTCCAAACGTGGAACCAAAACCATAATACAGAAAAAAGAGAAATACAATGATACAACAAGAAATCAAATAAACGTGGTGCCGAACTTGTCAACAACATCTGTTGGCACGTGACGGTTAAACTGCGGCACGCTCGTCAACGGCGGAGGCGGGCCCTTCTTGACCTTTCTTGTGGGCGAGGCCGACGCGGGAGATACCGGCGAGTTCGGCAAAAGGGGAGACACGCGTGACGGCGACACGGGCGATGTCGGCACAGTAGTAGCAAACTCATCGGTGGGCACGGCCGGGTTGGCGACCCCCATCAGACGGTCTTGAAGCGTCTCTTCGTCTGCGTGGGGGGCAATGTTCCACCGGCGGTTGCCCCGCGGCGATAGCGTGTCCATGTCGGCCAGGATGGACGGGCCGCGGGCCAGTCCAATAGACTCGGGCGGCACATGCATCAGACCCGTCCCCTTCTTCTCTTCAGGCTCGACCAACTTCGTGGCCTCGGCGAGCTTAGTGGTATGGGCAGTCTGAGCAGCCTCGGAAGTCTCCATTGCCTCGGCCTTGGCATTGCCCTCGACGATCTCGTCGCTCTGTCTGGTGGAAGGGACTGCAATGACCTCATCGCCGCCCCAGCTGTAGGTGCTCTCAGGGCTGGCAATCTTCATTTCGCTTGGTGCATTGTCGCGCACGGGTGTGGTAGGCCGGGCAATGTTTAATGCTGCGTCTGTATTGACATTCCGTGCCTCAGAAACAGGGTCAGTGGGCTTGTCCATCGCGCCGAGGGTGCTCGGAGTAGCGTCATCAAAGGCGTACGGGCCGATACCGATGTCTTTGGCGTATATGCTGGCTGTGAATGCCGTCTTCCGTGTAGGCAACGGCAGGGAACCCATACGGCGATCTTCATCCACAAACTCATCCATATCCTTCTCGTCCTCGCTGGAAGTGTCATCGATGCTCTTGGTATCGACATCCTTGTTCTCCTCAATAGTGTCAGGTGCAACGATAGTAGGGACAGGCTGGACGCTGGGGGCAGGGTTCGCAATGGCCTCGTCCAGGCTAAGGCTGGGGCTGAGAGGGCTGACAGGGCTGGGGCTGCGCGACGCGGGTGACACAAATACTGACGGCAGTGGCCAGTTAGCATTGACCGAAGGCTCGGCGTCACCAGCAGGCAGCGAGATGGGCGACATGGGAGGAGACGAGTAGTTGGTAGCACCGCTGCCACTGCGAGGGTGGACTGCGACGACAGTCTCGACGATGTCGGCACCGGTTGATTCGATGATGATTGGCGTTGCAGTAGCTTCAACAATCTCAGCACGGCCGGTCTCAACGACAGGCTCAGCTTCAATGGTCTCGGGCTCATAAATCGCAGTACCAACATGCTTGGCTCCCTCAACATTATCAGTGGGCTGCGCAATAGCCTCCACATCGTCGGCCTCGATCTCGGTAGGGACCTCCTTGGCCAGGGCAATCGGTGTTTGTGGGCGACTGGCGTCAATGTTGGAGAGTGTGGTCGCGTCAGTGGAAACATCAACCGCCTCATCCTCCTCGTGCTCCTCGACGCCGTCGACCTCTTCTACGTGCTGATTCACTTCCGTAACAGGAGCGACGTAGATGGGCGACGGAGGCATGGCATCCACAATAGGAGTATCGGGAGGCGTATTGTCATCGCGGGTAGGGTAGCGGGTGCGGCGTCTCTCGGCGATAGCCTGGGATCTCTCAGGCGACCGCTCAGGAGTGTTGCGTGCCGGTCCATCAACAGCCTGCGCAAACGAGATGGAGTTGCTGGCAGCATGGGAGGGCATCTTCTCGACCGTTGGTGTGACGG
Organism: Ophiostoma novo-ulmi subsp. americana; assembly: GCA_029298975.1. NCBI lineage: Eukaryota > Fungi > Ascomycota > Sordariomycetes > Ophiostomatales > Ophiostomataceae > Ophiostoma > Ophiostoma novo-ulmi. The sequence continues at coordinate 655,665 of JANSMA010000003.1, read as the reverse complement.
GCGTCAAAGGGAAGTTGTTGAAGGTCGGTGACAAAGAGCGGTTTGATGGAGACTTCTCGATCGAGCTCGAGGTGGAGTGGGCAGGCGAGATGGTTCTAGTGGACTCGACAACAATGAGCTTCGGGGTCGTCTTCACCGCGACGGGTACAGGCTCGACAATGCCCATCTCGGATGCGATGGGCTCGAAAGCAGCTTCTTCAACTGCCTCAGTTGACGGAACAGGCTCCATGGCTCTGTCTTCGATAACTACTGCAGGAGCAGCCTCTTTCTGTACCTCGGCCTCAGACTCTGTCACCGCCGGTAGGTGCTCAATCGGCTCAACAGATGCAATGGTAGCAGTTGTGTTAGAACCTGGAGAGTATGGAGGCGGCGAATCCACCGGGATAGGCTGAGCGCTTGGCTCAGTGGCCAAAGAATCCTCACTGCTTTGAGTTATGGGCTCGGCAGGCTCAGTAGTGTCCTTCTTGCTGGCAAAATCTTTCACGGCAACACCGGGCATGTCCAGTACACTTTTTTCCTCAATATCCTCGGCAACATCAGGTAATTGGCGGTCGAATGCGCCAGGGCTCGCAGGCGACGGCATGCTCATGTAGCGTGGATCTGCGCGGTTGTCTGCGCGCGGGTCAAGATTGCGACGGTCCAGGGGAAGGCCAAACTGTTGCTGGCGACCCTGATCAAGGCCGAGGCCAGGGCCAGAGCCAGGGCCGGGTCTGGGGCCGGGTCCATATCCAGGGCTGCCCATGGGACTTCTCACCGGGCCATATTGATGGTGCTGGTCGCGGTACACAGTCAAGTCGGCGGAAGAAGAGTGAAATAGACGTCTAGGACCGGGACCGGGACCCTGGTTGGAACCCTTATTGGGACCGGCAGGGCCTGGACCACCTGTCGGGTATCTGGAACCACCCTCACGCATACCGACAGCGGGGAGTGGCAATGGATACTGAGGGCTGCGCATGCCTTGTGCCGAGGCGCTTCTCATGCCGTGCTGTTGCTGAGGGTGGGGATAGCCTCTGCTGTAGTGCGAGCCTTGTGACACCTGGGATGCCATAGAGCCAGTGCGTGCGTGGTACTGGTTTTGGTTTTGTGCACTGGGAGGCGACATCGGCATCGAGCCTCTGGCGTCACGAGGTGCCCGCGGCAGCTGCTGCATCGACTGTGATCCACGAAGGGCTGCAGGCAGGCGTGTCTCGGGCATGCGGCCCCCCATGTCAATCGGGGTGCTGATATCAATGTCGCTCGGCATCGGACGATGGCGTGGCACACCAATCGATGCTGATCTTGGAGCCGCCATGGGCGTCTCCGGCATTTGCACACCCGGTGGTGCTACACGTGAGGTGCGGCCCATAGCGTAGGGACCACCACCGACACCGCCGTAGTGGTCGATTGAGCTGGGCATAAAATCGTAGTCGACAATGCGGCCACGTTCACGCTGACCGCCGGGTGGTGGGTGGGGCATCTGCCGAGGAGCCTGCTGAGGCCACGGCCGGGGTCCCTGGCGCGAGGCTGCCCGAGGGTCAAAACGAGTGTTACCGCGAGGATCATTCCGAGACATGCTCCGGGGGTCGAAGTGAGGATCAAAGCTGGGATCGAAGCTATGGTCGAAGGAACGATCGTTGGGCGAAGGAGGTGGGCCGCGGCGGATAGGGAAGTGCTGGGCGCTCTGGCTGGTCATGTGGCCGCGTGGGCCAGACATCGGGCCCTGGGGGGGCCGGGGCGATTGTCGCGGCATTTCCTGTCTCTGTTGTGGAAGATCCTGCGATGTCAAGCGCTGCTGCTCCTTGACCATGCTGCTCTGAGGTGGTACAGTGGCATTAGTTGGCGACATGGGTGTGGCTTGCTTCTCTTCGGGCACATCGACTTCCTTTTCTTCCTTCTCCTCTTTTTCTTCGGTGACCTCCAACTGCGAGCCCAGTGGTACGGCTTCTTTTGCCTGAGCATTCTGATACTTTGGGTTCAACTGCTCCTCGAGCCAGGCCTTTTCGAGCTGATTGATTTGAGCGGACCAACTGCGGCGCCGGGGCACCTGGATAGCAAGATCCTTCTTCTTGGCTGCATCTCTCGCTCTGTTATCCTTTGGTGTGGTGGGTGACTTTGGTGTAGGTGAAGAGGTTCCGCTCTTGCTGACAGGACTGCCGCCGTTTGCGATAGGCCAGATCTTATCCGCGGACGAAGTGGGACGAGAGTGATCAGACACTGTGGATGGTGGCGAGGTCGCGCGCTGACCTTCGGATGTGGTAGTAGCAGTCGCGGATGTCTGCTGGGAGGTTTCCGAGTTTTCCGTGGGAGATGCGGATGAGGTCGAGAGATTCTTGTCCATGTTGCTAGCTAGTGACTTTGAGTGGCGGCTGCTGTGTGCGGGCGAGCGCGGCGACTGAGGTGACTGGGGGATACCGGCTGCGGAGCCAGGGCGCGAGCCAGGGCGGGAGGCGGGTGTTGCGGTGCCCTGGGTATCTGTGCGACGGTGTGCTGGGCCGAAGCGGGACTCGAACATCGTCGCATTGCTTCCCCATTGCTTTGTGCCTGGCCCGTGTGATGTGCTGGGCCGATCATCTTGAGGACCATTGTTGGTACCGGACGACCACGGTCGAGAAGGCAGATTCAATGCGCTGTTGTTTGAAAATTGTGAAAACTGGGGTGGCTGCAGGACAGCGGGTGACTGCTGCCGTGAGCCGTAGTTGGAACCGTAGCCAGAGCCATGTGCCGGGGCGCCGTAGATGGAATCGACATCTGAACCTGGAGTATCGGGGCGATAATCATGTGGTCGGATGCCATCGTTACCAGGAAACAGCTTTGCAGGGCCGCCTGCTCTCAAGTAGGGATCATCGCCGAGGAATGACTGGTTGAGAATATCCTTCTCAACAATGCCTGGCTGTTCTTGGTGATACTTTGCTGCCTTCCTATGCGATTGTCAGTATGTCTACACATGGCGCATTTGAGATTACATGTAAAGGGAAGAAGAAAGACACGTACTTCTTCTTGTCACCTCCGCGCTTCAGTCCAGAGAAGATGCCCATTGTGTCGATGGTCGCAAGCGGATGTGATGGCTTTGTTGATTGGTGTTTGTATATAATCGAGACGTGCGATTGGAGAAAAGGACTGACACCGGATTGGCCGGACCGGGAGAATGAGAGAAAATGCCAACTTCTTGTGAAGCGCAAGCAAAAGTCGAGATGGTGATTTCAAAGCCGTACTCAATTTGATTTGATATATTGATGTTTCGTCACTGTTGGTCCACAGTCCCTCCTCCAGATTCGAAGTTAAGAACTGGATCGGTTTGGTGGTAGTGGATTGCGTGGTAGTTCGTAATGGGGTACGACGCTGGTACCGGGAGTTTGATTATTAGGGAAGATGAAGCAACAGCCGAGAAGCAAAACCGAAGAATCCGAATGTCAACGAAAACAAAAAGAAAATTAAGGAAAGTGGTGGTTGACTGCGAACTATCAGACCAAGAAAAAGAGAGGTGAGATACGAGAGAGAGGCGAGAGAAACGAAAGAAAGCAAAAGACAATGAGATAATCCTTCGGTTAGGGAAGACAGCCCATATTAGTTTTGACGGCACTTTGGGAGGTCAGTCGGAAACCCATAAATCAACCAGGATGGACAAGAGAGAAAAATGCAATCAATTCGAATAAATTACAACATCCTCAGAAAAAGTACATAAAATGGGGGGTTAGCCAATGATCAGCATGCGGTCAGTTCCTAGTTTGCGCGTTTGGCAGCGTGAGTAGCTGGAGAAGAGGAAGAAACTGTGTGATTGACTAAAAAAACTCGAGCGGGAAAAAAGAAAACACTAAACCAGAAAAAAAAAAAGAAAAAAAAAGAAACACTTCAAAGCCGCAAGGACCAAGACAAGGGTGCTCCACAATTCTGTACAAGAATGTGTACCTTGCATAATGTAGGCAAATATCCCAAAAGAAGGCAGAAGGACGACATGGCCCATAGTGTGAAGCCCAAGTAGTAGGCGATCTGGCCGATCAAAGGAGGAGTCCCGGGCTAGTGCAGGGACTAGGACCAAGGCAAGGGAGACGACGAAACAACAAGCAACGAAAGCAAGAAGAGAGCATCTTTCGTGGGAAAGCGCAAATAGATGTGTGTAAATATAGGTGTTTCAGATACCTCCCGAATCTAGGGAGAGATCATGAAAGGGGAGAGGAAAGCTAAAAGGTTAAACCGTAGAAGGAGGAAGCCAAGGGTCAGCAGAGTGGTAGAAAAGGAAGAAGACGAAGAGGAAGAAGAGGGAACAATAAGAGCTCAGGGAGATGGCTGGGAAAGGGGTTCGAAGAGCACCATTACTAGCATCGAGCAAGCTATCTTCACCATGGGATGCATCGATGACTATGGGCGACCCGTGGAAGAGCCTGGCAGCTGAAACAGGTGGAGGTATGGTTCCAGATTTGAATATCACGCATTGATCATCTTGATCATTTGGAAAGATGGTATGCACGCCCCGTAAGTGAACATGTATGCTTGTGTGCTTGTTATGGTGATCGATTGTGCGAGCTTGGATGTCAATGGACAATGGACAGTGGCAGTAGCAATGGGCCGCCACTTGATAGTTGACGAGAAACATGCAGTGAGATGAGGATGGGGAGGCATGCCATTGGAAAGTGGTTTTGCGTTCTTCCCCAGACCCAATGCGCTGCACGAGACACGTAAAACATATACTCTGCACCTGAGGAACGGGGTCTAACGAGTTTAGTATGGTGAGATGATCGGTATGGTCGATTGAAAGAGGTGCCGAATGCCAGTTGAAATTGCTCTTCATAGCCCATTTAGCCGCATTGCTGATAATAAGCATACGTTGCACTGTCTTTGATGGTTGTTAGCCGCATTCTCGTCGTGTAATTAGAAATTCTTTAATTTGCATGTTGATATCCTCGACGCGTTGATGCATTCCCCTCGCCTCCGACCAAGCCGATGAACCATGGCCGCAGGCCGTCCCCATTAACGCGTTCACTGCGAAATGCAAACACATATGCTTTCGCATTTGCATAATTTTGACCACAACGCATACCGTCAAAAGTCTCTTTCTTCGGATGGGATGGTGGAGATGCCCACTATGCATTTGGCGTGTCTAGCATTGGCTGACCCAAGCGGCCCTTACTTGGCTACAGGGCACCCCTGCCCAAGAATGCGTTAGCCAGGGGTGAAATAGCCATGCTGGCCGAGTGTGATGGCGCTGAATTATCAAAGGGTTTGAATATAAATAACACTATCAAGGAGCAAGTCGACAATGTGCAAGTTGAAAAAAACTCGCGCGATGCCGTCACTGCGTCGTACTCACTGAACCATCCCAGCCATGATCCCTGCAGAAGAGAAGGCTGTGTCCCTGTCATGTTCTCTCCCCGGATGTCAGTACTCAGGAACAGGAACAGGAACAGACATTTGAGTATCGAATCAATACTCTCAGGATGGGTTGAGCAGTCGCGCGCACACTGGAAGCAAGGAGGCAGCGAGCAGCCAGTGAGACATGTTTAAGTCTTGTTAGAAAGTCCCGATGGATACACAAAAAGAACCCTCGATGTTATTTGTATCTAGTTGAGCTGGCCTTTTCAGCACATTACCTTGTCTCTTGTATCGCCGACGACGAACCATCTGCTGTCTGCGAAAAGGGGGGCCATGTGAGGGATGATCTCGAGTCCGAACTAGACATCCCCCAGCATTCAATGAGACTCTATGAGACTTTGGGACTTACCGAGACTTGCCTTGCAGATGCAGATGCAGCTGTCGCTTTATGCAATGCAATGCACACAATGACGGGGTCGCAAGGGAGTACTTGGCGTATTAGAGCCTTGGGCCAAAAATGTTGAGACAAGATACATTTTTGAGGAAGCTCAGACTCGCTCAAAGCTATGCGACCACGGCCGAAAGAAGCCCAAGTAGGAAAGAGCAGGCACAAAGACACGAGAGACACGGCACGGTTATGACCGTTTAACGGGAAAGAACGTCCGCAGTCTGACGCGTTCCTCCTGAACTGAGTCGAACATCATGTGTTTTCGTGTTTGATTAGTCGCACTTTCCCTTGTTGGATATGTTTACTTTCGCGGAAAGAGCAACCGCCATTCATGTGTCGCCGCGTTGACTTTTCGTTTCAAGATTAACCTTTTCGTTCCTCGCTTTGTTCGGCGCCCATAAGATACGTTTGTTATTTTTAGAGTCCTCTTCCAAGAAAAGCTGTATCTTCCCTCTGACTACTTCTGTGGCTTAAAGGATCAGGGCAATCTCCCTCAGATTGCTTCTATGGAGTACAATAAACAGCACGGAGCTGGCGACGGTACGTCACTGAGGCGCAGGAGAATCGGGTCACTGTAACGTATTCGTGATCGGTCACTGGTCGACAACATTTAACAGAATGAACTGGGCATCCCTCGAGGATGCTGTAGTTATATGATTGATCTATGACTCTAAAACGCTGAAACTCTAAAACAAACAAAACGAAAGCAATAAAGCAGTAGAACGCGATCTAAACATCAGCCTCATCTTCCACAGCATCAGCTAGCCGTAGTTTCTTCTGCGGCAGCCGGAATATGCTAATGATGACGACACCGGTAAAGATCATGCCAGCCGCAATCATAAATGGCAAGCCAGTCCACAGGCCACCCATGGCGAGACCACGATGCAGCGAGCCATAGAGCACGGGCGCAGCAACAAGCAGTCCGCCCATTTCTAATATACCCAACAGAGTCTGCAGCATGGCCTGGTGGTGCGGCTCGATGTAGGCGTTGATAAGGCTCCGCAGCACGGGCGAGAAGCCTCCGCCGAGAGAAAAGACAAAGAGCGCAGCCGACATCATCGCGGGCGTAAACGCAAAAGCAATGAGCAGTGCGCCTATACACAGAAGGGAACCAGACACACGCGCGATCCATAGATCCTTGACGAGAGGGTGGATATGGAAGCGGCGCACCAGCAGTTCGCTGAGAAAGGGAAGCACAGCAAGGCACAGGATCAAGTTGGTGCTACTGCGGATAGTGAGAAGGAACGAGGCCTGGCTCCAAGACCAGTTGAAGCGTTTGGTGGCAAACTGCAGGAGCAGTTCCTGGACGAAGCGGCCGAGCAAGACCAGACAGAACGGAATCATGAGCAGCATCAATGGCTTGTTCTTGAGAATGTGCAGGGTGGTGTCGCGCACCTCGGTCTTGACGAGGTGGACGAATTGGTTCCAGACTGTGGCAAGGTGTTGACGGCGTGTCTTGGGAGCGACCGCAGCAACATTCTCGGTGTTCTCTGAGACTCGGGCCGGCGTGGGCGGCATGACGCGGCCGAGCTTCTTGTCAAAATTGAGCGTCTCGGGCATAGACACAATCGCTAGCGTGCTTATCAATGCCATGACGATACCAAAGACAAGTGTCAGAAAATCGCCGAGCCACAGCAGCAGAATGCCGCCCAGAGGATTGCTCACGGCCTCCGCCAAGAGAAAGAAAGACATGACATAGAAAAAAGCCGTTGCACGCTCTGCCTGCGGCGTGACATCGGCCAACGTCGTGTATACCATTGCCGGACCGACAGACGGAAACGCACCGATGCAGCCCCAGAAAAGAGTGAAAAACACGGACCATAGTGGCAGTATGCCGAGGGCAGTGCCGCCATAGGCAACGAGGTACCAAGTCATCTGAAGTACGATTCCAGCCCAGGCCGTGATGATTACTGGCCGGCGACCGATATTGTCGGCCAGAAGTCCATATGGAAGCGCAAAGATGATGGCAGGGATACACTCGAATGCCGTCACCATTCCACGGAGAGATGCAAGCCGCTGTTGGACATCTGATGATTTGCACCGGGGATCATCACTGCTGCGCAAACTCAGCAGGCCGCCGTCTCCAATGATGCTTTCGCCGTAAATGTCGCGGCAGACAAGCATTTCGCTAATACTGTTAACAGCAGGCACGCTGGTGTTGCCGGCAAGCTCGATCATGAAGATGCCGAGAAAGATGGCACCGGTTGCGCGTTGGCGCTGGGTCGGGTAAAGGACCTTGTAGATGAACGATGTGTTTTCCGGTTCACCATCGGTGAGGAGGTCGCGCGGCACATCTCCGTCATAGTGCGCCTCGAGAAGGGGCGATGTTTCGCTGGGAGATGTCATTACACAAATCGATCGATCGCCGTCCTGTCGTCCTCGTTGAGAAATTGTGGATATGTGCCAGACAACGGTTATATCGATGAAAATGTGGCCAGATTGAGGGTAAACAATAATAGCGATCAATCAAATCGACTGTGCTGCCGAAGAGTAGACAATCAAGGTGTTATGTCGTCTTTCCCAGCACACCTGAGCTAGCACACCTCACCTCCATTGTCGCAGGTCTGAATGATATGACAGTCGTGTTCCTCTTATCTGTGTTTTGAATCTCACCCTTAGCGGTAGTTGCACGGTGTACGTTTATGCTCTTGTTTAACTAGGGTCTGATCTGCGATCAACCAACGACACCAAACTCAAAATGCCATTGATTTTAGGCTTCTTTCAATTATTCGGTGTTAAGCACTTTTCTATTTCCGTATTTTCTGTTCCAGTCAATCAACTATCGGGATTCATTGTTGTTTCCATATTCAATGGCAGCCGCTGGACGTCTCTCAGCACGTTTTATTCTGCTGCCTGCGGGATTAAGATGGATGCGACATGCCAGCACGGATTGTGACAACACATCAAATCACAGTGAACTGTATATTTGGATAGCTTACGGTCATCTATGCGTTGTGCAAATGTATGAACCAAGCTGATTGTTAAGCGGCAGCTTACTCAGTACGCCAGAAGAATGCTTTACGCGCATTCCATCCTGCATTTCTTTCATCTGAAAACACAGAGATTGGGTCATCACAACCTTCCTGTTTCGGCAAGCGTATATTACGAGTAATTCAACATCTGGTCGCGACAAAGGCAGTAACCCCACTGTCGCACGCAAAGACACCCATCCATGACTTATCCAGTCCCAACCAAACGGGTTATTTACGATACAGATCAAAGGTGACTGCTAAGATGACATCTGATCTACCTCGGGTCGTCTCCCGCGAGCCATTGGTATGTTTTGTACTTACTCGGCTGACCAACTGCCTCTGTCTAACACTGTACAGGCTCCCGATGAAGCCAAATGGACACGTCTAGTCAAGTGTGTATAACTGCGCAGTATTTAGTACACGCCTTGATAATATAACTTACTGATTATCAGGGTCACGTATGAGGATAATGAGGGTGTCCAACGTGTCTGGGAGTCGGCTGAGCGCACCACAAGACCACCGCCGCTGTACAAAGGGCATGTCCCTGTCGATGGTGTCGATATTGTGGCCATCCTGACCGGCGCGGAGCCGCACATTATCCTCATCAAGCAGTTCCGGCCAGCTGTTGGCCGCGTTGTGATTGAGGTGCCGGCTGGGCTTGTCGATGCTGACGAAACTGCTGAAGCGGCTGCGATCCGTGAGCTGCGCGAGGAGACAGGCTACATCGGAACTCTGTCAACAGAACACCTGACGACACCAGAGCTATTCCCCGACCCGGGACTCGGCAACACAAACTTAAAGGTTGTGCATTTGACAGTTGATCGTTCTGATTCAGCCAATCAAAATCCCGTGGCACAGCTCGAAGAAGGAGAGCTTGTGCAAGAGGTATTTACCGTACCGTTGACCAGTTTATATACGACTTGTCGGCAGTTGGCTATTGAAGGCTATGCTATTGATTCCAGAGTCGGGACCCTTGCCGAGGGCATAGAAATGGCTAGACGTTTTTCTTTATATAAAAAATGATACAGGTGTTGATCGACAGTGTTTTCTTATTAATAAATTTAATTGTGAGATAAATGACGGAAAACAGGCCTATAATTCCTCCTAAATTATTCAAAATTCAAATTAGTTCATAAACAGACAATATTGAGCTTTCTCTTGCAAAGAGGAATCACAAATAATTAATAGCTACGACAAAAATTGCGGCAAAGTATATACAAATTATGCTATCATAGTACAGGCCTATCTAAGGTGCAAGGAAATAACAAGAATGATCTGTGAAGAAGGATAGCAACACCAGTACCAACTCCGGCCGACAGAGCAGTAGAGTAGATGCAGGAAATAAAAGCATAAAAGAGTTAAAGCAAAAACAAGACGTCGGCTGCAACAACCAGGACGTATCTGTCGCTCTTCAGAGAGAGTGCTATCATCAGTCGCCATGACATAACAAGGACAAAAAAGAAAATAGGCAAATTGGGTGTCCTCAAATAAAACCGCTGTATCTCTTCAACGCCTTCCACATGGCCCGTCCCAAGGGCTTCTCCTCCTCCACGTGAAGTAAATATGAAGATGTAGTGATGAATGTGAGGAGATTGAGGGTGTGAAGAGTTGAGTAATAATTGGTATGGGGTGAAGAGCCGGTCGATTTCAGACCAGGCTGCGATTTTGTATCCTTGTAGGACAAATGTCTTTCATTTCTGTGATCTCACATTGAGTATCAGCTTTGAAAGCACAAATGATCCATCTCTTTTTTGTGTATATTTGATTTTCTCTGTTTTTTTTCTTGGTGTTTTGATTTTCTTGGAGACCGCGTTACTTTTTTTGTTCTTTTTGCGTAGCTTTTCTGGTGTTTTTGTGTTTTGTGTTTTTGTGCTTGCGAGTTGGAGTATAACCTCGTTGACAATGTTTCGGTCACGTTTCCATGACGGTAGTGTCGAAAAGGTGAGAACAGAAATCGCGAATAAAAAAGAATGCAAAAAAGCAAAGGGCCTCCCAGATAATAACAGACAAGAAAAAATCATTGAAGTTGAGAGAAAACAAAACAAAAACAGATAACAAAGAAAACGCCAAGACCCGGGCCCGGTCACCCATTTCTGCGAGTTGTACCGCAGGGTCCCGACATACTTATCTGTACTTCACCGGCGATCATGGCTCGTGGATTGCATATTGGTTTCCACCCGCCCACCCTCCGTTCAACGACGATGGGGGATCGGAGCCATGGGTGAGTTGGGAATGCTGGACAGGACTTTCCAGACCTGCTGCTGGACCATCTCATACATGGCATTGCGTGACAGGATCCGCGGGTCCGTGTTGCTGTGGTAGCTGAGTCCGGGCGGGACACCCTCGGGCCCGTCGTGAGGATAGACGGTAAACTCGGGCAGGCGGGCATTGTTATCAAAAGGTGGCACATTTGTCGGCGCTTCAATGATATTGGCAATGCTGGTGGGACTCCGCGATCCGGCCTCCTGTTTAGCAACGGCGGCCATGGCCATCATCTGCAGATTCTCGGCACGCTCATCACGGACATCTTCTTCCTTGATGAACTGCGAATTGACGTCATCTTGCAGTGTGAGACTGTACTCGACAAACGGCGAGGGTGTCTGCCGGGAGCTGAAGCTGGGGAACAGGATGCGGAACATATGGTTCCACTTGTCCACTTCGTTCTGGCCCTCAATCTTCTTGCGGGAACGCAGCCGCTTCTCGATCTCGGCACCAAAACCGGCATCTTCGGCTACACTACGCGGAGAGACTCGGCAGGCTTCTTCTTGGCGAAGATGGTCGCGGAGATGGTCCTGGATCTTGAAGGTCTGAGAACACCGATCGCAGACGTAGTGCATGTGGTGGCGGTATAGATGCTCCCTATTCGATGCGTTAGATGTGTGGCATGGATAAAGAAACGGGGTGCTTGGACTGGACTTACTTGACTCGGTGAACAGAGGGCCAGCCAGACGTGCGGCACGACCGCTGGTGACAGTACTTGCCCTTGTTTCTCTTATAGAAAGGACAGGCAAATTCATGCACCACAGTCTCCGTTGACGGTCTTGGATCGCCACTGAGCCGCCGCACCTTCTTGTCCGGCGACCCTCCTGCAGCATTGTCTTCGTCCTCGTCAGATTCGGGCGATGTCCGCTTCAGTTTGTGGTTCTGGTTGAATTCCGGAGGGCATCGGACAAAGGTGTACGAGTTGTGGTGCTCGCCGTCGTCCATGCCATCGTCATTTGCTTCCCCCTTGATGTAAGTCTGAACATACTCGCCGGCCACGCCAGTGTGGGTCGGACTATCTGGGGCAGATCCCCCACCGGACGAAAGGCTGACATGAGAGTGACTGTGTTGCTGACTGTGCTGGGCACGAGTACTTCCAATGTCGCTGGACTCTTGCGAGTGAATGAGAAGTGTGCCGATTTCCATCGTGAAGTTCGGTGAGCCTTGATGGGATCTTTTGATCTTTGGGGCTTTGATCTTTAGATCTTTCAAACTTGTGCTGTTTGTGTTGTTGTTGTGCTGTCGTTGCGTTGTATTTTGTGGTGGTTGCGGTGCTGTCTTTATTCCGATAAGCGATGTGCTATGGTAGTAGTGAAGGAATAAAACAGCTGCAGTAGTAAATGATTGTGTGATGTAGTGTGTAATGTATATGATGTATGAAAAGAACCTCTGCAATGAAAAGAGGGAACAGAGGTAGACAAAAAAAGGCAAAGGAAGACAGCAGAAATAAAGACAGGCCAGTAAAAAGAGTAGCACAATGCACCTTATATTCAGAAACCAGAAGACCACTGCACTGTGAATGTAGATCCTGCAGGTGACAGAAGACACGCAGAGAAGTACTATGGAACTGTAGGCTTGCAGGGTAAGTATTGGCGACCTGTGTCACACTGCCTTGAGACAGGAACAAAATAATTTGAGAAGAGAGGGAAGAAGAATGAGAAAGAAACGCAAAGTCTGTAATACAATAGGCTTGTGGTCGAGTAGCGGTGAGTGTACTCTGCTGATGTTGGTGCTTAGTGTCGGCAAGTGGCATAGTTGACGGTCACAAACGAAAAACAAAGATGTAGAGATTACAGAGGATTTTATGTATTATATGAAGAAAAAAAAACAATTTTCATAGCCAGCACGTGAAGAAGATATACAAAGGCGGATAGCATACTATAGACCTTGTTGCTCAGCGTGCATAATTCACCTGTACACGGGGCATAAACAAGCAGAAGTTTTGCATACCTGGGCTTGTAAAACGTCAAGTATCTAATCTCATGGATTCTTGCCAGGCATGCAATATCAGTCTACATTTCTGCCTGAAAAAAAGTTTGTTATACCAAAAGCCCAATGGTGGTGCCATGAAACGGGCCCCGAGGCGGCCATAACACCGACCTCATCTCCAAAATATAAGGCGAGACCGACGAAACTCACTTCTGATCGACCTCGAAACCCAATCAAAGAAAAACAAGGCAGCTCTTTACTCAACTATAAACATGAAAGCGAACCCCTGCAACTGGCGGGACGGGCATGGTGTGCTTGGAATGAATCACATAGGTGACGACTATATATGCCAGCTGTATCTAGGCATACCGACATTTTGAGACTGATATCAAGGCTAGTTGGCATATATGGGTCGAGCATAGCTACTGACGAGCAAAATGAAAGTTAACCGTAAACAGAAAAAGGGGCATTGCTCTGGGGCTGACCAGAGATGCATTGGGCGGAACTGTCATCGGATAAACGCACCATACAGTGTGATAAACGGGAACGTGATGACTTTATCACCTTACATCGGTGATTATAACTTCTGAGGCGGGAAAGTAGCGAAACAATCGGTTCGCCACGCAATTTAAGAAGGCAAACAAAACACGTGGCTGACGATCTGGCAGTGGACAACAAGGCTAATAATATAGGGATTGCAATGAGGCTTGCAAACAGAGCAGCTGAGCATTATCACACTATCGTGTTCGCAAAGGAAGAGGACCTCACGGAAAGGTTTCCAAATTCGGTATATCTGCCATAGACAAAGATGTATATTGCAGAAACACTATGGCCAACCACAAAATGGTGCTGTTGGTGATAGGTTTGCAGTTTCTGTTTATGCGACAGAGATGCGCATAATAACACGCTATTTATGCACAATAATAGGGTGAGATGCAAATGATTGGCCTATGTTCTGTCAGCGTATTCTCAAGGTCCCGAGCTTCGGTGACTACCAGAAGAGCGAATACAAAAATATTAAAAAGACATCGAGGACCGCCCTAGATTGATATTGATATCCCGAATAGATCGTGGTCAGTTATAAGTGCCGTCAAGCGTCGAGTGCTCCAGAAACGAGGCTTTTTGACTAGTATGCGTGTCATCCAACCGTTGGAAAAATATGGAGTGATCCAGGGGAATACCAAACACCATCCGAGTATCTGAGCATAGCGTGACGGATAGTCGTTTGTTTGATGGCAAACGTCGAAGCGTGATGCTGCAGATTTTTGGTAGTATTATTTATAGCATCATGCAGGCCAACCGACAAGTCTGCAGCAGTTATTGCATATTGCCTGTTTTATTTCCGATGGGGTACACGGGCTTGTCTTCATTATGAGCGTTATCCGATATGCATTATATTTCAAAAAGATGACGGACCGATGACAATGGCATGCCAAACATGAACGTCTTCCGCAAGTTAGTCCTCATGATAGTTCTTTCACATTTGGTTTACTTTTCTTGTGTCTGCTTATCGTATCTCACTCCGTGTGTCGCACTTGGGCACCCTATGTTGCTATCCGTCAACTCCATGAAACATCGACAGAGAGATAGAAAACTTTTCTCGACCGTGCATGAGATTACTGCAAGAGCGGTATGCGGGAAGCTGCTTCAATTAATGACAACGCATCCAACAGTCAATGTGCATTTTTTTCAGTCTGTTGGCTTGGAGAAAGAAGATTACGAATGGCCGAAATACGAGGATGGCGAGGAGAATTGGTTTCAAGTATCGTGTAACACTCGGACTTGTATTTGATGCCTTTGATTATATCCGGGAGAGCAGCTCGCATTGCTTGCTAATTGCAGCGTGCGGCGTTCTGTTTGCTGAAAGGTACAGTGTGAGTCGCGACGGAATAACCATCTCAGATGTGCAGCCAGAGGTATCAAAGGTACGCGAAGCTTCCCACGTCTTAGATGCATCATGGATGGAGACTACATGCCCAAAGACGCAAGAAACTGAGAACGATAGCCGAAGGTGATCCTGCAGAAATAGCTGTATTGCGTCAGACATATACGTGCATGATTCACTATGGCTGACAGTGTGTATGTCTTACATAGGCGAGTGACCATTGTAGCAAATGATATGATGGATGGCCCTGAGTTATGCGTAATGATTAGTTTACTGTGTGCTGCTACTTCTCACTATATGAACCATGTTTAGCTAGGATATGACATCTTCGTTGACTGCAGTGTCTGATGTGCTGATGTGACTTGCAGGTTTCCTGGAAGGCAATGTATAGGCGTCCACCAAACAGTACTGAACAACTCATTACTCCATGACTAGATGCACACAATCATCATTGAGTTGTTGTTTATATTTCCGCCTATATATCAAGAAGATCATCGTAGAAGAGTGCAGAGTTTGAATGACAAGAGAAACTAGATGAAAGTAAGAACAACATCTCGCACTTCAGACTCCGGGCCTTTGCAAACACTCTTGTTCAACAAACGCTCCGATTGCCTATAACTTCAGTACAACAAACTGCAACAACTACAAGAACACACATCACGCCGCAGAACTACACAGGATAGCTTGTTGACATGTCGTATACCGCACCCTCCCCACTGAGAGGTCTCCGGGCCAGTATCCATGCTCGTTCTTCACCTTCAGTGTCTACCAGCGAGTCGTGCACCACACGCACCAAGGCTGGATCGACTGCATCCTCGGTCTTTTCTACGCCCAGTACCCCTCAGGCACCCGACACACCTCCTGAGACCCCTTTCCCGTCCCCTCCGCCATCGCCTTACCCATCCCCTAAACCTGTGAGCGATGTAGCTAAAAGCAAGGCTTACTACCGCCTTGTACGCCTCGACAAGGGCGAGATTCAGCGTCGAAATATGGCTGGCAAGTGCACCTACTGCAGCGACATGGGCCACTCACGTCGGACATGTGCTGCTGGTCGCATCATGCGCAAAGTGCCCAAGCGGATGCTGGACTCGCGCCTTCGCAGCGGTGTCTGCCCTCTGTGTGGTGATCCCGAAGCGGACGGGCACAACAAGCTCACCTGCCCCGAAAAGCAGAAGCTACAGGCAGCCCTCGACGCAAAGAGAGACATGGGTCATGGCCAACGAAATGCAGTTGTCCACACAATCAGCAGCAAGAGCAGCCAGTTGAGCACTAAACTTCGCGAGGGCACTTCGGATACTGTTCTGTACGGCGCGCCCCGCCGCATGAATAAGACAATGAGACGGCGCATGCTACAGGCCACGACTCCGACCAAAGCCAGGAACAACGTGGCTCGCATTAGTGTGGTCACAGGCACACACTCGGCGTTGGCCCAGACTGTGGAGGACGATCTCATTGACTTTGGTGACACTCGCAATGCTAGCCCAACTACTATGAGCACCACAGGTAGTTTGAGCAGTTTGAGCACCTCGACAACCAGTGCCACAGTGGGTAGTCCTCACATTCCCCCTCCGAAGTTTGCTACGTTCACTTCCTTTTCTTCTTTCGAGGAGAGATATACGCCGTTTGATCGCAAGCACACGCAGGTTCAACAGCAGAAACATAACTCAAAGCAGAACCTGCTGGACATGGCGACTACTGAGGTCGTCTGGGGCGGTGTTTCGCTCCCAGTGGCAAGGATTGGCCCGGGCCTGGGACAGGACTTTGACATGGATATGGATGTGGACGACGGCGTAGAGTATGCGAGCCAGACTCAGGATCTCATTGAAGTCTGAGTTGGTGCTACCAAGTGACACGTCAAAGGGCTGGGAACGGAAGCAAGAGATAGCCCAACCATCCCAGTCATCTGCAAAGATCCCGCTTAGGCATGTATCAAGAGTCCATCCCGTTCATTGAGTCCTCTCTAATTTTATATTTAAATCTAGTATGACCGGTCTTTTTTCTTTCTCTTCGTGTTTCTCGTTTTCTTCAGTCTATTTTTACACCCTATTCTAGGTTCTCTTTTGAACCAATAGTCTAGCATATTTTCCAATATAAAATATGATCGAATAAATATGAAAAACAAAAACTTCCGAATGACCATTGTTCATGTCACACATATGCACTGTATAGGACGTCTTGTTGGCCTACAAAGCCGGCCTTGTCTAGCTGCCGTATGAGTTGGCTGCTCGACTTTAGGCGTGGGGAATGCCAATTATTCTACATACGCCATCTTCCTGCAGTTAATCCCTCTGCTCTCTCACTTTCTCTTGTCTTCTGCAGATCCCTGTCTATATATATATCTATCTATATATATTGTGGCCTTGTGTAGCCCCGTCAATCCAGACTATTGGGTGAAATATAACGAGCTGAATATCTGTTCGTCGTACAGAGTAAATGATATGCTGTTGGAAGTCGGTGATCATGTTGGAAATAGAGTCATCACGGAATCGTCGGACGGATCCGATACTAAAGAATTGAGAAACGAAAGCATATTGTTTCTTTTGTTTATCCGTACGGAAGATATCCACGAGAGGAACAATGGAAGAAAGTCCGATTCCGCCTCTCACAGCACCAACTCCGAACGGAGCAAAGTACTATATGCTCATATAGATCCATGTGTTTCCTTTGCTCCACGTAGAGCTTGTACGATGTGTCTCGGGGACGAATGTTACAGCATGCGACATGTCATATCCTACAAATATTTGGGGCAGAAGGGAAAGGGCTAGTGGAAGAAGCATTTACGAGACTAGAGCTCGTGGGCACTCTAGAAAGCAACAATAGCAGTCATCTCATCTACCATTGGCGGATCTCGCCATCCGATGAACCATGGCCGGAGAATTTAGATGAATGGCTCAAACCAGATAACCGAAGAGCGAGGCGGTGGCTGCTTTTCTGTGGCTGTGTGTAGCGGATATACGAAGATACGAGAAACGTATGTAATCATGGTCCGGGGGATACCAGAGACAATATACAATGGAGATAAACGAGAGACAAGACGAGACGAGATGATGCGGTAGGATGGGGGCGGGTTTGCTCACTGGGCGCAACTACATCATCTGCACATCTATGTTCACCTGTGCCATCTGACGCCATGCGCAGGAGCGGACCCAGAAAGCTGGAACTCTGAGGCAAATAGATTATACAAGACTATTTGTCAGATGGACACAAACTCAAGACAGGGTCAAGGGCAGAGGCGAGGACTCACAAAGATTTACACAGATTCACGCAGATTGCTTGGGCGTAAGGATCTTGGGAAATTAGCATCGAGTGAGAGACTGCCGTTTTGCCTTTTAAATGGTCTGTGATACGGCGCTTTTGTCTCCTTTGACTCTTATCCCTCATAATCCCTTGCAACGCCCCTCTTCGGTTACTCAAGGGTAAGCAAATAAACAGGGTCGCTTGCACTTGTCAATCTTGAGATGAATGTAGAGCAGAGAGAATACTCACGAGACACAGTACGCAGGGCAAGAAGAGCCGAACGAGTTCCAACAACATGGTTATATTGACTTTGATTGCGTTGGTCACGAGCTGAACACGACAGCCTTTTGATGACCACGTTGTCATGCACATGCAGTATAGAAAAGTACTGATTACTGAAATTAATCAACGCTAAATGAACGAGGGAAAGCAAAAGGTATATGCAGCAAATCAGCAAATCAAATCCAGACTACAGGCCAAGACACATGAGGGCCTTGTTGAGGTCCATCACATCATCCGCTCTCAGCGCTTTCTCTCCCCATATTATAATGCCCTGTCCGTTGACGGCAAAGGCACCGGCTTGCTGCCACTTGTTACCCATGATCGTAGCCGGACCTTCGGGGGCTGCCTCGGCAGCTGGGACGACTCTTGTATTGCTCCTTGACGGGGCATTACCGGCAGCAGGAGCAGCACCAGCACCAGCACCGTTGGCAGGCTTCTTTCGGTCCATGTAGCTTGCGACCGACTGACCCAGCCAACCATTTTCTTTCCAGGACTGGATCTGCGTGGTCGGGTTCAGCACGTACCAGACCGAGCCCAGGCCCAGGCCCCATGCCGCATAGATGGCGCGGTCCTCGTCAATCACCATCTGCACGTTCCATGCTCCGCCGAGTAGGTCGACCCATTTCTGCGTTGCCTGATATGAAGAGTGCGATACAGCGATGCAGTTGATGTCGCCGGCGTGTCGGTTGGCCAGTGTGCGGAGGTTGAGGAATGTCTTTTGGGCAAAGGCGCAGCCGACGCATCGCAGGAACACGACAATGACGGGCTTGCCAGCGCCAATGTTGAGTTTGCGGTCTCGGTCTATGGGTGCTTGGTCACCTTTCTGTGGGCACGACGCGGCCACGGGGACAGAGGCTGGCGCGGGTGTGAGCCATGGCTGGACGGTCAGCGGCAGGCCCTTTGCCGTCATCCACGCCGGCCACTGCTTGGCGCCGGTGTTTTCGTTGGCAGAGGGGTTATCGAGGTTGGCTGGTCGTGGTTTTCTCAGCTTTCCGCCGGTCAAGTTCTCTTTTGGTGGTGGTGTTGAGTCTCCGCCCATGACATCTTTCATCGTGAAGTTGAACGTCTCATTGGTGATGCCGATCTTGCGCATCGCAAGCTTTGTCGAAAGACTGGAGAACATTGTGAGAAACCGTCTGGTGCCTGTACTTGATCAATCAACTGAATGGTATGTCTATGATTGACAATAATAAAAAGTAACAATGTTAAAGAAACAAAGTTAGACAGACGTTAAGCTTTATAACGAATGATGCCGCCCTCGAACTTGAAACTACAAGTCGAAAATATCAGTGCTGTTTGCTAGCTGCCAGGGGCCAGGGCGAGCCCAGAGCGAAACAGCTATACAGTAATCATGACACAGCAAACGTCGCGTATCAGGCGTGTTGTGCCGTTGCATTCGATGTGACCTCATTCTTTTGGGTGCCGTTATTGAATGCAATTACCCCCTATTACTGCGTGGGGGAAGACAAAAAGTCAATATTGATTTCATCTCATCTTACACTTGATCCGTTCTAGTCTCTGATCAGTCTTTGATAGTGCGCATCACAATCAGCAGCTGAATATAATTATCAGGTTGGCGTTTCCAGGTGCGATACGTTGTCGTTTACTGCTTCTGTTTAGTTGGATATTTGCTTTTCTGTACTCTGTCTTTGACCATCTATGTTCTAGCTAGGTAGAATATGAAGATATCTATCTGATGCTTATTCTAAGTAACGAAATGGAATTATTATGGCAAAACAAAACGCTAACACTTTTGATGCCCTATGGAACAGTGTAATTAGTTATATTATTGGTTTATATACTATACTCACCGCTGTATTTAAGACCCACACTATATCGTGTGCGAGTCTCGTCAGCTTTACTCATGCCCGACATTTATCCAGTATTAATCTTATCAGACAGTTAGAAAGGATCTCAGATAAACATAGCCTGTCTCTTGATAGTGTGCAGAAAATAGCAAAAATGCAAACACAAAAAACTGAACCCGACCCGAATCGAACGGATAATCTTCTGGATGCTCCAAACTTTGCTGGAATCAGACGCGTTACCATTACGCCACGGGTCCTATTTGATGTCTTATTGGATGATGATTTGGCAACTGTGTAGATACTATATAGCGCACTCTACTGATTTAGTTAAGTTGATAAATACGAATTAAGAGACATCGACTAAACTCACTACTTTTGTCTCAGTTGTTAGTTGTTTTACAGAAATAGACCATAATCAAATAATATTAATAGAAATTGAAATTAAATATACATATACATATATATAGAAAAGAAAAGAAAAGAAAAGAAAAGAAAAGAAAAGAAAAGAAAAAAGAGTTGACGAAAGAAGAAAATATCGTTTAAATGTTTTGTCCCATGGCATACATAAATATCACGACTCAAGGTCTAAATAATGAAAAACCTGAAAGACAATATAATACTGCTGGCAACTATTATTTTAAACTACCATAATAAAAAAAACTAATAAACATAGCGGAACTCGAGATTATTCTCGCTATCAAAGGTTTTGCGGTTATCTAGTCGCTCGCTTTTAGCAATCTGATCCTTTTTTATATTTACTTTGCGGTAATAAATAACTTATACGGCAATTATTACTATAATTAGAATAGTATATTTAAACGAAAACTAATAACTTAGCTTATACGGGGCTTTACGATATATTTAGTTAAAAACGATACTAATAATATTATTAATAGCTTATAATATACTAAAAACAATAGCTTAATAATAGTATAACGCTTAGTTATTAACAATCTAAGTCTCGTTAACATTAACGCCGTAATCTAACGAAATAACGATAAAATAATAAACAAAGTACTTAATACTATTAGCCGGCATTAACAAAATCAAGAGATAGCCAATAACCGCGAAAATATCAAGAATAAACAAGACGGAGCCGTAAAGGCCGTAGCGATCACCAATTAAAGCAGCTGAGAAAAAAGAGATGGCGCCGAGGCAGTAGACCGGTACACTAAAGTATTAAGCTTAAAGACTAGTGTAGCCGAGACTACTCTTTAAAATCGACGGTAAGAATATACTGAATCCGTAAAGGACAATGTCCTACAGAAACTATACTGAAGCGCCGGCATAAGTGCGCCAATTAGTAAGTGCCGACCGGACCTAGGCCCAGTCAAACTGTTCCTGACCCATATACTCGCGTCGCAAAATCTCACGACGGCGCATCAGCTCGAGTTCGTGCTCGTTCCAGAATCTGGCCTTGACTGGGTCCTCGGGAAGACCAAACCAGACCCAGGGCACCACGAGCAGCGAAACGAGGCCTTCGATAATGAACAGCCACGACCAAGGCTCGAGGCCGGCAGTGCGCTTTATATATGTGATTCCGGTAGCAATCAGACCGCCAAACATGCCACTGATAGCCATAGCCAAGAACAGGTAGGCAAAACGCCTGCCCTGCTCCTTGCGGTTGTAGACCATGGTCATGTACAGGCTGATGCACGGAAAGAAACCTGCCTCACAGGCTCCAAGAAGCAAGCGGCACGCCAGCAAGGCCCGGTACGATTTGACAAATGCGGTGCCGAGAGTCACAATAGCCCAGGCAAAGGACATGACAGTCATTGCACGGTGAGCCTTGAGTTTGCGCAGACCGAGGACAAGCGGGAAGATGAGACCAACGTAGGTGGCATAAAAAATACTGACAGCTGTGCTGTACTGGCTGCTGGTCATGTTGAGCTGTGTCGTCATGCCGGCAATGGCAGCATTGCCAATGTTGCTGCGGTTGAGATACGATAGAAAGTACAGCATGCCAAATATGGGAGCCAGGCGAAGATCCATCTTGCGCATCAGCTTCTTGTAGTCTTCCGGGCTGATGTAGGTGTCCTCATTCTCGACCTCGACCTCGACCTCGCCAGGGCTGTCAGAAGCAAAGTCGGCTGCTGACTTCTCGTCATTGACGGCCAGCTCTGGCGATGCCTTGATATCGCCGTTGTTTGACATCTTGAAGGTGACTGTGTGGTATTATGGTATCAAAGGGGGATGCGCTGCTTGAAGAGAGTATCGTGAATCCACCACGCACATGGCCATCGTTCAGAGTCTTTATACTCTTTATTTGACGGCTGCTACCAGTAGTTTAACGATACGACACAGCACAGACACCCCGGCCATCTAATGTTCAAACACTATCGATTCATGCATGGCTAAAGGCAGCGAGTCACTCGCGGGTCCGAGTAGCGCAGCTGGTGCGGTCTACTGGTTAATATGGAGATATGGACTTGCGAGTCCGAAAGATTAAAATGGTCTTGGACGATTGAAAGTCGATAACGGCTGGATAACGGCCGCGGATAGTGCTATTAGTTGTTCCCGGATGTAATAGTTCGCTTTATGTGGAGTTTCTGATAAGCGACGGGCTTCCAAGTCCGCTCTCCGCACTTCTCATCTTTTACTACAACCTTTGGAACTCGTCAAGAAGTAGTCTGTCAGTATCAGCAATTCCATGTCCAATGTTTTTATTACAATTTTGAATTCGCCGTCTCACATGCAATGCCGCGTACGTCACCTGCCGCGGTACAATCCCCAAACGTTTCGTGAGCTGCAATCCAACTCTCTGCCCCATCTCCGTGCTTGACTAACAAATAGATGCGGACGGTGCCGCCGCCGCAAGATTCGGTGCAACCGACAGCAGCCTTGCTCACAATGTACAAAGTCGGGTGTGGACTGTATCTTTCCTGGCGGTGGTGAGAGACAGCGGTAAGATGTCTCTATATTTGTGCCGTTGTTTTTCGGAAAGGTTACATCATGACAACGACTAACTCAGCAGACCTGCGCCGAGACGATATGTAGAAGAACTCGAGACCCGAATCCATGCACTAGAGTCCCTAATACAGGGTCTTGCTAGTTCCGAAGGCACTTCACAACGACAGCTTTTGTCCAACCTCCAGCCACCATTGCAGCAATCCGATGATTCTATAGCGAATACCTCAACCAATACCAACATACCACTGCCGACTGCCGGTCTTCCTCTCCTTGCCGATGCAGCAGCTCTAGCAGACAGTCGACATATCCCAAGACCCGAGCTCGCTCAGCATCCACTCCCTGGGCCAACAGCTGCATCTCATACACCCCTCGTTACTTCTGATACGATTATAGTCAGCACCCCGTCATCCACATGCACTGCCACAACAACTACAGGCGACCTCGTCGTGGCTCGCGCAAGGGAAGGACGCCTGCGGAAACTCGCAGGCCGCAAAGCAAGCCAGTTCTTTGGTGGCACCAGCCTCTTTCACCTTCAGCTATCAGACCCAGCACTCCCGCCATCATCAGCTGCGCAAAACAAAAGAGCACCTGCGGCAAGGACATCCAATAGTCGGTTGTCGCCGTCTTTGACGTCCACACCAACAGACTTTCCGTACCAACCTCATAGCGACATGTGTCGGGGCCTTATGGCCTTTTTCTTTCAAAACGTCTACCAGTACTACTTTTGCGTCTATAGAGAGTACTTTCTTCGCGACTATGCAGCAGGCGGTGGGCCATACTATTCGGATATGTTGCTGTTCTGTATCTGTGCAGTCGGTGCCTTGATATCACCCGAGCCTGAAAAGCAGGCACTGAGTGCCGTCTTTGTCGATCGGGCAGAGAGTCTGCTACTGGGCTCTCTGCACCAGCCGGAGCTAACAACACTGCAGTCGCTGCTCATGCTCGCCCAGGTTGAG
Source organism: Ophiostoma novo-ulmi subsp. americana (assembly GCA_029298975.1). NCBI lineage: Eukaryota > Fungi > Ascomycota > Sordariomycetes > Ophiostomatales > Ophiostomataceae > Ophiostoma > Ophiostoma novo-ulmi. Next base: position 631,690 of record JANSMA010000003.1, on the reverse strand, counting down.
ATTGGCCAAGGTCGAGGGTCCAAGGGCTGGCTATTTTGCGGAATGGCCTGCCGTCTCACACATGAGATGGGGCTGCACCTTGATCCGAACAACTGGAGTGGTGGCGGCTGTGGTGGTGATAATGCAAATGTTCCTGTGGCCAGCACCCGTCCTGTGGAGTCTTCGGTCGACCGCGAGATACTCAGAAGGGTGTACTGGGCAGCCTTCACTGTCGACAAGCAACTAAGCCTATATTTCGGGCGGCCACCTGTACTATACCCCCATGAGGCCGATGTCCGCAACACCATCCGCATCCCCTATCCGCCCGAGTGGCAGAGTCTACTAGACACATACATCTCGCCCGGCATCTCTGCCACTGCCTTTGAAGACGGCCTGTCAACAGTCGGGACATTTATCCACCAGGCTGAGCTGGCCAAGGTTCTGCACAACATGATTGTTGATGTCTTTGAGAACAGGAACTATTTTCGAACAGGTGTCGCCACGGCTGGAGCTGGCGATGATACTACCACCACTACTACGACAGAAGCCGCAGAAGCAGCCCAGCGCGTGCATGAGCAGCTTGAAGGATGGTTGTCTATGCTGCCTCAGAGACTAAAATGGAACCAGTGGACTGTCGGCCGGGTTGCCCCATATGTGCTGCATTTGCACCTACTGTTCCACACCGCCATGGTCATCCTGCACCGCCCCCCTCGGCGGCATCTCGATGATGCACCTGTTGCCCACGGCGAAGATGTCGAGATCTGCTACGAGTCTCTAGCTGCAATACTTCGGCTGCTTCGAAGCTATACCCGCCATCATCGCTTGGCATTGCTGCCACTCGATATTGTGCATACCTTGTCAGCAGCAGCTGGGGTTGTGCTAATGCGAAGGCATATTGAGCATCTGTCTTGGGCCGACAGCGACGTTGCCAAGCCACTGGCACTGCTTCTGGATGCTATGCGGGCCGTGCAGCATGTCTATCCGTGCATAACCGAGATTCTTGATGGGCTGGTGGATGCGGTTGCGGCTGGACATGCGCAAGACAAAGCCCGAGCCGCACGCAGTACTGTGAACAATATGTATGGATGTGTTGGGATTAGCGACAGCCCGGATGCAGGTACGGGTGTCATGCGTATTATAGAAAACAATGGGGTTGGCGTTCTTCCTCACGCCTGGCGCCCCGAGATACCTGTGGCTGCTGTGCACACCACTATGCCGGGTGACTCTGCAGATAGTCTGGGATTCTTGGTAACAGATGACTTTCTCAATGGTGTCGGTGTCTACGACTGGGGTGACGGCCATCAGGGATAGATTAAATTTAACAAATGAAGTCATTTTATGAATGCAAATACGTGGTCATAATGCATAGGTCGAAAGCTGTCAAGACATGCGGGCCATATACTGCGCCGTGCACCTGCAACGGGCTTCCAACTCCGTCCTCTTTCGCCATATATGAAATAGAATCCGATTAGGTATAGGAGTACCTTTCTCCATCTCTTCATCTTCCGCCTTTGAGTTTAACATCAACCAGCAGCAACATGTCAGATAAAGTAGCCATCTTTACCGACAAGGCCCCCGCGCCTAGCCCGTGTACAGCCAGGCTATCAAGGCAAGCGGGTTCATCTTTTGCTCGGGCCAGACATACAAAGACCTCAAAGGCAATATCCTAGGAGGCATTGTTGTTGACCGCATGGTATGGTAATCTGGCTGTCGTGTAATTACTATTGCTAATTAGAAGCGCCAATGTCTGCTTAATCTTGCTGCTGTTTTGGAAGCAGCCAGCTCAGGTATGGGCAAGGTGGTTGCGATCAACGTCGTCCTCGCCGACATGGATGGCTTTGCCGCTGTCAATGACGAATACGAGAAACATTCCATCACGAACAACTGTTCTCTAGTCACTTTTATGCGTTTTATACACATCGACTAATCCACTAGAAGTGAAACTCTTTGAATAATAAATCTATATAAATCCATATACCGTAACTCCAAGATTGAACCCAAAGATTTCATATTCTATCATGCGCTCGTCTCCAGCTTGCCCCATGCACCACCTCCTGGCGTGTGCAGGACGATCCGGTCACCCGCTTCAAAGAGTGCCGTCGCCTTGCCACCAAGACTGACGCGCATGTTGTCCTTCTTGCGCAGCCACAGGTTCAAGCCCATAGCACCATCACCACCACCGGCGGCGCCCTTGGGTGCCCGTGTGCGCCGCTCCGACAGAATCGACACCTGCACACCGGGGATACGGAACTCAATGTCACGCACCATGCCATCACCACCAGGGTGGGCACCCTTGCCACCGGAACCGTGTCTCAGACTGAAGCTGTGCAACAGGATAGGGTACCGCTTCTCAAAGACCTCGGGGTCGGTGATGCGTGTGTTGGTCATGTGTGTGTGCACACCGCTCGTGCCGTTCCATGTCGGACCAGCACCCGCACCACCGCCAATGGTCTCGTAGTAGCCAAAGCCGGGCTCGACAGTAGCCGTGCCGTCAGCAGCAACAGTACGGCCGCCCATACCAAACGTCAGGTTGTTCATGCATCCCTGGCTATCGGCCGACGCATTGAAAGCAGTCAGAATAACGTCGGTGATGCGCTGCGACGTCAGAACATTGCCACCGACGACGGATGCGCCAGGCTCTGGTGCAAGGATGGACGACGGCGGCACACGGATGTCAATAGGGTTGAGGCAGCCCTGGTTGAGAGGTACGTCCGAGGCCAGAAGTGCGCGCAAACAGTAGATGATGGCCGAGTGGGTAATGGCGATGGGTGCGTTCGTGTTGCCGTAGACCTGGGGCCCTGTGCCGGTAAAGTCAAAGACAGCACTGCCAGTGGCCTCGTCAATAGTAATGGTGAGCTGGATAGGGGTGCCGTCGTCCATGTAGTCGAGTGCGTGCAGGGGTGCACCAGCGACGCTGGCATGCATCTTCTTGAGCAGCGCACGCACGGCCTGCTCGGCATTGTCCTGAATGGCGTACATGTAGCGGTGAACGACAGACAGCGTGTGTTCCTTGATGAGGGCCTGGATCAGGTGGATGCCCTGCTTGTTTGCGGCGACCTGGGCCTTGAGATCCGACAGGTTATCGCTGAGAGTGCGCGAACCAGAGCTGCCGGGGTGCTGGGAAGGCTCGTGCAGGAGCAGTTCAATCATGCGCTCCTCGTTGAAGCGACCGTTGCTGACAAGCTTCTCGCCAAAGATGGCGGCACCCTCCTCGAACAAGAAGTGCGAGTCTGGAGGCATCGATCCGGGGCGCGTGCCACCAATGTCTGCGTGGTGGCCACGGGAGGCGACATAAAAGACAATCTGGCCCTCGGAGAAGACCGGTGTCACAACGGTGATATCGGGTAAGTGGGTGCCGCCGCTAGTGGGGTGGTTAGAAACGAGAACATCACCGTCCTTGAGCTTTCCGGCCCATGCATTGTGCAAGTGACGGACACAGAATTGCATACTGCCGAGATGGACAGGAACATGGGGTGCGTTGCACACGAGACCGCCATCCGGCGAGAAGATGGCACACGAGAAATCGAGGCGCTCCTTGATGTTGGTGGACACGGATGTCTTTTGCAGGGTGCGGCCCATCTGCTCGGCAATAGACATGAAGCGGTGGCCCATAATTGACAGCTGAATAGGGTTAACCTCGGTGGAAGACTTGGTGACAGCAGATGCAGTAGTCTCAGCATCAACGAGGTTGATCATGACCGTGCTGTCCAGGATGAGCGCTTCGGCCGTGGGCACCACCAGGATCGTCTGTGTCTTATCGAGGATGAGGGCAGGACCAGCAATACGCGTGCCGGGCTTGATGTTGTTGAGCAGGTACAGCTTGGTGTCGGTGCGCTTGCCACCGGATGTGCCGTCATCAAAGCACACCTGGATGATGCTGGTGGGCTCCGGGGCAACAACCGCAGGACGGGCACTGGCCTCCTTGGCCTGCTGGAAGGGGCTCTTTTCGGTATGCTTGGCAGCTGTACCAACAGCACGGACGCGGTAGTCGTCCACCAGGATGCGCTTTTCGGGGAACACGAAACCAAACTCGCGCTGGTGACGCTCCTCAAACAGACGGCGGAAAGCCTCCATGTCATTATTTTCGAGACTGGTCTGGTCTTGCAGCACCATGGTGGCAGCCGTAGCACCGACATAGCGCATGTTGAGGTAGCGCTCGAGACGAATCTCAGACTCAACAATGCCCTGGTCGATCAAATGTTGCTTGGCGGCCGTAGCTAGGTCCGTAAGAGCACCGCTAATGGCCGGCATGTTGGACGACTCAAAGGTGATAGCAGCGGGCTTCTGTTCCTCGTGCACAAGGTCGGCCAGTGACAGACCATAGGCAGACAGAATGGAGGAGTACTTGTGAATCACGACCTGCGAGATAGTAAGCGCCTTGGCAACATCACAGGCGTGCTGGCCACCGGCACCGCCAAAACAGGATAAAATGTGGTCAGATGTATCGAAGCCGCGGGCCTCGGTCAGGGCACGAATAGGGCGCGCCATAACCTGGGCGGCAACACGCAGGAATCCCAGAGCGACATCTTCAGAAGTGAACGTAGCACGGCCGGCCGCAAGATTATCGGCGTTGATCTCCTTTGTGAGCTGCTCGAACTTCTCAGCCACAATCTCGGTACCCAGTGGCTGGTCTTCGTTGGGTCCGAAGATCTTGGGGAAGTACTCAGGGGCAATGCGGCCGAGGAAGAGGTTGGCATCGGTGATGGTCAGTGGGCCGCCCTTGCGGTAGCACGCGGGACCGGGGTGAGCACCGGCCGACTCGGGGCCGACGGCAAAGAGACCATTACGCCAAAAAAGCATCGAGCCACCACCGGCAGCCACGGTGATGATGTCGAGCTGGGGCGATTGGATAGAAATACCGGCCGTTGTCGTCTCAAAGACGTGCTCGTAGGTACCGGCAAAGCGCGAGCAGTCAGTCGATGTGCCGCCCATGTCGAAGCCGATCACCGGCTTGCGCTCTTTGTCATCCCAGGATGTTTGTGCGTAGCCAACAACACCACCAGCGGGGCCGGACAGAATACTGGCCAGGCCGCCAAAACGACGGAAGTCCACAAGACCGCCGTCAGACTGCATAAACTCACAGCGCAGACCAGAGGCAGCAAGGCCCCCCTGGAAGTTGGCAGCGATAGAGTCAATGTATTGGCGCACGATGGGGGTGAGGTAAGCGTCGACGGTGGCGGACATGCCGCGGGGCACAACCTTCATCATGGGCTGGACAGCGGCCGACTCGACAACCGAGAAGCCCATCTCACGGGCGAGCGCACCGACCTGCTGCTCGTGCTCAGGGTAGAGGTAAGAGTGCAACAGCACGACAGACAGTGAGCGGAAGCCGTCCTGCCAGAGCTGCTCGAGGGACTTGCGGACTTGTGCGAGGTCCGGGGTCTTGAGGATGCGCACGACCTCGCCGGTCAAGCCTACCCGCAGAGATTCCGGATCAGAGGCGACATTGGGTGCCACGTAGCCGGCCTCGTTGGTGCGAGGGTTCTCAGACCAGGCCTCGAGAGTAATGCGCTCGTCAACTTCGACGACAGACTTGTAGAGCAGCTCCGGGGTGGCGACTGTGAGATCAAAAATGTCAGGGCGTGCCTGGTTTCCAATGTGCAGAAGATCCCGGAAGCCCTTTGTGATCAGGAGGGCAGAACGGGCGCCCTTGCGCTCGAGCAAGGCATTGGTGCCGACAGTGGTGCCCATGCGGATGCGGGCGATGGGTGTTGTGTCCAGAGGCTGGCCGCGGGGATGTGGGCGGCCAGTGACAATGTCGAGCACGCGGCGGACACCTTCTGTGGGTGCATCATTGTAGTTTGCTGGGTCAACGGAGAGGACTTTGAGAATGATGTCGTCACGGCCGGGCACGGAGGCGTGGATGTCGGTAAAGGTACCACCACGGTCAATGGAGATCTGGATGCCGTCCATTGTTGAAAGTTAGTGATGGTAGACGGTAAAAGTGATGTGAAATGATGACGACCAGTAGTAGAAAACGTTAGAGGGGGGTATCAATATAAGTGAGGCTGGAGTGACGCAAAGTGGTGATGTGAGGGGTGGGAGTAATGCGTGAGAGAAATGCAGGCGGACATCAAAGTGCGCCGGTCTTATGTATATCAGTTCACAGATGCATGTGCAGTGGCCAATTGAGTGGTTTCAGATCACAAATATTGAAGCGGCACCGGTATTTGGTGTGGTTTCATGCACTTGTGCTCTGCGATTTGGTGATCTCGGCGATGCTCTCCGTAGCGTAGTCGGCCAAACTCAGCGAGCGGAGCCCACCAAAATGGCAAATGGCAGGCGCGATGCGACCAGGCACTATAGCGGGAAGGTGCGGGCAGGTGCGGGCACTTGCGGGCATGGACGTCCGTCCCCGCTTACTAAACTAACCTCGACAACGACAGGTCTTCAATTGGAGCGTGACCATGCCTTTATCAACGGCATGGCAGTCCGTGTCCACGCGTCGATAGATGTGATCTTGGTTATGCGGCTCACACCAGGTGTGCTAGAGAATGAGCAGAATAAGACGTGATGGCTCGGCGAGTCGACAGCCTGTCGTCGTCGACCGCCTCCTCGACGATAATCTATCACGACGACAACAATTTATATTTTGCCTATAATTTTGACTCTTCTAACTGGCATACTGACGGATTCTAGTCATTGACAATATTGCCTATATTGATCAGCTCATGACAAGACTTCCAGTGCTCGTCTCCGTTCTCTCTTTGTGAATACCAAATCAAGACGCCTCATGTCCACCACATCCACCTTAACTACGCTCTGCAGAGACGAGGCGGCCACCGCTCTCATGCTCCGGCTCAACACCGGCTCTCTTGCCCGGCTCGCTGCTCGCGCTAACGAGTACACAAAGTCCACATCCGGCCTCGCACCCACGTACCTCCAGGCCAACCTCGTCGTCCTGCCCTCGCGCTATGCCGCCGACTTTCGCAACCTCTGTGCTCGTAACCCTGTACCGTGCCCCCTTATTGCAGAATCAGCCTCTGTTGGCGATTTCGCCACGCTCAGATCATATCTGCCTCGTCTCGCATCATCCGCCCAGCTTGCCGCCGGCCTCGACCTGCGCACCGACTGCCCGCGCTACAACGTCTACGACGGCGCGCGTCTCAGCAAGGCAGCTGTGCCTGATGTCTTGAGTGAATGGACAGATGACCATGTTGCATTTATTATTGGCTGCAGTCAGAGCTTTGAATCGGCACTCGAGCGGGCCGGTCTCACAATCCGCCACTCGGTGCAGGACCGCACAGTACCCATGTACCGCACATCCATCCCGCTCAATGCATCAGGCATCTTTACGGGTTCGACATATGTCGTGTCCATGCGGCCGTTCTCCCGCAAAGACATTGAGCGGGTCCGTGAGATCACACGCGCCTATCTGCCGACACACGGCGAGCCGCTGGCCTGGGGCTGGGACGCACTGGCGCGGCTGGGCATTGCCGACATTGACGAGCCGCAGTGGGGTGATGCGCCGCTGACGGCCGATGGGCAGCAGCCGCTAGGCACGGTTGAAGGGGATGAAGACAATGTGCCTGTCTTTTGGGGGTGCGGCGTGACACCGCAAGAGGCCATTATGAGGGCGCCACTAGAGGGCACGATTCTTGCTCATGCCCCTGGGCACATGCTCGTTCTAGACTGCCGTGAGGATGATGTGTTATAGTCAATACTGGCGAGACTACTAGTTTGGCTTGACGAAGATGACTCGGTTGATTTTAACTTGTTGATATTCTATTCGTTCGATTATGACATGTCTTCGTTTATTTTACTTTAATGTTATTAATATTTTCTTAAAATTTGAATATTTAAAAAGAAATCGTGATTATAGTAATGATACCGCCGATATATTTATCTAAATAAATCATAGGAATGGAACAAAACAAACTAAGAGATCCGTCCATAAGAATTAATTCGCAAGTACTATTTGCATCAACTTGCACCATGTCTCACTGTCAAACAAAGACGACGCCTTGCCTCCTCGTTTCCGTCTACCCTGCTCCCATGGTTGGCTTGCAGATCCCAACCATGATTTCTGACAAGCTTTCAGATCCCAAGTTCTAGGGTCGATCGGCGACAACGTCGTATCTAGAAGGACTATCTTAGGACTTGACGAAACTAGAAACATCGCCGATAAGCTCACCTCTTCCTACCATCTATATATGTCCTACCATCGTCATATATGTCATACAGCGGGTCGATGCATAGGAGTATGTGTAGTGCAGCAGAAGCTGAAAGGGACGCAAACCCGAACAGGTATCACCAAGAATATCGAAGCACTGTCTAGACCACCGGAAGATACCCGGCAGCTGACAACAGTACGCATTTCCTAGTCAGCTCTATCTACGTGCCACACTTCCACCAGTGCAGTCTATTCTCGTCTAAGCAGCTTCTTTATCCATCAAAGACTATTTTAGTTCGGTCTAGCTGTCGGATCAGGGTTGCGGGCAAGCCGTGCTGATTGTAAGTAACAGGGTGAGATGTAAGAGAGCCGTTGGTGGCACAACACTTGTAAGATATATGCAGACATATTGACCTACAGTGGTGGGCTTATTTGGTTGAGTGCGGCTATATGTTGCCAGGAACGAGTCATGCGCTCTAGTCAGTCGGATGTATGGTGTCTGGTGTCTGATGCTTTTAGTAATGCTAGGCGGAGATGTAGATAGAGTAGATGAAAAATATCCCTAGCTCCAGCAATCATCTTGTTGGCTTCCGTGTCCGTTGGTCCAAGATAATATTGGTTAATACGGATATGGCACCTCTCGTACGGGCTGTCTGTATGCTCTTCCATTGTCTGGCGTGCTTCGATGTCCATGGTATTCCCATATTCCTCATAGAATGGCTATCGGACGAGACAACTCTACCCCCCCTCCCCCTACTCTTCTTCAATATTAGCATTTGATCCTTTATGCTGATATATTCCGTCATCAATAACATAGTTCACACGGATTACGGATGAGCTGGCCTAGTTCCAAAGTCACGTCGTTGGCCTCTTCAATATCGGGCACTTGGAATCACTCATAAATACGATACGCATAGTACACGATCTCCAGCAACTGCACTTTGGTGCTACCCTAATATGTCGTCTAGATCACTATCCAAAGCGCTGGCCTTGGTATTGTCCATTCTGGAAACGGTAGTCTCATTGAGAAATTAAACAAAGATTGGCAAAACTCCGTCGTCTAAAGGAGTTGATGTCTCCGCATTTGGAAAGAACGGAAGAACAGTAAAAGAACAATTTACAGAATATCTCAAAGAATAATATCTACACCAGTTTATATTTATTTTAGTCTTATTGGAAACGATACATAAATTAGAGGACTGCCAGGGGCTGTCTGAGGTGGAAACGAGGCCATACAAAACGACCCAAGCCCGGAAAGCGGGGAGCCAAGTAAGGAGACGGCATCAAACTGTCACAGACCTGTATCTTTTTTTAAGCTATTAATGAAATTGTGAGATGCTTCTTTTCTGAGCAAGATGAAAAGCTTTGTAAGCTGCGTTTAGATCAGACCTTCCGTTTTGATGATTTCCCTAGAAGGCAGGCACGAGGCCCGGCTACGGGTGCGCCATGGGTTGGCGGTGTGCTTATGACGTAAAAGGCAGCTGCGTTCGTGATCAATGTCCCTGTGTAGAAAAAGGGGAGGAACGCCCGTTGCTTCTTTCCGTATTCTGCAGTTTGCGCACTGCACTACGATATCGTACTCGTCCGCAGATATGGCATCTTGCATTCTGTGATCATGTCTGCATCCGGAGAACCGCAACGTGGTGGCGGGGGAGGTGTTATGAACAAAAGAGGAAGGCGCTTTTGTTCTAAATCTTGCCCTGCAATGCAGCTTGCAATCGCTCTTTCCTAACTGATCTTCAACTTGACTTCATTTATTAATAAGCACGATATAATTATGAGACTGATATCGAAGAAACAGACGTAATCATACCGTCTTTTGTCGATTACTATTGCTATTTCTGGCGCGATATGCGGATGATCCCACACTCATTTCGCTCTTTCCTTATCCACGCGCCGCGACCTGTTGTCGCCTACTTCGTATGCAATAGACGGCAACTCTCATCTCCATTACACATCAATAAACATCAATAATCTCTATTAAACTCTTTTACGAAGTGAAAGCCCCGATAAAAGTGATCGTTTAACATTGTTCTATGTCATCTCCGCTGTCTCCTATCCCTCCTATCCCTCCTATTCCTCCTACTCTCGTCCTATTCAAACGCTTGCAGTCGTGCTTGACTGCCCCTATTTGCCCCGTGCCTACAGTTGCAGTGCATTGCTGTCACTCATAATCCACAGCATTTCATTAGCCATCTGCATTGCCATTTGCCAGATGTCTCCGTGACTGTCACCCATTACTTGCGTCGTACTTTACGTCCTCATGTCTGGGCTTATATATTAACATGTCTTATTAGTCCCTGTCTTATTACCACGACACCTATATTTACAAAGTACAGACAATCCTACAGCTCGCATCGCAAGTGTGCATGCACCCCATACTTTTGTATCTTCGTAATATCATCTCTTGAAATTAACAACGTTGACTACGAAGTATCGCACACTGTCCCCTGGCTGAGACCTGCGGAGTACTGCCCTGCTTTACCGTCTTCCGTCGCTCCATATCCCTTCTAACCTTTAACCCCCCTACTCCAGAGACACTCCATGGCCTCGCCAAGCGGGGCATACTCTGATGGAACATTTCCACGAGCCTTCTCGGCCATTCTCAATATTAGAGGGAGTGACTAGAATAGATGTTGGCCCTTTCGTGTTTGCCAATGCATACAAATCAACGCCAGCCGTCTAGTATCGCCGTGTTATGGTCGTCACGACCATCATCTGCCGTTGAGATCCCGCTGTCGTGCCATCGTGTCATTGTGCCGTCGTCAGCTGGCCGTCATCAACGACTCTGCAACTTTTCCCCTCTTGTCTGACTCTGACTGTGACCGAGATCAGCTCGTTTCTGGCACATTTCTGCATATACCGTATCACACATGACTGTGCCCTGTCTTCGCCTCGCTCACACTCAACGTAGTCAGAGACAGCTGGCTGGCTGCCTTGATTTTGCATTGCCCGAGTCCTGTGTTCCTCCGCCTCGCCAACCGCCTTGTCCACTTGCTTTTACTTCTGTATAATTTGTGTTTTGTGATTGAGTAGTGTAATCGACACTGATGTTCGTGTTCACTTGTGGCTACAGCCTCACCTTGGCACTCGTTTACTCTGAAAACCCGCAATGATAGGACTGGATTATATAATCACTCGACCCCTGAACCCTTTGTTCTACAGCGTCCCCTTCCGTCATTCAAGCATACCCCACCTGGTAAAAACCAGTTAGTGCCCGCCAGGCCCTGTGCGCCGTCTCGCTAGCGTCTAGTGCAAAGTCCCAAGCGTAACGGGCCACAGTTTACAGGCTCATACTCACAGGCACAGACAGTGTCACTGATCTCGTATCTTATTACCCACTACTCAGTAGGTCACTGGCAGTGTGGTGACGACGTCGGCACTGTGTGTCTCTGGCGCAACCGTCGCTCGCTCCTTCCCTGGCAAGATGGCAAACAGCAATCTCGTTGTTGCCAGTTGTGTCGATTTTGATATGCAGCCACGTTATGTCTCTGTTTAATTGGGTAAAAGGGGGAGATGACTGAGGAGCAAAGACGCAGGAAATAGGGAAGGAAGTAGAAGTGGAAGCGAGAAAGCAGGAAAGCGCGACCGACGAAAATAGGAGGCAGCTAGCAAAGCAACAGTGCACACCACTACTCTGTACACCAATCGTTGAAGCAAATGAGTAAACAACCTGAGATGAGCAACGGCAAGACCGTGGCGGGCTAGCCCGATCCGATGTAGACATATCAAGGGGATACTCCGTATCTCAAGATATCTTACATCTTTAAGCCAGACTGTACTACGTCGTAGTGATCGCGGACGAGAATACTGGGTGCGTGATACCGGTCGCACCTTCTCGCTGTTCGTGATGCATCATTGCTCCTGCCGTCATGAAATGGCCAACCTCGTAGCTCTTGCCGTAATATGCCGTAATAATGATGCTCCTGCCCATCGAGTCGCTGCTTCACTCATCTTTCCCCAGGCGACCACTTGCCCGGGCTGCTACTTCCATCTCGGGTCTCTGGCTCTTGCCATCTTAGTCTGATACTCTCTTGTGCCCGCCCTATCTCTTTGCCCATCCCCGACATCCCGCCATCTTGCCCTCTTCCCTCTTTCAAGTGCTTGAAAATAACCTCACATAGCCTCAATAACCTCGCATTTCTTGAGCCGCGATCTTACCCTTTTGTTTACTTACCTGTCGCCTCTTTCTTCCCCTCTCTGATTCTGTGCACGTTTCTAAAAGTCTCTACAAGTCTATCAGCTTTGGTCGTGTCTGCTGTATGTCTGACGTCGTTGATAGTGACATTGGACATTGACCAAGCTGGATTGGTATCTTACTGTCCTGTCCTATGTGGCTACCCATCCCACGTTTTAGGGCCCTTATTCGACGCTTTGAACACTTCCCGACTCCTCTTCTCCCCCTTTTCGCCCTCTTCGTGTCTCTCCCGCCCACGTCCCCACACACTAGAAACCACTGGAACACGCCTACATCCACCGAGGCACCTGACTGACACTCACACTGTCTGTCAGCCTGTCCGTCAGTCAACCTCTGTCTGTCTCCGTCACTCTTTGTGTCTCTAATAACACTTACAGTCTGGTATTCACAGAAGCGTCCAATACCGAGCCAAGGCTCATGCATCTGTACCTGGCATTCTGCATTGCTAGAGTCAAACATAAAATCTACAAACGCTGTGCTCTTGACTGTGCCTGTCGGTCAATGCTTCAACATCAAGACTTAGGTTGCCCTTCTCTAGCAAAGATTGTTTTTGTGTCTTGATGGTCTGGTTTCTCTGGGTTGGTGTATTTGGCTGGCCTAGCCTGGCTCTCTAGCACTTTGGCTCTCTAGCCTCTCACTCCCCTTGGCCCTTCTAGCATCTGACTAGCCTAGCCTTTATCCAGCCAACGCCTATTCTGTTTTAGCCTAGCCAGTTTTGATTTTCATCTGCTGCAGCTCAGGGCCACAGACCACCAGCAATAGCAGCCTCGATCGCTGCCCCCCTTTTGCTCTTCTGCCTTTGCCTGATTTGGCCGTGCCTCTGCCAGTGCATCCCAAGAACGGAACCAGACACCTTGCCAACTACAACGAGCATCTCGCTTCGTACCTGGCGACTTGTGCTTGAATCGCAGCTAACTCGTCTTCATTCTTCGACCTTCTTCCTCTCTATCGTCGACCTTTTCAACCAACGCCTCTCAATCGACAACCCCCCCATTCCAGCCTCGACCAAAGACTGCACTTCTGGACCTCTGCCCTCTTTTTTTGCTGATCATTTTCCTTGTCCGCCCAGAAACAGTGCCATCTCGGCCACCTTACGCCCATTCTTACTGTGCATTCGCCTTTACCGACTTCTCTTGTTCGCTTTGCTCGACCTTTTGCTTCGATCTACTCTGCTTCTTGACTTATCTCGCCCCATCACACTTCACCCACAGCGCCTTTCTCGGCGATTCGGGACTCTACAACCTCATTTTTGACTGGCCTCTGTTGTTTCTCATTGCCACAGCAGTCGGCATTCCGCTTCACTCTTCGTTCCGCGTTCAGCGCCCACTGCACCTGTGTGGTCTCCGCCTCGACGATCCTTCATCTGATCCTATTTCCCAGCTATTTGTACACTGCTCGAGAAGTTGTGTGCACATTCCACCTACTATCCCCCCCCGTCTCCTCCTGAGGCCGATCCAACCGCTCCAACCGCCTTGTCTCGACCTCTGACCTAGCGAGATTCTTTTCTTGTGACAGTTGCTTCTGTGATTGCTCCTTGGCCTCAGCTCATCTGTTGATTCGTGCGCCAACCGGTTGGTGCTTTTCTCGAGTCACGGCTTGCCTGTTCAATAACCATTCTCTCCTCTCCTCTCCCGTCTCAGCCTCGCCTCACTTGCGATTTCTTCTCGCTGTGCGACTCATACATCGCCTTCTGTTTTTTCTGTCCTCGTGTGCCATATCTCCGTTTGCTGTCACTCGCTCCTCGACTCTCCGTCTCATCCACGGCCCCCTCATTCCCACGTTCAGACCTTTGATCCCGTCCCGGTGTAGCTAGGGACCCGCCACACTTGCAGCCCTCTCGCCTTCCATGGACAGTCGACCGACCACGACAGAAACAAAACATACCTTCCAATCGCCCCCGTGGTCCGGACTCTCGCCTTCGGCGTCCTCCCCCCTCCTGCCAACAAACATTCCTCTGTCCGAGACTTCCGTCTCGCCTGCTGCTGCATCTCACCTCTACCCCCTTCTCATCCCGAACCACCACGCCCTTATCCAGGCCCAGTTGCTCAACTACAACAAGCTTATCTCGCCGAGCCGTGGCGGTGGCGTTGGCCTACAGGCACAACCCCTACCACCAATACTGTCGTCGCCCGTGGTCCAGGCTTCGGCCCCTCGATCGCGCTCTTCGTCAAAGTCTCACCATAACGGCCATAACCACTCGCACACCAGCCCGCAGCAGCAGCAGGCGTCACCTCCCCAGTCGCATTCACATCAGAATTGCCATGGGAACAAGTCCTTTAAAAACGCTGACAAGTCAGACCGCTCAGTAACAAAGATGGGGAAGGACACAGCGGCGCAGAAATCTGCGTCTCCTAAGCAGGTGCAACAGGCTCAACAAGGACAACAAGGACAGCAGGGACAGCAGAGCCAAAAAAGCCACAAGAGCCAGTCGTCCCAGCAAAGCCATCAACCTTCAAGCCAGTCAAGTCAGGTCGGCCAATTCGACGACCATGCGAACAAACCCAACAAGTCTACCAGATCGGGCCAAGGAAGCCAGTCTGGCCAATCAAATCAGACTGGCAAGACAGACCATTCGAATAACAGTCAGATTAAATCAGTAAATCCATCGCAATCAAGTCAAACGAGCCAGAAACAATCATCTAGCTCTTCTGCCAACTCTGGCAATTCTGGAGCTCAGCAAAATCAACAGACCGCCTCATCTGACCGCCTGACCGCTCGTCCTACCATAAACTCTTTATCACTACGACAACAAAACCAGCGGCAATCTAAATCACCAAGGCCACAAAACAAGTCCCCGGCAGCCCACGCCAGTTCGGTTCCCTCGACACCACACCAGCATGCAAGGAATTTCTCGTTTGAGTCTCGTGAACCGTCTCCAAATGCCACGCAGAATCACTCCCCTCGGTCCGCCTACTCGGAGACCAACTCGGCAGTACCGTCGCTACGCCCTCTCCCACCACGCTCTGGCAACTGCATCTACGAAACCTCTGCTGTTCGGGTTAGACGTCGAATGCCCTACAGTCTCGGCACTGACCGGCTAGATGATGTTCCCCTGGATAAAGTCAAGGCCAGGCTCTCAGAGGAGGATGAGAAGAAGTTGACAAAAGACATCGAGGAGCTTTACGGTAAACTGCAGCCTAGCGACAAGACGAACAAGAGGCGCGAGAGATTTGTCAACAAGCTGCAGTTGATATTCAACGAGGAATGGCCCGGCCACGATATCAAGGTTCACATTTTTGGCTCCTCGGGCAACAAGCTTTGCTCTGACGACTCAGACGGTATGTTTCCAATACCTTTCCCACCTGTGCACTGTGGTAATCTTGCTAACATCTTTCATCACAGTCGACATATGCATAACCACCACTTGGAAGGAGCTGGAGAACGTGTGCATGATTGCCGAGGTTCTCGCAAAACGTATGTCCCTACCCTGCCTCGACAATGCTTATCACGTATACTAACAATCATAGGTGGGATGGAGAAGGTGGTCTGCGTATCGTCGGCCAAAGTCCCCATTGTCAAAATGTGGGATCCCGAACTCAACCTTGCCTGTGACATCAACGTCAACAACACACCTGCCCTCGAAAACACTCGAATGATTCTCACATATGTTAGCATCGACGAGCGCGTGCGGCCACTCGCAATGCTCATCAAGTATTGGACACGGCGGAGAATCATCAACGACGCAGCCTTTGGTGCAACACTTAGCTCTTACACGTGGATCTGCATGGTACTGTGCTTCCTACAACTTCGCAACCCCCCCGTCCTCCCTTCCATACACCAACGACCGCAAGACAAACTACCAAGGCCTGATGGCACCGAATCCGAGTTTGCCGATGACCTCTCAAAACTCAAAGATTTTGGTGGCGAGAATAAGGAGTCTCTGGGCGAGCTGCTCTTCTATTTCTTCCGTTTTTACGCCTACGAGTTTGACTACAGCAAGTATGTCCTGTCTGTCCGGCTTGGTAAACTGACCACGAAAGTCGAAAAGAAGTGGCACACTGCTATCAACAACATGCTTTGCGTGGAAGAGCCGTTCAACACTCTTCGTAACCTGGCCAATACCGCCGACGACACTTCTTTCCGCGGACTGCACATGGAATTGCGTAGAGCTTTTGCGGCGATGGCAGGTGCGGACTTGGAAGAGTGCTGTGAGCAATACGTGTTTCCAAAAGAGGAGGAGCGAGCTGTTTTTCAGAAGCCCTCGCAGAACTCAAGAGCAGTTTTGCTACGGAGTTCATCACAGCAACAGACTGGCAATAGGAACGGAGGTCGTGGTGGGGGCAACTATCGAGGCAACCGGCCATATAAGAGCGGTAACAACAGTAGGAGAGCATCCTCAAGTGTGGCCTACGACAACTCACTCTACATCCAGGCACCTGGCATACCCACATTTTCAGCACAAGAACTTCAATGGTATCAGCAGCAGCAGATGGCAGCAGCCATTGCCGTGGCAGCAGCTCAGCAGAATGGTCAACAGCAGTCTCAGCAAGGCCCTACAGGACAGGTACCACAGCAGCAACAGTCGCAGTCGCAATCGCAACAGCAGCAGCAACAGCAGCAACAGGCGGCTGCTCAGACTCAATATGTGTACAACCAGGAGTTTATCAACACACTGAATGCGATGCAAATCCAGCAGGACCAGCAATTGCGCTACCAGATATTCGCCTCTTCTCAATATGCCCAGCAGCAGCATGCCCGTGCACACGCCCAGCGGATTCAGCCAACCGGCACGTCATCTGCAGCAGATCGATCGCGGACGAATTCTTTCGACAGTCCACCACTCACTGCACCAGTCCGTTCGGATATGTACATGTACGCCATGCCGCCGATGCCACCCTACTACACATTACCAGGAGGAGGATTCTCAACCTTGCCCTCGTCGCCTTCAACGCCAGCTGCGTCATCCGAGTTTCGTAGGAGCTTACATCGGAACGGGCCAACGTCGGATGCATCTTCGCCAACTGCTGCGCTGCGCTCACAGTCACAACCTGCTTCTCGGCCGTCAATAGCCAGCAGTCAGAGTCATGGGTCTCTTCTTGGTGCCGCTCAGCTTAATGGCGGCGGTCCTACGTCTTATGCACGAATGGGATCTGTTCACAGCTACTCTAGAGACGACGGTGCAGACTCGGATGCTGATTTGACACCAACCCCAGGTGCTTCCGCTTCAGACTATAACTCGGAGGAAGGGAACTCGTCATATATGGGCTACTACGATGCTGGCAGTGTACCGGATCTGGGCAACATTCCATCATCTCTGTCTAGCAGTGGAGCAATGAACGAGGTTCCTACATTTGCTGATCTGGGTCCACCGAGCACCAGTACACCAGGCATCGCTACCTCAGGCAGCGGTAGCGGCGGTAGCAATGTTAATGGCAACAGTTATCACACACCCAAGAACGGAATGGGTAGTTTCAGCAGCAGACGACAACTATCGTCCGACCAGTCGCCTCAGAATATCCTAGATCGACGGATGCAGCGCCAGTCGCAGTCGCGGTCTCCATCACCTCTCGACCATAGTCGTGCGAACCACGCCAGCGCCAATGTGGGTATGGGTTCCAGCAACGGCAGCTTGACGACATTGGCTCCTAGCCCGTACCTGCCCGTGACAAGTCGCTCGCCTCTAATAGTTAATGGCTCTGCTATGAACGCAGCTTTGGCAAATGGCAACATGCAGGGCGGTATGAACATTCCCTCGTCTCGGCACATGTCGACCAGTGAGAGCGTCACGTCCGACTCTGCAAACAGCTCGTTTCCCAACTCGTCGTACACGTCACAAGGTCTAGGCATCTCCAGTGCGAGTATGGGCGGTCTTAATGGAGTTGAAAATCTGCAAATGTCGCTAGCGATACCAGCACCGGCAGTCTCTGCGCCATCAGCGGATCCAACCAAGGCGGTGGTGACACCCCCTGCTGTTGATTTTACGGCCCCGCCACCTGTTGTGCAGTCGTCACCTGTTATTGTTAACGGCTCTACATCTGCTACAATGCACTCGCCGTCTCACGGATACAGCAACTCAAGTACGCAAGCCAGCCCCGCTGCTTCCCTTGGCGCGCAGTCTTTCAACCAGCGCATGGCTGCTAGATCCAACAACTACGCGTCTGTTCCATATGCTGCTATTGCCAGCCATGGCCTTGTGAACGGGAGCGCACCGCAAGCGCCATCGCCTAGGCAACGATCAAACATTTCTCGGCAGCAACCGTCACCGCTTGATCTAGGCATGTCAGACCCGTCAATATCAGTAGCGGAGTCGCAACACCTATCGCCGGTATATGAGAATCGTACGCCGTCGCCAACAAACCTGCGCAAACTCGACTATCAGACTCAGACGCAGACGCAGACGCAGACGCAGACACCAGCACAGACTCAGGCGGCCAACAGCCATTGGCGGACATCATCCAATCACACAGCTGATAAGAATGCGATGCCTGCACCTACCAGTGCGTCGAGCTCGAGTGGGACACATGGCAAGAACAACCACAAGGATAAGACTGGTAAGGGCTCGATTCACAAGACTGCTACCGGTGACGGGTCCAATAACTCTTCCCACCATGGCCATCACCGGACCAATGGGTCGAGTACATCTGGTGGCGGCAACGGACACAACCACCATGTGCGTAGTGCGAAGAGTGAGAGTGCTGGTGACCACGGGTCAACTGCGGGCTCAAACAACAACGGAGGCTGGCAGAAGCCCAAGACACGCAAGAAGGCTGCAGACCTGAAGGCGGTTGCCAATGGTCACAGCAACCACGCCGAACAGCTGCCCAAAAATGATTCTGAGCGCAGGGGCGGTTGAGCATGGTCCCCGTTGGACGTAGCTTGTTTCCTATTATACACCGCTGGTCTGCGGCGCAGCATGCCGCTTTGCGCACAGATGCAACACACCCAAGGAGTCCCTTCTTCGCGCAGTGTTGGATATCACGATTGGAAGATGGACATTATTATACGGCTTCAATGAATCTCTGCCTCTACCGACGAGAAAATCACCTACGGGGATGTGTTCTATAATCATTTGCACTCTTTTTCTTTTCATCACTTTGTCTTATCAGCACATTCATTCGGCGCACACATTGGGTCTGCACACCCATCTATCATAACATTACCACAACAAAAACGGCCACATATTTTACCGGCCTTGCACATCCATCGGATATTCATTGCGACTGCTTTTATCGTTTCGAAAGATCACATTGCGCATTAAACATTACATTACAACCAAAGAATGGCGTACACGAGTTATTATTTTTATTATATGCATTGCATTGCATTACACAATAGGGTAGCTACTGGGATTGATTGACCTTTTACGGCGGGGATGGTCTTTTGTATTGCTTTGATTGTTGTTTTATTAGTGTTGTCTTTTGTCGCTATGCGGGCTGCTATTTCTCCTTATTGTTTACTTTTTTATCATGTCATAACGAAACTCCAAAAAAATCATCTATTTAAACAGAACAATTTAAAAATGAGCAAATGTTGTCATGTGTTTCCGGTTTCATGTTCGTCTTGCTGGCTTTAGTCTTATTTCAAAGACCGCAAGATAGGTTTAACAAAGTATGAATCACGGGCTCGTATAATGAACGTTTCCAGTAGCATTTACTTAGCTGATTCTTTTAATGACAATCAACATAATTTAGAATATCAGTGCGCTTCATTGAAAGAATCCGGGGCTTTCCTTTTTAACAGGAAATACAAATAATCACTGAAAAAAATAACACAATATAGCCATCATGGGTAAACTCAAATCGTCCAGTAAACTTTCACATCAACACTTCTGATCTTGTTAATCCACCCTGGGAAGCGAGCTTTGGCCCAAACCGTGACGACATCACCGACTCGTAGGTTGCGGACAAACTCACCATCGCCAGTGGATGAGCCCCGTCCAATATCATAAAGAGGGATTTCCTTTACTTCTGCGACCTCCTCTGCTGTGCCGTCCCTCACCCGCTGGGCACCAAAGTTGCCCTTTGGTCTTTTGCCATCATTCCATGACCATTCAACCTTGTGCGTGATCCATTCCTTGATAGCAACCCTGTTCGCTTGCAAGACATTCGAACCTGGAATCGTCGGGAAAACGTACGTATGACTCGGTTCTCCTATTTGAGGAGTCTGACCAGGCTCTGGGTCGATCGAGCGGATCTCTGGGTTGATTGTGTAGAGCTCTACGTCAGCTGGTACCGAGTTGGAGACACCATGTGCTTGGCTTCGTTCGGGAGTGCTGGCTGGTTCTTTATTGGCCGCCCTGCCGTACCGCTCGAGCCCAACGTCAAACCACGTATAAGAAGCGTTATAGGTGCCCTTGACTGAAGTGCTGGACCAGCCTTGATCGCGACTGACAATAGTAAAGACAATCTTGCGACACGGGTGCTCCGTGATGTGTAAGCTCTCGTTCGGCAGCCATTTCTTGATTGTGTCGGGCAAGCATGTAGCATCGTGGCCGGGATGGGCCGGGTCCTGGTTGGGCAGCGGACGAGCAGGGGTGGGTTTTGTTCTGTATTCAATGGCAGCATCGTCGTCCTCGGCCGGCGCCTCTGTGAAACCCAACGGCGGAGTACGGCATATAAAGACATCCGACGATCTGTTCAGGTGAGAGGGCACCATCAAGCCATTCTCACCTCCGAATGTGACATTAACGTGGGTGTGCGGCCAGTACTCTGCATGGTCGATGATGATGTCGACAACTTCGATAGGCAGCTTACCAGTGCGTCTGAGGTGTATCTTTACCAAAGACACATCATCGACTGTCGGCTCATATGGGTCGGCGTCGCCCTGGCCAGAGATGATGTCTCTGTTTGCGTTAGACTGATTGTCTTGATTGTCTTGATTGTCTTGATTGCTATCTCGCCGATTTCCCCGGCCGACTTTACGAAAGCCTCTTGGGAACCATGGTAATGAAGACATGTTTATAGGGTTCAAGTAGATGAAGTGATGTTGAGAGATGGGGATGTGAGGATGGGGATGTTATAAGACAAGATGAGCTTGAAGCTTGGTTGTAAGAGGAACTTTACCTAAGTCTGCTTAACATGATTGTGACTTTGTCTAGTGGGGTTCTGGTCTGTTGTTGACTTTGGGCTGTTGTGAATGTCTAAAAGAGCAGCTGCCTGGTGGTGAGGTATTGTCTCGTGCGCAAGGGGCCAATGACATCACAGCTCTGGTGAGGGGCTCGGATCCTTGGCACCACAGTAATACGCACTGGCCACTACAGTGTATGCATAACTGTATAAGTACTGCTATAAGCACCCTGTAAGCACCCTGTAAGCACTCTCTGGGTCAACTACTTTTTGAATATTTTAAATATTTTAAAGTATTCAAAGTATCTGAATATTGAAAGCGTCTAAAGTATCTAAACTATAAAATGCTTTTATATACTTTAGATGCTTTGGATATTCAAATACTTTAGATATTTTATATGCTTCAGATATTTAGCACCTGGCTATAAGTCGCTATACCTAACTGTAAAGCGCTATAAGCACCTCACTATAAGTGCTGTAACAAATTTTGGGATTTTGTACCCCTTTCGTACGTACAGTGCGACCTACTATTAAATCTGGAAGTGTAGACCCCCTCACCAGCTGTAATACACCCGCTTTACTCAGTAATATGAGACCAATGGTCTTATCGATAAGACAGTTTCAGCTCCCACTGAAATTATATTGGTCACGTGCCGTTTTGAAGGTCAAGAGCTAGTTCCCAAATTTGGGTATGTAAATTATCACGTGAAATTCCGTGATCGCCATTTCCGCCATCCAATTGCCGTTTTAGGCTTGACGCAAGAGATTTGTAAAGCGTAAAGCCGCAGAGGGTCTGATGTTTGCCGAAGCCGCGTCGGGCATTTGTAGAAGGTTTAAAAGAGTTGGAAAATGTATTTAAATTTGAAATAGTTATAAACTTTGGTTTGTAATAAACGCAACGGCTGTCGGTTTACTGTCTAGATCTTAGTTGTGGGTGTCAGCTCTGTACGAAGGAGAGAAAAGCATTGTGAGACCTTCGTCATCGACATCTCTCGGTCTCTCGACTTCTTGTGTACGATAAATCCAGCCAGAGCTCATGTGGTCATTTTCTTCTTGATAATAGTTTAGCCAGTACTCAACCAGCAACAATACAGCTCTGTCGACACGACACCCTCACTATGAAGCTTTCTGGAATGCGGACGGGCTCGCGCCTGGTCGATGCCTCGGCTCGGGCAGCACCACGAAGCTCTTTCTGCCAACGCATGGCATCTTCATATCCGAACAACAGCACAATCACACAGTCGCCACGGCGGCTACTACACACAACCCCCGCACGGCGCAGCGGCGCATCGTCGAACCCCGCCATGGCTTTCCCGTGCCTCGACGCCCTCGAAGTGCGGTCTCAAAAGATCCAGTCCGAACAGCTACGACAGCAGCAACGACAACAACAACAACCGAGTCAACAAGGCACTCCTTCATCTTCAACTTCTACAGCTGCACGAACCTCCCCATCGTCGAGCGAGAGTGGCCCCGAGCCTGCTTACACATCCGGTGCGACACTCAAGTTCCACTCCAAGGAGAGCCTCGAGCTGGACTGGGGTGGCATGCTGCCCGAGTTTGACATTGCCTATGAGACATGGGGCACACTCAATGCCGACCGGTCCAATGCTATCTTGCTACACACGGGTCTCTCTGCTTCCTCGCACGCACACTCGACAGAGCTGAACCCGCAGCCTGGCTGGTGGGAGAAGTTTATTGGCGCCGGCGAGGGCTTTGCACTGGACACGAGCAAGTACTTTGTCATCTGCACCAACGTGCTGGGCGGCTGCTACGGGTCGACGGGGCCGAGCAGCATCGATCCGGCAGACGGCAAGCACTACGCAACGCGGTTCCCCATCCTTACCATGGAGGATATGGTGCGCGCACAGTTCCGGCTGCTGGATAGCCTTGGCATCGATCGTCTCTATGCGTCCGTGGGCTCGTCCATGGGCGGCATGCAGTCTCTGGCTGCCGGTGTGCTTTTCCCCGAGCGTGTCGCCAAGATTGTGTCTATTAGCGGTTGCGCGCGCAGTCACCCCTACAGCATTGCCATGCGCCACACGCAGCGCCAGGTGCTTATGATGGATCCTAACTGGAACCGCGGCTTCTACTACGACCGCGTACCGCCGCATGCCGGCATGAAGCTATCGCGCGAGATTGCAACAGTGACGTATCGGTCCGGCCCGGAGTGGGAGCTGCGCTTCGGCCGGCGGCGTGCCGACCCCAGTAAGCCGCCCGCACTGTGCCCCGACTTTCTGATCGAGACGTACCTCGACCACGCCGGCGAAAAGTTTTGTCTCACCTACGACCCCAACAGCCTGCTGTACGTCAGCAAGGCCATGGACTTGTTTGACCTGGGCCAGAGCCACCAGGAGCGCACTCTGCAGCGCCGCCGTGAGCGCGAAGCCAAGACCCGTGCCGGCGAGGCGCGCGACGTCTCTGACCCGGCGGGTGCCGCCTGCTCGCTGACGCTGCCCGACCAGCCCTACGAAGAGCAGTCCGAGTCGTCCGAGTCGGTCGAGTCGTCTCAAGGAGACAAGCAGCCGGGCTCGCCGTCGCTCGAGTCGCTGCCCTCCATGATGCCCGGTGCGCCGAGCTGGCAGCCGCCAGAGGACCTCGTGCGCGGCCTTGCTGCGCTGCGCAACCACCCGACACTGGTGATGGGCGTCGCCAGCGATATCTTGTTCCCGGCGTGGCAGCAGTACGAGGTGGCCGAGGCTCTCAAGAAGGCGGGCAACCGCAATGTGAGCCACTATGAGCTGAGCGAGCAGCAGAGCATGTTTGGTCACGACTCATTCCTGCTGGATCTGAAGAACATTGGCGGCAACGTGCGCAACTTTTTGGGATAGTGTCTTGCCGTCTTTATCGTGTATTCTCTCTTCCCTTTGTGTTGATGATTATGATTTATACTGGATTTATTGGATTTGGTAGCATAATGAAAAGCATTTGAATTTTGAGTCAGCTCTATTCTTTATACAAGTCTTTTCGGGTTTTTTTTTGTTTTGTTTTGTTTGCTTCGCTTTTTTGGGTTGCTTTGAGCTATTCAGCAGAATATATGAACTCTTGGTCTCATTCCACCGATTACCGAAAAGAGTGTGGAAGCATCGTCTTGCTGCATAAGAAGACGCAAGGTGTGGCTGGGATGATCGCCACCTACTAGCACAAAGATGCACTCGTATGACAGCATTAGTTTTTGATGGGAGCAGCAGCTGCCAGCCGGAGCTCTGAATGCCGTGTCATCATAATGTTGTCAAGTTGTTGTCAGTAGTTAGATGCCCGGATTCATAGGTGTAAAAACGCGTATATATCGTGTATTATCCGTTTACCCCTGCAAATAAGAGCCTCTGATCGGTCGACCTCGACCCCCTATTATCCCCACTGTAATTTGGACGTCGATTATATAATCATTGATTATGAACTTCCTACTCAGTAGATTCATTTGCCCAATCGCGCCTTCCCTTCTGGCACATCAGTCGCTTTAAAACTTCCTGTCTCGGCAAGTACCCAGCTATTGTGCTTTGCTCTTGCCCTAGTGCTATGTACTTCGTAGCTTCCTGTCCTTCTTATCGCTAGTGGCAGTCCTCAATTTAGGAGGTAAAGCTTCCTGATGCCGGTTGCTCCTCCCCTGTATTGTATATACAGATGCCCACGCCTTCCTTGTGATGTGGCATCTGTTTGCATCTTATCTCTAGCTGAGGTGCCCTTCCCCCTCTCTCCCTCTCTCCCTCTCTTCATCTCTCCTTTATAAACTACCTCCATTCACTCTCTCGCGTTGTCACAGCTTTCGTCACTGGCCTTTTTATTTCTCACATTGTGCAGTGACTCATTTGATGTTGGCAGATATAAAAGCCTCCGACTTTATTGATTCAATATCTTGAAGATAATTGTCGTTTACAATTCTTTTCTAGCTTCCCATCTCACTTCTTCCCATATAAACTCTACCATCTATCTCTTGGCCGGCATCTACGGCCAGTTCATTACAGCAATCAACAATGTCGTACGAGTGTAACCGGTGTGACCGGTGGTTCCATACCACTCAAGCCCGTTGGCAGCATATGGACGCCAAGAATCATTTTGCTTACGAGTGCCGGTGCTGTGACGAAACATGGCCTTCGGTTGAAGATCGCGTCGACCACGAGGACAATGAGCACGACTACCACCACTGCAGCCAGTGTGACCGCGGCTTTAGCTCGTACAATGGCCTCCAGAACCACCTGCGCTCACGCATTCATGTGGGCACCAACGTTGACTGCCCCTTTTGCGGCCGCGGCTTTGCTACAGCTACGGGTGTGGCTCACCATATCGAGCGCAGCGCGTGCCCAAATGCACAGCATCTCAACCGCGACACCATTTACCGGGCACTGCGCAACCTTGACCCGCACGGTGCCTTTTCCAAGAAGCTGCTGACGTGGGATAGTGAGCTTGATGATGGCCCCGAACTGGCCACGGCCCAGTGGTCATGGAACGGCAACTGTTACGAGTGCTACCTCTGCCACCGCGGGTTTAACAGCCTACACGGCCTCAACCAGCACCTGCAGTCGCCAGTGCACATGCAGAACCTCTACCACTGCCCCAACAACTCATGCCGCAAAGACTTCAAGACAGTGGCTGCTCTAGTGAACCACTTTGAGAGCGAGTCGTGCGGGTTTATACGGTTTGGCCAGGTGCAGCAGGGCATCAGCGGCATGATCACGGGCCGGAGACTGCTGGGCCAGTAGATTGGTCCCCATGCCGTCATTGATCCCAGAATGCGATAGTGAGATTATCAGATAGACAAATATCTTTCAGCTTATTTGTTCTCACTCTCCTTCTACTTTATTTCATATGTTTATCTTCCACAGCGAAGCCAGGCCACGGCTGGTCGGGCATGAAAATATCCAAATATCATCCGAGAGGCACATCACAGGAAGCACAGCACAGCACGGGTTACAGTCAGCGGATGGCTACAAACCCTATGGTTAATATCAATTTGTTTTTCTTTGTTTTCTAGTTTTTCCTCGTTCTTAGTTTTAGTCTTCAAAATCGACCTATTTCGTACGCTATTTATAGCTGTAGAATTCCCATACTTTCTTTGAGTCTTTGTCGTGGAACCAACAGCCGTCATTTGGAACATCAACGTCTTGACGGCCGTAGACAATTGCGAATATTCGTAGAGGGCCATAGTAGGCCTCAGCTATATATACTCAACTACCTACGTTATCTTCCACGTACGGCCATAGATACTGGAAAGCACGGGATCCCGTCCGCTCTCCCCTAGTTAAACCAGTAATCGGCGGATTAGTAGTTGGGTCGGTGACGACCAGCGAATACCCTCTGCTGTACGTTTTTTTTTCTTTGCAGTTTTTTTGCAGGATTTCTCAACATGCCTTTTCACTTTGATTACATTTTGTTTCTAATAGAGTTGATATTGATGGCTACTTTTATTTCATGGTACGACCTATTTATTTTTATTTATTTTTATTTATTTTTATTTATTTTTATTTATTTTTATTTATTTTTATTTATTTTTATTTATTTTTATTTATTTTTATTTATTTATCTTTGGAAATAGCTGCCACAGTTAAGCCAGGTTGAACAACACGTCGAACGGCCCGAGGTCAGTCGAAGCCACTTGAGTAACCAAGCTATGTATGTCCTGTGCATGTCTACCGATGCCTCTTTACGCCCGTCTTATGTCTGCTGACGTCGATCATGACGCAGTCGATTTCGAGACCATGATGCAGACACACGCAGATACGAGGTTATCAAGAGAAGGCTGGAGACAGACGATCCTTTGCTTTGGAGACGAGGCTCTGTTAACTGTTTTTGATATGAATAAACGACTTGACCGGCTTGATCAGCTTGTGCGGCACATACATTGATTGTTCTCATCGTCTTCACGTCTTTGTGCACATTGGAGCACACTTGATGTCTATGTCTGCACGTCTTTGCACTTTTGCTCAGCTCGGCCGCCAATCTCCGTGATGTCTATGTTATTTTTGGCTTGCTTGATCAATCGTTTGAGTTAGGTTGGACAAAGCTGTGTCCATGAATGCGAGAGTCTAAAAGTGTGTACTGTTGGTTATGTGTTTTATTCCGTCTTGGCCGGTGTTCTTTTATTGTCGGCCTTTGTTTGTTTTGTTTCAGCAATCAGTCCCGTGCATTTGATTTTTCAAAGACACCCTCTTTCTAATTCTTCAGTTTCTATTTGCTTACCTTTCCCATCATTACTACGCACCAGATGGCTACACAAGTGAGCAGTGCATATTGTGGAGGCAACCCGAGAATGGGCATGCCGACGAATGGCAGACACTCTGCCAAGTGCTGACGGATGACAGCACATCACCCTCTAGAGAAAGTGTATTGTATTTCATTTTGTTATCCTCTTCTATCCGATTTCTCTCTTAAATAAAGTATAATATAGCTTAAACATTGTGATGAGCTGTGGATTTATTTGCAAAGCGGAAGACGGAAACCCCCGTCTATCAGATGGAGGCGACTCCCCTCCTCTGTCTTGTCGAGGCCTGAGATATCATCATCTTCCCCGTACATCCTATACTCACTGAACCAACATATACTAGATTTGTAAGATATTCTGCATGGCCTTGCCGCGTGTCGATGCAACGGTGCAATTCATATTGCAGAACCCTGCGATGGAACCGGCCCCCAATGTTCGTCAACGATTCTTTGATCACTAGTTTCTTTCTTTTCTTTATCTTCCTGGTTGTTGTCAACCCCTGTCATCTTTGTCAAGTTCTCATACTCATTGTCTGCATGTCGTCTTTCTTCTCTGCTTTGATTTTCTTTGATATCAACTAGTCGGTTTCGTCTGTCCGCACTCGTCTGTGGTCTGCGATTTCCTGAAAAGAATCTAAAAATAATACCACGTATATCAGTCAAGTCATCTTCTTATGTTGTATTCCATCTCACCGTACTTTAGCCCTGCTGGCATACCCTCCATTACATTACAGTGTCACTCTTCTGTTGTCTTTACATCTTACATATCTTATATTTTATATATTATGCATGCCATCCCATGCACAGAAATAATGTCTGACGGTAACCTTCTTTCTTCTTTAATTCCCGTCAACTTATCTGCTTACAATGTCAACTCCATCCAAGGCTCTCCTCGTGGCTATTGGCCTGCTGGCCGCTGATGCCACTATCGAAATGGGTTTCGTGACCAGCATGGTGTCGTGGCTACACAATGGTGCACCCAGTGGCACTTACACCGTCAACACGCCGTCCTCGATCGGCTCCTCGGCACCATCAACTTACAAGATCGGCGGCCTTGCTCTCCACATGCTCGTTGATCAGGGCCATACCAGCAACGGCGCTGCAGGTACTGCGCTTGTCCTTATCGGTATCGTTGGCAGTTTGGCCCTGCTGGCACGCACACGCTTCCCCGGATCTAAGCTCGGCCGTATCCTCTACTATATCTGGTTCGGCCTCCAGGTTCCTGCTCTGCTGTTGACCATTGGCGCTCTCGGCTACGTCTTTGCCGTCACCAACAAGCACAAGGGCCAGACCATTGACGAGGCTGCTGCCATTACCATGACCGGTCCCTACGATATCGACGAGTGGACACCGCAGAACTGGTTTCATGCCGTGCGCCAGCTGGACCTGACAAGCTCAACGCTGAGATCCGACATCAACTTTCACTACCACATCATGCTCGGCTGGCAGTACAACCTCATTCCTCTATTTCTCTTGCAGCTCGTCGAAACGGTGCTTGCCTTTAGAGACTTTTTCCACTGGCGCAAGTCCGGTACACTGATCAATAACCATGCCGAAGCCTCGCACAAGAAGCCCGCCTCAAACTCCTTCAACAGCCAGCCTCAGTTCTACCCCCAACAGCCACAGACTGTGTACTACGACCAAGAAAGCCAGCCCGTCTACCAACATCAGCAGCGGATATAATAGTAAACTACCCGAGACTGTCAGTTTGGTAAAGTATAGCAGCCGTTGGCTACCAGCCTTATTGATAAGAGTGTCCAAGTAATTGGGTATTTGCCTGATTCATCACAGAATTTAAAGACAGAGTAAGGCGTAGAACTGTCCTTGTTATATACCTAATAAAAATATAATATTATTTAAAAGTGTTCTTTCCTAATGTGGTGCTCACAACCATGCTCGATTACATAACAATCAACGACATCCGGCGACACGATAACATCCTCGTCGACACATATAATTTCCGATCAGCTGCCCGTCCGGGAACTAGCCTTTTACTCTAAACTAACTCTAATGTTCTCGTCTAGCTTTGTTTCTCGGGCAGGCTCTCTACATATGGGTCAATGAGCAGATAGCCAAGACGGGAGTCCAAGCACGTCCGTGTTAGTCGTTTACGTTTTGTCTGGTCTTCATCTTCACCGCCTTAGATTCAAATAGAGTTTACTTCAAGCTTAACGCTGCTGTGTTAGTGATGCCGTTCAATCCGTTTCTACTTGACATATTAAACAACTATTATGTAAACTTGCCCGATATGTCGCTCCTTCCTCTTCTCTGCCCATCACTTCTCGTCTTGGCACCAAGGATCCGCAAACTCGCTCATAAACACCTCACTGCCACGCCTTCCCAGAGAAGGGCCAAGCTCGAACACCACTTACCTCCTTCAATATGTGTCCGGGCTCGGCATGCTAGTTGTGTCTGTCGTCTGTCGTCTGTATAAACGGCAGCCCCCGTTCTGTCCTGCCCAGCGACAGACTCGCCCGCGTGCAAGACACCCCCCCTCGTCTATATAATGGACCTCGTCCCGTCACACCAGCCCTCCCAACTCTCTCACCTGTCTCTGCGGCTGTTCCTCATCATCCTCTTCTTGTGCATTGCTCTGGGTGTGCTCTTGTTTTTTTACCAGCTTCTGCAGCTTCCTGTGCCACCCTCTCTCTACACCAAACTCGTTGTCTGTGTTTCCATCCTCTACTTCTTGACACCCTCCCACACATTGCACTACATCTTGAGATCCAAGACATATTCAACAAATATAAAATCAAGCATAAATCCGAGCATAAAGCAAGACACAATGGAGTCAATGACGATGGACATGCCGGCCACGGCTACCGCTGCTGCCACCGCAGCCTCCTCGACAGCCACCGCCATGGCCATGCACATGGGCGGCTCGTGCGAGATCTCCATGCTCTGGAACTGGAACACCGTCAACGCCTGCTTCATCTCGTCCACCTGGCAGATCAAGTCGCGCGGTATGTTTGCCGGCTCTTGCATTGGTGTCGTGCTGCTCGTCATGGTCCTCGAGATGCTGCGCCGCTCCGTCAAAGAGTACGACCGCTATCTCGTCCGGCAGCACCTGGCATCGCTCGCCGCGAAAAACAAAAACGCCTGTGCGGGTGTTGCCCCCGGTTTCCGTCCTACTATCGTCCAGCAAGCCGTCCGTGCCCTTTTGCACATGGCCCAGTTTGCCGTTGCCTACTTTGTCATGCTGCTCGCCATGTACTACAACGGCTATTTCATCATCTGCATCTTTATCGGCGCCTACCTCGGCAGCTTTGTCTTTCACTGGGAGACCATGGGGCAGCAGACGGGCGCCACCAGTGCAGCTTCCGAGGCGACTGTTTGCTGTGGTTAATGGGTAGATAACTGACTTTTGTCGGCCTTTTTTTGGTGGCTGGTTGTTGAAGTCTCCTTGGTTGAGCCTTCTTGGCTACGTTAGTTGCAGATAGGAATAACACCACTCTTCATCTTGGGTCACGTCTCGTATTGGACGACTAACAAGCGCAAACTTGCTCATCTCGGCCCATCCCACGTGGAAACACTTGGCGCCGGGAATAAAAGTGACTGGGGATTTTTTAGTTCATAGGGCTGAGGAGAATATATCATTCAATTGTCTATTTTACATGTGGTCATCAAAGTGGTGTTGTACATTCATAGTCTGTCCGTTGTGTCCCTTTTCCGTCCGTTTCCTGTATTTTCCGTTCCTTTTTATTTTAGCTGTTCCCTTGCTCTCCACTTTGTCTACACCTCGAATCCATCTTCCTTGCTGATGGCCTTCATAATCTGTTCGGCAGCTGCCTTGCGCGACTGCTTCTGCTTCTTGTAGCCCTTGTAGCCCTTGAACTGGCGGTCCCACTTCTTCTTGTTCTTCTTCGCCTGGATCTTGGCCGACTCGATCTGCGCCTTGAGGCTGTTCTTGTTCACGTGCTCCAGCAGGTTGTCCGTGCTCTTCTGCTTGATCACCATCGACGCCTTGGTCAGCGCCTGCAGCCGCTCGACCTCAGTGTCTTCCAGATAGTCTTCCATATCCTGCTCGTCGCGCAGCTCGGCCTCGGCCGCGGAGCGCTTGGCAGCATCGGCGTTCTTCTGCTGCTTGCCCATGCGGGCTTCACGCGGGATCCGGGTCTTGCCGCCCAGGGCCCACAGGTCACCCCAGCTCGCCTTGCGCGCGTCGTGGTACACCTGCTTGCCGTACGAACGGGGCACTGTCCAGCGCTCCAGTTTGCCCTCGGGCGTGCACACGTCCAGGACAACATGACCGCGGCGCTTGAGGGGTGCCATGTACACGCGCGGCAGGGTCAGCATATGCGGGACATCCTTTGTAGAAGTCTCAGTAGTTTCGGACTTGGTCTCAGACTTGGCTGTGCCATCGTCCTTGAGCTCCGGCTCCAGGTAGCCGGCAAAGGCAGCGTCAGTGGCCTCCTTGCCCTGCACAAGAGGCATCACACGCGGCGCTGTCTGGCCCATGGCGGCGGCAAACACGTCGTGCATAATGTCCTTCTCCGCATCGGGAGATGAGCCGCGCTGCACAGCAACGTACGAAAACTGCACATCCTCGTGATTGCGGTGCGACTGGCCCATAATCTTTTGCAGGAAGGGCGGTCGGATGTACCGCTGGCTAAAGTGGCAAAAGTCCTTGCGGCCAACGGTCAGACCGGGGCGCAGGTACATGGGACACTTGCCGTGGCTGGTGCATGGCGCCACAATCATACCCGGCGACCGGTGTGACGTGTAAATACCAGCGGCTTTCTTGGCAGCCTCGGTTTCAGAAGCATCGGTCGGTGTCTCCTCAACGATCACGGAGCTCGGGTTCTCAGCCTCCTCCTTGGACTGCGGCGGCGGTGTGATAAACACATTGAGCAGCCGCTGGCGGGCATACGCGACAGCCTCGAAACCGCGCGGGTGGCCCTTTTCGACCACAATCAGAACACCGCCGTCGGGGTTCAAGTTGGCCCACAGGTTGTCGACAGTAGCACGGCGCTGGTGGGGGCGCTCAATACCCATAATCTGATGCGTAGCAATAATGACATCGTAGGTCTTGCGCTTGGCCATGGTCGGGTGTGGCGTCTCGGGCGCGTCAATGTGACGGCTGACGTTCTCGGCCGAGTGCAGCAGGTCCGGCAGACGCGGCAAGAAGGTTGTGTTGTTCAAAAACTGCGATGCGCGGTACGACAGCTCTTCGTTGCCGACGACGACGGCCTTTTCCACAAGGAAGCGGCCGCTTCTACTGTCACCCTTCTTTGACTTAACCAGCGTATCCTCCTCCTCGCGCACGGGCTCATCGCCCGCGGTCTCGTCGGCCTGGCCTCTCTTGGGGAGCACGCCTTGCTCGCGCAGAATCTCCACCTCGGAGCGGAACACCTGGTTCCACGCGGCCAGGCCAGCACCGCCGCCGCCAATGTCCAGCACCCGCAAACTGCCGTCGCCACGCTTGCTGCGCTCCAGCATGCTCTGAATCCACTTGGGGCCCAGACGCTTGCGCACTTCGACGAGCGTGTTCATAGTCGTCGCGTACGTCGTAGGGTAGATGGTCGACATGTACACATCAGCCTCGATGGGCGACATGTGGCGCTGCGTGGCCGACAGGGCGACGGGCAGCTGCTCAAAGTTCTGATTGCCGCCCGTTCCCTTCTTGCCGGCCTTGGGCTTGGGCGTGTGGGCCGAGTACGGCAGATTGTGGCCGCCAAACAGCTGCTGGGCGGCCTGGCGCACGTGCGAGATGTCGGTGCGCTTGAGGAGGGCCGTGATGGGCTGCACAATGTCGTGCTTGGGAATGTGGACTGTCGACGGGTTGGGCCGGCCCTGGCCTTCAATGGACAGCGGGTGCAGTCGTGGCCGGTAGTTGGGGTCAGCCAGCATCTCCTTCTGCAGCTCCTCGTCGACCTCTTCCTCTTCCTCTTCGTAGTATTCCTCCTCCTCTTCTTCCAGCTCTTGCTGTTCTTGTTCTTCTCTAGCTTCCTTCTCCTCGGCGGATTCGACCATCTCGATGGTGTCTGTGATAACGGCCTCGTTGGCGTCTTCTGCCTCGCGCTCGGCCATGGTGGCAGCACGGCTCTTTTCAAAGTCGCGCTGCAGCTTCATTAGTGCAGCAAACTCACGCTTGTTCTTGGCTACCGCCTGGATGTAGTCGATTTGCGTGTCCGTCAGGACTTCGTCTTCAACAGATATAGCCTCGACTGTAGCTGGCTCTGCAGTCGGTTCTGCTGGTGTAGTCTCAGCTGCCTCTGCTGCGTCTGCTGCTTCTGCTGTAGCTGCTTCCTCCGCCTGTGCTCTGGCCGCGATAAAGTCGGCCTCGGACAAGATATTGATTTGCTTTCCGTCCCTCAAGGCCACCTCCTCCGGCGAGTTTGCAACATTCTGCATGTACTCGACGTACTCGACATATTCTGGATCTACTGCAGCCTCCTCGGTTGTGTCCTTCTTAGCTGCCTCCTCATCGATCTCGCGGAACATCTCATTCTGCTTCTCGACGACAATATCGCGGTAGGGGAACTCGTCATCAGACATCGGAATGCCCACGTCGACAGGGTGTGTCTCACGGATAGGCGCTCCATACAGTCTCTTGTATAGCTTGAGTTCTTCGGCGTTGAGATAGTCTGGGGGGAGAGTGTCGCCAAACGTCGCCTTGGCCTGCCGCACAATCGCCTCTATTGACTCGGCCTCGTCTCCTTCCGCTTTTGGTGATGCTGACTCATGTTTGACTACCTCAGATCTTGCGCGTGTCGTCGAGAACAACCGTTGTGTCTGGCCGCCTCGTTTCAAGCTCTTTGCATTCTTTTGTAGCTGAGCTTGTCGTGCCGTCGTGAAGCCTCTTCTTGTTGCCGCCGTCGATGCCGTCGATGTATGTGCTGCTGCCTCAAAAGCCTGCAATAACCAGGCCTGGCTTCGCGGACATGCCCGCTGCAGCTCTTTTCTGTACATTTTGGCGGTGCAGAAAAGGTGAAGCTGAAGTTTGCTAACTGCTACAAGAATCGCAAGCAAAGAGACAAGGCTGAAATACAGCTTTATCTGGAAATAAAATGTTCAATTCACGTCGTTAGTGCTGTTTCTCTCTGCAAATCACACTGAAGAGATTGAAAATATTCTGCCGTCACTGTGGGGCAGTACAGCGCTGTAGTGCTGTAGTGCAGTGGGCAATAGGGACATGGGTACAGTAAATGGATGGACAGTATGTACGACTCTCCTACAAGTACCCTAAATCCAAGCCCAGGCCACAACAACAACCACAACTGGTTCCGTGGTGCAGTTGGTTAGCGCATCGTACTAATATTTCTACCAAGAAACATATGCGAAAGTCGAGAGTTCGAGCCTCTCCGGGACCATTTCTTTTTGCTTTTTTGCACCTTGCAACTACACCTTGGTTTATTATTTATATTTTTAGATGTTCCTTGTTTCCAAGTTTAGAGTTTAGAAGCATTAAATACAATTATCTTTTGATGGTTTATTTGTTTGAAAGGGCTTTAACTTTTTTCATTTTATTTTCTATCAAAAAAATATAAATATTCAAGAAGTGAATTCGATAATTATAAATAAGAGATTCCAGACAACACACAATCAAGGTATTAACTGTTGAAGGCCATTCCATGTGTAGACATTTACCTTCACTTACGTTGACGCCACTTCAAGTATCACAACATCACATACAAAAACACTGCCAGGTACTTGGTCTTGGCCATATGTGAATTCTAAACACTGAATTATAACACGAACATGTGTACGGCAAGTGGCCACTGTAATCATAATTTGACGAGTAACTGACAATACTGAGCTTCATATAGCCTCCTCAAACACCCTACAGCACTACTCGCCCAGGTCTGCCAACGTTTTGAACGTCGGCTTCGCCTGAGGCTTTGCAGCACCCGAACTCGACCCTGACGGCTTGGGTCCAGACCCTGGTCTTATTGGCGCAAACGACCGTCCACCAAAGGGAGCACTCGAAGCTGTGCGGATCGGCGCTGTCTGCTGGTTGGCCTTGTTGAAGCGCGAGTTCTGTGCCGCCATGAAGGGGTCGAGCGAGAACAGCGACGTCAGGTACAGGCCAATAAAGACCATGATCGCGTTGATAATGTTGTTGAGATCCCATGAGCTCGTGCGGCCCCGGATCGGGTTGCCTGAAGCGCGGGTAGCACCGCCGCCGATCCGGACTGTGGGAGTCTCGCCGCTGGAAGGTCCGCCGAGAGTGCGGCCGGGAGTCTGGAACGGAGCTCCGCCACCAGGGCCGGCAAGCTTGACTGCCTTCTCGACGGCTGCCGTCAACGCTTGTGGGTTCGCACCCTGGATGGTGTCAATGACGGATCCGTTCTTGAGGATGACAAACGTCGGCATGGCGCGGACGTTGTACAGCTGGGCGACCTCGCGGTTGTTGTCGACGTCGACCTTGGCAAACGTGATGCGGTTGGGCTTGGCGTACTTTGTTGCGAGAGACTCAAACGTCGGGGCAATCATCTTGCACGGGCCGCACCAGTCGGCGTAGACTGTATTGTTAGTCGCTGATCATAGAGACATGAAGCAGAGAGACCAGATGACGGAGGAGACTTACAGTCCGTCACGACAATGCTCGAGGCTGCAGTGACCTGGCGCCACTGTGCAGCTGAAGTAATGTGTGTAGTCATTTTATATGTCGTATGTATGTAAATTCGCGTTGCTGTAAACGTTCAGAGGGAGTGATCGTTGAACACTGGTGAATGACGAAATGACGATTGTGGTGACCTGGCTAAATGAGCGAGATCCCGCGCGCCTTCATGTAAGCACCAAAACAGGAAGGCGGTGTAAATTAGTTGAGATTCTGCCGACTTTTCTTGTCCCCACCGACAAAAAGTTTAGACTTCATCCAACGCTTCTGACGACAATCGATACTTACCGGTGAAGACTGAGTACAGTTTTGTGATTGCGAAGTCGGGTTTCTATTTTCAATCAAAGTCGAAAGCACTTCACATATTCAAAATGTCTTACAGCGACGGTTTCAAGGTACATAGTCGCATCCACAAACATCACCACCCAGCGCGAAAAGCTTCACTTTGACAGCCTCGCTGCAGCAATCTGCATCCTTTCTACTCTTTCTTGAACAAGTACTAACAATCATAGCGGAGAAAGGTCGAGGGCGAGCTGGTCTTCCAGCCCTCCACCAGATTCCACCCTCTGGGCGGCCGCGACTACACCGTCTCTGTCGCCATTCCTACCAGTCTCCTCTCCGAGTTCGTCTCCTCCTCTCCATCTTTGACTACCTCAGCCTCGCCTTCTGCATATACTAACAGACCAGCTGTGCTACTGCCGAACAGAGAATCAACGCCCCCTCCCGCATCGCCCGTGCCCTCGGTATCTTCTCTATCGACGAGGTCGTCATCTTTGACGACAGCCCCGTCGAGTCCCGCCCGCCCGCCGTCGACCTCGATGCCTACACTGGCGACACCGACCCGGGCCACTACATCCAGCATCTCTTGTCCTACATGGAGACGCCGCCCTTTATGCGCAAGGCCCTGTTCCCTCTGCACCCCAACCTGCGCCTCCAGGGCCTGCTGCCCACCATCGAGATGCCCCACCACCCCCACCGCGACGAGCACCTCCCCTACATGGAGGGCCTCTCCATCGCCGGCAAGCCCGACAACCCGGCACACAAGACCCTGGTCGACCTCGGCCTGCGCAAGCCCATCTCCATCAAGGAGGAGATCCCGCCCAAGACCCGCCTGACCCTGCAGTTCCCCAACCAGAACTTTGTTGACGGCGTCGAGCCTGTCGACCCGGCCGCTCCCCGCACCGAGGCCGGCTACTACTGGGGCTTCCAGATCCGCCGCTGCGACTCGCTGTCCGGCGTCTTCACCGAGTCGCCGTACGAGGGCGGTTACGATGTCAGCATCGGCACATCCGAGCGCGGCCAGCCTGCGTCGCACGTCTTCCCGCGCTCGACACCGGCGCCGAGCCTCGAGTTCCAGCACCTTGTCATTGTCTTTGGCGGCCCGCGCGGTCTCGAGTATGCGGCAATGAACGACAAGGACCTGAGCAGTGTCGGTGTCAACGTCAGCAACGTGCGCGACACCTTTGACCACTGGGTCGATGTGCTGCCGAACCAGGGCAACCGGAGCATCCGCACAGACGAGGCCATCTTTATCGCTCTGACAGAGCTGCGGCGGCTGTGGTCCGAGGTGTAGTTCCTATATTTTGTTTTATTTTTGTGTTTATTTTTGTTTATTTTTCTTCCTTTTTCTTGTCTATTCTTTTCACCTGTTACGATTGCATGGTTCTGCGTGGTTGGAGCACGGTATATACAAAAGTCTCTGGGAGAGCAGCAAGGCTGCCAATTTACTTGTTTATGGCTTATTTCTTTGGTTATTATTACTTTTTTGATTGTCATTATGATTCTGACTGACTACGGTACACTTTATGAAGACATTGAAGATATAAAGAAATGGTTATTATATGAGAAGATTATACAGGTCTCGGAAATGCTTCCTTGACACACTTTTCACGCCGACACACAGACAAACAGACAAACACTTTGAGACTCAAAATTACCTCCTTCTCTTACTCATCTTCGAAAGATGATCGACTCCTACCACCATCTACAGGCCACTGTCGATCTGTTCGGGGACGTGCGTGCCGGTCCAGGTAGCCCAGTCGCGGCAGGTCTGCGCCATGATGCTCGGGACCTGCATCTTCTCAATCTTGTCGGGCTGCACAATAAACTGGGTGAGGAAACCACCCGATGCGTGCCAGGCGATGTGGCAGTGGAACGGCCAGACACCTGGATTGGTCGAGTCAAACTGCAGCACCAGATGGCCGTGGGGACGCACCAGCTGCACGTCGCGGCGCATGGGGTTTCTCGGGTTGATAATTGTCTTGCCGTCCCAGCGGCCGGGACCCTCGTGCAGCACGTAAAAGTTGGCGCCGTGCAGGTGCATGGGGTGCTGCGACGGGCTGTCGTTGTTGACAATCATGCGCACCGACGAGTTGGAGTACAGGTTGCGGCCGTGCCACTCGGTGGGCCACGTCGTGTTGCCGAGGCTCGCCAGCAGCAGCGTCGGCGCGTTGTAGTTGCCGCGGAAGCTGACGCCGTCAAACTTCCAGAGCGTGACGTTGGATGCGTTGACAAACAAGCTAATGTCAAACTCGTGCGTCCAGCTGGGCTGGGGCAGTGCGATGGGGTACAGCGGGTGCGTCAGGCGAAGGTCGTCGTTGGAGCACGTGTTCGGGCTGGGGGCGTCGATGCCCCAGGTCCACGGCGTCGTGGCCGGCAGGGGTCGGGGACTCTGGGGAGTCTGTGGAGTCTGGGTGTTGGACGAAGAGTCAGAAGAGCCAGACGAAGAAGAGGGGGGAGTGTAGCTGCCCGATGTGCCCCAGTTGGCACCACCACTGCTACCTGCACCATAGCCTCCAGCACCTCCCCAGCCACTGCCAACGCCAAAGCGCGAGTTTGCCGTCGTCGCCACGGTACTTACCCTCAGTGCCGGTGTAATCGCTGATGTCTTTTTGTTGGTGTTGGTGCTGCTCGATTGCGGCTGGACATAGTAAATTGCCGCCTTGGCGTACGGCTGCTTCGCGGTCGAGCAGGTGGCAATGTTGCTGCGCATCCAGAATGAGGCATTGTTGGCGGCACTGCCCGAGACGGCATCAGCTTTGACCAGAATATCGGCGCGCTGACCGATACCAAGAGTAATGACCTTGGTGTCGTAGGCCTGGATGGGGATAAAGTCATAAGCGATGACGGTCAGCGTGTGGCTGTCGATGCTAAAGTGCTGCACACCCTCGGAACCCGAGTTGATCAGGCGGAGGCGGTGTGTCTTGCCGGCTTCAAACGTGAACGAGGCCAGGCTGGCGTCGTTGCTGCAGGGAACCGACTTGTCCTCGGCAGTGGCACAGTCAAAGTTGCCCTTGCCCTGGATTAGGTTGTTATCAGAGGGGACCTCAGGCCTGCCGCCGGGAGCCAGCATCAGCTCGACCAGCGAGAGGTAGTCCTTGTGGTAGTGGTCGCTCAGTAGGATGGGGCCGACGTCAATGTCATAGGGATACTCGTTGGGGCCGTAGATGACCATGGAACCGAGAATACCGTCGCCGTACTGGGCCGAGTAGTGCGAGTGGTACCAGGCCGTGCCGTAGAGAGTGGCCTGGAACTGGTACGTGAAGGAGGAGCCGGGAGCAATGGGGCACTGGGTGATGGAGGGGACGCCGTCCTCCCAGGGTGTGCCCTGCTGGAGGAAGCCGTGCCAGTGCATGGCCGTGCCCTCCTCGGGGCCAGTGATGTTGTTGTGGACAGTGACCTGGATGGTGTCGCCCCAGTTGGCCTCAATGGTCGGGCCGGGGAAGGCGCCGTTAATGAGGATCATGGATTTCTCATAGCCATCAGGGGCCAGGGTACCGCGGCTAATAGTAAAGTCGTAGCTGCGAATGACACCAGTGTTGGGGTAGGTGGTGTACTGGTTGGTGCCGTTGACAGTCAGGCCGCCCCAAGGGTAGCCCTGCGGCAGTGGGTTGTCGGTCAAGAACGGCGGCAGACCCGGAGCCAGGGACGTGCCCAAGACGGAGTTTCTGGCTGTTAGCTATAGTCCGTTGTATATTTTTGTGAGAGGGACTTACCCGTTGCTGACTCGCTGGGCGAGACTGGCAGCCGAGGCCAGGGGCAGCAAGGCTGCCAAGAGGGTGCGATACCAGCCCATTGTAGTAGTTGAAAGTTGAAGATTTGGGAATAAAGATAAAAAAAGTAACGAAAGTGATGAGATAACTCGAGATTAAAAGTAGTAAAGAAGAAGAAGTAGAAAGGAAAGAATAAACGAGTGAATCTACAATGAAAGCCGGATGTCGATGGGCATGCCTCTTGGTGTTGGTGAGCGTTGCTGGTGTCGAATGAGGATAATAGAAAAGAATCGAGGGTATGAGATGAGTGAGAGCGAGGCCTTTATATATTTTGGGTAGAATAATCTGTCTATGTTTATGCCCTCTTTTATTTAAATTTGATTTCTCTAATCTCTTCTCTCTTCTCTCATCTATGTGCATATCCTCTTCGGTTATCCGTCTTTCCGTCTTTCCATGTTGCACCGTCGTCAGGTGTAGAGCAGTGGACACAACAGACATGGAGGATTGACAGACACAGAAGCTGAGAAAAGACTCAGAAGTTCCAAAGACACAATGCCAGACGACCCCTGAATCCAGGCAGCGGTCAACCAGCCAAGAGCTGTGCTCGCACATGTGCAGTCTGTAGTATACACAGCTTACTTCGTCCCAGCCCTCGTCCATGTTGGACTACAATAAAGAGTAATAATAGCAGGGACTGTACTGCCGGATGGCTGAGCCCTGTTCTGTGCTTATATCTGCTGCTATGTATTGCTATTTATTACTGCATACTTTGCACTCTAGAGACGCCATGGGCAGGGCCAGGCCTTGGTTTCCGGGTACAATGGCATCATAGGCGTAAGCCTTGTATACAAGTAGTATTTGGAAGTGTAGCACAGGTAGAGGAAATGGTAGAGATAAACAGGTTCCTTATATTGTGTTACACCTGGTGGAAGTAGAGGCGAGTGTATCGAGAGGAGAAAAGACAAAAAACGGAAGAAGAAGAAGAAGAAGAACCATTATGATCTGCAGATTCAACACTCGGTTCATCACGCTGCAGAGTAGATGCAGGCGCCTCGGTCCACGATGCCAAGAGAGACGCCTCGTTGAAGGTTGGGTGACGAAGTGAGGATGGACTTTCAAGAGATGCTATGGCAAATAGAGTTTTGATGCCTTGGACTTGTATGCACACATGTCTGAGCTAATCTTTTGATTGTTAGCCAGACGAAAATACCCCTGACGACATGGGTGTAATATTGACTTCAGCATGTTATTAAAGATGCCATTATCAAGAGAGACGGGTTATATATCCTTGGCGTCTGCAATTTGCACATCTGTGGTCGACCACAATATTCAAATATAGTCTACAATATCTAGACGAGCAACTCGAGACCGTCTTACAAGTCGGATCTTGGTATCTTCTATTTTCCATGGTATAAGTTATTGCCCAGGCTATCAGAGGTGGTAGTACAGGTAGGTGCCAATATTGACTGATTGGACTGAAACAGCAGTGCTGCTGAACAACTGGAGAATAAGGCAGAGGTGGTAATGAAAGATTGGACAAGGCAAAACACCAACAAGGAGAATATATAAGACAATCCAGTGAACAGCAAAAAATGGCTATCTTCATCCAGGTAGGTGGTCTCTTATAATCTACAGGCACACGACACCAGGACGGCACATGCGGCTGGGGCGGGAGTAAATGCAAAAGTAAATACAGACTCCAAAGAAGAAGAGGGCTCTCCTTTGCTTCCAGTAGTGCTGGTGGTGAGGTGTCCATGAGACATGCAGGGCTTTCGGGGGGAAATGGTAGATTAAGAGACAGAGCAAGACACTCGGAGAATAGCAAGGTCTGAGGCCCAAGGTCCCCGAGTCAGTATTAAAACATCAAGACTTCTGAGACCAAAGTTCAGCCTCACGGAACCAAGAGAAGCCTCGTCAT
This sequence comes from Ophiostoma novo-ulmi subsp. americana, assembly GCA_029298975.1. Classification (NCBI taxonomy): domain Eukaryota; kingdom Fungi; phylum Ascomycota; class Sordariomycetes; order Ophiostomatales; family Ophiostomataceae; genus Ophiostoma; species Ophiostoma novo-ulmi. Next base: position 589,727 of record JANSMA010000003.1, on the reverse strand, counting down.
CTCGACTTTCGACATTGGTGTTCATCTTGGCTCTTGGCTCGAGTCTTGGCTCATTCAACTGCCGTTCTCTGGTGCCGTGCATCCATCTGATCTTGCTCAGCTGTCGTTTGGCTCTCTTGGTTTATCGTTTATCGTTTCTTCGCTGCATCATCTGCATCTTTTGGCTGCTAATGCCAATCACCATCGGCCGATTGGTGGCTCGTATTGTCGGGACATACCCGTCTTCCCCACGAGCGTTCCAGTAACACACCCCGAGGACACTCCCATTGGGGACTGAAAAGGTACACCTGCAGAGACACTCATTTTTTCAGATAAATTATAATCAAATAATGATAGTAAATTAGAGAAGAGATGAACGGCTGTCGATCCTTTGAAATAACGAAATACTCGACAGCCACAGCATATGCAACCCGTCGACCTGCAGCGGATGTAGGATTCTCGTGGTCTCCAAAGGGCAAAAGATTGCAGTCGTAAATCCAGCCATTGATGTGTTTTTATTTATATTCAGCTCGTCTCATCCTTCCAGCATTGAGACTGTTGTGTAGATCTTCGTCTCGTCTAAACCTGTATGTACCCTGCTTGAGTGCTGATTACAAGGCCCTGCAGCTTTGCCGACGCTTTGACATTTAGCTTCGGACGAATACAGATGTGCAAAATTTCCAAAACTAAAACTTTGACTCTCAGCCGCTATAAAAGTGCATGCAGCTCTTGTGTCACTCCGGGTCAGAGATGCAGTAGCTCACCCGAAGAAGAAAACTTCTGACCGAGCTCGCCGAGCACGCCACAGAAAAGTACCCGTACGCATATTATACGCATATATATCATGGGCTATTCACATATTGGGATCACTGACGCTGCTGAAAGCCTCTCAGATTCATCCGCGTCGATCGTGCCTGAGTGTATTCTTTTGGAGCTCACGATAACCGTGGCAAGCTGAAGCATACCCTCAGGGATGCAGACAAAAGGCAACCAGGGAGAAAGCCCCGGCTGCGTCACATATATCCAGGGACATATTACAGTCTAGTATTGACACAAAGCTGATATCGTCCAACGTATAGTTTGCATACTTCTAGTGACAGCAGCTAGGATACCATATGACGTTGAAGTATAATTTACTTCCCGATGTGGAAACATGCGTATTCGCCGTGTGGCTTAGGTAATCACAGCCCGGCGCCAAGACGGGGCGGAACGGTGTCTACGCGGCCGGGGCGGTATATGTATATAGCTCTATCTGGGATACTTCTGACTGATACTCATGCCAAATTTGAAGCTGTTTTTAGTAGATATTTTCCGTGTTGGATAAACTGTTAATTTATTCTTTAATACTTGTCTTTTTTTTCAGCTATTCTATTTCAAATCTTTCCTCTCATTTGTTCTTTTCTTCTCATAAAATTCGTATCATATCTTATACCGTGAAATATAATATTCCCAAACAATGGCAACTCATTGCAACAAATAAACCATGGAAGAGGGGGAAAGACCGCACTCGATGCTGGGCGATCGAGATCTCTACATGATGACATCACCCATTTCTGACACCACCATTATGAGCTACCTTTTCAAGCAATCAGCAACCGTTACTTGGTGAACAAATTACAAAATAAAAATACATTTTATGGCTGCAAGCTCGTCTGACAGCCGCATGCCTTTTTGCAACTATCAAGGCGTTGATATCCTGAACGATAAGATAAATACATTCGCGTTATCACAAAAACGCCAAAACAAGAATGAGAGGTGTGTATCGCTATAGCTTGCAGTGTTTATAACTGCTGCTGCAGTCGTCTGTCGACGGACTTGACGTCTCAGACGTCTGACTCGGTAAAAGGCACATGGCCTCGTCAATGAATCAATGAATCAATGTATCATTGAAAGTCTACTGCCGGCGGTAGGCCCGGTCAGCAGCCATGATCCATGGCTTTCTCTGGGCGTGCAGGTATGCCTGCTGCACTGTGGGCGATGCGTCACTGCGGATGACACTACCGATGGACATGAAGAAGCCGAATGTTGCGCCGGATGCGGCCATGTACTGGCCCAATGTGCGCATGATGCCGTTGGTGCCGGCACCATAACGGAAGATGTTGGTTGTGCCGTAGATGAAACCAAGAATAACGCCGACAGCTGTGAGTGTTAGTAAACAATAAGTGAGACTGGATCTCAAACTGATAATGAGGATACTCTCTCATCGGAGATCCATCCGACCGGCCCCGGCTATGCACCGGACATGTCGGCCGGCTTATGGATTGTGAAAGGTCAACTTACTGCCACCCATCAAGGCGCCCATCTTGACTGTGAGTGTTAGCACATGTTTTGACTTTTGTAATCTGTATACCCTGTGTATGAAAACTCATTATGATAGGCGACTGAGTAAATAACTTACGCTTGTCAAAGGTTGACGGGCCGGCGGCGTGGTGGTTGACGGGGACGGGCATCGTTGCGGTTGAAGAATGACTGGCTCAAGAAATTTGCGTGTGTGTCTGCTGGAAAAATAAAAGGCAGCTTCAGTCGTCAATCGTTACTGGTCAATAAGGCGTTCAATAGCAATTACTTTTCAAATCAATCCCGATTCTTTTCGAATTCCATATTTTTTGCTCTAGTTCTGGTGGTCTGGTGGCCTGTCTCCACGATGGTCGCCTTGCCGCAGAGATGACATAATCCAGATACAAATATGCACGGGCCACGACCCCACTATAAGCCACTCCAAGCTTTGACCAATCACATAATCTGTCTGTTGCCAGATATTTGTTAGTCGGTACTTTTGTGCGCTACTAAAAAAGTAAACAAAACAATGTACCTCATATTGCGAAGAAGTCACGTGTATAGAGTGAGACACATGCACAGTGCCTGCAGTACTGTCCAAGATCACCTGTTGGCGACTCGAGTCGCCGACATGCAGAAGCAGACCCGTAGACTGAGCATGCATGACTGATGTGATGGAGCACAAGTGCAGAAGGAGGTGGGTGCATACGCAGACGCAGACGCATAATAGGTGCACTTTACTGACATCATCAGATTATCAGATGAAGGCGGTTATGTGTTCTTTGTTGTAGTCTAACGGCTGCATTTCGGACGGGCCTTTGCTGCCTTTTTGGGCATTCTGACGCTCAGGAGAAGCCAAGAGAAGCATCAGATATGAGACTGTGAGAAAAGAAGATAAGATAGTAGAGCGTAGAGGCGTAATATAGAGATGTGAAGCACCGCGAAACAGGAGAAGCACTGGAAGCGACATGAAGAAACAGCGCCTGTGAGTGCTAACCGTTGCAGGCGACGGCCCAACAGCCTAATCACAGCTGTCCAGCCAATCCGGTATCGAATAAAAATACAGGGGACCCACATCTTGGAGACGCCATACTTCCTACACACTCCACTGTACCCGCACTGTCCATCTCCTCTCTCCCTAGCCTCTCTCTCTAGTCTGTCGTCTCCTCTTCCGCTTCAAAAATACTCAGCACCAACAAAAAAAAAACCACACAAACATCGTCAATCATCCCTCGCCCCATCGCACGACCACGTTCCTTTTTCGCGACTACGCATTTCTACCGCATTTCTTCATCGACTCCGGCTGCTTTTGCAATTGTTCCGACGCCCACTGAGGCCGCGGATCCCGTGCGCCGTCGACTCAAACTTTACCCATTTGACTGACTCGTGTCCCTCTCTACCCGACACTCTTCCTGACGCTCTGTGGCTCTGTGCCTACCTCCTTTTCCCTGTTTTGACACATACGCATACTGCCGCCATATCCCGTCTTCCCTTTGCTCTCCTTTCGCCGCGTCCTCGGTCGACATCGGCGACAACATCTCACGACCTTTTGCCTTGTCTTTTATCTTCTTGTTCTTTGTAGTCCTCTCATTCATTTGTCATTCCGTCATTTGACTTGTTTCATTTGTACTTTCACTCACGTCACGACTTAACAGCATCCATTTCATTTGTTGATCCTTTCCTTTCCGTCTTCACGTCATCTCCCCCCCCCCCCCCCCATATCCATCCCCATCTCCATTTCCATCCCCATCTCCGTTTTCATCTGCATCTGCTTTGCTAGATTACGATAGACCGTGGATCATCACCGACCACGGCCCTTCTTGGCATATCGATATCGTCATCTCAACTACACCGACAGACTACATGACCGTGTTCTCATCGCGACTCACCCGCCGAACCTCTGCCAACGTGCACATATCGGCACACGACACGCGCAGCACATGTCCCGCCTGTCTTCTACCACATCAACAACCATCACCAAACCACACAAACTACACAAACCCGTTCATCCGGACATGACGGCCGTCGCCAACCCTCCCAGCTTCGCCCCTATCAACCGGCCGGCATGGAGTAACGGAAGCCAGTCTGTCAGCGACGACCGCAGCATGTTTGCGCCAAGAAAGGCCATGCAGCGAACAAACTCTTCCTCTTCTCTGGCCTCCAACTCTTCCAACTCGTCGGCCTCCTCCACCTTCACTATCGTGTCCGCCAACAGTTCCAACCCGGTATCAAACTCGTCAAACTCGTCCAACGCCTCAACCACATCAAACTCGGGCAGCAGCGCGTCTACCACCGACTCCAACGGCCTGCCCACCACAACCGTTCGAAAACGCCCACAACAGCCAAAAGTGCCATGGTCATCGGCTAAACAAAGTGTCGAGAGCCAGTCTGAATACATCCGCACAGCAGGTCAGAGTCGCCAACAAATGGTCAACGGCTCATCCCTTCACCAGCTGCCTCCCTTTGCCGCCGGCCAGACAGCCAACGGCAATATGAACGGTAACACCAACGGCGTGAACGGCGCAAATGGCACTAGTGGTATCATGGCGCGTCCAGCCGCTGCCGAGGGCGCCCCCCAGCAGGGCCAGCCCGTACTCTACCTTGTGTCTCTGAACGGCTCGTTTGAGCGCAAGACCATCACCGTCCCCTTCACACCCGATATTCTACGCGTCGGTCGCCAGACCAACAAGAACACCATCCCCCACTCATTAAACGGCTACTTTGACAGCAAGGTGCTCTCGCGCCAGCATGCAGAAATCTGGGCCGACCGCCAAGGCAAGGTCTGGATCCGCGATGTCAAGTCGTCGAACGGCACGTTTGTCAACGGAACGCGTCTCTCAGCCGAGAATCGCGAATCAGAGCCGCACGAGCTCCAGACAAACGACCACCTCGAGCTCGGTATCGACATTGTCAGTGAAGATCAGAAATCAGTTGTTCACCACAAGGTCGCCGCCAAGGTCGAGCATGCCGGTTTCATCAACACATCCAACAACAGCAACCTGATCGACATGAACTTTGGTGATCTGGACCCAGCCTCTGGTGCACTCATGGCCGGTAACCAGATGAACAACGTGCCTTTCCGAGGACGCACCGGCAGCCAGGCCTCAGTCGGTGCTGCCGGCCGCATGGCACCAGCCGCAAATGCTCCCGTGCAGAATGGCCTTCCAGCACAACAGCGCGGTCTGTGGCTTACCGGCCCTTCCACTGAGGCTATTGTCAAGAAAATTCACGTAAGTTTGATTATTGTCTCATATTCACATGCACACATCTAATAGACCCCTAGCAAGAAATGCGCAACGCAAAACAGCAGTCGCAAGACCTGCTGCGGACGCAAGAGTTCATTAAGGCGCTGTTGTCCAAAGAGGACATCCGCGGCGACGCCCACGCCAAACCAGACGGCATCAGCGAGCCTTCCAAGCCCATTGCCATTACCAACGGCAACCTCTCATTCCGCGGCGACCCCAAAGCCCGGTTCTCCGACCCGCCTGCACCACCACCCCAACAGCCGCTGCCCGAGAAGCCCGATGTTCCTTCCCTAAAGCGGGCTTCAACAGAACGGCCAAAACAGGGAGCGGTTAATGGCGTGCCAATACGGCCAGAAAACGTGGCACACTTGCAAGATGCACTCAGCACAGCAAGAAAAGAGCTCACGACCCAGCACACACGACTCAAGGATCTGGAGGACAGGTTGCGTGAAGAGCAGGAAGCCCGGAAAACAGCTGAGGATCTTGCACGGCGACTTGAAGAGGCTGCTTCTACCGCTACCGTTGAGCCAGCATCCGAAGAGCCCAAGATCAATGGAGTGGGCAAGCACACCGACGACATAAACACACTAGCAGAGGCCTTTGAGCTCGGAAACAAAGAGGCGTCGGCTGCAAAATCGGTAGACGCAGCTGAGGTCGAAAAGCGCGCCGAAGCTGCATTCCGCGCACGAATCGACACCATGATGAGCGAGATGGAGGGCCTCAAAAAGCAGCTGAACCTGTTCCGTGAGCGTGCCGAGAAGGCAGAAGCCGAGCGCGATGCCGACCGGGAAACACTAGCAGATATGGTCAAGCGGATCCGGCAGCGTGACGAGGAAAACTCGAAACTCGAGACTGCCCTCGCTGCCGCAACCGAGGCAGCTGCCGCCGCTGCTGCCACTGTCGCATCAGCAACAGCAGCGGCGTCTGCAGCATCGGCCAAATCGTCGTCTCTCGAAGTGTCGGCCAACGGCTCTGCATCATCAAGATCTCTGTCGCGTGGCCGGTCTCGGTCCAGCACGCGCAAGAACAAGCTTGCCAACGGTGTCGCTGCATCGGCCGCGGCCGCGGCCGCGGCCGCCAAGGCATCTGAGCTGTCGCGCAGTGGAAAGTCGCCTACGACCGATGACGCTGCCGACGAGATGGGCTCGCTGTCGCGCTCGAACACCATCACACCCTCGTCGACGGCCCTCGCCAAAGCATCGCGTGACGCGGCTGTTGCCCAAGGCATTCCGTATGCGTCCATGATGGGCGTTGTGCTTATCGGCATGGGTCTTATGGCCTACCTCAACGGCTGGCAGCCGACGTCTCGTCTCGACCGGTAGGACCGGTGGGACTGGACGGTATAACTTTGCTTTCTTTCTTTTTTTCCTTCTCTTTAACAAAAAGAAATCAGTGTTGCATCTGGATAATGGTTTAATATTTTGTTTTTGCTTTTTCCCTTTTGGTTCGATACGGGTCATGTACATTGCGGGCGTGCTTCTTCTTCACGTTCCTACCTGGCGTCGGTGTTTCATTCTAGGTGTCACAACCTCTTTTTTTTGTCTTGTTTCCTCCCTGTAGTATTTCAGTTGCTCTCAGCGAAGCATTCTGCTTTCTTTATATTTACACAAGTATTTGTCTCTTTCCGTCTCTTTTCGTCCCTTCTTCTGTTGTGTGCAGCCATATCTACCCATCTACTTGATTCTCCGTAGGCGAAACACCAAGATGGGAGGGAACTCGGTAAAGTGACGTGTCGAGTGTGTCGATGTGGGCGCTTCCAATGAAGCGTGCTCGGGTGTAAATGCCGGCTCCTCGATGCCATCAAGTGCCAGCTGCCCTCCTCTGAGGAAGACGCCAAACAGCTCATGCAGCGGGCGGTGGAAGTAGTACTGCGGCGTGGCCTGGCCCGGCACCGCGAATCCGCGCCACGGCGGCACATTCATGTAGCGGTCCAGCCGGTACGCGCGGTTGAACGACATCTTCGTCTTGTCCTCGCCATTGTCAACATTGTCGTAGTCGCACACAACCTCTACAATACGGCGGGCCCGCGCCGTGAAAAAGACAGGGTGCAGCAGCGAGCCGACAAACACGCCGCCCACCGGCAGCAGCTTGGGGAGAGCAGCCGCCAGCGGCTCCAGCGTCGGCACGTCCATGATGGCCATGTTCATGAGGATGGCGTCATACGGCGTCGTGGCAGCAATGGAGATAAACGGATCAAACGCGCTGGGCTGCGTGACATCGAGCCTGCCAAACTTGATTTTCCGCTGCGCCGGTGTCACGCCCGTGTCCGTCGACGCTGACGAGGACGAGGACAAGGACCAGTTCTGCGCTATCGTGAGCATCTCCTCGCTGCCGTCAGTAGCTGTTACGTCGACCTCGGCGCTGCCCTCATCGCCCAAGAAGGACACGAGCCACCGCGCAGTGAGGCCATTGCCAGTCGAGATATCAAGCGCGCGGACCGGGGCCGGGGCTGCCTGCGTCTTTGCAATCTTTGCAAGGGCTTTCTTTTCTTCTAGCAGTTTCTCGAGAGCAGGCTTTTCCAAGGCGCTCCAGTAGACGTTGCCGTCGCGACCCATGCCGGCATCCCACTCGGGGGCAATTGTATCCCACACGGCAACGGCTTCCTCGTTGACAGACATGGTGTTGGTTGAAGGTGCGGGCTTGCAGATGAGCTGCAGTACCTGGACTCCTCACTACAGCTTAAGAGCCAGTACCACCCCGCGGCTGCCTGCCATTGCTGCCTGCCGTGCCTGCATATCAATATCACTTCCGAAATTCACGTGATGGTTTTAAACACGGTTACACTCATGAGATTGTTTAGAACTCTACGAGTATTGACAAAGGTAGACATTGAGATATTGAGACATTGAGACATTGAAACATTAAAGCTTTGAAATATCACAAGTAATGCCTCAGCCTCGTGACAGTTCCCTGTTCCTTGCCGATCCTCTCGATCACCATCGATTATTCGATCCCGGATGTTTTATTCAGACAAACCTTGCTGATTATCTAATTATTTAAGATGTCATATTTCACATCTCATAGTAAATCACATATTTTATGCCATCGACCCCATCTACCATCAAGCCCTTCGCCAACGTCTAAGCCTCACTGATCGACGACACATACCTTGATTTGGCCGGCTATTCATCTTCCACTGTAGTCTAGATTCCCGCTTGGTTTTAGTCTGCGGAACTACATGGCTAATACCAAAAAAACAAGGCAGCTCTAGTGAAATTCTCTAGTAATTATTCTGTACTTGTTCACGTTACTTTGGTTGTAAGTAGACTGTTTGTCTCTGTCCTTTTGCTAGCTGCATTACTACAGCCGTAGTGGCGAAACGGCGACCTTTTCTCACAGCAACACCGCGAGAACCTTTTGTGCGAATACGGGCCTTGCGTGTCCGTGTCATCTATATCAGATTAGGGGTTTAGTGCTCTCGTTGCATATTCCAAATGCCTCCTATTCAGACAAATGATCATGATACTGCCACACGGATACTCGGCGTTCTTTGTTGTCCGACTAACTCATTTTAGGCAGCTGTATTTCAGAGTTTGTGTCCTATTTACCTATTCGAACTGTTGGCACTCTGCATCCTGCTATCTCTGTTCATTGCTATGTTATCCATGCCGTCGTGCAACACCAATATGCGTATACCACACACACTTGCCACAAGCGAGACCCTGCAGACAGAATCCAAGATGCAGTCTAGTCCCCAGATCGAGGGGCACAGACAGCACAAACGCGCGAGGTAGAGGTTACAGCGGCAGTAGGATTCCATTTGTAGAACGCTGTCGTCATCGCTTGTCCCCGAGCCGGCACCCATATGCTTATCCTTATTATCCTTTCACCTCTAGGGGCAATGTTAAGAACCATAATAAATACTATTAAGATACCATTTCAAACGCTTAGCAGCGCAGACATTTCGTTTCAGGTCGTGCCTTGCTGGGCCGCGGGTTTCCAAGGTGTCGTTGTGGGCGGCGGTTGTGGGCAGATGTGCGAGGATGTGGTGAAAGTCAGGAATCGCCTGGCCTGGCCGCTATGCAGCTTTGTATGGAGACGTCTCCAAACCAGCCAATCATGGCTGTCCTGGAGCAGTGACCGACCAACCAGGCCGCTCCTGCCATGTTCGACGTCATGCAAGAAGGAACTCGCTGTATCGCACCTTCCTACTGGGCCGTTCTCTGGCCATTCTTGTGCTTTCCTCGTGCAGTTTTCAACCTTTTTGTTTCAATTTTGATTCCTGTGTTTCCGCATTGGCTCGTTCGCGCCTTCCAATGCGAGATCATACTTAATATCAAATCGCCGTAATCTGCAGGCTGTAAGCATACACCGACACGCCTTCACATGTATCTTTGTACGCTAGCGTAGTGATTTCCTTCCCTGACGTAGAGCTCGATCGCTCCTTCTGTGCCCGTTCCTGTTTTCATACCACACCCTCAACCACTTATAGTAGACATCTGAAATTTCTCTCTCACAACCTCCTTGTTCAGCTTCACTTTCACGCATTCTCTACTATCTCTCGCTCCCTATTCTATCACTTCCTCCCTATTGTCTCGTTCTTTTTCCCTCTTTTCTTCTATTCTTTTTCCACTCTCATCAACCCACACTCCCTATTGATCTCATCCCCACTCTCTCGTCTTGGTTGCCTCCACCCCTGAGACCTGCGAACGAGGCGGGGAGCAAGAAGACAGCAAGACCACAACACTGGCCAAAAGGACAAAACAAAACACTCCCGTCTCCAGCTACCATCTGCACGAGTAGTACGAGTACGATTCTGTCGTCTTCTGCGCCTGTGCACCCACTCGAGCCACTCCAAAGCAACAAATCACACCTCGTCTATCGCCAACGCTTTCCTCGCCCCTTCTCCCTGCAGAGGCATCATAGCTGATTTGCTGCTCTGCTGCTTTGCTATCACTCCTTCGCAACAATTGCAGTGCAGCTCAAAGATCTTCGACTTTCTTTTCTCGTCCTTGGACGCTTTGCGCTTCACCCAGCGTTCGCGCTTCTCCTCACACTCAATTTCTTTGTGTCTCGACAACCCCTCGTAATCCTCCATCCCTTCCTGCGGAGCTCCTCGCCACCTCCTTCGTCTCGTCCTTTTCACGGCTCCCACGCCTACGAAGTATACACCCATCTTCGAACTCGGTAACCAGCCGCAATGTCGGAACCAGGCGAAAGGTAAGCTTCTTCTGACTCTGTCTGGCTAATTCCTCTGTTCTACGTTTTACGCCATTCTAGTGTCTCTGCCCCAATGCATTCTTGGCTCGCTTCCTCCAGATATACCCACCCCTCCATCTCTATATCCGGGCTTAACCTGGCTCGCACTTCTGTTCCTCTGTGTTTGCCTGCCGTCTTTGACTCTGCAACAGACTACTTTAGCATCTTACTCATCTCCTTCAGATAACTAACTTTACCACAGCGCCCATAAGCGGACAAAGAGTACCGCTCTCTCTATTCTTCGCAGAAAAGACCGCAACGGCGGCGCAAACAGCGCCATTAGCGGTACTGGCGACGACGACTTCGCCTCCGAAGACGGCTCTCTCAACATTCCGCAAACAAACTCCCACTCCGGCCGCGATATCCCCCCAATGAACTACCAGCAGTCTCACTCTGCGTCTGGCTCCGCCAGAGGCCATGCCTCGCGCGTCTCCGTATCCGCCGCCTCTTTGGCCGGCCGCAGCCCCCAGAGCTCGTCTATCTATGGCACCTCTCCCGGCCGGCCCAACATCCCTCCCACGCCCAACATCGCCGCGCTCGCCTCGACCTCTCCCTCTCAGCACAACTCACTCGAGCAATCCGTCCGCAAGTTCCGCATAGTCGAGGCTCTCCGCAAGGGAGACACAGCATCCATCACCAAGGTCCTCCGCGAAACTGCCGATCCCAGCAACCCCCGCGCTAGCATCTCCTCTCTGGCCGGCGCAGCCCCCGGTGGCGGCCTCGACGATACTACCGTGCTCCACCTGGCCATCCAGTGCGCTGAATTCCCTGTTGTCGAGTATGTGCTCTCCGACGGCGCAAGCCTAGTTGACGTCAACGCCCGTGACAAGGACGGCAACACCCCCCTCCATCTTGCAGCCACCCAGGGTCGTACACAGGTTGTTCGTCTGCTCCTTGAACAAAAGGGTATCAACGATGCAATTGCCAACGGCCAAGGCCGTCTGCCCCTCGACCTCGCTCGCAACCCCGACATTTTCCAGCTTCTACAGCTTTCCCGGTCACTCTTTGCCGAGACAAAGGTCACTGAGGTCCAGGAAGTTATCGGCCGCGGCGACTACAAGGCCCTGGCTCAGATTCTGGATGAACCCCGCTTCAAAACTATGTTGGACATTAACAGCACCGAATTCGTGTCCGACCCGATCACCGCCCAGTCGGGCGGTACTCTTCTGCATGAAGCAGCCCGCAAGAAGAACTCCCACCTTATCCAGGCTCTCCTGCTTCACGGTGCTGACCCCTTCCGCCGCGACCGCAAGGGCAAGCTCCCCCAGGACGTTACCAAAGATGATGTAACGCGCGCTATACTCAAGAAGTCGCCTGCCGCCGTGGCTGCTCAGCGTGGCATTCAAGAGAAGGCCGTGCTCGGCGCTGCCGCTCAGGGTGGCCTTGCGTACAACAACAGCCCCTCTTCCGCGACTGGCGGTAGTTCTGGCAATGGCGGTGGCCTCGCATCTAGCGGCGCCGCTGCAGCTCATGGCTCGGTCGACCCTCTTGCCGGCCGCGAAGCTCGCGAGATGAAGGGTTACCTTAAGAAGTGGACCAACTATCGGAAAGGATACCAGCTCCGTTGGTTTGTGCTTGAAGATGGTGTTCTAAGCTACTACAAGCACCAGGATGATGCGGGTTCGGCTTGCCGTGGTGCCATTAACATGCGCATTGCTCGGCTGATTATGAGCCCTGACGAGAAGACCAAGTTTGAGATTATCGGCAAATCCTCTGTCAAGTACACCCTCAAGGCCAACCACGAGGTCGAGGCCAAACGCTGGTTCTGGGCCCTCAACAACTCCATCCAGTGGACCAAGGACCAGCTCAAAGAGGAGGAACGCCAGAATGCACGCAGCGCAGAGCTGATGCGTCAGGCCAAGGCCGACCACACTCTGCAGCCCCAAGCCTCCCACCAGTCCCAGAGTGGTACATCGGTCAACAACGACGGCGAGAGCGTTGTTGGTGGCAGTGTTGTCGGCGGCCGCTCTGCTGACGGACGCCCCAGTAGCGCACAGCTGTCCCGCATCCAATCGCGGTCCATCTCCAACAAAGCTCTGGTGACAGCCGGCGGTGTCGGTGCCAGTACAGCAGGCAGCATCGACGACGATACTGGCACCGGACTGGGCGACTATTTGGAGGCCCGTGATGGTCCCAGCAAGTATCGCAGTCACGAGCACGGTGACGATGACGACGTTGCCGGTGGTGAAGATGACGATGACGCGTCAAGTAACCGTGAGCACGACGCTCCCTCGGCAACCCGCGACGCTCTCAATATCACTGCACAGTCTGCGCGCCTGCAGCTCGAGACCATGGCGAGCGTCAACCAAGCACTGGTGGCCGAGGCAACTCGCAACCCGTCCACGACGCTCAGCGATGCAACAACAGCAGCAGCCCTGTCTACTTACGATGCTGCAATTCGGTCACTGACTGGCCTCATTGGCGATCTGATGCGTATTTCGCGCGATCGCGATGCTTTCTGGCAGTACCGCCTAGACCGTGAGGTTGAAATGCGCCGTATGTGGGAGGAGAGCATGGCTCAGGTGGCCCGTGAGCAGGAAGCACTCGAGGCACGTGTCGGTGAAGCTGAGGAGAAGAAGAAAACAGCCAAGCGCCTCCTCAAGGACGCTCTTAACAGCGGAATTCTGGATGACCGGCCATCGAGCAGCGCCTCGCCCCAGCTTGGATCGAGCGGCATTCTTGCTGGTTCCGCGGCGGCCGCGTCATTAGGTGTTGCAACCTCGGCCATTTCCACCGACCACTCTGCAGCCGGAGCCGACAGCGACGCCAAGTCTTTGAGCATGTCGCGGCGGCAGATTGTCATTGACCAGATGGCCGAGCTGTCCGACTCTGAGTCTGATGACGAAGAGTTCTTTGACGCCGTTGATGCTGGCGCGGTGCCTGTAGAGACTCAGCTTCCCTCCGACTCCAACATCACATCGACAACAGCAGCAGCATCCGAATCGGCAGCAGATGAAGAGGCTGCCGATGAGGAGATTGGCAGCGGCAATAAGAGTGTAGCACCGAAAGCACCCAGTGCAGGCGATATTGTTGTGTCATCTGGTGTCGACATCAGCAGCGCGTTCAAGGGCTACGAGAACGGTATCCGGACACGGCTCAAGATGGATGATGACAACCGGCCCAAGCTGTCTCTTTGGAGTATTCTCAAGTCCATGGTGGGCAAGGATATGACCAAGATGACTCTACCTGTGACATTCAACGAGCCTACTTCTCTGCTGTACCGGTGTGGTGAGGACATGGAATATGTTGACCTGCTGGACCTGGCCGTAGAGCGGTCCGACTCGATTGAGCGTCTGACGTACGTTGCGGCCTTTGCTGCCAGTGAGTACGCTTCAACTATTGGTCGTGTTGCCAAGCCCTTTAATCCTCTGTTGGGTGAGACCTTTGAGTACGTGCGTCCGGACAAGAACTACCGCTTCTTCATTGAGCAGGTCAGCCACCACCCTCCCGTTGGTGCGGCGTGGGCCGAGGCCCCCCACTGGACGTACTATGGCGAGTCGGCAGTCAAGTCAAAGTTCTATGGCAAGTCGTTTGACATTAACCCTCTCGGAACGTGGTTCCTTAAGCTGCGGCCAAAGAACGGCGGCAAGGAGGACTTTTACACATGGAAAAAGGTGACATCGTCTGTTATCGGCATCATCACTGGCAACCCTACTGTGGATAACTATGGCATCATGGAGATCAAGAACTGGACAACGGGCGAGATTGCGTATGTCGACTTCAAGCCACGTGGCTGGACGGCGGCATCGGCATTCCTGCTTTCGGGCAAGGTCGTTGACGCATCTGGCCGTGTGCGCGTCTCGCTGGGCGGTCGGTGGAACTCCAAGATGTACGCGCGCATGACACCTGGCTTCCAGGCATCGGTGACGGACCCCAAGGCATCGGAGGTATCGGGCGATGTTGACGAGAAGACGGGCGAGGTAGCAGTGCACAAGACAGGCCCGATGCACGACCAGAACAAGGTGTACATGATCTGGCAAGCAAACGAGCGGCCCAAGGGCATTCCGTTCAACCTGACACCGTTTGTGCTGACATTCAACCACATTGACGATAAGCTGCGGCCATGGCTTGCGCCGACTGACTCACGTCTGCGGCCGGATCAGCGTGCCATGGAGGACGGTGAGTACGACCTGGCGGCAACTGAAAAGACGCGTCTGGAGAATGAGCAGCGCGACCGGCGGCGGCGGCGCGAGGAGCGGGGCCAGGAGTTTGCGCCGGCTTGGTTTGAGAAGGCCAAGTGCCCGATCACGGGCGAGGCGTACTGGAAGTTCAATGGCAAGTACTGGGATGCTCGCGAGCGCGCCGGCAACGGCGACACGAGCGTGTGGGACAACTTGGAGCCGCTGTTTGTGACCAAGCAGTAGTGTTCCTGGTAGTGTCGTGTCTTGCCGTCTGTCTTTATATATTATTGTTATTCATTATTGTTAGAAACATCTATAGTTTTGGTTACCACTGGTTATATAATAAAATTCCGGTTTTGCTCTCATCATGCTATGGACACTTCATTGATGCCCAGGAAATTGCACATTATGTCATCACTCTATATATGGATGCCAAAATGGATATTTACGGGGTTCTATGGAATCTATGGAATCAAATATGGAAAGAGCAGATGAGCATCGGATGCATGGCCCGCTGTAAGCTCTGTAATTCGATGTAATACAGGGGTGCTGTGCTCCTGTTGCAACATGTGCCGAGGTTAGTGGGGAGTCGGTCCCCTGTGCCCGACACAACGGGTCACTGTAACCACTATTCAAGTCGTTCTCGCATAAGCCCGAGCTCAACAAAATATTATTTTGAATCTTGGGAATCGACTATCAAGATTTGCTTATCCCTATGTGACAGTGGCAGTGGCAGCAGAGGAAATTACAGGGGGTAGCTCTTTCACATGCAGGTTGTGATAGACAGAAAACTTTATTTAGAAATGGCAGGAGCGCCAAGTGCCGATGGCAAGGGAAGGAGCGATGTATCGTAGCTGCCGAGTTGGGGAAGTCCTACATGAGTCAGCTTCAGCATCCGTCCGGCAGTCTTCATGAGCTCGGCAGCATGGATGCTCTCGTGGTATTCAATTCTCCTTTTCTCCTGTTCAGTACCCCTTTTTGCGTGTGATTGGCATCTACACGATTGGATAAGATGTGCATTTCTTGCTGACGTTTTGTTAGTTCACTGTAATACGGCACGGCCGTGCGAGACGCTAACCCTGGGAGCCCTGCAGTCGTTCGCGCTGTCGTCGCTCTAATCCTTCCCCAACACGCTTTGAATCGCGCTAAACCACGCTAAGCGATGCCTCGGTATAGCTCAAAGTTTAATCTACCCAACTACGTCGACTTATCTTTATAATTTGCTTTCGATTTGCTTTCTGCTTCTCTTCTTTCTGCCTTGTTACAACAACATCTCTAACACGAAATGCCTGCACCACATCCCACGATTTTGCGGCCACCGCCGCCGAACCCGGCCGTGTCGCCGCTGGAGAACGACCTCGACACCACGGCCCTCGCTGTCCTCGGCGAAGACATCTTCACAAACACCCGCCCCCCCTGGCACCCTCCAGGAGCGCGCGGCATCTATGGTGGTTCCGTAGTCGGCATGTGCCTTGCTGCTGGCCACCGCACTGTTCCGAATGAGCTTGCGCTGCACTCGTGCCACTGCTACTTCTTGCTGGCTGGCAACGCAGAGTCGCCCATTCTGTTCCACGTCGAGCGTGTGCGCGACGGCCGCTCGTTTGCCACACGCACCGTGCAGGCTCGCCAGCGCGGCCGCTGCATCTTTACCGTCACCATGTCCTTCACCAAACTGCCCAAGATCTCGTCTGCCCTGAGCGTGGCTACGGTGCCCCTGGCCCCCGGCTCGCCGTGGCACGCCGCAGCCATGCCCGACGTGCGCCCGCCTATGCCTGGCCCTGGCTACGAGGATGGCCCGGACAACTCAGAGGGCGTGTTTGTGCGGCTCGCGCGCGCTTTCGGCGGACCTGGTGCAGCTGCCTCCATCACGCAGCAGCCCATCCTGTCGAGTCCCATTATGATCACGGGCCCCGATGACCAGCCGCACCTCAAGAAGACGATGCACTGGGTGCGTGTGCGCGGCAAGATCTCGGAAGAGGGTGGCCGTGCTGCGCACTTGAACGCGTTGGGCTATGTCACTGACAACTACTTTATCGGCACAATCACACGCATCCACCGGCTGTGGCGGTTCCCGATCCCCGTGGCAAGCCTGCTGGGCAAGACCAAGAACGAAAAGGCGTTCACGCCCGAGCAGCTGCAGGCCATGCGCGACCTGGTGGCCTTTGAGACGGGCGGCGCGTCGCTCGAGTCGTTCCTGGGCCAGGCCGAGGTGGGCATGGTGGTCAGCCTGGACCATGCCATCTACTTCCACGAGCCGGATCTGGTGCGCGCGGACGAGTGGATGCTTGCGGTGATGGAGTCGCCATGGGCTGGCGAGGGCCGCGGTGTGGTGATACAGCGCATGTTCCGTGCGGACGGCACGCTGCTGGTGACGTGTATCCAAGAGGGCATTGTGCGTCTCAAGGACAACAAGAAGGGCAAGGACGCGGTCAAGCCTGGCGACAGCAAGACACCAAAGATATCCCATTTATAAGCTTATGCTCCAGGCATTTGCTATCACTTGTAGACATTATTTTAACTTTTTTTTTCATTTATTATGCTCTTCTATTCTTTTATCAATTTGTTATATAGATTTTTAATTCAACCTTTACTTTCATGGCTGCTGGTTTCTTAATATATCAACCAACTTTAATTTCGTATAGTTAGGTTGTTCATCTGTTTTGACTAATAAATATGCAACAATTAATATGTGCTCTGTTTTCCTCTACTTTTTTTAGTTAATTTCTCTATTTGTTTCTCAGATTTATACTTTATTACTATAGATGGGCTAAAACCAGCGACAAAACACAGCTCAAATATCTAATTATTATGATTTTGAAATCAATATACACTCCGAAATCCTCAATAATGTGACTTTCCAAGAAAATAATACTATTTCAACAGCAAAAGTATAGCAAACTGGTTAAAAGCAACTATGCCCATTATCACCTTGCGTGTTACTCTCAAGATGCTCTTACATCATGACCCACGTTTATATTATGATATGGTGGGTCTGGTGCAGCCTTGTTGCACGTGACCGTGATGGCGATTTTTTCGACACTACACTACAAACTTTCCGATTGAGCTTCACTTTCCGGACGACGGTTTCCCACGCACGCAACGTTAAATTCACAGCCAAATCGCCCACCATGCCTCCGCCTTCATTCCGGCCGAAGAAGCTCGATTTGGGCTGCTTCGTCAACATCCGTACCATCCGTGACAACGCCAAGCGCATTGTCTACGAGAAGTACGAAGCCGAGAGGTAGGTCATCTCGAAGCTGCACCCTCCGAATATTGAAGAGAAAGAAGAACTAACACCACCCAGACAAGCACTCCGGTACATTATCCGCAATACAACTCTGCCCGCCCGCACACGCGCCGAGGCCCAGCTGCAGCTCACACAGCTGCCCGTCTACTCGCGGCCGACCCAGATCCGCAACCGGTGCATCCTCGGCGGCAAGAGCCGTGCCATCCTCAGCGACTTTAGAATGACACGGGTGTGTACCTTTACAATACCATTAAGTATTGAATATCATTGCTAACAATATAGTTCAACTTTCGTATGCAGGCCCTGGCTGGCAACCTGCCGGGTGTGAAGAAGGCCAGTTGGTAAAGCAACTCGGCTGACAAACGACAAACGAAACGAACCAAAATCAAACGATGTCAATATAAACAACGACACTACAAAAACAAACGATATGAAAACACCACAATTTTGAAAGCGATACCAGCATTGTACGATACATGGCGGAGTTGGAAAGAAAGGAGGATATTACACTGGCCAAGCAGTCGGAATAGACGACTGCCATACTGAATAAATATCCACGCTTGTCAGCTCTTGCAAACGCAGAATGAACAAATACAAAAACATTTGAAACAACTTTAATCAGCAGGCTAGCTTGTGAGGTGTATCGTTTTGAGGGCTCGACCACGGAAGTGGTGGATGGTGACGAGCTGAATAACGTCAAAGTTGTGACTCGGGTTCTGCATCTGAACACACTCACATTGCCATAGAGCTATGATTACTCTACCTTCAGCTCGTACTTGCACTGTAACCTCTACGCCGTCAACTTGATGCCAACGCTGACAAGGCTGCAAACTCACGATTCCATGCTTACTTATCATGATGGGACATGTGTTTGTATAGGGAAGGCACTCCGTTTGCACCTTCCTTGTCGACCATACTTACATCTTCTGCCAGCTTCTTCTCACCTCTCTATTTCCCTCTCTCCCTCTTTCCTATTAAAAGCCGTCGCCAGCTTGAACGTGCTCAACACTCGACTCATCTTCTCTCTTCAATTCCTGCATCTCGAGCACGCAGCTCCTTTACACTAACAGACAGCAGCTACATCAGATCATCTTCGACAATATGTTTCGCCGACTGTGGACGGGTCTGCCGCCGACACCCAAATTTTCGACCGACCTGGAGAAGCTGGGGTGTGTATGGAAGCTGTAGATATGAAACTGAGGTTGCTATGAGTATGAACTGACGACAGCCAGATACTTTATCAATGAGGAAGACCAGGTCCGCAACATTGAGGACCCCAAGTACTACTTCAAGTACTTTATCACCCGTAACACTTACTACAATGACTGCCAGCGCTTCTCTCTTCACGGTGAGTATCTCCCTATCCGCACTCTTTAAGCAACAACTGACAGACAAGTCGCCATCCAGGGAACCATTCTCACCCGCCTGTCCGAGCTTGGCGTGCACCCGGTGCGCCTGCCACTTGGCGCACGCGATGATGAGCCGCACCTCTATGTACTTGCTAGCAACGATCTTGCCACGGCTGACCGTGTTGTCATGTTTGTCGGCGAGACTGGCCAGGACCTCGGCGTATTGGCGCACCGTGTGATTAGCGGCCCGGGCGGCATCAACGAGGGCAGCATTGTGTCCATGGTCCGCAAGATGCGTACAGCAGGTTGTAGTGATGGCGATGGCAAGGAAGGCAAAAGCCCCGCCATTCTGATCTGCAATCCAAGCGAGCTGTTCTGGTGGCCCGAAGCCCGGCGCTCGTTAAGTGTACAAGCAGTTGAGGGCATGCCGCGTCCTAGCGCTGCCCACTCGTCGCCGTGCAAGTATGCCCAGAATACCATTCCCGGTCATGAGACAGCTGATACACACATTGCCAGTGTCTTCAAGGACCTGCTGAGCCGGCCTAAGTCTGCCAAAAACGACAGCAAGGTGGACACGATCGTCAAAACCGACAAGAACAAAGCAACACCGCGCATCACTGCTATTGCCATTGCCGGTGGTGCTGATGCACTGGAAGGATTCCTTGACCACCCTGAGCGCTGGCAGCGCTGGGGCCCTCACATGGACAGCCTGGCTCTGCTCGGTGGCCAGTACGAGGAGCACCACATCAAGACAGATGCGTTCCGGGCCTTTTTGCGCCAGCGTGCGCGTGCGTACATCTCGAGCGAGGCGCCCGTTGACACGCCTGTGGCCGGCCCCGACGGCAACATCTTGGCTGCACGTGCTACGCGGTATGGCTGTCCCGTCCACAGCGCGGGCACGACATGGCTAACGGAGCTCATGTACATTGAGGCGCAGTCTTCCATTATTGAATGGGGAGAGACTGTGGCACGCGACCCTGCGTACGTGAATCCGCAGATTGCCATCTCGTACGCGGAGACGATCCCAACTGAGGAAGAGATGACATGGAAGAACTACAAGGAGGAAGAAGTCGGTGACAAGGACAAGGATGAAGTCACTACTGGGGATGAGAAGAATTCTGGCTCGACCGAGTCCCAGAGAGGTATCATGAATGCGTCTGAGGAGCCGAAGCAGGACTCGGTCACTACCACTTCCGCGATCGGTACTGCCAACGTTGAGGTCAAGATGGCTGATCTTGAGATTGAGGACCACAAGGTTGCGCATGAAATCAACTAAGTGTTTGAGAGTAATATATCTCCTGGACTTGGACGGACCTAGTAAGAGGTATAGGCATGGCGATGTTTTAAAGGGTAAAGGAGGAGCGTGACAGATCTACATGCCAAAGCTGGGCATGCTGATCAACGAATTCTTACTGTAAGGATCCCAAAAGCCAAGTCAACGCCGTTGAATGGACTATTCTTTTGCTTGGCTTGGTTCTCTAAACAGTAACGCTCCGAGCATGGCTAGTTAGGACTTGTTCATATAAGAATGAGAATGAAAAATTTAAATGCAGGCAGCTGTCCTTTCTCATGGATGTGGCTCTCAGCAGCACGATAACTACACTACTTCAATATGTATTTCAAGATCTCTGCCATCACAGCGGTTGTCTTCTCCTTGCTTACCAGGCTGCAGTTATTGCCCACGACGCATGCAAGTATCCAGACTACAAATTGCCACTCTTTGGCCCAGACTAGCACATCAGACCTCGCTTGCAACTGTCCAAACAACAGCGACTATGCGGCCCAGAGCAAGTGCAAGCACTACACGTACTACCCCAACAAGCAGACAATTTTTGAAGGCCGCAAGTTGCTATGTCACCATCTCTAGATACTGCACTTTCTAGCAGTTCATCTACGGGTTGCTTCTTCAACCGGAACAGAGATCTAGTCTGCAAGTATCAACTTCTTGAAATGTGTCAGCTGTGATACTAATTTGGTGATAGGCACCACATTCAACCCGGATCAAACCTTTGACATCCTAGCAAGTATTTTCGTGGAAAAGGAGATTTATTATCTTATTATAGATATCTGAGCATAGTCACGAATAAATGAGTTTAATTCCTCATCAAAAAATACCTGCTTTATATAACCAATGAACAACGTAATCTGTCACGTACGGCCATAGATACTGGAAAGCACGGGATCCCGTCCGCTCTCCCCTAGTTAAACCAGTAATCGGCGGATTAGTAGTTGGGTCGGTGACGACCAGCGAATACCCTCTGCTGTACGTTTTTTTTTTTGCAGTTTTATCGTTATTAGATTTTGTTGTGCTTTTTATTTTTATTTTTATTTCTTGTTGTTTTATTATTTATCTACAATATTTTGTGCTATTAAACCAGTGCAAATATCTCAACCACGGGTACATTTATCAGGCAGATGCAGTTCAGCCTCGCAATGCAAGGCACTCACAATTCACGTGGAAACCACACCGAAAAGCTTATCCGTCACGGAAAGAGCATGCACTACATATGCGCCGATTACTAAGCATGAGCGTCGAGCCGGCGGCTATTGTATCTCACGGTAGCATCAACCCTACTTTGTCTACTTGTAGTGAACTGCTACTCAGTATATTACCACCTAGATGATACTCGGTCGCTTTCATAGTAATCCTCCACTGGCCTGCCTGGCCCCCATCTAGCCCAAGTCTTTGGCGCCCGCTGTCGTCTATATCTGTCCAGGGACCAGGAGTGTACTCAGTAGTGATCTACTCTGGCCAATGAAACTGCTAGACTATCCAAATGTGCAAGTGTGGAAACGGCAAGTGTGAGTGAGTACTGTCAATGCAAGCGAGTATACAAATGCAATTTACAAGTGCCATCAAAGGCCCGTCGCCTGCATATGCCCCGGCGAGCCTGGCCCTCCTGTTGGCTGAACGAGTATTGTGTTTGTGCACTTTACCCATCACATTGTATTACTCTGAGATGCATGGACAGTGCCGTATCATGTGCTTTTGCTTGCTGAGTGTTGCGAGTGCTCTATTGTTGCCACGCTAATGATGTCGAAGAAATGCATTATCAAAGACGACAGCGCTCGCTGTACGACTGCCATGCAGCCATCCGCCCTACAGTTTAGACACACTAAATGTCTCTAACTGTGTCTATTTAAACTTGACATCTGACAAACACTGGCATCCTCTTCACACCTTGTCTGGGACGCTGTTGGCGGGTGTCTCCCGGCTGAAGATCGCGGGTTGCAGAAACGGCCGCTTTAGTCTGACAACTCCCGTTTCGATACGGCTGCAGCCTGGCCGCTTTGCAGATGCTAGAGATGGAGATGGATTTGGCTTTATTGAGTCTACTGATATTTCAATCTATTGGCAATACATCGACATCGACAAAACGACGCCGATCGTGTGATGAACATCACGGCACGCTATCGTCTTGTTGCTATTTCACTCGTGCATAATGCCGATCAGCAGCCAGGGGTAATTAGTGTAATATTTATGAATGCGATGAAAGCATATTCTCATTCATTCACTTTCATTCTCACATTCACTATCATCGCATCGAGCATCGTCACATTGCGCAGCGTGCCCAACATCATCTAATCTCTAATCGCCCCACGTAGATTGGTGACGGCGGCAAGCTGTTTATTAGGAATTATTAGGAAAGAGGGAGCGAGGGAAAGAGAAGAGGGAAAGAGTGCTGGTGCTGGTGCTGCCCCCTGGACGGCTCTTGCCTAATACAGTAATTGCTGCGCTAATGGCATCACCACTGCACTGCCCATAATACGGCAAGAGCCACTCGGGCAGCTAGACAGCCCACCTTCCCCATTCAAGGTGCAAGGTCCCCTCCCCCTCCTTCTGTGTATGGCTCTGTAAATACGTCTTACAGTGTTGGAGATCGCTGCTCGTGGAAGGCACCACCCACTCACTGCCGTGCCTCCTTCCTGATCTTTGTCTGGGCGGCTAACTTCCTGCCCTCCTTTATGCCCGCCATGAGATATGCTCAGTCATCTCCAATTCCAGTTCTTTCTTGACTCTTTCTTAACGCCCCTCTTATTTCGTATCATCTAGAATCTCAACTCTGGACTCTAGATTTTGGAAGCTAGAATATCTAGTGAAGTTTCTAGATACCGAGCCATCTACTACTGTGGTTGGGCTATCATCACACAAACACCTTGCCGCCGTCTCTTTGCGCCCAATCGTCAGTGCGCTTCCCGCCGAGACCGCCTGCCGTTGACATCTTCCATCTGTCTGCCCTTGTCGACACTCTTCGTCTCCTTGTCTCATCTTCGGCCTACCTCTACCTCTGTAATCATTACATTCCACTCGACATCGACCTATACCTGGCCGCTATTCGATCTGACACCCACCGTCTCCTCTTTTATCGCCGCTGCCTCGCCGCCTCAAACAAAGACCCCGGGAGCGCCGCGTCACTCCATCCCGCCCCCGTCGAGCCAGACCACCATTGCTCTTATTACTCCCTGCCACAAATACGTCTGCCTACAGAAGAGGGGTTCTATCACATCGATATTGAACGTTGCGAGATTGTCGAATACTGCCTGCTCTTCTACGACGACACGGATATCACATACACAGTACTCACCGCAAACTCGCTCCGAAACTCAGCTCCAACCTTTAACCTCCGACATCTGAAGTCTTTATTAACCCCCAACAGTCTGCGCTGACTGCGCCCGTTGCTGTCGCCGCCGTCATCGTGTCTACCGCCACGATGCATCAAGCACCAATGATCTCGGTGCCCTTAAAGGCGACCAACGAGATCGACTGGATTGCTCCTTTGAAGAACTACATCCGGGACACCTACGGCGACGACCCAGAACGCTATGCCGAAGAGTGCGCAACCCTCAACCGCTTGCGCCAGGATATGAGAGGTGCCGGCAAGGACAGCAGCTCCGGCCGCGACCTGCTCTATCGCTACTACGGCCAGCTAGAGCTCCTCGACCTGCGCTTCCCCGTCGACGAGCAGCACATTCGCATATCTTTTACCTGGTTCGATGCCTTTACACACAAGCCCACCTCGCAGTTCTCTCTCGCCTTTGAAAAGGCCAGCATCATCTTCAACATTTCCGCCGTCCTCTCGTGCCATGCCGTCCTCCAAAATCGTTCCGAAGAATCCGGACTCAAGACCGCCTACCACTCCTTCCAGGCCTCGGCCGGCATGTTTACCTACATCAACGAAAACTTCCTCCACGCCCCTTCTGCCGACCTCAGCCGCGAAACCGTAAAGACACTCATCTCCATCACCCTCGCACAAGCACAGGAGGTCTTCCTTGAGAAGCAGATCGCCGATGGAAAAAAGGTCGGCCTGCTGGCAAAACTCGCAAGCCATGCCAGCGCACTCTATGCCCAGGCCATCGAGGGTGTTACGGCTAATGTCGAAAAGGCCATCTTTGAGAAAGTGTGGCTCTACTTTGTCCAGATCAAGGCCAGCCTGATGAGCTCAATGGCCCAGTACTTCCAGGGCCTGGCCGATGATGACGCAAACCATCACGGCATCGCAGTCGCACGCCTTCAGATCGCCGAGGGCCTGGCAAAGGAAGCCGCCAAGGCCGCCAGCAGCTTCCCTGCATCCTTGCCGTCTAGTGCCAACCTCGGCGCCGATACAAGCACACTCCTGGTGGAACTGACCAAGCGCCACCTTTCGACTGTCCAAGAGAAGCTCAAGACCTGTAACAAAGACAACGATTTCATCTACCACGACACCGTCCCCGATGCTGCTAGTGTCGCGCCCGTTGCAAAGCTGCCGGCATGCAAGCCAATACCAGTGAGCGATCTCTACGCCGGGCAAGATATCCAGCGCATTACCGGCCCAGACCTGTTCTCCAAAATTGTACCGCTGGCTGTGACCGAGTCGGCGAGTCTATACGACGAGGAAAAGGCCAAGATGCTGCGGGCCGAGACGGAGCGTGTGGACACGGCAAACGGCGAGATGGCCGCGAGTCTCGACTATCTGCGGCTACCTGGGGCACTGCAGGTCCTTAAAGGGGGCTTTGACCAGGAGGTTCTGCCCGACGAAGATTTCCGCACATGGTGTGTCGATGTGGCCGACCACGACAGCCCCGAGTCCATCTTTGAGCCGCTGCAGCGCCAAAGAGAGGCCATCTTGGCGTCGCTGGACAAGAACGCCAAGCAGCTCGATATGGAGGAGAGTGTGTGCGAAAAGATGCGGTCAAAGTACGAGAGCGAGTGGACGCAACAGCCGAGCTCCAAGCTCACATCGACACTACGGGGCGATATCCGGAGCTACCGCGAGGCCATTGACGAGGCCAGCAAGAACGATGTGCTGCTAGCATCCAAGATGCGCCAAAACAGCACCGAGTTTGAAGAGATGCGGACGGCTGCGCAGCACGGCGAGGTGGATGCCCTGTTCCAGCGCGCCTTTAGCAAAGTCCGGGGCAAGTCGAGCAGCCAGGCAGTGAGCCCGAGCGAGGGCAACCTGTTGGATGCTGACTTTGAAGACGGCAAGCCTAGCGTGCCTGACCAGATTGCCAAGGTGGAGGATATTCTAAAGAAGCTGAGTCTTGTCAAGCGGGAACGCAACCAGGTGTTGAAGGATCTCAAAGACAAGATTCACCACGACGATATTTCACAGATCCTCATTCTTAACAAAAAGTCAATCGCCAACTACGAGACCCAGCTGTTCAAGTCAGAGCTGGAAAAGTTTCAGCCGCTGCAGCTGCGGGTCACCCAGGCAAACCAC
Organism: Ophiostoma novo-ulmi subsp. americana; assembly: GCA_029298975.1. Taxonomy (NCBI): domain Eukaryota; kingdom Fungi; phylum Ascomycota; class Sordariomycetes; order Ophiostomatales; family Ophiostomataceae; genus Ophiostoma; species Ophiostoma novo-ulmi. The sequence continues at coordinate 563,609 of JANSMA010000003.1, read as the reverse complement.
AAGCAGTCGGTGCTGATGAAGGACCTGACATCGGCCTTCAACACGCTGCTGCGTGACAAGCGCGTGCACGCCGAGCAGAGCAAGTACGAGTCGATCCAGCGCCAGCGGGCCTCTGTCATCAACAAGTACAAGCGCGCGTACCAAGAGTTCCTCGACCTCGAGGCAGGTCTGCAGGGTGCCAAGCGGTGGTATGCCGACATGAAGGACAAGGTGGACAGCTTTGAGAAGAATGTCGAGGCGTTTGTTAACAACCGCCGGTCCGAGGGTGCCCAGCTCCTCAGCCATATTGAGCAGGACCGCGCCGCCAACAAGGGCCAGCAGGCCGAGCTCGAGCGCGAACGGCTGCGCGGGCTCATGGAGCGCATGAATATGGACAATACGTCGTCGTCGTCGTCGCCGCACATGGCGCCCATCACGAGCGGCCCAAATAACCCGCCGCCCATAACCATCTCGACCAGCCTCGCGAACCGGCCCACACCGGCGCCGCTCTACCTGCAGAGCGCCACCACACCCCGGTTCCAGACCCCTTCTTCGTTTGGCGGCCAGTACCCCGGTCCCAGCTCACCACCACCCGGGGGCGCAATGCCATCGCCGTACGGCTCGCACTTTGGCCAACAGGCAACCTACAACCCCAGTGCACATGGCCGCATTGCCGGCCCCGCATCACCGCCGCCTAATGTGACCTCGTTTGGTAATCCCATGGCCATGCGCGGCCCAACATCGCCCACACCCACCCAGACAACGTTTGGCAACCAGTACTCGACGTACGGAAACCAACAGGCCAACAACACGGCACAAACCAACCACTCTACAGTATCGTCTGGGTTTGTGCCAGCTGGGTTTGTACCGCCACCGCCACCGCGTGCGCCGCCGCCACTGGGCCCGCAGCAGACATACCACGTCAGCAAGCAGAGTTACGACTACCAGCAGCAGCAGCAGCAGCAACAGCAACAGCAACAGTATGGACAGCCACCGCAGCAATATCAGCAACAGCAGCCACCACCATCAACACAAGGCGATCCGTGGTCTGGCCTTGGATCGTGGAAATAGATGGTATATAGTTTGCTGGCGTGTTCTGCTTTGTCGTACTGGTCATTGCTATTTTTTTCAGGTTACAATTCTTTTATATCTCACATTAGCACAATTTTCAAACAATACATATGATTCATGGTTTACAAGTTGAGTTGTGAAAATTGATGTCCGTGACTATGTGATTCCACCGTCGGCCTACAGTTCAGCACGATATCCAATGCGCCGAGTGCGACGGCATGCTGGCGAGCTGGCGGATGGCATGGTGCTTGGCGGCAGAGACAGAGGATCAGGATCTGGAAATATTTTGATGGGAAATATAGTCTGAATACAGTAATAAAGTAATGTTGTCACCATCAGGAGGCAGTCAAATATAAGATAACATAGATTGAGCCGTGTTGAAGATGAGGCAATCAAGACTAGATTAAAGAAAGCAGAGAACATGAAAAAGAAAAAAAAGCTTCACACACGCGTATCTAAAACAGAAAAGGAAGCCAAAATCAACCAGAACGCCGACATTGAAGACGGTAGCAGACAAACGATTAATCAAAAGTGAAGATGGAAGATAAAGGGGAGGGGGGTGGGTGCATTGCTGTTGTTTTGTAAAGTTGTTTTCGTATTGGCCTTATTCCTTGGTCGACCATGGCAGGGGATATGTGCTGACCCAGTCAGACACCTCGCTGCGCAGCTGCAGAATCTCCGGCACAGAGTCGCCGTTGCCCAGGAACTCGAAGAACGTCTTGAGACGGCCCACGCCCTTCTCGCCCTTTTCTTCCGCTGCTGTCCGTGCTGCCTTGTCCACACGCACAGCAATCGTCACGGCGCGATCGATAATGTCGGCCACACGCGTAAAGTCGTGCTCCGTGAAACCCCGTGTCGTCATCGCAGGCGTGCCGATCCGCAGACCGCCCGGCGTCAGTGCCGACTTGTCACCAGGGACAGTGTTCTTGTTGGAGGCAACACCGACCAGCTCCAGCACGCGCTCGACACGCGCACCATCAATGCCCTGCGGCTTCAGGTCGACCAGTACCAGGTGGTTGTCGGTGCCGCCGGACACGAGCGAGTAGCCCAGGCCGCTCTTCTCCTTGCTGTCGCCGAGACGCTGGGCCAGTGCCTGGGCATTGGCCAGGACCTGCTCCTGGTACGCCCGAAACTCGGGAGTCTGAGCCTGCTTGAGGGCGACGGCCAGAGCGGCAATCGTGTGGTTGTGAGGGCCGCCCTGGTGGCCGGGGAAGACGGAAGAGTTGATGGGGTTTTCGAGGTTGTACTTTTCCTCCTCCTTGGTCTTGGGGTTAACACGGCGCACACCGCGACGGAAGAAGATCATGGCACCGCGGGGACCACGCAGAGACTTGTGCGAGGTGGTGGTGACGATGTCGGCGTAGTCAAAGGGTCCGGGGATCGACTTGGCCGCAATCATGCCCGACAAATGGGCCACGTCGGCCAGCAGGTAAGCGTCGATCTTGTCACACACGTCGCGTATCCGCTTATAGTCGATCAGACGGCTATAGGCACTGGCACCGGCGACGATAATCTTTGGGCGGTACAAAAGAGCCGTCTCCTCCAGCTTGTCGTAGTCGATAAGACCGGTCGACTCGTCGAGGCGGTACGGCAGGGTCTCAAAGTATTTAGAGATGAAGGAAATTTTCTTTGTCGGGATCTGGTAGCCGTGGGACAAGTGGCCGCCGTGAGGGAGGTCGAGGCCCATGAGGCGGTCGTGGACGTTCATGAGGGCCGAGTAGACGTAGAGGTTGGCGGGGGCGCCGGAGAGGGCCTGCACGTTGACACCCCATTCCTTGCTGGACAGGCCAAAGGTTTCGAGGGCACGCTGCTGGCAGAGCCTCTCAGACTGATCGATGAACTCGTTGCCGCCGTAGTAACGGGCACCGGGGTAGCCCTCTGAGTATTTATCTATGCTGTTAGAACGGTGTTTTCTCATTCTCTCATTCTCTTTCTCTGCCAACTACGACATACTCTGCATTGGACTGCCTAAAGCATCAAGGACGGCCTGGGAGGTAAAGTTCTCCGAGGGAATGAGGTTGATAAACTGCTTCTGGCGCGTCTTTTCCTTCTCGATGATCTGGTACATGGCCGGGTCGGCGTCTTGCAGGTGGGACGACAGTGCCTATAGAGTTAGTTGTTTTTTCTAATTTATGTACTCGCATTCTAAAAGCCATCATTCGCTCTGTGTCTACCTTTTGCTGGCTCTCGAGCTTCAGTGTCGACACGGAGCGGGCGCGAATCCACGCCGCGGCGATCGGGGCGGGTGTCGTTGTAGTCCATGGCCGAGTTGACGCCCGAGCAGCACGGACGGTGCTACGGAGGAGTGGAAAAGACATGTCGACGTAAAGGTGGGTGTGAATGAGGGTGAGTGTTGGCAAACTCGAGTGTGGAGTGTCGTGACAAGGTCAAGGTAAGGTGAAGAGAGAGTGATGTCGTCAGTGGTTCGACGCTCGAAGCCTAGGCGAATAAGGTGACACTGGGCGATTGGGGTTCCAATTGGGCCGTTTAGTATGTATCGGATCGACAGCTGTGGAGAGGGGAAGCGGCACGCTGGGGCAAAGCGAAATAGTGGTCAAATGGTGGTGGAATTGGCAAATAGTATGGTAAGAGACTGCGAGGAGTCAGGGTTATATTATGGGGGGATCTAGGAGTGAAGCTTGTAGAACATGGATTAATAAAGGAAGTGACGATTTTTAGTCGACGGGAGGTGGTCCGACTTTGCTTACCGGAGTTGCATATGCTGTCAGGCGCTCCTTCCTTGCCAGGAAAGATTACTGTATTCTGTTTATCTTGTTTCTCTAAGGAGCGGGGAAGGCAAGAACGACGGGGACGCTATAGTTCTCCGTATTAATTGCAGTAGTGCAGTACTACAGGGCCAGAGCGCCAATGAGATAATACGGAGTTTAGGGTCGGGAATTTCCAGCCCACTCTAAATTTACAGACAAGGAAGGAGCTTATCGCTGGCAAGTCGGCTTCTGAACGCTGATTTTTTCAGTGTGTTAAAATTGCTAAACGGCAAGAGTCACAGTGATGAGAATAAGAGATAAAAGAGAAAGAGCCATGGACATGCCAAAGTAGAAACCTGAATAGCCAGGCAGCAATTGAGTATTACAAAGCAGTATCAGTCACGATGCATCTCTGCTCTTGCTTAAAGAAAAATAAGTAGGAAAGATAATTAAATTAACTAAAAAGCTTGATCATTTTTATTTTTATTTTTAAAACAGCCTAAACATTAACAGTATTGGGTATCATGGAAAAGAAATAGCAAATGATTCAGACTCGTTTCGCTAATCCAAGTCACAATGGCAAGCCATGTTGCAACAGCCATGATGTAGATCTTAACGGTTTGCCATTTATATGCAGGCTTTGGACCTGGAAAGCTGCTTCATTGTTGATTTAAGAACAGCTTTGTACTCCCCTTCAGAGACCTCAACATCCACAAACAATGGCCTATCAGTCTGGAACACCAGCAGATGCTCGTGTCCCAAAGGGAGCTCCCCCAGTGGCCACTTGCCGGCCTGTTGGAACGACTCCAAGGCTTCTTGAGACTCGGCGCACTCGTTATGATAGTCAGCAGCCACAGTAGACACGGCGCCGCCATTCAGTGCTGGCTTGGCGTCGGACTTGGGCTCGGGGTCAAAGAGACTGCCGTGCACCTTTGCGGTACGCACACGCCCAATCGGACAGTTGGTCATTATGGTTTCTGCGTTATGTTGGATAAAGTCGAGAGGAATAGAGCTTAGAGGACGTTCGACTAGCTCGCCGTCAACCTCGATACCTCCGCATGCCTTGACGAGAGCGGCGAGTGCGGCCGGGTGCGAGCTCATCATGCCATATACCATGGTGTCATCGTCGGACAGTGCATACAAGAGTCTCCTTGCGATTCCCATTCTCCTATAGTCCTTGTGCACGACCAGCTGCGTTACCCACATGGCTTTCATTCCCTGGTATTCCCAGGTGCAGCCAATGGCGTGTCCGACCCGCACACCGTCGCAGCGGATCATGGCAATGCAGCTTTTTTCATGGGACAGGAACTCCTTGCGCATGCAGGCTGTCGAAATTGTGACTCGGGGTTCTTTGCAGGTGTTAGTATGTAGTTCCAGTGTATTACTCAGTAGATGGGTGGATTGCGACTTACTTTGACTGGGGTTGTTCGCATCTCTCTCCCAGGCGCCATAGTATAAGTTGAATAAAGCGGTTGCATCCTGCACCATGTCATCAGTAATATACCGCCCAGTCGACACATCAATTCTGTAATTCGAAAACATTTTGAAATAGTATTCAGGTGTTTGACTAAACTGTCCGTATTTTATTATATAATCTGTCGGTGTATTTCGTTTCGGAATTGATAAAACTTAATAAAACTGTAGATCAAATATTGCTTGTGCTGAAAATGTTTAACCAGAATAGAAGTTATACAATAAACTCTAGTCTTTTCCAGAGCTTTATATATCCAAAACTCAAATAGTAGAGTTTGTCAGAGTAGCATAAAAGGTAACTGACATGTTGCCTCAGTTGCTCTTGTAGACTATTTCTCGCCACTTTTGGGCTGTTTGTTAGAAGATGGCGATGTCTGCTTTCACTGACAAAATAGAGCACGTGACGATCAAGATTCGCAAAAAGCTGAATAGTTTCGAGAGTTCTTTTTGATAAAAGAGACCTTACAATCGGTCTATGAGGTTTGAGATGAGTATCGTATTGTTCATAGTATAATTTCTGCCATGCTCGACTTTGTCGTGGTCTAGCACTTGAGATGTTGGTAAATATGACTAAGCATTACAGCTTTTCATTAGCATTATGCCAACACTCGACCTCTGTGATCAAACAACGTATTAGACTTATAAAAAAGTTGTAGTTCAATAGATTCAATATACTTTTAGAATGAAAGTAGCTACATGCCGGCCAGCATATCTCACATGTACGCCGGCCCTCCCTCTATTTAACATCTCCATGCTCGCCCGCCCTCGACAGGACCATTATAAAAACGAGGGATGAATAGAAAAGAGCACATAACAATGATGATCAGTAAGACGGCATAGTTGAAAATATAGTGTTTTGACATAAACATTAACAGAGAGAGGCCCCGACCCAGACAAAAGAAAGTATAAAAAAGTAGGAAAAGAAAAACCATAATAAAGAATCCCTCTACCCTTTATATTCCTTTGATTTCCTATTGCCTCCAGTAATCCTATGTAGTCATGTCGTCATGTTGTCATAACGTCATAACGAAGCAAAGAGTGCATAGAGGATGAGAGAAACGGCGTATCAGTTATGAAGCCGTGGGAGGTAGAGGGTGGTGTGAGGGAGAGTTGGGAGAGGGAGATGGATGGAGGAGATAGAAGACAGCAGCAAAAATAAGGACCGAGGACGACAGGCAGGACAGGAAACAGATGAAAATGCAGAGGAAACAGTAACAGAGTCCAGGAACACACAAGGCTGACAATAACCACCTCTTCACTTTCTCGGGAGTCCTTGTCTCGACATTGCGACACCGTCTGGTAATGACGCGATAATATCCCGAATATACCGAATGTCTCGATGATTTTGATGTTTGTTGTTGATTTGTGTGCGTGATAAATTGTTCCCTGAAAAAACTCCATTAAACTTTTTTCATCTTTTTTTTTTCACTCATCCCGACCCATTGCAGCCTTTGATAGCCGCCCATCATTTAGAAAAATGAAAACATTTTGAAAACATTTTTGAAAACATATGTGTAAAGAAAAACATCTTCGCTGTCCAACTCGTCCTTATTTCGTTTTCGGCAAAGTCATTCTTTATTTCTCCTCGTCCTCGGCCAGGACTGCCTGCCGCTTGGCGGACTGTCTCTCCAGCTTCCGCTCGCGGGCGGCCTTGGTCTTGGCACGCTTGGCGTCCATCTCGTCCTTCAGCTGCTTCTCGCGAGCTTGCTCGGCCTTGGCGCGGTGGATCTGTGCATGTTAGTAAGTTGATGTTGCAGGTAGATAGATACATGTTGAAGGGCGGATACGTACGTGCTCGACAAGGGCGCGCTTGTGCTTGAAGGTGTTACCCTTGGCCAGGTGGTACAGCTCGTGGTAAAGGTGCTTGTCAATCTTGCCAGAGGCACGGTACTTGACTAGTAACCGGCGCAGGACACGCTGGCGGCGCATCCAGAGGACCTGCCTGTATGGGTGTTAGAGGTCATGTACACAGATTAGAGATGGGGGGTAGAGTGGGATAATACGTACTCAGGCATACGAGCGTCAGCGGTACCCTTCCGCTTACCGAAACCACGGTGACGGCCGATACGGCGGGCCAGGTTCAGCTCCCGGGCACGGGCACGCGAGTGCATGGTGGCGGGCTTGCGGATGATGAGGCCATCGGAAACCAGCTTGCGGACGGACTGGCGGGAGTTGGCGTTGGCGATCTCGGTGACCTCGTTGGGGTCGAGCCAGATCTTGTTCTTGCCGCAGCCCAGGACGGCCGAGGCAAGACGCTTCTGAGTGCGGAGGTTGACCCTGAACTCTGTTAGTACCTAGTACCGAGGGGCGGTAGTGATAGCGACAGATGCAGACGCAGGACGTGAATAGCGATTGAATTGATCAACGATGAAGATGAAGCCGGTCGACGTTGCATGCCGTATGCTGAGTTGGTGTATTGACGCCGATTGAGACTGGTGGCTGTCTGTGGTGGACTATAGTCTTGGATGTTGGTTCTCGAAATCTCAATTTCAGATTTGTCGAATGTCGAATGTCGAAATTGGCAGCATTCGTGTAGGCTGCATATTGATTCCTCCACGCTGTATGCTGTATCTGCTGTGATTGCCGTCCCTGGTATTCCTCTGCTCATCCAGTCGTGTGCCCTCTTATCATCGTCGTCGGATGCCCAACTTTTGTCGAACTCGTGGCAGCGCCCTCCATGTCGATTCAACGGCGGCCATCTCCATGTCCATCAAATTCATCAATCGCCATTGTGTTCTGCGTTCTGCTCCAAATAACAAAGCAAAACTCACATCTTGAATGCTGTTCGGGGTGGTCGTCGAAGCGGTTGTCGAAGTCGGTGATGTTGTTGGGTGGTGAGGTTGAAGAGGAAAGACTTAAAAAAAATGGCACTTTCACGTAACAAGGCGGAAAAAAAAAGCGATCACAGAGAGGAAAAAATTGAACAGCGGGAAAGCGCAGGCAGAGAGGGCAGAAAGGGCAGAGAGGGGAGGGGGTCAGTAGGGAACAGGCCCCACTCGGGCGGCCACACACTAATTCCGGGCGCTGAAGGGCATTGCACTCAAATTCTTCTTGTGCAAAGAACAGGCAAGAAAACAGAGATTGTGTGGGCAGCGTGTGAGCTAAGCCCGATTTGGCTAAAGAGAGGGCAACCCCAATCACGATAAACGCTCCATCAGTGCACGTGATGTTAATTAGTCCTATTTAGCTGTGTCTAGTCCCACTGTGTGTATTATTTTACGCACGGCTCTATACAGTGCCGATTCTGATGTGTGATGATTCATCATGAATCACGACAGAGTCTCGAGTTCTTTTTTGGTGCCATGCACTCGGACATTTGATGATTAGCAGAGTAATATATGGTTGTCTGAATGTTGGTGTACAGAGAAGATACGATACTGACTGTCAGTGTAGATGCTCTTGAAACCTTAACCACTTCAGATACTGTGTCACTCTTCAGTTCGCAGGGGATATTTAGATAGGATGTAGTAAATTTACGCCATGGTGACATATTATAGCTCTTTGACATAGCAGTACTTTATAGTGAATGCCAGTGGCCAACAACGACAGTCCCTTATACAGCCGAGTTCAAAGAACGTCCAAGTCTCATGTAGCTCAGACTTCATATAGCTCAGCCTTCATAAAGCAAAATAATCAACTGAATTGTCTTAATGAATCAAATTGTCAATATGAAAATAAAACATATATTGTAGTGATTGCGAGTCACATACCACAAGAATGCAGCCTGTTGTCCGATGTTATCAGTGTTGCCTGCTGCTGCGTGCTCTCATTGGCGGCCATGACGTAGGCCGACTTTGGGTGGGCTGGAGACGAGACGAAATGACAGCTCAGCTCAGCTCGGCCCTGTTTCTTATATGTTTATATATTGACTTTGTCAGTAAACAACAACACTCCAGCTTCTAGGATTTACATTTGGACAATATTATAATTTAAAGAGATTATTTTGAACTGGAGAAGCATCTCATCTTAACCGACGCTACCACCTCACGATGGATGTATGTGATAACGAAGCCATTTACTTCACTTTTGCTGCCATGCCGACTCAAACTAACAATACAGTCTACAAATGTGTTCAACATTGCCTCTCTGAGCTGGCTTAGCATCCAGGCCATCCCGCTCATCCTGTGGCCGCAGTTTGTCGCCTCACTTCTCGGGACAGACCGCGTAGTTTCTCGTGAGTTCCACGACATCACTTAAGCCAACTCTGCGTCCACCTGCTAATGATAGCCACTGCCATCTACTTTGCCCGCGCTCTCGGCCTGGGCCAGCTTGGCCTCGCTCTCCAGGGCCTCGTGCTCTCTGGTCTGTTGCCCCTTGGCCCGGCAGCCAGCTCCGGCTCCGGCTCCCCTTATGCGTGGGCAGCCGTCCTAATTGCCACATTTTACCACAGCACCGCCGCCTTCTACAGCTACGGCTGCTACTACTATGAGGAGTATGGAAGCGTGACTGCCTATGCGTTTGGCTGTACCGGAAGTAGTGCTCTGGCGGCGCTGGGACTGTGGTGCCTCATGTTTGGCGATGGCAGCGGGCACACCAGCCACATCAGCAAGCGCACCGGTGCCGACAAGCGGACGAGCGGGTTCCCATTCAAGAACAGCACTGCCGACAAGCGCAAGTAGGCAGTAAGCAGTAGGCAGGAGACAGTAGGCAATGAGCAGGTGTTGGACTGTTCAATGGTCAAAGCGGAATGTTGTATCATGATGATTGTTGATTTCATTGCTCGTAACATTTATTTTGGTAACGATAGCAGGATTAGAAAATTAAACAGCAAAGAACCCAAGCAAAGAAAAGAACACCGCTTATATAAATTGAAAAACCTCGAATATGTAGCTTCCCAGTCACCCCTTAATGTATCATTGTACAAACAAATACCCAAAAAAACAAACTAAAGGAAAAGAAAAAGAAAAAAAATAGAATAAAACAAGAACAGAGAGCAATATATGCCTTGTTGAGAACTCATAGAGAAGAACAAACTCGTTTGTAATAATACACTGGATTAATGCCGTCCTGACACGCCATGCCCGTTGATGCTGGCCTTTAGTTGAGATCGCGTCCGCGGTCTGGTTCTAGTAATCGCCGCCTAGTCGCCGTTGACCGTCACCTCGTTGCGGAGCGACGACCCGACTACTGAAAAGGATGTGGCGTCGGCAAACGAGTAGTCTTGTGTGGCATCGGGGTCAAGCGTCATGTTGGTAATGTCGTCGTCGTCGTCGTCGTCATCCCCATCGCCGTCGTCGTCTCCATCATTGTCGCCATCAACATCATCGTCACCGTCGACGTCACCATCGACGTCACCTTCGCCCTCGCCGGCAGAGTCATCGTCGTCCTTGGCGTCTTCGCCGCGCGCGGCTGCCTCCTCGGCCCGGCGAGCGGCCTGCTCAGCGGCACGTTTCTCCTCCTCTTCGGCAAGGCTTGCGAGAACGACCTTGCGCCGCTCGTACCAGCTCTTCTCGCTGATAATGACCTGGTCCAGTAGGACCTGCTGCTCAAGCCATGCATTGTTGTACACCTCCTCCCAGGCCGCACACTCTTTCAGCAGGTCCCGGTTCTGCTCCTCGGCCCACCGCAGCTGGCTGCAGCAAAGGCCGTACAGCTTCTTAGCCGGCATGTCCATTTCGCGCGGTGTAAATCCAAGATCCTTCGTCAGGACGGTAATATCCGAGCTGACTTCGTCGGCAGAGGCGTTCTGATCGAGCGAGTCGTCGTGGCCCGACACATGCGACGTGGGTGTCTTGATAATGATCTTGAGTTTTGACTTGGTGCCGTTGGTCGCTGCTCCGGCGCCAGCTTGGCCGTTGACTGCGTTGCCGTTGATCACACTCGAGCCGTTAGCTCCTGCGACACTACCGCCTGCCTTGCCACCGTGAGCCAGGCTTCGTGACGAGGTATCAAATGACCGCATAAGATCAATCTCGTGTGCAGTGCGCATATGCTTATTTAGTGCATCTTGCCGCGCAAACGCCTGGTCACATTCTATATTGTTAGTATTAAACCGATAAAAATGGCTTCAAAATGTTCGGTAGCTGTACATACCCGGTAGAAGACACACGTGAGGCTTCTCGCGCGTGTGGCTGCGCAAATGAGCTTTGAGAGCATATGCGCTGGCGTGCGACTTGCCCTTGCGCGGGCACCCAATCCACTCGCACGTATACCGGCGCTGCTTGCCCTCGACGTGCTCAGCGTGCAGATGCTCGACAAGCTTGTCCATGGTGTCGAGATCGCCCGTCTCGCAGCCGTCCCAGGCGCACACGGTCACCTGAGGCTCATTGTTGTTGATCTCTTCCTCGAGCAAATGGTGATACGTCGAATTGGGCGAGTGGCGCTTGGGCATGGGCACGTCGCCGTCTGTGTCTTCGGAAATGTCCGACATGGCGTCTATCGCGTGGTCGTGGTCGTGGTTGTGGCCGGCGTGGGTAGAAGAGTTGTTGGCACTGCCGCTGCCAGTGCGGACGGACAGCTTCTTGTCGCTCGACAACCCAACACCGTTGATGTTTCCATTGGTGCTGCCATAGGTGCTGCCGTTTGTGTTGCCGTTGGTGTGCATCACCGTGACATCACCCACGTCGTCATCGACAACCGCATCAGCCTCGTCGTCTTCTGCCGCCCGCCGCGCTGCCTCTGCCTCTTCGTCAGCCCGTGTCGACGACCGCGATTTGCGCCGGATCATGATGCCCTTTCTAACGGCCGGTGCCGGCTGTTCGCTGTTGTAGTCATCGGCCTCGGGGTTGCGCGCCGTTGTGCTCGCGGGTGATGCCACAGCCGAACCGTTGGCCGCTTTTAGTCTTTTTGATGGGTTGAGGGCCTCGGCAGCGCTCTCGTCTTCGTAGTCGGCAATGGGTGATCGGGGGGACAGCGAAGACTGCTGTGATGAAGTGCGTTTCGACATGTCGAAAATGTGAATTGGGGATTTGGTAAATGGTCAAAAAGTCAAAAGGATCAGGAGAATCAGAAAGAACAGAAAGATGAGATAGAGTGTAAAAGTCGCGTTGACTTATGTCATTCGAGTGCTTTGATTCGAGGCCCAAAGATAGGAGGTAATGAAGCAATTATAGGATGATACGGGATGACGACGATGGCGACAATCAAGTCGCGAATAATAATTGAGAACGTCGATTTCGTTAATAGGAGTTTCGATGACAGGAACGTGACGGTGTCGTGATTTGGTGATGATGCAAAACAACAAGGGATTCAGAGGGACGGGGGCGAAGCCCTTTTTCACATTTGTTGGCTCATTTGGATTTGGCTGGTTTGAGCATACAGAAAGCAGAAAGGCATATTAATTACTCCGTACAGAAAGCTGGCTCTGGCTCGCTCGCTGACAGGCGCCTCGTCAGGTCGCGGCTGTTGCTAGAGATCGCGCATTGCCGTGTCGAGTAGTAGGTGGGTCCATATTATTACTAACTCGATTGATGCTTAGGTAAACATTCCCTCATTTCCTCATTTTCCCACTCTTCCAGGCAAGTTCCAGGCAACGATAGGCAGCCCGGGCAGCCGACGCCAGCTGACAGTGATATGCGCACACTGTAATAGCCCGCTATCCAGTGCTGCCCCTCCCCCACATGCTTTCAGTCTGAGTGCAATGAGCATTGCGGGCCACTGTCGTCGTAGAGGAGAGCTTCCTAGCAACCAAGGCCGAAAAATCTTAAATTGTAAACAAGTAAGCCGCCCAACGGTCAACCTAGCTATTTCTGTATTCTCATATTCCCACCACACGTCTCTGGTATGTATTCCTCCTGTTGAAGAAACAACAAAACACAAACTCTATTCACCGCAGACACTTCCAGTACCAACACACGAGCAAACCAACTGACACCAACCAGACTTGTAGCCTTACAATCCGATATAACCCCCCCCTCCCCCGTTCTCACGACAAATCACACACCATGACATCGACCAAGATCTTCTCACTCGAGGGCAAGGGCCTCAAGCTCGACACCGCTGCCGATGCTGAGCCCCATATTGCGCCCCTGCGTGCCATGGACGACGTCGAGGAGGTCCGCCTGCTGGGCAACACCCTTGGTGTCGGTGCATGCGCCCTGATCGGCGAGGTGCTCTCGACCAAGAAAACCCTGCGCTCTGCCAACCTGGCCGATATTTTCACTGGTCGCATGCTCAACGAGATCCCCGACGCCATCTCGTCGCTGCTTACCGGCCTGCTCAACCTGCCCCTCCTCAACACCATCAACCTCAACGACAACGCCTTTGGCCTCAACACCCAGGCGCCCCTCGTTGCTTTCCTCGCTGCCCACATTCCCCTGCAGCACCTGTACCTCAACAACAACGGTCTCGGCCCGCACGCCGGTATCCTGGTGGCCGATGCCCTAAGCGAGCTGCACGCCAAGAAGGAGGCTGCCCGCAAGGAGGGCAAGTTTGAGTCCGTGCCCGATCTCGAGACGGTCATTTGCGGTCGCAACCGTCTGGAGAACGGCAGTATGACGGCCTGGGCCAAGGCCTACAAGCTGCACAGCAACATCAAGGAGATCAAGATGGTGCAGAACGGTATTCGCCAGGAGGGCATCAGCCACCTGCTGAGCGAGGGCCTGCACCACACGACGACGATCCGCGTGCTGGACCTGCAGGACAACACATTTACGCTGCTGGGTGCCAAGGCTCTGGCCGGTGTTGTGCCGCGGTGGACCGAGATCGAGGAGCTGGGCATTGGCGACTCGCTGCTAAGCGCCAAGGGCGGCGTGCTGCTGGCGGGTGCTCTGAGCAAGGGCCAGAACAAGAAGCTGCAGATTCTGCGCCTGCAGTACAACGACATTACCGCCCCTGGACTCAAGGCACTGTCCAAGGCTGTCGACACCTCGCTGCCGGTTCTCAAGAAGCTCGAGGTCAACGGCAACAAGTTCTCCGAGGACGACGAGGCCGTTGTTGCTCTGCAGGAGCTGTTTGAGGCCCGCAAGGAGTCTCTGGGCGGCAACGATGACGAGGCCGACGAGGATGCATGGGGCCTGGACAGCCTGAGCGATCTCGAGGACGACTCCGATGACGAGGATGAGGATGAGGACGACGAGGATGACGAGGCTACTGGCACAACCACCGAGGAGCGGGCCGAGAAGCTGATCAAGGAGGCAGAAGAGGCACAGGAGGAGCCGACGGTGCAGCTGCAGGACAAGGATGTGGACGACCTTGCCAAGAAGATTGCGAAGACGGCGATCTAAGAGAAGACGTAGCGGGAGGCTTGCGTTGTTTGGACTGTTTCTTTTGACTTTTTACGATTTTGCTTTGTTCACCTATACACCTTGCTTTGTTTGCATGACTATGACTACACTGTATATACTCCCAACATTACATTTGTTCTCCCTCTGTCTCTATTTTGTGGTGTCTTGTGATTGTTATTATTGTTCATCGTCAGCTGTCTTGTTGTGACGTTGTTGTTGATATCGACAGCTGCCAAGCATGGTGGCAACCCTGCGTGTAAGTCGGCAACCATAATAACCAAGCATCATATAAGCACATATGGCCCGTCGCCTTTGTAGCCTCAAAGTATTGGAGACAGCACAGACAGCCGAGTCGATGCGATCGTCTTTGTTCACCTTGAGTGCGGCCCCACTTGCGGTGATGTCACTCTCTACCGCCGCTCGCGTGCCCGGTACGCCGGTACTTTTGTCTTACACCTTTGTACATCGAGACAGTACTATGGCTGCTGACTGATCACTCGCTTCTTTCCATATTGCCTCGGGACGCACAGGCTATTTTTATTGATTTGTTTTATTATATTAGGCTAGAGTTCCCCTCTTGTAGCTTCTCTTCGTTGTAAACTATTTTCATCCGTTAATCAAGAACATTCCCCATCATGCCACGCAAATCCGTCTTTGACTCGACCGAGTGCGTCATTGGCGTCCTCTGGGACCTGGCCTTTGGCTTCCTCGTTGCACGGGTCGCCTTCTTCAACTCCATCCTCGCCGTCGCCGCAGTCTTTGCCTCGTTTGCCGCACTCACGGTAGGCCATGCTGCAGGCCATGCCGTGCTGCCGTCAGTCTTTTCGTCGGCCCAGTCGCGCCGCCTGTCTGCTGTCAACACTCTCTTTAGAGAGATCCGCGGCAAGGGCGTTGCTAGCTCTGTGAGCTCGGTTGTCGGCGAGCCCGAGCTTATCCACCCCACGGCCACGGCGCACGTGTCTACCGTGTCGTCCGGACCGGTGATGACTACTGTGCTAGTAGTGTCTACCATCCTGTCAGTCGCCGCCAGCTGCCGTCTTCTCATGGACTATGCCAAGATCCCGCACCACCGCGGCTTCCGGGTCGCCATTGGCGGCGCCAGTGCCGTCTATGTCTTGGCCGCCTGGCTCGTCGCGCACCTTGTGGCCAACAGTGGCAACAGCAACGACGCGCGCGTGCCTCTTTTGCAGAGCAAGACTGTTCTGACTGTCGGCGCAACACTTGTGGCGTCTGTTGCGCTTATGCCGTGGGTGTCCATGGAGGTCCTCGAGCGTCTCGACCGGCGCACAGCGCATCTACGCCGCAATGGCAGCAAGCACCGCCGCGGTGTTGACAGCATCGACCGTGCTTCGACAACATCGGAAACGTCGGCCACAGAGTCAGAGGACGAGCTGGCCGGCACCACTGAAAAGCGCAAGGCAAGAACATACAAGAAAAATACTACAGGCAATAGCCGTCTGCTCAAGGACACGCCGGCCAAGAAGCGGTACGATCTGCGCCGTAACCCAAAGCAAACAGAAAAGGTCGAACTTATCTAGAATACAATTGATGTGGAGGATGGGAATGTCACTTAACGGACTGATTAGGGATCAAAACTACCATTTGCTTTTCAATAATCATTAAATATTTCTTAATATAGGCTTTAAATGCTTCACAATCTATTCGTATCAAATCTATCTGAATATACGTCTACAACTTGGACCACAGACCGTAGTTGCCTGGTTTCACCGGTGCAGCCTTTGTTGTAGGTGCAGCTGTTGGTGTCGAGGGAGGAGGCACACGCACAACGACCGAGCTCGTCTGGCCGACCTTGAAACCGCGGCCGCTATTAAGCTGCACCTCTTGGCAGTCCTCGGGACCGACGCCGTTGGCAAACTGGAACACAAAGTATGGGATCGATGTGCCCGGTGCGCCAAGTGCCGCCATGGGTGCATGCCACGTGCCTGCGCCATACGTCACGGCCTGGTCGCCGCGGGCAATAAATGCCTTGAGACCGCGCACATCGGGCGGTCCCTTGATATCGCTGCTCTTGGCAGATTCTGAAAGAGTAGGCGCCACAATCACAAGGTACCGTGTCTCGCTGCTGCTGCCCGTGGCCAGCGGCACAAACGTCTGCGTCGTGTACGGGTGCCGCTCCAGAATCGTGACGTGGAACAGTCCGCCGCCGTCGTTTGGAGACGTCAGCAAGTTCTCGGGCAGCAGGGTGCGCGCCGAGCAGACAAACATGCTGGCCAGGGGTGCCGAGGGCGTGCCACTGGCGCAGCGGTCAGCAGCATAGCGGTCGGCGATGGCAGACACGCGCTGGTACTTGATGGCCGAGCCCTGGTTGGCGGACACGGGGTTGAACGGGTGAGACTCTGTTGTATTGTTGTCGAGGTCGCTGCCAAAGGCCTGGGCATACTGTGACGGATGGACATCGGGGCGCGGGTTCTCAATGACGTCGCCAAAGGGTGCAAACGCGGCGGCCGTCAATGGCTCTGTGTGCACGGTAAGCCGGAGGCCCGAGGTATCTATCCGTTCAGGCATTTTGTTGTGTTTTTCTTGTGTTTTTCTTGTGGTCCTTGTGTGAACGCGATTTGCTAGGTGTTTGCCGTATCAAGGAGAGGACAGCATAGAGCTATTCCTATTAATAGAGATCGGATTGGGTCTGAATGTCGGAAGGTGCTGACTAACTTGGTCCTTTGTCTGGTCTACCTCTGTCTCTCCTATCGTCAACAGCCCAATTCTGGAGAATCCCGATGCCTCGGTAATCCCTGTCAGTCTTTGGTTATCTTCTATCTTTATCTGCCTGCAACAGTAACACGACATAATTAAATTGTAAATTGTGGAATTATGCGGGGCCGAGCCGGGGCCGTTGCAGAGCGTCAATCGAATCGTTAAGAGGTAATGAAAGATCTATGCGGCAGTCTGCCACTCAGTACTTTTTGGTTTGTTTGATAGCTGGGTGTTTGTTTACATTTTCGAGAAAATATATATAAGATAATAATTTGAATTATATTTTATTCCCTACTCGATATAATTTTTTATTAAATTATATATGCAACTCTTCTTCTCCCATTTAGTCGTCATTCCAAAAAAAAAAAAAAAAAACTATTGATGAAGCATCAGCTCAAATAGAATAAAGTCTGGTAAATTACAAAAAATCAACAGAAATACCTCTCCCGTGTTAAGAATATGGCCAAATTACCAAATAAACAATACTCCAATAAAAGAGGCGCAGGAATCCAAAATAGCAACACTGAATCAATACCAAAGCGGAGCTTCCGTTCTCAACCATATTACATACGCATGGCAACCGCACGTGGGCTGCCGGTGTGACTCCGGCCTAACGCGGGGAACAATACGAATTTATAGGTTGAACAACTGATGTAAAATCCAACGCGAAGACAAATCTTCTTCTCGCTCTCCAACTCGTTAGACACCTACACAATGTCAGCTCCTCTTGTGCTCCCAGACCACAAGAATAAGTATGAGGATCTAACAGGCATCAAGGTGCAGCCGGGCGATAACCCGTACCAGGCCCTGCTCACTGCCTGTGACGACGACCCAGCCAAGATTCAGTCTCTCTACTCGACACACCGCACGCTGCGCAATTCCCAGCAGCGTGCCAAGTTCCTGGATCCCGCGTTCCAGGAGGTGCTTGTCGACCCGTACCTGCTACGCATCGAGAACCCCAGCGTTGATCCGACCTTTCAGGACCCCCGGTACGGTCTTGTGTTCTGGGCCCGGCCGCCCGAGCATATCCTGCAGCTTGCCAGCCATATCCAGCAGACACTCAAAGCGGCATCGCCCGGGATCTGGCTGATGCCACTGCAGCGCATGCACATGACGGCCCTTGAGATTGTGCACTCGCGCACGCCCGAAGAGTCGCAAGCTATTGTTGACACTGCATCCAAGGGCATCCCGGGTATTGTCAACTACACTTATTCTCACCGAGCTCGGCTCGTCAAGCCCATGATCTCTTACGACCTTGCTGCCGTGGCGCTGTCGTTTGTGCCGGCGGTCGACGAGCCATATGCATCACCGCCGCCCATCCCGCCTTTCACCAAAGAAGAGGCATCGCCACCGTCATCGTACACGTACCACCACTTGCGGCGGGACCTGTTTGACAAGGCCAAGGAGACAGGTGTCGATATCGCCTCGCGGTATGTCGTGCCGAGTGCACACATCACACTGGCGCGATTCATGGACACGGAAGAGTATGCGACGCCCGAGGCACGGCTGGCCTGGGTTGAGGCTCTGGACAAACTCAACGAGTGGCTCGAGACGCAAGTATGGGACAAGGTATGGGCCGATGCTGAGGGGAAGCAGGCGCTGAAGCCACCACATGAGCGGTTTGTCGGCGAGTGGGTAGTTGGCCAAGAGCGCGGCCTGGATGCCCGGTCGGGTGCTCTATGGTACGGCGGCGGACGCAGTGTCATGGTGGGCGAGGGATTCTAGATTGCAGTCTTATAGATAAAGAGTATATACAAATCACCAAACTACAAAAGGTGATAAGAATTTTCAAGTTTTTAGTGTTTTTTTATTCATTCGTTTTTTTTACGTTGTCTAGATCGTATAGCTTTTGTTTCTCTCTCCCGCCACCCTGCTCGTCGTCGTGTAGACATTGTCTGACGGCATGACAAACAGGGTGACAAAACTAAAAACACAACGTAGACGGACGAGTTGTCTTTGTCGTAAGAAATCCCTTTTTATTTCGAAATCCTATATTGAAATTGGATAATTGGATAGAACCGGCCGTTGCTTGCGCCCCCCAGAAATGAAACTGGCTTTTGATCATGTGAGAGTGTCGAGGTATTGGTGAGAGAGTTGGATGAGAGAGAGAGAGATCATTGACATCACTGATATCAAATCATAGATATCGCGAGTTCGGATAGAAGAAGAAAAAACAATTCGGCATTTTTTTGATGTAAACAAAAAGAGACTGTATAAAAGATGTTGATTTGGCGATCTGTTTAGAAAACCAGAGCGGCACCCTTCGTCTTCTTGTCACCACTGATGTTGTTAGTCCTGTAGATGCATATGCAAAGGGAGAGAAGAGGAAGAAGAAAACATACCCAAGCTCGAAGTGCTTGGTCCGCTTCAGCGGCAGCTGCTTCTTGGCCTTGCATGATGTGCACTCGAGACGCAGCACGATCTTCTTGGTGGTCTTTGCCTTCTTGTGGAAGATCTGCTTGGTCTGACCACCGTAACCGGACTGCTTACGGTCGTAACGACGCTTACCCTGAGCGAACAGAGAAGCCTTGCCGGTCTTGTACTGGGTGACCTTGTCTGTAGCATGTTAGTTTGTGTTTGATTTGACATGTGGTGTTGCAGTGCTTTGGGGTCTGGTTTGGTTGTCTGTCTGTCTGATCTGGTCCGCATGAGCTGTGCTGAGTCGTATAATCGTCGATAGGTCGAGGGTACTAGTTGATACTTCAATACTGTGGCTATTGTGCTGGTGTCTCGATGCCGTACAGATGAAGTGGTGTCATTTCATAAAGTCGTCGAGTTGTGCCGTCATGCTCGATGCTGCCAGATCAGGCAAACAGGCAAACCAATAACCAAAGCTCGTCTCTCTATCATCAGTATACGTACGCTGGGTGTGCTTGCGGCACTCCTTGCCCTTGCCTGTAAAGGAAATCACGTTAATATAATGCTCTTAATCGGATTCAATGCTATGACAGTGTCGTCGGGTTGGCGATCATGTTGTCGTCGGGGATGTCAATGGTGGTGGTCATTGGGTGTATAACGCACAGTAGGTCTTTCTCGTCTCTGTTATGATTGTTAGCAATTGTCCTCAACCTGTGCATAGATGCTGCCTCGAAATTTCAACATGGATTTCGCCGGTCTCTCTTTCGAATAGGTAGTCGTCATTTGCCGTTTTGTCTTTCGCAATCGTTTCGTTGCTCATCTCGAATTATTTTCTCCCAACAGCAGCTCCGGTACAAACTGTGTAGAAAATCGGCGTGAAGAATCGAACAAGGAATAAAAATCTGGCGATGGCTGATGTTCTTTCTTAATGCTTCGTGACGATGGCTGACGGCGATTGGGCGACAAATGGCGACTTTTCGAGAGAGATTCCGGCGACATCGTTGTTTCCATTTCTTCGGGTTGTCCTCCTCTGCTCTACTCACTCGGAATGTTGACCATCTTGGCGGTATTGACTCGAAATTGCGAGTTTTTGGTCTTGTCGTGATGTGATGGGGGGTTGTCGAATTGCGGGATGCAAAGATCTCAAAGGCTTCTTGATTTTCGTCGATTTCAGTACACCAGGAAGAGTGCCCACTCTAGTTTTTTTTCTCGCCTTTCTCCCATTCTTGCCAGCCCACGGCCCTAGTTTTTCTCCGCTTTTCACCTGCTGGAAAATAATTTGTGCGTTTCGGGGCAAAGGTGGAGGACACTGAGAAATATTAGTAAGAGGTTATAGCTGTGGCGCATTTGCACCACCACAGATCCACCAGAGACAGTGCAATAACGTTACTGTGTGTTTCTGCGTAGAATGCACTACGCACTGTCTTGAAGCCTTTCATTGCTCAATATTGTATATCACAGCCATAGTTGCCCGGAATTGCAGTGACCACAGCAATTTCGGGTTTGCTACTTGTATCATCTTGACGGTTCTTAAATGATGTCCATGGCATTGGCTCGTTATTATATGGCACTCAATATCCATTCTGAAGTCTCTTGCCAGCCATCACTTCTATGCTGCCTGGAAAGATATGTATAGGCACAAAATCGCTTACATAATCATTGCATAACGGTCGCAGTATTTTTTCACAAGCTGTTATTTATACCACCCTAAAGCATCCTGGAGAATCCTGGCGAGCTCTCATGTCAACATCCTAGTCTGTTAGGCTATTCAACTGCCTTGCCATGGGTATGATGCGTTACTCAGTAGATATGCTTTCGGAGTCTTCACCCTTTCCGACATTTACGGATCCGCTGCGTCCCCTTAAGCCTGTCTGCATCTGGTATCCTGTAGCTTGATGTCCCGACGATCTTATGCAAAACACCAAGCTAGCATCCCCTTAATTCGTTTCTATATTTTTTATATTAATTTCATTTGTGTCATACTGTTGTTTGACTATCGAGTATCGTATTTAGTCCAACCCTTGGTCGTGCATACTGAGTATACTTTGTACAGTTGTATTGTGGCTTGCGATCAAACAACGGGAATATACCACTTGGCAAATCAACAAGATGAGCAAGTAAGCGAATGTATATGTACAAGTAGAGTGCAAGACATTAGCACATGAAAACACATGACAATAGTGAAAAATAAAATAATTGAAAACAAACAAACAGTGTAAACTCTCCGATGCACCTATTATACTACATCCCGTATCATCGTGTCATCTCCTGCTGCATTGTTGCCCGTTGCATGGCGCCATACACTACTTTTATCCTAGACATTTTACACTATTTCTATGCATCATTGCACAGATCGGACTTGTGAGCAGCAAGATCCCGTGTGGTTGTGCATCGTTGCGCGCAGCCACTAGGCCGTGTCTTGGCTGCCCCTGGCTTATCTAGCAGATGCTGCCCAACCAAGATACGGAGTATGTGTTTTATGAGATATTGTAAATCTTACCATGACCTCGTCTACCTACGGAGTATTATTCGTATGTGCATCTTTACAGTCTAACTCGATACTGTCTGTCATATCTGATACTCGGCTGATGCATGCATACTACAGAATCAAGAGAGTAGGTTCGGCCAGAATATATTGTCCGTCCTCCAATAGGACCTATTCCATGTCTTTAATCGCATTTCTTCAGTTGATATTCCTTTGTATCTTAACTTGGTTTCTCCCTTGCTTTTCAGTGTCGTTGTTTCGGTCTTCTAGCTCCGCCTCCTGTCTTTTCATGTCTTTTCATGTCTCTTGTCCTGATCTACAGTACTGTCCTCTCTCCTCTTAGCTAACCGCACACAGACCACCTAGAACCCTGTTGATCTTCTGTCCAAGAAGGGTCCACTTCTTCGTTTTCCTCTTGATCTTTTTCGTCTTCTCCGCAAGCCCATCACGTAGTCAAGGCGTCGTCAACAAATTTGTTGAGCAACCCTGTCGATTATTTACTCTTGCAACTGCAATTACATCGTACGAAGTAGGTATCGTTACTTTGTGCAAGCTGCTTGTATTGTCTCTCTCGTATCACCACATCTAGGAGTCCTCCTTTTCTGAATATCTTGCCGTTTTGTGTTCACCTCGCTCACCTCGCTCACCAAGCTGAACACACTCCACAGATCATCCTTTTCTTCCTTTCTTTTTTCTTTTTCTTCTTCTTTTCTTTCATACATTTCTTTGCTTTTGTGTTTGCTTCTTCTCTCGCTGCTCGTTTATTTTTACTCTTCTCATCTTTTGCATATTTCTGCATATTTCTTATTCCTCCCTCCCTCTCCCATTTCTTCCGCAGCCGCAGCACGCGGCGATCTTAACATTACCAACTAGCAATATCACCTCCCAACACTGAAAATGAAACATGGCATGCCAGTTATTGCTCCCTAGTCATATTGTAGCCTGTGATGAATCCTACGGAGTAGAGATAGCTGAGATCTGGAGATGCAGTGTAATCGTTTAGCATTGCTGTATTCAAATAGTCAAGGCACTATCGCTCTTCCCAGGATTTCCTCTGTCCAATCCCCCATGACACCCTAACTGCACCTTCCCGCTGTTTTTCTTTTTGTGCTCGTGCGCTGCCCCTTCCTCTCCTATGTCGTATGCATAAGCCTTCTTTCCTCTTTCCCTTCCCACCAGCTATTATTAAGTACATACCCCTGCCCTGAATAGTCAACTCTAATACACAATCGTATCATATACCCATTGCTCCTTCCTTTCAAAGTTTATGCTCTTGCCTCTACATTTCTCAGCCTGCATCTGACTTTGCCCCTTCTTCACCATCCTCCAACATCGCCCTCTTCCAACATCACCAACTTCAACTCTGGCGATCACAACCAACTTTCCTCAAAACGCGGCCCGCTCCAACAACATCCTAATGCCGGCACGGATAAGCCCCATCTACCCCTGTCTAGTCGTGTTGACAATATCGCGCTCCTACCACGGCGGCTTTGTGGGCATCACCATCATTCCCAGTACCATCTTTGGCTTCACTCTAAATTGGTCTTTTGAACCTTTTGCCATTTGATTGATTGAGCTTGACACGCGTGACTCTTTTTCTGCCCTTTTCTGCCCTCTTCTGCCTCTGTCTGTCTCTTCCTGACTCTTCCTGCTGTCTCAACCTCAACAACTTCCTTTTTACCGTCGTATTTCTCGGCAACCGGACATTTGTGAACTTCCTCTACACAAAGAGACCCTCTCAGACTGGCTCTGTGCTCCTCTCTCTTTCGCCAACTCTCGCTGTCTTTGCTACCTTGTCTACTTTTGGCTGTCATTGAGTGCCATTGAGCTGCCTTTAGCTACTATTAGCTCCTATTAGCTGCCATCAGCTGCCACCCACCCCGCTGCTGTTACATGCGCTTCTCCTTCTGGCAAGGTCTCACCTCTCTAACACTACTTGAGCACTACTCACCACTACCAAAAGAGGCCTTTGCCCTTGCACTACAGCAACACCATCCTAGCGTCAACCCACCTTTCTTCTTCAGGAGCATTACCACACCGAGCGGCGACACTTGATATTTCTGAAGCCTCCAGTGACAGGAAAGGCACTCTTGCAAAGCTGGAAACAAGGCAACAAGACAGGAGAAACTCAAAGAGACTCAATAGGGCACCCTTTCAAAGGTAAGATGACAAGAAACTGAAGCCAGCCAAGCCAACAGCGCTGCCTTTGCACATCTCCCAATCTAGAAAGCTAAGAAACTCCTGGGCTTAGACCGTACTAGCAAGCGGACACGACCGACCTTGTGGTGGAGCCAACACTGTCAATCACCACTCACTACTTGCTAGTACAAAGTCTCTTGTTCTCTTCCTATCCTCAGCTCTCGGTCCTTTGCTGTCTAAATTACAAGTCCACACAAAGGCGACCTTCCCCGCGGCGCCGCTTTGTTTCTTTCATCTGGTCGCCCTCGCCTCATCCTGGCGCCTGTTCTCATCGTTCCATCTTCACTTGCTTGCCCTTACTTGCACTGTCGCCTTTGTTTCTTCACCCTGCTCCTTGCATTTCGACCACAGCCCGTGCTATTCCTCCCTCCGCAATACTCTGCCGCTTCTACAGAGTGAATACCTCGCACGTTTTTCGTCTTCCACGAACTAGACCCATCCCATGATTGCAGATTGCAAAGCTGTTGCATGCTCAAGTCCACTCAAACAAAGGCTGGCGCTACAGGGAACAGCCTGACAGAAGATTGACGTGAATCATTCCGCATTTGCATTCCTCGCGCCGATTCTTTATTCATTTTCCCCCTTGTGCATATTCTTCAGCCTTTCCGCTCATCCTATTATCCTTTATGAATTTTGATCTTCGCCATCTTCTGATCTCCATTCCCGTCTATTATTCAGTCCCTACCGTCTCTACGTTTTCAAGGCACATTTTCATACTCCCCAAACAATACCCTAGCCCAATGGACCGCGCTTCTTATGAGCTGGACTAGCCCGGAGCCTCCACAACAAATTGGCGTCCCAAATACTTTGCTGATAGGAGACCTTGCTCTTGCTTGACATTGACGTCCATTGATGTCCCACAAAGCCTCTCGACGAACCACACAGCTCGCCCAATATGGACGGACGAGCCTCCGCCGGGCGTGACCGCGACTGGGATCGCGACCGGGATCGCGACCGTGACCGGCCTGGCATCGTGCCGCAACACCCCACCTCCCCACCCCCAGAACCTCCCTTTCCGCGTCCGCTTCCGCTCGAGCTACGAACAGCGACACAGTCTCCATCACAGTCTCCCATTTCCGCCTCTTCATCCGTCTCTGGCTCCATCTGTGGCTCTGGTCCGGGCTCTCAGCTTCCACCCCTGCCAGAGTCGCCTATGATCGCTTCCCACCCGATAATCACCGCTCACATAGCATCTGTTATCCGGCCCAGTGCTCAAGCCGCTGCATTCAATGGCCCGGCTGACACCCCTACTCGCTCTAGATCCTCCAAATCTACCGCATCATCTAAATCACAACCCACCATTCGAGCTGTTACACCCGAACCCCTCGACCACCATGGAATCGTTGCACAAAACGCACATGATGCAGGCGAGCTTCGGTCCAGCTCGTCCGGCTCTTCAATGCCTCCACCACCGCGTGCATCTATCTCCATGTTGCCTCAGAGCTACCCAAGGTCGATCCCTGGCGGACCTCAACATGGAAGCTCCAACAATCGCCGCCAAGGCGTTGTGTTCAGCGATGCTGTAGCTGGCTCCTTCGATAGCACTTCGTCTAGCCCTTCATCACGGCCCCCAGTCTTTCGTCCTCGGACATATACAATGGACGGCGCCTCTCCGTTCCGCGAACTATTGGGCGCCAATGTGACTTCCGAGCCTAGGAACAGGGTTGGTTCGTTCTCGTCCGCGGGCACTTCTGATAGTAGTCAACGCTTGGCAACTGTTCTGCATGGTGTGCCGCTGGATTCGCTCAACTACCCATTCATCACACCTACTCGGTCTTTAGAAGCACCAGTGGCACCGACTTCAAATCCTACCGGCGTCATCACGGCATCTTCATCCGCAGCCAGCATATCGTCCCTCCTCGGCGGGGGCCATATATCTCCGGTAATATCTTCCTCGGCCTCTTCAAAAGACAAAAAAGGGTCGAGTCGACGCCTTATCAAACGGACCTCCTCTCGGCCCACCTCCCCGCTCATCTCACCACCGCCGTCTGCCGATTCTTTACTGCTGCCGATTCCGACCGACGAAGCCAACAAGATTATCATGCTCATGAAGACTCTTTGTGGAAGAATGCGCGGCAGCACAGAGTACCGCGGCATCTCCGAAGACACGTGGTACCGAGGAAAATGCTACATCGAGGAGGGCAAGGGTAGTCTGATGTTCGATGCCGAAGAGCAAAGTCCATTCAATACCGCTATTATTCCCGATCTGCGTGGGTGCCGCGTTTTGCCTGTTGAGCTACCCGACCAGAATGGCCGCTGTTTAGAGCTAGTCAATGCTCAAGGGTCGATCGAGATCGTTATCCGGCCACTGCTTGAAGAAGAGTTCGACTTATGGCTGGCTGCGCTGCTCTGCTGGCAGCAACTGCGACCGGCGCCTGGATCTGCAACAGGTTCCGGCTCGAAGTCTTCCAACAACCGGACTGCAAGCGTATCTGTATCTTCTAATGTGTCTGCCTCCGCACCCGAGCTCAACAAGAGACGCGCCTCGGCGATAAAGGCGAGAGATGGTACCATTATCAAAGTTGGAAAGGTCATGCTCTGGGACAGAGGCGCCTCTACAACGCCACGCAACAAAGCAGTCCAGACGTCGTGGCGCCGCGTCTCTTGCATATTGCAGGGAAATGGCGAGTTCAAGTTTATGACAGAAAACGATGTCACAATTCTCTCCGTCATTGAGCTCACCCAGCTTGCCCGCTGTGCCATTCAGCAGCTAGATAAATCAGTACTGGACGAGGAGTACAGCATCGCCATTTTCCCCATATATGCATCGACGTCAACCCAGCTGTCTATATTTCGGCCCACCTTCATTGCTCTGGACTCGAGAGTGGCTTTCGAAGTTTGGTATGTCCTCCTGAGGGCGTTTGCAGTGCCCAACATCTACGCTTTAGACATGGCCAATGAAGAGATATTTGAAGTCTCCGACGTCAAGTCAGAGCACGATAGCGACGACATTACGCCTCAATCTTCGCCAAAACCCGACGTGGACGAGCCTCTGACCTTTGAGGAGCAGCCAAAGCAACGCCACCTGTTTCGCCTAGAGAAGTCGTTGAATCTGCGTGTGATAGAAGCCAAAATCAAACCCCGGGAATTAGCTGACGGCGCCCAAGAATCCTTTACTTCACGCCCCCAGGACCGTTCCTATGACAAGTCCGGAAAGAAGGACCAGCACGATCCCTTAGTCCGCAACTACCTGGCCGAGGTCATACTTGATGGCGAGGTACGTGCACGCACTACAACAAAGACAGATACAAAGAATCCATTCTGGCGGGAGGATTGCGAGTTTTACGATTTGCCTTCTACCCTCCCATTTCTCTCAATCATTCTCAAGAGCGTGGACGGGCTCGACACCTATACACATCAGCTCCAGGCCTCGCTTGGCCTTCCCAGATCGGGAAACCTCCGGGAAGTCGAGCGTGGATCGGTGGACATCCCATTGTCCAACCTTGAGAAGGGCAAAGACCATGAGCAGTGGCTTCCCATTCGCGACGAAGACAAGCAGGTGGTTGGCTCAATGCTAGTCAAGGTCCACCATGAAGAACTGGCCGTGCTCTCTGCCTCAGAGTACAAAGAGCTCTCAGATATCCTACACAAGTTCAGTTCAGGCCTCACCCTGCAGATTGCTGAGGTCATGCCCAGCAACCTTCGGCGCCTCGCAGAGATCTTCTTGAACATTTTCCAAGTCTCTGGCTTTGCAGGTGACTGGCTGATGGCGCTTGTCGAAGACGAGATTGACGGAATTGGAAACCAGACATCAATGAAGAAGATGCGGTTCAGTCGCCGCCTGCGGTCCAACGACTCGATCGAGTCCTCGAGCGACCGGGAGCTCTTGGTTCGTGACATGGGCAAATCCCTCCAGGGCGAAGCAAACCTACTATTCCGAGGCAACTCATTGCTGACGCAGTCCTTTGAGTTCCACATGCGCCGACTCGGAAAGGAATACCTAGAAGAGGTTCTCTCTGACAAGATCTTTGAAATCAACGAGATCAACCCTGATTGCGAGGTCGACCCCAGCAAAATTCAGGCAGGAGAGGATCTGAACAAGCACTGGGAGCAGCTCATGACGTTTACGAGCGAGGTATGGGAGTGTATTGCATTCTCCGCCCAGCGGTTCCCACCTGAGCTGCGGCATATTCTAAAATATATCCGCGCAGTTGCCGACGATCGGTACGGCGATTTTCTACGGACTGTTGCCTATACCAGCGTTTCGGGTTTCCTCTTCCTCCGATTTATCTGCCCTGCCATCTTAAATCCCAAGCTTTTTGGTCTTCTGCGTGATCACCCGCGCACACGTGCACAACGCACACTCACTCTGATTGCCAAGGGTCTCCAGGCTCTTGCCAACTTGACGACTATTGGCAAGAAGGAGACCTGGATGGAACCCATGAATCGCTTCCTTGCAGCCCAGCGCAACACACTCAAAGACTTTATTGATGCAATCTGCTCGATCCCGACCGAGAAGCCCAATACCACAGCGATACTCCCTGCATCATACTCGACGCCGATTACAATTATGGGCCGCCTATCATCCACATCACGCGAAGGCTTTCCCAGCCTACCCTACTTGATCGACCACCCACGAAATTTGGCTGCACTGGTTAAGCTCTGGATGGATGCCCACCCACCAACAGCACCGGGAGTGCAACTTTCTGACGGCGACCTATTGGAGTTTCATAAAGTCTGTTCTGGTCTTCAGGCTAAATCTGACGACTGCTTCAACAGGGCTGATGCTCTCCGCCGTGCTGCTGATGGCGACGAGTCTCAGTCCATCCCTGCAGAAGACGACCTGTCAGACCGACTAGAAAGGGCTAGCCTCGCCGACAGTATCAACCTCTCATATGGCAACAACACTACATGGATGGACCACGTGGATGCTGGTGGCAACAATAGCAATTTCGGTGTTTTCGGTGTCTCGCACAACCGCAGTGACCCCTTGGTACCACCTGGGTCATCCGGAAGCGATATTGACGACCAGTGGATTCGTGAGCAGAAGAGCCGGCAGATGAGCTTTGGCAGCTTCAGCAACCATGGCCCTCCACAGCCCGAAGTGGGAGGCTCGATCAGGATTTTGCGCAACGGCAAGCAAGCACGCAAGTTTTTTAGCGGTATCATTAGTCGGAAGCCGCGACCAGCCAGCCCGGAGCATATGGAAGAGAACCTGCATGATGACAGAGAGCAGAATATCAAGAAGCGGAACCGTCTGCCAGAGGGCGAGTCCGAGAAAGAAAAAGAGAAAGAGAAAGAGCGTGGGCGCGGCGAAAATCGCATCCGCAGTCGAGATGAGCGCGAGAGGGAGAAAGAGAAGGAAAAGGAGAGAGAGAAGGAGAGAGAGAAGGAAAGAGAGAAGGAGAAGGAGAAAGAAAAGGCCAAAGCCAAGGCCAAGGAGAAGGAGCGGGAAAAGGAAAGGGAAAAGGAGCGCAACCGCGAGCGCGAGCGTGAACGCGAACGAGAGCGCGAACACAGGCGGACGAGCAGCAAGGACAAGCCCAAGAAGGACAAGTCAAAGTCGAGCAAGTCGGAAAAGAACGACAAGAACGATAAGGAGGACAAAAACGGAACCTCATCAGAGCCGTGGTCGCCTTCCAGCTTTGCATCGGCCGACGCCATGATGCGTCAACACTACAACTCCTAACTCAACATCAACCATCTATTACCACCATCTATACCACCTACACCTGCACATATAGCACCATCTACATCTCCTTCCAGCATATCAACACAAGTATCTACATCTCGGATATACCTGCTTGGGTGTTCTCGTGGCGTTTGGGGCATTCTCTATTTTTGTGTGTTTTGCTTTGGCGAGGAAAGGTCGAACCGGCTTTGTTTGATTCTTTTTTCCCTTGGTGCATTGGTTCACTATTCCCATCATTTCTTTTGTTGTTTCTTGTTTCTATGCAATCGGCCATCTTTAGAGGGTATGCCTTTCTATGCAGTCATGCTGTCATGTTTATGCGATTATGCCATCTTGCCGTATATATATCCCAAATACCATTCCATTTGTCATTTTCATCACGTTCGACCAACGCGCCTTCTCTGTTGAGTATTTTTGATTAACTATGCGCGCTTTCCTAATTTATGTTGAGATCATGACAGTTCCGGATGCGCCTTCCTTACTTGTACAATACTAAGCATCGTTCCTTCCCACTAGGCATGACATCTTGGAATGCCTTCCTCTTTCAGATATATGCTATCATATAGAGTCTCTCAACTCGTTGGGGAGGCCATAAAAAATCCCTTCCATCTCCTCTTCTAGCATCAAAATCCCCCAACCGAAGTCTCACCATTCTGAAACCACATCCTCACACTGTTGTATTTCACGATGACTGAATGGTCCGAGATATTTGAAAAACGCCTGCAGACAGTGCTCCAAGATGTCGCGAGAGAGGAGACAAAGACAGCGGCGTCTGGTCTGACACCGTCGTCGACGAACCACCGCGAAATGAGCCTGAACTTGGATCTGAGCATCAATTCACGTCAGCAGCCGCCTCCCAAAGACCCGACAAGCGCCTTTTTCGAGTCGATGCGCAGACAGAGCAGCGGCCAAACGTCTCGCTATGACAGTGGCGGGCCGGTCATGACACCCGCAGCACAGACGGCGGCGGCGTCGCCTGCCTTCGCCGTCGATACTGAAGAGTCTGTCAAGCGGCTGCTGGAGAGCTACTCGAACCGGGCCAGGGACCTACACGAGGAAGCAATGCAGCGGCTCGATATTGTTCAAGAGTCACTTGAAGGCGAGCTCAAAGATATGGCCCAGCAGGCCGAACACTTTCTGTCGGCAGCCACAGAAAAGCAGGCACAGTTCAGCCGCCCGGCCGAAGATTGGGTTGTCAAGATCCAGACCGGGACTGTCAAGTCCGCCATGAAGAACTCCGTGTCACGTAAAGATGAGCGCGTTGTGGACCGCATCATGTTGGTCCGCGAGGCGGCCGACACGCTCAAGGCTGACCTGGCGCGGCTATGGGAGCAGTGGAGTGCGGCGCAAAACGAAGCGAGCACAGTGCTGCAGACGATCACTAGCAGTGGGTCTGGTGAGGATGCCGATGATATCATGAGCAAGGCAGCCAAGGAGCTGGATGCAGCTGCGGCCGAGGCCATGAAGGAGATGCGGGAGAATGAAAAGGTAAGCAACTAATCATGCTCACTGATACCAATTTACTAACACATGAAGACCTTCAAGAAGCTCATCTATACCGAGGAGTGCAAGATTGCGCAGACGATGCTATCGAGACAGTCAAAGTATGATTAAGAAAATGGTCTGTCTAATATATTTAGAAATAAAGGGGGTTGATATGATCATGATGTGGATAGCAGCCACGATGCATGACAAGAAAAGATTGTGCCTTGTGGTAAATGCAATGGCTTTAAGGATCAATTTACATATGTTTCATTGTATATTGCTTTTCTACATGCTCTCAAAGGTATCCCAAAAACTCCAGTGTCAGATGTGTTCAAACGAAAAAGAATATGGCAGCAGATCCATTCATAGAAGTACTCTCTCCATTTTTGCTAGATGTCGAAAAATATTTACTGTCTCTCCTTGATGACTACACCCCACTCGTGGTCGGCGCGGCCATACATGATGTCGCTGACGAAGCTCTTGAGCTGGCGGGTGTACTTGCCGCCCAACTCGGTCTCCATGGGGAAAGAAACGTCCTCGCCGCGGTGGTGGATAAGAGACACGGCCGTGACAAAGTACTATTTTGTTAGTCAGGCACATATAAGAGAAGATGAGAGAAAAGATACTTACAGCAGTACCGGCAGCAAAAGCCTCGACGAGGCGTCCCTCGGCGGATGCCTCCTGGACCTCGGCAATCGTGTATCTCCGCTCGACAACCTCGAGCTCGTCGGCAAGTCGCTCGCGTGCTAGCTGCACAATACTCCGGCGCGTCACACCGTCCAGAATCAGCCGATCGTCAAGAGGTGCCGTCACAAGCTCGAGCTTGCCAGTCTCCTTGTTCTTCCACACAATAAAAAAGTTGCTCGCACCGGCTTCGGTGCAGTATCCCTCGGAGCCGTACAGCCACAGAATCTGGTGGCAGCCGCGCGCACGGGCTTCGTTGGTGGCCAGCAAGCTAGGGCCGTAGTTGGCACCCACCTTGGCATAGCCGAATCCGCCGACCCAGGCGCGGACCATGTCCTCTGGGCTTGTGTGCAGCCGCAGACCGCCCGCGACAGTATCCAGACGCGGCAGGAAGCTGGCCGTGATGAAAAGTAGGGCCGCGTTGGGCGCCTGCACGCCGAGCTGGGCCTGAGTGCCGATCATGGTCGGGCGCAGGTACAGGTAGGAATCGGGCGGGCCACCAACGGGCAGCCAGCGCGCACCGTCGACGGCCATGAGAGCGATCATGAGCTTCTCAAGCTCGGCGGGCTCAAAGCCTGGAAGTGAGATACGAAGTGACGAGACCAGCATGCGGCGAGCATTGCAGTCTGGGCGGAAGAGGCGGAGCTTGTCGTCGACGCCGCGGTAGACCTTGAGGCCCTCGAAGCACTCGGTGGCATAGTGAAGCACGGAAGCAGTAGGCATAAGAGACAGAGGACCATAGGGGCGAAGCTGGGGCGTGGCCCAACCGGTCTCGGCCTTCCACTCGACAGTGATCATGTGGTCGGTGCAGACAGTCTCGGTACCGGCACAGGCAGTGGCAATATCAGCAGGGACAGGGCGGGGCGACGAAGTGAACTCGTAGGTGAGCAGAGAAGCGTCGAGACCCTGGGCAGCGGGCCGAGCCAGCTTGTGATCAAGGGCCTGGGCAGTGAGGTCGACGTCCTGCTCGCCCTTGTGCTCAGCGGCTGTCTTCTCAGACGCCGGGCTGTTGGGAAAGGTAGTTGCCGAAGGAGACATTGTGGGTAGTAATAGTAAAGCTGGTGTAGATGTCGTTTATTGTAACTCGTTCTGTGATGGACAGGACTTTAGTAGGAGAGGGTCCGGGTACGAAGGATAGACGGTAGACGAGGAAGGTACGTGGTATGAGGAGGATAACTCGAAAGACGGGGTTATCAATAATTGATAATAAAAATAAAATAAAAAAGATGTGAACGCGGGATGGGTGTGGCGTTGGAGCTGGCCGGGGAGAGTTGCACGGTGCCGGGAGAGTTGGACGACGGGAGAGGGCAAGTGAGAAAGAAGCGATGAATAATAGCAATGAAAAGGGAAAGAGGTATGCATGCAAAAGTAAATAGGAAAACGAAGAAGGAAAGAAGGAAAGAAGATTCAATGACTGGCAAGAGCGATTGACCAAGGAAAGTACCTTTATAAGCTTGTAAATATTATCGGCTTTAGACTAGAGGCAAAGAAAAACCGAACAAAAAACCAGCAGGGAAGGAACGTTTGTAGTTAAAAGGTCATTAATGCTCCTTCCCTGCAGGGACACACCGGCTTTGACTCGGAAGGGTCCCGCTAAGTCCATTGCCTAGAGGAACAACCGTTGATTTCCTCCCTTTATACTTCTTTTATATCTTGTTCTTATTATTGTATTTATTGCTTATTTCTCTCTTTTCATGTTGGAATAATGTCAATCTTATCGATGACGTCCTCATGAGTTGGCCAATTGGAGTATTTGGTGCGTGGCAATCACAGCTGTCGCGCGGGATGACCTGTCAACGGAAGGGCGTTGGTGATTATGAGAGTGAATAATGTATAATTATCTGGTAAATTCTTTAAAATACTAGCTATCAAATCATATACCCAAGCTAAATCACAGACAAGAATAAGATAGCAGGATATCATATCTGACAGCTGAGATAATAAGTGGGATGCCCGAACAGGATACCTAGTTTCCGTGACGAGGGTGTCTAGCATTACTTTATTAAGGGTTTTTTTCTTCTTGTATTTGTATTTTGCATCGGTATTTTTATCCAACTTGGATTTTATACTATCAATGAGGTTGCTGTCGATACTGGCTGTCAATAAGTGAGTCGAGTCTCAGTCTGCAGACGTCGTGAGTGCTTCGGCTCTGCTCTTTCCCTTTCTGTCTTGATCATGTATTAATACTAGGCTCAGCTTGGAAGGACCTGCACCAGGTCAGCAGACTCTTAAGCCGAGGTGTCTTTCTGCTTCTTTTCCATACTTTTTATTATCCAAAATCATTTCATTTGCATCTAATTACATGTCTCCTCTATTACGTTTGGTAAGTCACTTGCTTATACATTGTACTTCCTCCCAGCCCTTCTCTCCTCGTGCCTTCTGTACCTTTGTCGTGCTCAGCAAATGCCGGCTGATCAACGTCTAGAGTCTCGGCTTAAGATGTAGATGACAGCGCTTGGATACAACGCTTGGATTTATTTGGTATTTATTTTACTTTGATTTCATGTATTCCTTGGCATCGTATCCATATATTGCATCGCCGGTGTATAAATGCTTGGTGTCATAGTGGCCGGCGATATTGAAAACACGAGTCCGAGCCGTGCCATGACTTTAAAGATTAAAATTGTAGATATTTTATTCAATGTAAAATCGAAGCAAAATGTTTCTTTTAAAAAAACCTTCATATCCAAAAGACTGGTAGATTTCAGCAGAGGACGGCATTGCCGGCGGCTTAGCCCCGGTGCGGAATTACAGATCTTGGTGCACATGCCCGAGGATAGCCGTGGCTAGACGAGATGGTCTCTATCTTTTCCTCTGAGCCGCCAGCAGTGCTCACCGACACTCGGTGTCTATTCATAGAGTTGGTCATAGAAAAGAGAATACTCGTGAATTGAATTAAGCTGTGTCATCAGATGAACGTTATTTCATATATTCATTCCTGGTCTATTTGCGACCTCAATCCATGCAGTTTACTCTGCCCAAAGAAATCACATCCATCTCACACATACTCTGCCAATCAACTCGGCGAGGCATATCTTCCAAAACAGATGTACTTAGCAGTATCCATTCTATCAAATTTAGGACGTAACAAAAATATTAACCACTTCTATCGGCCTCCTTCTTGCGCTGCTCCTCCTCCATCTGCTCGCGCCGCCGGTGTGCATCCTCTAGGTTCGCCTTGGCTCCCTTGGCCCGCTGCCGTGCCTCGTACCGGTCACGGCTCGCCAGGATCCGGTCGACAATAGTACCCGCATTGACATCTGCAAACTCGTGCGAGCCAATCTCCTCGTAGATGCCCATCTCCTTGGGCTCCGTGTATGGGTCGTACGTTAGCGGTATAAATGATGTCGGGCCATGGTACACGGCATCCGGGATGCCCCATGGCAGTGCCGACAGATACTTGCGCGTCGGCGAAAACGGTGCGCCAAACACAACGGCGTCGATGTACTTGCACTGCAGCACACACAAGCCACGCTCGTAAATGTTCATGATCGGGTAGTTGACGCCCTTCCATTCGTTGATCACCTCGTCCGAGTGCACACCCGCCACCACGTACACGGGCGCATAGTCGCCGGCCTTCTTGCCCTTGCGCTCGGCCACCGCCTCAGGCTCGTACCAGCCCTCAGCACGCGCGCGCTTCTCCTCGGCCTCGAGAACATTTTGCAAAAAGGCAATATGGCCGCTCGAGAACAGGTCAAAGCCGCCGTCGACGTACACCACGCGCTGGCCAATCTGCGGGCCGTTGCCCTTGACCAGCTGCCGTAGAATTTTCTGTTTGTCGGTCTTGTCGTCGCTCTTCTCAGCAGCGGCCTCGTCCCAGAACCACACATCAACCCCGGGATTCTTGGCCGTCTTGTCCGTCGCATAGAGGCGCATCCGCTCCGTCATAGCGTCGCCTGTGGCTTTGCGCTCGGCGTCTGTGCCGGGTCCCTCTTCACCTGCGAGAACAGCCTCGAGCGACCGGATAAAGTGTGTCTTTGTGCACAGCAGCATGCGTCCCACCAGGTCTGTCGTCGAGATGCTCGGTGTGCGCTTGACCACCTTGAAGCGGTTGGCCGCCTTGACGAACCGATAGCAGTCCTCGCCCGAACTGTCCGAGGTAATGTCGTCACCGTGCACAACGTAGCGGCAGCCATAGTGCGACACCCAGTCCAGC
Source organism: Ophiostoma novo-ulmi subsp. americana (assembly GCA_029298975.1). NCBI lineage: Eukaryota > Fungi > Ascomycota > Sordariomycetes > Ophiostomatales > Ophiostomataceae > Ophiostoma > Ophiostoma novo-ulmi. Next base: position 527,500 of record JANSMA010000003.1, on the reverse strand, counting down.
TGTGTCACATAGGGCGCGCTCGGCACCGACTGCGTTACCCAGCGGCAGGCGTCGACGGCAAACAGGCGCTCGCGCAGAAGCATGACTGTCGGGCCCTTGTTTTCGAGAATGGCCTCGTCCGAGTGCACGCCAATGTACAGCTCGTCGCCCAGCTGGCGCGCCTGCACAATGGCACCGGCATGGCCGTGGTGGAAGAAATCAAAGCAGCCGTCGACCCAGAGGCGGCCGTCGAGAAGCTCGGGAGCAGCCTCGCCGGGAGGGAATTCGGGATCGGAAGACATGGTGTAGATATGTAGAGGGGGAGTTGTTGAAGTCAAAGAGGTCAAAGAGGTCAAATTGAGGAAGCTGCAGTCAAAAGACAAATACTATTACACTGTAGTGGTGCTACACCGTTGCTTTACACTTATAGGCGGTAGGTAGGATAAGTACCCAGACAGCTAAATTGGCATGTACGTACGTCGTAGCTTCCCCCCTTTTGACTTTATCTTCAAATGCGGGAAGGTGGGACTGGCTTTCTTTCCGCAAGGCGAGCTAGCACCAGCACCAGCAACTGTTGAGAAGCAACAAACAGCATACCATCCCATTTTCTATTTATATTTATATTTTATGTAATTTATTACAGCCAAGATGCTCTACAGCTCTACCAACTAGTATTCAATTCATTGTTTCTTCTCTGCTTCACATTCTTACATACCTCTTTGTCGACCCCTCGTTGTCACCGTTCGCCCCACGTTTCTCCGTCTAGTCAACCTATATACTCGGCAGATATGTAGATATTTGAGCACTGTTAAGATGCCAATGTAACTTAACAGTTTAGAATATCGATGCTTATATAATCACTCATGACAAGTCACGATCATACAACGGACACAAGACAACAGGATATAAACAATAAACAATAAATTAAACGAAAATGGACGCTGCCTTTACATCTTTGTGTTAAACATACAAAATTTACCCTGCTTGATCCGTGCCTAAATTCCAATCAGATAGAGGCCAAAAGTAGAGAGGTAGCTGAAGGAGAGACTGGCCGTCAGAGCAGAGTTGTGCCCTTTCTTTGGCGACTCGCCTGCTCTTTCAACATCTCTCTGTCCTCTCTACCATCTCCAACTCCCCTACAAGAACAGCCTTCAACCACCCTACCGCTTCTTCACGCTGGGACGGGGCTTGCACTCGTCTGGCAGCACGGGGTGCAGCATGATCTTAGTCGGGTACTGTGCGTTGTTGCCCTGGTAGCCCTTGGACCAGTCGTACGAGATGGCGTACACAAACACCTTGCCGTCGCGGTTGAACTTGGCCGCCGTGATGCTGCCGCCTACTGACGGGTAGCCCTTGAGACGGTGCTTGGCGTCCTTGTCCCAGAAGTGGAACGTGCCGTCCGAGCCGGCCGTCGAGAACGTGCCATGCACGGGGTTGAACGAGATGTCGTTGACCGCGTACACTTGTGTGGTGTTGCCCTGCGGCGGTTCACGGTGGCAACGGAATGAAAAGTTGGAGCTGTACGTAAATTAGTATTTGTCAATATAGCAGAGAGATGGAGAACATACCCAGAATCCTTGTCTTCGACGTATTGGATGGCGCAGCGACCCTCGATACTGCCAATAGCATAGCCCGCGGAGTCGTTGAAGCAGCTAACGACGCGCGTCTGCCACTTGAGCGGCGACTGCAGCGTCTTGTAGATCTTGGTCGGCTCCTTGAGATTAATGATATTAATGTAGCGCTCAGCCGTGCCCACAACCAGCAGGTTGTCCTTGACGTCCATTGTGTAGACGCGGTCCTGGCACTGCACGCTGGCCACGGGCTGCTGCTGCCGCAGGTCCCAGTACTTGATGGTCTTGTCCCACGAGCCCGTCACGATCATCTGCGGCTGCGAGTCGACGTCGAAAAAGCGCACGCAGCGGATGGGCTGGTCGTGCTGCGCGATCACATTGTCCTTGCCCGTCTCCAGGTCGCACAATTTTGCCTGGTTGTCGGCGCCGGCAGACACGACGCGCTTGCCGTCCTTGGCAAAGTGGCACGAGAAGATAGGGGCGTTGTGCTGGTACATGTGGCGGCCCTGTGTCTGGCCGGTGGACGTGTTGACCTCGTAGATGCGGACCTTCTTATCCCAACTGGCGACAGCCATGAAATCCTTGGCATCGTTGGGGTTGGGGTTGAAGGACAGGTCCGAGATGCTGTCCTCGGGGGTTTCGGTCACGGCGACATCACCCTTGAGGTCGCCAATGGTGTTATTCGGCGTCGAGGCCGCAGCTGAGCCGAAGAAAGACATGGTGTGCGTATAGAAGGTATTAAGGTGTGCGTAAGGAGGTAGGTAGACCGGCTAGGGGTCAAGGAGGTGTGTCGATTTGACCTTGTGGTCTGTCGATGACGAGGTCGGTGCGGTCGATGCGGTCGATGAGGTCGATGAGGTGAAGCGACGCTATGCGAAAGAAAACAGAAACGCAGTAAAAACGACGGTGAGCGAGTGTCGAAAAGGAAGAATGGAAGACAAGAGGTTGTCGCCAAAGAGTAGAGGGTGTTGACGTGGACGGGTCGAACTGTCAATATAGCTGAGGATTACCAACAAGTCTCTTCGTCTCTTCGTCTTTCTACAAGGTCTACCGTTCTGGGTCTCTGTGCCTTGCGTCTCCTTCCCTTTTTACCTAATTTTTTTTTAGCGCGTCGAGGTTCGCGGAATGGGGCTGGGAAGCTCAAGCTTCAATGGGAGGATCCCCTGCATAAGTACTCTTACACTGTAATAGGCAGAAGAGGTACATGTAACCAGCTGCTTGTACTTCTTGTACTCTGACTCTCCAATAGCATGACAATCGGTAAAATAGCTGTCATACGGTCATTTCATACTCATATTTCCATAATCATTGGGCGTTTATGAGATGCAAGTTACTTTTCCCAATTGGCTGCCTTGAGACATTGCTGCCTGTGTGCCTGGAGGTGACTGCAGTGTTGTAAACTTATTGCTAAGTAGGCTGAAAGCTGAGCTGACAAAGTCGCTGACATAATAAAAGCGGTAAATTCAGGCAGAACTGGGCTCCCAAGTCTATTAACAAAATACTTCTGGGCAAGAATCAGCACACCGCCCGCTGGCAGAAAAGTATCGCCCCGCTATAAATTTGGACATGAAAACCCTATTTTTCTCGCGCCTCTAATCTCTGGGCCTCTCTTTTCCTTCTTCTTCTCCCAAGTCCCCTCGCCTGACCAAATCGCCTTCGAAGCTACAGACGGAGACTTGCATTCACTTGTTTGTCTCGATTACCAAATCTTGCTTTGGGAGAAAGTCCCCGGACAGTTCTCTTCATTCCTTGCGCCTCGTGTCCCTTCCGGCCTCGAAAGAGACGGCTGGGCTTGAGAAGCGAGGATGTTCACGAAGAGACGATGCGGAAACGCGCCGCCGTAATGACACCTGCGGCTCATCTCTGCCCATATGGGGCGCCATTCCTCTCTTTTCCATTCTCTTTTGTTGTTTCTTCTGACTCTTTTGCGTTATGCTCCGGTTTGTCTCTTTTATTTCATCCCAACTTCACTCTGGCGATCCCTTGCTGTTCCATCCCAAAGCCCTTTTCCTTTTGAGCTCTCTCTTTCACAACGGGGACGTCCGATATTTCCTATTTAAACTCTCTTACCCTTTTTACCTTTCATACTGGCTTGTCCGTATTTGCTTCTTCCTAGCGATCCTTGTTACTTTCCACCTTGCCCTGGTCTTCTTTTGCTTTCTCTCTTGAATTCTGCCTCGTTCTGGTTGCTTCTCATTTTCAACTCGTTCTTCTCATCATTTGTTCTGCTCGTCATTCCCCTTTCATCATTCTCGTGGCATTGTGCGCTCTTGTGCACCCTTTGAGGGAGTTGTCCTTGCTGAAAGCTGGTTTGCTTCTTTCTTTAACGTGTCCTCTACTTCCTTTCCATTAGTTTCTTGTCTATTCTGCTCTCTCGTCTTTCTTTGGCACATGAAGGGGAGCTGGCGATGGCAGATTTGTGCATCAGGTCTTTTCTTGGGCTGGGGTCAAGTGGTTGTTAGTCGGTCTGTTGGTTTTCTTTCCTATTTGCTCTTAGCTCTCTTGCCTGTTCAGCAATCGGCACCACTTATGGACGAAGATATGAGTCCGCGGTCAATTGTTGCTTGGGTTTGAGGCTGGGAGTAGATTTTAGAATCTAGCTTGGCTGGTCGATGATCGTTTGGCTTTGGTTCGAGATCTTTGGGCTTGTTTGTCGGTTTGCTGGAGGCTCGCTGGATTGCCTTGTCAGATGGAGACAGATGGTCTTGAGGCGGAGAGGGTCTTGTATTGGCGGTTGGATTGAATGCTGGCAGTCGGTATGCTTGGATCGCGTTGTTACCTTTGGGGTCACCACTTGAGGCACAGAGTCTTTCAGGCTCAGGTGCTCGAGATGGAATTGGGAACTCTGGGGCTACAATGGAGAGGATGGGGAGAGGTTTACTGGGCTTGGCGAGCATGAAAGGAGTAGAGCGGGCCGCAAAGGGGTGAGACTGGTGGTGATGGGGGGAGGGTGGCGCAATTAGATGAGTTTGGTGAGGCAATAAGGAAAGACGGGGGAGATATCTGGGTGATGATCCGGTGTGCTTGAGAGGAGAGAGAGGAGGAGGGTGGGCAGCGAGGCTGAGGAGTGTTGCCAGGAGAAAGACGAGGGCAGGCCATTTGTGGGTGTTTCGTGGAGAGGAGGTTGAGGCGGCGAGAAGGCATGGATTGGAGGCTCAAGGAATGTCGTCTCGGGCTGGGGAGTGTTTCGTCCGACTACGATAGGCATGCGATTGCTCGTCGAGATGCAGAAATGCCATTGACGAGTTACTCGATGGGGCTTATTATCGGAGCGAGGGGCTTCACAACTCATCAGCTTGCTGATTCTCTCCAGAAATGGATCGAGACGTCTCTGCCAGAAATGGTTATGAGATGACATCATCGTCACTTTCGTCTCGATGGATGAACAAGACTAGACGCTGGACACTCTTCTAGAAGCATCACTCTCTTTCGATATACCCGTTTCACGACGGCCGGAAGAAAAGATGCTTCGACTTGTCTTGTCTTGTTATTTACCAGGACGAGAGTGCGGTGGTCTGTGGGATCGTTCGATGTGGGCTCGCTGGGATGTGGGCTCTTATATGCAGAGACATATTGTCTCGTGCCGAAGGAAAGTTCAGATGATGATTCATACATAGAGTCAAGCCCTGAGCTGGCAAAGCCAGTCTTGATGACACAACGTATCGCCAATAGGCAACTGATTGAACTTTCCGGCACAGTCTTTGCTAGTGCAGACTTGCTTTCCTTTTTTCCCCTTTGCTTTCTTGTTTATTATACTTTCGATACCTCTTCATTATAGAAAAAATATAGAATATAAAATATTGTTAAATATAACGAATCAATAACAAAGTGAAGTGCCCAAGAGCTTACTGTACGAAAGATCACGTAATAAAGATATGACAAAGAAGGATATAATTCTCTTAATCAGAGTAACCAAGGTCGCTAAATCATAACTGTATATCATAGACCAAAACTTCCGCTTACATTAATCCTCCTATAACAATCTTGCCGACATTGGCTACCTCCATCTTGACACCGCTGCGGCTGTGGTCCTCAAACTCCTTGACAACGCTCTGCACCAGCAGCTTGCGCACGCGCGAGTCCGCCTTGCTGAACTGATCCATGATGACAGGCGAACAGTCTCGCGGCGACGGCAGCAGCGACAAGATGCGCTGGTAACAGTCAATCAGCACGTCGCACAGCGTCGCAAACGTCTCGTAAAAGTCGGGGTCAAACGGCAGGCTGGGCGTCAGCAAGAACGTGTACTCCTCGCCGGGCAGCAGGTCTGTGTTGTTGTCGTAGTAGGTGGCAAACGCCGTCGATGCCGCGCCCGTCGATGCTGCACCCAGTGGTGTTTGTTGTTGTAATTGTTGGTGTATTTGTGACGACATTTGCTGTGGTAATGAGCCGCCCTGGGCGCTGCTGAAACTGCTGTTGAGACCGGCACCCGTGAGACTGCCCTGGCTCTCGCTGTTGACGAGCGTCAAGGGGCTACCGCCAAAACTGGCACCAAAATTGTCGCCAGGACCGGAGATGGCGCTTGTATTGCCCGACCCGCCCGTGCCTGACGACGTCAGCCCGCGGTCGCCGTGACTCGACGATGGCGGGAATGCACTGCTGGGTCCGGACACAGAACCGTTGCCGCTGCCGCCGGGAAGGCCGCTAGCAAGGCCGGAAAGGCCATCAAAGTTGGTATTTGTTGGTAAAGCAGGCACGCCCGCACCTATACCCATACCCATACTAATATCACTGCTACCGGATGCGGCACTGCTGCTTGTGCGCCGCGACTTGACACCGGGCGTGGCGCGGCGGAACATGTTGGGCAGCCGTGCCGCGCGCGACAGAGAGCTCGCCGACGTTCCGCCGCCGCCATTGTAGTTGCTCTCCGAGTGCAGCTGCTGGAACTGTTCAAACTCGGTCATGAGAGCAGCAAGACTGCGCAGCAGCTCAGTGGCCGAGGCCGAGTTGAGATCGACGACAGCCGGCAGAGAGAGACCGAGCATCATGTAATTTGTTGCCCGACGGGCAAGCCGGCGCGCATCAAAATAGGGCATGCGGGCGAGGTCAGGGCGGTCGAACCGCAGTGTGTTGAACCAGTATACCCGTCCGTCGTGTCTGCACTGTTAGTATTCTATTTTGGCTCATTTGAAATATAGAGAAACGCACGCTTTCCGCAGATAGTCCATGGTGGATATGCGTTTGTTGACCATGTCGTGGATGTGCTGGTGAAGGGCACTGCCCTCGTTGGGGGTGCCCATATGGGCCGGGTTCAAGTTGCTGGACATGATACCCAGGCCTGTAGGCAGAGGAGCAATGAGAACGCCTCCATACATGTTAGTGTTTAGATCCAGGGAGACAGTTTGTGTTTGAGTGGGAGTAGAGGGTGATTGGGGAGGCGTGGCGTCCAGGGGGGTGGCAAGTACAGGAAGGGTAGTTGGATTCGTAGAGATCCTTGTGGCAGAGGCGGTGACCGAGGCCCAGTCAGCTGGCAATGGAGGGCGTCCTAGAATTTGTCTAGAGTAGTCGTCGTGATCGTGGTGTGTGGAGAGTTTCCTAAGGCTGGCGCTTTTCCTAAGGCGGTGTCTGGTGTGTCTGTTTCCGTCTCCAGGCCCTTGTACTTGTGCTTGTCCAAGTCCGGGTCCAGTCAATATAGATCCTGGCTGGCCGTGTCCGTGTCCGTGACCAATATCTTCCGAGTCTCCTAGTCTCTTTTGGACGGCAAGGCTGCTAGTGCTCTTGCGGCGCGTGTGGAAAGGGTTCCTCCGGTGATGAGGGGCAGGAGGTCCAGAATGTCCAGAGGTTTCTCCAGCAGTTGATCCACGGCGCAAAATATTGGTAAGAGAGGGTCTCTTGCTCAGAGGTGCCTGGCGCTGCTTGAATATATTCTGATGCTCGGCCGGAGTGATAAAGGAGGGGAAGGTAGAAGACGGCGGGGCTGTAGATGTCGATGCTGTCGGAGGGCGCGGGGTGGTCGCGAATTTCGGAGGATTGTTGGGAAGATGCGCCGAGTGTATAGAGTGGTGATTATTACTGGAAAAGGAGTCGACGTTGTTCCTATGTGTCGCCGGCGTGGGAGTCGCGCTGCTGCTGGTGGACTGCATGGCGTTTTAGTGGAGTATCGCGCCGCGCGGGGCCCCTTTTTTTTAGAATAAAGTTTAATTCTTTCCTTTTTTGTTTCGTTTCTTATGTCTTATGTAAGCGACAGCAGTCGTTTTTCTATCATCAACAGCTTTTAAGAATCTGAAACACTGCCGTTTATGCCTGTTGGAAAGACTTGGGTTGTGGAATCTGGCTATTCTCGAGAAGCAGCTGCATCTGCAAGTCTGTATTCAGTTCCGTGTGCAATCTCAGAAAAGGGCGTGCTGAGACAACTAGGCGAAGGACGAGAGACAACAGCCAAGGCGAGGAGATCTGGACGACGATAAACAGGTACGGCCGTAGATTGGAGGATGTTTTGCTGCTGGCTCGATCGTATACTGATTGCGAGATTGCTGTTGCATAGCTCTAAAGTACTGTAGCAAGTTGAGTTGAAGAATTTAAAGTAGAAAATTAAGATCACAAAGAAGACGAGGCAACGGCAGTATATACATTCACAGCACGAGGACAGCAGTGTCACAATGAGAACAGGCCACGGAGCACAGTTAACAGGTATACAAGCAGTTTGGCAAGCCTCGGAAAGAGTAAGATCTCTACATGATACATTTATAGTTTAACAGCATGTCGTGAGCATGGTCAGAGCGGGCAAGGACAAAGACTCGGAACGGAGTTGAAAGGACATTGAACTGACTTATATCAAACAAAAATAGAAGCACATGTCCACTCTCTTGGGTACTATGATAAAACATTGCATCTGTCTGGCATGGTTCTGTCTTCCGCAGGCCCGTTGGAAATATGAAACATGTATATGATCACCAGATATAGGAGACGCATGAGTGTAAATGCAGTGTAAGTCAAGAGGGACGGCTTTCTTTTCTACTGTTTCATGTTATTATGTAAATCAGCTATTAAGTGCAACACGGAGAAGAGGCTCGGCTCGGGGCAGGCGGGTGTAAACGGATTTATCTTATATTCAGCTGGACGGCATTAAACATCGTCAGATCCAAAGTCATGACCCGGGATACATCAAGGTACAAATTAAAGGCAAGGTACAAGCTGCAACAATGACTCACAAGGCTCAAGGGTCTAACAGAAGTTGAGATGGCAGTTGCCACTGGTCCCCAGACTAGTGTGTACTTGTGATATGATATAAATCGGAACAGGACGAGAGGATCCTCTACTCCGTAAATCGCCAATTAACCGAACAACATGTGCCGAGGCATTCGGACGAAGGAAAGAAGAAGAAGAAGAAGAAAGTAGCTCAATTGACAAGAGTCTATGACTGCAACTGATTGAGTAGATTAGATTAGATCTTCGGCAGTAGTGTCTCTGATTGGGTTTTTGGCATTTCCTTGTTCTAGTTTTATTGACGTCGGCTGTCAACAATCACATGGTAGTATTGTGGATGCCGAACATCATAAGCTTATTCCAAGTCACGCCAATATAACGCAGAATTCTGAAAGTAAAGTGTGAGAGACCAGACACATCCTGTGCCATTGCAATGTTTTTATTGTCGTAGCCTTTCCAATTTCATATGGCCAGAGTAGAAGCGAAGTAAAGTGATAGAAATAAAAAATAATAAAAGTAAAAAATCAAACGAAAAGCTATTAAAATCATATACCCGCTGCCGTTAAAATAGAATCATCATCCTGTGCCCAGCTCAGAAATTTAAGCAGTCTTGGGAGTAGGGGCAAAGTCTTCAACAAGGCCCTTCCACAGATCGCGTATCATGCCGTGCGACTCGCCCGACTCAGTGCTCGATGCACTGCTCGAGTTGGCAAAGTCGAGCTGCACACCGTCGACACCCATACCCTCAATCTCGGTAAGGGCAGAGGCAGGTGACACTACCGACGCATCGGCAGCGATGACAACAATCTCGGGCCGTGCAACAGGACCGTCGCCGACTTCGGGAGCGTGGCCGATAATGTTCTCGCGCTCGGGGTGGAAGTTGTCGGGCAGCAGAGGCACACGCACATCGGCAATGGTGTTGAGGCCGTCGGCAGCCGAGCCCAGCGAGGGCAGGACAAAGTAGTCAATAGTGCTGGTGTCCAAGCGGGCAGGCTTGGGGGCCGATGTGTTGAAGTTGAAGGACTGCATCAGAGGCACGACACGGTTGCGCGAGGGCACGGGTTGGGGAGTCGGGCGATGGGTCATTGTGAAGTGGCGGTTGTTCTATATTGTTAGTTTTGTTGGTCGTATCGTAAAGGTGTAAAGCAAAGACATCTACTTACATCTTCCCGCTCCAGTTCTGACCGGCCCGAAGCATTGTGGTTGTAAGGGATGCTGGCAAGGTAGGCCGGGCGGGCGACCGAGGGGTGTGCAGTGAGGGAGCGAGTAAGCTTGCTCATGGGGGCAGTAACGCGAGTCATTTTGGCGGTGATAGAGTCGATGGGAAGTCTTGAGAGTTATCAAAACGAAGTCTTGTAGACGGTAGGTTTATAAGGTGGTTATCGAAGTGAGACGGAGTGGCGTGTGGAAGTCCGTGTGTATAGTGAGAATAGAGAACAGAGACGTGAGAAGAGAGAATAGAGAAGACAAGTGAGATGGAGAGAGGCAGAAATAAAGAGAGAAGAGGAGAGGAGAGAGACAACACAGAAAAACAGAGGAGGGGAAGAGGGTAATATAGGTTGGAGGCAAGCGACGGATGGACTGGGATGATACACGTGAACAGCTACAGCTACTAATATGGATTGACTGTCGACTATCTTTGGGTATGACTGACTATGACTGACTGATCGGCTGGTCGACCGAGGAAATGGGAAGGAACTAAGGCGACGGAAAAGGGAAAAAGGTAGAATGGGGAAATGGAGCAGAACTTTAGTTTGCTTGTTGCTGTTTTTATCGACTGTCCCGACGAGCCAGACCAAACTGTATGATAATAGTAGGCTGATGTGATGGACTCTGATGGAGCTGTCTGTGTAAGACACAGCCATAAAGGGAAAGAGAGACATCCATTTCCCAACCAATGCCGGCCCCACATCCGTTCAACAGTCATTTGGGATTGCAGGCATGCTTACAGAGATCCAAAAGTGTCCAAAAAGGAAAGAACAAAAGGGAGCTCCTTTCTCGACTCATCTCAACATTTGGCGTAGGACTTTTGGTCGCCAATCTTTGTCGCAAAAAGGCAGGCGCGACCATCCAGGGTATTCGTTCTCTGCTCTTTCCATTTCCGACAAGCATTCAGCAACGAGTCACCAAGTACTCTGTACACACATACGTGTCGGCGACACCCTCCTGCATGATCCGGTGTGTCGTAGCTGTACGCAGTAGCTGGTTAGAGATCCTTCTTTCTCTTTCATAGCTCTTTCCTTTCTTTTTTCAATCTCCCCTCTCTCTTTCCTCTTTACTTGTCCGTCTACTCGCACCCTGCCGTCCCTCTATTATCTAATGTCTACCATCTCAAATGCACGCTTAATAAGAACAACTGGCGGTGAAACCTGTCTTCCCCTCCTGGTTGAGTTGTTTCGCTATTTCTAGTCTGTTTCTTGTCGCTTCTTGTTGTTTCGCTATGTCGTTATTTCGTTATCTCTTTATTTCTTGTCTGTCCGTCACTTCCTCTTCACTGCCGTCATTTGCCTCCTGCCCAATTCAGCAATGCATCTCCCTTGTCTCTTTTCTGATTCGATACAAAGTACCAATTATCAGGTTGATCCCTTTTTTTTTAATATATTCATCAGAATCTGGATTCATGATTTCCGTCTTATCAGTGCCATCGGAAGTACCAATCCGCCAATCCATCTCCGTCTGCAAAAGTTCTATTCCACTTTTACAAGATCTCCCCGACTCAGCCTGTCCAGCGTCTCCAGCGACCCACGACTCCTATTCACTCCATAAATAAGGAGACGCAGAGCGGGCCACCAGGAGCTTGGGCCATTTCGACGGCGATCTTCTACTTGCGTCTCTACTTCGAACTTAGCGGTCTGGTTCGTAGATGGGTGTCTTGGTATGTGCTGTCTCTGCATCTACCCCTCCCAACGGAATCATTATCAAAGCAACTCTTCCAACTGGCTCGCCTACTTTGAGGAGTTGAAATATTTACTCGAATTAACTTTAATATACAGCAACTCACATTAATAGTCTCTACCCCGTGCGTCGCTGCAGAGGTCCTGCACGTCGTAAAACAGTGCATGTCGCACACCGCATCGTCTGCAGGTGCGGTCGAGACGTAGAGATATGAGTAAACGTATCAGAATAATCATACATATGAATAAACAAAAGATACGACGATAGATACAAGCCCTGCCAGTACCGGCGGTTTTAAATGCATCCCACATGAAGGGGGGTGAGATGCGAGTCTTATTTGACAATAGATGATAGACGAGATAGATGGTGCCCCTCGATGTGCAGACAACAGAGAGATAGATGGGGTCTAAAAAGGATACCTTATCTCGGGGGGTGATGCAGCGACGAGATAAAGGGTCCAACAGAATTCAGTAAAGTGTCGCCGTGCAGCCACTTTGGCAATACTGACAACAATCCCTCCTTGGCGATGTGTTGTTGGTGCTGTTGATGACAATTGGGTATATGTCTATGGTGTTATACATGTTGTTATTTCATGCATATTAGCACAATTTATAAATAAATTCGTGTGTTTGTAAACAAGCGAGTAGAGATATCATCTATGAGACTAGAAATATAAATAGTAGAGAAGAAAGAGAATAAGAAAGTGAATAAGAAAGTAAATAAAATAGAACAAAAGAAGGAGAGAACAAAGATAAATCCTAGACAAAGATCACCACTTAAGATAGTTCCGGGGCTTGGCTTCGCGCGGGATGCTACTGGAATGCAGTTAACGCGTCCAGTAACACCTCTCCAGTACGGATGTAACTAACGAAGGCGAGTTGAAGATGAGAAGAATGTGGGTTGAGAGCGTGGGTTGATCTACACTGATATCGCACTTTAAATCTGACAGAGTGGCGATATCATCAACATTGACAAGCTACCAAGCTGACATATCACTGCATTATGATACGAAATATATTAAAGAGAAGGGAATGTATTCTAATATCTTGTTGCCTGTCCGAGTACAGGTGTCTATAGAAACAGCAATCAGTCCAAATCTCAGAAGGATGAAATAAGAATAAAGATAAGAGTGAGATTGAAACAGAAATTGAAATTGAAAATGAAAATGAAATTTAGATGCGTGATAGGCATAAGGCGTTAAGCGTATAAGAAGCAACCAGAAACAATAAACTATAGCTAAACTGAACTGAAATGGATTGAGAAAATATTCATCATCTCTTTATATCAATCTCGTTGTTCGTTTCTCGACCGGCAAGCGGGAGCTGGGTATCTGAATCGAGAGTGATGGAAGAGATAGACATGTAGAGAAAGGTAATAAAATGAAAAAGAAAAAAAGAAAAGCAGGTTTTCCGCCTAAACGCCTTGAACTTTTTGAAACATGTAAAAGAAGAGCCGTGTATCCTGAAATCTTTTGAAACGCCGATTTGAAAGATGAAGATTGCAAGAAGAGAAAGCCAACGCTGTCAAAGCTGAAGAAAAGAAAGAACGCTGAGAAGAGAGTGAAGCAGAGCCGGCCGAGTCGTCTAAAGTCGTCTAAAACCGTTTAAAACCGTCTAAAGTCGATGTCGTCTATAGTCTATGCCTCGACCTTGGCAAATGGGTTGCCTGCTGCAGCAGCCACGGCCGACATGGTCGCCGAGCCAGATGCCGCCGCAGACAGCAGCATCAACCGCTCCTTTTCCTTTTCTTCCGCAAACACGCGCCGGCTCATTGCCAGCACCGCCTCGAAACCTTCACGGCCCTTGACCGCATTGTCGTGGAACCGCGTCACCAGGCTGTCCTCAATGGCATTGCGGATCCGCTGCCAGCCGCCGCACAGAGCTGTGATCTTGGCGTCCTGCTCAAACTGGGTCTGGTTCTCTGACGCCGCTGAAGGCCGGTAGACGACCGTCTCCTGCACGCTCAGCAGGTTGGACCAGGTCAGGTTCTGGCTGACCATGATGACAGTCCGTGCGTTGGGGTCGACATAGCTGGTCTCGTACACCTGGCTCTCGCCGTTGTTGCAGATGGCCTTGCCAAAGATGGACTTCATCCAGTCGGGCACGCTCTGCTTGCAGGTGATGAGACGTTCTGTACGCAGGATGCCGGTAGCCTCGTCGACAGAGCGGTTAAGGGTGTCGACGGCGATGACATGTGTCGACTTCTCGTTCCACGGGCAGTACTTGCGCCAGTTGGCGGTCGAAACTTCCTCCCACGAGTAGTCGAAAGTGACGGTGTTGGAGAAGACCTTCATTGTGGTGGCGGTGGTGAGTATAGATGTAAAGGAGGTTGGTGAGAGTGAGATGTCGTCGGTACCGAGTCGAGTTGGAGAGAGAGAAGGAAAGACAAGAGGATGAGGAGGATATGAGGGTAGAAGAAGAGAGAAAGAGAAAGGCTAGGAGATTGATGCCTGGGATGGAAATCTAGATGCAGGTGTAGACGCAGGGGAGAGGGAGAGATAGAGAAGAGATGGAGAGGAGGGGACAAGAGACACCGCCTTTCTTATTTCCTGTCGTTTTATCTCTTGTCGATTCTCGGTATTCTATTGAGTCTGTCTGTGTGATAAAGAAGTAGAGTCGGTAGTAATCGAATGTGTGCAGTTGTCTGCGTGTTTGTTTCGGTGAAAACGAATGTATTTTGTAATGTATGTGGATAGAAATGAAGAGAACGTCGTTTGGTACGAGGCAAGGTAAGATAATAGTCGGAATATTCTCTCAGTGGCGGCAAGAGTCACTGAGAAGGGTCCTGCGCGACTTTTATTTCACAAGCTTTTCTGTCGGTTTTGCGTTTTTCGCTACTCGCTTCTCGGTTTGCCGCTGCACTCCGTACTAGTATTACTGTGCCTGCCAAAGATGCACCAATCAAGGAGGGTGGTTGAAAATTTTGTGGTGTCTTTCACAGTCTTTACAGTGTGTCTCTGCCGCGATATCTTATCGGAAACAAGTAGTCGTTTGTGGCAAGGAATGCCTGCTTCCTATTGGTTTGCATGAGACAAAAGTATCCATATATGGACTAGCGCACCCGGAATGAAAAAACTTCGGAGCAAATCGAAGTGGGGGGCACTGTCCAGACTGTGTTAGTCAGCTTTTTCTATGACTTTTATGGAAACTTTACTACAGCTCTTATTAGTGCGCGCCTTCCAGAGCTCCGAGACTACCAATACGCCAATATTACATAATCATTGCGTCTGGTCTCGTTCTCGGTCCTTCTAGACGTGGCTCAGGCACAGCCCAGCTATGGCCGTGTCTTCTGCGTTCTGTATTTAACCTGTATTCAGCCTGTATTGTTCTTGGACTCGTGATGACGCCGGACATAATAACCACAAGCCGAGATCGCGTACGTCAATACGTCGGCCGATCAGCGTCATAATAATTTATATACATGCTTGTTGTCTATTTACACATGACACTTGTATGATTAATAAGAATTAACTAGAATTGTTTAGAATATTTAGAATATCGAGAATATGCTTTTTGCTAATGGGAGTCTCGGACCTTGTCACGATATCGAGACATGCTGAATTTGTAGAATAATAAAACAAAAGCACAAACAATTATGCAGTCAAAAGAAATCCAAGTGCTTTTGCTAAAAATCAATACCATTTGGTGTACTCCATTGTCAGGTAGAACTTCGGATTACAAGACTAGTCAACAAAGTCAAATTGCCCAGGCATCATATGAATATGCTTAGTAATCATCACCACGGCTGATGACTTCCTTGACATTAGGACGCAGAAGAATAGTCTGTAGAGTTAGCAATGCTGTCATCATGATAGCGAAATAAAAATACAAAATACGAGAATATATACGTACATGCTCGGACTGGGCAGTGTAGGAGCCCTTCTTGTCGACCAGCGGCGGGTATGCCTCGACAATGTTGCTGGCCACCAGGCTGTTCAGGCCCAGCAGGTACTTGTCGTGACCCAGACGGTCAATGTACCGCCGGCAGAACGGCAGTGTGCCAAAGTTCTTGTTGATCACATTGAGCACCGTCTTGGCCGACGTCAGCCGCAGCGGAGCGTTGGCCGGCGCATCCGCCCGCTTGGCATAGTGCGAACACTCGCCCTCTTCGCGCACGTAGCCGTTGCCCGTGCTGCCAAACGTCTCAATCGCGTACACCTCGCCCTCCTCCATCTTGGTCATGTCGTTGGACTTGACAATCGGCACGCTCTTGCCGCCGTGGATCTTGTACTGGTCAATGGTGTGCCCGTTGAGGTTGCGAATCGCCTTGATCGGGTACGTCATGCCGTCCAGCTCCATCTCATACGACTCCATCGTCTCCTGGATCAGCTCGCCAATTTCGCCCAGCCGCACATCGATGCCGGCCTCGCGGATGCCCGTGTTGGTGGCCTCGCGCACGGCCTCCAGCAGGTTGTCGTATTTGGGATCAAACGCAATCGTAAATGCACTGTCGACAATGTAGCCGCCCATGTGCACGCCAATGTCCACCTTCATGACGTTGTTCTCCTGCAGGATCGTCTTATTGCCCGCGTTGGGCGAGTAGTGCGCGGCAATGTGGTCCAGGTTCAGACCCGTCGGGAAGCCCATGCCGGCCACCATGGCGTCGCCCTCCCCCAGACCGTCGTGGCCGACGAGCGCGCGCACGCTGTCCTCGATGCCGTTGGCAATTTCTGTGAGGGACTGGCCGGGCTTGATGTTCTTCTGCGCCCACTGCCGCACCTGACGATGTGTCTCGGCCGCATAGCGGTAGTTGTTGAGGTAGTCCTCCTTTTTGCTGTCGAGGTGGCGCTTCTCTTCGTCGGTCGTGCGGTATGTGTTGTCGTTGACGTATGGTACCTCCTCGCCCTTGGGGTATACGCCACTGGGGAACAGATTGGACAGCAGCACACGCGGCGGGTCGGACTGCTTGGTCGGTGGGCCCTTCTTCTTCTTCTTCTTCTTGTTCTTCTTCTTCTTCTTGGCTGCACCCGTAGCTGCGCCGGCGTCTACGGCATCATCGGCCTCGTCCTCGGAGTCAGAGTTCTCGTTGCCATCAGCAGCAGCAGCAGGCGTGGCCGTCTTGGTGCCCTCGGCCACCGAGAGCTTCTCGAGCTCGGCCGTCGGTGCTTGTGCAGCCATATCCAGTATATGAGGTCGTAGAGGGTATGTCGACTTTAATTCGATGATTTATTTGTAATAATTTATTTTCGGTTTTCGATTTTCGGTTTTGAATTTTGAATTCGATCTAACAAAACCCAACACTCGGCTCGCCGTGCTGGATCGTGTCGTCTCTTTTCCGAGAGGTTGCCTGCACCTTATAGAAAAGAGATCAGGTGTTGATGATATAGAATAAGATGTAGAAATAGAAAGAAAGGGAAAAAGGAAGAAATATAAAAGATAGAATAAATCCAAAAAAGAAAATCTAAAAAAAGAAAGAAAGAAAGAAAAATTTTGGGACCTTCCCGTATGAGAATGATATGCGCCCTTGTCGATTAGAAGGCGCGGGGCGCTCATTGGTGTAGCATGGCCATTTATATCCACTTTTTCAAGGCGCGGGGCACGAGACGCTCACTATTTTTCTGTAAAACGGATATATTAGGGATATGTTAGTGACTAATACTAGTGCAATAGCGCTATTACGTCGCCGTCTAGTGGTGCCACGGCTGCAGACCAGAGATAGCAGAGAGCAGCTAACTTTTCTGCCGGTGTTACTCGCACTGCCCGATAAACGGCGATAACCAGTCCTATCAATCGGCCTACCAATCTTGCTCTGTCATCATCGTCGTCACTCGTCTATAGACTATTCGACAGCTCTTTGGAGTTCTTGAGTCTTGCTTTCACTACATCCCCTCTATACATATTCACACAACTCAGGGATGAAACGCACATCGCCACCATTAATATGCCTCACTCCTTCGATCCTCTCGCAACGGGGCCTCGGCACCCTTCCCATCTCCAGTGCCGGCATCGCGTGCCATCAAGTGTCTTATAGCCGGCGGAATCACAGTCTAGACACACGGACAAAGACAAAATGGGACCGAGATGAAGACAGAAATCGGAATGAAACGTTTGCCTTTGGTCAGCATTGTGCTACGCGCAGGGTGCCGGGCCGCTCTGTTGCGCCGACCTGTCGGTGTAATGTCTCGCCGACCGGTACACACTTAACAGCCCGGCTGTCACGGCCGTCTCAGCCGTCTCAGCCGTCACGCCCTTTGATTTCTACAACGACACATCACTTGACACACCGACTCTTTCATACGAGCAGGCGACTGTTCTTCCGGCAGACTGGTGCCCTCGCCAACGACCAGACCCATTACGAGACACTCAACATTCCCATCGACGCGTCCACCACTGAGATCAAAAAGTAGGTAGTCCATATCTGTGTATCATTTACAAGAGTACTGCTAACTGAAAGATCATTTTATAAGCTATCGAAACTACACCACCCCGACCACAACCCAAACGACCCAAACGCACCGCGCCGCTTTATGCGCATCTCGGAAGCCTACTCGGTACTCAGCCATCACGAGAGGCGCACCGTCTACGACCGCGATGTCATGCGCCACCACTCACGCAGCGGTAGCCACAATTACCACCCGCATCACGCCCACACACACCGCCCGAATGCGTCGTACCACAGCACAGGCCCAGCCGGCGGCCGCCCAGCATCGGGCCTAAGCCGACGGCGAACCCAGTTTAAAGGACCGCCGCCCAGCTTCTTTCGAAACACAGGCTCCGGCAAGAGCCAGGCATACAAGCCCGAGGACAACGGCAAAGGGCCCACGAAAGAGCAGCAGCAGCAGTACGAGCAGCAGTACGGCTTCGGGCCGGGCAATGTCAACAAGGACGACCGGGGCACCCGCACTGCACCGCACACACCACACTTTGACCGCGACTCTAACGAGAGAACACACCGCAACCTGGCGGACCGGGCAGCGGAGCGACGCGCAACAGCTGCAGCCACAGCTGCCATGGGCGAGACATCCATGGTGGTCGGTTTTGTCATTATCATGACGGTCATTTTCGCCAGTGCTGCTCTGCCGGCGCTGTTGTTTAGCAGCTGGTCATCGACATCACGAAAGAAGACAGCATCACCAAACAAGGCACGAAATAAGGCTGTAGCCACAACTGCAGCAGCCAATGAAGAACAGACGGCATAGAATAGATGACACAAAGATTGGATAACCGTGGATGCAACACTGCATATAGACTAATGACATATGACGAATAAGAAACAATTGCATGACAGCTTTGACTGCATGACAGCATGATATCATGGCATATTAAGCAGCTCCTGCCGAATCAGTGCATCTACTCAATATACGCTTACATAATTATCACTTCAACGTATCAGCTTCGACTCTTCTACTTGCACAGCCCAAGCATCAAACACATAGACAAAGGTAAGACCGATATAATTGCTATCAAATTTTTCTTTGTAAATATTTCCGAAGGCTCTCTTGCAAAAATCAAATCGCTTTTTGCTCTTTTCTTTCCGCTTTCCACTTGCCGCTTTCCGTCAATCATCGGTCATAATCATTATCTAATATAGACCGACCAAGGGACAAAAGTGACAGGCCAAAGAGAACATCTTCAACAGCTTCTTCTTCAAGGTTGATTGACTTAAGCCTCGAAGGTGAAGCTGGTGCCAACCTTGTGGGTGGCCTGGTCGAGCTTCTGGGTATCGAACGAGGCACCAATACCAAAGGTGACGCCCTCGCGCAGGAGAACATTGTAGGCGACGGCAGCGACACCGCGGTCGTTGATCTTGGCCTTGACAAAGGACAGGGGGTCCAGGCGGTACTTGGTGGCAACCTCAAGGCCGACAGCGTTGCCGGTCTTGCTGTTCCAGGTGGCCTTGGCAGCAGCCTCAACCTGGCTGTTGACCTTGTGGTGGTAGCTGGCAGCAAAGATGCTCAGGTTGTCGCTGGCAGTGACGGCAGCGGAGTAGGTGGGAGCCTGGTAGCCGACGGCAGCGCTGTAGCTAGTGACCGCAGCCTTGTTGACGTCGTAGCCGGCGCTGGCACCAGCCAGGAAACCGTCGTGACCGATAACGGCATCGACGTTGGCGGTGGGGCCCTTCAGCAGGTCGAAGAAAGCGCGGCCGTGGAAGCTGCTCTGCTTGAAGTGCAGGTTGAACTTGGCACCGCGAGCCTGGGTGGCGGGCAGGAAGGCGAAGACACCCTCAGCCTTGAGGCCCTTGGCCAGAGAGTCGGACAGCTCAAGCTTGGACTCAAGGGCGTTGGCGGTGTTCCAGGTCTGGGTGACAGTCAGGCCTGTACGTTTGTAATTCATTAGTATCGTGGTCAATCCGGAAGTCCAGATCACACCACCCTCCAGAGGCAGACCGACGCGGCGTCCACCGATTCCAAGCAAGCCCATAGAGAGACTACTGGGTCCCGTGGCCTTTGGTGGTTTCGGCAGATGGCCGTGTGACGAATGGCCCTGAGAGGATGCATGTGAAGTAGAATGAGAATGTCTGGAAGATAAAGATTTGGAAGAGTTTTTGGAAGAATCTTTGGAAGAATCTCTATGGGAGGGGGGATCATGGGTATCAGGATAACGGGGAGAAGAGGAAGATGAAGAAGATGAAGGGGGAGTAGAGGAGGAAGGGAACAGCGGCAACGGCTTGGCAGTGCGGCTGCGGCTGCTATTACTGCTGCTACTGCTGCTATTGCTATTGCTGTTGCTGCTGTGCGACTTCGAAGACAACGAGTCTCGGGGTTGCTCTCCGGATCCGTGGTCTTTGCTGCTCCGTCCACTGCTGGATTTGTGACTGTGACGAGATGACTTGTGCGCTTTGGATGATGATGACTGGTGGGAACGGGAGGATGTCGTACCAAGAGACTTGTCGGTGTATCTGCCCTCAATCTGCAGTGTTGGTTAGTGCTGTCGTTCTATAGGAAGGTGGCTGTTGATGCTCTTCGGCCCTAAGAGGAGGGCCTAGGCAGGGTTCGAGTAGGCTAGAGAGACCAGAGGGCTGGCCAAAGAATAGAGAGGCTCCAAGAGCGGGCAAAGGAGAGCAGTGTCTGTTTTCAGTAGAGCTGAAGCAGCGCCAAACACAACAACCCCGGAGGCGCATATAGGACAAATATTGCTGCGGTCCCGCTGCATGTTGCGGCCAAGGCGAACACGACTGATAGCAAAGATGACGATGTCTCCATCAGCCACCTACGTGTCTATTGTCTGCCGCGGTGCCCAACGATGCTGCCTGCCCATTGTCCCTTCCCCATTTCGAATTGCAGACTGCAGACTGTAGGGTCTGTTCCGTTATTCTTTATTGATCCAGCCTCTCTGGCGTCTCTGCCTCCTTCTCTCCTGTTTATGCCCCGCCCCTACACCGACCCGAGCCCTAGCAGCGTCAAGCGTCAAGTAGCATCGGAGCCGGATATAGGGGAGCCGAAGAGGTGCTTGGTTTGGTTTGGCCATTGTTTGGCTGACTCGAATCGCTCAAGATTCTTCGTATCGGAGGGTGACTTACGGTGCCGGCAGTGTTCTTCTCGTGGCTGTTCTTGCCGCTGACCTTGAAGGCGACATTGTTGGGGGTGTTGCTCTTGACCTCGAGGGTACCGGCCGACAGGTGGTAGAAGTCGCGGTTCAGCAGCTAAATTATTAGTTATTGTGTTTTATATTGAGTGTATTAAAAGTAAATCAGTCAACCCCTCTTGCTCCTGCGTTGCTTCTAGTTCCAATTTGGCGCCGAGGAGCTCAATGGGAGAGATATTGCAGCAAGGAGGGGGAGGGGCTGTTGAAAACTAGACTCAAGACCATCAAGACTGAAGAATCAAGATTTGGAAAAAAGACTTGTTAAAAATAAAACTCACGTCGTTGGACGCCTTGGCGATATCAGCAAAGTTGGGAACAGCCATTGTGAACGTGGAGGAGGTGGTTGTGGTTGATTTGAGGATGGAAAAGAGAGAAGAAGGAAAGAAGGACGAAGAGAAGAAAAGAGTAATAAGAGAGAAAAGAGATGAAAGGCAGGAGAGGCGGGCGGGAATTGAGGTTGCGCTGATTTGGTGGTCAGCGGGAAGGAGCGAAGGAGACGGTGGGCGGGCGGTAGTACAGCAAGTAGTACAGTGGCAGAGTGGACGTAGACGGAAGGAAGGGGGGTACGAGTTTGCGACAATAAATATATTACAAAATTAATTGCTGAAATACGGGCAAGTGCATAGAAACGACTCAAGCGAGGTAAATCTTACAACTAAAATAAATTCAGATAAAATACAATACAAAAAAAAGGCAGACAAACACAATATGTCCGGTTGTCCTCCGTTTCGTTGCCCTTCACTCTGTTCCAGACGGAGAATTTTTATGTATCTCTGAATACTGAGCAGCATAGTAGACAAATCTTAAGATATCTTATGCCTATCAAAACTGTTGGGCTGCTGCCCCGTGCGCTGTAAAATAGTACGTGACTGGCCGTTCTAGCTCCGTCTCGTCGTGAAACCGAAATATATGCACTCTTTCTGGCAATTCCTGGCAACAAGAATATGCGAGTTTGATTTTTTCCCCTTTCTTTACCAAATTTTGGTTGAAAATAATTATGGGTCTCGAGGGTCTTCGGCTCAAACCGGGGGCATGACAACAGTTTTGCCAGTGTTGCAAATCCAGGCACCGTATTCCTAGGACAAAGGGAAGACGGTAAGGAAAGAGCGAAAAGGGAAACAACCCAGACAACCCACGTGGGGCTAAATCATCAGTAAATACTGGCAATTGAGGCAATATGGTGGTAGAAATATTGCACGTGATCTTGAGTATGCTTAATTGTAATCCCATCTGGCGACGCTGAGTAGACGCAACCAACAATGGAATGGCGCAAGACGGCGAGGCGCAAGACGGCGATTGTGAATGATTGATTGACAGTTATATTTTGTATATTTTTAATAAAAATAATAATAACAACAGTGATAGACTTGAAACAAAACCTGACCTCACGCATCAATACCCGACGATATGACGCGAACATCACTGACCGACGTGGACTGCAGTAGCTTACCGTCAACTGTGTGCTCTTTAGGAGTATTTGTAGGCGAACTGTAGGAACAAGGCATGATATTGACGTGCAGGAGCATGGGGCTGCAGTAATAGATAATAGATAATAGAAACGATCCACATCCGAGGATACTGAGCACAAGGCACCAAAGACCGAAATGAGTCATACATTTCAACCTGCCAACACACGAGCATCGTGGCCGCGACGTTGATATAGACATCGAAATTGAAAAGAACGAGCAATAAATGGAAATCTATAGTGTATATGTATGGCTTTTACCTCTTTTTTAACATCAACGAAATAGCAAAGGTCCCCCTGTATGCCCCTATATGACAACTCCCGGCAAGAAAGCGGCATGTGCATCCTATCCGTAGATCATAAACCGAAAGGCATAGACTTCTCTATCAAACTTTTACAATAATCCAATTTTAACAAATCCCGAAAACAGACACTTTTCTTTGAAAATTGACATCAGCCTACTCGGTACCCTCGTACTTGGCCTGGTGAGTAGAGATGGCACTGTTTTTGTTAGTAGATATTCATGAATATAATAGAAATCAAAGTTGGAAAAAACTTACCGGCCGCTGGGATCGGTCTGCTTGGACCAGGTGGGGGTCCACCGCATAACCGTCGACGCGCAGTAGGGAGGGAACAGCTCGTCAAACATGAGGCGGTACCAGTAGGCCTCCTTGGTGTCGGGGATATCGTCGCCCCACTCGGCCTTGGGGTTCTTCATCATCTCGTCTGTGACCTGCAGCTCGGCGTTGTCCTTGAGGGCGTCGATCCACCCGTAGCCGACACCGTCAGAGAACTGCTCCTTCTGGCGCCACAGGATGTTGTCGGGCAGGTAGGGCTCGGCAGTAGGGTCGGCAGACGTGTCGAAAGCCTTGCGCAGAATGTACTTCTCCATGCGCTCCTTGTTGATCATCTTCTCGGCAGGGTCAATGTTCATGCACGCCTCGAGGAACTGCTTGTCCAGGAAGGGAACACGGGCCTCCAGACCCCAGGCAGAGGTCGACTTGTTGGCGCGCAGGCAGTCAGCCAAGTGCAGGTTCTTGACACGGCGCACAGTCTCGTCGTGGAACGCAGCCCGGTCGGGGGCAGCGTGGAAGTACAGGTAGCCACCAAAGATCTCGTCACTACCCTCACCGCTCAGAACCATCTTGATGCCCATGGCCTTGATCTTGCGGGACAGCAGGTACATGGGGGTCGAGGCACGGATCGTGGTGACGTCGTACGTCTCAAGGTGGTAGATGACGTCCGACAGAGCGTTGAGACCGTCCTCAATGGTGAAAGTCATGACGTGGTGCTTCGTGCCCAGGAACTTGGCAACCTCCAGGGCGGCCTTGTTATCAGGCGAGCCGGGCAGACCAATGGAGAAGGAGTTGAGCTGGGGCAGGTAGGTGACCGTGGACAGCTCGTTCTCGTCGTCAATGCCGACAAGACCCTCGCCGCGGTCCATGCTGGCGCTGCCCTCCTCGGCGGGGGCGCCGAACGAAGCGGGCTCGGAGATGCCGTTGGCCTCGGCGAGCTTCTTCATGCGCAGGGTCTCGCGCTGGGCGATTGAGGCAACCAGACTGGAGTCAAGACCACCGGACAGCAGGACACCGTAGGGAACCTCAGCCATGAGGCGTTTCCGGACAGACTTCTCGAGGGTCTCGCGGATTAGGGTGAGGTCGAGAGGGGTGTCGGGAACGCGCTTGGGGTCCCACCACGAGGGCTGGAAGTAGCGAGTGCACTCGTTGGTCTGGCTGTCAAAGACATGACCGGGGGGGAAGGACTCGATCTTGTCGCAGGTAGGGTGCAGGCACTTGAGCTCGGAACCGAAGTAGGTGGTGCCGGGCTGCTTGGAGTTCCAGCCCTGGTAGAAAGTGGTAACGCCGATAGGGTCGCGTGCGGCGATTGTGCGGTCCAGCTTCTTGTCGTACAGGACAAACGAGAACATGCCGTCAAGGTACTTGGGGGCGTCGATGCCATGTTCCAGGTACTGCCACCGTTAGCTATTGCAGACTGTTTGAGTACAAGTTGTCTGCAAAGAGACTGCACTTACCAGAGGAATGATGACCTCGCAGTCGGATGTGGTCTTGAAGTGGTAGGGGTTCTTCAGGTTCTTGCGCAGAAGACGGTGGTTGTAGATCTCGCCGTTGACGGCGAGGATGATGCTCTCATCGGCGTTGGTCAGGGGCTGGGCGCCGCTCTCTGTTGTTGTGAGTATGTGACTCGTAAATTCAGTGGCCTGTTGGCTGAGGCTGCCGTTACTTACCGACACCAACAATGCTGAGACGCTCGTGGCACAGGACTACAGGTGAATTAGTATTTGCTTTTAGTTTTCCAAGATGACTGATTAGGAATACTCACTTGTGCTGTTGCAGATAAGGTTGCCGCCTGGGAGAAATCATGTTAGTAGCTGTGCACTGACAGGCCGTTAAGGCCGTAATTGGCTTTGACTGTAATCATTGTTCATGATTATCAGACGGGTCGTACATACTCCAGTCGGGTCCACGGTGGCGAATACTATCAGGAAAATAGAGTTAGTCGTCTGGGCCGTTTATCGCGCATACGAGCATGCCCGGCGAGAAGATAGACAATGACCGGCACGGAGAAGTAAGGGACTGGAGCCGGAGGAGAGACCCGGGGTTGGAAAGAGAGTACTCACGCCTTGGACAGCTTCAGCGCAGTCGGCTTGAACTTCTGGACGTCAGGGTGACTGCGGTAGGTTAGCAAGATGCATTAGAAAGCCAATCGAGGAGCGCAGAGTTGCTAGAGGATGTGGGAGCGGCCTGTTTGTGTTTCTGCAGGCATTGCGAGGCATTGTGGTGGCCAATTGGCTGTTTGGTGATCCGTCGCAGAGAGTATGACTCAACTGCACCAACGCCAAAGTGAAACTAAAGTATGACCAACTGGCGATGCGGCATACGATAACAACCACCACGCAGCCACACAGCCACGCAACAGCCAGACGACCCAAACAGCACTCAATATCGATGCGCAGTAGACGAGGGATAAACATACCGGTGACAAGCAAAGATGCCACACATTTTGGCGTTTTCTTGAGGTGGTTCGAGGGTGTGCTAACAATGGCTCGAGATGTGTAGTTTTTTGTAAAAGGCGCAGGGGCAGGGTCGAGATCTATATACTTGACTAACAAGACTGAGACAAATAAATAGAGTTCTTCGTGTGGGATGTAAGTTGCCCGCGGGAAGAGACGAGGTAGATGTAAGAGGTCGCGTGGAGGTGACGATGTCAAGAGAGAGATGCAAAAGAGGAAGGAGCGGAGGAGGAAGTATGTGTCATAAACCAGTTAAGAGATCCAAAAGGTCAAAAAAAGAAAAGGGACAAAAGACCGACCTAAGAAATAAACACTAAAAACACAAAAAGAAAATGACTAGAGACAAAAAAACTGGCGGCACGTTGTTTTCTAGGGCCGTTTTTACACTCTAATTATTTTATTTCTTTATTTTCAAGTACATAATATATTGATAACTCGGAGCTATGACTAGACGACTAGTGTAAGAGGAGCAGGAAGAGGAAAGAGCGAGGAAAGAGCAGTTGGTGGCCGGGCTGTCAAAGAAGGCAAATAGTCACAGTATTAGTTTTGAGAAGGAGCGACTCGCGGCGCGGCGGTACATCCACGACGTATTTCGGCTACTCAATAGCAATTATAATTACTATTTACTCCGTACAGATAACAATCGCCCCTCCTTTTGCGGCCCCTGCCCCTCTTCGCCTTGCTCTCTCTTGCCTTTAGGCGACGGGTGGAATGTATGACTCTTTGTCCGAGATTGGAAAGAGACGATAAAGAGGAAAGAGCAGCGGGAAAGGTTTATGCGAAAAGGAAAGATCAAACTCGCAATTTCTCGAAAAGAGGAAAGAGCACTGAAGTCGAGACGAGGGGCCAGATGCTGGTCCCGCAGCTGTGGACAGCCAGAGATTGGGGCAAAAAAAGTTTCAATTCTCGGGGAAAGAAGAGAGCTAATGACGGATTTCAATCTGTCGCGCTCTCATTTGCTCTTTTGCAGCCGGTATCGGCAGAGCCGCCTATTGGGTCGACGCAGGCCGCTGCTTTTGCTTTTCACAAGTGATTTTTAAGTATTCTCACAATATGACTCTGTGTTCTATTATTCATGATAATTGAAAGCAGCAAGGTGCATTCATTTACGGAAAGTGCGTTTTTTATAAAAATTGTATTATATAATGTTGTACAGTGACTGGGAAAGTGCGACTGCCGGCACTATCAATTCAGAAACTAGCCCTTTTCACTTATCACACATGCTGGGTGATTGTATGACTCTTACTCTCCGATGTAGCACGTCTGAACCCAATAATTGGTGTCACTTACACCGAAAGATAAAAGATAAAAGATAAAAGGCAAACAGGCGAGAATAGCAAGATAGACTTGAAAAAATAGATAAGGAGCTAGGGCCACTGATATGCATAGATGGAGGCGCACCTGAGTTGTAGATGATACGTTTAATGTGATTAAACCAAGTATGGCCAGATCAATTCGGCATGACGTACCGAAGAGTGATGACTCGAGCCGGGACTGAAATGGCTATACCGATGACTCTTATTGATAGAAGGTAGGGTTGGATCAGTCACCGCAGGCTACATCTACGAAGACAAGGGCTGACATATTGCGATTTGTAACTGAACATGGCGAAAGCATACATATCACGCAAGGGCTCTGCTTGAAAGATGCTACGATTGTACAACAGCTCTTAAAAGGTAAAGTGTGGCAGTGGTGTTGAGAGGTAGAAGCTCGGCCGTGGTGATGACCTCTTTCGCGTAGGATGGTGTGGCTTCACTTTGACATGCAATACCATTGTCTTCGTTTCCGTCTATGAGGGATACTATGTATGGCAACCGAGATCAAACGAGCCATGTAGTCTCGCGGGGGTTGATTACAGCTGGGTGACTGGCCATTATGCTGATATCAACACATGACACTATGACAACAACTCAAAGGTAAGAGTAGACGCTCCCAAGGCCCCCGTGCCTCCCACTACTCCAGAGTCTGCTGGCCTAGCAGTTGGCGATTCACTGAAGGAAGAGGTGTATATGGGAAGCTTTTAAGTAAAGACCCAGGGAGGGCTCGTGGTGAACTGACTGGTGGGGGTGGATGGTCTTTCGTTTACAACTCTATGTCACAGTGTTGAGTGTTTTATTACAGACTTTTATATTCATCATGTGCATCTGGTATATCACAAATCCGGCTCTCGATAGCCACCCACGCGTCCTTCCACGCATCTGTGGTAGCTCACTGCCGACCATTGCACCCAGTAAAATAAACAAATCCACCAAACAAAAACGAGTGGAACAAACATAACAGACATAGCAACTCAAAATGCAAAATGCAAAAATACACAAGATTTGAAAGGCAAAAGCAACTCAAGATAACTCCTATATCGCCTTGCTCCTTTGCAGCTGAGGGACCGAGGGCCGGATCTCGCGTGCAAAGAAGCGCCGCTCAAATAGCAGCAGAACAGAAAGAATCAAAGCTAGAGCTGAACAAAGCCGAACAAAGCCGGTCCAGAGACGCAGTAAACAAGATAAACAAAACCAGTCGACAGAACGATACAGGACAGCCTATGGCGCTGGGTTGTCCAGCACGACACGCCGGATCCGCCGCTCGTACTCGGTCTTGTCCTTCTTGTACAGGTTGTAGGCCTCTGACTGGGCGGGCGAGTCGGGGTTCGGGTCGTTTAGCAGATCCTGGATGCCGAGGGCAATCTGCTTGATGGTGATGGCCGGCTTCCATGCCTCCTCCTCGTTGAGAATCGACAGGCAGATGGTGCCTGAAGGGTACACATTGGGGTGGAATAGGGGCGGCACAAACTTGCACTTGGGCGGCTTGGTAGGGTACTCGTCAGGGAATGTCATGGTGAGCTTGAACATGCCGCCCTCCCAAATGGTCTTTTCCTTGCCGGGGATGCCGCACTCCCACACCTTGAGGTCGAGCACGCCCTGTGCGTTGCGAGCTGGTCTTGCGTAGAAGCCAAACGGATGGTCCTTGCGCCAAAGCTTCCTGTGAGATAGAGTTAGTCTGCCTGAAGTCCTGCATCTGCAACAAATGCATGCTTTGTGAAGTCTTGCTGTCGTGGGCCCGGGGCGGCCGTAGACAGACGTGGACGTACCGCTCCTCCTGGAGCCGGTTCTGACACAGAGACATGGCTTAAAAGGAATATGTAGGATCGTGTGTATGTATGTGTATCGGTATTGTATACGACGACCTAAGCAGTGGCGTTGTCCCAGCTCGTAAGGGGTATGTGAGAATGTTCGATGCAGCTCGTGACCGGATCTGGTGATGTCTGATGTTGGTCGCTAGAGGTCGAGTCAGTAGAGTGGAGACGAAATGTAGGTAGCGAAAGGTCAAGCACAGAATGAATTGACGAGAGTGGAGGAGACTGATGCAAGTATAGCTGTACTGCCACAAGCTGTGATTTCTGGATAGTGAATCACCGAGTGTGAAGTGTCAAGCGTGAGGCGTCAGGCGTGAGGCGTGAATGGAGTGCTCGAAGCGGGGATGTTCACATAGCAAACACACGTGCGCGCGGCAAAATGGTAGGTGGGACGTGAACTGGTGAGTAGTGCTTCTGGATGGCTCACATACCTGACGATATTGGGTTGTAGCTCGTGTGGGAGGGTGCTGGCCGGCAACGTCGTGAATCTCGTGGTCGGTTGGGATGGGCCCTCGTCTTGGTTTTGACGTTTCCTGCGTAGCACCGTTCTCTCCCAAAATGCATCGATCGCCACCCGCCAGCGACCGCCGTGCCCCACTTACTTTACAGAAGCGATTGCTTATGTAACACGCCGTTTTCTGACTATCAGTTTCAACGTCTCGTCTTGCCCGAGATCGTTCTTTGAAGGAGGTCTTTAATACTCATGCTTGTATTTTTCTCTGGATATAGTACAGTTGATTGGTATAGAAAGTGGTATTATAGAAATAAATGAAAGTATGATATATCTAGCATTACAGTAAAGCACCAAATTAGAACGCCGCATCAGAACGCCTTTACAAAACCACAGAAAAAGACTGGTTCTCTATCCTCCCCAGAAATCATCATACCGTCACAGTCCTCGGCACCGCGACTCCATTTCAGGCCTCAGCATCTGTCCTCTGCCTCTTTGAGCTTTCCCCGTCATCGGGCCCAGCCTCGATCCGAGATCGTTTGCGCGAGAAGCCACCGATGAATTCGTTGGCCATCCGCTCGGCGTCTGGACAATAAGCGGCTAGTAAATCTTTCCAGTAAGAGTACCACACCATAAAATCCTCTTCCGCTAGATCTGCGTTGACCATCCCGATAGTCAGAAAGCTAATGATGTCGTGGATTGTTTTGTTGGCCGGTTTCATTGCCGATGCTAGTACATTTTGTGGAAGAGTTGGGTTGTACTTGGTAATAAGTTTTGTCGAGAATGCGGTCATGTGTTTCAACACAAGAAAGTTCTTCTCTTTTGACGAGCCCAAAAGATCTGCAAAGACGCCTCGTAGCAGATCCCAACAAGTTTCATCAATGTTGTGCGCTTCCCTAATGAACTGCGCGAGAGATGCATGCGGGCGGTCGTCCTTCGCAGTCAACCACTGGAATAGACATCTCATGTCCGCGCCGTGTTTCATAAATGCAAACAGTACCGAAAAATTAGTCGATACATTAGGTATATTCGTCAAAAACGCTTCCCACGGAGATCCATAGCCATCGCCTTCTATACTTTCATTTGGATCAAGCCCTTTCTCAAGTAGAGCGATCAGGAGTTTGCCCTTAGTATCTATACTAGTAAAAAAAAGGTTTTTAAATACTGAGGCAAGTGCAGATATGCCATCGCTGCGAAAGTAATTCACGTCATCCGACAGCTTGTCCATGACATAAGAGGATAACTCAGGTTCTAGAAAGATGGCCTTCAAGCTAACCTTGGCTATGCTGTCATGGTCTCCGTTGGTGAGAGAGACACTCTCTGAATCGGCAGAGTTTTGCGTCCTGGCTGGTTTGAGATAAACAGTGTATCGACGGGCAAATCGATCGAGCTTGGCTTGTGCTTTGGCAGCGTGCGCTTTGGAGGGTGTGTTGCACTGAAAAGTGCTGGCACAGTCTAAAAGTCGTATAGTTGCCTCTCGGTCTTCCTCCATTGCCTCGCGGACGTAATTTAGGCATCTATCCCAACTTGAAACGGCCCTAGATTTTGCGAAGGCGAATATTTCGAAACGGAAACGAAAAAGCATTGACCAAAAAATGGCCAGTTTGGGCAGGAACGCCGTCCCAATCTTTTCTGTCAAGTATACCTGAATTGGGCCAGTCATCAGATATGCGTGCACCGTCCGATGGATGAAACCAACATAGTTGTTCTTGCTGAATGATAGAAGGCCTGCACACCGGTCGTTGATTCGCCGTTTGCAGAGGTCGGCATCATGGTTAGCTGATTTTTTGTCGCTTTGTGGCATCGACATTGGCAAGTCAAGAGAGTCTTCGTTGTACTCGTAGAATTGGTAGATTTTTAAATGGACCTTGTTGCTAGAAAGAGCGATTTGAAAGGTTTTTGCCATGTACTGGTGATGTTGTTTGGGAATTCTGTCAATCGTGTGCTGGAAATAAGCCTCAAGTTCGGTGGGGAGAGATTTGAGTAGTTTGGAGAGCTCTGCCATAGTGCTGCTGTTGGCAATCCCATTTCGAAGTTCATTCGTCACAAAAAAAACCCAAAGGAAAACGCCCTCGGCGCGTTCAGTCACAAGACGCGCCAGATCCCTAATGGAAGACTCGTTCACAGATCTATCCTTTTTGCCGGGAATACCCGCCAATCTATCACGGGCGAAAGTGTCGATGTCATTGCGCGTGAGTTCATGGATCCAAAGCTGTGCTGATTCTTCTTCACCGAAAGCGTCCCCAAAAACATTCCAGGGACGACTCGACACACAGCACTTGATGTTTTCCGACTTTACAAGGGCCTTCAAGGCTTCGCACAGATCCATGTGGTCTCCTGAGTACTCATCCAGTCCATCGATGAAGAAGCAAAATTTGGCCGGGACTGCTGCATCGCTCAAGAGTTCCAATGCTTTGTGCAGTTCCTTGGTTGACCAACCGTCGCCGTGTGGCAGATCGAAGGAAGCGCCGCCTGAATTCCCGGTACCCTGCCTGTAGCGATCGGGAAAGATATCCCACGCAAGCTGTGGACACTGGCACAAGATATCGAAAAGCATCTTTTGCAAGAGTCCCATCTGTGATTTTTGCTTGTCTGTGCCAATCGCCCAAAAGTAATGCGACGCCGTGATAAGGCGTCTCCTCCCTGCCCATGACTTCAACACAGCCTTGGTTTTCTTGTGGTCGGCAATGAACTTCATCAGGGTCGACTTGCCCGAACCCGGCTTGCCAGTGACCCAGAAAAAGCCTCTACCGCTCTGTAGCCACTGGGTAAAGTCGCCGCCTTTGTAAGACCTCGTGGGTACTGAGTCGTGTTGAGTTGCGGTCTCTGGGTCAGGTTGAGTTGTGGTCTCTGGGTCAGGTTGAGTTGTGGTCTCTGGGTCGTGTTGAAACTCGTCACGATGCTTCAAGACCCAACCAAATGTATTTTTATGGGCTTCCTTGATGTTCTCGTGTCGCAATTTCTTTTCGGCGAAGTCGAGGCTTTGGATGATCTTTTGCTCTTCTGCAGCATCACCGATGGTTTTTTCAGATAGTCGGAGATCACACAACATGCGTTCGAGACAGTCCACATCATTGTTCTGCAGACTGGTTTGCCGAGTGTTGGGATCACGTAGCCGCGTAGCCAAATCTCTGATGTTCCTGGAAAGGGTTTCTAACTGGGTCTTTATGTCGTTGTGTCTTTCTGTCTGCTTGAAACGCGTGCTGCTGTGCATAGAGGCCAACCTCCGTAGAAGATGCAGCATATATTTTTGACGTTCGCTAAAAACGCGGCTGGTTAGTCATAGAACACAGGTATTATCAAGGATCAGTGTACTAACTTGAGAAGACCAGATAGGTGAAGGTTAAGGGAAGATTGGAGATCCTTCAACTTGGTCTCTCGCTGTGCGATGCTCTTGGATTTAAAGTGCTCCTTGACGGCCACGACAAGATGCTTGACATGGTGGAGTCTGTTTGGTGAGGAGGCCCGGTGTAGCTCTTTCAGGATACCCAACAACTCATGACATATATTGGTGCACTCTTCCGCAATCTTTTTGACGCCTTCTACATGTTCGCGTATCGCATTTTCATGACGCCTTGCTAGATCGTCTAGATCAAGAGAGAGGAATGGATCGTTTGGAATGACGACTAGTCCGATAGAGCTCAGCTTTGAACTGAATTCCTGAAGACGTGAGCAGTACTTTTGGAGCTCACTATTTAGGTCGCTTATCCCATTAACTGAGCTGGCGATCTGGACAGTTTTGCTGTAGATCTTGAGCGAAAAGTCGACAAACTGGATGACACTGGTAGCCAGGCCTACTGCTGCTAGGGCCTCCATGGTCGTTGTGGGCAGTGAATAGATAGGCAAGTATGAAAATAGAACGTAGATGAAGTGGTGTCAGTAGTCTCAGTGTAAAAGATGAGTAAAGAAGAAGAAGAAAAACAAGTGAGAGAGGAGGAAAAGGTAGGATGTGAGAGGAGAGAGAAAAGAGATATGGACAGAAGCATCTTTTAACAACACTTTTAAAAAAATCAGACCACATTATACACTGCCCAATGAATGCCTTGCGAACCGCCTTAGACACGTGGAAGCCTTTTATTTGCCCGCGTATTGAAATGTGCAAAAAATAGAGGAGTTTGCATGAAAATGAGGCTTACTGTCCAGAAAGGTAGAAATGAATATAAGTGAGAAACACGGTTGGTATATAAAATATCACGTGCATGAACTCAGCCACATATATCTGTCTCTGAGCCCCAGCCACCTACCTAACAAGGCCAAAGAGCGCCAACGCGCGCCAGCTCCCACAGTTAAGGCGACACTGGTGTTTCGCGATCTATATGGTTGTTTTCCCTAGAGCAGCAAAACGACCACACACGACGATATCCCCACACGCGCAAACACCCGTCGCCTATTAGCATCTTGCGCCTACCTTGCTTCTTGTTCCGCATCGGCATCCTTGGCTCTACATTGTCTGCGACACGAATTGGTTGCTGTCGTGACTGTTGTTTGATTGAAAAAAAGGCGAAGAAAATACCAATCTTGGCCAACGCGAGCCAATCCAGTATCATGGCTGCCCCCGATCCCAGCCACAACGTCCATCCGGATCTGGTATGTTTGGGGAGAATTCAAAATCTATTGTTTAAGCTTGATACCAGAGGATTGAATACTGACATCTGCTCATTCTGTAGCTCCCCCACATCCACCTCATCAGCGCCTACCGATACCCCCTGGTGCCTCGTTTTGGCATCCCCGACGTCACCGAATGGCTGCTCAACGTGCCGCGCATTGCCCGTGAAGGCGCGCCTTTTTTCTGGACCTACCTCGACATGCCACAGGACGGCTCTATTATCCTGACATGGCAGCCCCTGCAGCGGCTGGGCACCGAGTTCGCGTCCGATGGCTATGTTTGGCCGCGCGGTGAGGTGTACTACCAACACGAGATTCGCGACGGCCTCATCCTCGAGGTGTTTCACCAGCCCGTCGGCTATCGGCCCGGCGAGGAGTTTGCCACCCACTCGAGACGCCGTTTCCGCCTGATGCCGTCCAAGGTTGCCAACCCCAATGCTCCGCAGGTCGACCCCAGCCTCTGGCTCGTGCACTACGGCCCAATCGACGAACGCGAACCCATTCCCGTTAAGAAGATCCGGATTGATGCTCGTCAACGGACATTGATGGAGAACCGCGCGAACCTGCAGCGCGCCGGCCAGATCACCCGCAAGGAGTTTATGCTGTCGGACCGCGTCAACTGGCCCCAGATCACTCTTCCGCGCGACGCCCGTGGCCCACCCGCCTACACGGGCGCAGTGCCCCAGCAGATGGCCTACCCACCACACGCCCCGGCCCCAGCCCCAGGCCCACCGACAAAACGCGCGCGGCATGCGGCCTCGCAGGCAGCGGCTGCAGCTGCTGGCGCACAGCAGCAGCAGCAACAGCAGCAGCACTTGGCGCCGCCTGTGGACGCCAGCATTTTTGAAGATGACGAGGACTACTCGCGCGGCGACATGTTCGACGTGATCACACCGCGCGATGTCAGTCTGGAGCGGTATCGGCAAAACCACGAATGGATGGAGGAGATTATCTCGTCGCCGTACCGGATCGGTCAGATTGGCTATGCAGACCTGGGCCTGGGTCTCAAGGGTGAGCTGGCACCGGTTACAGAGGGCATCTTTGAGAGCCAGGCGTTTGACGCTTCGCAGCGGGTACCAAAGAAGCCGTATGTTGGCCGGCTGGACAGCGGACTGGCCGATGATTTCCGCAAGCGGGTCAACGCCAAGATTGCCGAGACTGAGTCCGAAATTGCCGAGATGAAGGCGCAGCACGAGAAGCTGGTGGCGAGCTTCCAGTCCAACTCGGTCATTAAGAAGGGCGAGCACGAGCTGCGCTTTACAGCCGAGGAGACGGGCCCAGAAGTGTGGCGCATCGAGGGCCGGCTGCACGACGCCGACAATGACGCCGACAACGACAGCCGAGGCGACAACAGCAAATTTGCAGGTGCACCAGGCAGCAGCGACGACCACTGGTCACACCCCAAGCCACAAAAGACAGTGGATGAGGTCGTGTCGGCCGTCGAGTCCTCACTTGGCCTCAAGGTGGTCAACTCGGGCACTGTTGTGCGTGTGCAGGAAGGCGGCTTCCGCGAGCCAACACCTGAACCCGAACCCGAGCCAGAGCCGGAAGCGTCTCTGGAGGTGCCGCATATCTCTGGTCCTGGAGGCGTCGGTATCTCACAGCACCCTTCGCCAGCGGGCTCGCAGCTGAGCGGCATCATGATTGGTGACGCTGATATCGACATGGGTGACGCGGCTGGCATGCTCGACCAGATGGAGTCTGTCTTTTCCAACCCGTCTACGCCCCTCAACTTCCCTACGCCTGCGCAAGCAGGAGGCGCCCCTGGCCCAGCTCCTGGGCCTGGTCCGACGGGCCTGTCAAATGTGGCCACGGCCTCAGGACCTGGTGGTCCGGGCCCTGTGCCGGGTACGCAAGGTCCCCCCGGCTCGATTCTACACAACGTGGCAGGTGCACCAGTTCCAACAGGCGCGCCTGGCCAGCCCGGTCCCGGCAACGACGACTGGGTTGTGGTTCCTCCTGGCGGTGGTGTGACACCTCCCGTCCAGGGCGTTCCCGGTCAGGGCGGTGCCCCCGCACCCGGTCTTCCGGCAGCACCTACCACGGCTCCTGGCCCTATTCCTGGAAGCAAGCCGCCGTCTGCCGTGCCGACGCCTGGTGGCGATGACTTTGGCTCGCTGGGCGATATGGACAATGCCGGTATTGATGATGGCCTGGACCTGGACATGGAGGACTCTGCCTTTGGCGACGCATTCCACGGCAGCGGTGCTTAGTTCAGCAGGCTATATATTTAATTTGGATGCGTGTTCCACCGGTGTCGAGATGGAGACGCAGGGGCAATAAGGACAAGCGATGCTACTGTCTATTGGTTTGCGTTTACTTGTCTCTTCTATGTTCATTGTGTTTTGTTTTATTTAGTCTTGCTTTGGGAAAACTTGGGGTCTGCTCTTTTTTGCTTGCTTCTGTTTGCTCTTTCTTCTGTGTTTGTTCAGGGAGCAGATGGTTCTACTGTAATCTTATTGTCTATTTCATAACTTTATTTGAGAGTTTTAATTACCCGTGGTCGCAGCCATCGAAACCATCGTGACATGCCATGATTAGTCATCGTGTTTTTGCATTTGATAAAATGAAATCTACCGTCTGATATTTTCAATCTATTGTGCAAATACACAATTATGCCGGCTTCAGGCCATTGATGGAATGTGCCAAAGTTAGGCAGCATTGGATGGGCAGCAAAGGGGAGCCGGCAGGATGTGCGTTTCAGCTTTTACGAGTCTGTGTCAGAGCCTCAACTTGGACCTCCGTGCACCAGACGACGGAGTACGGAGTATTTGGAGGTTAGCAGAATGCTCTATAGGGTGTTTGTCCACTTTGGCAACCAGCATGTTAAGCTGTAGGCGTAATAGCTGGGTTCTATTCGGGCTTAGTCGAGCTTAAACGTTGTCTTTGTCTCCGTCCTCCTCGTGAAGAGTCGAGACGATGCAACCCTTGAAGCTCGGTCTCTGCGCTGTCTGTGTTCATTTGCCTTTTTTCCGACAGCTTTCTTTTTTTACGTATGTAAATGGCCTGTCAGTCTCCGTTGTCACAGTCCCGGTCTAGACCGTGCCACTTGTGGTCAACTTGACTCGTGGGCTCCTTGTCGGCCGCTTACATCTCTTGCGTTGCATTTCTATCTCACCCTCTTTACTTCTGGCCAAAGGGAGCACCGCTGTTCAGAAGAGGTCTTCCAGAAGACGGAAGATACATTAGGACTAATTGAAATTGTATTGTGACTCTGTTTTCCTATGTGACGCGCCGTGTTCGCCCATTGACGACCATGGCAGATGACTCCCAACTGATGGCATGAGCCCAAAGTAAATACAATGCATAAAACACTGGCATAGCATAGGCGCTGTTCATCAAACTGAACATCAGTCGCGTACGTAGACTATCGATTGGATGTCCTGGCTGTCTGCACCACTTTCGCACTCTATCGCCCATCGGCTATACGACTATATTGCCACCTACCTCGACGACCTCCTCAACGACCACCCCGATCTCAACCACCACTCTGACTACAGCAGCATTCTCGTTTCAGTCTCAATGCCAAGCTTTCCGTTTCTCAGTTCCGTCCCGAGCATAATCCCCTGCCTTTGAAAGTTAAGTCGGCACTCCACATATAGTACACCCCCCTTCGTCATGAGACATATCCGCCCTCCTCCTCTTTGACGACCTCCTCTACTCCATCCGACCTCCACGACGATGACTACCTCCTACTGACTCTTATACTCGAATAGTACTTTTACTACCACCCAAGTCTGCTCCAAGTGGATGTATTCGTACCTTAATTTTGTTTCTTCGCTCTCTCCTCGCTCGCTTCTTCTCATCACTTCCTCACAGTACTTCTCTATTTTCTCAACTCCCTTGAACTATGTCTACCAAACTATCAGACTACGCCTACCAGATATGCTCTAACTTGCAGTGTCGCGAATCATCCAGCCGCTCTTCCCGTTCGCTGCTCAGGATCTCTGTTCACATCTACAGTCAACCGGGTACCTCTGCTTATTGTTCCCTCTCCATAGGCCTCTACACGTTTACTCACCCACCTCTACCACCCCCTGGTCGTATTCGTAGTCTGTATATTTGTTTGATTGTTTGCTAGACGTGCTTCATTGCCAAATACCCGTATATATATGCTGATATAATAATGTCTTGGCATGCTTCTTCCTTCTATCTTGTTGCTCTGTTTTGATCTTCCTCTCTTTCTTTCTTCCTCCCGTCTCTTCTTTTTTCCTCTCTTCCTTTCCCTCTCTTTTTGTCTGCCTCCTACTCAGATGTAATCTCTGCCGTCATTCTTTCCCAGGCTCGTCAGTGACAGTCGTTTTCTTCGCTTCTTCTTTCTTTCTCTTCTTCCCTTCTTTTCACCACATCTGCTGTGCAGACTTACATAGGTTGACCCTATCTACTTTTTTTTTAACGATATCCTTTTAACTTTGGCCCTGGTGGTCTTTTTCTTTCTTTTATCTTAACGACATCTAATACTTGCTTCTCTATAACAATCACAATGCATTTCTCGACGACTGCTCTCACGACCCTTCTGCTGGCCACCTCGGTCTTGGCTGGTAACAACAACGGCAACGGCAACTCCGTCTTGTCCGACCTCAAGCCTGCCAATAGCAACAACCAGGTCAACAACGGAAATGCGAACAACGCCAACGTAAACGGCACCGCCAATGCCAATGCTAATGCCAACAACGGCAATGCCAACGCTGCCAACGCCAACGCCAATAAAAACAACGTCAAGGCCGAGTCGGTAGATCTCGCTGGTAATGGTGACGGCCTCAAGCCCCTGCCCGGCCTGCAGACAGCCCAGTCCAACGCCTCTCTGAAGCCGCTTCCTCGTCTGGCTGGTGCACCTGCAGCCGCTTCCGAGGCTGCAACATCCACTTCCGCTGTTGTTGTCAGCACTTCTGCCGCCGCTGTTGTTGTCAACACGGCCACTGCCGCTGCAGCACCTGCTGCCGGTTCTCTCAAGCCTCTCCCCGGCTCAGCTGCCACTTCTGCCGTCACGGGTGCTCTGAAGCCTCTGGGTGGAAGCGCTGCTGCTTCTGCAACTGTTTCCACTGCCACGGTTTCTTCGGCTACTTCTGCCGCAGCTTTCAGCTCTGTCGCAGCAGTGGCTCCTACAAGTACTTCTCTCGAGGCCACTACTATTGCGGCAGCCGTTGCCGGCACCCCTGGTTTCCAGGTCATTGTCCCTAGTGCCGCCACTACCTCTGCTACTACTGCTGCTGCTGCTGCTGTTGGTACTGATGCTGTCGCTCCTGTCGCCTCTACTACCACCACTTCTACCGGCCTCGTGCCTCTTGGCAGCTTTGCTGCTGTGTCTTCTGCCTCTCTGACTCCTCTCGGTAGCGCAGCAGCCCCCACCTCTGCTGTTGCTTCTGCTGCTCTTACTCCTCTTGGTGGTGCTTCTGCAGCTGCCCCTTCCGTCGGTGCTCCTGCTGCGCTTACTCCTCTGGGTGGTGCTGTCGGGGCTGCTCCTCCCGTCGGTGCTTCTACTGCTCTTACCCCTCTGGGCGGTGTAGGTGCCGCTGCCTCTACTGCTGCTATCGAATCTGTCGCTGCCACTAGTACCATCGCTACTGTCATCACTAGTGCGTCTTCTTCTTCTTCTTCTGGATCTGCTGCCGCTGTTGGTGCCGCCGGTGCTGCTGGTGCCGCTGCTGGAGCTGCTGTTGGTGGCGTGGCTGCAGGTGGTGCTGCAGCGGCTGCTCCCTCCGTCAGTGCTTCTGCTCTTACTCCTCTGGGTGGTGCTGCCGCAGCTGCTCCTTCCGTCGGTGCTTCTACTGCGCTTACTCCTCTGGGTGGTGCAAGCGCGGCAGCACCGCCCGTCAGTGCTTCTACTGCTCTTACCCCTCTGGGCGGTGCAGGCGCCGCTGCCTCTACTGCTGCTATCGAATCTGTCGCTGCCACTGGTGCCGCAGCTCCTGCCGTTACTGGTGCTTCTTCTGAATCTGAATCTGAATCTGAATCTGCTGTCGCAGCTAGTGCCACTTCTGAAGCTGCTGCTGGCCCTGTGGCTGCTGCTGACGAGTCGCTCAAGCCTCTGCCTGGCACCATGATCACGACCGACACATCTCTAGAGCCCTTGCCGACCGATGACTCGACAGCCAATGTTGCAGGCGCTGCTGCTGCGTCTGTGACTTCGGAGCTGGGCGGTGTTCAGACCATGGTCGTGACAACCAACGGTCAGACGCTGACCATGACCATGACTGGCTCTATGTTGACAGCGACGATGAAGGCGACTGCTACCGCCACAGGCACAGCTGCTTTGCAAGTGAGCGGTGCCATGCCGTCGTTCACTGTCAAGGGCTCTGCTGGATCAGCCGCAGCAGCTCTGGGAGTCATTGTGGGCATGATGGTGATGCTGCTGTAGGTAGTCTTATGAATTTTTAGGTCATCAAGGTTGAGTGGTTTTTGTTCTCTCTTCTCTATTTTCTTTCTTCTCTTTACGACTTTGGGCGGTTGCTAGGTTTCAATAAAATTACATCTCTATATCACTCTGAACTCACTTAATCAACCCCGCGGGAATCAGTACGAGTGAAGACAAGCACTCATGTATTGATTCATCTTCGTTGCATCATCACCGAATGTCAAGTAACTATAGAAAAGTATTATAATATGATTGATTGTGAATAAACAAAAACTCCAACCAGGCATCTGCCGGGGTATATGAAAAGACAAAAAGAAAATGACGGAGAGAGATAAGACAAATAAAAATGGAAAGTCGTAAGACAATTACAAAAGATAGTGATTATAAGACAGAATGAGTGAAGAGAGACAAAGAGAGTCATTACATCATGCCGAGACGCGTCATGCGCTTCTCCATGCGAGGCCGGGGACCAGGGCCCATGCCCATGCCAGGACCCAGACGGTTGCCGCTGGGGAGACCGTACGGGCGAGGCGGTGCCAGGGGACCGTTGCCCATGCCCGAGGACATGCCCATGCTCCTAGGGATATTCGTATTTGAGGGCCGGCGCGACATGCCGGGACCCGAAGGCAGACCACGGGGGACAGCCAGGTTGCTCTTTTGCATGTAGCGGTTGTTGGGTGGAGGTTGCTGGTACTGTTGTTGCTGTTGCTGATATTGGTACTGCTGCTGTTGTTGCTGCTGCTGCTGCTGGAGACGGCGCCAGGCATCCCGCTCGCAGTACACCTTGCCGGTCACCTCAAAGTAGCCGTCCTCGAGCGGCTGGCTGCAGTCAGCACACACGAAACAGGTGCGGTGGTGCTTGCAGTCCGACTCGTCAGCGAGGTACTGGCCCTCGATGCCGTTGTTGCAGGTGCCGCAGAGACTGCCGTTGACTTCGTGGTAGTGGCGCTCGCAGTAGGGCATATCGTTGTGGACATAAAACTCGGCCGACGTAAAGGGCTCGGAGCAGGTCGTGCAGACAAAGCAAGCCTTGTGGTAGCGGCCAGTAAGACGGCCATCGGCGCTAGACACGGACTTGCCGGTGATCAGGTCGCCGCAGGCCTTGCAGTTACCGCGGGAAGGGGGAGATGCAGTAGCAACGGGGGCGGGTGTGCGGGTGCGAGCATAGGGGTCCACCTCATCGCGACCACGAGACTGCAGGTTGCGTTCAGGAGAGGCGCGGCCATAGCTATTGTTATTGTTGTTGTTGTTGTTATAGGAAGAAGAGTTGTCATCGAGTCCGCCGTAGCTACCAGTAGGGGCACGGTCGTTTTGTGAAGGACGACGGCCCTGCTGGGGGTAGGGGTCCTGCGAGGGACGACGCTGGGTAGGGTACTGAGAAGGATCCTGCGAGGGCCGGCGGCCCTGTTGGTAAGGGTCCTGAGACGGACGGCGTTCTGGCTGAGCATAAGGGTCCTGAGAAGGGCGGCGCTGGGGAGGGTCCATGGGACGAGCGGATTCCTGTGTCTGGGATGGGCGACGGTCAAATCCGCCCGAGCTAAAGGTCGGCGACTGCTGCATCTGCGGCGACGGCAGGCCGCGGTCAGTCGTCTTCATAGACTGCAGGTCATTGAGCAGGCCGTCAAAGTCGGCATTGTTGCTGTTCTTGCGGGCGGGCTGCAGTTGGGGGATGGGAGCAGAAGCAGCCTGGTTGAGAGAGTTGACAGAGGAAGAAGAGGTGGAAAAAGAGGAAGCAGAAAAGGCCGACGAGAAGGAAGACTGCGATGATGAAAAGGGGATGCTGGGCCGGCTGAGACTAGAGACATTGGAGGACATGGAATCATGCGGCGAGTGGTATGGGTTGCCAATACCAAACTCATCGGCGAGGTTGATCTGGGGAACACTGCCGTTGGAGCCAGAAGAACCGTCACGGCCAGCAGTGCGCGGCCGCAGCAGACTTGTCCGTGGCGGCGGTGCGCGCGATGTATCCGGACCCATGTGTGCACTGCTGCTTCTGTAGAAGCCGTCATTGGCATCGTAGCTCGAGACGTTGGATGCCTGGCGTCTACGCTCAGGCCGCAGGCCGGGTGCTGAGGGCGCCCGCAATGGTGGCTCTTCAGCCGCCATTTGCGAGTTTTGGGAGTTGAGACGCGGGAAAGTGCCGGCACGGCCAAAGGTGGGCGGCTCAAACTCCTCGTCGCGCTCCTGGCGCTCTTGTCTGGCCAGGGCATCGCTTGGTCTGCGGCCGACGTCAAAGGGGCCGGGAGCAATGGCGTCCATGCGCTGCAGCAACTTGGGGCCTGCTGGTGGCATCATAGGGCTGCCCATGGGTGCGTAATTGTTTTTGCTATTGTTGTTGCTGCCATTGTTGCTCATGCTGTTTCCAGACACGTAGCTGTCGGGCTCGTCGACAGGTCCGAGACCACCATAGCCGCCTGGTCGACGCTGGGATGGCGAGTCATATTCGCCAGCAATGGTAGGCTCAAAGTAGTCGCCGGCAGAGCCGTTGGAGGGGCCATTGCCCGTTCCTGGACGGCCACCACGTGTGCCTACTGGTGTCTTTGGGGACACACTCTGGGATCCGCTGGAGTTGCTGACGGGAGTCAACTGTCCCGGTCGGTGGTAGTTGCGGTCTGTCTTGTTAGTATTTACTTTATTGAATCAAAAAGAGCCAATTATACATACTCGCTGCTGATATGTCGACTTGTGGTGGTACCCGGCCGCGGTCGTCTCTGCCGTTGCCATATCCAGAGCTGCTTTTGTTGCTGTTGTCATAGCCCTTGTTATCATTGCTATGGTCGCTGCTGACAGTGCTGACGACGTCGACATTCTCATATCTCTTGCTGTCGTAGACATTGCTGGCGAGACTGCTGTAGTTGCTGGTGTAGTCTGGAGCGTCGTTGGCGCCAGTGCAAATGTGCTCGCCCATGTGAGAGATTTCGATTTCCTGGCTGCATGATGAACACTTGATGGTAGGCAAGAAGCTTGCCGGCCTATCTACAGAGGCCATTGTGTGTAGAGGTGATGCGGTGTGTTGGTAGAGAGCTGAAGAGATGTAGTTTAGATGTTGAAGTGAGTGATGATGCTGTTAATATGATCCCTCCAGGGGTTCGTATATGTAGATGTTGTCGTTGACAGAGAAGCTTCGGTCGCGTCTGTTTTTTTGTCTGTCGTATGTCGTCTTTGTTCATGTATGATGCTTGATGCTTTATAGCAGTGGCTCTGTCCACGCGCGCAGTTTCTTTATTCAATGAAAGATGTTGAAAGAAACAAAAAAGAAACAAAAGAGAAAAGA
This sequence comes from Ophiostoma novo-ulmi subsp. americana, assembly GCA_029298975.1. NCBI lineage: Eukaryota > Fungi > Ascomycota > Sordariomycetes > Ophiostomatales > Ophiostomataceae > Ophiostoma > Ophiostoma novo-ulmi. The sequence continues at coordinate 484,077 of JANSMA010000003.1, read as the reverse complement.
GACACGAGATATGCTTACAGACAGAAGCAGCAGAAAGAAACAGAAAACAAAACAAGAGCAGGGGAGAGAGACAAGGTGGGATTGGGGGAAGAAAGGTAGAAGTAAGTAAAAGAGGTCAAGAAGATGAATATGGGAAAGACGTATGAAGAGATAAATTCAATAAAAGAAATTCAATACAAACGAGTGTTTGAAGTGGGTGGATGAGAAGAAAGCGAGGATTGAGGTGAGGATACGGAGTGGTATTATCCAGCGGAAATATGATATAAGAGCAGAGCAAACGGTGGAGCTGCACTGAAGAATGTAGAAATGCTATCAACTGTCCAAGACTTGGGGGCGTTTCGAGTTAACGACTAGAATACAGGAAGAGGAGAGAGAGATCCAAATCAAACGGTGGTGAGAAGGGTGGATTTGGCATGGTCAGGGGGTCTTGATGCTAGAGAGGAGAATACGAAGTAGGCGATAAAGAGAAAGAGGAAGAGGGAGAGTAAAAAGACAGATGAAGAGAGAGAAAGGCCAGACCTACAGGGATTGGGGATGGGGCCGTGGAGAAGAGTGCAAGGTACGGAGTATTAATATTACTTGTAGATATGAGAACAGGTTTATGTTGAGTGTCGCTACTACTACTAGTCATGTTGTCTTTTGCAGCAGATAATCTAAGTATTTTCACAAGAAAGAGAGTGCTTGTTGTGAAGTTGTCGATGAAAGACGTGAAGAGCGCAGGGAGGATGGCATCAAGGGAGGCTCTATTATATATGGATAGAAAGGACAGTGGCGATATAGCTAGGAATGCTGCAGACAATTCTAAAAAATACAGCGAGTATGAAGGGAGACAGCAGATGAATGTAGTAGATGAATAGAGAAGTGAATAGCGGTGGAAATGAATAGATGAAAATCAAAGAGAGTCAGGGGAGAGTACTGAGTAGGAGGGGGGATGAGACAGTGATGACCGTTTAACTCGCCGTTTGGAAATACAACATACTAACAGCGGTACCCATCAGAACCATGTTAGTTGATTGACTGCTTTGCATAGTCAGATTAATATGAAATGAATTAGTTGATTAACACATTGACGACGGACCAATAATTGCATTGAAGCATAATATCAGGAATCACCCGAAATCATCTGAAATAAGGCTCGGGAATGCAGCAGCCGTGTCACGTCCTGTATTGATCAATTAACGGTGTCGTAAGATGCATTCTTCTCGAGACGCGTTGATCGAAGCATTCCTTGTCTTTGTTTGAATTTTGTTAGTATGGAGTATTGGTTCTTTGGGTCGGGTCGTCGGCTGCTTGGGACTCTTAATTCTTTGTCTGCTTGATTCTAGTCTGATTCAAGTACGAAATATGCTAGGGAATGCGACCGTTTAATGGGACTTATTATAGTGAATTCCAGTGCATGATATCAATCGGACTAGAATACTTGCCATACTGGAATGAAGACAGATAGGGGAAAGAATCAAGAGATGGGTCAATGACGCGACCAGACGCGAGATGGAGATGAAGATGGAGATGAAGAGAGTCTAACATGGTCTTGGTAGTGGAAGAAAGAGGGTGTTATGCTGGGAGAGAGTAGATAAGAGCATAACTCGAACACAGCATATAGTACTTACTCTGTACTGCAATGATCACCATCTCCATGCATCCATACAGGCTTGCTTTGATTAAATTGATTTCGATGGACACTCCAAGCGGCACTTACTTGTATCTTATTTCTGTATTTGCAACAGCTAGCAGAGTAGTTTAGAGAACGGCTACAGGCAATAATGGCAATCACTTTAACAAGTCGAATAAGGTCCAGAGAATAAGACGGAGGTGGAGGATGGAATGGCAAATACTGAGTAGATGCAAATGAGGAGGAAGAGAGGATAAAAGAGAGGCGCCCGATATTTCCCTATTGGTATATGATCGGCAGTAGATTGGCAGCTGTGGGCCGTCATCTCATCATCAAAAGGTTTATTACAAGTCATGTGTAATTATATGTAGAGGACTGTGCGTTAGAGGGGGGCCTTTTGTAGAAGATAGTAAATATAGAAGCAAAAGACTGAGATGGATATGAATAAAGGCAAACGATATTTTGAACATGTTGGTCTGCAAGATATCCTGTTTTTCTGTCTTTGATGCTGGAGTCAACTGGTACTGCTTAGAGCTTCCAACGGCCATCTCCTGACGATCATTTTCTTTGGTTTTGATTTTCTTTCCTTTTTTCTCTTCCTTCTCTTCTTTCTTTTTCTTCTCTGCCATTCTAGCCGGTAGATGTCACCCACCATCCTAGCCTATTTCTTGCAGCCTCCTCCAGCCCAACTCTAACTACGTCGTATTACGCCCACAATACCTATTCGTATTCGATTGAGAAATATATGCTATTTTGGTCCCTGAATCCCCTCTTCCTCCATCTTGAAAACCCACCATTCCATCTGTTCCTGACTAGTAATAATATATCAACACTCGTCCAGTAATACCCTCTCAATGGATTAATACTCCGCAGGCTAACAAAGTTTAAAATGAGCTGTGGCGGTCTTCGGAGTGTTAGGAATGGAAGACGCGGTGGTATTGATAGATTGAGTGTGGTCTCTTTCGTATTTTTATTGTTCTTCGCGTCGTTCTTCTTTCTTCTGTCAGCTTCTTTGGTTTTTGCGTCTCCATGGCTGCTTCCGGGCTGCCCTGTGCTTCTTCTGTTGTTCTCCATGTTCCTTTGATTATTATCCTCATGATTCTGTTTGTCCATGAAGCATCTCCTCGCTAAAAGTCTAGACATTTACTGCCCGCCTAATCCTTGACCTTGATCAACAGATTAATCACAGGGCCTTGTCGCCTCGTATTTCTACTTTCATTTTGCAGTATATTTCAGTACAGCGGGTTGTGTTCGCTATGAGATAATGTCCGAAACTAATGCTGTATCTGTCGTATCTGTGCCCTGTATCCTCAAGAAGACATGATAGTCTAAGCCGCTCACCGACTTTCCACCGTTTCTTTCTCTACTCTCTATACGTATTTGCTCTTTCTCTGCCTCTGCCTCTATGCCCCTCTACTCCTACCGTATTGCTCCGTTGAACGTCACATTACAACTCTTGGCAGTGTCTATTCTCTGATAAGACACTGCTCCACACTCATGATCAAGATAGTTGTGTCTACCCTTGCTGCACAAGTAGTATTTGCAGCAATGCAAAACGGACGAGGTCGGAGTGCCCGTACTCCGTGCATCTCCAAGAAAGAACTAAGCATGCAGATACGACGAGAAAATAATGCCGCTGCACGATGCTTTGCAGGGAAACGGCAGAAACTGAGGCTGTCGGTTCTAGGGGTGCTTTTCTTTCGCGACTCTTGGCGGATACTTGGACCATCACTGGCTGTCGTTTGTAGTGATAATTAGTGTCAATCAGTGCAAAATCAGTGCTAATTAATGTCATAGCAACAAACCCCATTTGGACTCGGAATATCAAGCTGTTTGACTGTTTGGCTATTTGGCTGCAGAGTAAGAGTACTTTGGTGACCGTTATTCGTATTCATCAGCGGCAAGTGAGACGGCCTCATGTTTTCAATAAGTCACAACTCGTGAGCATATTGTCTTGCTTCAGTTAATCTTGATTCGACACGAGGCATTGAGTCAACAAGTACTTTCACAAATACAATACAGCAAATACAACAGAGACAAGGCTGCATGCACATTGCGTCGACCGTTTTGCGAACCCAGCGTCAAGTGAAGCATGCGTTGTTTTGCCGTGTATCAAGTTGGTCACGGGCTTTATTTGTGCTCTTGTATTGTATTCGGGTACTCTTGTATGCTTGCTCACCTTTTCCAGCATGCAGGGCTTCGCAACATCTTATCGGTGTCTAATGATGTTGCAGTGGACCATCCATGGCAATAGTTGGTGCTCACGGATGCTTACATGCGGCTGGTCAAATGCTTGCATCTTTATTTGGTTCTTAATTATTATCTTGATTAATACCATTTTAGCACAATAACCATTCGACGAATAATATTATTAGCTGGCCAGGCCATCTAACATTGTTCGCCAGTAGCACCAAAGATCCAAGTAGCCGCTGACTGAAACGACTGGCTGTTTTCACTATGTTAGAAATCTCACATCTACTATTCATTTCCGCACATGACACAAACCACATGCGCCATCTCCTTCGTAGCACCATCGTCATTAGCTTTTTAGAGTTTAATAAGTATTTCAAAAGAAGCCATGGGCCAATCGAGAGGCGGCGGTCATGGCCATTCCGTCGATAACTCCGTCAGTCTGTAATAATTATAATATCTCCCCCGTTATTTTCATTATTTTCGTTATTCGACTCCTTCAACCGCAGGATCGCTGCATGGGAGATGTATTGGTTTGTCCTCTCTTTGCTTTTCTTTTCTTTTCTCTTATTCACAATACTCGCCTGCCCTCTTCTCTCACCCTAAAACACGGCAGATCGGCAAGGTCTCTAGATCACGATGCCTCCTTCTGAATGTCCAGGGAACGCTAGACTGTACTGTAATGAAAATACTAATTTAAACATCAATGCCATTCCCCAATAGTGCCAACGGTTGTCTCACTTGCATGCCTATGAGTGGGTGTCTAAGTGAGACTCTAAAATGAACACCTATTTTCTTGCTTCCTAGACGCTCTTGGACATCTTGACTTTCCTTGACTCTCTTTCTATCAACTCATTCTCAATATGATCTCCTTGCGCCTGACTTCTCTAGTTCTTAGTTCTTCATCAAGTACAGCCGCGATTGCCACAGGCCAATTTCCTTTTTCGGGCTACAGGGGGCGTCATTACGACATGAAATGGAGACGAGATGACGATCATCGTCCATGCTTCGTGCTTGACCTACGGAGTAATAAAGAGTCTCCCACTTTCCTATTCTGTATTCTGTTCTCTTCTTCCCCCTGTACTCGACTTGGTTCATGCGGTCCTTCTTCCGGCCATATGAACATCTTTCCCTTTTGACTATCACCGATTTTGGCTCTTTTGGCTCTTTTGACCCCGGATTCCGGTCTCTAAAGACTACTTTATTTCCAGTTGCTCGCAAGGTGACGATCGTGTTTGATGCTCCGGATGCGTCTTTTATTATGTTATATGTACCCTCGACATCTTGCCACACTCTACTTGAACGGATAGATGCAAAGTCGCAGCCGAACAATTATGCACACATGAAGACAAACATGTAAGCAATCCAATTGCACAGACTCGCTAATTCACGACTACGTTGCGTCGGGTTTGGTGATCAAACACTTTGTGATGCAGATGCATATGTGCCTCCAACACCACCCTGTCCTCCATGTTTGTTGCCGTTGCTTTGCCATCTCCAGAATTGGCATTTGTCACAGTACCATGATGTACCGCCTGCATAAACAAGTTTGCTGCATGTTTGATGTTTCTCGTCTGCCTGTTATTGCGTTAGTATTGCGTCTTCATTGACTGTGACTGCGTCGGCTGTCTCTGCATCCGCGACTGTCATCGCTGCCTTCCCCTTTCCCGCGAACATCAAACACGTTCTGACAGCTCTAGGAAGAGAGAGAGGGAGAAAGAAAGGCATTGAAAAAGACAGACGTCGCTGCTCAGCCTTATATTCGGTCGCACCTTCCGATTCGGAATGCGTATACTTCTCCAGGCCTTCTCTGTTATGCTTTCATGCTTATACCGCACATTCCTAGTGGAAGGTGCAGGTGCATCGCACCTTCCTCGACAAGCTTCAACGATTGTCCAATGCGTGCCTTCCACGTGGAAGGCCGCTTCCCATGTGACTAGATTGTCAGCTGCGCCTTCTCAATTTGAACTCTTGAAATGCCCGAGGCCGTGTCTTCCGTGCCGCCTCCGGGCACCGCGCCTACCGCGTGCAAACTGATCCCTTGCACAAACAGGAAGGAACAAGTGTCCTTGCCGTTTTAGTCCGTCTATATGCCTCTTATGCGCGTCTTGTCTATCGCTTCCACTGCCAGCTTATGTAACACCATGAGCCCACATAACCACGCAAGAGAGCTTTTGGCCACTCTGTGGCTGTATACTTTATCATATGTACGGCTCGACGTCCTGCGGCATATATGGTCTACGAACCACGGCTCTCTGCCGCTTCCGTGCGTGGATGTTTGCAAGTATGCAAGAACAACGCACCACATTTGTGTATACTCCCCGCCGGCCTGTTTGGCAGTTCTTTGCAATCCGGTTTACTCTGCATTGGAGGTGCTGTCGGAATATAGCCTGCGAACAGTTATATTCCTCGTCTCTTATTATTCTCGGCTGTTCTCACTTCCATCCTCTCGTCGAATCATCGAGCCTCACCATCAAGGGACTCAAGTGGGCTCAACTCATCTAGTAGTTTTTACCATTAGTTTACACGTTGCAATTACATTTGCATTCACTCTGCGCAGTTTACAAACAAGCTACCTCTACTCAGGAGAAGCATGTACTTGACTTTAGGCTATGCTACCATGGCAGAATATGGATATGGATACGTGTATAGTGGAGAGGGCCCGGGTTCTTCGGTCTCGGCGGTTTCTTTCTTGGATTTCTTCGGTTAGTTAAGAGAAGCTCACAATCCAAATTCCGTTCCGCTTTCTCGGCTGGCGCTACTGCACTGCTTTACCGCCTTGTAGTTGTTAAAGGACCCCAGCCTGATCGGCCTGTTGTGTCTTGTTTGTCTGTAGTCTGTTTTGTTTTTGTGATCGTCAAGTGTCGGTCAGCCGTCAGCTTTGTCCGCCTACCCGGCCTCCCTTACTCGGACAAACTCGCTTCGGTCCCCTATTGTCGATTGATTTGCTCAAGTCTCCTCCCCGCGGACCCCAGTGAAGTGGACGAGTGTGGACTGGACAACCCCGCCATAGCGTGAGCTGCCCCAGTGCTTCAGCGGGGCATCCTCAATACAGCAGAACTACCGTGCAGATGAAAAGGAAAAAGCACAAGACACAACGGTCAACGGCTTGACTGTATGATTTCTTTTTTTGATTTCTTTTTTCTTTTTGTGTGTATAGTTGTCTGTTTGTTCATTTTGTAGTCTCTTTTATACTCTTTTATACATAAATTCTTGGCTCTCGTTTCTTCTCAAGTTGGCATCCCTTGGTCGTCTACTTTCCGAGCTGCTCGGACGAGCAAATATGCTCAAGTCACTCTCTGTCCTCAACTCTGCCAACGCTAAACTAGACTGCGCTTCAACTTATTTCCTCATTTCCCTTTACCTGCTTACAGTTCAGCCTATTGACTACTCATCTCTCTTTGCCTCTTTTGTAAAAATGTGGTTCGCGCCCATGCAGGCTCGTCTAAAGTGGTAAAATCAAGCATGGAAACCTGCAGCTCCAAACGAGCACACGGCAGAGGTGATGTACAGCTGCAAGGTTATTAATGCTGATAGTTGATAGTTTATACTCAATACTGCTTACGTTTTGTGAGATACGGACTCGGCTATTCTCGTGTGGCTTGTGATAATGTAGCTCGATAGCAGTGTCAAGAGGTTGAAGTACAAGGCAAGAGGTCAGATCAACTCCTGTCAACTCGTCGCATGCTTGCAGTAGCGTGCATCCTTGGCAACTGCCTCCTTCTCATTAATACATTCTCTACAGATACTATGACAAACTTGACTAGAGGTATCTCCAGGTACATGCGGAACTACTCCATACTCAGTAGTAGCTTAAGCTACAAGAGGTCTAAGAGCTAGTCTACAAGTCTCCGATAGCCCCCGGGTCACCGTGATAAGCCCCAGAGACGACCCGTTATCGTTGACCGCCCCTCCACATGTGAATTCCGAGAGTGATTGAGAATATTGTGCGCTAGACGGCTTATGTAAGACACATCGACTATATATCGACGACGCCCTTCGCTCCTTTCCTCTTCAACTTCTCCTTTTCTTTCTTCTTTCTCTTCACCCTCATCGGTAACCACTTCGTTCCTATTAACTTTCAACTTTCACTTTCTCGCTTAGTAACATCTACACCAGTTCGTCAGAACTCTTCACCACACTCCCCCAGTTTGCTCATCAACCACTTCGCACTGCAGTAACCGCTTTGCTTCGCCGTCAAGGCCTCTTCTCATCTCCCACCAAACTCGTTTTTAGCTGGATGATCGCATACCTACGGGTCGCGATCACCGAACACCGCCAAAACGTTTTCTAACCTCCTTAACTCGTGAGTCTTCCTTGCTGCCAATATGTGGTACGGACAGATACTAACAGCTCAGGGTCCACCATCCGTTTGCTGGAGGCCGTTGCACTGCTTCTCCTGGTAGTTCAGCGGACTCAATTCAAACCCAATAAGGAATATCTAGATCTCTAGATTATATCCTTCCAACCTCCAGCGTCTTAACACTTTTTTACCCTTTCCCTATCTTCTCTGTCAAAACATATATTTTAAAATCCCCCAAAAAACAAGACCCCTCAAGTCGTCTCAGCGTCGAGCCAAGCAACCTTTCAAACAAATCACTCATAAACTCACTTCAAACTCACTTCAAAAACAATCAACATGGCTCCTCACGCTGAAATCGACTTCGCCTCCAGCAACGGACATGGACCGTCCAGCAGCTCTGCTGCCCCTGCCGGCAGTCTCTTTACTGTCAACTCCCCTAATGTCAAGTACACGGATAGCACCATTGAGTCCAAGTACACCTACCGTACCACTTCGGTGAGCAAGGGTGCCGATGGCAGCTTCACTGCCACTCCCATCGAGACCCTCTATGACTTCAAGACGGAGCGCACCGTTCCCAAGACGGGCGTTATGCTTGTCGGCTGGGGCGGCAACAACGGTACTACCGTGACTGCCGGTATCATTGCCAACCGTCGTGGCCTCGTGTGGGACACCCGCGAGGGCTCCCGTGCTGCCAACTACTACGGCTCTATTGTCATGGCTTCGACCCTGAAGCTCGGCACGGATGCCAAGACCAACACGGACGTCAACATCCCGTTCCATGATGTTCTGCCCATGGTCCACCCCAACGACCTTGTCATTGGTGGTTGGGATATCAGCGGTCTCACACTCGCTGATGCCATGGACCGTGCCGGTGTGCTCGAGCCCACTCTCAAGTCCCAGATCCGCAAGGAGATGGCCGAGATGCGCCCCCTTCCCAGCATCTACTACCCTGACTTCATTGCTGCTAACCAGGAGGACCGTGCCGACAATGTGATCGCCGGAACCAAGGCCGACTGGGCCCACGTCGAGAAGCTGCGGGCTGATATCCGCAACTTCAAGGCCGACAACAGCCTGGACAAGGTTATTGTGCTTTGGACCGCCAACACGGAGCGTTTTGCCGACATTATCGAGGGCGTCAATGACACGGCCGACAACCTTGTGGCCGCGATCAAGGCGGGCCACGAGGAGGTTTCGCCTTCGACCGTCTTCGCTGTTGCCTCGATCCTCGAGAACGCCCCTTTTATCAACGGCTCGCCCCAGAACACGTTTGTCCCCGGTGCCATTGAGTTTGCCGAGCGCCACAATGCGTTTGTGGGTGGTGACGACTTCAAGTCGGGCCAGACCAAGATGAAGTCGGCTCTGGTTGATTTCCTGATCAACGCGGGTATCCGCCTGACGTCGATTGCCAGCTACAACCACCTGGGCAACAACGACGGCAAGAACCTGAGCTCGCAGCGTCAGTTCCGGTCCAAGGAGATCTCCAAGTCCAACGTCGTCGACGACATGGTCGAGGCCAACAACGTGCTGTACAAGCCCGGCGAGAAGCCCGACCACACGGTCGTGATCAAGTACATGCCTGCCGTCGGCGACAACAAGCGCGCTCTCGACGAGTACTATGCCGAGATTTTCATGGGCGGTCACCAGACCATTAGCATCTTCAACGTGTGCGAAGACTCGCTGCTGGCATCGCCGCTCATCATTGACCTCGTCCTCATTGGCGAGATGATGACGCGCATCCAGTGGCGCGCCAATGGCGAGGGTGCTGGTGCGGCTGATGCTGACTACAAGAGCTTCCACTCTGTTCTCAGTGTGCTCAGCTACATGCTCAAGGCTCCTCTGACTCCTCCCGGCACTCCGGTTGTCAACGCCCTGGCTAAGCAGCGCGCTGCCCTGACCAACATCTTCCGCGCCTGTGTCGGTCTCGAGCCCGAGTCGGACATGACCCTGGAACACAAGCTGTTCTAGACGCTAGGTATTGATCAAAGTACAATGTGCGTCTCTTTAGATGCTAACATTTTTGATTGATACTGTGTGCTGTGCGTCTTGTTTTTTTTTTCTTTTTTCTTTTCCACGAGTTCTACTTTACCGTGCTCTGCACTCTCTGGTTGTCTCCATCCAGAACTATTTACTTTCGTCGTCCCAGTATGCTGCATTTTCAACCGGCACTGGTGATTCCTTTATCAATATACTGAACTCTCTATAACATACTGTTTTGCATAAATCTGGCGTGTTCGTGACTTGCAATTCCGTGGCATAATGCCTGTAGATTTCCAGAGAGTTCCGGCAATTAGTTTTCATCGATATCACAACATCAAAAACACCATCACCATCAGCATCGTAAGGTAGCTTGTCATAAACCATCGACATTCAAGCATCACCAATTTCAATATGGCCAGTCAACCAACCGCATATAATGCATCTACAAGTAGAATAAAACCAATAACAGACACAGGAAATGCTGGAGAAACAAAGTAGCGGGACCGACCTCGGGTTGAAAGATGCGGGGGATGACGGTATTAATAGTGTTCGCAGTGATTATTGGTGTTAATACAACGCAAGTAAATGACTAAGCCTTAATAGGCAACGTCTAATCCGGGGTAACCATGAATACATAGTATAAATGTTGAGAGAAGGCAAACAAGAAAGAGCGCAAGACGAGAAAGAAAGGACGATATCACAGCGAGGATTCGAGAGGGGAAGTGGGCCCGAGTCAAGCTAGATCAAGACGGCGGAAAAAGAAGAAGAGGGCATCCAGGGATTGGGGGTCACGTTGATCCATTGATAGTCGATGGGCCAGTTGGTCTGCATGAGGTGATGGCTTGGATGGGTACTGGCTCCGTCAGTAGAGAAAGATGTCCAAGACAGAGGAATAACATCAGCTCAAAGCTTTCGGTCCATGTTGACAGTGAAACGTCTTGGTCGTCGTAGTCGTCGTAGAACTCGCCTTGGTTATTATCTCAGACTCGAATCGCAAAGTGACTGCAGAGCAATGGAAAGTGAATAGGCGGCCGTGGTACAGACTATAAATCGGCCTTAATTCGCCCTACAGCCCACAGCTGGCGCGGCCCCTCTTCTTGACAGAGTTGGGGGAGTGGATGGCGATGACCGATGCCAGCCTCGGCTCGCTACATTCTCTAAGCTCCCGCCTCCCTGACCCCCCGACTCCTCTCCACGATCTCCTCACGGGGCGTGTAGGGGGGTTGCGCCTGGGTTGTAAAGCTGTTGTCCGATGTTGTTGGTTGTGTTATTAGACTCCTATATTTCTAGATTTCTTGAAATTGTTGAATTAAAGCCCCATCCAGGTGGATATAGGAGTATCAATTCGCGTAGTTTCGCGCATATCAACTGGTTGAGTTCTTATACATGTTGATATCGTCGTCACTTTATTCGCTTCTTCTTCTTCTTCTTCTTTCTTGTTCAATTTTTTTTGTTTTTAAATTGACATTTATAAATATCCAAAATAACACAATACACACCCAAAATGACCATCAAAGCAAGATACTTTGAACCCGTGCCGCACTGCTCGCTGCAGCACTGGATCTTCGGCTCATCCCAGAACCCCCTGCCCGACAAGAAGATCTATGCCGACCCCGAACGGCCAGACACCCATTTTGTCACCAAGGCCGACTACCGCCTGTTGGCCAAGCGTGTCGCTCTCGGTCTGCAGGATGCCGGTCACAAACCAGGTGATCGAGTGCTGCTCTTCTCAAGCAACTCGCTCTATGTGCCCTCCATCTTCCTCGGCGTGCTCATGGCCGGTGGCATCTTTACCGGTGCCAACCCCATGTTTGTCGCCCGCGAGCTCGCCTACCAGCTGACCGACTCTGGCGCCTCTTACATGGTCTGTGCTGCCAGTGCCCTGTCGACGGGTATCGAGGCTGCCGATCTGGCAGGCCTGCCGCGCGACCGCATCTATGTGCTCGACGATTTTGCCGACACGCCAGCTGGTGTGCCTGCCAACAACGTCACGGACCGGCCTGTCCCGTCGATCAAGGTCATCAACACCCTCAAGGGCCCACGCGTGCACCACTGGCTTGACTGGGTTGACGGCAACCTGAACCGCGCCCTTATCTGGGACTGGACCGAGCCGGCCGACCCCAAGACCACGACGTGCTGCCTCAACTACAGCAGCGGCACTACGGGCGTGCCCAAGGGTGTCGAGATCAGCCACAGCGCCTATGTAGCCAACTGCCAGGGCGTCTTCAATGCCGGCCAGCGCGATCCCGTCGTTGTCGAGCAGCGCAAGCGCGCCGTCGGTCTGTGCTTCCTGCCGCTTTATCACGCCTACGGCCAGACATATTTCGTGGCCAGTATGCCTTTTATGGACGTCACCACCTACATCATGTCCAAGTTTGAATTTCCCAAGATGCTCGAGTACATTGAACGCTACCGCGTCACCACGTTGACACTCGTACCGCCCATTGCTGTCATGCTAACCAAGAGCCCGCTCGCCAAGAAGACGGATCTCAGCAGCGTCAACAATGTCGGCTGCGGTGCCGCGCCCTTGGCCATGGAGACCCAGATGAACGTCCAGCATCTATTTGCCGATGGCCAGGTCGAGGTGCGCCAGGGCTGGGGCATGACCGAAGTGACGTGCTCGTGCATGGGCTGGACACACGAGACAGTGGCCGATGGGCCCTCGGTCGGCGAGCTGGCGCCCAACTGCATGGCGCGGCTTGTCGAGGTCGACGACGAGGGCGGCCATGCCACGACAGCCAGCGGCGAGCCAAAGTACATTACCGAGGCCAACAAGCCCGGCGAGCTGTGGGTGACGGGCCCGACGCTGCTGACAGGCTACTGGCGCAATCCCAAGGCGACGGCAGACACGACATACTTTGACAAGGACGGCGTGCGCTGGCTTAAGACGGGCGACATTGCGTACATTAACCGTTACGAGACGGGCGGTGCCTTTTACATTGTCGAGCGGCGCAAGGAGCTCATCAAGGTCAAGGGCAACCAGGTGGCGCCGGCCGAGCTCGAGGCGGTGTTGCTGGAGCGGCCAGACATTGATGATGCAGCGGTCATTGGCGTCGACGTCGACGGCGATGAGCGGCCGCGCGGCTACATTGTGCGCGCGCCGGGCTCGAATGTGACGGCCGAGGAGATCAACCAGTGGATGTCCAAGAAGGTTGCGCCGTACAAGCGGCTGGCGGGCGGTATTATTTTCACCGATGTCATCCCCAAAAACCCAGTAAGTTTTTATTGCTTTTTTTACGCCTTTCTATTCGACATCTGTCTCACTCTACCGTCTCCAACTCATTTACTAACACAATGAACAGTCTGGCAAGATCCTGAGAAAGATCCTCCGCGACCAAGCAGCCAAGGAGAAGCGGACATCGAAGTTGTAGATACTTTGCGGCGGTCTTTGAGCAAGCCTTGTTTAGTGTTTTTTAGAGTTTGCAATTTTTATAGTAGATGGTTTGATACTTGATTTTTCAATTATTATCGCATTATTTGTAATCGCCCGAGTGTTAGGTGTAGGTAGATGAGGTAGATGGATGAGGGTGTGATCCACTGAAGGAGCTCGCAGGATTCAGTAAATCGCTATCTCACATTGGCTGTCCAGGTGTCTCTAGAGTGTAATATTATGTAACCCCACTAACAGCCCTTGTAAATAGGAGGAAAGGACAGACAGGACACCTTTGTCACTCACTCCCTGCTCACTAAGACGGCTGCGGCTGAAGCCTTTGTTCCTGGTCCTTGATTCACGCGCTGTTAAGCTTATTTAAGCATAGTTTTGGTAGAGTAAACGTCTCCTCTACATTGACACTTGTCACACGTCTACACACAAGGATGCCACCACACGCGACATTGACAATATAACACGACATCCTCGTCCTCCCCCTCCTCCTCGAACACTTCTTCCCCTCCTCACCTCCACCGGCTTTCGGCATCATCGTCACAATGTCGAGCCTCCTCTCTATGATGGGCTGGGGCTTCCTCCCAAATGTAGGACTCGCGCATCACCTCAACCTCATCCTCAACCTCACCCTCACTCTCATCTCTTGCTAACCGTTTAGCTTGTCACCGGCTGGGTCCAGTCCCTCTACTACTCCATCACCATCCGCGCCGGCGATCCCCGCCCCATGCCCGGCACCCCACGCTTCGCCGAGCACCGTCGCCGAATCCACATCCTCGTCGTCGCCCTCTACCTCGCCTACACCATCTACGAGGCCGACTACGACACGCGCCGTGTCGGCTCCTTCTACCAGGACCTCGGTGTGCCCCTAACAGCGTCAGATCGGGACATCAAGTCGCGCTTCCGTCGTCTTGCCGCCCTCTACCACCCGGACAAGGCGACCGCCTCCGGCACCACCCCCGAAGAGGCCGAGCGCATCAGCAATTACTTTGTCCACCTCAAGGTCGCCGCCGAGACTCTGTCAGATCCCGTCCGTCGGTTTGCCTATGACCGCTTCGGCCCTATAACAGTTGCCTGGGCCGCCAGACAAAAGACCATCTACGAGTTTGTCGTTAAGGGCCTGCAGGACCTGGTGCCTTACTACATTGCGGCTGCTGGTGCTCTGTACGGCTTTGGTCTGCTGGGCTACCTCACATGGGGCCGCTACGAACGCTGGCTCGTGCTCGTCAGCATCCTCACCTTTGAGCTCTACTGCATCACGCGCCCAACCCACCCGGCTGTGCTGACCCAGTTTGTCAACCCTGTGCTGGCGGCTGTGAGCCGTGTCATTCCACACCACCGCCAACCCTACCTGCCCTACCAGGCCATCCAGCTGGCACGCAAGCTGAGTATCACGACATACATTGGCTTTTCACAGATCGGACCGATGCTGGGAGCCGACACGCGCAGCGGCCAGATTGTGATGAACGAGGACAACAATAGCTTGACGTCTGCCAAGGGAGGCGGAAGCGAGGACCCGAACCTTGTAGCAGCCCTGGAGCGTCTGGAGACGGCTGCCAAGTCGCTGGACACGGACGCGACGCGGCTGCTGGAGATGGAGATGGCGCCGTTTATGGGGCAGCCCGAGGTGATGAGCAATGTGCGCGGCAAGATCAAGGAGTGGCTGGTGCAGAACACCATCCGCAGCGACCCCATGGTGCGTGATGCCATGGGCCGGTCCATGCAGCGCAGACGGATGGATGCGCCGGCGGGTGCTCGGGGAACGAGATAGATTCTGTCTTGTTCTCTCTTGTTTTGTCTCGTTATCTTGTTCTAGTTCTTTTCCTATGTTTATGGCATGTACCATACTATACCAAGCGATAGATCTGCGTTTTGAAATAAGTCAAATTCTAATAATTATCTATGATCATGCATCATGGACAACGTTTGTTATCTATCCAACAACCAATCTAAACGCCAAGCGCCTTATATTGTAAATCTGACTTTACTTTTTACCGTTTTTTATATATTATTTAATATCCATTTGGCCTTATTATTTTTTGTATTGCGATTTACAAAGTGTCTACAACTTTAACCATTGACAATATCTGCATCTCGGGACTCTCACTGGCGCATCGTATCATCTCTATCTTTTAAGATCTAGACTTTTTGATCTCTGTAATCTATATAATCTGCCCAATCCACTCAATTTAGGACTTGGCATTTTCTACGAGTGTTACAAAAGGCTGAGGTTGGCAGCTTTGCTTATTTATACAGTTTGCCGGCGGAGTGTCATTGATTACAAGATACAGCTCTGCTACTGCTACTGCTACTGCTACAAACAGCCAGCCACGCGCTAGTCCCTGGCCGGAGAGGTGCCTGGATCGTCGCTGGCGGTCCCTTTTTGCATATTAGCGCATGGTCCGCTTTAACAGGCGTTGTCCCGTCTTATTCGCTCTCGCTTCCTCTCGCCGTCCGTAGTGATGCTGGCTCTTTCTGTTTTTGGTGAATGTCAGAATCACGCGGGCCGGCAAGCAAGACATCGAGTCATGGTCATTCGCTCCTTCCTAACAAATCAAATGACAGATGCTTCCCAATAGCAAGGAAATAACAGGCTGATTAATGGTTGTGGAAGGCGCGATGGACACGGACATGCGGGTGCCTGCAAACAGGAAGAGAACCGACTGAAACTTGAAACCACCCCAGCGATAGATAGTGTGTCACTGCATCCTTGCCCCGCGAGTCTAAACTCTCCTCTCTGCAGTCTTACGTCTTACGTCACATCAGCACTGCTTTCGCACCTTCCACAACAGCTTGCACTAACAATACACAGCCCTGCAACGTGCAACTTGTTGCCTCGTATTCATCTTCCTGCTTCTCTATATTTTCTTACTTTTTCTGGTATTTTCTTATATAAGCAGCCGTCGTCATTCCAGATACAAAGCTAAAAGTCTTCGTAATCTTTCCTGACAAGCCACCGCATGCAACCAAGAAACCTTGTTCTATTTCTACTTCTACTTCTACTCCTGCTTATGCTTATGCTACGAGCCTGCGCCTCTCTTTACATTATCTGCAGCTGTGTCTCACTCTATTGTTCCTTCTGTTTCGTTTCTTGTCGATCAGCTCGAGCTTCTTTCTTTCACCTAACAACATTTATCTCCATCATCTCTCTCTTCTCTCTCTATCCTCTCTTCATCATCTCTACTTTTTTGCTTCAATCTCTCACGCTCTCAAACTCAACCCAAAATGGAGCACTTTGGCCAGCTAAAACGCCGCACGACCGACCTCCTCCAATCACTCCCCGAAAACCTCCCGTCAACCACAAAGGTCAAGTTTGGCAATGTCTGGCCATCTTCACACAGCACTGTCGACAACAACACCCTAAAGGGCACCTGGCAACGCATCGCCCTGCCCCCTCTGCAGCGCTCGTCTCATACCATCAATGTCGTTTCCGGTACTGCCTACATCTTTGGCGGCGAGGGCGTCTCGTCGCGCAAGCCCGTCGACAACAGCATGCACGCCATAATTCTGCCTACAGGCAGCGCTGAGGCTGACTACCATGTGATCAAGGCCGTCGCGCCCAAGAAGACGGTTCCCGAAGCGCCCAAACTTACCATATCCGAACCTCCGCCGGACTCGGATCCAGTCGCCATTGCTGAACCCGAGACTGTCGGTACTACTACTACAGAAAGCAAGGGCAAAGGTAAGGAGATTGAAGTGGAGGACGTCGTGGAGGAAATCCCGCTTCCGGGTCCTTCTCTGGGTGATGTGCCCGAGGCCCGGGTGGGTCACGCCACTGCAGTTATTGGCAGTCGTATTTTCATGTTTGGCGGCCGTGGTGGACCAGATATGGTGCCCTTGGAAGAGCACGGCCGTGTCTGGGTGTTTGACACAAAGGCCAACAACTGGTCATTTTTGGATCCCTTGGTCCCGGCTGTGCCTGTACCCCTGCAGGCTATCCCCGAGACCGCAGGCACAGCCACAGTCGTGTCACAAACCAATGTGCCCGGTGCTTCCGGCGTCAGCCGTCCCATTTTCCCGCTCGCTCGCAGCTACCACGCAGCCACAGCTTCAGAATCTCCCACAGAGACGGACGAGTCTGGTGGGCGTCCTCGTCCGACTAGCTGGAAGCAGTGGGCCGAGGGCGACATGGCCCGTGTCGGCACTCCCCAGCGTCCCATTGTGGGCAACATTGCCGCACGTGCTCGGGATGCCGATAGTGACGGATACGGCACCTTTATCATTCACGGCGGCAGCCTGTCGGGCGGTGGTCGGACCAACGATGTCTGGGCATTTGATGTGCGCACCCGCGTATGGCAGGAGCTTCCCTCAGCGCCCGGTCTGCCGCGCAGCGGCACCTCCATCTGCCTGAGCCAGAACCGTCTGTACCGCTTTGGTGGTTTCAACGGCTCATCCGAGGAGGGCGGCCGTCTGGACTACCTGCACCTCGAGCTCAGCTCACTGGAGGACACAAGCGTCGAGGGTGCCACTCCCACAATTGGCGCCCGCGGTGTCTGGCAGAGTATTGTGCCCGAGACCAAGCAATCGACAACACAAGCCAGGGTTATTGGTGAAGACGAGGCAGTACCTGCCAGCACCGAAGAGCCGCCCATGTCTCCGATCACTGCCATTGGTTCCGAGCCTGACTGGCCGGGCGACCGTTCTGTGACAAGTCTTCAGGCCATTACAACTGGTGGTGGCTGGGAGTACCTGGTGCTTGCTCTGGGCGAGCGGACACCGAGCGGTTCGGGCCACGAGGCAGCTGGTACTTTCTGGAGCGACGTCTGGACCTTCCAGGTCCCCTCGGACAACTTTAGCGCTGCCAAGGTGTCGAATGCCGTGCGCAATATACTGCCACGCCGGTTTTTCGGCGGTGCTACGGGCGCAGGCGAGGGTCGCTGGTCGCGCGTAACTACGGGTCCGTACGATGAGGAAGACGACACTGCCAATGAGGGCGAAGAGTTTGGTCCCGAAGCCCGCGGTTGGTTTTCCAGCTCGCCGATGCGGGAGCTGGAGGAGAACGGCATTGTCATCTTTGGCGGCCTGAATGAGAAGAACCAGAGACTGGGCGATGGCTGGATTTTCCGTCTGGGTGGTGAGACCCGGGAGTAGTTTTGATGTGTCTTTTTAGTCCATATTTGAAAGTGTGTACATTATGATATCTACAGTCTTGTTTGTTATAAAATTTGTATGTATTTTTTGTGGGATATCTTATGTTTGAAATATCCGTATAAAATTATCAACATGGGAAAATTCAAATGAGAAAATAAGCGATATAAAAATGAGAGAAAATGGGCAACAAGAAAGCAATTGCTGTATGTACATGATAACAGGTCCTCCCCCACCGGCTGATTCAAATCTGGCTCTCTTTCCCAGGCCAGCTAACCACTTACACTCGTGCAGTCATTCGTGTCCTACAGACTGCTATAGACCTATACAGTCTACAGATCAGCCCGCGTCGTCTCGATGCCCCATGGTGTGCTGGTCAGAGACGTCAGGCCGGCGCTGTTCTCGCAGGTATCACGGCCAGTCAGGGGGCCAGCCTTGGGAATGGGGGTCTTGCCGGTAGGGTCGAGTGCTGCCGCCTTGAGGCCGTCCAGTAGCGCCACAACGGTCTCAGGCGTCAGGTCCTCGTAGTAATCGTCGTTGATCTGGATCATTGGTGCGTTGACGCAGGCGCCCAGGCACTCAACCTCGATAAAGGTAAACAGACCGTCCTTAGTGGTGTGGCCGCCCGAGATGCCCAGGTGGTTAGTAATGGCCTTAACAATAACGTCGCTGCCGCAGCCGCCCAGCTGGCAGGGGGTCTATTCTGTTAGATGTATACTAAGAATCGTGAGGTCAAGGGACGGGACATACAGTGGTGCAGGCCTGGACAAAGTACTTGCCGACCGGTGTCCGGTTGTACATTGTGTAGAAAGAGGCAACCTCGTAGACGCGCATAGGGGGCATATCCAGCAGCCGGGCCACCTCGTTCATGACACTAATGCTGGTGAAGCCGTGCTGCCGCTGGCCAACATCGAGCATGGGCATGACGGCAGCCTTCTTGTACTGCGGTGGGTACCGCTTCTGGATCTCGGCAATGACCTTTTCGTTTTCGGGGGAGAACTTGAACGGGATGTCGGGGTTGTTGTCTGATGTGTGGCGGTGCTGCGTTGTTAGTAACCTCGATTTATTTCCTCTCAAATCTCAAAGAAACCGAGTACGTACCACCATCAGGTTGTCGCTGAGTTTCCGGGGAGAGGTGGAAAAGGCGCGGCTAGACTTGGCTAGAGAAACCCGCGGTGCCGCGGCGGTGACGGCAACGTTGCCAGTAGCCGCCCGCACAGCTAGCCGCAGAGCAGCCGGGGAAAAGCGCTTGGCCATTGTGATTGTAGAAGAGAAGAAGAAGACGGAGAAGATAAAGTCGATTGACGGCGCTTGTCCGGAGGTTCGGATGTGTCGCCGGAATCGAGGAAGAGGGAGGGATGGAGGAAGGCGACGGCGAGGTGGTGTCTACTGTTTTGGGGTCGTAGAAGACAAGGTAGAACACAGTCGGAATTGGAGGAAGAATAAGTCGTTTGAATATGTAATTCGTCGGATCGGACAATGGCCGTGGATCGCAGAGTGTCGTCGTTTGGGAGGGGGGGGGGGGGGGTGGGTGGTATCGTCAGTTTTGGTGAGAGCCTCTTGCCTCTTTTTTCTCTCGCTCCAGGGCCTCTCTTTCGTCGCTCTCACTCGATTTTCCTCTCTTTCCTATTCCTATGGGGGGAGGTGTGGAAATGGCCGGAACTAGCTTTGCTTTCGGGTCTACCTAGATCAAATTGAGCACTGCTGATTGGTTCAATTGGATGCGCTTTTTGTCGATTGCTTATATAACCGTGCATGCAAGTCATGTGAATTATGGGTCTCTCCAACCACTGACCACGATACAGATGGCAGCGTTTCTAAGCGAGTAAATAATTATATAATCGGCGTTTGAGGGGAAATGTAAATATCGACATCATTGAGATAGTCCTGTTTATTGATCGAGTACTCTCATAGACGATTGATTAATGCTCAAACTCTGTAATACGGTATAAACTTTGTTGGTTTTATATAGTGTCTTAGTTTTTGTTTGAATTTCATATCATTTATTTAATATTTAATATTAATATTAATATTTCTTTCTTTTAATACACAAATCGATGTTTTTCTTAACTTAGAATGATCTTTTCGTTATTTCCTTATTTTGATATTGCGATAAATATTTATTTTAAGAACCGAAATCTCGATAAAACATGGCTTCCAAATCCAAATCATAAACATAAAAAAATGCAAATTCTTGGCTTTCTCCCATGACAGTAATCCAATATGGCTAAATTCAACTCAAGAATAAGGCCTTCCCCAGACGGCCCAGCAGCTACAATATAACCGTAATATATCAGATAGAGTGGAAGACGGCCTTGGACTAACATCTCCGCATCGGGCAACTGCTCTTTGTCATGTACTCTTGTTTTATATATGTTATATATGCCACTAAAGTGCCCAGTACTTGGCCAATTTAACCAATATACGAGTGTGCGGTACTGGGTATTGGTAGATGGGTAGAATGCAGCATGAACTGTTGTTCTCCCGGGTTTTGTTCTGATAATGAGTCTCGGCGTGACGGACCATAGAGAATGATACCGTCTCTCCTCTCCATTGCTTGAAAACAAGTATTGCCATCTATGCCCATCCATGGGCACCATTTCTCTTCGGCCGGCCTTCTTGACACCGTCAGATATGGATGTCGATGTCGTCTAGCTCTTTCGTGCTCGCTCCGAGATTCGGTTGCATAAGCCAGCAACAAAAAATTAACCGTGAGCATAGGCTGTCATACTTTTTCTAGCTCTTTTGTCATGTGTACTCCGCGAGTGCTATAAATCAATACACATGACCAATATACCGACGGGTTGGGAACGGGCTGGGTGCCTCCGTTTGATCTCTCCCGTCTTTGAATTCGTAATATCCCAGGGCCCGATATTGCAGCATTTCGAATATAGTGTCGTGTATATCGCAAACGTGGACTGGCACTGGCAGTGCGCAGAGTATAAAAGAAGGATGCTTGTCTCGTCCGGTCGATGTAAAGAGTCGCGAATGAGAAAGACCTGCTTGTTAGTGCAAGGTTGTCGATTCTATCACAAACACAAACCATGAAGTTCTTGATTGCAGCTCTCGCCTTGAGTGCTGGTGCACAGGCGCACGCCATCTTCCAGGTACGTATACGTCTTCCAGTCAAAAATAGCCCCGGAGCCCTGGCCTCATCTAACGAAATAGCAACTGTCCGTCAATGGTAAGACGTCGGGCCAGCTCGTTGCCCTGCGCGCACCCAGCAACAACAACCCCGTCCAAGATGTCACTAGCCAGAGCATAATCTGCGGCCAGCCTGGGACTACGTCGCAGACTATTGTTGATATCGCACCGGGCGACCAGTTTGGCGCCTACTGGCAGCACGTTATTGGCGGTGCCCAGTTTTCCGGCGACCCCGACAACCCGATTGCTTCCTCGCACAAGGGGCCCATCACGGCATACCTTGCCAAGGTCGACAATGCGGCGTCGGCGAGCCTGCAAGGCCTCAAGTGGTTCAAGATTGCCGAAGACGGCTTTGACCCCAGCACCAAGCAATGGGGCGTCGACCACATGATATCCAACAATGGCTGGGCGTACTTTTCGATACCGACGTGCATTGCGCCGGGGGAGTACCTGCTGCGCGTCGAGATTCTAGCACTGCACTCGGCTCACGTGGTGGGCGAGGCGCAATTCTACCAGTCGTGTGCGCAAGTGCGGATCGGTGGTTCGGGGACGTTTTCGCCGTCGGCATCGGATCTGGTGTCGTTCCCTGGCGCATACAAGGCCGACGACCCTGGCATCCACATCAACATCTACGGCACGACGGGACAGCCCGACTTGGGCGGAAAGCCGTACACGATACCAGGACCGTCAGTGATCAAGTGTTAGGTTGATTTTCTTTTTCTTCTTTCTTCTTCTTTCTTTCTTCTTTTTTTCTTTTTTCTTTTTTCTTTTTTCTTTCTTTCTTCTTTCTTTTTTCTTTCTTTCTTCTTTCTTTTCTCTTTCTTTCTTTTTCTTTCTCTTCTGTCGTTTTCTTATTCCGTCGTCTTGTCGTTTGCCTTCCTCCTTGTCCGTCTCTTTTTCTCTCGAATGTAAATACTGGATATTGCCCGTCTTCTGGCTCTTCCGAATCATTGCCCAAAGATGCGACGAGGTCTCTGGTGGTGATAGCTTGCCAAATATCCGAATCCCGACCCTCGGCACCCGCAATACATACCATTCATAGGTCAAAGGAAATAGGATAATACCATCCACGATTACTTCGTATGGAGCTTTTCTTGCTCTCTCATTTCTGATCTTTTTTCTTCTTTTCCGATTTGCCGTTCCCCATAATATTTTATTATTTTTCACTAATAGCATTGCTTCATCGAACCTGTAATATCGTTGCCATCCCGTTTGGGTAGTTTGGCCACACCTGTCTCGCGCTTCGCGCCTTTTCGCTGTTGTCGCTGTTGTCGTGTTGGTGGGCCCTTCCGTCGACCGAGGAGGAATTGGTGGTGGAATTCACTAATACAGGAACAGGAGATACAGGAAGAGGAAAGAGAAAGCCCGAGTGAAAGTAAAGAGTGAAATAAAGAGTGGAGAATCGGACAAACCGGCACACGTCAGAATAACCTATGTCAAATGCAATACTGGCACAAGAGCGGAAACTTGAGTGCGTGATTTGTTGCCTTTTTATTTATCCTCTCTCCTTCTATCGTCGTAATGCTAATCGGGCGGTCAACATTGGAGAAGGGTGCAGGAAGCTCCCGGCTCGTCTGGAAGGAGAGGCCGGCAACAATTGTGCATACGACTAGAATATGGAAGTTATCCTAGAATGTAATGCGTTGATGGGTCGTACTTTCCTGTTTTCTATTATCCCATAAGAACACGAGCATGTTTAATTCTAGATGTGAGGCAAGAGCGACGCTTTAGTGACCGTTCCTTCATGTCTTGTGCCTCTCTCTCTGTACTCCTCCTACCGGACTGGGCAGGAACGACTCGTGGAAGCCGACGCCCCACAGATCGGTACTTGCCTATTGTACCTTCCCACCGATTTTTTTTTATTTAGCTCTGATATTCGTGGGCCGAATGGATTTCTTTACAGAGTATACATGTAAGCAGCTAACAAATAGGAGTAAATAGAACGCCCGATATTGAGATGTTCCGTGGCGAGAATGGGCATTGCGTTCTATCCCATTTCCCGCTTGGACTTGCACAGAGTATGCCATGCGTTGACAAGACGGCAAAGCTCGGCATTGCATGTCAGCCACACTCCTTTTTATTTAGAGATTTTCATCTAGAAAAGAGCACAAGACTTTTGGGCAATGTGATGATGTACGGTTATTGTGCTTTCTCTTGATTTTAGGGCTTGGACTCTAGGCTTAGTCTTATGCCGGCCTTGTGTTGTCTGTCTGCTGTCTGCTGTTAAAATGCTTAGAAATTGAAGTAGAGAATATGAGAAACGTCCACAATACAAGAAACAAAAGTCAAGTAGACATTGTAAAAGACCCACTTGCCCCATAGAAAGTCAAGCGGGAAGGTACATGGTGCCAAGACATGCCTTTGGAGCTCAACTCCGCTGCAAAAACGTCGAAACCATAATACGAAGTACAGTAGAAACAGACAGAATACCTACGTGCATGAACAAGGTACAAGCGGCATTTCGACCAGGAGCTGCATGCGACCATACACAAGCGGTCTCCGGTCAAGTATCTTGAGTACTTGTTCAAGTCCAAAAGTCAGCATGTTTCACGCCGCTTCCGGATCGAGAATGTCGTGCTAGGGCCCTTGAGACGCCGTTGGGCAAGTGTGACGGACAAACAGTAGACAATTGAAAATTATTACTGGATTGATTGGAAGAGCTCTTATTCGATGCACATAGTCTTTGGAGTAATCGGTAAAGCGATCTTGAAATGCATTAAAGTTTCTAAAATGTGGACGTATGCATTCTTGCGACAGACATTCTCTAATCTACGGATACACACAGACAAACAATGGCACTGCGCATATCTCGTCACAGGGAGAAACAAAGCAAAGGTAGTAGCCGAGAGGCGACGGATGCAGAAGAGGGATGACGAAAGGACGAATGAGCGAAATGAGATTGAAGGCGAGATAATTGTGCATAATTCTGTGTCAAGTATCATCTTGACGTGTAATCATATAGCTGATTCACTGATATATTTGAAGCAGCCCCATTGCTAAGATGAGATGTATACGACAACTTGATGCAATGCACCGTGGTTGCTATCATAGAACGAGCAACTATCTTAGCCTACCCCGTCAGATATGTAGATAATTCTTAGAAGTAATACTCGGTTGAAATAGATTCGACAAGTCGGGGTTCGGTTGATCTCCCAACATCCACTCCGTATTCATATCAAACTAAGATACATACCTCACGGTAGGCGATAGCGCGACAGGTACTCCGTAAGATACCTTCCTTAATTTCCAAAATGGAACAATGGCACTTGCGAGCTGGGAGTTAGTGACTATGAACTATGATTCCCTGTCGTTTCTGGTGTTATTAGGTGTTTTCAGTGTTTCCATCTTGCAGATGCCATACTGTCGGTCCGTGAATAGCTAGCATGAAAAGCGGTAGACCCTTGTAAGATATCTTATTACTTAGTATCTCAGAAAGGGGAATAGAGAAGAGGATCAGAGATGGAAGAAGTCAAGAAGCAAGAATTGCCTATGCTTACAAGTGGAAATTCGCGCAGAGTATCTGCTCTGCCGTGTTCCGGGCTGTTCACAGCTGACTGCTGAATAGACAGTAGTAAGTCTTAATACTCAATATTTGAAGCTGCAAGACGCTGTACGATACTTTGTACATTGAGTTGGACAGTGTTTGTGAATGTGCCTTTCTGTGTCTGTGTGCTGTCTCGTCTTTTGCTACTCAAGATGGGGATACGACATGACCGAAACAAACAATGGTAAGGCAAAACAAAACAGCGCCTTGACCGCCGACTGTCAATTGATAAGAGGAATAAGAGGAGGGCGCTACGAGAGCCCCTGCTGTTTCTATTCCATCTTGGATTGCCTCTGTGCGACAGTGGCCCTACTCCGTCCTCGAGTAGTCGCTATTCGCTGTGACTCGCGCTCTTGTGCTTTTGCCAGTCGTTTCTTCTGTTGTTGCCAACTTTGTGACCTGTTTCCTCGGTTATTACTTGTAAAGCCATCCTCTTCAATTGCCCCAATCGTCTTAATCTACCTAATCCGTCCTCATTCCTTCGTGTGTCGTTACCAAAATGGCACGCAAATGGCACACGGCAAATGGCAAATGGCAGATGGCAGATGGCAAATAACAACCACTCCCCAGTCAATTTCCCTGCATCCTTATGCCCCACTCCAATTTCCGCCAAGACTAAGAGCCAGAAGCTTTGGTCATCGTCCACAGTGGACCAGCGCCCAGCGCCCAGTCTTACGGCGCCCAGCACGCCAGCACGCCCGGCCAAGAGAGCTGTTTCTTTTATTTGGCGATTGACTTTTGACATCAGTCATCAGTCACCAGTCACCATCCATCATCATACTACGAGTACTCGACAGCTTTTGGACAACCTTCAAAAGCAGCAAACCACAGGAAGTAAACCAACGCCACCACGCGTACTTTTGCAGTCTTCAAGACAAATAAATTATGCCATCCGATCTTTTTGCATGCAACGAGTCTAACGTCATTTGAAGTTTAACAACAAGTCAATGGGGACAAATTTCAAGATATTTACAGGCTCAGGCGTGATTTCCGGCGAGAGCCTGCTACTGAGTACAATGTCGAGCATAATATAAGCTCGGCTTCAAGCGAGCAGTAATAAGCGACGATTGCCATCCCTACTGAAGGACAGAAAATGACAAGACAGCGAGCATATAGCGAACGCGACATGTTGTAGCGACAGTCGAGCGACCACCGTCGACACCTGGTCTAGTTAAACTGGGCCTGGGAGCTAAGCTTTTCGCCGCCGCTTCGGAAGGCACGGCGATAACGAGGAAAATTGGGAAAATGGAGAAATAAAAGGCATATGAATTAAACTAAATAGCAGATTAAAACAGAAAATGAACAAGCCGTGAAATAAGCCGTGTCAATAACAAAGCACCCCAAAGCCAAAAGTAGGAAAGAGCTCCACTCCCACTCCAAACAAAGAAAAAGACTCGCTCATTTGATTTTATTGATTTTAGTTGCTATTTTATTTATTTTTATTATCCATTCGCTACGACTCTCTAGCACAGTATCTTATTATTACTTACTGAGTATAGGCGTCCGATGGCACTTCGATGGCACTTTGATGGCAGTCCCATGGCCCAACATCACCTAGCAGTCCACAGGCCTGTATCACTGTATCAAATCAAAATAACGTCACCCATTCCCATTCCTTTCTCTATTTGTAGGGACATCAACAATAAAACAATAAATCATTTACATAAATAAGAAGCAAAAAACAAAAAAGACATAAAGACGAAAACACCTCATTCCCCATCTCGACTAGCTCTGTTTTCTTTCTCTCTTTCTCTTCTTCTTTTTCTTCCTCCTCTCTCTCTCTCTTTTGTCTCTTCCCTTTTCTCTTTCTTCTTCTGTCCTCTTTCCCCTCTCTCTTGACTCGCTCTTTCCATCTCTTTTCTTTCCCACCTTCCGTCTCCAATTCAGACACTCTCTCCTCTCTCTCCTCTTCCCCCATCCAATCACAACACCCTCACTCCTCACTCTACCACCCTCAACCAACCGTCGCAATGGCCGCCATCGATACCACTGCTCTCATCGCTCGCGATGTTGCCAACATTGCCAAGCGCTCCAACTGGGCCGGCAAGGAGGCCGGTGTCATTGTCGTGTTCGCTATTGTCTTCATCGTCGGCGTCGGCGTCATCGGTCTCCTCATCCACAAGTGCCTGGCCAAGCGCAAGGCCAACCAGCCCCAGAAGTAAATCTCTCCTTCATCTTCAACGAGATAAAGGGAGATGGGTTGATGGAGGAATTAATTAGAGCTCTGGAGGGAAGAAGACGAAGAAGAAGCCATAAGTGAGCGCCAAGCTTTGACTTGTGGGACGGCGGGACGGCGAGTTCCTGGAGTGGACGGGTGTTGTGTGGCCTTCTAATCTGGACGAGGCGACCCTGGACTGGCTCAGTCTATTGTTTCTATATTTCTATTTGGGAATCTGTAGATGACAATGGGCCTGTGTTCGGAATAGGTGCGCTCTCTCTACGCTCTCTTTCTGTGTTTACTCGCATGAAAATGAGCTTTCGGGCCACAAAAAAATACTTGAGAAGACGCGCCTTTGTTTTTGTTCGATTATTTATTACGCACAATCTTTTGTCTTGTTGTTTTGGCAATCCCCGACCGCAATTGACTTGTGTTCTATGGTCAGTTGCGCACCGACACCGATTTCGCGGCATCAATTGAGCTCCGGATCCTAGAGCTTGATTGTCTTGGCATCATGCAGGCCGCTTCACTACCACATCGATGTGATCTGGATTGCTACATCAAATATAATCGAAACAACAACGAACAACAACAAGGGCAGTCTTCTCGACGCTTTTTCTGGGCAGTGCTTTCACATCGACCTGCCTAGCAATCGCGTCAAAGATACCATCTTACATGCTTTGACATCGTCTCATTGCATCTCGTTCACGGGCGCGAATCGAGAAACAATCGACCATCACCGACAACCATCGAGCAATCGATTTCGACATTTTTCTTGGCTAGAGTTTGGAATGGGTTGCATGAGATGCAGCCGGGCAACATATATTCTCATATTGTGTATACCTCTTTTTTTCCTTATATTTTTTTGTGCATTTCTTATTGTTTCTGCTGATATCACTGTAGAAAGCTTTCATTTGAACATTTTATACTACTTGGCTCGATGTGTGATATGTTATGTACTCTGTCTGTGTTTATGTTTATGTTTCACGCTGTGATAACGACAAGATTAAATGCAATGCTGATATGCCTCTCCCAATCATGATCGGTCCCAACTCAACGCCTCGTTATCTCATGCTTTAGCTGAATCTGTTCAGTGTTTGCTAACAATACTGCTGTTGCTTTTACTCTAGTTTAATTTACACCTGGTCAAGGTGAATAAGACCCTGTGTTGGCTGCTATTGTTAGACACTTGAGTAGTGATGTTAGAGCGTAAAGACAAAGAATAGCAGAGAAAACACTTACCGGAATGTATTGCCGCAACCGCACACCAGCCTCGCGGAATACCGCGGCCGTCTCCGCATCCATGCTGTAGCCCTGGCTGTAGACTACCTCGCCAATGCCGACCTGCACAATCTTGATGCTGCACGTCAGGCACGGGCACGTGTCGCAGTACAGCACCGTCGACTCGGCTGCGTTGCGTGTTGACGGAATCCGCTCGCGACCGGCTTCCAACAGCGCATTCTCCTCAGCGTGCAGGCACAGGCATGTCGCCAGACCTACGCCTGCACCAACACCGCCGTTGCACCGTCCACATCCGCCCTCACCGCAGTTGCGCAGGCCGCGCGGTGTGCCATTGTAACCCGTGCTCACCACGCGCGACTCGCGCACCAGCACACACCCTACACGCCGCTTCATGCAGTTGCTGCGCTGCGCCGCCAGCGATGCCAGCGACATGAAATACCGGTCCCACGTCGGCCGCAGCAGCTGCTCCAGGCTCTTGGCGTCGAGGGCACCGCACTTGTCCAGCGCGGCAAACAACGGCTTTGTCGACAGCGACTTTTCCTCCAGGCCGCCATTGGCAAACCGCATGGCCGCCCGTGCCATCACCGGCAGCAGAGGCTGTCTTGATGGGGTACCGTAGAGCTCATTGTCGGACTGCGTGACAAAAGACTCGAGGCCGACCTCTTTCTGGGCACGCCGCTGCGCGCGCCGCCAGCGCACGACGACGGGCGCATCGACACTAATCAGCAGAAAAAAGGGACGCCGGCTAAACACATCGAGAACAGGCTCCGTGGCAATGTCGGTCGTGACCCAGCGGTCGCGCCAGCGGGTTGTGACAAAATCGAGGAGATCTTCAGCCGAGGCAAAGGTTGTCCAAGCAGGGATGCCGGCCAACGCGTCGTCGGTTGTCGAGTCAGTGTCGGCAACTGTTTCCGCCTCGGGGCGAATGTAGAGACGAGTAAAGAAGTGCCGCTCGACGAGGTACTGTGCGACTGTACTCTTGCCGGCGCAGATGCCTGTGTGTGTAGTTAGTATAAGATCATAATTGCAGCGGAGGATAAGACAAGACACATACTGCCGCAGATGCCAATCAACATGGTGGACGCAGTAGACGAGGTTGTTGGTGTATAGCTATGCACTGGTCTTTGGTTGTTACGTCGTCAGGTTCCCAAAATCTATAGCAAGATAAAGTTCAAAGCCAAGGTCTAGATCCCCTCAGTCCTCCCTTGCAACTGTCGGCAATGATGCACACAGCCTGGTGGGGTCAGCAGTTAAGCTTGCCGAACTCTACCTCTTGCTTCTGGAGTCCAGAGTCTGTACTTTGTAGTCTGGAACACCCAAAAACGCGAACACGACAGCTCCAGCGCGTCTACGTCGATAATAGTAGTCGATATTCTTCTAACATGCTAAATGGAAAGAGCCCCGTAATTATTAGAGAGGCACGCGTTCAGCGAACCACGTGCGTGCAGGTACAAGTCTAAAGTATTTGGCCTTGCACTCCTTCTCAAATAAAGAGCATGCTGTTTTATTTCTGTATATACCTATTGGGGAAATCCGAAGAGCCTCACGCGCCTATCCAGGTGACCCAGTCTTGAAGCCGTCCTGAGTGAGACCTTTTGACCTTTGCCTTTGAGCTTTTGAGCTTTCTCATAAGCCTAACCGGCTGCTTTGTCAGACACTGATGTTCCGTTATGTTTCTCACGTTTGCAGTGGGAAGAGTCACTGTGTCTTGCTCCTTCCCTTCCTGTCTTACTTAACACATTCGGTTACTCCCTTCTGACCGCACCTCCCTTTTGTGCTTTTCTGCACGCCTTATTATGCTTAAGGCCCTGTTGTTGCCTGTTCTGTCGTCCGTCGTCTGTGCTCTGTTCCTTCTGTTTCCGTCAGCAGTCTTCCCGTACTTAATAATAATATATGTCAGAAGGGACGTCCATGTGACGCAATAGCACCTTACCCCCACAGTAATTAGGCCTGAACACGCTGCAAATCTGCCCAGTCCACCTTGTGATTCCCACTAAACCAGGCGTCTATTACGATATTACCCCGCCCCCTCCACCGTTTTCGCTGCTCCAGGTCGCGCCTGCCCTTCTAGAGCTACGAAGTAGAGAGATCCAAGACGCTGCATAAGTGAATCTCAAATCGGCATAGACCAAACGGATGAATCAAACGGGCTGACTCTTTCCGACAGCTTTAGGAAGGACCGTGTACAAACGGTGGCATATAATACCGACATCGTGCCTAACCTCTGTTGTCTCTTTTCTCTCGTCATCTCCATTACAAAGCAGCTTGCAACATTTTGATCTTTTGATTTTTCAACGTTTCAGTCTCTATACACACTCGACCCAACACTCGATCAACGTGGAACCTCTACGATACACTATAGCCCCATACTGAAGACCAAGACTCATCTAACGACCTCGCTTCAACCTCGGCGTCTCGGTGACTCTGCGATATCGCTACAACCACAAACCACACATCAGCTCGAACAGACAAGTGGCGGCGCATAGACGGCATAGCACAAGAGCACGACGGAACCAAACAAAACCAACACTGTCAATACTGGGACCATGGCTGGCCTTCAGTTTGCCACGTTTAACTCGATCATCGAGATGCCGTTCTACTCGGCCCTCTTTGCATCCAAGCTTGATCACGACAAACTCGACGACTCGGCGCGCGCCGTGCTGGGCCTGTACGAACCGCGCAACGAGAAAGACCCTGGTACCAGCTCGCAGATGCAGATCCAGGGCGGCGCTCTCACCAGCAACCAGACACCCTTTGGCGTTGTACGTGCCGAGGGCATCATCAAGAACTTCAACACCATTGAAGACTTTAAGCAGGCAGACAAGGCTGCCATGCTGCACACGGCGGCGCGCCAGATCTGGGACGCTATTAAGGACGGCAGCATCTACGAAGTTCCCTCACTGCTGTCGTCATTCAATATCATTTCCTTTGCCGACCTCAAAAAGTACCGCTTCACCTACTGGTTTGCCTTTCCCGCACTGCACTCGGACCCGCAGTGGAAGCGATCCGGCGATGTCGGCCGGTTCTCTAAGAAGGAGACGCTCCAGCTCGTCGACAAGGTCGGCACGTGGCGCTACTCGACAGACAGCCGCCAGCATGGCTTCTTCTTGGCCAAACGGGTACCAGTTTCCGCAGCATCAGCAGCCGCTGCGGCCGCAGCCGCAGAGGCAGAAGACGACGAGGAGATCCCCGAAGACGAAAATGACGGGCCGGATGGACTGAGATCTCGAGGATCACAGATATCACTTTTCCTGGACCCCGATGAGCTTGAGCTCGGGTTCCGGTGGGTGATTGGATCGCTGCGCGACTTTGAGTCGGGCTTCTTCAACGGCGTCGACGAGAAGGACCAGTACATATCGTTTGCTGACCCGTCGTCGTACCCTGAGAACCCGTCGTGGCCGCTGCGCAACCTGCTTGTGCTTATCCGCCAGCGCTACCACCTGAGCAAGGCCCAGATTCTCTGCTACCGCGACACCCAGACCCGCCGCCACGAACCACAGAGTATTGTTATTCCAGTTGCGCTGGCCGACGGTGCTGATGCTGCGACTGAGACGACCGAGATGCCCAAAGTGACGGGCTGGGAGCGCAACGTCAACGGCAAGCTGCAGGCGCGCATGGCTAACCTGGCTGATTACATGGACCCTACACGCCTGGCCGACCAGGCCGTTGACCTGAACCTGAAGCTGATGAAGTGGCGCATCTCACCAAATCTGGATCTCGACAGTATGAAGAGCATTTCATGCTTGCTGCTTGGCGCGGGAACTCTCGGAAGCTATGTTTCGCGGAATCTGATGGGCTGGGGTGTGCGGAAGATTACATTTGTCGACTATGGTTCAGTGTCCTTTTCTAATCCCGTGCGGCAGCCACTCTTTGAGTTCAAGGACTGTCTGCAGGGCGGCGCGCCCAAGGCGACCCGCGCGGCCGAGGCGCTGGAGCAGATCTACCCCGGTGTCGAGGCCAAGGGCCACGTGCTGTCAGTACCAATGCTGGGCCATCCAGTGGTGGACGAGGCGAGAACCAAGTCGGACTATGAGAAGCTGGAGGAGTTGATTGACAGCCACGATGTGATTTTCCTGCTGATGGATACGCGCGAGTCGCGGTGGTTGCCGACTCTCATGGCCAAGGCCAAGGGTAAGGTTGTGATGAATGCGGCGCTCGGCTTTGACACCTATGTCGTCATGCGGCACGGAGCAGCGCCGCTGGACGGCTCAGAGGATACCCTTGGCTGCTACTTTTGCAACGATGTCGTCGCCCCAGCTGATGTAAGTTTTTTTCTCCCTAGTTGTGTTTTTCTCCTCACAAGAGCTCTAAATGGTGCTAACCCATACAGTCTGTAAAGGACCAGACTCTGGACCAGCAGTGCACAGTGACACGTCCTGGTGTAGCGGCTATTGCTTCGGCTCTTCTCGTCGAGCTGCTCGCCAGTGTTATGCAGCATCCCGACCGGCATCATGCGCCGGCGCCCAAGCCAAACGCACGCGGCGGACCTAACGAGGCTGTGACGTACAACCGCGACCCCGAAGACCACCCGCTGGGTCTTGTGCCACACCAGATCCGTGGCTTCGTCGCTAATTTCCAGAACGTGCTGGTCCACGGCAAGTCGTACTCGCAGTGCAGCGCGTGCAGCAAGCCTATCCTGGATGCATACCGTCAAGAAGGATGGGAGTTTGTCAAGAAGGCGCTGGGCGACCGCGAGTATGTAGCGGAGCTGTCGGGCCTGGCCGAGCTGCAGCGGCAAGCCGAGGCTCTAGCGGAAGAGCTTGATTTCAGCGAGGCTGAAGACGACGATGATGGCGAGGCTGTCATGTTGTAGTGTTGGTGTATTTTGTTTATGTTTCTTGTGAATGTTCTGGTTATGGCGTTAGACGAAGGAAATGGGAACTGGCTGCGTTTATTTTGTTAACTGTATTACTCTCTGCATTTTTTGTCTATACTAATATCATTTTCAATAATCAAGAGGCTCTCTTCCTTGCTCTGTATTTTATGGCGATGCTGATGAACTTTTAACCCAATTTTACTGATAACTCTCAAGCAGTTACGTGACTTTTAATAGCTATTTGTTTCCATTTTTTCCTTTCGTTTATTTGTCGTTTTCGTTATCTTCACCGTTACTCGTGTTTGCATATTGCTACCCCTATCTTACAATCTTTAGCATTCTCCTTCTCGTATATCGATATCCGTCTCACAAGTATCTTCAGATGTACTCCGTAATAGGAATCAAGGCATTACCAGCCCAACCCACTAGAAATGAGGAGTGCATATGCAGGCCGCCTTCCATGCATTCTGCATCTATTTGTTAACATACAAATTTTACTATCACGTGTACGCCTGCAGGTGCATCTGCAGCAACAACACCCTCATCCGTCAAATTTGTCCCGTCGTCTGCATGTACCGAGGGCAACTTCCACATACAGTGGCATGTACCCCCACGCAGAAAAACGCCCAGAGCTACCTTGGTTACAGCTAGCTACATTAGCTTTCCTTACGTAAGTTTACTCCATTTTTTCAGTGCGACTGACCCTTTCCCGAGAGCGCCTCACTCTCGCTTGAGTCCCCTTTCCCCACATAATCTCGCGGTTTCTTGTTTCGATCGTACCTTCTCCATCTTTTTGTCTCTTTCTGTCTCCTGCCTTAATTTCTTTAATCCTTTTTTGAGAAGGTAAACGTGGTCAACGCGCATCCAATTTTCATCCAAATTTATGCCCATGGCTTTTCATCGGTATATCGCTTCATCACCGTTGTCTTCTGCATTAAGCCTTTTGTTTACATACCTAAATACAACGTCACAGATCTGATACGCCAACTACCGGCGGAAGATCGTCAACTAGCAACCTCTTCTTTTGATCTAATATCTTTTTCTCTTCCGCCTTTAAATATACAACTACAACTTCATCAAGAAAAAGAAGAAGAAAAAAGAAGAAGAAAAAAGAACACGCTTCAGCTCATGCTCGGACCTTGCGCGCACTTGCCTACAACAGCTTAGCCGGACGGTGAGGTGTGGGTGTTTTTGATAGTATTTACTATTATCAGTTATTTCGTCATATCCCCGACATGACGTCGTACTGGTCTGCAGCCGCGGGCCGTCTGTTCACATTTGGGTCATACCGGACGGCATCAGTCAACGACTATTCTGATGTACTTGTACCGCTCGATGAGGCGTACGAGTATAGCTATAATGCACGCACGGGTAATGTAGCCCAGACCGAGTACGCACCGGCCAACACGTCCGAAGAGGATGACATCGAGAACGGGGAAAGCAGCAGCAAACGTCACTCAAGAAGCGGAAATGACGATGGCGACGATGGCGACGATGATGACGAAGACCCCGAACATAGCGGCGCATCACCTCTGCCACCACAGTCTGGCGGCGAGTACAGCATCAAGGGACTGCGCCGCTATGTCCGGCAGCCCACTGACGGCAAGCAGCAGCAGAGGTTCACAGACTATGAGTGTAGGTTGACTCTACTTCTTATTCGATGAATTTATATAGAGTTTTGCTAATTGCTAGTAAAATCAAAACTCATCAACAAGGCTATCCAGGATATCGGCATGGGCCGCTACAACTGGCAGCTCTTCCTTCTCTGCGGTTTTGGCTGGTTTGCCGACAAGTAGGTTTTCAGTCTCCTAATATTCTTAAACACCCCAACAGATTCTGACATAGACCAGCCTCTGGATGCAGGGCATCTCGCTCATCCTGCCGTCTCTGTCGGCCGAGTTTGGCATTGCCGAAAAAACGGTCCGCTACACTACTAGTGCTCTGTTCCTGGGCCTCTGTTTCGGTAGCTTCTTTTGGGGTATTGGCTCCGACGTCATGGGCCGTCGTCTGGCCTTCAACTGCACACTGCTCATCACAAGTATTTTTGGAACACTGGCTGCTTACGCCAGCTCCTGGGGTATGGTGTGCGTGCTCGTGGCTGCCCTGGGCTTTGGTGTCGGCGGCAACTTGCCCGTCGACGGCGCCCTTTTTCTCGAATTTCTGCCCGATGCAAACAGCTCTTTGCTCACACTGCTGTCGGTATGGTGGCCTGTCGGACAGCTGTGCTCGTCGCTCATTGCCTGGCTCCTGATTGCAGGAAACGAACAGCCAGGGCCGGAGGAGCATGTACGAGCCGCCGCCGCCGCCGATGGTGACAACACAAACCCAGAGAGAGCGGGATGGCGCAAGTTCATCTTTACTATCGGTATCCTGACATTCATCATGTTCTTTATCCGCTTCTTTGTGTTCCGCCTGTTCGAGTCGCCAAAGTATCTGCTGTCGCGCGGTCGCCAGAGCGAGGCTGTTGCTGTCATTCATGGTCTGGCATACCGCAACAGCACCAAGACGTGGCTGACCGAGGAAATCATGGAGGCCGTGGCTGAGGGTGCCGACGAGTCGGACGCGGCCAGAGCGTACTCGAGACGCAGCGATGACAACTATGTTGGTTACAATGCCACAAACAGCGTCGATATCGACACCGAACGACTACATGAAGACGACGAGGACGGCGACGGAGTCGCCCTGTTTGGCAATGGCGGTGCCGGCAGAAGACGGAGCAGCGTGGCCCCATCGGCAATGGCGGTGGCAGCATCAAGTGACAAGAAGGGCGTCTTTGGGGTTGTGTGCGACAAGCTCAAGTCGTTCTCAGGCGACCGCATGCGACCCTTATTCCGCGAACGCCAGCTGGCTACGGCCACTGTCATTATCTGGTTTGTCTGGGCCACTATCGGCATGGGCTATCCGCTGTTCAATGCCTTTTTGCCTCAGTACCTGTCCCACGGCGGCTCGTCCTCGTCGGCTGGTATTGTAGGCCGTGCCGACACGCCGTCAAGCGTCACATACCGCAACTATGCCATTACGAGTGTAGTCGGTGTGCCTGGCAGTCTCCTCGCTGCGTACACGGTGGATAACCCGTCGCCTTTCCTCGGTCGCCGCGGTACACTGGCCAGCTCGACTGTCGTGTCGGCCATTTTCTTGTTCTTATTCGCCACGCTCGGCCACTCGCCCGGCACTCAGCTCTTTTTCAGCTGTGTCGAGGCCTTTTCGCAAAACATCATGTACGGCGTGCTGTACGCATTCACTCCCGAGATCTTCCCGGCGCCCGTGCGCGGAGCCGGTACGGGTGTTGCCAGTTTCCTGAACCGCATCACGGGCCTGGTGGCACCAGTGATTGCGGCCACTTTGCCCGGCGACGGAGCAACAGGGCCCATCTACTTGTCGGCAGCCCTAATCCTGTCGGCCTTCTTCGGCATGATCCTTATTCCCATTGAGACGCGCGGTCGTCAGCGTCTGTAAGAAGTGAATTGTATTCTCAAAGTTTCTTTTTTTTTGTCATTAGCATCTACAAACATCTAGCGTTCTCAGTATTTCGGATATGGATACAGGTTTGATTTATATACTTTTGCTTCACTTTGGATATCTCTTTTGTATTATATAGTCTTTTAAAGGCTTACATATTGTATTGGAAATAAATGCTTTTCAAAGTGCTCGCTAGTGCTTTTATATGTCGATGGAATGTGCAATATAAGAATATAGACGTCTTACTGAGGGATGTGACTTGGAAGAGAGTCCTGG
The DNA here is from genome assembly GCA_029298975.1 of Ophiostoma novo-ulmi subsp. americana. Taxonomy (NCBI): domain Eukaryota; kingdom Fungi; phylum Ascomycota; class Sordariomycetes; order Ophiostomatales; family Ophiostomataceae; genus Ophiostoma; species Ophiostoma novo-ulmi. Next base: position 446,886 of record JANSMA010000003.1, on the reverse strand, counting down.
ATCAGAATTGTGTGTTTGTCCAGGCTTTCATACCATTGGATAATGCTACCAATCTAGTTTGTTAGTATTGAAAAGAATGAATGAGAAGAGGAGAGACTCACCAAGAATGCCCATGAACCGATGAAAGTCGACAGTGTCGAAGCATACTCGACAGCATCGCTCGAAGCCGCTCCGAATCCCAGGGCACCGCACAGCGTAAAGCCGACAGCGCCTACAAGGTTCCAGAAACCAATGTGCCAGCCCAGCATCTTGGGTGCCGGCAAGTACCACTTGTGCTGAGTCTCAATCATAAACATGGCACTCGAGACGATGAATCCGATGCCGCCGACGACTTGCGGCAGCCAAAAGATGCCATTGGCCGCAGCCGCCGAGAGGCTGTTGTAAATAGGCGGCAGGCCCGTGAAGCTGCTGATCCAAAAGATGGTGGCGCCAAACAGCTGGATAGCACACCCCCAAAAGCCCATCTCGCGCAGGTAGATGGTGCGCAGCTCGTGGGCAGTCGGGCACCATGTCCAGCGGCGGTGCTGGACTTTTCTATTGTTGCCCAAGAGAGATCCTCTATGGCCGTGTCCGTGCTTGCATTCTGCACTCGGGTGCAGCGACAGTATTCCGCTCTCCAATGCCTCTTCCAGGGCCCAGCCAAAACAGTCTGCGCGGTTCTCATTAACGGCCTCGAGCAGACCCAGAATCGCACCAACCTCGAAGATGGTGGCACCGACGAGAGCCGATACGCCGCCAGCCATGGTCTCTTCGCCGGGGAACTCTGTCGATGGCGCTGCCAGTGGCAGCCAGACAAAGAACGAGTTGATCACCCACACGACAGAGCCAATAGTGAAGATAATTGCGACGTCGTATGAGATGTCCCAGATGGGATACCGAACGAGCATCTTGTAGAGGCCATGGAGGACTCCCTGGACCGAGTTGCTGGCCTGTGGTATTGATGAAGGAGGGTGGTGGTGGCGCTCGCGTAGATAATCTTTTGTGAGGACAATAGCATGGCGGCCTTTGCGGTTGTCGCGACTGCGCCATATTTGGTACGCGCCGTGGACATGCTTGTCGCTGGTGTCCGTATTGACAGTGTCAGCATTGGGCTTGCCATTCGAGGCAGCAATGGTTATGTTTGCCGGGACCTTGAGGTATCTTGTCGTCGGGTTGAGAAATGGCAAAGGCCCTAAGGCATGGTTTGCGTTGGCGATACGCCGTGGCAGATGGCCGAATCTGTCCTGACTCATCATTGAGTGAAGCCTGATATTGCGACGATGGGAGGTCGATGAAGTTGATGTTGTCGCCGTAAAGACGAGAGAGAAGAATGATAATGATATAACTGTGAAAGCTCGACGCGTCGTTAAATAAAGGCTCTCAGAGTATCGGAAATCAAAAACTATAAAGAAAGCCAACTATAAAACAAACACAATACAATAAATGGCAAACAATGATGGCATGCCGTTGAGAGTTGAAGATTGCCAAGGAACGGGGAAGTGGTGAAATGAGTTGGGCGCTGTAAGTAGATGCGGAGTAGTCAGGCCTAGAACCTAGCACTGTTAATATTGAAACGCACGCCTGACGTCAGGAATGGTGCCGTGTTGCTATAACGCTGGCGCACACCAAAACATGGCGCCAGACGCCTCCCTTGCATTAGCAAAAAGCAAAGCAAACATCAAATATAAAAGACATCAAAATATAATTTGAAAATAGCGAAAAGAACAAGAGAATATGATCTAATAATTTGATTGAATAACGCGCCGTCTATCTCGTAGTGTGTAGCTCGCATGCTTCCATAAGCTGCGGCATAAATCTATCCCAAATTGAACGCAGAAAAGAAAGAAAATAGAGAAAAGGAAGTAAAGAGAGACCAGAAGCAGAAACGTCCAAGAGGACAGGCAATAAAAAATAATGGACAAATGAAAACGAATAGAGTAAATCTTGATATCTTCGACCGTGGACACCAGTAAGCAAAGCAAATAAGAGATAGTGCAAGAAGTGAGAGCGCGCGCTTGTGTTTGAGAGAGAGAGGGGAGGAAAAGTAGTCATCAGAGACAAGACTAATCCTCAAGACTGCGCTTGCCGGCCTCCTTCTCGCGCTGGAGACGCTGGTGGCGGATAACCAGCAGCGTGATAACGAGACCGAGACCACAGGCGCCAAGGGTAACAAAGTAGGCAGCACGGTAGCAGGCAATACCTTCTTCGCAGTACTGTTCGCCCGAGGGACCGACAATGGAGTGCGAGTCAAAGACGGTACCGTAGAACAAATTGAAGATGTTGCCGGAGACGACGGGCGATAGGGTCATGAAGCCCCAGTTCTGCGACAGCGCATGAATGCCAAAGGACTCGGCGACGATGGAGGGGAAGACACCAAAGAGGAATCCGTAGCCGAGACCAGACAGGCCGGACACGAGGCCCAGGAAGTGCGGGTTCTCAATGTAGATGGCGCACAGCTGGGCCGTGACAAAGATGGCGGCAGCAAAGGCGAGGCACCAGACACGGCTGGCATGGAGGTGCTTAACCAGGAAATCAGATCCGACGCCTAACTATAAGTATATAAACATAATTTAAAGAAAGAAAGAAAGAGAAACATACCACTGAGCAGACGGCCGACAAAGCTGCCGATGGAGAGGATAGAGACGTGAATCTGCTGGTGGGCAACGAGAAAGTTGTCGTCGACAGTCGGGTCGTAGTGCTTCCACAGCGCATTGGCATCGTGTCCGATGTTGCTATTGGTTAGTATGGATTATCACAAAAGGGAGACTGAGTAAACCTACTTGATGCTCATCAGGCCAATACCAGCCAGGATACCCATAATGACAAATAACTGCCAAAACTCCACGTTGCGCAAGAGAGCCCAACCACGGATGTCTATACGGTGGGATCGATCCATATCAACACTGTTCTGCACCAAAACTTCACCGGGCAGCGACGAGCTCGAAGAGCTTTTCGACATGAGGGAAGACGTCTCGTCCATGGGGTCTAGGTCGGCATCCTCCGAGGCAATTGGCGCAGAGAAAACACCACTAGAAGCGGAGGCGGAAGCAGCAGTGGTAGTGGCAGTGGCAGTGGCAGACGACGATGAGCTGCCGGCGATGCTGTTCATACTGTTGATAGTGGCATAGTTGATGTCCTTGGGCGGTGGTGGTGGCGGCACATCGCCGTCGTTGTTCTTCACACCGCTACCCGATGCACCTGCTGCTACTGCTCCCACTCCCGCTCCGATGTTGTCTGCGTGTGCGTCTCCGTCTACTTCGTCTGCATACGGCGCGTCGTTATCGGAATGGTTTGCGGAGGACCTACCAGGTTCTTCGGGAGAGGAAAGGCGGCCGCGTCTGCTGCTGCGCTTGAGAGTCGATGAGGCTGCCGATGATGCCGATGCCGCGGCTTTAGCCTCTTCGGAAATGGTGCGCCGCAGCTGCTGCGAGTCGCTGAGGCCGCCGTCGTCGCCGCCGTCAACAGAGTGGTAGTGCTGGACGTGGCTGTGCGGCAGTACGCGCAAGAAAAAGAAGCCGACAAACGTCATGCCGAAAGTGCCAATGGCCAGCAGCAGCAAGAAGGCGCTGGTGTCGCCGGGCACGATGAACGATCCAAAGGCGGAGAAGAAAAAGGCGCTCAGGCCAAAGGCGGCGAGCGGGAAGGCGGTGGCCGTGCCGCGGTGGTGTGGCCAGTTGAGGGCCGAGGTCTTGACGGCGGCGGCAAAGGCCATGCAGCCACCGAGGCCGGTCAGGTAGGACACGACACATAAGAAGGCGACGGAGCCCGAGCTGGAGTCAAAGGCCGTCTTGATGGGGTAGTAGCCGAGGCCGAGCAAAATAGCGCCGACAATGACGGCCGGGCGGGGACCTTTGGAGTCGATGACCATGCCGATAGGAACGCCCATGGAGTACATGCCCAAGTTGCCAGCAAGACCGATGAGGTTGGACTGGGTGGCCGACAGATGGAGCTTGTCGGCGAACTGCGGAGCCCATGCAGAGTAGACATACTGTAGAGGTAGAGGTAGAGGTTAGACACACGCTTGATGCAGCGAGGGGAAGCGGCAACGTACATTTGTTCCACAGGCGAGGGAGATGACGGTAGCCGCGACGCTGGATATGATGCGCGCCCTGTGGACGGCCTGGTCGTGCATGATGGAGGTGTCGCGATAGATGGGAAAGAGTATCAAGTATGTGAAGAGAGAAGAAGCAGTAGATATGATATAGAGATAGTCGATGGGGAGTGGCGGATAGATAACAATATCCGATGCGACGTTCAATCAATCAAATGAGATGCCGGGATCCAGGATTGGCCGTTAGAGAGAGGGAGTCGTGAGGATGGACGAGAGGTTGAGAGACGAGATGATCTGGGATCGAAGAAGAAGAAGACAAAAGAGAAAAGACGGTATAGAAGAAAGCAAGACACGGTTTCAAAGGGGCACGAGACAATCGGCGGAAGACTATCACTCTCCTCGGTGATGCACGTCGTCGGATGCACGTCGAGATAGGGCGACAGAGTGGATGCTGATATGGAAGATAGCCGATCGTCGATAATGCTACTAGAAGCAGAAGCCGTGGTTGAAGGAGTGAAGCGCGAGAGAAATAGAAACAAGGCAAACAAAGCAGTGAGAGAAAAAAGGTGGAAGAAGCAAAGTGACGGTAAAAGAGAAGAGAGACAAGACGAGACAAAAAGAATAGCAAATCGGGAAAGAGAGGAAAGTGCGAAACACAAAGTCGACGATAAAGGAAACACGACAGCAGGACAGCTGAGGGCAGGCGTGGCAGCTTGTGCCAGGTGCTCCTTCCCCAAGATAGGTTAATCGGCACCCGTCTACTAGAACCGCTGGGCACGCTGGAACGATTAAAGTGACACCTGTAAGCTGATAAATAATTGCTTGCAAATTGGCCAACGGCCGATACAGGAGTTACGCCTTCGTCAGCCAATGCTCGGCCGCGTATTAGCCAGGAGAGCCCATATTTCTCCGTCTGGGGCTTATCTTATCTCCTTCTTATCTGGACGGATGAGGAAGGCGGCCCGCCGATGGGTCTCATCCACAACACGTGAGTTTTAACTAATAGTCACGTGTAGTGACAACATCACCAGACAGCAACCATGACGACAGTCTCCACATAGCGGCCCGACTTTGGCTGGCTGCGCAAACACTCTCCATCTCCATCTTCATCTCGCATCTCCTACCTCATTACCATCACCAAAGCGCCGGTCGCATCGGAACAAAGCAAGATACGAACCTCTATTCCATAGACATCATCTCAGCATCACACATCGATACCTGTTCTACCTCTCCAACCTTCGAGGACAGCCACGATGGGCGCCCTCCTCTCGATCCCCTTCTTGGCCGTGCCGAGCGTCACGACGGTATGCTCTTTGATAGAAACACACACGACTATGGACTGAATACTAACTAGACAGCTCGTGTCGTTTGCGGCCAGCTGCTGCGGTGCGGCAACATGCTCCATGGTGTGCAGCGCATGTGGCAAGTGCGGCAATAGCGTCGCAACCCGTATCGGCTATGCCCTCATCCTGCTCATCAACTCGATCCTCGCGTGGATCATGGAGACGCCGTGGGCCATCAACAAACTTGAAAAACTCATGCTCGACTATGTCAAGATCAACTGCCCCACCGGCCAGTGCTACGGCTGGCTCGCCGTCCACCGCATCAACTTCGCCCTCGGTCTCTTCCATCTCATCTTTGCCGGCCTGCTGATTGGCGTGTCGTCGTCGAAACAGCCGCGCGCGGCACTGCAAAACGGCTACTGGGGACCCAAGATTATCGCCTGGATCGCTTTCATTGTGCTGTCGTTTCTCATTCCCGACGAGTTCTTTGTGTTTTGGGGCAACTACATTTCGCTCTTTGGCGCCATGCTCTTCCTCATTCTCGGTCTCATTTTGCTGGTGGACATGGCGCACTCGTGGGCCGAGTACTGCCTCGAGCAGATTGAGAACAGCGAGTCGCGCGTCTGGCGCGTTGTGCTCATCGGCTCGACGCTCGGCATGTACATTGGCTCGATTGTCATGACGGTGCTGCAGTACGTCTTCTTCGGCAAGGGCGGCTGCTCGATGAATCAGGCTGTCGTCACCATCAACCTGATTCTGCTGCTGATTGTGTCGGCCGTGTCCGTGCATCCGAGTGTGCAAGAGTACAACCCCAAGGCCGGTCTCGCGCAGGCCGCCATGGTGGCAGTCTACTGCACGTACCTGACCATGTCGGCCGTGTCCATGAAGCCCGACAACTCCGAGGACAAGCACTGCAACCCGCTGCTGCTGGCCCAGGGCACACGCACAACCTCTGTAGTCATTGGCGCCATTGTCACGATGCTGACTGTGGCCTGGACGACGACGCGCGCGGCCACCCAGACACTGGGTCTCGGCGGCAGCCGCAGTGGTGCCATCCGCCTGTCGGATGACGATGACGAGTACGACGACGACTCGTACACACACAGCCTTGTGACGCAGCAGCCTTCGCGCCGTGAGATGCGGGCCGAGGCACTGCGGCGGGCCGTGGCCGAGGGCAGTCTGCCGGCCGACGCTCTGCTGTCAGACGATGACGACGACGACAGCGATGTTGCCGGTGGCAGCGGACGGCAGTCGGGCGACGACGAGCGCAGCAGCACGCAGTACAACTACACGACGTTCCACATCATCTTTTTCTTGGCAACGACATGGGTGGCGACACTGCTGACAATGAACTACGAGGACTCGACGCGGGACGGCGATTTCGCGACCGTGGGCCGGACATACTGGGCGACATGGGTCAAGATTATCAGCTCATGGGTGTGCTACGTTCTGTACATCTGGACGCTGGTTGCTCCTGTTGTGCTGCCCGACCGGTTCGACTAGATCTTTTGTTGACTTTTGTCGGTTTTATTTCTTTTGTTTTGTCTTTTGTCTTTCGTCTTTTGTCTCTTTAGTTTGTAACTGTACTACCCCTCTGCGCTGCCTTTTATTTGTTCTGCTTATTTTGCATCACTTTGCTTTACTTTGCTGTATTCACCATTGTATATATGTGCTTTGCCCGATTGTACAACAAATTGTATGTTAGATAGTTGAATGTTTTTGTACCATTTCGGGTATCATGTTATTTTGACTTGTCTCAATTGCAGTAGAACATGCGTGGTGACACCTGATATGTCGCTATGAAACTTGCCGATAAGTGAAGCCTATTTATTGGTAGATCAATATTGAGTTTTTAAATTCATCTAGTCTTTCTACTTCCTATTCGACCCACTGCACTGACTATGAGAGCCCTACCAACAGCCGGCAGATAATAAGGTACACTGAAATGGGGCTGTAACTCAGTGGTAGAGTGCTCGCTTTGCATGCGAGAAGCCTAGGGTTCGATCCCCTACTGCTCCAATAGATAAATTACAATTGTTGGTTTATTTTTGAGTGTATTTACTTTTTTTTCCTTCTTTTTTTCGTATTCCGGAACTGGCTTCTGCCATAGGAAAATAGTACAGTAAGACTATTCGTGATGTTTTGACCATGCAAATTCTTCATATAGAAGACACTCTCGGATAGGCAAATCATCTAGCTAGATCATATCGTCTGTTTCATTAATATTACATAAGTACGAATTAAAGGGCAGTGCCTAGCATGTAATAGGGTATTCTAAGTCTAGATGTGATTCTACTATATTCGAGTAGAATATTTTTTAGAATCCGTGATATAGAGACGTAATCGAGTAATCTTTTCTGCTACTTTTTATTGTTTGTTGTCGCTGTTTTAGTCTCGTAAATTAACGTTGATGAGCTTCATTCATAAAGCTAGTTTCGCGACCACTTTCTTGAAGATAAATGGGCCCTTCTCTAATATTCTTAAAATAAGTTTAAATTGATACGAGATTAGTAGTCTTCGAGATGGTGAAATGGTGGAATAGTACTCACGTGTATAGTCACGGACTCAGACTTTTTTTCTGTTAGAGATAGTGGAGAAAAATGGTCCAGTAGTTTGCTGAATTGTATGAGCGGGGGATCCTGGCACGCCGCGTCCGCCCCTTCCACGTCCTTGTGGGACGTGTGGGACGACAAGCGAACCATTTTTCTCCACTATATCTCGATGTCCACCAGTCCCATTGCTTGCTACTTTGTCCCATTGCTTGCTACTTTATTAAACACTTCCAATCTGGCTTGCAATAAAGTTGAGGCTTGGGTATTGAACTTTATATATGAGTATAAAGGCTTTGATGTTCCTACTACTCATTTTCTTTTTATAATCTGTATCATCCCTTCTTTTTTTTCTTCTCTACTATCACTTCTTAAACAGCTTGTCCAAGTCCTTTAATATTTTGAGAACATCCTCCATTCTCCATCTTCTATCTTCTATCTTCTATCTTCCATCTGTTAAAATGATCTCATCGTCCACGAGCACTATTACCATCCAAGGCCACACCAGTGGTTCGAGGTTTGTCATTTTAATACTATTTTTTTCTACAACTATCCAGGCCAAAATATCCATATCCTATACTTGGGACAAATTGTCTTTAATCATCAAAGTCCAGCTCCCCGAGTGTTCGCCGTGTCCAAACATGGAGTCACGTGAGCCCTTGCACAGTTCATCTCTTTCAAGAATATTGGTACAGAGTGTGCCTGCCTTGTCTCTTGAGTTCATTCTAGATCTATATCCGCTTCTTGTTTCTATTTTGTTTATTTATTTATATTTCAATTCCAGTGTCTCCTCTCTACATCTACTTTCTATACCAGCCTTTTTTATCTACTTTCTATATGTTGTTTCTATGTCTTAGTTGCTTCGATCTTGCTAATTGTGACTAGCCCGATCCTGTACCCCCACACGAGCTCCGCCAGCGGCTCTCGTACCAACATTGAGAGACCCAGTTTCAACAATACTCCCTCTCCCTGTGATCCCTCATGCTCCTCGACCAACTCTGACGCCTCTGAATGGAGTGCTGGACGGATCTTGGGACTCGACAACCTGGAGCCGTCGCAAGCCACTGGCGAGTCGACCAAGACTACCCCCATGCTCAATGTTTGGCTGTATGCCACCGACCGCGAGAGCGTCACTAACTCCGAGACCATGTGTGCTGCGTACCAGCTCGAGCTGGAGGACAATTAAACCCAGTGTACATCCACAGATACACAGTACCCAATGCTTCTTTATACTTGCCCTTGGTTCTTGCTACCTGGTTACTTCATTCGCATTTAGTTGTATTACTGTTTGGTCGCGGGGAGGATTTCTTCTGTCATGTGGTGACAAATTGTGTTTATCCTAGAACTAGATACACTCAAAAAATATAGTTCGGTATTAACACAAATACAACATGTTTTTGGTGCGACAAACTGACAGATGACAGAATTTACCACCGAGTTCCTGGTTCCAGGGTACTTTTGGAGCTATGTACACTTGGCTTTAATAACGGTGTCTTACTCCATATTAGACCCACAAAATAGACTTGATCTCCGAGTATTAACTAATGTATGCTCAAATACGCGACTTTTGCCACTTCTCAGGATACACGCCGCCCACGCGATCTAAACCCGTAATACCCAAGCTGTAATACCACAAGAACCACACTCGAAACGAGCCCCCTGAGCACCACTGTCGCCACCAAAAACACAATCACGGCCACTGAAAACACTGCGCTTGTGGCTGCAAACCCCGCCCATGGGATTGTCGTCCTGTGCCGCCAGTGTTGCTTGCATGGCCGACAGGATGAGTGCTACTGCCGCGAATACTGCCAGCAGCTGTGCGCCAAAATCGAACTGAAACTGCCGCGTCTGGTGGAACGGCTCTTCATAGTAGAGAGACCGCAGCGTGCCGCCGTACTGCTTGGGGATCAGGGGCCGCATCAGCCGCACAGCCCAGTCGAGCCAGTTGAGTTGAAACTGACCAAAAATGCTATCGCGGCGAAACCTGGTCGTCGGAAACGTCTCGGCAGTCTCTGATAAAGTCCCAAAGTCGGAATATGTAAAAGACATGTAGCTCTGGTTGTCGATGGGCGGTAAGAGCCCCTCTCTTTGGGCAATGGCAAAATCAGACTGGTGTTGGATCAAGCACGCATAGGTGCCAATGACCTGTCATCGCAGGTCATCGTCGGCATGCAGCTGGATAGTCTAGAACGTGTCGCTGAACAGATAGGCCGGTATTGGTTTCAGAAACACCTTGTTTAAGTGCCATACGAGATGAAGCCGGGCATGTTCAAAGATGTCAATCTTTCACATCGTAAAGGGTCGATGCGAGAGCTGGATTTCCGGGCGATGAGGTCGAGGTATGGGTAGAGCTCTTTGAGGACGGCGCATGGAAGTTCGGTCTGTAGTTGTTCGATTGTGTTTGCTGGTATATTTTTGTTTGCAAGTTTGCCGAATATGCCACAGCGTTGAGGGAATTTGAACTGGATCATAGTGACTCGATTGTTGGTCGATGATAAGAGCACTGAGATAAGTGGAAAGGAGAAAGACAAAGCCAAGTAGACAAAGGAAATAGAGCGGGACGGCCCATCAAGCTTGGGTCTAGCGCCCTACTGAGTGGCGGCGGTTTACATAGTATTCTTCTTTCGTATTTTTTCTACTTTTATTTTCACTCTTGCATGCTTTGTTCTTTTTTTGATGACTTGATAAGCGATTATCTTAGTTGATTTGATATTGTTGTATCTTGTGTCTCTCTTTCTCCTTGACTTTTGATGCAATTTTCTTGGCAGTACTGTTCATATTTCTTATCGTGATCTGTAGGCCATGTTTATATGTAGTTTTACCCTGGAACTTCTCTGCAATTGGCTTTTCCTTTTTTTTCTCTTCTGTTTTAGGGTCAACATCATAAATCAAAGTAAGAGTACGGTAACAAAAACTCAGCAGGAAATTCTCCACTTTTTCAGAAATACATAGGAAATTCGTGGCTGACGGGAACCTACTTTTGTGTAGCGATACATAGCCGTCAGAAGTATCTTTTTAACAGTGACTTCTCGTGCTTTTCTTCATCGTCGTTTAAATTCTGACTGCATCGACGACGCGTAGAGACGGAAGAAGAAGTTTGATGAAAACGATCACGGAAGATGATAAAATTAGTAGTAAATAGTATGAAGAGACGTGTGTAAGAAGAAGCTCTTCTAGTTAACATAAAAAGATGGTAGAGTCTCGTTTTTTATATGTATTTATTAAGTAAAAATATTACGACATTATTTTATAACAGCTATTATAAAAGATAATAAAAGAGAAAGTTTTCCCTTCTCTATTTCCTTTACTTCTTCTACTAAGCCGATTTCTTTATACATCGACTTTATAGTTTCGACAGACACCTTTTCTCTCTCTATTCGTCCCTATGATAGACACTTATCTATTATTAATTTAAATGCCCGTGATTTAGCTAAGCTGGAGGAGTTGTTTTCGGATCTAGCTGATCCTTTGCTATCTACTATCATCGAAGTAGACGACCACGAAGAATCTCGTCTTTTTAATAAAATATACAAAGATAATCCTTGTTAAGAAGGATTCCCGAGGGGACCGACCCGGTACCAGAAAAAAGGTGCATTTTACGTGGTACGGCAAGTACCTTTTTGGCAAATTGGACATTTCTGCTGAGTTTTTCCTACCGTACTCTTACTTTGATTTATGATGTTGACCCTTAGTAAATTGGTTTAATCCCATAGCCAGTCCAATCTTTTGCAATGAGTTCCCCCAAATTCATGGTTCAAAATGACAAAGAGCACAACTATGCACCCGGTGCTTCAACTCAACAGCCATCTTCAAAAGCCTTCTAAGATCACCCCCCTCCCCCAAATTGGCTTGTTCAAGCTTAAGTCCTCTCGCCGGTCAGTACGCAGGACTCTCCGTGAGGATGTCCTCATAGAGAGCGAGCCGTCGTCTCTTTCTGCAACTCTCTGATGCATGATAGAAGTCTCCATCCATCTGCTAAACTCGTGCATCGGCTTCTTCCAGGAGCCGGCTCTCCGCCTCCCATTTATTGACCTGTCCCAACAGACGTTCAGATAAGAAATGCTGTTTTGAGGCTAGCTCTTGTGCCTCCTGAGCCCACATGTTGGCACAGTTCAGCATGCTCTGCACTTGCGCACCTTTGGCTTCGACCGCCCGCAGCTTTGCTTCAGTCTCCTTTCTGATCATTTCTCGCTGCCGCTGGGCATCGACTGACATGTGCATGTCATTGTCCCAAAGTAATTCTTGCTGGCTATCGAGGTAGCGGCGTGCCTGGCCTATTCTGTACTTGATTTCTGCGAGCCGCTCTTCAGCTTCGAGCACTATCACTTTGTGGGGCGGCTTCAGGCGGTCTAGGCGGGGAAAGAGGATACATCATGTACTCGAGGCTTGTTCCCGTCAAAGTCTCGATCATCCAGTCGGGAAAGTCGAATCTCACACTTAGAGCCTTGATAGCCATCATTTCTTCGTGTATTGGGTATGAAAGGACCTTGTCCGTCTCTGATACATATACGACTCTAGATCCTCCGGCGGTGGGGCATTCTGGAGCTGTTTGCAAGAGTCCAGCGGAATCAATCATCATGATTTGCTAGCATAAACGCACACCAAACGGAAAGTCAGAGAAAATGTCCATACCAACACCGTGATGCCCAACCAATGCTTCGCGGATATCGCTAAGCACTGCGTCGATGATATCCCGTATCTTCTTGAGATGCGCTGCATGCATAAAAGACTTGCTATTGCTCGCACTGTTTTGACTCTCAGCACCGCCAAGCTCTTCAAAGGAATAGTCCAGATCATTAAACCCAGGGTAAAGTCTTCTCAGGCGGTTTATCACGACCTGGCGGGATGGTAGAATGGCTTGTTGTTGAAGATTCGTGGAGAACAGCACATCGTGGTCTCCGAGACTGCTGTATTCATTTGGGAACAAGTCCTGACTTTTGTCTGTGGGAGACTGCCGGACAGCTGCATCTGGTTCACTTGACTCGCGCTTGATCATCACGTCAGGATGCCGATAACTGTGTCTCGTGGTTTCTTGTGTGCTCCCCTGTTGCCGTTGCTGTTGCTGACTTGGCTGCTGACTTGGCTGTTGTGACTGCTTCATTGTTTGGGACTTCTTGGATTGCTTTGACCGCTTTGGCTGCTCTGGCTGCTTTGGCTGCTCTGGCTGCTTGAATTGCTCAAGCTTGAGCTGCTTAGGTTGTTTGGCTATCTTCACTGGCTGCGGCTGCTTCTGCTTCTGCTTTGGCTGCTTTGTTTCCTTGAGTGGCTGGACTGCAGCCTCTTTCAAGGCCTGGTTAGCGGCTTTCGTTGCTGATCTCCTGCTTCTTCTTTTCGTTCTTGCTTGAGCTTCCAGAGCCTTTGCAGCAACTTGAAACGCGTTCATAGGGGTGCTTGAAGGCATAGTGGCAGTACCAGGCAGAGCAATAGCAGATGCGGTAGCTTCTCTTTGGAAAGGATGTCCTGTTATGCTAATGCTCGTACTGTTCAAGCCTGGATCTTCTGTTCCAGGAGAGCCAGGGCCAGGGCCAGCTGCTATAACCATGGTTGTATCCATATGAAGAGTAGAGAAAGCAGCAGTATAGGCCAAACTGATGTTGGGGCATGCAGAGTGAAGATAATTATGTCTCTGAAGAAAATGTGCTAATATAAAGGGAAGGAGAATACTGAAATTTCTTCTGCATCAAATGTCAGTTCCAAAATGGAAGGAACGCACCGGTCAGAAACACGAAATTCATAAATGGAAGGAACGCGCTTGAGACGAATATATCTTCATCCAAACCAGAAGGTGCAATGGGCACTTGTTGACGCATCTGTAAGCACACATTATGTAAAGATGCCTCTCAATACACAACAGCCCTGCAGTCCAGTTTCACCTGGTGTTGCAGACAACACCCGTGACAGATTCGAGATGCAAGACAATACTACAACTAACAAACTTAATAAACGATAAACGATTAAAAGGTACATATATACTTGACGTACTGCCGTCCACTCCTTTGCCGCGTATGGTGTAATCACTCCACAAGTACCTTTCAAAATCTAGCGGCTGCTCCGGCATCACCCAGTGCGATAACGTGCAATATGCATCCGGCGCGTACTTTATCCTCAACTTCATCACATGCGTCCGCAGCATCTTCCAGCAGGCATGGTTTGCCATTTTGGATCTCCAGATAGGTGTCCAGGGCAACATGTCGTCGGGTGCTTTTCTCGGCGCATTCAAACCCAAGAAGGATGAGAGAGACATGATGATTGTCAGGAGCATTATCGATGTGACAATGTTCTTTGCTGCGGGCATTTCAGCCGTTCTCTGGAACAAGCTTCTTATAAACTTGCCTCTAGGCGCAGATGGGAAAGTGCTTCAAGGCGCAGGGGCAACCGAGGGTCTTCTCCAGGACTCACACAACGGTGGTGTATCATTCCTGTCTAGTTTGATGAGAGATAACATAAAGTTTGCCAACGACCAGACGATCAAGGCCACTCAGATTAGTGTCGTTACTGCCATTTGGTTCAGCCTGGTGCAGCTGTCGGTCGAGGCGTCTCTGGCAGCGATCGTCAACATCACATCCGAGATGATGGGTGGGGGTTGTTGGTGGTCATCGTGAGCTCTGTTCTGATCAGTTTGAATTATATATTTTTTCTTTGTTCTTCCGACTGCATCAAGCACCAGAGATTAAAGCACTGTCGTAGGAACACAATGGAATGCGAGACATGGTATCGAGAAAACGATGGGTGCAAGACGACAAACAATAAATATAAATGGATGTAGATAGATGATAGATGGCTCGTGGCCTGGTAGTAGAAACCCATTCCGCCGTAACGCCAGTATTTTTTTTAAACATGACAACATGAAACGCAAACAGGAAGAATCATGAATATGGAAAGAGAAGTAGTAGAATGCATCGCAGAGAACGTAAGTAAATCAAACATTCGCTCACTGCCTTTGCTTATTACGCAGTGGTGACAGGGGCTGCGGCCGCGTTGGCCTGGAAGCCGTCAATAGAGAGGGTGACAGCACCAGCTTGCACAAGCTATATTTGTTAGTCACATCTTGAACTGTAATCATTTACTGGAAGCCTGTCAACGATTTGAAACTTACTGCACGCTGGAGGTCGTCAATCAGGTCGTTGGCGTCCTCAATGCCGACACACAGACGGATAATGTCCTCAGGCATCTGGCGCTCCTGGCGCGTCTTGGCGTCGATGCTAGCATGGCTCATCTGGCAGGGCATGCTGATTAAACTGTTGACACAACCAAAGCTCACACTGATACCAAACAGCTGGGTGCCCTCCACAATGCGCTCCGACAGTGCCGGGTCGCCGGTCTCAAAAGACAGCACGGCACCAGCACCGCGGGCTATGGACCAGTGCAGGTCGTATTGAGGATGCGACTTGAGGCCCGGGTACCGCACCTTGAAGCCGTGGTTCTCGAGGTACTCGGCAATGACCTGTGCGTTGGCCTGCTGCTTCTCCATGCGGATGCCGAGCGTCTTGACGCCGCGCATGAGCAGGAACGAGTCGTTGGGGGAAAGGCCGCAGCCGGTCGAGTTGATCATAAAGTACAAGTCATCGCCCAACTTCGAGTCGTTGACGGCAATGATACCGGCCATGATATCGTGATGGCCCGATAGGTACTTGGTTCCGGATTCGTAAGTGATGTCAGCGCCCAAGTCCAGCGGGTTGGCCAGCATCGGCGACAGCATAGTGTTATCGACAACAACGAGCGCCTTGGGGTTGGCCGCGTGTGCTGCCTTGGCAATTGATGGGATATCGACAATCTTAATGAGGGGGTTCGTTGGCGTCTCGAGCAGAACCATGGCCGTCTTCTCGGTGATGTAAGGGATGACGGTGGCAACGTCTGTGGTGTCGACGTGGCGCACGATGATGTTCTGCTTGTTTTTCAGGTACGTGAGCAAGCGGTTGGTGCCGCCGTACAGATCATCACCAGTGATAACCTCATCGCCGGGGGATAGCAGGCGAGTAATAACGTCCAGAGCACCCATACCAGAGCCGACGGCCAGCGCGCGGTTAGCGTTCATGATCTTGGCCATGTGGCGCTCCAGGTGAGTGCGTGTGGGGTTGCCGGAGCGGGTGTAGTCGTACTCGCCGCCACCAGTGGCCGACGACTGCTTGAATGTGGCTGACTGGTAGATGGGGATACTGGAGGAACCATACTGGTCCTTGGTCTCGGTGTAGACAAGCTCGGTGGCCAGGGCGTAGCGCCGGCGGCCGTTGGACGGGCTTGAGGGGGTCGGCGAAGGGGGCAGGTCGGCGCCCGCGAGCACCTTGTTGGTAAGTTTGTCGGTCATTTTGTGGATGTAGTGAAAAGATGTAATTAAAGAAAGGTGTCGAGATCTAGAGAGTCAGGAAGATGTCCCTGGGGTGTCGTCGGCAAGATCGAAGTGACTCACGGCAGGTAAGAGGCGATGCGGGGTGAGACGAGTATATGTAAACGAAACTGAAGCAATCGAGTAGGAGATCAATTGGGAGCAGTCAACAATTGGGTAATTCCCTGTGTTGAAAATGGGAATTTTGTTGAAGAGTTGATGGGGGGAGGAAGAAGTGAAGAAATAGAGAGGAAAAGAAGAGGAGAGACGACAAGGATCAAGAGGGGGATAATACAGCCGGTTTAGTATTATAAAACTAAAAAAAACTGGGGAAGATGGCGGGCAAAGACAGGAACGCAGGGGACAACCCGTCGGCCAAAAGAACAAAAGAAACGGGATAAGATGTTGTTGAGCTGCAAGATGAAAGACGTGATCGTGAGGCAATTGACGAGATGCAGTGTTTTACTTTATATCCAACAAGAAAAAAGTTTACTTAATGCAGGGTCCGACCGCTCTTTCCTTGTTTGTAAGGATTTGTTATGATGGTTTCGACAGCGTTCTGTCGTTCCTTCCTTCGAAAGTCAATCAGAGAAGTAAAGTGAACAAATCCAGTTCTCCTCTCGGTCGCACTTGCCGCCATTGAGATAATTGCCGATGCGCGGAAGGCTGTCATTGGCATAAAGATGGGGCAACTAGTTACTCACCGTGGTACAGTGCTTTTTGTGGTACATAGGGGTACTTTGGCTCACATACAAATTCACACTAAATTAAGGTACCGCGCTGAGCATGTGCCCTACAAAATTCCGTCCCAAATGACGTGCTTGCATTTGGCCGCCGACGCCCACCGTCGACCCGCCCGCAGAAAAGGCTCTAAACGGCCATTTGACCGTCAGATGTTAGTCATCAGTCTAGAAAAGCTCTTAAACTAAGACCTAAATCCCCTCTATTAAAGAGGATTTCACCAAGAGCTTTAAGAGACATTAAAGTGATCTTTCGGAGTCATTAAGAGCTTACGGAATATAGCCGTTTTGGGCCGGTCCACTTTCTTAACGTCAGTCGACACGGAACAGAATCTATTTAATGTATACGAAGTGCAACAGAAGCAAATGCGGCCGCCGTTGCAAAGTGCTGGATTTTTTTGACGTGCATCGACAGAGTCCTTGTCTATTTCTGTATCGTATATGATAATATTGAGCCGTTTGAATCCGTTTCCAGTATCGGCGAGACCGAGACTTGACCAGCAAAAGTAAAGGACAAGACACAGAATATGAGTAAATCAGAATATGAGAAAAAAGCTGACACAAGCTGAACAGCAAATAAACAACGCCCGCCGCGATGCTGAGATAAAAAAATAATAAAAAATAAAGAGTAGAATATGGCCTCTGAAGAACTCCTTGTGGTTATATCCAACAAATGCAAAATACCAAACGAAAACATCGAAAGCCAAGACAGGTGTGTGTATGTGTATGTGTGTGCATAAGAGAACATTACACCGTCGCCTGGGCCTGATCATTTTCATCCACAACGTCCTCGTACTCGTCATTGTCGTCAGCAGGCACATCCGCAGCATGGGACCGGCTCTTGTTGCTGCCACCGCCCGTCGTCGACTTGCTTGGCCGCTTGGCGCCCGACTGCCGACGGTATGCCTTGCGACGCTGGCTCATCTCATCGCCTGCAGAAATGACAGCGCCCTGGCTCGCCTGTGTATCAGTCGCAGAATCCATCGCAGTTGCCGAGATCCGACCAAAAAAGTCCTCGGTACGAATGCCGCGCAGTTCGGCCGGGTTTACTCTGTTAGGGGTCCGGCCCTTGGCGTGCTGCTCACGCACGTATTCGCGCATGGGCATCATGGCTGCGTCACGGCACATCTCCTTGATATCGCTGCCCGACATGCCGTCGGTGACCTTGGCCACGAATTCAAGGTCGCAGCTTTCGTCGCGCTTGGTCTTGCCCAGGATGAGCTGAAGGATGCGCCGCCGCTGATCAAGGCCTGGCAGAGTAACAGTGAACTTTTTGGGCATACGGCGCAGAATAGCCTCGTCGATATCGTGTATGCGATTCGTTGCGCCCAGAACAACAATGCGCGAAGGCGTGCCGGACTTGTCGGATGACGTCAAGCCGTCCCACAGGGTCATAAACCTATTGATTAGTATTTAATAGTCACCCGCAACGCTCATAATAGCAGATAGACAACTCACTCAGCCTTGACCATGCCGCTTGCCTCATGCTCGCCGCTGCGCCGGGTACCCAGCACGGCATCAATCTCGTCGATGAAGATAATGGCTGGCTGCAGCTTCCGGGCCAACGAGAAGACGGCGCGCACCATCTTGTTCGAGTCGCCATACCACTTCTCCGTTAGTGTGGAGATGTGCAGGTTGATAAAGGAAGCGCCACTCTCGTGTGCCAGTGCCTTGGCCAGCATCGTCTTGCCGCATCCGGGAGGGCCGTACAGAAGAACACCTGATGGCGGCGACAACAATGGCCCTGAGTGTGCATAAAGCTCGGGAATTGTAAGAGGGTAGATGACGGCCTCCCTGAGCTCGTCGATAATATGCTCGAGTCCTCCGATGTCGTTAAAGCCGACCGAGATGTCCTGTGGCGGCACCACCTCAAGCGCAATCATGCTCTCGTACTCGTTGAGCTCCAGGTCCTCGGGCTTCAGTCCTTCCAGATGGCTCATCCTAACGTTCCCCTCACTGTCCTCGCCTTCACCGCTGCCATTGTGGCCATCTTCTCTGGATTTCAATAGTCGTCTTAGATTCTCGTGCGCCTTGAGGCGGGCTTGGTCGTGCTTCTTCTTTTCGGGGTCGAGGTTGGCTGCGAACGAGCTGAGGACGTTGTTGGCGAGGAAGTAAAGCGTGACACCCTTTAAAGTTAGCAGTGGCACTAGCTAGTAGAAGGTACACGCCGAAGGATGATGCATGTGCTGATGCCGAAACAAGAGGGGCTCACCATTCCAACGACGAGGACCAAGTCCGCGGCATAGTCGCCGAACCGTTTTCTGTCACCCATCGCTGCGTGAGTGTTGGTGATCGAATCTGATAGAACAAAACACCCCGGTGATGATTCAAGAATATCTTAAAAAGATAGCCGTGATAGCAACACCAAGAAGGGGTTGGTTTTGATGGGGTGCGTTGTGTCGTGGAGCGCGTGCTTTGCCTAACTGATCGTTTATCAATCGAGATGGGGTTTGTTTGGGGCAAGCTGTCGGTTCGAGGCTCCAGCTGGTGCCTGTGACAATGGGGCTAATCCCGATTGGGAGGCAGCTCGGCATGTCTACTATCTGTAGAAATTGAGCACAAATTGGTCACATGACATGGTACTTTGTCTACTATGGGGCCATGATTAGTAATTTATACAGGCAAGAACGCGACACTTTGCCGGTCGCCACCAGCCTGGGAAAGAGGAGAAATCCCTTCTGCGCCTTCCATATCTGTGTCGTTGTCATCCGTCACCACCCCTTCGTTTCCTTCCTTCTGCACATTCATCTCTCTAGCCATCTTCCCCTTTTTTGATCAATTTTCCATCTTCACATTCATTTCGACTACACAACAGCGCTCTTTCGCCGATCTGCGTTTCTAGACCTGTTCGATTGTAGAGTATTCGACCCGCACTCATCGACTGACTCTCTGTATCGCGGCATCTCGACATCGCATTCATCGCATCCATCGAATCCATCGACGCCATCGTGACAAGCTCGTCTCTCAGCCTTGACGACCGCATCCTATCACGCGTATCCTGCACCGTGCCTGTGCAGCTCTCTATCGCAGTCCTATCGCAGTCGACATGAGCCGGTACTAACCTACAGTTGCCCTACCCCGAAAGAGACGTTTAGACGGAGTGGTCTGCGTCTGTTGCTTCATCGACGGATCAGTGTCATTGAGAAGTTAGAAGAAGAAGAAACGATAAAGACAGGGATACAGACTGACCAACGGACAGTCAGAAAAGAAAAGAAGTATCGAAAGGCCGCTCTTTGTGTGGGGGTTGACAGACGTTCATTCAAATAACAGCGCGTTCCTTATTTCTCTCCCTTTTTTGTGCCTCACGTTGTCCTCTTGATACTTGACGTCTTGACTCGTCATCTTCTCACATCTATCTTCAGTCTTTGTGTCGTTGTCGCCGTTTGTTTGTTTCTTTTGCTCGTCGTTCTCTGGCTACGTTGTGTGCCTGGACGCCTTTGTACTTTTCTTTGACATTCATTGATCTTTATTTTCATTCTCGTTGTTTTCTTTCACGATTCTTTTTTTATCATTTTTCTTCACCCATTCATGAGTATCTTCAAAGAATTGATTTGACCATTCCATAACTTTTGCACACTGAAGCAAGAAAAAAAAGAACAAGGGAAGAGCTCAAACTGTTGGAAACAAAAGTCGTCGAGCCGGAAAGGAGAAACACAAAAGACAGAACAGACAACAGAACTGATCGACATCGCCAAAAGTCCACAGCCAAATAATCAGCCCAACGGTCATCAACATTTCGACTTCTATATCGACCGCGAATCGCCTTTGCACCAACATCCCCTTTCTTGTCAAACCCTCTCCTGTATAACTGCTTGCGTAGATCGCATAAAGCAGACTCTGTATTCCCCTACACCGTCCTATCTACCCATTCTGCACCCATAACATCTCCATATCCACACATACGACACCGCCAACATGTCTTCCTCAGTTTACTTCAAGTTCAAATCCCAAAAGGAGCCCACACGGGTTGAGTTTGACGGTACTGGCATCTCGGTATTTGAGCTAAAGCGGGACATCATCATCAAGAGTGGTCTCGGCGACGGCACCGATTTCGACCTAGCCATCTATACTGAAGATGGCAAAGAAGAATACGACGATGACACCACCATCATTCCCCGCTCGACTACAGTTGTGGCCCGGCGTCTACCGCCGATGAAGCCTGGCGCCGGCCGCGCCGCAAGATACGTGTCCGGCAAGATGCCCGTAAACGCCAAGAATGCATCTCGCCGGGAGCAGACATCCAAGGCCACAGCCAAGGGCGCATCGAATGCGATTGAGCAGATGCACAATGCCATGACCGAAGAAGAAAAGCTTAGTGCCATGTTCAATGCGCAAACAGAGCAATGGAACGCACAGCAGGAGGAGATGTCACAGTAAGTATTATAACAAATAATAACCACAATCAATGTCAAAGTCATTGTGCTAACAGTGTAGCCAAACTCCCATCTTCAAGCCTGGCCAAAGACGGCCTGCTAACGTGCCTGACCACGATCCACCAAACGGATACATATGCTACCGGTGTGGCGAGAAAGGTCACTGGATCCAGCTGTGCCCGACCAACGACAACCCCGACTTTGACAACCGGCCGCGAGTCAAGCGCACAACAGGCATTCCGCGGTCCTTCTTGAAAACAGTGGACAAGGCGGCTGTGCTGGCACAGGCTGCAGAGGACGACACCAAAGCGCCGACGGGCATCATGGTCAACGCTGATGGCGACTTTGTCATTGCCGAACCAGACAAGGCGTCATGGGAAAAGTTCCAGGCCAAAGCGAAATCCGGAGCTGCGGCCCAGGAAGTGGCAGACCAGGCAGACAAGGAACTACAGGAACGGGGAATTGAGTGTCCAATTGACAAGAAGCTGTTCATAGACCCAATGCAGACCCCTTGCTGTAAGAAGACGTACTGCAACGACTGTATCACAACAGCTCTGATCGAGAGCGACTTTGTGTGTCCCGGGTGTCAGTCAGAAGGCGTGCTGATCGATAACCTGCAGCCCGACGAGGAGGCTGAGAAGAAGGTCGAGACTTTCCAAAAAGAGAAGGAGGCCAAAGAAAAGGCTGAGGGCGAGGCTGGCAAAGAAAACTCATCGGCAGATTCGGCAAAACCAAACGACACAACGCAGGCATCAGCTGACCGGAGGGCATCACCTGGTGCAACCTCTACAACTACCAACGGATCCAGTACTGCGAAGGAAGCCGGCGACACTAAGAGCGGCTCGCCATCCGACACCTCGTCCTCAACCATTAGCAGAAAAAGACCTGCAGAGTCTGAGGCTGAGAACCCCAAGATCCCCAAAGCACCCAAGGCAATGCAACAACAACAAAACGCACAGGCAAATGGCCAGGCTGGCGACGCTGCTAATGGCTTCAGTATGAATGGTGATATGAGTGCCATGATGGGCATGGGCGGTATGCCAATGATGCCGTTTGGCGGTGTGCCAATGATGGGCTATGGTATGGGAATGAATATGCCCGGTATGTCCGGTATGCCCACTATGCCTAATATGGGCGGCATGGGCGGTATGGGTGGCATGGGCATGGGCATGGGAATGGGTAACATGAACATGATGATGGGCATGAACGGCGGTGGCGGTAATGGTTACAACAATGGCTACAACAACCACAACGGCGGTGGCTATAACAACCGGTACAACAACAATGGCTATAACAATGGCGGCTATAACAACGGTTACGGTGGCGGTGGTAATGGCAACTATAACCAGCAAGGCTGGGGCAACCGCGGCGGTTACAACAACCACAATGGTAGCTACAATAACCGGTACAACAACAACCATCATCAAAGCCAGAACGGCTACAACAACCACAATGCCATCAGCCAACAGAACCACCAGAGCCACCAGAGTCATGCAAACGGCCAGAACGGCCAGAATGCTCAGAATGCACTGAACGGCCAAGCCGCCAACAGCATCCCAACAACTGGCGGCGGCACCGAAGACGACGCATACTTCCGCAAACCCGTCAACCCAAACCGGCACTTCAACAAGACTAAGCGGGTGCGGCCCAGCGACTACCGCGAGGTCTAAAGGCTTTTTTGTGCTCTCATCCCCTACCCTCAACACCCCCACGACCTGTACCACATTCTTCCTGTATATACCTTTTCACCATATGTTAATTTAATGGGCTCAAGAGAAGACTTTTGTCTCTGTCCGAGCCACTCATTCAGGCGTCACTTTTTTCCCTCTTAGTTTCTTTCTAGTCTCTCTCCTGTCTCCTTGTTGCTATTCCTTGCTTCTTATGTTTCTTTCATTTATTTGTCTGTGATTTGCTTGTTTGGGTGCTTATTGGTTGGTGTTGGTGTGTTTTCATGTCTTTTCGATAATGATAAAATAGTTAAAAAAATAACGAAACTGGACTTCCAACTACATTTGATATATATGAAAGTGATAATAGTAGCTATCGAACAATAGATGCAAGTTGAAGATGCAAATATGACAATACGATGCAGTTGACATGTAGCGATATACACACGTGACCTTCCACATGTACAATGTATTTCCCCACATTTGGCATTGCCCAACAGGAAACACAGACTCCGCAAATCCACATGCAAAAAGGGTGTTCCCCAACCAGCACCAATCAGATACCCCGTAACAGGAAGGAGCACACCACTACGCACTAAGCACTAAGCACCAAGCACCTTCCGTCTCGGCTCTGACATCCTCGACACCCAAGTGGAAAGAGCGAGTGGCATACGAGAGATCCCGACTTGTCTCCAAATCACAGCACACGGAATAGCCTCACATCACTAGCTTCATCTAAACATACGCGGCACCAAGCTACGGCTTTCGTCTTCTCCTCCCCTCCTCGACGCGCCGCGAATCTCGAAATAAGATACAATGACGGCGATCGTTTTCTAAAGAAACGAACAAAGCTCTCGTTTCTTTTCTCTTATTGTCAATACGTTTCGCTAGTCTAGTTGCTACCAAGCTTCCGGCTTTCTGCGGCGACCTCGGCTCGGATGGATTCTGCAGTATAGACAACGCCTTGTCTTGTACTGTATTGATCTGTGATCTAGTTGTCGAGTCTGTTGTCTAGACTCACAGCCTTCTCCCCCTTTCCACCACCAAATCGACATTATCGTCTGCCGGCGCAAGCCACCCGATCATTAACATGTCTTTAGACCTGGAAAAGCACCTTGTGTTTGTAAGCAGCGATACCTAGCACACACCGTGTGTTGAAGGCAACAGCTAACAGATCAGTATGGTTCATACCACCATAACAACATTAACATTGTCATCCACATGTGCTGTGTCCCGCTGATCCTCTTTACGGGCTTCTGGATGGTAGGTCTTCATATATTTAGTTTGCCATGGACCGAAAAGGCTTTATACTAACTTACTTTTACTAGGCCGCCAACTCACCGACTATCATTCCCCTCCCGACATGGCTCACCATTCCCAACCTGCCACTCAACCTCGGCACCCTCGCCGCTCTCACATGGGGCAGTCTCTACGTTCTACTAGAGCCCGTGGCCGGTACAGCCCTCGCCCTCATCTGTCTGGGCTCGGCAGCAGTCGGCAACTTCATGCTCGCCAACTTTGACACCCATACTGTCAACACCTATGCAGCGGCAACACACATTGCTGCATGGATTCTCCAGTTTATTGGCCACGGCAAATTTGAGGGCCGTGCCCCGGCACTGTTGGACAACCTGTTCCAGGCCATCTTCTTGGCGCCGCTGTTTGTGTGGCTGGAGCTTCTCTTTGCGTTTGGCTACCGTCAGGAACTGCAGGGCCGCGTCGAAAAGGAAGTGCGCAAGGAAATTGCCAAGTTCCAGGCGGCCAAGGCGGCCAAGTCCAACGGCAAGACCAAGTAAAAGACACCACATCAATACTGGCCTATACAACACAGGTGCCGTTTGACTATCATCACCATTTCCTATCGAGAATCAAGACCCGACTATAGAGGTCTAGCTCTGATAGTACCCCATACGCTACTACACACACATTGACAGCAATATTTTATATCAGGCCAGATTCGACCAGGCTAGATGCTATCAAATTATATATATCTAGCTGGGTGGCGACACTACAACACTACCTACTATCCCGTCATAAAGTATGGCCCTTCTTATCAGATATCTAGTTGGAGCATAACAGCATCTCGGTACCAATAAGTATCTGCTTTCCTTCTCTCTTCTCTCCACACCTCTCTCACCCACAAGATGTGTGTAAAGCTATTCACTTTTCGTATTATATTTCAAAGACACTTCTGGACTGGTTACAGGGTTTCTTGCAATGCATCAGCGAGCGTCGTTATTATCTTTTTCTGTTTGGTTGGTCAGTTTTGGCTAGTTTTGGTTATTCAGTTTCAGAAGAGCGCAGTTATTATTCACTTAAAAGGAGGAACGAAGAGACTAGAAGAATAAATTGATTTTAGTCAAAATGGAAATAGTAGCGACTAACATGTAATATCAGCTAAATCAAACTTGATTGAAAAAAAGAAAAAGAAGGAAAGATTTTAGGGCAGAAATACCTACTGTTTTGATAATAGTTAGACGAAAGTTTACGACTACGTCTTACCTTGTAAGGGGTCTAGATAGATCTGGATAAATCTAGATAAAGTTACCATTGCCCTCGATGCGAGCGGCATCCATACATAGGAGAGACTCCTCGCTCTTGGCCACATTTCTAGAGGCCCGTAGGCGGGTAGAGATGGTGCGGTTGGGAGAGCCCGTCTTGGGAGGGGTAGATGGGGAAGTGGGAGAACCCGTCTTGGGAGAGCGAGTTTTGGGGACCTTGGAGGTCGTGAAGAATTTGGGGGTGGAGGCCTCGGGACGGCCAGGGGTAGAAGGACCGGCATAGGAAGAGACCTCGCCGGCAGAGGAGCCCGAAGCCAGGCCGGTGGCTGCATGGCGGTGAGCAGCCGAGTTGCGGTGCACGCCAAGGCCAAGAGTAGCGGCAGGCCCAGATGTGGTCACAACTGACCGGATAGATAAGTCGTGCTCCGAAAAGGTTGGAGGCGAGGAAGACTTGGACGTCTTGGAAGTAGATTTGGTGGAAGAAGACCTGGCCTTCTCCTTGGCAACTTCCATGCCATTACCTTTGATATGCTTACCCTTGGTGGTAGAGGTTTTGGTAGAATTTCTTACGACCTCCTTTCCCTTTCCCTTGGAGCGGGAATGGTTGGGGGTAGAAGAAGAAGAGGAGGAGGAGGAGGAGGCCGCGACAGTAGCGCGGGAGGGGCCGTCTGACCGGCGGACGGAAGGAGGAGGTGCCAGGCGGGCTGAAGAGGAGTAGGGGTTGCCGACAGAGCGGCCAACAGAGTTTCCAGAGGCGCGATCCTGAGGGATCATGGGGACCATGGGAATAGAGTCTTCCACGACGGTAGAGAGGCGGTCACTCGTGGCGAACCGTCTAGCGGCTGACTGGGACCGGCGGCCCGAAGTGCGCGAGCCAGGAAGGTTGTGGGCGCTGATGGCAGCGCTGGCGCGGCCGCGCGAAGTGCTTCGGCTGCGGGAAGAGTTGTTGTTGCGGCGAGAGCCAGAAGAGGAAGAGGAGGAGGTGGCCGTAGTGCGGCCACGAGATTGGGGGCGGGCCGAGGAAGAAGGGCCCGAGGAGTAGGAGCGGCGAGGCCGGCTGCTCTGGCGGGTGTGGCGACTGCTGCGGCTGGAAGCAACCACAACAGACTTGGGCAAGGCCACGGCCACGGCCACAGAGGTGGCCGCGGCAGCGGAAGTAGACATCAGCTCGCCCACATAGGGACGGGTAATGTATTTGGAAGGGTCCGAGGCGAACGCGGCCGACTCGGCAGGGGGCGAGACTTGTCTCGCTGTGGAAGAAGAAGAGGAGGATGTGGAAGGGTTGCCAAGGCGGGCAAAGGCTTGCGCCGGTGTGGGGGTGGGCACACCGTAGATGTGCGAATCGATGTCGCAGGCGAGGCAGGGCTCGAGTAAGTAGCGCCGCGATGTCTTGACAATGCCGCAATTGCGCTTGGGCTCCTTACCAGTGAGCATGTAGGTGAGAGATGCCATGCAACCTGCGTTGCTGGAAGACCGCCGGGCGGTTTCGCAGAGATAGATATCTCCGACCTGCCGATGCCGGCAGGAGTAGACAAGGACAAGTCCCTGGCACATTGTGTTTGTGTGTGGGGTTGGGTGGAGGGGGGAATACGTTACCGTTTTACCGTTTTTCTTTTGGTTGTTGAGTCGTTGGAAGAAGTCAGTCAAGATCAACTCGACTGCTCTAGACTATGAGAAGAAAAAGGCTGACTGCTTAGTTGCTGTAGTAGTTGTTGTTGTGTGATGATGAGAAGAAACGAGATAGGATTTGAAGAGAGACGAGGCGGTCTTTTATAGTTGTTATGGAAGACGTCCATCGCGGTCTGTTGTTTAGATGCACAGACTGAGGCTGTTGTTCATGTTGGAGAGCATGCAATGCTTGCTGCTCAACCTCTTTCTCTTTCATCGAATTGAATATCGGCAGTGTTCATTGTTCATATTGGTGATTGAACAATGCATTAATACAAGGAAAAGTGCCTTTTGTTTTGGACAATACAGACATAATGAGAGTCTTTGTTGTGTTGACACGAGACGCCTTGTCCATCCCCAGCCTTTGCCCATTGTCCTCGCTCTCAGACTGTGCATGCGAACAATTCGTATCAACTGAACAACTGAACAGTGCAATATTCTTTACACAGTTGATATCTGTCAAGTCTCTAGATATAAATAAGACCGTCCTCGACGTGTCTTATATCGTTTGTCTCCTGCTCATCATCAACAACGACAACAACATCATCATCAACAGAAGCTATTCATACTCATATTAGAACACTTCTGACTGTGGTGTTATCCGTTGCTGCTGATCACTCTTTCTTATTTCTTCTTCCTCATATTTCTTCCTTCTTCTTCCACCTTCAACCTATTCACATCATACACAATGCCCAACACACCACGGCTACGTTCCCCGGCGCAGTCGTCGGACAACTCTCCTCCACTGCCTTCTACCGGCCTTCCTTTCCACCCCCGTCAGATTGACAACAACTCTTTAAGGTGTCTGACCGGTGAGATCGAGGAGCCTTCTATCTATCTACCTTACCTTTCACAGCGCGTCTTGTCGCTTGTCGAGTGGTGTGATCGCATGCTTTCTCCCGATGAACAGCGCGTGGCCAACCCTGGCGAGATGAAGGGCGCACGGAACGGTAATTTGAAGATGATGAAATCTGTGTGGGCGGAACGGCTTGCTCGCGAGCAGTCCGCTGCACAGGTAAAAGGATCAAGAGAAGCGCTCAAAAGTAGCAGCGAGGACAGTGGGAGTTCCACGGAGCGGAGAATTTTCACAGAGCTGACACGGGCCGTTGAGTCCATGGTTATTGCCGAAGCCGAGCCGCGTAATCAAGTGCAGAGTGAGAACGATACATTAGGTCTTCCTTCTTCCTCTCGAGAATCTGCCATCACTGTAGTCCGTGCTGGAACCTCTAACAGCAACTCCAACTCAAATTCCGTAATCGCCCTTATCCAGAAACTTGAGAATTTCCTCTTCAGCACCGAGCTTGTCATTGCACGCGCCAACGCAATTCAGGCCGATAACGAGCTTGAACGAGACGTAATCGTCAAATTCCGCCATCTCCTGATTAACATGGACCGTCAAGTAGTGGATAGATGCCGCGAGGAGGGCTTTGCCGGGGCTGAGAGTTGGGAGAATAATAGCGAGGCTAGTTCTGGCAGTTCTGACCCAGGTTTTGTCCCTGGCGGTGTTGAGTCCAAGGATAAAGGTAAAGGTAATGAGGTCAAGACTAAAGACAAGCCTTCTGAGGACAGCAAAGTCGTACTCGAAAGACGAGCCAGAAAGAAGGCATATATGCTAGCCAAGATGGCCTTTAAAACAGCCAACACGCCCAAAGCCAAGGAGGACAGTCCCTCGGGTGAGAAGTTCAAGCTCGACCCCGAGGCAGCCACCTTCAAGCCAAGCTGCCATCCCATCACAGAAGATATGCTGGCCAATCCCGACAGCTACCACACGTGTGGTTGTGACAAGAAGACAGTGACCTATTGTGAGCACTGCGAGGGAGACGAGGTTTTTTGCAATCCCTACAAGTGGTAAGTATTTGTCGTTGTGTAAAGTCGTAGACGTCTTCCAGTGTTGAGCTGGCTCTTCACTATACAAAAAAAAAATCGGAGTTCGCACCTTCCCATTCTTTATAAAAGGTTTGTCATCAAGAGTATCGACATTACTTAGTTATCATTAATAAAAATCTAACAAATCTAATCACATAAGCAAAACCAAAGTGAGAATAAAAAATCAAAAGAGAAAAAAATATATTATATTAAATTAGTTCAGCTAAAGCTCTAAACTGTTGGCGGTATATAAACCCATCCACCAAAACCCACACTCGTCCACAAAAATCCACATTCATCCCCTCATTTTTTTAGAAGTGGTGACACTCTTTACCAAGAGCCACTAAAAAGAAGCTGTTGCTGCTGATGTTACGCAAAAGGTAAACCGCTTACAGCTTGCCAACAATGCCGGACAGGATGTAGGCAATGGTGGTGATGAGATCCTGCAGCTCAGCGTCCAGGTCAACAGTCGAGACAGTGGCAGAAATGGCACTGGTGACGGTAGAGGTAGAAGCGCTCAGCTTGCCAGCCTTGACAGCGACAGTGATGCTGGACAGAACGTCGCTAACGGAGGCAACCAGCTTGCCAACCTCGGCAGTCACACCGGTGGCAATCACCAGCTCGTCCAGAGCAGTGACGGCGTCAATGGCAACCAGGGCGACACCACCGACAACGTTACCAACCGTGTTGACAACGCCCTGGGTGAGGCCACCGCTGGTGTTCAGCAGACCGCCAACAATGGTGTTGGCAACGGAGGCGGCGCTCTTGACCAGGCCGGTAGCCTCCTGGCCGACATTGTCGACAGTGGAGACCAGGCTGGCAACGCCAAGGCTGGACAGGATGGTGTCAACAGAGGCAATGGTGTTGTTGAGGGTGATCAGCTCAGCGGTGATGCTGGTAACCAGGGACAGGTCGCCGGCGGTGGCCTTAAGGACGAGGCTGGTGACCTTGTCGGCCTCGCTGACGGTGTTGGTCACCTCAGTCTTGAGGTTGGCGACCAAGCTAGTCAGGGCAGTGATGTCAGCGCGCTTGGCAGCGGTGTGAGGAACGGCAATGGCGCCGGCAAAGAGGGTGGCAACAGAGGTAAAGGTAGAGAACTTCATTTTGATGGTTGGGTTGGGTTACAAACTAAGGAGTTTTGTAAGAGTGATCAAAGAAAGAAAGCAGTTGGTAAAGAGTGTGTGAATGGGATTGAAGTGGATGTGAGTGATGATGAGAAGAGAAAATAATGTTGACAAGAGGAAGCGGGAGGAGGGTGTTTTATACTTGTGAGAGAGGCAGAGACAGACGAGCAAAGACGATGGTAGGCATGGCAGAGATGATGGACATGGTAGGCAGGTAAACGAGAACGGCAGAGCGGTAAAGGCACGAGAGAAACATGAAAGAAAACGACGATCATCGACCATGCCGGCCTCGCGCAAGGAGCATCAAGAATGAGGTTATGGATGGGATGTGGGTAGGGGGTAGGGTGGGAGGTGGAGGGTGGAGGGTAGATGAGATGAGGTGGACGGGATGAAAGAAGAAACGAACAGCAGTGGAACCACGTCTGTCAGGTTTCCATATGCATATTACTCAGACTCGGTCTACTCATTCATCTAGTCTATTCAGAATACAGGTCACTCCGGTATGCAAACGGCTTCTTCCAGGATCATCACTCCAACTCCATCGGGGCCGCGGTCAACATGCTCAATTTCAGAGAGACGGTGAGGTCTTCTTAGTCTGCTTGGTCTTCTTAGTCTGCTTGGTCTTCTTGGTCTTCTTGGTCTGGTTGCTGCCTCGCTTTGGTTTCTTACTGGTTGCTTGCTGTTTTCTAGATATTTTGTTATTATTTTTTTTATTTTTTTATTTTATTGTCCTGCTCTTTATCATCTCGACCTGTACTTGATTAGGCACTTAGACCAAGAGTCTAATACAATGTAATAAAACTAATAGATCTTGGTAAATTGCGTCAAAGGCATCCCTTTCCAGAACAAGCCCAAATGCTTGTCTTGAGTCTGACAAGGGATAAAGCGTGGTGCAGGTGGGTAGTAGGGGATAGTAAAAGTGGTTTGCTCAGTAGTGTGTATTCAGGTTGATGAAGGAGATGAGCAAAGACAGATGACAGGTGATAGACGTTAAAAGTACTAAAGGATGAAGGATGAAGGATAAGAATGACGGTGAAGCATTTCTCGCAGTGGCCGAAATGATGAAACGTGTCTGGCATAAACCTGATTTTTGATGATTTGATTTTTAGAAGACCACGAGAATAACAGATAGCTACATTGTCATTGGCGACTGCATCGAGGGGCATAACAGCGTGTGGCAGTATCCAGATCAGTATCCAGTAGCTGGTAAATATAATATGTATGTACAGACTGATACACTGATACACGTTGATATACAGGCTAGAGAACAATAGGATCGACAAAGTGGAATATGTCAATCCTTTGGTCTAGAGGGTAGAATAGTATTCGGATGTTGGCTGAGTGCCCAGAGAGACAGAGAGACAAAAGAAGAGACAAGCGGGAGAACCACCTGGACAAAGCAGTGTCTTGCCGAGCTCGCAAGCTTGCCAGTAATTACTTCGTAGCCAGCAGCCAGCAGCCAGCTTGCCAGAGGTGATCAGCACAACGAAGAACGAGATGAAGAATGATGAAGAAAGCTTCAGTCGGAGTCTGTTGGATAGACAGCAAAATGCCAGTAGGATATCGGGGGGGGGTACCGTCTGTCCGGTGTCTTCCCATCTATCCTCCGCCTATCATGTTCATATTTTGCTGCCCACCGGGTGTGCGTTGTGCGTGGCACGCTCGTGCAAGTAGGCCCGTAATAAAGTTGGGTTGAGTCATCACACCGCTATCATTGTCTGCTTGGTGGATTGTACCCCGGCCCTCCATATATTCAAATCAGACTGAGGTCCCAACAGTTTCATGGCCATTCCATAGACCTAGCTGGGGCTGTAGTAACCCAACCTACTCAGATACTCAGAGGGCTACCATGTCAACTGACATCAGTCTATGGATTCTCAGCCTATTTCATCTACAGCTTATTTTTTTTCCCATTAATCAATTCCCATTAATCAAATGCTGCTAGCCAAGCTCCTCTATCCTCTTATCATCCGCCTCCTCCTACACTGATACTCTGCTACCCCGTTTCCACTTGGTTCTCTTGTCGTTGATATGTGTAAATAACGAATACACCGCAATCATAGACATGCAATCCACAGATAGCGTCGATCACTTCTAGATCTGATAATGGTTGGCATGTCTCACATACCCCTGTCCCTCATCCATATTCCTTTTTCTTTTGTCTTTTTTATCCGATTTTACATCTTTTTTTTTTATCTGAATAACACTTTTGATTCTCATGAAAGTAGTAATTACACTCTTATTCTTATTATTTTTACTTATTATTCTTCCTGTCTTGTTCTCTTTGTTGCTCTCCATATTTATGTCTCTGCATTCTATCATTTATTACTGTTTTTTTTTCTTCTTTATTTTCTTAGTTTATTATCTTCATTTTCTATAAAAAAAAATTGAAGAAAAAAATACAAAAGAAATACAAAAAATCTTAAACTGATTTTATACAATTTATTTCGGAATGCTCTCCGGTTTGAATCGGCATCACCAGTTCCGTCCACTGTCCACCATTCTCCGTCTCTGTCGAGATACAGAAACCAAACTCAACGTCATCTACTGTCTACTGTCTACTTGCATGTCGTCTACTGATACCCCTTTCTCCACCCGCCCTCACAATTTGAGATCGCCCCTTGGCTCTCTTTCTAGTAGACTGACTATATATGCCGATCTCTTAGCCTTTTTGCTGCAAGGATCAAGCATTTTCCCCGCCAAGTAGACTTCTACCATATTCTATCCGTTCTATCATCGCTAGTATTCTTCTGTGCGGGCAGGCAGCCCCTGGGCCATGGTAAATTGCGCTGATGTCAGTGTTGTATCTCGCTGCTTCCCGTCTCCTGTCTCCTGCAATTTTACCTTCTATTCATCTCGCACATCCCCTGTCCCTGCTTGCAATATTACTTTGTAGCTCGGCATGAGCCTATCTTGCCAAGGGGCTGTCACTTTGATATCTATGTGTATATTCCATTTTATTTGATTTTCCTCTTGTTTCTTTTTATTCTTTTCTACCACTGCATATTCTTCTTTTGCGTCTTTTGCTTCTTTGTGGTTGTTTGCGTCTTATTTGCTGGGTTCTTTCTTTTTCCTACGTTTATGCCTCCTTCTTTGCTTCTTATCCCTCAATATCCAGTGATCATCTTCGTTTTCTTATCGTGCCCGCTAAAGCCGGTCGATCCAGACACCCTATGCGCTATTGCTGTGTTTGTTCTCCTGCATTAGACTCTAGGAACTACTGGTTCATATGTGCCTCATTAGTGTCTCTATC
The DNA here is from genome assembly GCA_029298975.1 of Ophiostoma novo-ulmi subsp. americana. Classification (NCBI taxonomy): domain Eukaryota; kingdom Fungi; phylum Ascomycota; class Sordariomycetes; order Ophiostomatales; family Ophiostomataceae; genus Ophiostoma; species Ophiostoma novo-ulmi. The sequence goes on along the minus strand of JANSMA010000003.1, from coordinate 413,509 downwards.
ACTTCCTTTACGCTCTGCCACCACTCTCTCTATTTGCAATCAAATCTCCCTTAGACACTACATACAGAATATAGCCTAGCAGTTTGCCAGCCTTCATACAAATCCGGGACCTATGGGGGCGTGTATGTCTCGTAATCCTTTCTGTCAACATGTCACTTTCCGAAGGCGAAGCAACAAAGTCTTTGATGTCTTGCTATTAAATAAGACTTATTGCACCATGCACTTTGAAGCACATGTGGCACTAAGCATGACCTCGGCGAGTTGATACTAGTAGTGCGCCCCCATGCTTGTCTCATGATATCAACCATTCACATAATGATGCCTTGTCGTCTGGAGCTTCCAATTCCAAAATTCCAACTCCGTCAAGTCTCTCCTCCTCCCGCATCCTTCATTCCGGTATGCTATTAAACCAGATAAATTCAATGCAACTACAAGAAAACCCGTCTCCACGCCCATTCCAGATACTTGGTCACTTCTATTGTTTCCCAATAACCCGCTGGGACATTCTCCGTGATACTCCGCCGTCTGGATACATTTACCTGTTCGTCCGTCTCCCTCCTGGACGGGGCAAAAGAGCGGTGGATGCTGGCGATCTACATTTCTCATGACGCCTGGTCAAGGGAATAATGTTATATAATACGAAAGGTAATCCCAACGGTCAAAAAGCACAGACGAGAAACGAAGTTATCCTTAAGAGGCCTGTTTGTACAACTGTACGGCGTGTCATATTTCCTATTCCGTTCTTATATATATTGTCTTGATAGATGATCAGATGGTGCTTACTGAGTACAAAGTTTGGAGTACAACTATATACAAGGGGTTTCTTTTCTACATCACAAGAAATATTCCACCCGTCAAGTATGGCAGAGCAAATCATTTTTTAGTATTTTTATACTTGGGGGTAACAACCCTCCTCGGACGGTTGCGTCCGCTGTATGAGGAAATGTGGTGGGAAAGGCATAGATGGGTACAGATACTCAGTAGTCTTAACAAAACCAAGCCGAGCTGGAAACGCCGGCATTATCTGGATGTTGGTTCTTCCCTCCTTGTCTAGACCTTGCCTAGACCTTGTCTAGATATCAATGCCCAATGAATGAGTAACTATGCAGGTTGTATTGCCGTGGCCATGATGCGATGTGATTTCAATTGATGCGATATATTTGTGATGACGATGGGATGCCAATGTTCGTTCGTGCCGACTAGCTTGATCCCTCCGTGTATTATGTGTTCTTCAGGCCACATCTTGGCAGCTCGGTATCGTTCGTCACTTCCGTAGCGTGGGATTTGGGACTGGGATATTGTAAGATTAAGAGGATGACGCTGGTCTGTGCTGCACGATGCATGTCCATGGCACAGGAGACAGGCATAGTTGCGCTGATCTCTGTTTAAATGCTGGTCCCTGCATTATCTTTGTATTGGACTGTTGTCAAATCCGGGATCAGCACGGTAGTTCCATGTAGTTTAAATAGGGGGTTGGTGTTAGTGACGATACCTCGAGTGATTTTTGTTGGGCTTTGGTCTGACAGTTTTTGGTTATGTTTATTTGTTGGATGAATTGTGATCAACATATGCAAAATAATTAATACTGTGGTAAAGTATTCTGATATATTCATAATTTTAACTGCAATTAGTATTCACAATTTATTTCAAATTTATTTAGAATATGCTATGTTTATTGAATGATATATTTATTAAAATAGTAAAAAAAAAGTGCTCTATTTTGATTGTAGCCAGAGTTTTTGGCAGAAATTATATTCATATTCAGAAAAAAAGAAGAAAAAAAAACTACTACGATAGTATCAATCAACAAGCAAAGTTGATCAGGTTTTACAGAGAAAATCGAGTACTGAAGAATCTCATAAATATTATCGTGACTGACAATGCCGTCTACCATGAGCTGACAATATCGATTTTGCCAACCCAGCATACCCACACACCGAGAAGCATCCCCTGGCAGTTGATGTGAGCTCAACAAGACAACAAGAACTGCTGGGAACATCAAACACCAGGGTATCTATATGGAATAACTCCTATGACGGATTTAAGTGGTAAACTGCCCCATGACTGGACTTAACGGCTGCCATCATTATGACATGGCCAGTGAGTGTCTCCGAGGAGGATGATAGTAAAGCTCAGATCGCAGCTGAGCGAGCTTGACCAGCATTGGGGCCCATTCATAGTCAAAGAAACAGGCACGATAAGGCGACTCGAGTGACGTGCTTGGCTCGGCAAAGGTCTGAATGCAGCTCCATGACAACCTGAACACTCAATCATCCAGCTCTCGGCCAAAGTCAATAAGACGCAGCTTTGTTGCATCGCGCGGATGGAACTGGGCCACTTTGGACCGCACAAGGAACCTTGCCGCCGCCGATTCGCGGGTGATTGTGACGTACGCCGCCGAGCTGTTGCCGCCCGCACTTGCCAGCGCATTCAGCAACTCCTCCGTCAGTTCCTGCATCTCACTAGCCGCCGCCGCAGCTTCATCTCTGCTGCTGCCGTCTTCTTCTTCCTCATTTTCGTCCTCGTCGCGTCTCTGACCCCAAATCTCATCAATCCTTCGCTGCCGCTGGTCGGCCTGCTTGTTCTTGGTGCTCGGTGTGGCATCTGGCTTGTGTGCCGACTTGCGCAGCTTGCCCTGCGAGCTGAATCCAGCGGCAAGATCATCGGTCTGGATATCCACGATACCACCGACCACCGGCCCGCCCAGCTCCTCAGCTGCCAGCATCGGCCCCAAGTGCTGCTGGATAAATTCTTTGAGAGACTTGAGGAGTGCCGACGTGTCGCGGTCGTACTCGCGCTTCTTGGCCCGCAGCTCGGCCACCTGTGTTTCCTGGTGTTTGTGCCGGCGCTGGTCCGCCGTCATGCTCTGGCGCGATGCAGCGGTTGTTTGCAGCTCGGCGACGCGGGCTTCGAGTGCGGCCTGGAGTGCCTGCTGGTCGGCCACCCGGGCCTTGTCTAGGGCTAGTTCCCTGCGGGCCTTGTCTAGCTTCTTGTTATCTAAATACAAATTCGACTCCGTAGTGACCTGGTGTGTCTTGCGCATGGCCAAGAGTGCCGGCAGCACCGAGTCTGGGAAGGGCAGGAACGGCGTTGAGCGGGCGGCCTCGGTGTATGCTGACGCCATGAGCTCGAGCGAGTCGGCAGCCGAATTGATCGGCACAGCTCCAGCCGAGCGGCGAAGCTGACGGTCAGTCTAGACTCTGTATTCTGTGTTCACTAGCTCGAGGGCAATATAGACTCACCTCGGCAAGGATTACCTCCTCGCGCTGGACCATGTGCTGCAGTTCGTGGATAGACCGCTCGACATATGTCGCATGTAGATCATCGTGTGTGATGGGCCGTGGCTGGTCCATGGCGGTGGTCTGATGGGGTATTCTATTTGTTCTGCCTGCTTTCTTTCTCGTGTTCTTCTATGTCTGGGGTATTCTTCAACGATTGTCCCGGCGTCAATGCCAACCAAAGACCCACGAGACCCCTCGGATTTACAGGAACTGTTAGAGACTGGGCGGAGGGGCGGCTCAAGGATCTGTGTGACGGGATTGCAAACAAGCACTGAAATAAATGAGACAAGTAAATGAAGAAATGACAGAAAAAGCAAAGCAAACGGGGCAATGTCTTCAGGGGCACGGGTTATGTTGTGCAGCGTCACACGGCCGGTGTGTAAACGAAAACAAAAGTGACGATGGTGGATTGTGTAAACGAATAAGATCAATACCCATAAAAAGAAAGAAGATAAAATGAGAAGATAAAAAGAGAAGATTTTTAAAAAAAAAAGCGATATCAGAGATCACGAGATCACGTAAGCAATATGTCGATGTGATGTGATGTCGACAAGGATAATAAGCAGATTCTAATAAGGTGAACTGTCATTCTATCTCGGTAACAAACAATTGAATCGGGAATCAAACATCAATATCGAATCAAACAACATATGCAGCTGTTTGTTGGCCTCCGATAGATCTCGGTCCTTGTCGACGTGGTGTGCTGTGAAGCGTCGTTGAAACGCGTCTCATGTATAGCGGAGTAGCGCGTACCGTGTAATTAATCGTGTGACTAATCTTCTATCCCGCTCGCTATTGGTGCTAGACTTGCCCTACAGCCAGCCCAACCACACAGTGCCAATAGCCTTTCGCCTACCAAAACTCTTCGGGACGACTGCCGCTGTCCTTTTGTGGAATAGACCCACCTTTACCGCCATATATTGACATATCATTGGCTGCACTTGAAACTCTGCTCGCCTTTTCTCTTTCCTCATTTTGGGCGTCTTCAGGCTCTTGCTCATTTTCTCACATCCCCGCTTTTTTGACTCTGAGGTGGCCCTCTCTCTCTCCACGTCTTTCTTCCCTTTCCTCTTTCGCCCCTTCCACCTTCTACCTCTTCTTTCGACCTCCCTTCTCCCAACGCTCGTCTCTTCGACTCTCGACACACTTCTGCTCGGCTCTCGATAATAATACTATCGCGCGTTCATCCCTTGCGTCGCATCTGCCCTGGTATACTGATCAGCAACAAGCCCTTGTTTGACGTTTACTTTTCTTTCATTTTGCCCTCTCTTTTAACCATCTTCTTTCCCCAGTCCCCGTCCCCCGTCCCCGTCCCCATTCTCCTTCCCCGTCCTCGACGTCGACTGGTTCTCGTCAGAGCTCTCAGTCATCGCGCATATCATCTCATATCATCTCTACCTCTTTATACTCTATCCTTATACACTCTACCATACCCTCAATTCTCACATCTTTGTCTTGACCCCTCCCCGGACCTCGACAGCACAGTGTTTCGATCTTCGCGGATTCGCCTTCGCCAGCATCGACTCCTCGGGCCGCAACACGTAAACCAAGGATCATATATTGCAAAGAATAAAGAGGTTTGAGAATCGTGGTCCTCCTCCAGCTTCTCCTTACAACACATCGTCTTTCATATCACGCCTTACATCGTCATCTACTCTTTACCTCTCTATTCAATATCCTTTCTCTCTACTCCTCTACCTCTCTACCTTCTACTTACCTCTCTCCATCTCTTCTCTCCATCTTACCTCTACTCAACCCCGCCACTTCAAGAAAGAGACTAGCTATAAGCTCTTCCCAGCTCTTCCCAACTTCTACCCTCAAGAGCTCTCCTCCTTTGGCCACTTCATCTTCACCGTAGAAGACCCGCCCGTTCGCGCCCGTCCACCGTCCACCATCTATCATATACCATACACCATCCAATACCGCCGACCCGCCCTCTTCAGTTCCTTGACAGCCCGACCCCGATCCAAATCCCGATCCGCCACTACACCTGCACCGTTTTCTCTGAAAACCTTCCGAGGTGTAGATAGGCAACGAATAAAGTCTTCTTGACAGTTTTACCGTGATTTTATATCTTTATTTTTACAACAGCTTTGACTTGACTTGAACCATCAACCACAACAAACTACAACAATCTTCACAATGTCGACTTCTCCTCCGCCTACTAGTACCAAGCGCCCTCTCGAGGAGGTATCTTCGCCATCCCGCACCGGTGACCAGCCCGACGCTAAGCGTCCCGCTCTCGACAAGGTCCTCCGCAACGAGGGCGAGATTAAGGAGAGCAACGGCTTGCCTGCCATCCCTCCCATCCCCATTTCGTCGTCCGAGTCTAACGGCAATGGTGCCAGCAAGACCAACGGCAACGGCGATAAGAAGGACAAAGATAGCGACGATGCCGATGCTTCGCCCGAGGCTGCTGATGCCAAGTCGGCATCCAGCACCGCTAACAACTCTGCGCCTGGCCAGAGCTCGGCCAACGCACACGACGAGACTGCATGGATCCACATCCGTGCTGTGATCTCCAGTCCCGAGGCTGCTACCATCATTGGCAAGGGCGGCGAGAATGTGTCCAAGATCCGCCAAATGTCTAATGCTAAGTGTACGGTTAGTGATTACCAAAAAGGCGCTGTTGAGCGCATTCTCACTGTGAGCGGTGTCGTCGATGCTGCCGCCAAGGCGTTTGGTCTGATTATCCGCACGCTGAACAACGAGCCGCTCGGCGAGCCGTCCAACGCACACTCCAAGACGTATCCTCTACGTCTGCTGATCCCGCACATTCTTATTGGGTCCATCATTGGCAAGGGCGGTTCTCGCATCAAGGAGATTCAGGAAGCATCTGGTGCACGACTTAATGCGTCGGACTCGTGCCTGCCCCTGTCATCTGAGCGGTCTCTGGTCGTCATGGGTGTCGCTGACGCCGTCCACATTGCCACCTACTACGTTGGTAGCACGCTTCTAGAGCAGCTGAACGAGAGATTCGGCGGCCCTGCTGCGTCTGCCTACGCTGCCCGTGGCGGTGGCCCGGTTGGTGTTGTCCCTGGTGGCATGCAGGTTGTCCCCTACCTTCCCCAGCCCGCTGGCGGCAACTACGGCCGTCCCGATAACTACGCGATGAACAACCGCCGCCCTGACGCGCGGCCGCATATGCCCCCCCAGCCTTACGGCGGTGCCGCACCCTACGGCACTCCTGCTGTCCACGGCCCCGGGCCTGCTGTGCCCATGTACGGTGGCGGTGCTCAGGGAGCAGCTGCTGGTGCGTACGGTGCTCAGATGGCGCCGCACCACCACGGTGCTCCTCATCACCAGCAGCCCCACGCTGGTCCCCACGGCCAGCCCATGCAGCCGGGCGGCCCTGCCGGCCCTGCTGCCGGCATGCCTGGTGGCCCGCTGACTCAGCAAATCTTCATCCCCAACGATATGGTCGGTGCCATTATTGGCAAGGGTGGTCAGAAGATCAATGAGATCCGGCAGGTTTCGGGCAGTGTTATCAAGATCAACGAGCCGCAGGATAACAGCAACGAGCGTCTGGTGACGATTTCGGGTACGGAGGAGTGCAACCGTATGGCGCTGTACATGCTGTACTCGCGTCTCGAGAGCGAGAAGCACCGCGCATAGGAGAAACGGTGATTTGATTGCTTCTCTTGAGTCTCTTCATCTTACTTATTTTCCTTTCCAATCTTTTCTTTGAACTTCCATTACCGGCGTCCTATAAAACGTTCCGTGGTTGCTTTTTACATTACCTTTTTCTTCTGTTCTTCTATTCTTCTGCTTTCCTTTGTGTTTTCTTCAGTTATTGATTTTTATTGTTCTTCAAATTGGGAGTATCTCTTGGTCCTATTTCTGCAACGGGGGTTATTTGGGCTGTGGATAGAGATATGGGCTTGTCTAACTATGCTTTATCGTTAAAAATAACAGAACTATCCGGTATCGTATGCACATGTGACTGTATTTAAACGTTTGCATTTATTTGTACTTCATAACATCGTTATTATCTATCTTTAGATATCCTATCCAGACTCTACTTCATCGAGCCGTGAACGTAGTCGTTCCACATGCGGCCAAAAATGCCGGGGGCAGGCTTGTGGTCGTGCATGCTGGCGCGGCGGTTAATCTGCTGGGGGTCTGTCGAGCGCTTCTGCTTCTCGAGCGAGTTGAAGAGAGATCCCTTCTGATTAGTGAGCAATGATGTGGGATATTTGAGATTTGGGGTCTGAGAAAGATTAGAGGCAGACATACTCTCTGCTGGCCAAACGAGGCATCTGAAGTGGCTGACGCACTCGAGTTTGCGCGCTCCTGGCGGGTAGTGTTGGCGTCCATAATGAGGTTGGTTGTTTGGTTGTTTGGTTGGTTGAATGTTCAATTGTTTGACTGATTACTTTTGTTTGCTTTGATAATGATCTGGATGATAGTTACGCTCAGAAAGAGAGAGGAAGCAGGGTCTATTTGTACAAATAACAGAGGCGAGCTTCGTCTATCAACCACTCGTCGTCATAGGTCTGGCCTCGCCCTCTGCTCTGTAATGCAAAACACCAAGATATCCAACTATACAAACAGTGTCAGATGCTTGTCAATGTCAAAGTGACTTTTGCTGACCATCTACTAGCACTCGCCATCGAATGAAATCATCAGCAACTTGCATCACCCACGGTTCGACAGCCAGTCTTGTTGTCTCTCGATTGGCCGCGAGACCATGTGCCCTATTGATCGAGACAAAGAAGGCCGCAGAAGTGCACTGTACTGTGTACACCTCTACACCTTTATATTTGTAATTAAAAGAGTGGGCTGGCAACCAACAAAACAAGCATCGGCCTGTTTCTTTGTTCATTCCGTCTTTTGTTCTGCTGTTACATTTAGTGCTGTCTAGCCCATCCATCACTGCCAGTCAGTCTTTTCGACAATTTATCAGCACTATCAGCACGATCCAGACAACCACTACCTCAAGACGAGATGGTGTTATTATCGAGGTGATGATAAGCTTCCTGGCCGATGGCTTTGCTGTGGCATTGTTTTTTTCTCTTGTTACTCATATTACTCATGTTCCCATGATTCTCATGCTGCTCATGCTGCTCACCTTTTCCCTCCTCCTCCTCTGATCTTGGCCATGTTGCATGTCTTCAGACATCTAACATCAAGCATGTGTGCATCAGCTCTACCCCGCAAACAACTGCGACTTGCATAGCCACTATTCCATATCTGTACTTGTTTGCATGATTCCTATTTGTTATTTGATGATAGCTTGCCTCCTGGTCTAAAACGAGGCACACGACCTGATGGCTGCTAGCTAAAGGAGGGGATAGACTGGTCTCGCCTCTTGGGTTGTCTGGTATGTCAGCAGCTTTCAATGTCTCGGCCCTTATTAGCCTTTTATCAATCATACAAACATATAGAGACACAGAGATGGGACACGAAGGGACACATACTACTGGCAGTCGTCCGACTCTACGGACGATCGTCACCGAGCCGGAGGTGTCTCTAACGGACAGGCCATCGATGGTAGATATGATTCAATTTGTTGTGGACCCCGGTCCAGAATAAGTCAAGATAAACAGTGGTTCGAATATTCAGAGTCAAGGACAAAGGGGTTGCCATGTTCATTATAGCATTAGGATAGACTTGATGAGGTAATCAATTAAAACGGAATAATAGAGAATACAGACCAAGTCTTGTGACGACATGACGCAGTTGTTCAAGTGTTATCCTAAAGAGGAAATAAAAATGGGTCATCGACCAACTTGTACATGTTGGTATGATCCAAACTTAAAGGTGAACCGCCAAGGCATCACCGGCAGGTCGTCTGCGATTGACAAGAGTTCAAAAAAAATTAGAATATAAATATAGAGAAATATTAGGAAACCCGCCAACCCCATTCAAACTGCCTTTACCGATGCAGTGAAAAGTAGCCAATATATAACGATCACAAGCTGCGCGGCAAATTTACAGCATTGATGACAAAGCAGGCATGTTCAGTGCTGTTCCTGAAAACAACAGCATCTAAATTAACCAAGCCTACTTAACTGCATCTATTCAATCAAAACTGGGTAAACGCTCATACAAACTCTCCCTTGTAGGGTATATGCTGTCATTGGCCAATTCATCAGCCCTCACAGCCATCCTCTCAGCTTAACATAGACCCACTAAACACCAGATTCCACTTTACGCGTCGACGCGTCGCGGTGTAGACCCTCACCGTAGCCTCGTAGCGTAGCTTACATGGCTAGTCACCTGTGCCATTGTCGAGCTCGAGCTGTCTTTTTTTTTGACACTCCTCACCTCTTCACCCTCAAACACATATAAACCTCAGAATGACCACCGACGCTCCTGTTGAAACTACTCTTCCCATCATCACCTCGCCTCCCACTTCTCCTCCTGCCAAGCGTGTCAAGATGTCTGCCGAGACCACCACCATCGATGCTACCGCCGCTGCCCCTGCAGCCCCGGTCGAGGCTCCCGCTGCCATTCCTCCCACTGCCCTGACCATTCAGAAGCTCTCGGCCGATGCCCGCCTGCCCACTCGTGGCAGCGCCTTTGCCGCCGGCTATGACCTGTACGCTGCCCATGCCACTTCCATCCCCGCACGCGGCAAGGCCCTTGTCGATACCGACATTGCCATGGCCGTCCCGCTCGGCACCTATGGCCGCATTGCCCCGCGCTCGGGCCTGGCCGCCAAGCACTTTATCGACACTGGTGCCGGTGTGATTGACGCCGACTACCGCGGCCAGGTGCGCGTGCTGCTGTTCAACCACGGCGAGACTGATTTTGCCGTGGCCGCCGGCGACCGTGTGGCCCAGCTGGTTCTGGAGAAGATTGTGACACCCGAGGTGATTGAGGTGGCCCAGCTGGAGGATAGCGTGCGCGGTGCGGGCGGCTTTGGCAGCACTGGCGGATTTGGTGCTGCCGCCGCGGCACCCTCTGCATAAGCACTGCAAATGAATATACGAGCAAGCAGGCAACTACAAATGACTATACACGGAGTTTTGATTTGAATCATGGCGAGAGCTCAAAATAGCCAAGGTTAGCTAGTGATATGGAATGAGGATCTGATCTATAGATCTATTGATTTATTAATGACACCAAATAAATGACAATGGGCTCAAACAAGTGCTACCTTTTCTCTAACCTTGCTGTTGACAAGAGACAAGAAACTTAAGTAAATGCAGAATACAATGATGATAGAAAAAGCCAAATAACACACGAGACGGACTGTGTACCGTCTCTCTACAATGTACAACCAACCTACTTGAACTCCATCTTTACTGCACGGAACTCGATTTGTGGTGACCGCAGCGAGTCGACATTCCGTGGCAGCTTCAGCTCGGCCGCACCCGACTTGAGCAAGTGCAGCGCCTTGGCCCGCGCCTCTGCATCGACTATGCCCTTGCGGTCCAGGAGCGCATTCGCCTTGGCCATCTCCGCCGGCATCGCCTCGCACGTCTTGGACAGTACTTCGTGCATGCTCGCCAGCACCTTTTCAGCTGCGTGTGCCAGCGGTAGGTCTACCGACTCGACGTCGTCGTCGCTCAGCCATGCTCGTCTTGTTAATAATGAGCTGTACTCGGATTGTGATTGGGACTTTGATTTAGCATCTGCTGCTGCAACGGCCTCGCGCATCCGCACCACCATGAGCGCACCAAACATGTCGCCCGTGCCGCTAAAGTAGCAGTCGATTGCGGGGAAAACAATCTTAAATGCGCGTGCTTTGCCGGACGACGCCCGTGATGAGCCCACAACTGACAACGACGATTCGGGGTGGTCTGGGCTTGCTAGTGACACAGATGTGATAACCACGTGTGGCAACTGGAACCGTTCGTGCAGCACCTGGATGGCTTCGTGCAGCGTCTCCATGGACACAATCTTGACTCCCGACAGCAGCTCTGCCTCGAATTGATTGGGCAGGATCAGGTCGGCATTGCGCAGCAGCTTCTTGTATGCGGGCACAACATCGTCGGCAACATATAGCTTGCCATTGTCGCCCATGACAGGGTCTAGCACCCAGAAGAAGCTACCTTGCTGCTCTTGTGCACGTGCCCGTAGCTCCTCGGCAATGCGACCAACAACCTCGACACCTGCTGCGCCTGGCACGTACCCGGACAGCATCATATCAAAGTTATCAAGGTACGACTGCTTGAGACCTTCGTAGAGGTCCCAGATCTCATTGGCTGACGTTTTGGTACCGCGCACTTGGCGGTAGCCGGTATGGTTGCTGAACTGGACAGTGTTGAGGGCGGCCACGTCACAGCCCAGCGATTGCATGGCGAATACGGCGATCTTGTTGCCGACATGGCTAGATGGTTAGTATAAATATTCTGGTCTACGAGACTGCTAGAGACAACAGAGCTTACCCCGACACGACCTGGCAGGTTAGTCACAGATCCTGAATCATGTACCCAATAGAGTATAAAGTCTTGGGGGTACTTACATGGCTGGCAATGGCCAAGACCCGGGTCTCGGGCAATGGTGTTGCGGCAGACATTGTGTAACGGTAATAGTGTTCGGTGAGACGTCAACGGTAGTAAAAAATACTATTAGGCAGGCGTAAATGCAAGGATAGACGGCAGATAGAAACGTAGTTATAGTCCGGCTGTAGTTATGACTCCTCGGAAAGCATCGGACGTTCGGGCGGAGGACAAGAGCGGGGCGTCGGCGGCGGGGCGGATAGTGCGACTCCAAGAGAGAGGAGAATCTGTGTAGGCAGTCGCAAGGCTGAAGGAGCAGCGGATTGTGAACGCTAGGTTGGTTGGTGAGGCGTGCAACCGGCGTAGGGTAGGCGAGGGTAGAATGTGTAAATCGAAGCAGAAAAGATGAGTAAGAATGTGACTTAAGGTGGGCTATGGTATCGTCGGCGCGGCGGGACCGGAGAGAAAGGTGCCCTGGGAAAGAAGGAAGGAGTCAATTCTGGGAGAGTGCGACTCTATACAAATAAAATAAGAAATTTAACTAGAAATACAATATACAAAATACGAATATGAATGTCCGAAAGTGACTCTAATTCACATGCGGCTAATCGTCACTCTCTTTGATTAGGAAAAAAAAAAGTATTTTTTATCGTCTTTGTGCCACTACTATCAAGACGGCGATTTGCGATAAGAAGAATTAAATTACATATCATTACATATCACAAGTACATCGACAGCACTTGCGCGGAGACACAGGCTGCTTCGAAGAGAAAGTCCAGCCATCCGAGTCATTCACTGTAATATTTCTCCTTATTGGACGCAAACTGAGACTGCGCTGCAAGAAGGTGAGCGCAGAAAATGAGGAGCTAACAAGAGAGGACCCACTTGCGCTTTCTTCTCCCTTCCATTGCCAATGCAGGCCGTCTCTTTTGCGCGTCAGCGGCAGGATGACATAATATATTGTTTTATCGTAGCTAGTATTAGTATATCGTCAAATTAGTGCATTGTATAAGCAATATGAGCGCATCTTAATGGAGACAGCGACACAGATGGTCTTATCAATGTACGCCCTAGTATTGACATGCATGTCGCCCAAGATGTGCACATTGACTCTGATGCGAATCCCGAGTGCGTGGGGGCAGAAAATATGTGTAGAAATGAAGGACAACAGAAATCGTGCCGTATTGCATGTTATATAAGCAATATATTATATAAGCAAGCGAAGAGGTTGCTGATAGCACAATGTGACAAGTAACAGGTGTATTATAGAAGTTGTAACATCATGACTAGAAACAGACGCATGGCCGAGCAAACAATGAGCCAACACAAAAGAGAATCAAAAATAATGCAGTTGCTGTTCCCTGTTCTCCACCCTCCTCGGGATCCTTTTTTTCTTGTCGTTTATATATTGTAATTTCATATCCCGTTCATCGTAAATTTGGCGTAAAGAGTAGTATTGCAGTTTACTCCTCGTCGCCAATCTTGGGGGCGAGGTAGAACCGCAGGAAGCTGTTGCCCGACAGAATGTACTCGACTAGCAGTGGCACCTCGTTGGATAGGCAGATCTTGACCTGGTTGGACAGAGCTGCGGCCTTGCAGAAGTTGACTAGGTACTTGAGCGAGAATGTCAGCGACACCGGGTCGCTCAGCTCAATCTCAATGTTCTCGGCCGGCTTCTCCACGTTGGTGTGGCTGCGCAGAGTCACACTGCCGTTGCCAATGTCGCCGTTGCTGGCAAACTTGATGCCATCCTTGGTTGCCTCAATCGTCACCGACTCGGACATGGCCATCAGGTCGGCAGTAATGCGCCGGAACTCAGAGCTGGGCATGGTGATGGTCGCAGCGTACTCGGTCTCGGGAATGCCCAGGTGCTCTTGGTCAATGTCCATGAGCTTCAGGTCGTACTCGCTGATGCGGTCGTTCTCGGAGCTCTCAAACACCAGGTTCAGCGAATCCGGTGCATCGTCGGCCTTGAGCGTCAGGATATCCTCGTTCTGTGCGGCGCGGAGCACCTTGGTCAGGCTGGTCAGGTTGACACCCAGAGCGACGTTGCGGTCGCAGCGGTACGGCGAGAAACCCTCCGCCTTGAGCAGCATAGACACGAGCGCCACGTGGCTGTTGTCCATGGCCTGCAGCGCGATACCGGAGTCATTGCAGTCAAAGTTGCAGTCCTGCACCAGGTCCTTGATGGCGTCGACGACCTAGGACAAAGGAGTTAGTATGTAGTGTACATGGTAAAGTTAGCGAGGAACCAGGAGAGACAGATACATACCTTCTTCAGGATCGAGGCCTGCTCTAATCTTGCTTCCAACATTGTGACGGTTTGGTGTTTGTGGGTGAGAGGGTATTAGGAGGATGAGTTGAAGAAGAGGATTTGAAAGAAAGTAAAGAGAAAGTGAAGAGGAAGAAGCGGTCAGAGAAGCTGCAGCGAGGTGGGTTTATTGAGAGTTGGATGGAAGAGGAAGCGAAGAAGAGAAAGAAGAAAAGGGAGAGAGAGAGAAGAGGAAGTGACGACACGATGCTGCGAAATAAGGAGCTCCTAGGTAATAGCCTACGCAAAATAACCCATCTAATAGCACACGACACGCTTGCCCTTTGCTCCTTCCCTCTTTTTTCCCTCTCTCCCATTTTCGCGTTTTTCATACCAAGACGCGTCTCGCAGTTTAATTGAGCCTGACGCGGGGCTGCCTGGTGGCGCTCCCTTGGGTAAGAGCGGCCCCACTCTTCTGTTCAATGGGAATGATTGGTTGTGACTGATACATCGATATGCAGCTCAACGATAATTAATTTTGATAAGAATATTGTCATTTGAATGTTGTCAACAAACGTCGAACAAGAATAAGAACACAAGGAAAGAACAAAGAAAAATACAACACTAATTGTGCAGCTTGCTAGATGGCTAAGCAAACATACCCAGCCATGTTTTCCTCTCGAGTTTCTCCTTCAGATCTATGATGCAGCAGATGAAAAGATAGTACAAACAAGTCCGCCATTGAACGGTAGTTGAAATTAAACAGAAAAGAAGAAGCTATGCCATGGGTGGCAATTGATAACCCGAGAAAAACGCCATGTAGTAGTGACAAACAATAATGTGGTATCCAAACGTCGAGGAACTGACGAGGCCCATGCAAGGTAAATGTGAAGAAATGAACAAAAAATGAACAAGACAAGAAAAAGACAAAGAGAAAGACAAAAGAACGACAAAAAAGAACGACAAAAAAGAATGACAAAAAAAGACAGACAAAAATGACAGACAAAAAAGAAAGATAAAGAAGAAAGCAAAGAAGAAAGAAAAATAAAAACGCATCAAACAACGCACGCAATAGTAGCTCTCATGTATCATAAGGTGTTACGGTTTCGGTCAACCGCCAGCTCCGTTCGGCTCAATGGGCTGCCGCCCGCATCTGCCCGCACGCCCTTGGGCCGCAGATTAATCACCATCTCTAACTCGCGGAGCATGCCGCGGCTAGCATCTGCTTGCTCGCGCGCCTCTGCCCGCCGGTCGCGGTCTTCCTTCATCTTGGCGATTCGCTCGTCACGCGACAGCAAGCTCTTGCGCTTCGATACCGGCGGCAGCGACAACGCCTCGAACACTACTTCCTCGTCAGGATCACCAACTGTGCTACCTCCAAGTGGCGAGCCACCCGTTAGTGCCCGGAGGGCATCCTCAGCAGTGCCACCGCCATCTTCACCCACGGTAGTCAAACCGCTAAAAGATATCGTGGGAGAAGGCACCGCACCCAGCGACGAGAGTCTCTTCTCGTTACGGTTGATACCCGACGCTAGAGCCGACTTTCCTTCCTCCCATGCTTGTATAAGTAGCTTAAGGTCCTGTCCAATCGACTCGTACTGTGAAAGGAGGCTAGGGCCAAGCTCTGTGATGTCGTCTGCCTCATTGAGAGACTGGTCTGATTCTTCCCGCAGCAGAGCTAGCTTGGCCTGCAGGCCACGAATACCCGTAGACAGCGAGTTTAGCTTGCCGAGCTGTGACCGCCACCGCTCTCGACCGGGAGACAGCGGAGCCTTTGGTGTTGCTATTTGTGGAAATGTCTCTGCCTCACCGAGAAGGTTGTGCAAACGTTCATACCCAGCACGTGTCGTATCATTCAGCACCCGAAGACCCTCCACCGCAGTAGTCCAACGCAGCAGATCCGACTCGTCGCCAGTTGCCTCAAGGGCAAGCAGAGCGCATAGGAAAATCTTGCGAATAGTGTGAAAGCGTGCCGCTAGGATGGTGAGTGTTCGAATTGAGTCGGCATCGTCAAACTCAGCCTCGGTGAACCCCTGCATGGCATCCGACACATCAAAGTCGGTAATGTCATGGACGTGGTAGTACATCTCGAGGTCGATAGGCTCGGCAAACCCTCTCACCGCATTCGCTGCCTGAATGTACTTGGGCAGCGCCTCGGCGAAGTAGCTCCGGACAGCTTTCCGGATACGCATACAACGCCGCGATTGGCTGTGGTCGTCCATGCGGCTAATGGGCGGGAGTGGTGCGCTTCTATGGAATGGAATTAGCATGATCTCATCTCAAACTTTGATTTTGGGGGGGGGGGGGGGGGCTTTGGCTTGTCTGGAATGCGGAACTTTGATGGGCTGCATTCCTGGGCAGCTCGAAGCACCAAAGCAGCTCCAAATTTCGTCTTCAGTCTCAGATGACGAGACCAGAATATGCTGTACAAAGAAAAAGAAAAAAAACCTCGACTTACATTCTGTAGCCTCTCGACACGAGCTCTACCTCTTTGATGAAGGAGATTGCTGCGCTGGCTGCGCTGTCAAAATCAAGCGACCGTGTGACAAAGCACTTGACTTCCGATAATGCGGACTGCCTCACATGGCGCAGCCACTGTTGCCGTAGATAGGCATTTCCAACAGCCACGGAGCCAGCTAGAAAGACAACGCCGAAGAAGAAGCGCTTCTTTGTGAGGTGTGCGATTCCGCCAATGTAGACCCAATGGATGGCCCAGGCAAAGACGAATGCGCCTGCCACGGCTACCACGACTCCCGTAGGTGTTGGTGCCTGCGGATCGAAGTCTTGTAGTGCGGCGGCCATAGCGGAGTCATTGCCGTTGTCGTCGGTGTTGTTATCCAGACGCATAGACGGCTGTTGCTGGCTGAGAGTTGCTGCTCCAAGCAGATGTGATGTGATGATTGTGTAGCGAAACTTTTCAAGAAACTGCGCGTTGTCGGCACGACTGATTGTCGATGCGACGGCTCTCTGATTGTGTTAGTAACTGCTATTTGGCTCAGGGCACACAGGGTACACGTACAGAGTAGCGATTGTTGATAGTTGACGATATTGATGAACTGCGCATACGGCCATCGACGCAAAGCGGGTTGGGAATCTTATTGCGAAAGCGTTTCCTTACCATCGGTCGGCCGACGGGTGCGAAAGAGGGAGAAGGAGGGCTCGGTGGTGGCGTGTCAACACCATTCTGACTCGGGTTATTTGACGTCATGCGTTGTCGGGGTTGCTGATCCGGGGTCACGGGAAGCGCGGAGCTGGCCCCCGTTGCGTCTTCTGTCTCGCCATCGGAGTCGGGCAGCAGCTCGGCAGCCGAAGTCGAAGGTGTTATAGTAGACACCCACTCAAGAGGCTCGTTTTGTCCTTCATCTACCAATATGGGAAATCTGTTAGAATGTTTCCGTGGCATACTGAATGCGACATGAAGTTCGACATGCAAAAAATGCGCAAATGCTGTTGGTAGCAAAATTGGGGGAAAATAAAAGAAAATAAAAGAAGAAAAATACCTCTGAGATACTCTGCCAGAGGACTCTCGTCATATACAATAGTCTCCATGAGAGAATCGGGTGTCAGATGTCAGGTGTCAGGTGCGCACAAGGAGACGGCGCATTCCCTTTGTCCAACGGCGCAAGAGGGCACGCAGGATTGTGTGCGATAGGCGGCGATTGCGCTGGACTGGTCTGATTGGAAGGTGTGGCTTGAGGGTGACGAAATAGTGAGTGGCCGATAAAAGCGACGAAGGGTTGACAAAGGGTAGTGACTTGGCAGGCGCTTAGTAGATAGCTGCCGCTGTATTGGCGGGAGCCTAACTGACGTCGATGGTTTTTTTTTCTTTCTTCTTTTTGGGTTGTCAAGTTGAGACGAGGGTGAATAGGGCGAAGTCGAGAGGAAGTTGAGAAAACGACAGAGCGAGAAAAAGAAAAAGTCAAGAAACGAAAGATTGGCCGTGCAAGATGGTGTAGGTATGGCGGACTACTGCTTTGCCATGTGACGGGAATTTTGGCTAGTATGCAGCTAAAGAGGTGTAGTGGATGAACAACAACTGTGGGTGTGCGTAAGGGTGAGAAGACAGGCGTCTGCGTGGTGTTGCAACGGCAGCGGTGATAGTCGGACTTGAGGGTGAGGTCGAAGATGAAGATGGGAAGTGAGAGGAGAGAGGATTGGAACAAGATGCAGCAGTACAGATTAAGGTGTACTGTCGTACACCCGCTTGGCGAGATACGGAGGCAGGAGGTGCCTTCGGTCCTTTCTGCTTTCGGTTGTTTTGAGATTGTCTCTTGGTGGGTATGGACTGTGGCTATGGATGTCAAGCAAAGGTGGATAAAGGGGATAGCGATGAAGGAAGGAAGGAACGGTCGATGACATGTAAGACAGGAAATGGAATAGGTAGAATAATCTAAAGTTCAACAAGGAAAGAAGAAAGAACAGCAAGAAGAACAAGAGAAGAAGGAGCGACCTATCATGCTGGGCCTCTCCTTCCTTTTGTTTTCTAATTACTCCTTTGGATAATAGGTGGTATCTCAACAGCATAAACGACGTATATTGCGCTGCGGAGTCTGGTCGTATTGAAGATTGAATATAATTGTATTGAATAACTGCATATGTACCTTACTTGTATCTTCTTTGTTTTCTTTTTCCTGTTCGACCGTGCCTTCCCTTGGGAAATGAACTGCAGCATCGCCAAATTAAGCTGCATGTAAAGTCGTATGCACCAGTGAATGCAGTAACAAGAAGGAGCACTCCGCACAGATTGCAGATTGCAGATTGCAGATTATAGGGGAATAGTGGCCCCCGTGGTCCCCAGGGTTCGTCATGTTGTTTCTGTGTATTGACATTCGGGGTGTTGTCATGACCCGTATTATCGCTGCAAGGAACAAAACGTATTGCGCTGGAAAGGACTACGAGCAAAGTATCTTACGACGTATCCGGATTTCAGAGTATTAAACGCCCCAGCAGCAAAATAGGAGACATCCCGGCCACTGGGAGGTATTCTTAGCAAAGAGGCAGGTACGACCCACAGTGTAGAAAGACAGCACCAAACCTAAAAGGGAAGACCCATACGGTCCACTACCTGTCCAGTTTCAGCCAATCAGAAACACTCACGAGGGCAAGCTTTCGTTTTCGCTGTGGTCCGTGGCAGGTCCAGCTGCATCAGAATCCGAGGCCATCGTGTTACGGACCCGACCTGACCCAGCTACCTCGACTACGATCGACTACCCGTATCACTACTTTCTTGTACGGCACCATCCAAGACAGCAGGCATCCCGCACTCAAGCACTATCGACACCATCAAATAACCACCACCATGTCGACCGAGCGCGAGTTCCAGATCGAGCCCCTCGTCCAGGAGTCTCTTGTCCACAACACCAGGGTACGTCAACAGAGCTGCACGTGTAATCATGATTCAAGGATATACCAGAACATATCGCTAACAGTCCAGACCTTGACAAACATCCAGAACCTCACGGCATCACTATGCGGCGTCGGTGCCGGTATCCTGGGTCTTGAATCCTACAGCGGCTTTCTCTTTTACGTTGCCTTTTCGCTCATCACGACAGCCCTCTTCTTCGTCTTCCGAGTTGTCTCGGCATCGATCGACCTACGCGCAGCTGGCAAGGAGATTAATGTGCTGGATACTGGTGCTTTCTTCCGCAGCCCCATTGAGTTCTGGACCGGCGGCCTGATGAACGGCTTGGCGGGCTACATCTTGACATGGACGCTGTTCTACGGTCTTGTCAGGGCATAGGCAGCAGCGGTGATGGCAATTTTGGACATTAGTGCCCTAGTCAAATATTTGATGGCGAGCATGTCAGACATGGAGCGAGTATTGCATTTCCTTTGATCATTTCTCGTTGGGCGTTTTGTGGGCATCGATTTATATTTATACACTCAAGGGCTACAAATTAGAAGCACGTTCTTTACATGGCATGATGACAGTTTATAAGTGGACTCTTCAAAGCTGATGACAGTCATTTAGAGTGTTGTGTTATGTGTACGATGCCAAGGTGTGTTATCCAACGAATATGGAACGATAAACAAAAACTAATAACAACAACGACTATCAAAAACATGCTTCACTTTATAATGCTGACAATGGGCGACAGCCTAATCGCGAGTCTTCCAACAGCAAGTTCACATCACGCATCCGAGATCGCCACCACATTGCCCACAAACCCGTCTAGCACGGTCCCTTCCCGGCTTGCGCCCTCGAGGATAACAATCTTGGATCCCAGCTCAATCCATTCGCGGCTGAACAGGATTTCAAGCCGGGCGCAGTAGCCCTGTTCTGGTGAAGGGCTGGCCTCGTCCTCGATCGAGTCAAGACCAAACACGTCGCCTTCCATGTGGCCTACAGACTCAGTCTTTCCACATTTCGACCCAAGCTCTAGACGTGCACGCGGCGAGCTCCATATCTTGGTCACTCTAGCCTGTGCTCGGATACTGGCAACATAAAATGTCACCAATGTGTTTTCGTTCAGACGTCTAATTGCTTCGTCGTTAAAGAAGCAGGTAAGGACCGATGTTGCTTGTAGCCCGGGGTGGTTGTTGGTCATGATTTTGTTAGGAACAGCCACAATCATACCTCGTCTTGGCTCAAGTGGCCGCACGGCCGAAATATCACCAGCGTTTCCAGTAGCGTAAGCTGCCTTGCCAAGAGCCAGCCCGAGAGTGCCGACTTGGTCGGCCTCAAGTGTCTGGACACTCGTTCTCAAGTTGCGAATGCTAAGAACTTGTGCCTCGCGCCACTCACCCTCGTTGGAAGAGGCCATGACCAAATTGGCACACATGTGTGCAGACTCGGAAGGCGGTGCGCTACGGCTGGGAGATGCCATTCTGTCGTCCAGCTGTGCAGCATCTGCCAGTTCCTCGTCAACTGGAAAAGGCCCAATCGTGACCGTTTGACCCAACTTAAGCCGGCCGAAACGGACATATCCTGATACAACACATTCAACATTGGCCTGCCACGGGGCACGTGAGTGTGTATACGATACCGGCCTGCTGAATTTGTCTTCGATATGGAACAATGCCTCCGGCTGGCCCTTTCTGGTCATCATTCCAAGCTGGTCGTGGGCTAGAGGTTCCGGCGGAAGCGGCAGTTCACGGAGAAGGGCGTGTATCAGGCCAACACCATCGCCCGTGACGGAACTTTCCAGTACGACAGGCACCGTTGTACAAAAGTCACGCGAGTCCAGCATAGGAGATAGAACATCCCGAACCATCTGAATATCCTCGTCACAGAGCCTACCAGCTCGTTCAGAGAGTCTCTTCTTAGCCTTAATCAGCTGTGGTGTTCGGTTGGCGCCCTTTACAGCTGCCCAGATAGGAGCCAGCAGCCGCTTGAGTGACAGCTTGTTCGTAAGGTCTGACTTTGTGAGCACAATGACCAATGGCAGATTGAGCTTGAGACATAGATCAAGATGGTCCCTGAAAAGAGTAACACTAGCACCGTCTTGTATCATCCCGTTGGCAAAATTGGCTGGATCTTGAGGCTCACTTGGAGAATCTTGAGCAGCACTTATGCATAACAAGGTCCAATGCGGCGCCCATCCAACGAGCCCGCGCAAGGTTGTTCGTCTAAATCGAGGGTGGCCGGCGGAGTCAGATACAAACACAAGACGCCCGTGCTTAGCATAGTCGTGAATGCCGAACCAGGACTCGATATTGGGATTGGCGTAGTTGACAATGGAGTCACCACTATAGCCCACGAGCTCCTGGGTGACTGTGCTTGTCATTCCCGACTTCATCTCATGGCGGTGTTTGAGAGCATTTAACCGACCCTTTCCTTTTCCATCATCGTACTCCCCTGTAGTGAGTGCACCGAGAAGAGTCGATTTTCCTGATCCTGTTGGGCCGGTCAAAGTTACTCTCAGCTGCTCATTCAATTTTGATGTAGACATTGGGGACAGAGATCTGAAAGAGATGGCCTCCGCGCTGACCCCTCCTGCAAACAGGGAACTTTCTGCTTGCTGGGAAAATCCAACAAAAGCTTCGACGACATAAAGGCCTTCCGCCTTGGATAACTTTTCTGCGTTCATTGTCGCTTCCGAACATGCTGGGGCCGCGGGTGACACTGAGGACATCGATTGAGACTCGCCATCGGACGTAGACGACTCGTCGTTCATCTCACATTGGCCAACCCATACGATTCGCTTGAGCGTGACAGAGCAGCCGAGATTGGCTGCCATCCATCGTAGAACAGAGAGACTCAGGTGCATCTCCTCTCTTGTGATACCCACGAGACTGCCGTCGTCAGCAACACCGATTTCGTATAGGGCTCCCTGCGACTCTTCCAGCCCAGCGACTGGTTTTCCAATTTCAAATGTCATTTCTTTGAGGACAGAGTCCTCTGGTAGAACCGGAAGATGGTGAAGATTCTGGCCCAAAACAGACGCATGGTACGGTGTTGACTGACGAAGGCGCCAGAGGAGCTGGGTGGTTAGATGCTGGCACCGGTCCTGTCGTGCCTGGCTGGCATTAGAGTTTCCGGAAATACGAGCATGTTGAGGAAACTCTGGATTGGCATGATTCTGCGTGTGCATGCCAACTAATTTGTAGGCTCGTCTGGGACGGAGTAGAAGATGCAGCTTGTACTCGACTGGGCCGTCCTGGGGCTCAGGCAAAAGCTTTGCATCCGCAAGGTCGCCTATCAAAACGTCCCTGCCCTCGGCTGGGTAGAGATACTCGGCAGGGGGCAAACCGCCTTCTCTGACCGGCAAAAGCCATGGTGATAGCACCTTTAGGGGGTCCGGCTCGTAGGTGAAGACAGACATTGGGTAAGTACACGCAGAGCGGTGACGAGGGCGTAACTGTATGGAGACGCAGAAGCTGAAGGGTTTAAATCTTTGGCAATAATACAGATCCGTCTAAAAGTAATATATAAAATGAATAAATGGCAGAGTAGGTGGCGGTATGCATCATTTTGGCTATGTGACGGTGTCTTGTAAAGGTAGCGTGTTAGGCCGAGCTGGAGGTGTATTGACAGTAGGGATAGAGATGATTTGTGGCGTAGGATAATATGTGGCTGTAGTTCGATTCACACACGGATAGACTGCGAGAAAGACATGATAACGACGGGATTAAGCAATGCGGGTTGGTGCTATTATGTTTTAATCTATAAGTGAAGCTGAAGATGGCAGATATAAGAGGTGGTGAGGGGATGCAATCAAGCCAAGTCGTTCTTTCCGGAACGGGACGTAGAGTCAAGCGGCTGTAGTGTGGTGGACACGCCACTCGGGGTCGGTGACTCCTTCCCCATGCGTGCGGCTAGCTAATTATTCGGGGAAGGAACGAATCAGACAGTCAAAGGTCATACATCACAAAAATACAACGCAAGAAACAAGGGCAGCACCATATTATTTGACTCATCTTAAATTCTATATATAATACTAAGGAATCCCTGACTCGCCCTCTAGCAATCTACCTTACACCGCCTTGCGTGGTCTTTGTCGAATCTGGAAAGATAAATGGTGTTCATCATTTGTTACTGATTACTTGCCCCCTTGGGAAGGAGCGTCGTGGCGCCGTCCTTCGCTTTAAACCTGATCCTACAACCTAAAAAGGCAGTCAAGATGGTGAAGGCCACCATCAAGGAAGAGAATATTAGTTGTCGCCCTTTAATACCTCGTCAAAGCCAATATGGAAATGTGCAACTAATTGAAGAGATTATGTAAGTTCAAGAAACGAAGATGCCTAACACAAGGTTTAGCGCGCCCCTGTCCTATTTTTATTCCACCTGGCTGTGGGACGTAGCGCGGGGCTGAGTTAGCACTGAGCAGCAATACGGTGAGACTCGCCCCCCTTTTCCATGCTAATTACAGCCCACTAAATTGCCCGTTGCGTTGTGCTGGACCGCTGTGCTCTACTCTGTGCTCTCCATCCGAAACCCTTTTTCCTCGTGACGAAACGCAAGTCAGACATCGCACCTCTTCTCCTTCATCCACCCCTCAACTCTTCGTTCTTGACTGTTTTCTCCAACCAAACAGCCTATACATCAAGCTGCATTCTTCCCGTCTTCTTCCCGTCTTCTTGGACGATTCGCATTCTTGATACACCTCCTACGGCCTTCAAAGCAGCCGTATTCATCCCGACGATCATTGACGACCGAAACGAACCCCTTCAACTTATCCCATCGACATATCTTCGATACAACATATATAAGCCACGTCGGCAGCAGACATCTCAATAACCGCCAATATGCCTATCTTCAGCCGCAAGAAGAGCAACAAGGAGGACGAAAACCCTTACGCTCAACAGAACCAGCAAGGCGACCCCTACAGCCCACAGATGACGTCGCTCCAGAGAACTCAGGCAGACCTGGGTCTGCCGGTCAATGGCCGTGCAGGACGCCCTGGTCTGCCCAGCGGACCTGGACCTAGAGCTGGTGGCGCCGGTAGCCCCTCTCCCCAGAACAACCAGCCTTCGCCGTACGGTGCCCCGCCTGGCGGCCAGCCTGGCGCTGGTCCCAAGGCAGCATACGGAGCTCCTCCACCGAGAGGCGCTCCTGGCCCACAGGGTGGTGCCGGCGGTGGTGGTTACAGTGCTGGAGGATATGGTGCACAGGGTGGATACGGAAGCAACAAATACAACAACAACAGTTCATCTTATGGTACCGGCTTTTCTCCTCCCGACGGACGTCCTCCATCATACAGGAGCACTGCTGACAGCATTTCTCCAGGATCCGGTGACCAAGGTGGTTATGGCGGCGCAAGCAGACAATCAGGTGCTCGGCGCGGTGGATATGGCGGTATGGGTGCCAATGAGGAGCCCGACGACTCTAGCAGACAGGCACTTTTCGGTAATGCACCACAAAAGTTTGCAAACCAAGCTGCTCAGGCACCAGAGACCGGCCGCCCAGGATACGATATCAACAAAGGCTATGGTACCCCTAGCAGCGGCTCCGGTGGCGAGGGCGGTGCAGGTGGTTATGGCGATGACCGCGAGTTGACGACAGAGGAGCAGGAGGACGAGGATGTCAAGCGCATGAACCAGGAGACCAGATACCTGCGTAACGAGACAGACCAGAGTCTGGACCGGTCGCTGATGATTGCCAACCAGAGCATCGAAACAGCGCGCGCGACAATGGCACGCATGCACAACCAGCGCGAGCGCTTGCTTAACGTCGAGAGCAACCTGGATGCTGCGTCCAACCACAACAAAATTGCCGAGCACCGCGCAGCCGAGCTGAAGCACTACAACCGCAGCATGTTTGCCGTCAAGGTCAACAACCCCTTCACATCGAAGCAGCGCGCAGCAGCACAGGCCCAGTCGGCTCTCGATGAGCACCGCGCTCAACGCGACCAGCGCGAGGAGACCCGTCGTCTGGCCTACCAGAGCACACGGGAAGCCGAGCAGCAGTTTGACAAGCTGGACAAGGCTATCGTCCAGGGCCGGCAGCTGGGACAGTCCAAGACAGGCCAGTCGAGCAAGTTCAACCTTGAGGACGATGACGAGGAGGACATTGCTATGGAGCGTGGCATTGACAACAAGATTGGTCTGCTGGAGAACGCTGTCGGCACCATGAACCTGACGGCCAAGGCAATGGGCGAGTTTGTCGAGGACGACCTGCAGCACATTGACCGCATTGCTCAAAAGGTATGTCTTAATTTTTCTATTGTTATATTCTCTATATGTGTGCACAATATACTAACATCTATACAGAGCGATGCCGTCGACGACCAGGTCCGCGCCAACCGGTACAGACTGGAGAGAATCGAGAAGCGCGGTTAGAGGGATGGCGGTGCTGGACGGCCACATACCGTGGTCGTGTAATTGAATGTTTTGGGGTTGGATTATCATTGATGTTTTATTTGTTTCAGTTTACATAGCAAAAGCCACACCATACTGCTTTTTACGACATCGTTACTTAATATCCTCATTCTGCAGTGCTAAATATATATGATAAGTAGTTGGTTGAATTTCTTAAAATATGTTGAATATTTAAAACAGTTACGACCGAATTATAGCAAGTTAAGAAATAATATTTAGAAAAGTTTACTTTAATAGCAACCAAAGTAAAAGAGTCACAAAAATTGAATGTTAATATCTGTTACTTTTTGACGTGTGCCGTTTGTAAGCGGTCACGTGACATATATACACCCATATTTGAAGCTCTAAAATTGAGATTTCACGATCATGTCCATGAAAACACACTTTTTTCAAGACTTTTATTTCACAACGAATCAACACAAAATATGTCTACAGAATCAAATCCAAAACACAAAAAGGACACAAAAAAGTCCAAGCACCTTTACAAGGTCGGAAATGGCTTCGTTGACCTTGATTTTTTCATGAATGGTGGCCCGAAAAAAGACGACAAGGAGACGGCAGATGCGCCAGAAGACGTCGAAGCCAACACAAAGGAGGAAGAGATCAACAAGACCGACGATGAGGCTAATGAGAAGTCTTCAAAAGATGGAAACAACAGTGAATATCTGCTAGACCGCAAGCGGCGGCGAAACGGCCAACCTGCTGGACGCCGGCGCAAGGACGACTTCATCACCGGCGACCCGTCACTGCTTGCCACGCGCAAGGCACTGCCGATATGGGACAGTCGCAATGAGATTCGCGATACACTTGCTGCTAGCGATGTGCTCATCCTGGTCGGTGAGACGGGTTCCGGTAAGAGTACACAGGTGCCGCAGTACCTGTGCACGGAGCCCTGGTGCACTGGTCTCGTAGCCATTACGCAGCCGAGACGAGTCGCCGCGACGACGCTGGCTAACCGTGTGTCGCGCGAGATGGGCACGCCCCTGGCTGGCCTTGATACCAACGACCCGAATGCGCGGGGTCGCGTCGGTTACTCGGTGCGTTTCGATCACAAAGTGCCCAAGGGTACCAAGGTCAAGTTCTTGACCGAGGGTATGCTGCTGCAAGAAATGGTGCGCGACCCGGCGCTCAAGCAGTATAGCGCCATCATTGTCGATGAGGTACACGAGCGGAGCGTTGATGCTGATTTACTGCTGGGATTCCTGCGCCAGATCCTGCAGGCCAGCAGCCAAGGTAGAAACAGTAAAGGAGGAAAAGGAGAGGGCGAGGTGGACAGCGAGGTACAGAAGCGCCAGCGCGGCGACAAGCCACTCAAGGTAGTTGTGATGAGTGCTACGGCCGATGTCGAAAAGATCAGCAACTTCTTCACCACATACACCGACGCCAGTGTTACCATCCAGTCGAAACACAGCAAAGTCGACGTTCTCTATATTCCTGGCCGGCAGTACCCTGTTGAGCTCATCCACACGCCCAAGCCCGTCGATGACATTTTGGACGCGCTTGTCAAGAATGTCTTCCAGGTTCATATCCAGGAGCCACTGCCTGGCGACGTCTTGTGTTTCTTGTCGGGCCAGGAAGAGATTGACGCTGCCAAGCGGCTGATTGAAGAGCGCGCTACTACGCTGGCATCCAATGTGCCCGGCATTGAGATATGCCCGCTGTACGGCCAGCTGTCCATGGAGGCCCAGAACAAGGCATTCCAGCCGGTGTCGCGGCCATTTACGCGCAAGGTGGTCCTGGCAACAAACATTGCTGAAACATCCGTCACAGTGCCTGGTGTTCGCTACGTGATCGACAACGGCAAGGCCAAGGTCAAGATGTTCCGTGCACGCCTAGGCCTGGAGTCGCTGCTGGCCAAGCCCATTGCCAAATCGTCTGCTATCCAGCGTGCTGGTCGTGCCGGTCGTGAAGGCCCTGGTAAATGCTACCGGCTGTATACAGAGGAGTCGTTTAACCAGGAGCTGGCACCGATTGAGCTGCCCGAGATTCTGCGCATCGATATTCTCGGCGCAGTTCTCACAATGAAGGCCCGTGGCATCGATAACACGTTTACATTTCCTCTGATGGACGAGCCCGACGAGGATCTCATGGAGAAGTCTCTTCTGCAGCTGCGCCGACTGGGCGCTCTGGCCGATGACGTCAGCATTACAGAGGACGGAAAAACCATGGCGCTGCTGCCCGTGTCGGCACCCTTTGGCCGTGTGCTGCTGGATGCAGCCAAAGTGGGCTGTCTTCTGGAGGCCATTGACATTATTGCGTGCCTGACATCGGGCGACGACATTTTTATGCGGCTGCAGTCGGAGCAGGACCGTGATGACGTCGAAGAGTACCGCAAGGAGCTGTTCCGTCGCGAGGGTGACCTGCTGACGTACCTGACGGCAATCCAGCGACTGGTGGGCGAGAAGAGCACACAGTGGAAAAGCTGGTGTCAGCAACGGCGCATCAACCTGCGCAACATGCGGCAGGCTCTCAACATTCGGCGCCAGCTGCGGAGCATCTGTGTGCGGCAAAAGATGATTGCAGCCGAGGACGTCCCAACAGCGTCGGACGAGCAGCTCGAGGACTTTGTGCCGCTGCCGCCAGACCGGACGGATGCGCTGCTGCGCTGCTTCCTGAGCGGCTTTGTCTTGAAGACGGCCATGCTGGCACCCGACGGGAGCTACATCACGACCGAAGGCAAGCATGTGGTGGCGGTTCATCCATCGAGTGTGATGCACGGCCGCAAGACGGAGGCTATCATGTACCTGGAGCAGGTCTTTACGACCAAGAACTACGCGCGCAAGGTGAGCGCTATCCAGAGCGACTGGATCATAGACGCCCTGAGATCGCAGCAGGTGTAACTTGTTCGAGATGGGGACCGAAGCATGTGTACTTTATTTTATATACGTCGGACAAAACTGTAGTTTATACATATTTCATATAGACGGAAGCATATACCCTTTTATACAAAGAACTTATTTAGATTGGTATTTTTATATTGTTTATGTCATTATCGCGTATATCCATTAATAACAGCTATGTTGACTCTGTGCCGGCCTTGGTCGGGTCTTCGCCTGCGTCGTCGCCGCCTGTCCGGTGTTTTTTTATCGCCATCATCAGCTCGTAAAGCTGGCCAACTTGCTGGTCTTTTCATATCAGTAAATGTTAGTAAATGTCAGAAAGTGCACGTCGCAAACGCAAACACAAATTCATAGCTAATCGACTGACCATTCATCTTTGCTACTTTCTCAGGATCCAGCTTTTCGCCGACCCATGCATCGCCCTCAATCTTTTGCGCATACAGCTGCCACTCTGTCAAGAAGCCGATCAGGTGCTGTGCATTGTCCACTTTGCGGTGAGCGCGGAACTCGGCCTTGATGTACTCGTCGCCAAGCACGCGCATTTCTGCCGGTAGATATTTGCGGTGTGCCCGCAGTAGTCGCCGGTAGAGCGGGATGGGCGGCAGAAGAGCCATGGGCTCGGGACGCAGGCTGGCGCGCCTAGGGCGAGCTGCCGAAGCTAGCAAACGAACAGCCGGTCTCATTTTGACTATAGAAGATGATGAAGGGTGAGGATATAATATAAACCCTAAACAATGGGAGAGAGTGTCAATGTTGTCATGGCGAGCCGAGAAGTGAAAACTCGCGATGTGTGGGTCGCTATAACAGCACAGTTCATACACGGTCCATGCACTGTGCCTATAGTTGCCCCCTTTCATAAGCAGTCACCATCAAGTAATCCAGATGAAAGTATTTCGTTTTTTTATATGATTTTTATTGGTATTCTATATTGAATGATTTCATAAATACGATGTGAAAGAAATATTCGGTGTCTCCTTGTTTCGTGTATTGGGTATCATAACGTCATAAATCTCGCCTTCTTTTTGTCCTCCTCGATTATATCTTCTTGTCCCGCACATCGTCCTTTTCCGACTGCTGCAGCGTCTTCCTTGGCCATTCCGGGCAGATATCGATCCGTTCCCGTGGCCAGACAAACTCGCAGAACAAGAACAGCAGGTAGTCAATCACTACACACAAACAAAACAGCTTGCCGGCCCAGATGCCGCAACCATAATACCGCTTGAGGCGGTCGATAAGGGCAAAGCTCTGCACGCCGGACCGCCCGCGCGTCGCACTCCATGTACCACCGCCACCAGCACCCGCACCACCTGCTAGGTCGTACCCATAGAACTCCGCCTCGCTGATGGCGCCCGTGATGCCGTTGTACACCCGCTCCGTGCGCGCCGCAACATTCGTCCACGAGTACATGGCCTTGACCTGATCGTGGAACCGTTCTGTGCGCACCTTGTTTGCACGCAGAGCAGCAATCGCGCGGCCCGTCGCAGCCACCAGGTCGTCTTCCTCTGGGCGCGCAAACTGTGTCATGTGTGACGGCAGCACCTCGGGAATACCACCGACCTGGGTGCACACAACGTACAGACCGCAGCTTGCGGCTTCGACAATGACTGTGCCAAAGGCTTCTGTCAAGCTGGGATGTAGGTAGATATGGCCGCGCACCATGACGTCGCGCACATCCTCGTGCCGCACAGGACCGAGCATCTCAACGCGGTCCTGGAGTACATTTTGCTCAATCATCTGCTTAAGATCAATAGCTTTGGGTCCCGAACCGGCAATGATAAAGCGGGTGTTGGGGTGGTTTTCAAGGATGCGAGGGATGGCGGCAACAAGCAGATCAGTGCCCTTGTTGTAGAAGAGCCGCGAGATGACGACAATCGTGATAGGATCGTGAGGGCCAAGCAGATGGGCGGGTGTAGGTGGTGAAGCATCGTGGCTGACAAACGACGGCTTGGGCGGCGATGCATTGGGTTCAGACGACGACACTGGTGGTGGAAGATGGTGTTGTGACGATAGACCCTGTAATGACTGTGGGTGTGAATGTGTTTGTGATGGAGGCTGTGCTGCTTGTGGCTCTTTTTGCGTGCGTTTCTGCGTCGTTGCGGCATCCTGACTTAGATGCTGTTGGTGCTGCCGATGGCGGTATTCGTTGTGCAGGTGTTCCTGCTCTTCGGGCGACAACGGCTTAAAGTTCTCGGCCACCACTGCATTGGGGATGACAGAGACCATGAGCGGATCGAGCGACGCTCGCAATACTGTGTTCTCTTTACACGTATGGCTGACGCAGATGACATGGTCGACGTCGCTGAGGGCAAACTTGAGCAGCTTGTTGGCGAGGATACTGCTAGCATCGGCAAAGCCAAATAGCGAGTGATCTGTGTAGACGGTGCGCAGGCCCATGGTGCGCGCATGCAGGATAGCCTCGTGGCACAGGCTGCTGAGACTGGCGTGGCCGTGAACAATGTCAATCTGTTCGCGAATGACAATATTGCGGAAGACGGGGAAGAAAGAAAATACAGTTGGGAACGTTGTTGAGCGGTAGATGACAAGAAATGGCACGTGATAGACCTTGATTCCGTTGGTGAGATAGCGCACGCCTTTTCGGTCCGGATATTCGTGCGTGATAATAATAACCTTGTGGCCGCGGTCGACGAGCTTGGACGAGACTTGGTAGATGTGACTCTCGACGCCACCGGGCTGCGGGAAGAAAAAGTCGCTGACCATGGCGATGTTGTACGTTCGTCGGGCCATGGCGGGCAAGTGTGGGGGTCCGGGTAGCGGATGGCACTTGCTGGTGGTGTGTTGGTGGTGGTGTTAATGGTGATGAGGGTTGTAGCAATTCAAGCTTTTTGAAGCTTTGAAGCTATCGAGATTTAATGACATGACGTTAAGCATAGGCGACGCGGAAACAGTTGCCAGAAACGCACGGACCACGTGATTTCAGGGGGCCTCTTTATGGCAGGCGGGCTAGGCGGGCATTTGATAGTAATTGGAAAGATTATATAATCAGTACAAGAACATGTGTGTTTCCTTCTGTATCTAACGGGCACTCCGACAAGAAACAAAAAAAAAGGCAAGAGCGACCGCCAGTACTCCATACACAGGTGAGGCATCAGATCGACAGTTGACAATTCACAATTCAGAGTGGGGAAGGAGCAAGGAGGGGGTATCAGCGAAACGGCGAAACAGTAAACAGTAAAACAGTAATAGCACGGAGCGCCTGCGCTGATTGGCTCGTGGCATGCTTGGCCGTAGTGTGTCTCTCATCTTGTCATTGATACCCTAAATACAGGGAAGTAAGATAATATCTTACAGGCAGGAGCGACCCCAAGACGCCATGGCCCTTTCCTTTCTGACGTGCACATCGATGGAGATTGCTTGTAAGATGGGCAGGAGCCAAGTCTTTTCGTATTGCCTGGGCAGGAGCGACTGTATCTTGAGGAATATTAAGAGAAAAAAAAGGGGGATACTTCCTCATATTTCTCATATTTCCCATTACTCAATACATCTGAATTCTGATATCACCAACTCCTACATCGTGCACTCTTCAACTCGTATTTTCTGCTCAACAGGCTGCCTTTGCATTTCGTCTCAACAAAACCCGACGATAGCGCATGCGACACTCCTGCAGACGCCTCAGAGAAGCCTTGTGGGATTGTAGTGCCCTTCCTCTTTTGTCGCTCCCTTTTTTCTCTCTATTTTTCGTATTCTTTCATTTGCTTCATTCTGCTTCTTCCACTCAAGAGTGCTCACATCTACATCACGCACATTCCTGTGCTGCCTCGCTTCTTGTTCGTTCTTCTTCAATAATCCTCCCGGCACACCAACTTCCAAAATACGGAAACGCGACGAAACTGCCAATACCAGCCGTTGATACAGACAAGAGTTGCTTCCGCCAGGCCTGACCCCTGCTGATCTTGCTGACCCTAGCTGGTATATTGGTCTAAAGTCTAAAGACAAAGCGACGTAAGAACCCTAGAAGAAACAACGCTCTGTTCTCTTCCTCCACGTTGCAGCCAATCTACTCCGTACGAACAGACGAAACCCACTCTTCATCTCACTCTCACACTGCCACGCTGGATAGTGAGCCTCCTCCCACCAAAAGCCGTCTCCAAATCCCTGATTTGCTGTGGCTTGGCTGCTAACTTCCAGACGTGGGCAGCCTTTCCCCGTCGCCTTGTCCTGCTCCTAGTCCTGCCTCTGCCCCCAGCTCATCGTCCATGTTCTTTGTCTCGCCTGCATCGTCGCCCGACCACAAAGACGCCCCTCAGCCGCTATCTGCACATTTACATCTTGACATTCACATTTACGCATTCACGCTCGCGCCGTGTCGACTTGTCAACTCTCTCTCTCTCCACTTGCGACACTCCATACCGACTCTACCGCTTAACGATCTGTGCTCTGTTTCTTTCTCAGCAATCTCTACTCTATTCTACTCTATTCTACACACTCACATTCTCTTTATTCGCATCAGTTACTACTCTACACTATACTTGTTTCTGTGCTCTCTTCTCGGCACCGAGCTCCACCTCAATTTCAACTGCAACTGCAACTGCGACGACAGCTCGGCTTCTCTTCTCTTCTTTTCTTCTTTTCTTCCATTCTTCGACTTCTTCAGCAACATCCATCCACCTTTGCTGTCATTCCCACCGCAACTGCTGAGTACTCACTGCTTAATCTGTTATCGTCCTCTCCACATTTTACGGAGCACATCGCCGCCGTCGTCTCCCCATTATATCCATATCCCCGTTTCTCAGACGCATTCTCCTCCATCTCTTCTATTCTTCATTCCACATATTATTTATTATCTATTCCCCCCCTCGTTCACGGGCTCCTCTGCGCTTCTACATCATTGCCTTTGCTCGCAGTCTCATAGGATTTAACGCCGTGCCGTTGCCGTCGTGCTCGAGTGCGCTGGACTCGTTCAGTCTCACCTTTATTTTCGGCCCCGACACTTACGACAGTGTCCTGCGAACGTCGACAACCACCCTCCCCCCACCGCAATCATGTCGTTTCGTGGCGACGAGCAGAGCCGCTACGGCCACATCCCGCCCGTCCAGTACCCAATAGGCAGCCAGCAGCAACAGCAGCAGTCATACGGCGCGCCGCTGCAGCCGCAGTACGATCAGAGCCACTATCCCGTGCGCCGGCCGAGTTTCAACGACGGCGACGACACCTCCTACTTTGACCAGGGCCGCCACACACAGCCCGCGCTATCGCACCAGCCATCGCATCAGTCGCACCAGCCGCGCCAGCCGCACCAGCTACACCGTACCCACGCCAGCATCTCCAGTCGTGCCGAGGAGGAGCTCTTCCTCACGAGTCCCGTTGAGGGCCCTTCGTCCTCGTCGGCTCCACCCGTTCCCGCGAAACCAACCGCCTACGCCGGTTCCGCCACAAACCCCGCGGCTGCAATGGCCGGCTACCAGCATCAGTACCAGACTCAATCGTCCCCGACGTCGTACAACCCTCAAGCCTTTGCTCGCTCCCAGTCGCAGACTTTGCCGTATCACCCCCACCCCTCTACCCGCCTCGCCTCTCCGACCATGCCTTCTTTTCCTTCCTTCCAGCCCCAGGCTCAGTCTCCCCAGTCTCAGCAGCAGTCCTCGCCCCAGAGCTACACTCCGGCCGCCTACAACCCAGCCGCATATGCCACTCCGCCTGTACCGCAACGAACCTCAACATACTCGGGATATTCAAGCTACCAGCAACCCCATAGCTACAGTAGCCCAGCTGTTCCAACAGTCACCACTCCGCCGTCATCGGCCCCATACGCGCACCACACGACCAACCCTGCATTGTACACCCCCCCGGCTCCCACCCAGGCGTCTCCAGCGGCATCATCGTACCAGCCCGGGTCATACTACAGCTCTGCATCATCTGCAGCGCCTGCGTTACCCCAGCCCAACTCGTATGACCACGGCCAGCCCGCCCCTCAACAGCAGTATCTATCCAGCTACTCAACAAACAATAACAGCTACTTCACGCCGTCTGCAAATGGCGTGAGCCCTATCCCCTCACCCGGAGCCATCCCCAGTACCATGACCTCGCAAGCACCTTACCCCAGCTACTCGCAGATCCCCTCAGCCGCCTTGACCTACCCAGCAGGCCTCGATGCCAATACGTTTTCCAGCCGCGTGAACCGTTCAAACTCAAATGTTTCAACAGGCACCGGTCCGGCACCTTCAATACACTCGCACTCACCATCTCCCGGTCCTGGGCTTCAGAGGCACCCCACAAACGCCCCGCTCCCCATTCGGCCGCCGATGGACGACCTGCGGGAAGACGCAGCCTGGGGAAGCGCCCCTTCAGCTACGGGAATTCACGACCGTGTAACGCAAGACAGCCTCATTCACGATATTGAAGCCGATCTGGGTGTTGGTTTTGCTGGTGGCCATGCTAACCAGAACGGGGGTGCCCTGCAATATCCTCCTACTCCAGGCAATGGAGAAATATCAGACGATGACTTCTACAACCAGCCCTCGCGCGCTTCTTCTACCCACCCTAGTACGGCTGGCTGGTCTAGTGCGACGTCTGCTATCGGTAGAACACCTTCGACTGCATCGGCTGCCTCCAGCGCTTATGACCACGGCCAGGCCCAGGCCGCTGCCCCTTTGTCGTACCAGTGGGAAAACGACAGCGACCCAGAGGGTGCCTTTGGCGTCTATGAGATGCAGCAGGCCGACCTCGACGAACAGCGCTTCAGCGTCAGCGGTGCTTCCACCACTTCTGGCAGAAGCGCCACCACCGCAAGCCAGCACAACTACAGTGGTAGTCTATCGAGCCAGTATGCTCATCAGCCGCCGCCACCGCCGCATCGAAATAACTCCCTCACTGCTATCCCTCCCACGCAAACATCAGCGCCGCTGCCCCGACTTCCCGACGAACCTAGCGGTAGCGACTCCGAGTTCGTCGGTATGGACCTGGGGCTATTTAGTGGCGGCTATGCTGGAAACCTCACATATGGCAGTGATGTAGGCTTAGGTTCGGTTGCGCATCATGCGGGACGGAGTGGCTCAGAGACATTGGGCCCTACTGATCTGCCACCGCAGTCCATCACTCCTCGCCCCTACGAAGCCGATTCAAACCACGTGCCGTATCCTCGTGCTGAAGTGGACTACGGCGACACTGGTGGTCTACAGCACCCAGCACTCCACCGGCTCAGCTTTGACGAGGGCGACGAGCACGTCTCTGTGCACTCGGGCTTGAGTGGCAGCGAATCTCCTTCCAAGGAGGAGTATCCCGACATGTTCTACCACCCCGGACTCACCAACCGCCCGCTTCCCGCACTCCCGCCTGGCCTTACAGAGGGCGCCCACGGCAGCACGAACACTTTATCAGCCACTCCGTCAAATGCATCGCACCAATTGTACCAGCAGCATGGCTACTCGCACAGCACCGAGTTGCGCTCGTCGGCTTACTTGTCACTGCAGGAGCAGCAGCAGCAGCTTATGATGCAGCACCAGCAGTACCAGAACCAGCTTCACGTGGAGCGTTCCACGTCCATGCTCCAGCACAGCACCACTCCTGTAGTGCACGTCCCTGGCCGCTCGCGCACAGACGCTGCTGAGGAGCGGCGCAAGGCCCAGCGGCAATTGGCTGGTCTTCAGGGTGTGCCCTATGACAACAACTATGACGGCACCGATGCCGCCTCTTCAGTTGCTTACGATGTCATCACTCTGCCGACTGGTCGGCGCAACAAGAAGTTTGTGCCGTCAAAGCTCACAGCAAGTGATTTCCGCCGCTGCCAGGAACCATGGGCTCTCAGCAACATTGGCTCCTGGGTGAGAGAGATGGCCGACGGAGAGCTGGATCTCAAGCGCAAGACGATCGAGGAGGGCCTCGTTTCGCTCTTCACGGCCAAGGTGCCCAACATGAATGTCGCCGACGCCGAGACCCTTGCCACCAGCGCAGTCGACTCCATGTTTGCTGCAGGCATCCTGATTCCCGAAGAGGAATGGGTCAAGTTCGGTCCTGGCGAGATCAGTGGTGTCTTGTGGCAGCTGACGGGCTCTGGATGCTACTCACAGCGCTTGCATGCCCAGGAGACCCCCGGCAGATGCTACTCGCACTACTGTACCCGGACATTGAAAAAGGCCAATCTCGACGGCATCATGTCAGAGGAGTCAGTCAAGAAGGAGGACTGGGTTACTTTCTACAAGATCACCAAGGATATGATGGAGAGCAAGGACAGAAAGGAGATTGAGCGTCAAAATGTGCTCCACGAGATTATCACGTCAGAGGAGGAGTACAGCAGCCAGCTCGAAATTCTGCGTGTGCTGTATAAGGACCAGCTGCGTCATTGGGAACCGCCAATCATTCCCGCCAACCGGCTAGACAAGTTTATCAAGACCGTCTTTGGCAAGGTCGACTCTATGCAGCGCGTCAACAAGGACCATCTGCTCGCGCAGCTCAAGTACCGCCAAAACGAGCAGGGCCCATGGATCGCCGGCTTTAGCGACATCTTCCGCGAATGGATCCGCAAGGCCAAGGACGAGTACATTGCATACTCGACCGCCTATCCTGTCGCATCGTACACTGTGCGCAGAGAAGCATCCCGCAATATGCTGTTCCGCCAGTTCCTCGACCATGTGCGTAACCATAAGCGGTCCAACCGCCTGGGCTGGGATACGTTCCTCAAGGCGCCCATTACACGTCTGCAGCGCTACTCTCTGCTGCTGAGTGTTGTCCTTAAGAACACTCTGCAAGAGAGCGAGGAGAAGACCAATCTGGCGCGTGCCATCAAGGAGATTCAGATGGTGACCAAGGACTGCGATCGTCTTGTCGACGAAATGGGCAAGAAGGTGTCGCTGCAGGAGCTGCAGAACCAGCTTGTGTTCCGTCCCGGCTCCCAGACGATATTGAACCTCGACCACCTCGGCCGCGAACTCTTGCTGCAGGGCGACCTGCAGCGGATGGGCACCAAGGGTGTGCGGTGGGTGGACACGCACGCGCTGCTGTTTGACCACTACTTTATCCTGACCAAGTCTGCGTCCAAGAACGAACTCGCCGACAAGAAGTACGACGTGTCCAAGGAGCCCATTCCCATGCCACTCTTGTTGCTCGAGAGCATGCACGACGACCCGATTACCAAGCAAAAGGGTCTCGCTGCCCCGCTTGCACGCACAACAGCTGCTTCGGCACCTGATATCCGGCTGAACAAGGTCGTTTCCAACGGCGCCACGCGTCCCGACCTTGAGCATGCTGCTACCAGCAACTCGTCGACGTCGATCGCGCGCCTGAATTCTGGCACGCCGGGCGAGGAGGGCAAGACGCTGTACCCCTTCCGGGTCAAGCACCTGGGCCATGAGACGTACACACTGTACGCAACAACGCAGCAGGGCCGCGAGGAGTGGTGCAACAAGATCATTGAAGCCAAGACGCGGCATGCACGTGCGCTGCTGGAGCAGAATGCCGAGCCCTTCCGGCTGCGGGTTCTTGCCGACAGCGGTTTTGCATACGATACGCTCACAGCTGGCAGCAAGCAGACGAGTGTGTCCATCCGGGGCACGCCACTTGATCGGTCGATTCGCGAGATTGAAAATGTGTTTGGGCCCGGCCGTGCTCCAGCGCCTGTGTGCCGTGCAGCAGTCAACTGTTCAGCCGGTTTTACGGCATTTGGCAGGCCTGTTATTGCCATTGGCACAGACTTTGGCGTCTACATTTCGGATGCAACCAACCCACGCGGATGGTCTAGAGTGAGTTTTTTTTTTTTTTTTTTCGTTTTGTTCATATGACAATATCTCCGGTATACTAACATCCTTCAGAGCGTTCAAATCAACAAGGTTACGCAGATCGCAGTGCTTGAGGAGTTCTCAGTGTGCCTGGTTCTTGCCGACAAGGCACTAATTTCCTACCCGCTAGATGTCATTGCACCGGTGTCCAACTTCCCCGCACCGACAAGCGAGAGTCCCCGCCGCGCACCGCAGCGGCTGGCCAAGGACGTGTCGTTCTTTGCGATTGCACGCATGAAGGACCGCACACTGATGTTCTACAAGAAGAAGGAGGGCATGCACAACACGTTCAAGGTGCTGGAGCCCGTATTCCAAAAGGCGTCGGAGAAAAAGACGCGGTTCTTTGGAAGCAAGCGCGGCACCGGCAACGCGGGCGCGACCGAGTCATTCCGCGACTTTGACGAGTTCTACCTGCCCATCGAGTGCTATTCGCTCAACCTATTCCAGACATACGTGGCTGTGTCGACGGCCAAGGGCATTGAGATGCTGACGCTGGACCGCAAGCAGACCATGTCCGTCCCCCGCGACCTTACGATCCCTTCGACGACCAACATTGCCGCGCGCATCCGGGACCAGCGGCCGCTCGGCATGTTCCGGCTCAACGACCAAGAGTTCCTGCTTGCGTACGAGGACTGCGCCGTGTACGCCGACAAGCATGGTGAGGTATCCCGCACACTGATCATGGAGTACTCGGGCAAGCAGAAGAAGGCGCGCGCGGCAACCATGTTTGGCCAGTACCTGCTGCTGTTCAACGAGGACTATGTAGAGGTTCGCAACGCCGAGAACGGCCGGCTGCGGCAGATCATTGCCGGCAACGACGTGCGGTGTCTCGACTACGGGTTTAGAGGTCCCACGGGCGGCGACAATGCGTCGGCCACGGCGGCCAGCAACACAATTGGCAGCCCAACATCGCCAATAGGCCAGGTGCCGATCGGACAAGATTCCAAGGGCACGGTCAAGATCTGCATGACACACCCCGAGGTGGCGGGCATGCAGATTGTGCTCGAGCTGCAGCTCAACGACGGGCACTCTGAGAAGGCCTAAGTAGTCGAAATGAGTGTTGGTGTTATCTGTTTCTGTTTTTTATTTTCTGTTTTCTGTTTTCTCGTTTTATGTGGTGGCGTTTAGTGTTTTTGATAGTTTGTATTTTCTTGGGTGTTATTTGTAAATTTGTACAGACTTTCTGATATCTGATTCCCAGCTTAGTCAGCAATGTATTCAATGTTCTGGATTCAAAGTGATTTTCAAAGGGCAAGTGACAAAGAGTGCTTATATAATAGACTTTCAAGATGCAGACCTCGAGATATGATGCAGTTGACGTACGGTAGTATAGTGGGCCTGTTTTAATTGAAGCGCGTCGCGTGTCAACTCTGTGATAGCTATTGCAGACCCGCTTTTGCAAGGCCATTAGGTCTCGCGTGCCTGCCTTGTATTACCAGTAAACTTGTATACGGGACCCTGCCCTGTGGGGTAGCCTTTTAGGGTGCCTGCCCAACCACAGCACTCGGTAGAGAACCTGCATGGGTCTTATTAGGTAAGGGTTGGCTGAGAGGGCAACCACGAGCACAAGTGGGACGCAAACAGAAAACAGAAAATACTCTGCAAAAGCCAGCATCTCAAGGATTGATCTGTCGTCTTTTGTCTTTGACGCTGAACATTGGCAAACAGCGACCAGTTCGAGAGCGAATCTCGATTATCGATTATAGACTATCGACTATATATTATTTGCCACTTCTCCAGCTATCCGCCTCCTCGAGCAAGCATCTTTAAGCTTGTCCTTCTCGACTCGACGACGACGACGACGACGACTCCTCGCCATCTAGATCTAGCTTCATCTCGCATTGGCCCAGTCAACAGTCTACAGCAATTACACAACATACGACTACGGAGACCCCTTTGAACATGTGCCCATCGGGAGGCAGTCCCTGTTCTTCCCTCCGCCTCTCTCGAAGGTGATCGACGACGACACTCTACAAACTACATCCCATTACCCCCTACGTCTATCTCTATCCTCTACCGCCTCTGTCATCGTGCCCGCCATGAAGTCATCAAAAGAGGTTTACGAGGAGATCATCAGGACCCATCAAGAGCTGGAACGCATCCCGGCCGAGGTCCATCTCTTTTGTCCACGAACGAGTGACGAAGACCCCGAAGACTACGACGACCCGGCATATCTGTCAAAAGACCTCGCACCCGAAACGCTTGCACAACACCAGAAGCACATTGACGAAGGCCGCCAGCGGCTCCAGCTGGCATCATGGGCGTCACTGATTATCGGCATCAGCGCCGAGCAGGCCGACCGCTGGCTGGACGACTGGATCAAGCGCACAGAGACGTTCCTCGTCAAGTGCGACAGCTGCATCCGCGCGTGGCACATGGAACGCAAGGCCTTGAAGAGCAGGCTGCTCAAGGAATTCGACGAGAATACCGCCAATATCATGGAGTCCCGTCTGCACGAGTTTGACACAAAACGCATCACCGCAGGCCTCCAGCGTGCCGTGGCCATCCTCGAAGAGCACGGGCCTATGACGTCTACAAAGCTGGTTGCCTATGATGCACCTGCTGTGCTTGCCTACTACGAGGCCCTGTGCTGCGTCGAGTTTCTCAGCCTGCCCGACAACCGCCGGATATTCAACTATGTGTTCCAAAAGACCCAGGAAAAGAAGATCCTCAAGATCGCCACCGCCGTCATCCCGTCCATGACCGTGTTCCTGTTCCAGGCCGACACACTGCGCTGCACATTTGCCCGTACGGCCTGGGAGCGCTGCCCACCACAGTCACTCACTCCGGAGCAGTTTGAATGGGCCGTCAGCGACCACCTAGCCGACGCCATTGAGGCAGTGAGCCGACCTGACGCACCAGATGCCGATATCGAGCGGTTCTGGGATGGCTTTTTGCTGCTGCTAAAGGCAATGAGCGAGGAGCGTGTTCTGCACAGCCTGCGCGGCATGCAAATTGGCGTGGACGTCTATCAGCTGGCCGTCAAGCATACGGAGCGCCCTTCTGACCAGGTGCTCGCGCGCGTGCTACGGGCGCTGTGTGCGCTCATGGATAAGTCCAGCAAGGC
Organism: Ophiostoma novo-ulmi subsp. americana; assembly: GCA_029298975.1. Taxonomy (NCBI): domain Eukaryota; kingdom Fungi; phylum Ascomycota; class Sordariomycetes; order Ophiostomatales; family Ophiostomataceae; genus Ophiostoma; species Ophiostoma novo-ulmi. Next base: position 372,189 of record JANSMA010000003.1, on the reverse strand, counting down.
CTTTTGGGATGCTCTGTCGCTGATGAATCCGCCACAGCTTCCCATGTTTGTATATGTCAGCCCTGCCTTTGCTCCGTTCCTGGCGCGGTCTTTTGACCCCCATATGCAGCTTGTGCCAGATACTGCTGGTGCTGCTGGTGCTGGTGCTGGTGCTGGTGCTGCTACTGTTCCGTCCCGTGCTCAGCCACTGCTGGTTGCGTTTGTGCGGTCACTTATGCGGTCACTGAACCGCAACCAGCGTGCCGACGTGTGCGACTACTTTCTCACCATCTTTCTCACAGCCAATGCTTCACCAGCTGTCACTGCAACACGCGAGGGCCATTCCACTTGCATTGCAGCAGGCCTGAATGCCCTGCAGATGACCCTCGATGGCTACCTCGACACCCGCTACCGCCTGACGAGCGAGAGCACCCTCTTTGTCAACACTGTTATTAACAATACGGTCAAGCACCACGATTATGTTGTGCGCTCGGCCAATCTCCACCCCGGCGACCGCTACAATATCGGTTTATCGCAGGCTGCCGTGGGTGTCATTGAGTCTGCCCTGGCTTTGGATACGCGTGCCATCCAGGACGAGTGGATGGTCCTGCAGCAGAACCAGCGCCCACCACCGGGCGGTAACGAGCGCCGATCGAGCCAGCTCTGGGACGGGTTCCGCAGTGCTTTGGCTCCCGGCCGTATTGACCTCGCGCGCGTGATGCTCTCTGCCACCTTGTCCCTGCGCGGTATCCAGCGCTTTGCACCTAAAAAGCGGCAGCTCGTTGTCGACGATGAATCAAAAAAGCGCTTCAACGGCGAGCTTGATAATGCCGCCGAGGCGATTGCGTCCACCGTCACGCGCATCAGCGAATCGCTGAGCCGCTCTGATCTGCAGCAGCTCGTGTCTTCTGGCACGTCCTCTGACGACTCCCACTCCCATGGCCACGCCATGGCCGCCGTGGCGGCTATGCTGGTGCATGCCGAAGACTCGATCCGCGAGGCCGGCATGCAGCTCGTCATGACCCTTGTCGACAACGATACGCGGTCCGAAGCCATTGCCACCATGGTCTCCGACTACCCCGTCGCGTTTCTCAACTCGTTTGCAGACTCTGTCAACTATCTGACAGGCGGCGAAGACCAGTCAGCATTGACACCATCGACCACCCCATACGAGCCGATGCGTCTCATCTTCCGCACAAGCAGAGACATTTTGAATAGCTTGTGCGATGCATCCTCGGGTCTGCTGCGGTCACGATCTTTGGTGCCGGACGAGCAGCGGGCCGTCAAGCGGTGGTGGACCATGGCCTGGCAGTTTGTCGACCACTCGTTCCTGCGCGCACGTGCATGGAGCGAGGGTGTTGAAAAGGCCACAATGGAGAACTACTGCCGCGATGTCATGGAGTTTGCAGAAAGTCTCATGGAACAGGATGGCCTCATTGCCTCGGCCCTGGTCGATCCTACCACTAGTACGAGCACCAAGAGTGGTGCAGCACCAAGTACGACTGACTCGACGTCCATGGGCCGGCCGTTTGCCTCGTCGCCCGAGCCGTCCGCGTCTACGCCGGGGGCGTCCACAAATAGCAACGACAAGAGCATGCTGAGTGTGCTCGAGGCGCCGCGCAAGTACTCGATGGGCTTGTTTGAGATGATTCAGCTGCGCGACCCGTACCTCGTGAACATTATCGTGCAGATTCTCGTGAAGCTGTTTACACGACTCAAGGAGTACAACATGAGCTTCTCTGACCGGTTTGTGAACAGCATCCGGAACACATACAAGCCACACCCGCAATACCGCAACAAGTTCACGGTGAACACGAACCTCAACGACACGCAGCGTGCCGAGCTGATGCGGGCCATTGGCGATGGAGCCGACGACGAGCATGATGAGGGCGTCGAAATCATATCGTGGTCCAAGTCGGGAAGCAGCAGCGGAGCGTCGACGCCCAAGAGCGTCGATGCCAAGAAGAAGCAGACATCGCTAGAGGCATGGTCGCGCGCCGGTGTGGGTATGGGCAGCATGCCGACGTCGTCCAAGGCAGCTACGCCGCTCAGCAGCAGGGACGCCGCGTCGCAGCTGACACCCGGCCTTAACAAGAACCGGGCTCTGCTCGACAAGCTCAAGGCGACATCAGGCGCCACACCGGGCCGGTCGGAGATCAAGAAGCCGGCACCGATCAAGCCGGACCAGAAGGCGCTGATAGCCAACCGCGCAGCGATCCGCGAGTCCCGTGCGCGTGACAAGGCTGAGATGGAGAAGAACAAGGCGGAAGCCATTGCCAAAGCACGGGCTCTCCGCACGAATGCGGCCAAGAGCGAGATCATGGTGGACTCTGAAGAGGAGGACGAGGAGGACGACGATGACGATGACGACGGCACAGAGACTCTGAACCAGCTCAGCAAGAAGGGCGAGCAGCAGCTGGACGAAGCCGAGCGGCGCCGACGCCGGAACCTCCAGATGGCACCGCAGCAGCCAATCAAGAAGGTCAAGCATCTGCGGTCGGCCAAGGACATGCGTGCGCGTATTGTGCCCGACATGACAACTCTGCACAAGGCGATCCTGGAGTGGGACATTTTCCACGAGGGTAACGACCCGCCCAACCGGCGCCAGTGTGCAGCGGTGGCCGACTCGTACCTGTCACCGGCAGTGTACAAGAGCACGTTCTTCCCTCTGCTGATCAGCGAGGCGTGGCGGTCGTTTGTGACGTCCAAGGACGAGTGCACCAACAAGCCATTTGAGATCACGATAGGATTGCGTGCATCGATTGACCAGTTTGTTGAAGTGAGCACGGTCATGAACAAGCCGGCAATGGGCGGCGACAGCCAAAACTCCAACGACCGCATGCTCGGCGAGGGCGACATTGTGCTGGTGTCGCGGTCCAAGGATCCCCTGCAGGGCCGGTCGGATCTTCACTGTCTGGCGCGCGTGTGGAAGACGGCGCACAAGCGCGGCGTGCTGGAGGTGACGTACCGCATCAACATCAACGCGGGCGCCATCCTGCCGATGATTGTCAAGGGCGCGCAGTTCCACGGCGTCAAGATCACCAACATGACGACGATTGAGCGCGAATACGCGGCGCTCGAGAGTCTGCAGTACTACGACCTGATGGACGAGGTGCTCAAGGCGACACCGTCGCCGATGCTGGCGTTTGGCGACTCTGTCGTGTCTGACATTCAAAAGAACTATGAGCTGAACCGCGGTCAAGCCCTGGCGATTCTGCACGGCAAGTCCAACGACGGCTTCACGCTGGTGCAGGGTCCTCCGGGCACAGGCAAGACCAAGACAATTGTGGCGATGGTGGGTGCGCTGCTGACGGGCATGGTCAAGAGCAACACCAATGCAGTGGCCCTGAACCGGCCCAATCTCGCACAGGGCGGCGGCGCGAACAACGACACGCCGTCGAAGAAGCTGCTTGTCTGTGCCCCCAGTAACGCAGCCGTGGACGAGCTGGTGCTGCGTCTCAAGGCGGGTATCAAGGAGACGACGGGTGCCACACGCAAGATCAATGTGCTGCGCCTGGGTCGGTCGGACGCGATCAATGCCGGGGTCAAGGATGTGACGCTGGACGAGCTGGTCAAGACGGAGCTGAACAAGCAAAACTCGACGACGATTACGACGATTGGCAAGGACGGCAAGCCGGTGACGACCAATGCGGACGGCAGCGTGAACAAGCGCGAGCAGATCCACCAGCGTGCGGGCCAGATCAAGCAGCGGCTGGCGGAGATCCGGCCGATCATTGACGAGGCGCGCGGCACGCCGGAAGAAACCAAGTCACACATTATGGAGCTGCAGCGCGAGAACGATGCGCTGCGCATCGAGCAGCGCAGCGTGAACGCGGAGATTGAGCGCGACAAGGACAGCGGCAACACGTATGTGCGCGAGACGGAGATCAAGCGTCGGCAGATCCAGCAAAAGATCCTGAACGAGGCGCACGTGCTGTGTGCGACGCTGAGCGGTAGTGGGCACGATCTGTTCAAGAACCTCAACATTGAGTTTGAGACGGTGATTATCGACGAGGCGGCGCAGTGTGTGGAGCTGAGCGCGCTGATCCCGCTCAAGTACGGATGCAGCAAGTGTATTCTTGTGGGCGATCCCAAGCAGCTGCCGCCGACGGTGCTGTCGCAGTCGGCGGCCAAGTACGGCTACGACCAGAGTCTGTTTGTGCGGATGCAGCGCAACCGGCCCAAGGATGTGCACCTGCTGGACACGCAGTACCGGATGCACCCTGAGATCAGCCTGTTCCCGAGCCAGCAGTTTTACGAGAGTAAGCTGTTTGACGGCGGCGACATGGCGAAGCTGCGCAAGGAGCCGTGGCACGGCACGGCGGACAAGCCGTCGCTGCTGGGCCCGTACCGGTTCTTTGACGTGACGGGCGAGCAGTCGCGCGGGGCGCGCGGGCAGTCGCTGGTCAACGAGAACGAGGTGCGCGTGGCGCTGCAGCTGTACCGGCGGTTCCTGGAGGTGTCGTTTGAGTCCAAGAGCCAGAGCACAGCCAAGATTGGCATTATCACGCCGTACAAGGCGCAGCTGTTTACGCTGCGGCAGCGGTTTGCCGAGCAGTACGGGCCGGGCGTGCTGGAGACGGTGGACTTTAACACGACAGACGCCTTCCAGGGCCGCGAGTGTGACATTATCATCTTTTCGTGTGTGCGTGCAAGCCCAACGGGCGGCATCGGCTTCATGACGGACATTCGGCGCATGAACGTGGGTCTGACGCGCGCGCGGTCGTCGCTCTGGATCCTGGGCGACTCGCGGGCGCTGCGGCAGGGCGAGTTTTGGCGGGCGCTGATTGAGGACGCCAAGGAGCGCAACCGGTACACGGGCGGCAACGTGCTGGCTCTGTTGAAAGCGGGCGGGTCGTCTTTGATTGCTCCTGGGGGTGGCAGTGCAGGCAGTAGAATGCGCATCGAAGATTTGGATCGTAGTAGTAAGGCCGAGAAGGCCGAAAAGGCAGAGAAGGCAGAGAAGGCAGAAAAGGCAGAAGTTAAGGCAGAGGTCAAGGCGGAAAAAAAAGTAAAGCCCGCCTCACCAATGCACATTGACGACGACGACGGCTACTCGCCGCCGCCGGCTTCATCGCCCGTGGACTCCAAGCCCGCCCCTCCTCCTCCTGCAGGCCCGTCACGTAAAAAGGCGGCACCGCCTCTGCTGCCGACACAGTACACCTTGGTAGACCGGCCCAGCCGGCCGCCCTCTGCCGCATCCACTGCCGGCATGGGCGGCATCAATGCGCGCGGCGAGCCCGTGCCCTACGCGCCGTCGTCGACATCGCGGCCGGCCATTATCTCGACGGCCGGCGGGCCCCCCAAGAAGCGGCCGCACGATGGCAGCAGCTCGCCCAGTTCCGAGCAGGCCCCAAAACGAGTAAGTCTGAGTATATTCTCTATATCTACATCTAGAAAACTAACAAACAGTCGACACATGTCCCGCCCAAGCCTCCAATCAGACGGCCGACCGACCCGTCGGCCATGGAAGTGCTGGGCATCAACGACAGCAGCGGACCGCCTCCGAATGCACCGCAGGGACCAAGCAGGGGACCGCCGCCTGGTGCGCCGCAAGGGCCGCGTGGAGCGCCTCAAGGTCAACGGCCAAGAGTAGGTTCTCTTTCTCTATTGTCTTTTCTGATTGTCTTTCTCCGATTCTGACTATATCTCTTACTAACGTGTCAGCCGCCCAAGAAGCCCGACCTGTTCATCAAGCGAAAGCCCAACAAGCGGTAGTGTAGTCTACTGTCGTTGCAGAGGTGTATTCTATCTTGTGTTTTATTATTGGAATTATTGGCATTTATCGGCATTTATCGGTATTTATCGGCATTGGTATTAAATATTTAGATTGGCGACGGCTTATATTAAAATTTAGCTTATGTAAAGCTGGCGTTGAAGGAAGCATAATAGCCCTAGGCTGTAGGATAGCAACATTGCATTTCCATTTATCAAAAACTTGAACTTTGAACTGTTTAAATACACACCTGCAAAAAATCAACAAAAAAAGAGTATACAAAAAGATAAAGAGTGCGACCTCCGTGAATCGAACACGGGCCTCCACTTTGGAAGAGTGGAATCCTAACCATTAGACCAAGACCGCTACAGCTAGTAAACAGTGGAGAATATAGGCCGGTAGTGGGAGTCTAGTACACATGGCCAGTGGCAGTGGTGTTTGTAGATGTGTGTTTTTTTTCTTTTTTTCTTTTTTTCTTTTTTCTTTTTTCTTTTTTCTTTTTTCTTTTTTCTTTTTTCTTTTTTCTTTTTTCTTTTTTCTTTTTTCTTTTTTCTTTTTTCTTTTTTCTTTTTTCTTTTTTCTTTTTTCTTTTTTCTTTCTTATTTCATCTCATGCTCTATTCATTTTTATTATTCGAATCTCAATATTTTCAATGTACCTGGTCTTTTATAAATTATAGAAATTAGACAATGCTACAATCACGAATAAACAAATCAGCCGTCATGTCAACATCTTCTAGCATTTTAGTATCTAAACAATAACATATCTTACACAATGATCGTTCAGCCGTGACAGCCTTGTCGGACCTGCTATATTTGGCAGTCGGCCTAGATATCACAAGGAAGGAACGATCCGTGCTCAGATATACTCTGCTTCATGACAAAATGACTAATCACTCAACAGATATCTCGTCCCATCGCCGCCCGTGTCGGTATACCTCTTTTGTATTACTGCATTCTACATTCTGCATTCTCGTACAAGTCTGTCTTTCTCACATCCTGATGGTGTGGTTACTTGCACGTTTCCAGCCCAATCGGCTGCAATGGCGGCTACACCGTATTTGTGTGGCAGACTGGACTTTTTGTCCTGATGACCGCGATTTATGGAGCTACGGCTGTAAGTGATGCAGATAATATAAGATAATACTAAATACTAAAATAGATAATGATAGTCCAGTAATACCTCCCACACCTTACCCTGTTCTAGACCCCATACTGCGCCCTCCACGTTCTAGAGCTCCAAAGCTCCAGCTCTAGTCGCGCCCCCGCAGACTGGCCTTGGGCTGGCTGTCGTGAAAGGGCACCGAGTGACCACGAGACGAGGGTGTCTGGTCATCAGATGGACAGACTCACGCAAGAATGCATGAACGCAAGTAACAGGATGAGCGAAAGCGCAGTCGTTGTCAATCATGACTCAAATAGTATAAATATTACTAATCTCGTATTCACAGATTAAAGTGCATACTGCTCCTACTGTATTAGACAAAAGTGGGATGCACCTCCACGATGTATGTTTGAGACGGAAAGAGCGCGTCCACCACGTCCGTTGCTCTTTCCCTCTTGGTCGGCAGCACACACCGAGTATCGGAGCTCGATCGCAGAGCACAATGGGCGGGGATAACGTTCACATTGCTCTTTCCGAACACATGTCTCTCTTACTTGTCTGCTACTTGTCTCTCGCTGTCTCCCGTACTTTCATCTCCTCCTCCTCCTCACTTCTCCTCTCTTCCCCTCGTCACCATCCCTTGTCACTATATTCTCACTACCTTCTTGGCTCTTGTCACCATCTCCTGTCACTCATTTATCCGGTCTTTTTTCTGTATCGTACTCTCTTCCCTGCCTTGCCATCTTCCTCTTCTTTTCCCTCTTCTTTGCTGGCGTATTTAATCTCCTCTCGTCAAGCTCTCTCTCCTTGCACCTTTCCCGTCTTGTTGATTCTTCTTGAACTCTTCCTTATTGTTGCCTCTTGTTCTGTCTTCCTCTTTACACAAGAGCCCCCTCACCATCACAATGGTCTTTGCACGGGTCACTTCGCGGGCTCTGTCCGCCCATGCCTCTGTTGCCGTGCGCTCTTTTAAGATCCCTGGTGTTGCGTCTTCCGCTCGCCGCTACTACTCTGCAACTCCTCTTCACAGTTCATCGAATCCATCGACATTCGCTGTCCCCCCATTCTCCCTCGCAGGCAAGCTGGTTGTGCTCACCGGCGCCGCTCGCGGCCTTGGTCTCGTCATGGGCCAGGCCATCGTCGCGAGCGGTGCCGACCTGGCAATGGTCGACCTTGACAAGGACGCAGCACAGGAGCAGGCCGACCTCATGGTGAGCGCCTACAAGGACATGTTCCCTGGCCAGCGGTGAGTATTTTTGATTTTATTTTCTTTAAATTCAAATCTAGATATCATCAGCCAGTACTAACAGCAAAGGGTGCCCCGTGTTACTGCCCACTACGCCAACGTCGCCGACGAGTCGTCCGTCGACGGCTGCATTCAAGAGGTGCTGGAGTCCCAGGCTGCAGCTGCCAACGACGACACGACGCCAGACGACATCATCATCAACGGTCTCGTCACATCGGCTGGCTTTGTCGAGAACGTTCCCGCCATCGACTACCCCCCTGCCCGCATGCGTGCCCTCTGGGGTGTCAATGTCGACGGCACCTATCTCTTTGCGACTGCTGTTGCCCGCCACCTCCACGCCCGTGCTCTCCAGCAGCAGACCGAGACTGGTATTGCAACTTCGGGCACAGGCAGCATGGTTCTTGTGGGCAGCATGAGCGGTGCCATCGTCAACGTTCCCCAACCCCAAGCGTGAGTCCTTTAATGTTTTTCGGTCCTGCTCTCAATATAAAAAAAACATATATACTGACCGCCCAGACCTTACAATGCGTCCAAGGCTGCCGTTCGCCAGCTGGCCGCCTCGCTGGCCGTCGAGTGGGCGCCGGCCGGCATCCGCGTCAACTGCATGTCCCCTGGCTATATGGAAACTCCGCTGACGGCAGCTATCCTCGCCGACCAGCCTGCGCTGCGCCAGCAATGGACCAGCGGTGTGCCCCAGGGCCGGCTCGGCATCCCGTCTGACCTCGCAGGCCCCGTTGTCTTTTTGCTGTCTGACGCGGCCAAGTACGTCACCGGTGCCGACCTGCGCGTCGATGGTGGCTACTCCATCATCTAATTACGACTCACGATAATAACGATCCGAAGCAAACTTGAACTAATGACCAATCGAAAGTCTGGTTTTGCTATCTTATTTCTATTTTCCTTCTTGCTTTTCCCTCTCTCTTTTCTGTTATTTTCTACTTTCTTCTACTTGTCTCTGCTTCTTGCTCTACTTGGCATTTGGCTTGCACATTGGCGTCCGGTCATGAGGATAAACAGCGTGTTTACCAGTTTAAAAGAGTCAAACTTTCAATTATTTACTATTTACTAATTAGATGGTTTCCTTGTTAGATTTACACACGCATGATACAAAATAGTCACATTGTTAAACAAAATACTTGTATAATTATATATTATTTTCCTCGTATATTATCCAAGTAGCAAAAACAACAAAAATGGTGAATCAAAACATTAAACAAACCATCCCGTGATATTTCCGTTTTCTCGGGCTCCTCGCGCCTTTCCACCTGGTGTATGTAGAACAGATAAAGAAAGTACAGATATATGTGAATATAACAGAAAGAAATAGTACAGTAAAAAAAGAGTAATTAAATAATAATTAAGAAACAACAAAAGAAAGTCAAAAGTTACAACCCTTAGTCATCGAGTCGGAACATTCTTCGCAGTGCAGGAAACTTTTTCTTCTTCTGCCGCAGAGAATCGCCGCCCTGGTTGCTGGCGCTGTCATTCAAGGATTCGAGGTTGCTGGCAAGAGGTCCGGGACCGCGGAAAGGCCAGCTGTTGTTGACTTTGCCCGCATTGCCGACACTGCCGACACCATTGACTCGCGGGGTGTCCTCGCTATCATCCTCGTCCAGGTCGTCGCTCTCATCGCCGTCAAGCGGCATGGTGCGCGGAGTGCTGCTGTTGCCGTTGCCGTTGCCGCCGCGAAGGGTTCGGTTTAGTGACCGCTGTCGCTGGCTGCTGCCCTCACTCGACCTGCGAACTGCCGCCAATTCCTGCGTGCTGCGCTCCAGCTGGGTATCGCGGCGCGCAGCACTCTCTACCAGTTCGCCACGGCCAATGCCACCGAGTGAAGCAGGCGAGCTCACATTGTCGGGCTTCTTACGACGTAAAACAGACATGAGACTGCTGGCGCGCCGGTGCCGGGTTGGCGTAGGAGCATTAGCAGCACCAGCACCAGCCATGCCGGTGGTCGTGGGAGAGTACCCAGGCGACATGGGCACCATCTGACCACGACCAGACCGGGTCCGACGCAGTGTTGTGGTCCCAATGTTGCTGTTATCAGGAGCCGGAGTCGGCTGCGGCTTGCTCAGGTTGCCCGCAGGCTTGTTGTTGACAGGCTGAGGCGACACTGTCTGGCTCGTCTCTGCAGACTTGTCCGGCTGCGAGGCTGCCTTTGGTGCCGACGAGGATCCTGGCCGGAGGCTGGTGCTGGAGAAACCAGTCGCAGCGCCGCCACGTAGACTCTTGGGCACAACATGGTCTCTGCTTTGTGGCCGAGGAGCAGTGCGGTGTTCTGCCACGACCTCATCCTCGTCGCTCGAGTCGACAAAACGGCTGCGGAACGTGTACGCGCCAGCACTAGCGGTGCGGCGCGAGGAGTTGCCCAGTCTAGCCGATGGCCCGAATACGTCATCGTCGTCATCGTCGCTCGAATCGGCCAACCGTGTCCGTGAGAAAGACTTGCCGCCGCCCCCACCAGTGTTTTTGCTACGCTGGAGCAGCTTACCGCCACTCTTGCGGCCGAGCGATGAGAAGAATCCACCACCCGACTCTGAGCCGGCACCCTTTCTCAGTGTTGCGGATGCCATCTGGCCAGGCGACGAAATGCGCCTCGACTCGCTTCCGGCAAAACCACCACCAGAACCGTCACGCATCGTTCTCTTGAACTGTGGAGACGACCCGGTCGGTCCACGCAGGGCTGTCGATCCCGTTGGCGATAAGGAGCGCAGAGAGAAGCGACTGCCGCCGTTGGCCAGGTTCTCGTTGGCAGCTGTGTTGGCTAGGGTGATGGCGTCAGTGTCGGCAGTTGTCGATCTAGGCTCTGTTCCCCGCAGCGACTTGCGGAAGCCGGTGCCTGTACCGCGCGTCCGCATGAAGCTGCTATCGCTTGAGTCTGAGCCGCGGCGGCGCAGCGTAGGCGCAATCAAGCCAGTTTCCTTGTCTTCCGCAGTACCAGAAAAGCCGGCAGAGGGCTTGTCCCGCATCGAGCGGCGGATGCGAGTGGCGGCCACTGCTTCGGTCTTGTGCTCGGCAGGCGAAGACGCAGTCTCTGCCGCTAATTCTTGGATGGCCTTCTTCTCGGCAAGACGCGTCTCGACAGACTTCTTGAGTCTCGGCTTCTTGGCAGCAGACGACTCCTCTTCAAGGTCGCCATCAGTGGCAGCGTCTTCTCTAGCTTCGCTTTCCAGCTGTGCGCGCTTCTCTGCAGAGAGACTGCGCCAGAATGCCTTGACCTTGTCCCAGTCATCCTTGTCGTCGGGGTCCATGTTTCCCATACCTGCATTCTTGCTTGCAGCGCTAGCCATGAGAGTTGACATGGTGATCGAGGTACCTGCCACAACTGTTGAGGCAGCGGCGTCCGTACTGGGCTCGGTTGAGCCAGAAACCGCGTGCTCGGTTGAGGACGCGGTTTCCGGGAAAGGCGATGGTCCACGAGGGACGGGGTCACTCTTGCGAGGCGGCGAGCCTGTTAGAATAGACGAGCCAAACGGACTCTTGGAGAAAGTCGGCACAATTGGGCTGTCGACAACAGCATCAAGTGACAAAAATCCATCACCCTCAATATCCGACAGATCCTCATAGGCATCGCTAAAGACTTCGCTGTCGTCGTCGTCGTCGTCGTCGTCAAACTTGCCAGTGGCCAGCGGTGCCTCCTCGTGCAATGTCGGCATATGGGTCGCAAATACAGTGGCTGGCATCTGCGGGGAGTAAGAGATGTCTTCGTCTTGGGAAATGGGCTCAAATGCATTCTGGCGGACCGGAACAGCAGTGTTACTCAACTCCGGGTGGGTTGGCGACTTCTTGTGTGGGCTGTCGGAGTCAGTGTCTGGGAAGGTGCCTGGCACGTCAAAGCCACTACGGGCCGAGCTGGGTTTCGCAGCTTCTGGGGCATCAATGAAAGCTCCTCCATCGATATCATCCTCATCTTCATCTTCATCACTATCCGTGCCCCGGACTGCCACGAGGTTCTCATTGCTCGGGTGCGAGATAGAAATGGCCGGCACTGTCTTCTTGGGCGAGGGCAATGCTGCATCGGTTGCCGGTGCCTGCGTGACATTGGGCTCCTGAGGGAGATCTGTGACAGCAGATGCACCAGTGACAGGAGCTGGAACTGTGGTATTCTGCTCCTCGTCATAGCGAAGAACCGGCGGGTGCTCTTCGTTACTGACGGGGACATCGCTAGCAACAGTCGAGGCCAAGTCGTCATCGTCGTCGCTCATTGCGCTTGCACCGCTGTCAGAAACATAGCCACTTCCATCGACAGAAGTGACGACTGGTGGTAACGGTTCACGAAAGCGTGATGTGTTGGCCGTATTGCGGGTGACAGATGATGCTGCTAGGCCCTCCGGTGACGAGATAATTGACCCAGTGGCATAGTCACTGTTAGAATCAACTGTCTCGAGTGGGTTAGACTTGAGTGCAGATTGTGACGGAGGCGACGAGGTGGCTGGTGACAGGCGCGGTGAGGTTTGGTTATCGCTGGGTTTGACGAGCGCACGCTCTTCTTGCTGCGAAGAGGTGAATGGCTTGTCACGAACACTACCAAATGATGGTAGTGCTGGGCGTGGCTTCATGATAGCATCGTCATCTTCAAGGCTAGCATCGCTGGCGGTCTTCTTCTTGTTGCGTCCTATGTTGGTGAACCAGGACCGGCTTCGCGTGGGAGGCTGATGGGCCGAGTGGCTGCTGGCAGGCGCCTCGGCAGCACCTGGCAGAGAGGAGGTCGGCGAACCCGATTGGATGGGCAAAGTCGGTGGGCCTGCAAGCACAGTTGCCTTTTCGTCAAAGCTGACGCGGTTTGCCTTTTTGCGCCGAAGGCTCTCTGCGTTGGTGGAGGGCGGCGGCGGCTGGTGTGGGGCAGAGGGCGCATCGGATGCAGTGTCGGACGGTGAGGTGTCTCGGGGCGAGCTTGTCTGTTTCATAGCCGACTTGCGCGGTGAGATGGACCGAGGCGGAGGAGAGTGGCGGCGAACAGTGAGGTTGTCCGTAACAACAGGCGAGAAGTGTGTAGCCCTAAGAGGGCTGCGGGAGCGTGACTTTTCAGAATCACCAGGGGTTGAGCTGTGAAAGTTCCGACCTTCCTCTTCTTCCCGCTCAGGATCCTCATGGACAGTGGACGGCCGCTTCACAAGAACAGGCCTGTTATCGTCTGATGCAAATGAGCTGCTGTGGTCCGTGGAATCGACTGGGGATGCTTGGCTTTGGATTGCCGGCGAGACTGCCTGCAACTGAGCAAGAGCAGGCAAGGATGACACCGAGGAAGATGGTGTAGATGCCGACGTTGAGAGAGCCGGGACAGGCTGAAGTACCTCGTCAATCTTGTCACTTGTCGGTTCCTCCGCAGCGATCTTGGGTGCCGGCTTCTCTAGCTCTTCTGCAGCAGCCTTTTGTTTCGCGGCGGGAGTCACCACAGGAGCCACGACCGGAGCTACGACCGGGGCCTCCTCTTTTGGCGGAAGGGATGCGGCAACAGCAATGGAAGGCTTCTGCTTCTGCGGTGCCTGTGCATGCTGCACCTTCTTCTTGCGCTGTGTGCGAGGCTGCTGTTGAGGTTGGGCCTGCACCTGCACGTGCTGCTGCTGGGGCTGATGCTGACGAGGGCGCGTGGGACCTTCAAAATTGGATTCCCCAAGCATCATGAGCTGACCGCGGGGGACCATGCGACGAGAGTTGGGATCATAAACCAACTCTTGGTCTGAGAGAGACGAAGCATGTGAATGGCCGGGGACCCGGCTTGTGGAAGCTGACCGACGAGTTGCTGCAGCCCCTGATGGTTTTGAGGATACATGCGGCTTGGGTGCTCTCTCAGTAGACACTGAACGCACAATGGAGGGCGTTTTCCTTAGTGGTGCGGTAGTGGCGGCGGCGGCGGCAGCTGCCCCTGGTACACCAACAGACTCTGTCAGACTGGTATTTCTGGAGTGTGTTGGACTAGCCGGCGGAGAGCTGAGACGCTGCCGACTGGGGTAAGAGAAATTATGAAGCGAGCTGCGGCTTCCTGGGCGTTCGGTGGGCGACATTGGCCGCTGGTCGTCTGATGCGCGTGCATAGGCGTTGATATCCATGGGTTGGTCAGACGTGCGAATATCTTTGACGTTGCCGACTGTACCAGGCCCAAACCAGGATGAGCGGTCACTGCCCTGAGCTTGTTGTTTTTGAGAAGCCAGCTTTAGAGGCTGCTGAACAATGCCCAGAGTTGTTATTCTCCGTGACTTTTTCAGTTTTGTGTTGGCCTGCTCGTGCGGGCTCGAGGGGTAGTTATCGATGACATGCTGTGGGATGGCTGGAACGGGGGGCGGTGGCGGCATTGACCGGCTTCTGCTGTTTGCGGCGCTGGTGCCCGTGGCTACTGCAGCGGCGGCGGCGGCAGCGTTTACTGGAGCTTTGCGGCTAGCAGTGATACTGCTGCCAGGTGAGGATGTGATGCCGGGGTTGGCATAGCGTCTAGATTGGTGTGGGCTGGGGGATCTGAACGTTCGCTCGGACATGGACGATACGGACCGCATCGATGACGCACTACCTCGCCGGCGGAGGGTAGGGACGCCAAGTGGCGATGCTACCCGGCCATTTCGTTGTTCGTTGTCCTTGCTGCCACCGAGGCCGATGGCACGTTTTATTGAAGGTACAGGGCTGAGAGGGCGCCGTGAGCCTTCAGAAGAGAGAGAAGCGCTGCGGCGCTGAGTCCGCTTTGTCTGGACGGCAGATACATCAGTGGGTGCGGCAGGCAGAGCCCGTAGAGCGGCAGCGGCAGCAGCATTTGAGAGGTTGTAGGCCGAGACGGCAGCGGTGGCCGCGCTGGGGTTGACGGTGGCTGCGGTAGGCGGCTGTGCCATTGTTAGCAACAGTCCATGGGGTGACGTCAGTGCAGAGGATGCAAAGTGGAAAGAGAAATGAGAAAATGAGAAAAGAAAAAGGGAAAAGAAAACAGAAGGAAACGAAGAAAGATATGGGAGCAAGGGTAATGATAAAAAAGACAGACGAGGCAAAGGGAGGATGACAGGGCAAATCATAAAAATAGAACAATTTTGTAGGAGGTAGTTTTGCGGAAGGGCAGCTGGGCAGGAGATGACAAGGGCAGACGAAGACTGAGACAACACAGACTAAGCGCAGAATTGGCACTTGGGCAACAATGAATGGTGATCAGTCAGGACCATTGAGTGGAAGAGACATAGTCACATTGGTAGAGAAAAGCTAGAAACACAGGCTCGTAAAGCCAGAGCTAAGAGCATAGATAGATCTTGGGCGTCAATATTCAGCTGAAGCAGCCCCGGTTAAGGTCTTTTCTTATTCTGGCCAGTCCTTGGTTCGCTGGTTCAGCAGCCATCTAGGAATCGACACCTCCACTAGACGAGCTAGATGCGACGGGTGGCGGGATGCTTGCGTCTGGTCTCGCACCAACGTGGTCGATGTAGAAGAGGGAAGAGGGCAAAGCGTGGGTGCTGCAAAAGTACCGAGGATGGCCTAGAGCGGGATACAAGAATGAGGGCAACAATGGCACTGCGCACCAGACTGGAATGGAGCTGTCTCGCCGCTCTCTGACTGCCCTGACTGCAGAGATCACAGAGGTCACAGAGGTCTGCCGGTTATGTTGCGATCGTCATCCGGGCCATTAAGCAAAGACAAAACTGCAAACTGCGTATGATACCGCGATCCTAGATCTAGGCAGGCATGGAACGAGAAGCACGAGAAGGGGACACGGGATAACACAAAAAGGTATCGCGTAGGACAAATCACAAAGCACTCAACAACTCAAAACTCAAATCTCTTGACAAATCAAGGAAACATGGCATTGACGTACCCTGTAAGGCTTCCTGGCCTTTTTGCGCGAGCCGAACATGGTCGCGGGTTGGCCAGCCGGCCGTGTCGTTCTTTAGGGCTCGCTTTTCTCCCGCTTTTCTTGTCTCTTGATTGAACTGTTATTTTCTGTGGCGTCGCTGTCGGGTTTATCGTCGTCGTCGTCGTCGTCGGATCAACTAGATTATCGCGGAATCTTGGTACTTGGATGTCGCCCAGATGTTGTTTACAACAGCGTGCTTGTCCTCTGATGTTGCTGTCGCGGGTATTCTCTGCAACATTGACTATCTTTGAGTACTTTCCAATCTTTTGACCGGTTTCCGGGTTCTCCGCCTAGAGTGTGTTGCGTAGCGTGGCTATATGGCTATTGTTTTTCGGTTTTCGGTTTTCGTGTTTTTTTTTTTTTGTTCTTTCGTTCTTTTGTTCTTTTGTTCTGGTGCTTGCTAGACCACGCTTATTGGCGCGACGTCAATGCATAGCGGCATTGCGGTTGGGTTGGACGAATGGTGTCGGAGACAGGTATAGAAGTTGTAGAGGTAGAGGTTGAGGCAAAGAGAAACGAATAGCGAGAAAAGAGAAAAGGGGGAAATGTTGAGATGGTCGCCTCGGAATGGAAGGAATGCGATGTGATCAGAACGGGAAAGAGCAGACAGCAGAGAACGAGTCTTACGACGTGTGTGTCAGTGCCCAGAACTACAACTACACCTACGGATACGGTGTTAAGGTCGTCATGTACGGAGAAGTGGAGCGGCAGGAGCGACGCGCAATAAACAGTGCGCTGTAGAAATGTCCTGTCCAGTCCATGTTTACAGGTTTACTTGTTAGACGACACGGCAAGAACGGCGCAGTGCCTGCCATGCTTGCTTTCCAACATATTAGAAAAAGAAGGAGCGAACGGTGGGAAGCACAGCAGAGGGAAAGCGCGAACCACAGCTACTTGCCCAGAGTATCACAGAAACAATAAAGCAATAAAATTTTCATTTTGATTAAAGACCTCGAGCAAAAGCAGAAAACCAAGGAAGCAGGCGCGATGGTCAGGTATTTTCCTAGTAGTGGGGGCCAGGGAGCCGCTAGCACTACTTTGTACCAATACAGGCTCTGGTGGAGAATGCATTGGGAAATCTCGACCGCTAGAACTCACCTGGAGCTCAGCTGCTGCGCCTCGTTTTGGGACAGACGATGACGGGCACAACACCCGATCGCGAGCGCACGGCGGGTGCTGGAGCATGGAGGAAAATGGAGATTGGCATGCAAATATGGCAATCAGAAGAATCGGATTTGTATTCTTTGATTACTTGGATGAAATAGACATGAAAATGATGCTTCTGGTGCAGCGGGAATCAAAAATAGAGAAAGATGAAGATGACTAAAAAAATAAATTAAAATATGACTAATCATGAGTCGAAGTGGGTCCTAGGCCGCTGGAATGCGCATCACCAAAGATCCGAGTCGACTGCCTGGACGCTAAATCCTTGTAATACACATAGACTACCTCTTGGTCATCTTGACTGGCCATTCGGACGCATTGTTCCAGGTGTGGCCCATATGGCACTATGTCCCGGAGGTGATCTGTCTGCTGCCTCGACAGACGACTGCTATCTTAATACGTGTACAGCGGTTTCGCTCAGTGCCAGCACATCATTTATACCCTGGCCGCGTTTCAAAGCCCCGCGATATGCACTCTGCCACTGCCAGCTGGCCTCGTATTCAGATACTTAGCCCGCTATACTTTGTATTTATGTATTACACCGTATCGATGCTATTGTATCGTCAGTCACCAAATTTGATTACATAATCGATCCGAAATACCCGTTTCGGGCATAGCGCCTGAGGTGTCTGAGAAACAACTACGTCATACCAAGACGACGCCGCCTATTAAACATGCAAGCACATCGACGCAAAGCGAATAAAAAGAAATACGCAACAACATATAGAAATAATAACATTCAAACTGTAGTTTATAATCGGCTATTGCAAACTTTTATCAAATGCGGTCAAACTGTGAATGGCTTGAAGCTGAAACCCGTTTCCACAAGTTGATGAAGAGAAGAGTGTCTGATAGGTTGATGATACAAAGACGCAGACTCGCAGGCCAGAGGCAAATAGATCAAACCAGATCTGATAACAAAAAAACAATATCAAATATTGCCAATAGACAATATGACGATAAAAAAAACATTGGGCAATGGGTCATGATCGTGAATGTATGCTAAGAGGCTAACGATGCTATGTGAAGTGAGTGAGAATATGCAAAGGGGTAGGCGAAATACATCAGGTCGTTAAGGGGATGAAAAGAGTGCAAGAATGGTGGGGGTCAACGGGTAGATGTAAATAGTTGAAAGAAAAACAGAAGAAAAAAGGAATAGGAGAAAAAAAAAGTAGCAAAGGACAGAGACAATCACCGGCGCAGAGGCACACACCTGCCCCTACACCGGCTGTGCTTCGTCTGCATCCTTTCTCGAATGACAGTACTAGCCGCCATCGTCGCGCGTTCGACCGACCTCGGCGTCGGTGCTGCGGCCGCGCTGGACATGTGCATCGCCAATCCCAGACCGCAGCTCGGGAACCACATCATCTGCTTCCCCAGCGCCGTCGTCGTCTTCATACACCTCATCCTCCAGCTCGTCTGCGTCTGCGTCTGCGTCTGGATCGTTGGCAGTAGTCCCGTCGTACTGGCGCTCGTCGTCGGCAGTCCCTTGCCGGGAATTGGCATTGGCGTTAGCGTCAGCATTAGACACCGTCGCCTTGCGGCCGCGGCGGCCCTTGTTACGGGATCGATCCTTGGCCCGCTCGCGCTGCCGCCGTTCTGCTTCCAGCCGCTTCTTCCGCTCCTTGAGCTCAAAGGCAATAATCAGCTTGGACTTTCTGCCTGTAATGATCTCGTAGTCGCAAAAGGGGCAGACATAAAGGTCGTCTGTCTGCGGGTTCGGGTTGGCTGCGTTTCGTTCCATTTGCGCCCTGCGGCGGTCACGGATCTGGGCCTTGATCTCCTGCTTGATCTTGTTGGCACGCCTCTTCTTTGCATCGTACTTTTCGCGCCGGATAAACGATGAGTCCGTCGAGCTGCCGCAGTCCGTACCAGCAGCACCAGATACAGATGACCCCTGTACCCCTCCACCTCTTATGCGACCAGGAATATATGAACCAGGCGGCATCTTGGGGTCAGATCCAGGCCACATGAGATTACCGGGGACTTGCGATGAACAAGTAAAGGTAAATTGTGCCGAGGCTGGCGTCGACAAGGCCGAAAGCTGATCCTCGTAGTCCTGATCGTGGTCATGGCCCTGGTCGTCATTCTCCTGGTCGTGTGACACTGCAACGCGCTTCTCGGCTTTGGCGATAGCACTAGATATGATACCGTTGTTGCCTTGGCCTTGTGTCGGAGTGGGTGCGACATCGTCAATATCTTCATCGCCGTATTGCTGCTGCATGCCTGGTTGCATAGACCATGGCGACCAAAGCTTTCCGAAACGGCCAGCCCAATTGGTGTTTGCGTCCGTGATGGCGTGCAGGGGGCTTCTGCCGCCACGGGCCCGCCCGTAGCGTCCCCGGCCAGGACCGGAGATGCCGGGGGACACTGAGGCAAAACCTGATGTTCCCGAGTAGTTGGCCGACAGCGGGCTGCTTATGCCGTTGTCGTCAATCGAGTTGGCCACAGACGACACTGACGTAGCAGAGTGCAGGTCGTTTGAGGTGTAGCTGCCGCTCAGAGGCGTGTCGCCAGCGGTGGGTATTTTTCTCTTTTTCTTGTTGTTTGTGTTTTCAAAGCACTCATAGGTCTCCGTAGCAGACGCAGTCGATAGAAGAGGCTGGTGTCCAATTATCGAGGTCGTGCGTCCGTTATGGCCGGGCCGAGCCATGCGGTTGGCCAGATGGGCTACCCGTGCTGCACTGGGTGATTCGGGCTCGGCACTTGGTCGGCGGGTGTGCGAAGGGAGGCGTATTGTCTGCCCAGCAGCAGGTTGTGTGCTTCCTGCAACGCCCGAAGCTGGTGATGCCGTTGTTTGTGTACTCGGAGCGGACGAGGTACATGTAGAAGTTGTTGGCTCACTCGATTTAATTGCTGCCAATGCATCACCGGCCTTGCCCACAGCAACGGACCGTTCACTTGACACAGCATTGTCAGCTTTCAAGTTGAACGGGTAGTAGAACAGGGAACTGCCTGCTGTCTGGCTCGGGGGGTATTTGATGGTGCCGGCCACATCGGGAGACAATCGTTCTCGTAGCCGTCGTTTTGGTAATGGATGGATGAGTCGGTCTGGAAAGACGGGCGATGCGGTTTCAGGAGACATTTTGTGGCCGGATTCTGTACAAAGACAGTCAGTCAACAGAACAACGGAACAACATAACATGGCAGAATGCCTTTGCAAACAAGCAAAAATTCGGTGGCTCAATGGAAAAGAGGGGAAGGAGAGCATACTCATCACATCGCCTCCAGCTCACGCTCTCTCTTCTTCCGCCCACAGCTAGCACATGTGCACTCGTATGCACTCTGTCTGCTAATGTCGACGCAGATTGTCTTTCCGTGGCAGCAGTGCGTTGCGCTCAATGTACGCCTGTTAATTCGTGGATCGTGGATCGTGGTGGTTGAGTGGGGGGTGGGATGAAGACCTCGGCGGTCAAAGGCGGCAGAACTAGACGTCGATGAACCCTGGACAGCCTAGGAAGAGAACGAGTTAGACTAGACTGACTGCTGTTTAGAATGCAGTTGTAGATGTATGATGCAGTGGAAATGGTAAAGAGGGCAGATGTGGGATGCAGCAGACTGTGCAAGCGAATGGGATGCAACGGCCCGTGTGTGATAGCGGCAGAACAGACACAGGACAACCAGTACGAGCAAGGTCACAAAAGGCTTCAATGCAAAGCAGGTAGCTGACAGAGAGGATAAGGCACAGACAGCCCAACGAGTATTTTGGGAGCTCAGCCAGCCCATCCGAAGCCGAAGAGGAGGGGGGGGTGAAGATGCAGTCAGGCGAAAAGACGGGCTGTTGACGAGACAGTTTGTCTTGGTATAGACCACAGAAACCGGGAAACGGGAAACGAGAGTGAGAAAGGAAAAGACAAGCACAGAACGCTGTCGAGTCTTGTCGTCGTCAGTCACCAACCTTTGGCTTGCGGTAGATGTATCTCAAGATGGATAAAGGTGATGTCGGGTCGGGGCGTGTCGTCGGGAGGGGATCTGAGCCCAAGACGAGAGCAGGCGTAAGGACGATAACGAAATGGATGTAAGACTGCAGGACAGGACTGCAGAATAAAAGGACAACAATTCAAAGGCGAGAAGACGTGTTGTCTTGCGAGTACAAGATGGCCTTCCAACGGGGTTGCACAGGAGCAGGGTCTTCCCTACAAAGTGGCCGCGTTGATTGCTAATACTAATAAATGCCCTGCAAAAGGCAGGCAGGCATTTTGATACAGCAGCAGAACAGCAGGCGTCAGTGAACCAGTGAACCAGTGACAGGCCGAAAATTATATAAGCAGGCGGTCAGGGCTGTTCGCCACAGTATTGTGAAACTGTGTGAAACTGTGGGACTCGAATGAAAAAGAAAATCAATTTAAACTCATTTAAAAAGAAAAAGCCGTGTGTGATAGACTGTGCAGCGGAGGGTCATCTTGTGGCTTGTGTTGAATAGAGGCTTTCTATTGGCTTGAACTAGTGGGGCTTAATCTTGCTCAAGTCGCATCGACGGCGGTCTCTCTTGTCGTTCGGACACAGCGGGGAGATGCAAGAAGCAGGAAAGAGGAAAGAGCAAGAGGCAACAAGCAAGAGCCAAGAGGCAGGAAACAGACAGAGCAGAGCAGATCGATTATTGCGGAAGGAGCGACCGGATATTTCTATTATTTCTATAATATAACGGCGAGAGAAGAAGCGAGGATGTTTACAACAGGAAAGAGCAGCTGGCCTGACGGCAGAACGGGAAGGACGGTTGACGATTGAAAACAAAAGCAGAAGCAGCGATGGAAAGGCAATACAGTGTGGACAGTGCGGTCAACTTGATATGCGACTGTGCGCGACATGATCAACAAGACGAGATGCATTGATGAGCAAATGGCAGATAAAGAAGAAGCAAAAAAAAAAAAAAAAAGCAGACAATGACCAAAGACGACGGGCACGGCAAGCACAATAACACGATAGCACGCCAATGCACGCAATGGCACGATACTCTCCCCGCACCAGATGCCTACCATGTTTACTACGAGTGATGCTTGCATAGAGCGCTGCAGTGCTACAGCGCTAGCAAAGTATACTTTGGCGCATATTGCTGCAAAACAATACTTTAGCGTCGCTTCCTTCCTTTCCTGGCTTCCTGGTGCTTCGCGACTGTGGATCCACTTTTCAATCGCTCGCCCCTTCCCCGAAGCGCCGTCAGCTGGCTGCACTTGACTGCTGTAACCTTGTACTCGCCGGCAAAAAAGTCGGTTCTGCCACCCATCGCTAGCGTGTTGCTCCTCCGTCGCCGCTGGTGTTGGTCCCTGCCCTTTGCCTCTGTTCCTTCCTTGCTCGTTTCCTACTACGCTCCACCTGCCCTCTTCGTCTCTTTTTGTGTCGCCTTGTCTCTCTTGCCCTCTTGCCCTCCTGCCTGCCCTCTTGCCCTCTTGCCCTCTTTCTCTCTTGCCCTCGCTCTCTCGCTCTCTCACCCACTCCACGACTTCACCAACCTCAGCCTCTTCCACTCCTCAACTCTCCCACTCCCATACGCGCCAGTGCTTCGACTCGCCACTGTATTCCCATCCACCCCATCGCACAGCTGTCGCTCCCCCTCGAGTCATGTTTTCCAGTCGCTCGGCCACTCTCGCTTGCTTTTCACTTTGGTGATCCTCTCAGCGCATCCCACCGTCTCACTTCAAGCCGATTGTCTCGATCGTCTCGATCGTCTCGACTGTCTCGATTGTCTTTCTTACTCTTTCGACATCTCCCTTTGACCTTGACGACTCGTCTTCCTACTCCCTCTCGTCGTTCCCTCTCGTCCTTTCTCAACAACCCTTCCTCCCTCTCCTCCAGCCGTCGCGAGTAATGGCAGGTCCTGACCCCCGTCGTTCTTCTCGCGCCCGCACAAATCAACCACAGTCACGACCATCTTCAACCACATCCAGCGTCTCTGGCCGCATCGATCGCGCCCACAGGCCCTTCCACAAGACAGGCTCTCCCCAGAAGTCCGCATCCACCGCGTCGCTCGCATCTGAGCCGCCCGACGACTTTGCCGTTACCGACGACACGCCCCCTCCGCCCACTCGCAGCCGACGCGCTGCTGCAAACGTTATCAAGGACGACGACCAAGATCTCTCCTCTGTTGTCGTAAGCGAAATCGAAATGCTCAACGACGACGACATCCAGGAGGACGACGAGGCCGTCCGCTGCATCTGCGGCAACGAGGACTACCCAGGCCCTCCCGCCTTTGAGGACCTCAAGCAGGCATCCCGCGATGGCTACGACATTGAATCCATTTTCCCGTCTGTCGTGACAGACGACCTCGCAGGCTTCTTTGTCCAGTGCGACATCTGCAAGGTCTGGCAGCACGGTGCTTGCGTTGGCCTTGTCAACGACAACACCCTACCAGAAGAATACTATTGCGAGGAGTGCAGAAAGGAGCTGCACAAGATTATTAGCAGTACCAATGGGTAAGGCAGTCACTCTTACAGAAGGCCTTTAGCGACCCTTGAAAACGCGTCAATTTGCTAACCCTCTCCCACAGGCACAAATGCTCAATCTACCTCGCCCTCAACCGCCGCCGCTCACGCACCGAATCGTTTGCAAAAGACCGCGAACGGTCCCCACGCCGCAGAGACCTTAGCAAGGACAGCAAGGATGGGACCGACGGCAAGGAAGATGGCAGAGAGTCCAAGAGCTCGCGCCATTCGGCCGCGTCGCTGGCTAGTAAGCGGCGGTCCACAATGAACAGCAGGGATGCTGCCTACGACGAGGAGCAACTGCGCATTGCCATTGAAGCAAGCAGAGGTGAAAACGGTGAAGAGCTGGACCCTGCCCTCAGACGGACAAAGCGCAGCCGCAGCGACAGTGAAGAGTAAGTCAATAGGCCTTGGTCATTGCCAAGTCGATCTCCTACTCAACTGATACTAATATGTCTACAGGAAGGACCCATTGAAGCGCCAGCGGACCAGCTCGCGATCTCTCTCTCCTGCCCGCGACATGTCAACCGCTGCGGACGATTCAGACGATGCGGTAGCAACACGGAACAGATCATCACACAAGGCGTCCAGAAACACAGCATCCACCCGTACTCAGCACCAGCGTGAACGCACAGAACGTGAAGAGAAGGAACGGCAACGTGCCGAGGCTGCCAACAAGCGGAATGGCCGTGCCGAGCGCCGTAGGGCCGACGACTCGGATCCCTCTGACGAGGTGCCAATGGCCGTCCGTTCATCCTCCGCAGCCACTCGCACCACATCCGCCCCCACCGCTGCATCAACGGCAGCACCGGCAGCATCATCTACAGACAGCAAAACCACGAGCACACCCACCAGCGCACCACCACCAGTTTCGACACCAACCTCTACCGTTGCTCCTCGATCCGTGCCCCCACGGGCATCACAGCCCTCGCCAGAGACGCCACCTCCGACTTCTGCACCGGCCATGGCGCTCTCCAAGTCCAAGGGCGGCCGTCCGACGCACAAGAAAAAGGGCCGCAACCAGTACACCAAGGAGCGGGACCTGCGCGACGAGCAAAACTCCATGACACGGTCGCGGTCACGAGACGTGCCCGAGAATGGGTACAGCAAGTCCGGTGCCAATGGTTCTGGACACCACAACAGCAAGGCCGGGTCGCGGGCCAAGGGCGGTATCAACAGCCGCGTCTCTCTTACCGAAATGAGACGCCGCGTGTCGGCCATGTCAGACTTTATCAGCAAGACACAGATCGAGATTGCAAGTAGCGAATACCTCGGATCCGAGTCGACGCCTGAAGGAAGCACTAGCGGCCACGGGTCCAAGGCTATCAACGGTGTCAACGGCGTCAACGGCGTCAACGGTGTTAATGGTATCAACCACGGCAGCAACACGCCGTCGACACCGTTGGGGCCCAATGCCAACACCAGTGCGGGTGGCGGCGCCGACTCTCCAGCACCACAAAAGGATTTCAAGGCACTGCCGCTGATGGAGATGATGGATATCCTCACGCGCAACATCATCCACTGGCAGAACGAATATGGCAACTAAGGATCTTGCCCCGCGTTGTGCTGTGGATCGAAGGGGTGTTTTTGCTTTCGGCGTTTTACAGGTTCTGGGTTGGAGCCAACTAATCTGCCACCTCTGGCTAGTGGCCGGCGTTTTTTGTTTACTTGTGTTGATCCCCATTGGATTCCTCGTTGACCTTTGACATCCTCGTTGTTATTCTCTTTTTTTGTTTATCGCCTCATCTCCAGTCTGAGATGCTCTTTTTCCACAGGCACACGCCATCATCCGTTTCTTGCCGGTTTAAATCTGTTTCTGTTTTGTTAAATATCATTCATGAACACGCATGTTCATTGTATTATTAGCTGCATTTGTTTGTCGTTGTCCATTGTCCATTGCCAATTTGGCGTTGGATCCGATACCTGATTTCGTTTTCTTTCCCTCTTGTTTCCTTCATCGGGCTCGACTTGCAAGCCACGGCTTTGCACTTTGCATTTTCATTACTAGTTTTATCAGTCTTACGGCAATATCATACTGTTGCACCGCTGCTATCCACAATACCAATTACATGCAAATATGGTGACGTTGAAGTGGAATTTTATACAAGATTATCATACAGGCCCTTGCGGCCAGACTAGAATTCTGTCAGCGCGGCACTGCGCACCTTGCCACGGCGCTCTGCCTGAATGTGCTTCTTGAGCTCCTTCTCGCGCTTTTTGGCCTGGCTCAGCGACAGCGGCGGTCCTTTCTGCACCATTGTCACGGCTTTGTCCACCGCTTCCGCCGACAGATCATCCAGACAAAAGTTGCCCAGCTTGCCCTGGCGGAACGCCGACACCACATGCTGCGCTGCTGCCTGGTGGTCGGGGATGCCGCCGCGGCTGAGCTTGCCCGTCCGCTGCGCCACCGCATCCAGCAGCACATTGGCGTCGTTGGTCGGCTCGCTCATATCGTACGGCTCCATGTACAGCTTGGGATCGCGCTTGTTGAGCTGGTACAGCAGATAGTCCGCGAGCGCCGTCGGCATCACCATGTTCTCGCGCACCGTCGACACCAGTGCCAGCTTCACCATGGTCTCGGCCTCGGGCACGTAGGGCATAAACACGCCGGGCGTGTCAAACACGAGCAGGCCCGCATTCTCGCCATTGCTGCTGCCGGCATACTGCTCGTCGTCTTGGTCTTTGTCCGACCCAAACCGCCGCGGTGCGCCGACGATCTTGCTCGTATCCTCCAGCACGCGCACGGGCGTGCCAATCTTGCGCGTGACACCCGCCTCGGAGCCCGTTCTCGACACATTGGACCGCGCATTGGCGTTTGTCATGCCCTCGGCGCGCAGCCGGTTGAGCAGCGTAGACTTGCCCGAGTTGGGCATGCCGACAACCAGCGCATACAGCGGCGTCAGCGACCGCTCGCCGTGGGCCCGCGCAGCCTGACGCAGCGCCTTCATCAGCGTCCGCAGCTCGCTGTTGCTCTTCTTCTTCCAGTTCGGTGCATTCGTGTCCGCGGCGTGGTTGCCCAGAAAGACGACGGCATCTGCATTCCCCGCGTCCATGGCGGCAAGACGTCTAAAGTCGGCATCGGTCGGCGCATACTTTGCGCCCTCGCACTGCATCAGATCGCGCTTGGTGTACACAATGATGCGCATGCGCCGGTTGTCCGTGTCGCCAATGGACAGCAGCGAGTTCTGCTTGGCGACGGGGGGGAGATGGCCCGACAAGCCTGGCAACGTAGTACCGTCGTCGCGCTCAAAGTCTTCGAGTGTCTTTTTCTTTTCAACGACTCCGTCCTCCGCAGCCTCAGCTTCCTCCATATCCTTCTCGGCTTCTTCAGCCTTTTCAGCCTTTTCAGCCTTTGCAGCCTTTGCGGCCTTTTCGGCCTTCTCACGCTTGTATTTTTGAGCCGTTCGAGAACCGCCTGTCCGCGTATTCATCAGAGTAGCCTCCAGCAAGGGGTTAGAAGACGACAGCGGCACTCGTAGATCGCGGCACTCAATCACCAAGCCCACAGACGCGAGCTTCACTCTCATCGCCACCAGGGCTGTGCGGTGATGTCCGATAAAGTAGCTCTTGGTCGTGCCCAGGGGTGGCTGATACTCTGTGCGTGGGAAGAAATTAGGAAATTCTGGAAAAGGAGCAGCATGTGCTTCTTGTGATGACAGCATTGAACCTTGCGTTGCTGTCCTTGGCGGAGCTTCCTCTGAGGTTTGTGTTTGTGATAATGTTGGTGGTGATGATGATGATGATGATGACTCCTGGGATGCAAGCGTCTGCTCGCGAGCCTTGGAAAGGGTGTTTACATCGGCCGTGCGTCTTAACGCGCAAGCAGAAAACGATCTTGGCACGAACTTCCCGGACATGTAGACACTCCTTGGACAAGCCGCTGTCAACGCAGCTCTCGTATACATCCGACATATAGTCGGCCCCATGCCAACCAAGGGCCTCATTGTTACCATACTTGGTTGGTGCGGTGTGTCTGATTATTGGCGGCAACAAGAATGATATAATAGGGAAGAATCTTCAACTTGAATTATAAGAAATTGCTTTAGATTTTAACTTGGATGGTGTATTCATAAAATTGACGTCGTCATGAGAATGGTGGTCACAGTTCGCAGTCGTTAAATTCTCACCTCGATCCACATTAAAGTGTGTCCCAGCTCACGTGACCCATTTCACTAACACCAGTTTCAACCTCAAACTTGGTCTCGTCCGACTGTATTCTACAACAACTACATCAAGATCTGGCAGCGTTTATAAGTCTTTCACAATTGTAAGAGTCACTTCAAGTTATTTTAAACTTTTTTTATTTGTTTCCTTTCAAAAAAGGGTGGTCTTGACTACATATTAACTATTATCATCGGGAGCAAAGTAGATGCCGCCAGGGTGTCTGGGTAGTAATGCGGTGCATAAGGAGCGTCGTGAAAGTAAAATGTTCGCGGTCCTCCTACTGGAGAAGATGCCCCGAGTGTATGTGTAGAATGTGTGGTGGGAGGGGGGTTTCAAGATATGTCGTTCCAACGTTGGTCCAGTCCGTTTGTGCCTTTCTTCCCATTTCCATGTCCCGAAGATTGAACCCCTGAAAAATACCAGCAAAAGACC
Organism: Ophiostoma novo-ulmi subsp. americana; assembly: GCA_029298975.1. NCBI lineage: Eukaryota > Fungi > Ascomycota > Sordariomycetes > Ophiostomatales > Ophiostomataceae > Ophiostoma > Ophiostoma novo-ulmi. Next base: position 344,143 of record JANSMA010000003.1, on the reverse strand, counting down.
AAAAAACAAGACGTGAAAACAAGGCAGAGAGGCTCACAGAAACATTAGAAGACATGCAAGAAAATGATAGTAAGTGACGATAAAAGTATGATTAATAGTAAAATATGGGAGCCAAAGACCACCTGATGTATAAATGCCGTTCATAAAAGGATCGTAAGAAAGGAAATTTTGTGCAGTGCTTTATGGCCCTCGAAGAGACCGAGACATGTCAATATAATAGATGCTCGATTGCCTTGTAGGCCATGAAAGATGTCACGGGCGTGTGCCTGAACGAGATGCAGAAGGAAAATATAGTAAAGAATAAGTGCAAATAATGAAATTATACAACGAAATAAAATGTAAAAAGGAAAAGGTGTAAAGACTGACGATAGTGCAAGGAAATTTTCAAGTGGCAGGTGGTATTAATTGTACATGGAATGTATGCCTAGATCGACATTATAAGAGAAAATAAAAGGCTCTGGCAAGCTTATGTTGCTTACAGAAGAGCCATGACGGCCATGACGGCAGCACCGGCAAGACCGAAGGCCTCGACGCGACCACCAGCGTTGACAGTGACGAAGCCCGAGTTGGTGGGCTTGGGGGCAGCACCAGTGCCAGAGGCAGTGGAAGCACCCGAAGGGGGAGCGTTGTCGGAGCCACCAGTGGGGTAGGGAGCATCAGTGGAGGCACCACCAGTGGGGACCTGGACGCTGGCAGTCTTGATGGTGGTGGAGCCAACAACGACGGGCACGGAAGCAGTACCAGCGGGGGGAGTACCAGCGGGAGCAGGAGCCGATGCGGTGCCAGCAGGGGGGGTGCCAGCAGGAGCAGGGACAGAGGCGGTGCCAGCAGGAGGGTTGCCGGCAGGGACAGTGGTACCGGCCGGGGGAGTGCCAGCGGGAACAGAGGCGGTGCTAGCAGGGGGGTTGCCGGCAGGGACAGTGGTACCGGCCGGGGGAGTGCCAGCGGGAACAGAGGCGGTGCCAGCAGGGGGGTTGCCGGCAGGGACAGTAGTACCAGCGGGGGGGGTGCCAGCAGTCTTAGTGGTACCAGCGGGGGGAGTGCCAGCAGTCTTGGTGGGAACAGCGGGAGGGGTAGCAACACCGGTCTCAGTGGAAGTGACAGGGCAGACGGTAGTCGAGACAGCGACGGTGATCGTAGTCAAGTGGGTGGAGTGAGAAGGGCAGTTAGTGACGCTGGGAGGGCAGTCGATGACGGTCGAGGTGGTAGTAGCGAAAATGGTCGAGGTGGTCAGGGAAGCGACAGACGAGACGGAAGCAGTGCCAGCGGGGACAGAGGCGGTGCCAGCGGGAACGGAACCAGTGCCAGCAGGGACAGAGGCGGTACCGACAGGGGTGGTGGCGCCAGTCTTAGTGGAAACAGCGGGGGTGGTGGCACCAGTCTCGGTAGAAGTGACGGGGCAGACGGTGGTCGAGACAGCCACGGTGATGGTAGTCAGGTGGGTGGAGTGAGAAGGGCAGTTAGTGACGCTGGGAGGGCAGTCGACGATGGTCGAGGTGGTGGTGGTGAAGATGGTCGAGGTGGTCAGGGAAGCAACCGACGAGGGAATGGTCACAATAGCGCTGGAGACGGGAACGGAGACCGACGCGGAGCCGGCAGGGACTGAAACGCTGCCGTAGGGAACCGAGGCATAGCCAGTGGGGACCGAGGCCGAAGCAGAGCCAGCAGGGACCGAGACGCTGCCGTAGGGGACCGTGGCAGGAACAGAGACGGGGACGGAGACCGAGGCGGTGCCAGCAGGAACCGAGACACTGCCGTAGGGGACGGAGGCATAGCCAGTGGGGACCGAGACCGAAGCTGAGCCAGCAGGGACCGAGACACTACCGTAGGGGACCGTGGCGGGAATAGAGACCGAGGCGGAGCCAGCAGGGACGGAAGCAGAGCCAGTGGGGACCGAAACGGGGACAGAGACCGAGGCGCTGCCGTAGGGGACCGAGGCATAGCCAGTAGGAACTGAGACCGACGCGGAGCCAGCAGGGACCGAGACGCTACCGTAGGGGACCGTGGCGGGAACGGAAACAGGAACAGAGACCGAAGCGCTGCCGGTGGGGACAGAGACGGGGACCGAGACCGAAGCAGAGCCAGCAGGGACCGAGACACTACCGTAGGGGACGGAGGCGTAGCCAGTAGGGATGGAGACTGAAGCGGAGCCAGCAGGGACCGAGGTGCTGCCGTAAGGGACCGTGGCGGGGACAGAGACGGGGACAGAGACCGAGGCAGAGCCAGCAGGGACGGAGGCAGTGCCAGTGGGGACCGAAACCGTAGCAGAGCTGGTAGAAACCGAGGCGCTACCGTAGGGGACCGTGGCGGGAACAGAGACGGGGATGGAGACGCTCTCAGACTCGCAGGGAACCTCGCTAGAGACCGAAGCAGGGTAGCTGGAAACGGGAACGCTGGAAACGGGAACGCTGGGGACGGGAGCAGAGCTCACGGGAATGCTGGGAACTGTAGCAGAGCTAACCGGGACGCTGGGAACAGGGACCGAGGCGTAGCCAGTAGGGACCGAGACAGTAGCAGAGCTGGCAGGGACGCTGGGAACAGGAACGCTGGGAACAGGGACCGAGGCACTGCCGTAGGGGACCGAGGCGTAGCCGGTAGGGACCGAGACTGTAGCAGAGCTGGCAGGAACGCTGGGAACAGGGACGGTAGCAGAGCTGACGGGGACCGAGACTGTAGCAGAGCTGGCAGGAACGCTAGGAACAGGGACCGAGGCACTGCCGTAGGGGACTGAGGCGTAGCCGGTAGGGACCGAGACCGTAGCAGAGCTGACGGGGACGCTAGGAGCAGGAACGGTAGCAGAGCTAACCGGGACGCTGGGAACAGGGACCGAGGCGTAGCCGGTAGGGACCGAGACCGTAGCGGAGCTGGCAGGAACGCTAGGAACAGGGACCGTAGCAGAGCTAGCAGGGACGGTCGCAGAGCTGCTAGGGACCGAAGCGGTAGCGTCGGTGGTGCAGGGAGCAGAGCTAGCAGGAACGCTGGGAACAGGGACCGAGGCGTAGCCGGTAGGGACCGAGACGGTAGCAGAGCTGGCAGGAACGCTGGGAACAGGAACCGAGGCGTAGCCAGTAGGGACCGAGACTGTAGCAGAGCTAGCAGGGACGCTGGGAACAGGAACGGTAGCAGAGCTGGCAGGAACGCTGGGAACAGGAACGCTGGGAACAGGGACCGAGGCGGAGCCAGCAGGGACCGATGCACTGCCGTAGGGGACCGAGGCGTAGCCGGTAGGAACCGAGACCGTGGCAGAGCTGGCCGGGGCAGACGAGGCGGGAGCGCTGGGAACAGGAACAGAGACCGAGGCGGAGCCAGCAGGGACCGAGGCGCTGCCGTAGGGGACCGAGGCATAGCCAGTGGGAACCGAGACCGTAGCAGAGCTGGTAGGCACCGAGGCGGGGACGGTGGGGACCGACGAGACGACGACGGGAACCGAGACACTGCCGTAAGGGACCGAGGCGTAGCCAGTGGGGACCGACGAGATGGCAGGGACCGACGAGGACTTGGTGGCGGGGCTGGTAGGGGTGGTCTCGACGGTGGTGGCGGTAGAGGTGGAGGAACTGCAGCCGAAAGAAACGGTAGAGACGGAAACGCTGCAGGTAGTGCTCTTGGGGTGCTTGGGCTGCTTAGGGTAGACAATGGTGCACGCCTTGGCACCACCGCACTTGTCGTTCTTAATGACGCTGCCCTTGCTGGAGCAGGAGCTGGTCTGCTTGCAGGTAGAGCCATCGCCCATGTCGTAGTGGAACTCGAGGTCGCAGTCGAACTCGGTGGTGATGTGGAACTCGGTCACGGAGAAGGAGTCGACGCTCTTGGAGTCCTTGCAGGAGAACGAGGGGGACTTGTCGGCATCGACGTGGGAGACACCGCGGGCGTATTTGCTGCCGTAGCTGCCGCCATAGCTGCCGCCGCTGCTGCCACCGTAGCTGCCACCGCTGTTGTCATCGCCGTAGCTGCCACCGTAGCTTCCACCGTATCTGCCGCCGTAGCTGCCACCATGGCGGGCTTCGATGCGCGAGCGACGGCCAACCTGGGACTTGCAGGTGAAGCCGCTCCAAGAGAAGCCACCATAGCTGGAGAAATCACCGTCGGTCAGCTCACCAAAGTCGAAACCCTTGCGCTGGGTGCTGGTGCACTTGTCCTTGCAGTTCTCGGGGTTGAAAGAGAAGTGGTTCTGTGATGTTAGTCATGTCTTGTAAGATATAGCCCGTGGGACGATATAATATAGGAAATAGGAAATATAGAAAACATACACCAGTGGCAGAGGCACCAGCAACCAGGGCGAGAACGGAAATAGACTTCATCTTGAAATATTGCAGGAAAGATTAAAAATAAAGGCGTGTAATATAAAAATCAAGTTGTTCTGTTGTAGAGCGAGTGTGGTGGTACTGATAATAAATCAGATACCGAAAAATAAGCAAAGAAGCGAATGACTTTGCTTAGAAACGAAGGTGATTATTAAAAAAGAATGAAAAAAAGAAAGGATCAGAACAAGCAACTATCCTTGGAAGCTGCGAGAGGGGATGAAGAGAAGGGAAGCAAGAGGAGAAAGACTGTTATCCAGACCGGGAAGTTGGATAGATATATACTCGATGCCGGGAGAGAGAAGGACAGGCAAGAAGACCAGAGACCAGAGACCATAGACAAGAGGACAAGGAGGGTAGGGGTATGGGACAGGGGTAGGGGAATGGGCAACGGCTGTGTGGGTAATAGAATAAGGAAGATGGCCACAGGAGAGAGGCAAGAGAGGGGAGGAGGCATCATGGCCGGGGCCATAGCCCAGCTGCATTAGAACGAACCAACAATAGGTCCTGATGAACGGTGAGAGGTCGTGTGGGCGTGTAAGTGACAGTATGGTGGACATGGAAAGGAGAGAAAAGTGGGTGTGTGCTTCAGAGGGGGGTGAGTCGAGAAGGCTCCAGTTAGGATGGAAGACCAGGGGCCATGGTCCATAGCGAGAAGATGAGCAGGGGTCTGTGAGCTTTCTTTTTTGTGTTGTATTTTTATTTTTATATTTTGTATTTTTAGTTTTTAGGTTTTCAGAGTTGCTTGTACGAAGTAGCTTGTTCAGAGGACGTCGTAGCTGGGGCAAAGTCAGGTACGGTAGAGTCCATCCTAACGGTCGTGGGTCGTGGAACGGAGTAGACGGTTGTTGATGCAGTGGCTGTCAAACGGACGTGTAAGTTGAGAGACTGTTGTTTCTTTATTGACTATCATGTCGTGATATCATCCTCTTCCGGCGTGTCGATATCGGGCTGTTGGCATCGGCTGTTGTCAAAGACGGCTGTACAAAGGATGCCATATGAATGACATTAATAGTAAGTAAAGGATAATGACGAATAGTAGTTGGTGAATATGTATGAAAATATATGATAATATATGATAATAAAAAGTAAAGAAAATACAAATGATAATGATAATGATAATGAAATAAAAATGAACTGCATCAAAACGTATAGAATATAATACGAAACTAGGACAACAAAAACCATCATAATTAATATTAATGACTTAGGAAACCAGAATAAATCAAACAAATATTCACAAAAATAATATTAACAAAAACACAATTGCTCAAAATAAATATAATCAAACAAACAGAAAACACAACAGCTCCGATTCACAAAGAAACAATACCACCGGCTGTCATCCGAATATCTGCATGCAGCACAAAGACAACCCGATGAACGACAGCAATAACAACAACAAAAAAATAAGGTGCTGCTGGCTGTCAATGATCGATCGCCAAGGGCTAGCTGGTGAGCTAGAAGGATGCAGGGGAGAGGGGCAGCAAGACATGAAGCCACACCACTGCAGGTCCAGGGAAGAGACTGTATCTTAGAATTTGCAGCCTGTAGCCTGGCGTACATATTGCCCGCAGGTAATGCAGTTGTTGGTTTTGCTTGATTTAGTCCGTGCCGTCCGGCTGATAGAGAACTTGCACGCATCTGCCAGCTCCGTCCAACTTGCTACTCGACGTCCATCTCCATTTACAAATTATCTTGACTGGCTTCGTTTTGTGCACACATCAGTGATGTTACTATCAACCTATCAATATCGATGGAGAGGTCTTCTGGAATGTGTCTAACCGCGCTGCCGTCTACTGTCTCACTTGACACTTTAACGCGCTGTCTTAGTCTAATTTCTCGCTGGCGCCTCGGGACCTAAGAATGTCTTGGACTTGGAGCCTATTAATGCACTGAATCTTGCGCGATCTGGAGGAGTCTTGCAGGTCTTTTACCCATTGGGGCTCGCGTGGGCGCTAGAAGGCGGTTAAGAGAGCTAGAAATAGACTCGAATAACAAAGAGATCGAAGCAACCCTGATAATAAGGCTCAAGGGTCAAAGACGTTGATCAAAGACGCGATGAAAACGGCCAGACAGATGGACTAACAACAGACGACAAACGGAGCAAAGAGAAAGAGAGAAATATAGAGAATGAGAGAGAGAACAGTTGCCAATGTTAGCGCTGTGGTCGGATAGAGCAAGAGAACGCGCGCGGCTCCCGGACCCCTTCCATATGGAGTCATTCGGAAAACACCTCTTTCCTTCTACAGTCGCTTCTTTCTTTGCCTCGCTCGCTCTTTCCGTTTTGGCTTATCTGTTGATGCCTATTTTTACCCATTGACTCAATACTTACTTCCTTCCAACTTCTGTTCTTCCGAACCGCTGCTTCTTATGAATTCTGGCGGTTAGTTCTGCATTTGGAAAGAGATCATCTGCACTTTCCAGATTTTACCATGTATTTACAACACCAACCAGCACTTTATGCTCCTTCCTTTTTGATTTCTTGCTTCCATGTGGCTCTCTACGGAGTACGGAGTATTCAACCTCCTATAAGTACCCATAGGCATAATACTTACTGAAATATACATCCTCCCAGATTGGTAGTAAGACCCGCGAGACCCCGCATAGGCCAATCAGAGTGCGTCCAAGCCTTTCCTTCACCACATTGGGCGAGCACCACTTTGGCGGAGATTTCGTGTATTTACTATTGAGCTTTACTTCGTACAAATCTTGGTAATATTAGCAGCAGACTGATCTGTCAGGTCTATTTTGCAGAGATATAGCACTCGCCTCCCCTGTGCTCTCATTTCCGCCTATTTCTCCGCCTTGAATGTGGCGCTCAGCACGCCGAAAGTGTCTCGTAAAATATGATTGTGAACGAGATGAGTACTGGTTATCTGATTGCTCTCATACGAGTTGAGAGGGTACGGACCACAGTAATAAAGTGAAAGTCAATGCATGGCATACACCGACTGTGTGTTCACCGCAGGCTTCAGCTCTTCCAGGTCGAAGCGGCTGCGACCCGGGCGCGGGAACTTGCTTATTTGGATCTTTGGATATTTAGATGTTGGAAGCTATGCCAACTAATCTAATATAGTCCAATATAATTATATTTATGAATAACGCTTTGATATTGTAAGATACTTCGTATGCGCTGGGAGAGGGGAGTTTCCCTCGTGCCTTGATCTTGGCGACAGGTCTTCTCTGCCTATCATTTGGGGGCCATTTGCTGCATCGCCATGCAAGCGCCCGTCAGTGGCCGCCGCCAGCGGCTACAGCACCCGAAATAAACATGAAAGCATGAGGCCAGCAGGCCAGACCTTTTGCTAGACCGATGTCTATTAGCAAGGCCTGATTCAAGACCTGAAATAAGCATACTTGTAGACTTGAGTAGGCCTGAAATAAGACCACACCATGACATTACTGAAAATCTGCTATCAAATGAGGATTACTGAGTACAGTGCCATGGATTGTGTTATTCCATTTTAATTTAGAATACCGTTAGACTTCGTCTGATAAAGCATAAAGTGGTACTCCACGCGCCGTATCTCTGATTCTTCTTCTTCTTCTTGTACTCCATACGCTAGAGTCTATTTATTGGACGCCCCATAATGTGGGACGAGCTATTTCTTGTTTACTTCGTACTTTGGACGGATCGTGTACTGAGTATGTGTACTCGTAGATAAACACCGTTTTGCTAGTACTCAATAATACGGGTATACAAGTACTGTCGTGGTCCAAGTCAAGATAAATTGCAATCATGGGAGACCTGGCCGACCTGGCCTAGTCTCCGGAAATTTACAAAAGCCCGCAAAGATTCAGGGATGATAAAAATAGGAATAACCCAACATTAGACGAAGAAAATGCACACTTTATTTGTTACTTGCCCTATTGGAAAGCAGTCCGGTCAGGTGGTACTGAGTACAGAAATGTACGGAGCACACAAACTGAGGGAATTCGCTCGATTTGTTAAGAGGCCTGACCTGGCAATATGCCTATGGCAGTCTGACAACATGAATAACACATCAAGGCGCTATACAATGCAGTCACACGTCACAAACAATATACTTGTTTATGCATAACCCGTGACACCGACATACTTGATGAAAGCAAATATTGTTAGTGACATGGCAGCACGACAGAATGCCAGCAGAGAGATCTAATCTTGCTATTTCAGTATACGAGAAGACGGCTGTTTCACAAGCAGTCTATTGAGTGATTAAAATCCAACATCTAATCATTGAGCTGAAGTTGAAACAGCCAGCTTGAAATGTGTGGCCCGATGATGCTCGTTGATATTTGATATCGATTTGCTATTTATTGCGTGAGCATACATTTTAGCCATTCCTTCATATCTCTACATCGCGACATGACTAGTGAGCCGGCAAGGGAGAACCAGCGGGAAGGGATGGATAATGGAGTGCGGGCAGGGAGAGAAGATCGATCAATATCTTACATTCTTGTCGGATCTACTTGACAAAAGGATCTTGCTATGAAGCACTCTGAAACATGGCGTTAGGAAATGTCCCCTGCTACCAGACTCAGCCACTTTCATCTGGCTTCTGCTTTAAAAGCTGGCTCTCTGGCAGCCAGCGCACTAATGCAGGTACAGAAAGTAGTCTCAAGCAGAAAAGGTACATACTACCTACTGGACGAGCTACTGAGTTCAAAGTACAACAACAATGGAGCGATGTATCGTCACCAGCGCATTGTCGCGGAAAGCCACCAGATGTGAAATAGATGAATTGCCAGAACGGACAACAGTCGCGTCTTTAGGGAAAGCGAAATGGCCGAGAATAGAAATCTTGAAACACGCCTCGTTTATTGTGTCCAAGTTTGAGCAAGTGTGTCCAAGTGTGTCGATAGGATTGATAGAAGGATGACATGATGTCCGATCCCGCGATGCGATCTGTTGGAAGATGCCGGCGGAAAATGCTGTAGACGAATTCAAAGACGGCAAGCAGACGGAGGAAGAGAACCAGATTGAAAGCTGGCGTCGCAGACTTTTGCGAGAACATGCGTTTTGGCGGGGTGTACAACTTTCTTCCATCCTTTTTCCATATACTTTTCCATTCTCTTTTTCATTTTTCATTGATTATTAATTATCATTGATCTTATTCATCTCATCCCGGAGGCCCGGCTCAAAACTCAAGATAAAAGTGGACGATTTAATGCAGAAGATGAACCTTGTCCCACGGTGCACAACAGTATTTTTTGCTCAGCTGAAGAAAGTACCTGCGCAAGATCGAGAATGCCGTGTAGATATTGGAGTGCTCCGTAGATATTGTCTCTGTGCTGATGGTTGATTGTCTTTGAAATCTACAGGAATGTCTCTAATGGCTGTCAGTCAATAGGGAGAGACATGACTAAGACACGCAGTGAAGATGACATAAGAACCTCATGATTTGGTAGTGTAGTCTCGTCGTTCTACTTGCTCTTTTTGATTTTGTCTTGGTTTCTTCGTCTCTTTCTTTACTGATTCGACGGGCTAGTACTCAACAGGAACTCGCCGACACACTCAGCTTTCATCTCTCATCTCTCATCTCCCATCTCATCTCCCATCTCTTAGCCTTCCTACCGAGACGGCTCTTTTCTAACACAGGAAGGGATTTGCTATCGTGGTCGAGACTGTTCTGTCGGCCTGATCGAAAGGAGCAAAGAGCAACAACAAGAGGGATTAGAAAAGTCTAGACAAACTACAAGGTAGTATGAGCTGCTGCTTGTCGTAGGCACACGGGCCCTCTCTTTTCTCTGTGATGAGCACGCCTTGTCCGAATCAAGAAACCAAGAAATCAAGAACTCAAAAAACAAGAACTCAAATTTAAGAGTCCGAGAGCCCAAGACGGACAAGAACATCAGATGAGCAACTGAGGAATCACATTGCCTGCTTGGCAAATACAGAGTACAAAAAGAATGCGAATGGCCGGGACTGAGGTGCCGAAGTGTGGAGAGCCTTGCTGTAATTTTGTCGAGAGTAGCTTCACAAGTGTTGATCAGCCCAGTTCGATGTGCGAGAGATGAGCCCTGCTCAGTTAGGAAAGGCGGTGTCTGTAGTCGACAAAAGAAGTAAACAGAAGTAAACAGAAGTAAATAGAAGAAAAGAAAAAGAAAACCAACGTTCCCCATCTCGTATTCATTCACTCTCAGGTTGCTCTGATTACTCTCAGATTGCAAAGAGTAATTACAGGAGAGAGAGCTAAAAGGCACGAATATGAAAAGGGGCAGCCGAAGCGAGGCGCACTGACAGAGTCGCACACTAAGAGTAAGCAATAACATAACACCACTAACAAAAAGAAAAGTCAATACTGACTGAGCACTACTTCGTACTCAGTAACAATACCATGCTACATAGAGTTGTGCCCACAGATACATCACCCGATGTCACGCCGTTTGCCAATAGGGTCCGGCACATCCTTGTCGACTCCCTTGTCGACTCCAGAGTCAAGACAGTCGTGGTTTGCATGCAAGTAGCTACTCAAGAATTCACCAGACACCCAAAGGAAACAGCGCTCAGGGGCGCATATTACCAACAACTCGTATTTCCCCTGGCCAGCCTCCCGTTTCCAGCGTGTCCTCCACCAGAGTACCATTGTGTGATTGTGTTCTGACATTCTGTAGTAAGCACTTGTGGCACTTGTGAGGAGAAATAGGAGTGCAATGTCGGAGTATGACATCGGCCCTCCGTTATTCGTACAGCCGTGGATACGGAGTTGTAATGTGTCTACGATGAAGCTGGAAGAATGTTCTTGAGTGCTCTGGTGCTGTACCTGCACACGCATATTCCGTACCTGGATACGATACAATGGAGAATACAAAAAAAAAAAAAAAAAAATCAAACCTGCATTAGCTGTTTAAGAACAGATCGAGCTGAGTCTCGGCGTCCACTATACGATATATTTGCTCTTTCCTGTGTGAATCAAGCTTAATTGTATTTCCACTGACAACTCAGTGATAGACAAAAGACAAGCCCAGCGACTCGCCCTGCCGATCACCTACAACATCTGTAAAGTCTAAACTGGCACCTTCTCTCCCCAAAACGGCATCGCGCTGTTTAGTCGTTTCGAGTTGTCACCCAATATGGCAGATACTCTGTACTCGTAGACTGAACTAGAGACTAGCCTTTCTACCAATCCTACCCTCGCCAACCGAGTCTTGTTTCATGTTTCAAGAATTGTCCGCCATCCATATGTCGGTCTCATTCCTCTCGATTTCACTCGCAAAACAGACTATCAAGACTTTCAAGTCTCTTGTCGATGGTCCTTGGTGATTAAACTGGTGCAAAAATAGAAATCACGCGAGGAGACGGCGGGAAGACAAGGTTGGCAAGGCGTGCAGGGTAGGGTGTAAATGCTCCGTAGTTCTTTACTTTTTTCTTCTTTTTTCTTCTTCTTCTCTTTTCATCTTTTCCTCTCTTCCCGTAACTTTAATCTACCCAGTTGCATGCCCTCGTCCTGTCGCGCGGTTCAGCCTGGGAGAAGCGAATGTTAAAAATAGCCATGGATACACTGATAATAGAAAAAGTAAAAGTCAAAGAGCCGCTTGCCAATGGAGGGCTGCAGTCCTGCATCCTTTGATACCGTGATATGCTTTGATGCGATGGCCCGACTGGCGTCCGGCTGACAAAGTCATCCGAAAGCGGCAATCCGGAGTACGTCGCCGGCAATATACTGTTTGTCGTATGCCAGTCGTGCCTTGTATTTGTCAAGTCGCTCCTTCCTTGGATTGATGTCTACACTCCGTATCACGTGAAATACATTGTCATCATTTTGACCTCTCCGAGAAGTTGAGCCATTCTGTTAAATTACTTTTGCTGGCTTTCTTTGTTGACTTGTACCTGAAGAACACGGCATGCATCGACGGCGCACGTATGGTCCTTTTGGCCCGTCTTGTCAGACCACGGGGTAAGCAGGTTCTTTAGATTGTACCTTGCAGTAGCTCAGTATCTCAGTAGTCAATAGCGCGGTCATAGCAACCAATTTTATAGTCGTCTGTGCGTGCATTGTCAAGGATGATGCGTCTTGGTAGTGTGCAGGAAGTGCATGTAGATAGGTGCGTTAATACTGACTATTACGTAGAGAAGAGCTGAAGAGTCCAAGCATACGAGAGTTGTTTCAATATATCATAGCCTGCTTGTAAAGTGTGATTCATGCTGATTCTATTCGATGGAAATAATAAAGACGTCTTTTCAATTTACTTTGCAATGGTCATTGCTCTTTGCTGATATTCTTTGGTTGAAAGTTTCACTCCACTGTGATATCTAGCAGGAGAGCGGGCAACAAGGCGTGCTCACTAACACCATAGCTCTTCAAGTCAAGTGCACTAATACCAAGCCAACACTGCCAACTCAGTGTTTTCAAGTAGGAATTTTTAAAGAGCCAGTGCATTCTGTACCTGCATGCTGCACCGTTACCTGGCACTTTCGATCGCCTGTAAGGGTTCTTTTCTACGCGCAATGTCTGTGCAGCTGCCATCACCGTCACTCACAAGTTGTCACAACACAAAAGCATAAACTTCCTGGGATCACCATCCAGGAATATATTGCAATAGACTAAGAGACTGAGAGGGCTGTTGACAAGCCATTGGCTGATGTAGCAGTCGTCCTAACTTCAAGCTATGGGAGGTCTGCGCCTCTTTCATGAAACAAAACGAGCAGGGTACTTTAGAGGGAGAGGCCAACAAGAGCTGAGCATAAACCCTAACCCGCGGCATGTCTGCCGACAATGCAATGCGTTCAGGGACCTGAATCACCACTCCTTCCTCTCTAGTGATGGTTCACACATTGCACTACTGAAGCTATTTTTGAGAATTATGAAACACACCAATGGCCCCTTTTCTCACCGTCACTACTTGGTATTGATCCCCTTTGTCTTTATCAGCATCTTATCTTACCATTGGCCATCTACGCTACCATCCGACGGCCTAAAGACACGACGGATATATACCGCTTGCAGTATTTACACCTACATGATACTACGCATATGATATGCCATGAAGACTAGGAAAACCCGCCACTACCAGAGTTGTGCCGTCACCGGTCTCTCCAGATACCAAAGTGCAGAGTACAAAGTAAACGAATGGCACGGTGCACTCCAGCGCGCTCCAGCGCGCTCCAGTGCACCTCAGTCAACTCACCGTCAAGCTGCTCTCCGATGCAACCTATATTGCGCAAGCCTATTCTATATGAATATACATTGTGCTCCGTTTTGGAGTCTACCGTTGCAGCACCCCTCAGTCTCCATGCCCACCTACAACGACACTGTGAACTGACCTTTTCCTTTTGCAATAGAAATGCCCCATACGTGCTCAACTTTGGGGACGTTGTGATGTTGAATTTGTGTAATTTCTGTGATATCTTGGGGCATCTAATACCCAAATACAACAGTGCTCGGCGACCAAGCTCTGAATGGAATGATATAAGACGTATTTCAGTTAGAACGAGTGCTAATATCTTTTCCGTAGCTGTTCTGGCTGGATCTGGACATGTCCAAGTGTCGGAGTTGATGTTACGTTTTCCTATGAAGAACACTCAATCCTCACTCGTCGACGGCTGTGATTCGGATTCGGTTAACGGCCGTCACTTTGCACGACCTGCTCAATCAACACGACTACGACATTAGATGCCATCTTGATGCATGATGTCCAATAGAACTGTCACTGCTTCCCTCAGTGCATTAGAGCAGTCGCCAAGTTCAATCTCCTGGTCTTCCGACAGTGTTACTCCGTAGACTGTTCCCGTACTCTGTATTCCAACCTTTGTCTCTGCTGACAGAGCACCCTTTGAACGGAGCAGAGTTCACCTCACCGTTTTGTGACCGTTTACCACAAGTATACATACTGAGTACATATTTACTCTCACAATGACATGACTCTGACTCTCCTATTCTGTGCCTTGATTTCGGCCGCTACTTTGTGTAGAAGCAAGCTAGAGCTGCATGCAATCTCCCTCTCTCTCTTTTTCTCTCTCTTTTCCTCTGTTTCCAAGTATCATGGAATACTTGCCTGATCAGCTCTAGTAGTCGCTCGGGCTATCTGATCCGGTGGCGTGAAATCAAAATTGCACCAACGTAATCAATATTCCGTGTTCTCCTTTTTGCTAAACCCGATTAATCTTGCGAGTAATCAACGATTGCTATCAATTACACGATAGCGACAGCTCGACACAAATATAGAGACAGCTGTTCGCCATGTGCTCGGTTGATTCTCTAGAATAGTTGAAACACGATTTTAGTTGGCGTTCTTTCGATAATTAATATTTAGCCATCTACAAGTACTTGTTTTCCTTTGATGACTGGCAATCTTTTCTCAATAGCATCTCGCTTGTAGTTTCATCTCACATGCCCCGAGCTGAGAACAAGCTGAGAGCTGAGAATACTCACTAATACTGGCAGCTAATAAGTACCGAGATCGTCGGTTTTGCTTCTGTTTCGTACCGGCATGTCCATTGTTCTCGTTCTTCTTATTCAAAGTTTTCCTCTCACGATCCTCGGCACACAGTCTGCCACTAAGCCGTTTGTTTCGGCTTTTCAGCAGTTTTAACATTCAGCTTGTCTCGCTTGATGTTTTAGCTTCTTCTAGTCAGCCAGCCAGCTTCCTCTTTGGAGTTCGTTCCTGACTATCCTGAACTACTGACTGACTAGTTGAAGCGCAATGTAAATAACGGCGTCTAAACCCAACGGCATAATCTTATTTTTCGTAGTGTCCTGTAGTGTCCTGTATCTTGGTTTCTGATTTTCCTTGTTCTCTACTCGTCGTTTTCTTCCAAGGCCCTTCTAGCTCTCTTCTCTATCTTTCACGTTCGCGGCTTATTTCTCGATCGATATCTTGCATGCTCGTGTTCTAATTTTTGTAGTGTCCTCCACATTCCCCGTATTCTCGATATTCTGAGACTTTTGCGACTTTTGCGACTTTTGAAACATTTTCCTCTGCACATTTTCTATATCTAGTTCTGCCGTGATAGAGACTATCGTGGGTTTGGCAAAGCTTGAATCGAAACCACTGTGAATCTCGAAATTTTCATGAGAAATCTTGGAACCACAGTGGACCGAGACAACATGAGATGCCTCTGCAACTTCTTTGTTGGCCAACACTACGAGTGGAATATGGGTTGGTGATGTTGGCATCTCGGCAAATGTTAGCAATCAAATCAGCGACATGTGATTTCGGTGAGTGCTGTTCGTATCTGCACTGACGTTTTAGTAGTCCTTGTTCAGGTTTTTCTGTTTTATTTTATTTTATATTATTATTTTTCAACGGGGAAAGCAGAATATAGTGCTGCTCATGCCGGCTCTACAGCGATCGTAAAACCAAATTATCTGGTTAATAGCTTTGATTTCACTGGTTGTGATGCTGGTTGTCCCACAACTTCACGTCAGCCGTCAACTGGCTGTCGGATGGGTACACACAAACAAAATAGAAAAGACCAACAGACACATCAGCATGGTTTAGTATGGTGTAGTGATTGTATATTCTCTATTGTCTATTATCTATCGCCACACCTTGTAGACTATCATAATGGGCGCCATGAAAGTACTGCTGACGGCATGGTGTGATGATATATTGAAACGTCACTGTAAAAGTACAACATGGCAGAGAAGAGGTGTGGTGTGAAGTGTAATGTTCATAATGATGGATTCTATTGGATCGAGTGGCAGAGTCGGGAAACTGCAGGACAGACACTACGACAAGAACAATGCCTAATGCCTGATGCTCAGTGCTGTGCTTATGCACGCTTTCCTTGGCAGAGACGTTGGGTGTGAGTGTATGTATCAGCAGGGATCTCTGCGCCGCATCTCGACTACATCTTGCAAACACTGGAGACTGCTTCTTCGTATATACGGAGACCAGCTGTCACAGGAGAGAGGCCAGGCCATCGTGGATACAGTGTCGAGACTGGCTGCATAGGGGATACGGGCCAATGTACCCATCTACTCCTGTATCAAGACCAAGATGGGTCAGGTCTGGCCAGGTCTAGACGGTCTTGCTCCTGTTGCTGTCAATGGAATACGAGCAGGGAAAATGACTCAACAGTGCAGGGATTCCAAGTCTGTCCCGGCCTGTCTGGATGTCATTGGATCTAGAAGACCAAGTGACCGAACAGGATCAAGACGACTACGAAGTAGGCTCAGGTCTCGTCTGATCTGGGATCAGAAGTCGTCTGGAGGTATCTGCGGGAGTCCCGGCGTCTGATGTCGTGCCTGGTGTCTCGTTGGATGCCTCTATAGCACGAGACATATTGACAGGTAAGACCAAGGAGCTACGAGGCTGTGCATCTCTTTCAAGATATAGCTTAACAACAATAATCCTGATTCACTCGTTATGCTAGGGAATGCATGGTAGTTGGAAACTGCTTGTTCATTGTTCGCTGTAGTTTTGTAGTTTATGGCAAATTATGACAAAAAAAAATCAACTATCCTTGAGCCTGCCGCATACGGGCCTCTGCTGCCCGTGCTCGCCGCTCGCGCTCGATGGCCATTCTCTGCTGTGGTGTCATACCGCGCACCTCTTCTTCACGAATCTGCTGTGCTGTCTTGACTGGCACCGTGTTCTTCTTACGACCAGCACCGCCAGCACCGACACTGCTTGCGTCCGTCTCCTTCTTCAGCCGTTCCACTTCAGTGCGCCGACGCTCTTCTTCTTTCCGATCCGCTTCTTCCTTCTCGCGAGCTTCACGCTGCTCGGCTTCGGCCCGTGTCAGGGGCAGTGGCACCCGTGCCGCCTCCCAGTCAATGCCCGCCGATGCAGGCATCTCGCTGCGGGCTACACGGAACGCATTCCGTGTCGGCCGATCGCCTGCCAGCTCAAAGGCCGTCTTACCGTCGCCGTTGAGCTGAGTCGGATCTGCACCAGCCCGCATTAGTAGGGCAGTGACGAGGGCGGGTGTATTTTGTGATGCAGCAAAGTGCAGCAAAGTGGGTGCATGGTGGTTCTGTGCGGTATCGGGCGGGTAGAAACGGAATGTTGCCGCCGACAGGTCGTTGTTCTTGAGATAGGAAAGGAAAGCAGGCACCTTGGACCGCTTGCCAAAACCCTGTAGCTGCGAGGTGTGCAGCAGCGCCGTCTCTTCTTCTTCCTTTTGCTTTGCCTCAATCGCCTTTTGTCGGGCAGCTTCGTCCTTTTGCTTTTGACGTTCTGCGAGGGCCGCTTCGTCCAGTACAGACTCCTCTCCTGCCTCGGTGCCGGTGCCTCGCGGCACGATCTCACGCACCTTGAGACGGGTCAGCTCGATAAAGGCGCGCATAATCTCATTTTGCGTCGCCCGGCGTGTATTGAAGGGAAAGCTACGCAGCCGCGGGTCGCCCAGGTGCAGCACTTGGTCTTCGTACGGGCCAAAGAACGTGCGCTGGTTTGTGCTTCCATTTGCACGCATAAACAGAAGATCTGCGGTATCGAGCAGTGGCTTCCAGTTGCGCAGCAGGCCGCGCACATCCGCAATGAGAGCCTGCTCGTTGTAGCGACGCAGACTCGAACCGGCAGAGTGCGCAGTGCCCTTGGAGTTGTCATTTGCCGACTGGCTGCCACCCTGCTTCCGACGAGTCGTGTAGCGATGAAAAGTCTTGCGGGCGAGCACGGTTGCCTCGTGGTTCATGGGCACGTTGGCCGTTTTGTTGCGGCGCGCAGGCAGTGCGAAAATCATGGCAGCGAAATGACCACCACCAATCATGCAGAGGAAGATGTGCCGTCCATTGTAGCCCGCTGGTATTGATACTGTGGATGATGTAACAGATTCAGACGTAGAGACAGGCGCAGGCGCCTTGGTAGATATAGCGGCAGCCACAGCACCGGACAAGGGTGGGAGCTGGCGTGTAGAGATGGCTGTTGCCATGCGTGCAGACCATGCAGCATCGTCGTCCTCTTCTCCAGTGGTACCATTGAGCTCCTCCGGTGTGAACATGGCGCGGTAGACACCAAAGTAGTTGTTCTCCGGAAGCGTCGGTGAGCTGAACCAGACATACGGCCGCAGGGATGCTGTGGCCTCGGCGTCCTCGCGCTTCTGTTTTGTGGTTCGCGGCTTGCCGTCGGCCTGGTAATCGTCATCGTCGTCGCCATCCTTCTTTGCTGCTGCCGCCTTTTGTTTTGCACTAGAAATAACGGCCTGCTTCTGCAGAAGAGAGGCAAGACCGCCCGTCCTCCGGCCTGTCGCAGGCTTCACGTCGTCTTCGTTGTCCGACGAATCCGACGAGTCTGACCCGGACAGACTCTCATCCATTGCGTCCGCCAGCTTTTCAAACTCTGCCTCATTTACTGATGACAGCCCGCGGATCTTCTGCTTGAGGTTGTAGCTGTGCAAGTCAGACTTGAGGTGGCCGCGTTTGTCGAGACCCGTTGCGAACTCCATCTGGCACAGAGCGCATGCCCGGTCCGTCGTCCCTGTGCTGGACACCGAGCCAGCGGTACTGGCAGTATCATTTGTGTCATCATTATCTTGTGCAGTATCGGCCGCCCTTGACACTGCCACCGATGTTGCCGATGTGATCTTTATCGGAACGAGCGTGCTGATGACGTTGTCGGGCAAGCTGTAGAGGTATGGTGGTTTCCGCGCCGCGTCGTGCTTGTAGTCTGCCATTGTGTGTTAGTTTGTGAACAGATTTGGTGGTTTGGTGAGTTTGTGAATAGATTTGGTGGTTTGAATCTCAAAGGCAGCTTCTAAGCTACGAGGGGGCTGTGACCTTTAAGTAGATTCTGCTTGCTGTTCATTTCGCAATAAAGTCTTCTATGAGAAGCTTCCTTGATGCGCCACTTATCGATAAGGACCCCGCCACTCTATCGCCCCTGCCGTCAAAGCATTTACCACGTTTTAGTGAGTCAACCGGCCTGAGATGTCTACTACGAGGTGAATTGAGGCCGACTTTTTCATACATTTTGTAAAACAGTATTTGAGATGTATTATGACAATAATAGACTACCACCCAAAAATCTTTGCAAGCAGTCCACCGTCGTTTTTGTTCGATTTTTTAGAGCGTCGACTGGCACGTGACCCTCCCGTAGACGACGACGACGTCGTCTCGCTCCTGCTCTTTTTGCCACTCTTGCCTTTCTTACTGTCCCTGTTCTTTCCATTCTCCTCCCCCTTCTCGCTCGTTCTTTCCTTGGCCGACTCCGAGGCCGGGCTCGACAGCAGGGTCGTCGACGACGAGTCCAGTCCTCCCCAGACTGCGCCGTCACCATAACTGTGATAAGCTCCGCACCCACTTCCACAGTTCTTGTAGTTACTCGCTGCGCCACACATGGATCCATAGCCTGGGTCTTGATAGACTTGCATCTCGTTTGGCAGCTTGTTAGCCTCGTTGTCAGCTTCGTGGCCGGTTTCATAGCCGGTGTCGCCGCTGATTGAGTATGGCGACGAGATTGCTGGGCAAGAGGCAGAGACCGGAGCTGGTTTCGCAGTTGGCATAGAGGAAACTAATCCTGGCGTTGGCACTCTTAGATACCTGGGATGGTTGTCTATATGAGCAAAGTAGGATGAGTTGACCATGGTGAGATAGTCGGACTGTGAGTTGCCGGACGCATTAGAGGCCAGTGCCGGTATCCTGCCGATATTGACTTGACAGTTGTCGATGTTGCTACTGCTATTGCTAGACCCGGCCAATTTCATATCGGCATCATAGCCGTGCTCAGAATTAGCATTAGCCTCAGCCTCGGCCTCGGCCTCGCGCTCAAGTCGACCTCTTTCCTTGTCCTGAAACCGCTGCCACTCACGCAGACGCTGCACTTGCGGTGATACACGCTCCCATGACCCTTCTCTTAATTTACCGCTGTCATCCCGGCGGCTGCAGAATCGGTCAAACCGTGACTCGCGGCCGCTCTCATGGCTAGGCCGGGCCGTATGAACAGAAACTGTCGATGAGCTGGCCGACTCGACCCAACAGCAGGGAATAGGCATCTTGCCCTTTCCTTTGCTACTTTTAGGAAAAGTTTCCGAGGGATCTTCTTGAGTGTCCTGTCCAGCAGCATCTTGATCGACCTCGGCCGGTGGACTGTTGGTGTCAGCATCATCACTAATGTGAGGGCTGATAGAATTCAAGAAACTGGCTCCTGGAACGGGAACAGGTCCGTTTCGAGCATAGTTGCCTCCGGCCCGGACACCTCCGCCGGCCCCACTGTCATTGCCATACTCTGTACCAGCATACAAGAAGCGGTTGTCAAAGCCCTTGTTTTCGGGCTCAGGTGGTGCGGTATAGAAAGTGTACTTGTTCTTGCTGCTCTTGTCGCTACTGCTCTTGTCACTGCCGCTCTTGTCGCTGCCGCTCTTGTCGCTGCCGCTCTTGCTTCCTTTCTTGCTACTACTCTTGCTGCTCCTAGATTTGCTCTTGGTCTTTGTGGTGTTCTCTGCCGTGTGTACACGCCAGCGCTCGACGTTACCGGCAGGGTGACTGTAGTATCCGGCATGCGGCGGTACAGACGGACCCGGGCCGAGGTTGACTGGCATACCGCCGGCTCCAGGATCTGCAGCACCATAGCCATAGTCAAAGTTGGCACCGGCATCACCCATGCCAGGGACCGTCTGGCACTGAGGACAGCTAGGCCCATGGCAACACCTGGTGAGCACAACTTTGGTCTTTTTGGTCTTGTGATGTTTCTTGGGGGCAGGACACCGACGGCGGCAGATCTTGATGACCTCGGACTTGGACAGTTTTGGGTGGAAGTAGACACCCCAGTTTTCTGGATTTTTCTGATCTGTCAGTATTGCAATGGAAGATAACCTAGAGAGAGCACTTACATCACCCGGATCTCTAGTGAGGCCCCAGATCTTGCCGCCCCATTTCTTGCCGTCACACCAGTGCGGTGCGGGCCGCTGGGTGCTGAGGGATTTGAGACGGCAAGCCGAGCCCCTGCATTTCGCCTTCTTTCTCTTTTTCTTTTCCTCTTGCTGTTTCTTTCTTGCCTCTTTTTCCTTCTTCCTTTGCTTTTTTTCTTTCTTTTTCAGCTCCTTAACCGCGGGTGAAGATGAACACGTCGATGCAGAGCAGGACGACGAGGATGTGCAGACAGATGAGCTTGAGCTCGAATCAGAACTGTGAGGATGCCCAGCAGAAGCCATGTTAGCTGCTCTGTGGTACATGTGCTGCATCCGGGGTTTTGAAGCTGCTGCCGCGGCACGTATGTCTGCAAGCCGTTTCTTCTTCTTTGCACGGTCGGCTTCGTAGGCCTGCCATCCGTAGGGATTGTTGGGATCTGGGTAGACTGAGTAGCCGTAGTTGAGTCCGTACTTGTTGTGTTTGTTTGTTCCTACATCGTAGGCATTTTGGCGCTGCCTCTGGACGCCGGAAGGTGTTGATGACGACATTCCAAGTGATGTTATAGACAGTTGTATATTACAAAACAATGTAAATTGGTAGTCAGAAAAGATTCCGAGGTGTATCTACAAATAATGAACCTGCAAAGAGGAGGACAAGCAAACCTTATATAAACCAACAGTCGACGTGCAAACAGGCAACTGCATTTCCAAATTCCCATTTGTTTACACCATCCACAGCTACATCCTCGCGATGGTGACTGCGTCTTACCAGGAGTCCTAGTTTGTCACAGCAATACTGTCTTTGCATGCAAGGTAGTGAACTGCCGGGCGAGGACAGTCAACACGGATGCTCTCACCGCTCTGAGCAGCCACAGTCACCGAGATGCTAACGTCTGCAAGGAGTGGTTGCATCACTCGACATGTTGTGAAGCTTTCCATACAACCTGAAGCCCTCGATACAGATGTCATGGCCTGCCAAGGTACCACGGTGAGCTGGTGAACTCACTGGATGTATGACTGACTGGGCTCATCAGCCGCAGGCAAATATGAATCTTGGTAAGATATACGATGTGCTCTCCGAAGAGGTTGGCTATATGCGGTGCCACCTATCACTTTTATGCTGTTTTTTTTTACTATACATGGAATAACCGACAAGGTGGTGAAAAGTGAGAATACAACATCTGTTTGCTCTGTCGATATGTCAGCTCTCGTTGGGATGCATCGGTCACCGTCTGGGCGGGACCAACGGTGTGCAACCAGCGTCGCAAAGGCGCAAGTATAGGAAGAATAGCAGTAGAAGAGAATACAAGCGTGAATGCGCATCATGGCAGGGCTGTTTCACCGAGTACAAAAAGGTGTGATACCTGTCAACAGTCGTTTAAAGCTTAAAGCTTGTGACTTGTGGTAAATAGGCAGATGGTGTGACAACAAACAAGCTCACTCTACGATCGACAGGACAGGAAGGCTGGCAGACCGAGATCTCGTCTCCCCAGACCATGCCATGCAGATGGGACAGAGCACAAGATTCTGCAGTTGGTAAAGTCACATCACTAAAAGCCGTCTGCATGTCATTGGCCTGGTGGTGGCATTAATTCGACTGTTAATAGTGTGGATTCGCTTCAGGTGAACTATACACAGGCTGATGCCCTTTGTCATACATAGGACAAATCTATCAAGACTTTAGCTATCAAATATAATGTAAGCTTTTCTAATATCATTGATCAAGTGACATGTAGCTTTATTTGTTTTATAAAACTTATTGCTTAAATTCATTATGAAACCTGCAACAGTATATGATTATAAACAAGAAGTATTCTAATAAAAATCGGAAATAAATACAACTAAAATGCTTAATACTACAACATTTCATAATAAACAAAGCTGCTGCATTTCAATTTTATTCGGCGGGCTTTGGAAAGTCAATGATGAGGTCATGACAGCAGCCTCCAACGCCTAGCTAATGCTAGACTAACAAACTGCGGGAACCGGCGTCATAAAGGTGGGGTTGGTGCTGGTGAGGCAAGCGCCGCGCGCGTTTCACAGCAAACGTGCCCTCACCTCTTGACATCATAAGCTCTGCACACAGGTAGACAAGGTCGACAAGGTAGATAGATAGACACCATGGCTACAAAATCAGAGCCAAACGATGCGAGGCTGTCATCAGCAACTGCAGCACTCTCTCGCACCACAGACACCCCCACAGTCGCTACCACATCACAGCCACGACTGGGCAGCCTTCCTCACCTCAAGGTTATACAGTCTTCCTCCTCCTCCTCCTCCTCCTCCTCTTATATTCGCCCCGTCAAGCGCATCCATGAAGGTCCCGATGTCGCGCGCTTCCTCGTGTCAAAGGCCTACCGCGATATCGGCCTATTCACTCTCCAGCTCAACCATGCCATGTGCCCGCGCACTACGGCGCCCCGCGGTACCTTGCCCACAGCGTCGACCACCACCATCTTTACCCTGCCATCCGACAGCAAGACAGTCGCAAACTACCCGGCTTCGGTGCAGCGGCTGAGAGACCTGCTTGCCCGTATCGCGAGCTTTGTCGACGAGGCACCGCCCGATCCTGGCCCGCGCCGCTTCGGCAACGCCAGTTTTCGCATTTGGCACAACCTCGTCAACGAGCGTGTCATGGGTGGTCTTCTCAGTGAATATGTCCCCCTGAGAGATGGGAACCACGAGAGAGTTGAGAGCAAGAGCGAGAGCGACGAAGATGCCCCGGCCACAGCTTTGGACGAGGTCAAGGAATACTTCTTGGGCGCCTTTGGCAGTGCACAGCGACTCGACTTTGGTACAGGCCACGAGCTGAGCTTCTTGGCCTTCCTCGGCTGTCTGTGGAAGCTCGGCGTGTTTTCTGACGGCGACCCGGGCCTCGATGGCGAGGCTGTCGAGCGCAGCATTGTCCTGGGCGTCATCGAGCCCTACCTAGACGTCGTGCGCAAGCTGATTTTGACATACACGCTGGAGCCGGCCGGCTCGCACGGCGTCTGGGGTCTCGACGACCACTTCTTCTTGCCCTACATCTTTGGATCGGCCCAGCTGACACGGCCGATCAGCGGTGTTGTGACAGACCCGGCCACGGGCAGCACGGCCACAACAGACGCAATGCCGCTCGAAGGCTCAGCGCCACGCGTGCCGAAACCCAGCGACATTGCCAAGCCTGCAACAGTCGAGGTTCAGCGGCAGCGTAACCTGTACTTTTCGGCAGTTGGCTTCATCAACGACGTCAAAAAGGGTCCATTCTGGGAGCACAGCCCGATCTTGTACGATGTGTCTGGTATCAAGGATGGCTGGGGCAAGATCAACAAAGGCATGATTAAGATGTTCAATGCCGAGGTGCTCTCCAAGTTCCCCGTCGTGCAGCACTTTCCCTTTGGGTCGCTGTTTTCGTGGGACGAGGACCCAGAGGCCGATGCACCCGCGCAGACAGTGCACATGGCCAATCAGCCTCTGGCAGAAGCTGCCACTGCTGCGGCACTCCAAGGATCAGCAGCACCACCATCTTTGTCACATTCAACCGCCACCGATACACCTGCGTCATTCCCACCACTGACAGGCATGCCTTCGACGGCAGCACCCTGGGCACAAGCAACACGCATGCCCGGTGCTGCGCCTGGCGCTGTCCCAGGACCAGGCATCCCGTACTCGCGAGTCCCTGCAGCATCGGCGAATGGTGGACCGGGCATGTCTACACCGGGAGTGGCGCGCATGGTTCGGCCTGGAGCACAATACCCAGGGACCGCAATGCCACCGGCAAGAGCACCCTTTGCCCGGCCTGACGCCGGTGGCACTGATCCTCAAAACCCAGTCACCAAAGCGCCTTGGGCAAAGTAAGCCGCTACATAACAAATGACTAGGCATCATATATCAATATATCATTATTTTCTAATGAGCAAGAAAGCTCCAAATCAAAAGCAATGTTATGCCAAAGTGCAAAGAACAAAAAAAAATCAATGCCGGCAATCAAGTGTCACATGTCATAAAGCTGCGCATTGTCTGGGTATCTAGTGGTATTGACGGTATCAGAAAATGGAAAGTAGCAAAAATGGATATCATGAAGGAAAAGAAAAGAAGAAAATAGCCAGATGAGACCAAGTCGGTGATCGCCAGTCTCCAACAGCCGTTAGAGAAGAGAGACCCCGCACCTGTCCTCTTGACCTGTCGTGTGACCCAGACATTGCCAACTGCATTCGCAACCTCGTGCGCCACGACTTCCGAATGGATTGTCACGACACAACAAGACTGTGAATTTTATATGCAAAAACTATTACCTCCTCCCAAACATGCAGCAAGCAAGATGACGTGATATTAGAAAGAAACAAGACAGGAGACACGGGTTTCCTTGAGGAAGACTAGTCATCGTATCTAAGCCCGCCTGTCTAATACGGGCTCGGGGGGTATCGAAACGAGTTTTGTAATTTATGCGGCTATCCTGTTAGTCCCAGCCATGAATAGAGATGATCAAAGTATCAGTAGAATTGACTTACCAGCGGCGGGCTTGACCTCCTCAGCGGGCTTGGCAGCCTCGACGGGAGCAGCCACAGCAGGAGCAGCAGGCTCAGCGGCCTTGACCTCCTCGACGGGGGCAGGGGCAGCAACCTCAGCGACGGGCTCAGCGACAGGGGTGGCAGCAGGGGCAGCAGCGGGAGCCTCAACAGCGGCAGCGGGAGCCTCAGCGACGGGCTCGGCAGCAGCCGGGGTGGCAGCGGGAGCCTCAGCGGCAGGGGCCTCAGCAGCAGGAGCAGCGGCCTCGGCGGCGGGAGCCTCAACAGCGGCGGCGGGAGCAGCCTCCGCAGCGGGGGCCTCGGCGGGAGCAGCAGCAGGGGCAGCAGCGGCAGGGGCGGCAGTCTTGGACTTCTTCTTGAAGATAGCCTTGAACTTGGCCTTCAAGAGGTTAATAGCATTGGGAGCTGAGTTGTGTTAGTGAGTGGCGACATTATGGGGACCCGCGATTCGTAAACGGTCTTGGGACCCGTCTTTTTATATGCGACTGCAATGCAGTTTGAACAGTCGTTCGTCCCATTGCTTGCTTGCAGCGGATATTGGAATTAAAATACGTACGAACACCGGGCATTTTGGCGGTTGGGAAGGATGAATGGTGAGAATGAGATGTGGCGGTGAAGCTCTGCTTTGTTAGCGACAGACTCGTGGTTTTGACGGCGATAACGGGATGCGCCGCCGCGGTGAGCGAGGCCGTGGAGAGACCAAAAATAAGGGTCTGGACGACTTACGATTGTGCGATGGAAGAGGACAAGATGTCTTACGAAAAGATGGCGATGGTGAGAAGAGAGGAAGAAAAGAGAGGAAAGAAGGAAGGAAAGAACGAAAGATAAGGAAGAAAAAAGAGGAGAGGAAAAGGGAAGGAGCGAACGAGAAGAAGAAGAATAAATCAATCCCAGATATGCAAAGAGGGGGAAAGTAGAAGAAGAAATGCGACTGAACGGGAAGGCAGCACCCTGCTGCACGACGAGCACCTGCCATCCTATGCCTACTTCCTATCCTATCCTTTCCTTTTTCGAATAAGATACACTCTACAGCGTGGGCATTATTATCCCTTGGTGACTTTGCGAGGTAATATCATGTAATTACAGCGTCTAATTTAGGATAATTTTGGACAACTAGATACATCGTAATTTAAGAGCAGTTGGTCGTAGCAGCCAGCTCTGAGAAATCCATAAGCGATCTGCCAAGATCGCACTTTCCCACCTGTTCCGTGTCGAGCTGGGCTGTTTTGAAATTGCAGGAACGAGGTGTTTGAAAAGGAAAGAGCAATCGATGGCCAACCACGGGCGGCGGACGGCAGAACGGCCAAACAATGCAGGCGCATGATGCGGAGTAGATAGGCGCAGATGCAGGAAAGCCCGACCGCCAGACAGTGAGACAGCATGGCAGTTTCGCACTATTGCTTATTGCTTATTGCATATTGCGTAGTGCGTCTACAACTGCTTAGCTGTATGACGCCGTCTTATTATTCGTGTTAAGATATCAATAAACCAGACAAGTAGAAGCAAACAGCTCTGCATGTCTCTGTGGTTGACATATCTTGTGGTCAAGTCGTCCAATATAAAAATAGATCTCCGCCTTGACGGATACCTAATAAACAGAATCCACAGCAAATTAAATGAAGAAAGGGAGGCAAGAAACACATGTACTTATAGGCATAGATACAGTTAGCTAGTTCAATGGTCGCCTGCTTTTAATTACAGTAATTAAAAGAGAGTCGCTATGGGGCCTGGCCTGGAGTGGCCTGGTATCACCCTGTATCGTCCTTAGAGATTGCCGCCTTGCAGGAAGACCGCTCCTTCCTTGTGAAAACGCGACGGGTAATATATGTGCCTTGAAATAACCCTGGTTTTGGTAAGATTATTACTTGGGTCATATCGGTGGTCCCTTCCTTTTCTTCTTAACCTTTTCGCGCTCTATTTCCCTGCACGTCTTTCACCTTCCCCAACAAGACGGTGTTGCACATGTCGCTCTTTCCCTATCCATCGCCAGCGCAAAGTCGACATCTCATATCTGATATTCTATCCATCTTACCACGCCTATCTCCTTCGAGGGAAGGCGCTAATATTGTACGGCGCGACCCAAACCATACTAGCTGCTGCTGCACGCTGGGGCACGACCAGAGCTAGAGCTACCTCCTGACCCATGCACACCAATGGCACAACATTGAGATTGGTAGTCCGATACGACCCTGTAAGATATTACTGGGTATTTTGTACTCCCTATGGCTTGCATATTGGTGTATATATTTTTGTGATTGCAATCTTTCGTCCACGTTTAGAGACTTGAACGAGCCATGTGCGTTGGAGTGTGTTCCGTGATAGAGATTATCGAGGACAAGGATCGCGAGTCGTAAACCAAGAAGCAAGACATAGAGACGACAAGATGACGATGGCTATGAGACGAGAGATGGTAATGAGGCTGTGCCATTGCATCACACAGTGACAGCAGCGCAACCCTGGTTCCAATAACACTACGAGTACACTCGACACCGATAAGCTAGACACGGAAAACCTTACCGACATGCTGTTTGAGTCTGCATGCGTTCGACCTGCAGTCATGAGCAGATACATACTACAAAGGAGAGGTTACAGGCCGAACTGATAAATAATTTGCTTAAAATAGTGCAGCATGACCCCTAATCACGAGTGTCATATTTTATGCATATTCATGTTCGGTGCCTGATGCACAAATGCAGATAAACCAAAAGGGAATTGGCCGAGCTATCGAACTGCTATCTTTTGTCTCTGCACTAGTGGGGGTTAGAAGCTTCTTTGGCCGACAAAATACTCAAGGCACATGTCGTCATTCGGTTGTTGGTGTGCAGGAGGCGAACCGTGGGATGGGATGACATCTGACCATCTTCAAGATCGCCTCCCATCAGCACATGATTAAGCCTTTATAAATGATTGACGTTTACAAAGCTAGAAGCCTTGAATGGTCCTTCTAATATTCTTTATCATTCTTTGTTTCTTTTTATTTGTCTGATCTGCCATGAATGCGACAGATCTGTCTGTTGGTAAAGCTTAGAACGCCTCTTCTCGCCAAGCTAGAACTATACTTATCCATACTGGGCGTACCTATTTCTCGTTGGTGCCAGAGACCATTTTCTCAATGGTAGCGCACAACGACAATATCGGTAGCGATGATACGGACGACATCTCGGGGAAGGGAGCCGATATGTGTAGCACCGATGTCGGGGAACACAAGCGAAGCTTTGATGTTTCAATGCTTATCTAGTTAAAAGTGATGATTGATGCGAGAACATGAGAAGTCGTGTCTGTACACCCGACTGCGCAGATGCAAAAATCATATTCATTGATTATCGACACTGAACCTAGCACGTGAGTGTCCGACTGCCACTGAGAAACGCGAAAAATCAAAGCATACTTTGTAGGCAGGCGTATAGAAAAACACAACTTTATGTGCAATTTTGCAGAGTCTGCAGATGCAGAGATTGCAGACATCACTGCAGCAGCCTATCGTTATCGTCCCCTCGGAGAAGCACAACATCGTTACCTTTACTGTTTTCCCGTCCTTCTCGTGCCTGGCCCCATATCACGAAAATATACCGTGACGGGGTAGACTGATCTCTACAATCTCTATTATTTTGAGGAGCTTGTGAGGAGCTTTTCCAGACTTTCAGTGCAGAGCCTTTGCAAACTTGTAGAAAAACACCACGAAAACGTTAACAACGCAACGCGGAGAGCAGCAAGATTTCAATTCCCTGGCTTCTAAATGGCTCAAACCCGCGCTTCGTTTACAAATACAGACAAAAGCGTAATACAAAGCCTGCGTGGTCGGTATACCGTGTAACATATTTTTATATGTACGGAGCAAATCGCATGTTCCCCAAAAGAAAACCGAGCCATAAAGATATATCCCTCTCGCTCTCGCTCTCTGTCTCCCTCCCTTGAGTTATATATGAGCTGTTTTCTCTTTCAACCCTCTATCTCTCTGTCTCATGCTTGGATTTTCCCTCATAGAGGAAATGAACGGAACAAGGTGAAGGAACCGAGCGGAGAGCGAGGTCAGGCGCATGCAGAGCTGATGAGGGGAAAGACGCATTTTGCGCACCTCGCTTCTCATATAGCTCTTGTGGTGCTCCCTTCGTTCCAGGGTCTCCCTTTGCTCTTGCTCTCATAGCTCTTTTATTTTCTTTTGTTATACTCTTTTGGTCGTCTACTCTGGAAATCCCGACACTTTACGGCGACATGGCATCACACATCAGCAGCGATGGCAACAGCAGGCAGGACAGCTCCCGTACATCGACATGATGAGCCTCGACGGCATACGGCCACGACAACACAAAACTCGGATGAACACCCCAGCGTCTCGATCACCGACATCAGCGCAAGATTGTTGGGGGAAGTGAATTGGCCACTGTCAGCATCGACACATGATAGCCAACGATAATCGGAGCGCCGATAGCACGAGCTGATACACGAAACGGCCATTTTGTACAATCATGCCGGTGATGGCACGCCAGTACCTGAACAAGGATGAATGACGACTACAGATCACTCGTCACACCAAGTGGCGGCCGTAGTAGTGACGCCGACGACAACAATGGCACCGGTCGAGCCCGGAGTTGCGGACATGTTCGGCACATCTACATCATCACTATACATCAGCAACAAGCCACTCGGCTGGCGGCAATGAATGCAATGCCTGGCAACAACAAGGCAACACATATTACCAAGCGACAGCGCCGTCAATTAGTATTGCGCTGCCATGGTGATATGTCGTCGACTACACTATTCAGCAACGGCACTGGTTGACGGATTGGAGAACGAATTGGAGAACAGTAAAATCGACACTCAATCGGATCGGAACACAAGAACGATACCAACAGCATTGCCGGTCACAATGGCGTGTGACAACGCCTGTCGCGACCTGTCACAACTTTAGTCTCACACCGGAGTTTCGGTCTGTGAACTCGACACTCGACATCTCAGATAATATTTGGACGGGAACAACTGCAGCTTATTCACCCTGTGTCCTATGATGTCCAAGACGACACATAAAGGCCAGCGACCTCCGACCTGCCGCACACTATGCCGCCAAGGGCCGGCGCTTGGAATTACTCTTTCAGTGACCTAATATTTTGTCCCGCTCATCATCCGCATCGCTCGTATCGCCCACACAGACCCATCAGTTATGACTGCCCGAAAGCCGATTCATCACCGCCCAGTTCCACAGCAATTGAGATCGAGATCGATCCATCGGACCTTTGTATTTTTCTGCATCATTTCTCTTCTTCTTCTTCTTCCTCCAGCGTCACTCATTTTCGATGGATATTTGCCCTTATTTGGATTGCCCTGCGATCCAGTCGCAATGGAGAAATTCGAATCCCTGCACGAGCAAGAGGTCACCGTTCTCGGACTGCAAAATTTTCACATTTCCACACTACCGAGGTGCTCCGTTCACACTGGTGCACATTTGGTGCACTCACACCCGCACTCTCTCGGTCTTTGAGCTAGCACGCATCCACTACGGAGTTCGATGCGTCCCCAGTAGTTCAGTGCTCCAGCACTCCAGTAATAGTTCTGAGACACATCAGAGGAGACAACTACCAGTCTTGCGAGTGCGGCCGCGGCGCCCACCCATTTGAGCACTTCACATTCGATGGCTTCTCTCTTATTTTTCCACCCTCCTCCACATGGCCGGCCCTTTCCCTTTTAGCACTGAATTACGCCATCTGGCTACTAATTCTTCAAGGGGGCCGGCCTATCACTTCTACTTGCCTACTAGTGCTAGTATCCTTTACGGATAGTTGTCCTGCCCCGTAGTATCCAGAGAGAAACACCGGCTCTTGTACAAATATCACGGCCACTAGAGAAAAAGAATGGCAGAGTCCAAGACCGGCTTAATTTTGAGAATGCTAGCCAAGAAAGAGCGATTGCAAATGAAGGAGAAAAAGGAGACCGCATACCGCGGCAGCAAGCACAGTGAATACGAAAACGACTTTCACTGGCTCATTGTCTCGACTGCCCAGGCCCGATGCCAGTTACGACCGGACATGCTACTCGGGCAGGCCAAGGCTCTGTCTCTTTGCCTCTGGTATTTTCCATTTCGATATGCTGTATACGAGCCCGTACTTACTACTCGGTTTGCCTATCTCGTACATGCCATGCGCCGTTGGTTGTCGTAGTCAGCATTACCTGCTTCATCCGTCTTTCTTCTGGTCCATCCTACCCAGATTCTTTCTCACAGCGTCGTATTTGTCAACCGACCTGCAGTCACCTTGATTGTCACAGGTTCCCGTCGATGACGTGGGGGTTGCTCTCAGTACTCAGTAGTCTACTCCGTATTCTTCATGAATAGAGTTGCCGCTCGTTGTGCCCCCGACGTAGAATCTAGCATTAAGCTCTTCCTTACATTGCCCAATGCTTTACTGTATACTTGATCAATTGGTCCTTTCTTGCCGTCCTTTGTAATGCCCGGATTGTTGCATCACCATAACGGTATTTGCTCGGGCTTCATGAAAAAGGACGTGCAGTTGCAAATCGCCGAAATAGCATCCAGTGCAAGCTGCCGTCAGAGTCGCAGTTCTGTCCAGTGGCATTTTCGATTTTCGATTTACAGTTCTCGTTACTATTTGTCGTTTCAAACACCGCGTGCTGCTTGGCTGTGCCATTTTCTCTCTTCCTCCTTGCTGTAGCTATTAGGGTCGGTCGTATTCGCCTTCACATGGCCTATCCTGCGCTTCTCGTTTGTCTGTGCGATCTACGGTTACTTGGAAATGCTAAGCGCTCGAAAATAATTCCTTCCACGTGGACTGTTTTCCATGCACACCGAGGACGTCAAGTGAATCGAAATGCAGGGAAAACCGCTGCACACTAATTCCCATTCCTATTCCCATGTTATGACTTGTTCGCCTTCCATGCAGCTGCCGCAGTCTTATCCGGACTTGTGCCGGCTGACTTGACTGCCGGCAGACCCGGCTCTGAGTTTGTTCTGTAACCTACAGTAATTTTCTAGCCATATAGGTATTATCCATTTACACTCCGAGTACGCAGTTCGTTTTCATGCACAATGATGACAGTGTGCATCCCATATATTTAGTATTCAAACCTATTCAAGAAATTAACAACAATTAACATTTAAAAATGGTATTTTTAAAAATACGAGGAGGGCAAGCTACTCCATGCCAAAGGGGCAATTAATGCGGGTGGGCTCAGTGGGCCTTTCGATTTGGCGCGGGGCGCATCATGGGAAAGAGCGAATTCACGAGAGACGAGCAAAAGGACGAGATGACGAGGCGGTAAGCGTATGGGACAAAGCACGAAAGAACGAGCACTGCGACGTACAGACTGTGAAGCTGACTGGAGCATGCAATATAGTCTGAATGAATCGGAAGACATGCGTCCGTGATGTGCTTCTTGAGGAAGGAACGTCAAAAGCATCGGTCGCTCTTTCCGTTCGAGTTATTCCGCCCTGGACCCCCGCATAGGGTTTCCAATAAATCAATTAAAAAGTGTATTGAGTAAACCATTTCGATTAACAGTGGTTTAAGCTACAAAGAGCTTCCCCATCTACACTTTAATAATCCTCTTTCTTCTTTCCTTTCGGCCCATCTTGTACTGGCAACTCGGCTCCTACAGCTACTGTATGAATACGGAGTTGTAGTACGGCCGGATGAAGAGCTTGAAGTGGTTACTAGCTCCTGTCGCATTGGGTGGGTCTGATATTTTATCACTTAAAAGTGTAGGCAACTTAAAATCAATTTAAAAATATTTTCTTTCCATGCTGATTCTAGCTTTCGTGTCGCTTTCCGCACTGCAGATCAGTGATGCGAAATCGCTGTCCTTTTGAATTAGCAGCGTGGCTAGGGCGCTAGTCGTAGCTATAGATCAATCAGTCGCAATTCAAACACAGGGTTTCATTTTCATTGGTGCGCAATAGAAATACAAGCAGTAGCGAATCACGTATTACGCTTGGCTGTGCCGTTGCGACAAAAGAAAAGAAATGACAAAAAAAAATAAAAGACATCATTGATTTTTTTCTTCCTTTTTAGCCAATGTCGGTCTTCAAGGTACGCGAAATCAGATAACTTGGTCAATAGAGATGTGCCGTGAAATGGAAGAGGAAAATCAACATATGTAGAAAAGAAAAATAGAAATAGCGAAAATCAAAAATCAAAAGGGAAAAATGACCAGAAAAATGGAGAAGCGCAACTGATCGATAACTAGAGGTATGTATGGCCGTCACATCTTGATCTTCACATGTATACTTCGTATAGAGTGTGAGCTCATGCATCTTCAATGTGGCTACGCGAAAGACGTATCGTGCGCCGTGACTTTTGTCAGGAACAGCATGTTGTGTAGTTTGTAAAATAGACTGTAAGTATTCCAGGATAAGTGTGTTTCAATAGTATTAGGTATGGGGAGCGGGCAATCTGGGGCAGTGATCCCAACCAAGTATTGGCCGCTGAGCGAGATGCAAGGAACAAAAAGGCGAATGTGGGAATCATAAAAATATCGGAAAAGAAACACTATATGGGAATAATAAAAATGAATATATACTGTGGAATAGGTCATGAATAATAACCTAGTGCCCGCCTGTGCGCCGCTGTTTTTGTAAAATATGTACTATAGCTTGAAGAGTGCAACTATGGCCATCCTAGCCTTTGTTTCATCATGCGTTCGTGAAGACAAGTATTAACAGTCAAAGCAAAGAAAAGCAAATAAACACCATAAGCAGACGTTGATCGTAGTAAATGCAAATGATTTGCAAATGGGTAATAGCCAACACCGGACAAATAATAGATAAAATGACAGAAACCAACCCGTAACCCTCCCTTTGATATGATGTTTTTTTTCCACGCCGATATAAATAAAAGTCCTTCCAAAAATATAACCCAAACCCCGTATATAGAAAAGCAAAGCAAAGAAAATAGCCTAAAAGAGATATATAACAGTTAAAAGAGGAGGTCGTAGGGCAGTGGGAGATTTCCCTAGCCATGGGTTGTCGTTTAGTGAAACTTTTGGGTGTGTTTAGTAGCTATACGCTGCTAAAGAAATGAGTAAAGTTGTCTGGCTCAGGTGATTCGGTTCTCATTGCTGGAAGGCCGTGGTACTCGGAGAGCCATGGATTCGTATCATCTTCCTGGAATACGGCCATGTCCTCCAGTGTGTTGGTTGCAGCTATGGGGAAGAACTGGTTTCCTGCCTTGGAGTCGCGCAGAACAGAACCATCGGCACGCAACGGTGAAGCGGTTTGTCCTGCCATGAAGACTGACAGCGGCAGTACTGTGTTGCTGTTCACGCGTGAAAAGGCCATACTGCTGGCGGTATCTGTGTGATTGTCGAAATCCGCCTCGAACTCCTGCTCAAACTCTAGAGGCCCAGAGTTGTTATCATCAGCCTCTGATACGTCGCCCGATGTGCCTGTCGTCATTGTTGGCGCATTGTTATCGATATCGTAGGCCGCAATGTGCGAGAAGCTTAGAGGATCAGCACCGCCGTCGCTGCCCATGTCAGGTTCGCGAGCAAAGCTGGGATTAAAGCTAGCCCAGTCGATAGGTGGCTGGTCGGCGCTAGCACTGAAGAGTGGTGCGTCTACTGATGTATCGCCAAAAGGGTTGCTGAACATGGAATTGATGCTGCTGTAGTCGGCCATGGTACCCGTCGATAGAGAGAGGACGTTACCCATGGGGTTGGAGACTGGCAAGCTAGTTGCAAAGAAGTTGGGGGAGTCACCCTCGGCCGACATCCGTGGCTGTTGGTGGGAAAGCTGAGCAGAGAGAAAGGAAGTGCCGGCAAGAGAGGGGTTGCTTGCAAGTGAGTTGTCAATAATGCCGTTATCCAAAGTAGTGTTGCTAGTGCTGTAGTAGTCGAGATCGTCGTCGTCGTCGAGGCCTTTGCCCTGCATATAGCTGTTGAGCTGGTTGCTGCTCGTGCTGCGCGACATGCTCATGCGGCTGGCCGGGTAGGGTAGTGTCTTACGCGACGCAGCCTTGGCGTGCTTGTGAGTAAGAGTCTTGTGGCGGCCGTTTTCATCCAGAGTGAGAGTGCCTTCAGAGCGGGAGGTGTTGGCACGGCTGCGGCGGATTGGGCTCTTTGGGGCCACACAGGTTGTAGACGGTGCAGGTACAGGTTCATAGTTAGAGATGGACCGGCCGGCGTCGGAGCCTGAGCTGGGGGTCTCTGGGACGGGCTCTAGGTCAATCTTCATGCCGCCGCAAGAGCATTTGGCACCGTGGTTGCAGCAGCAGCTCTCTAAAAATATTTAGTATAGGTCCGGTAGCATTGTAGATGTTGAAGATGATGACGTGAATGGACCGTACCTCTGTGGTTTTCTTTGGCGCCCAGGTGGACACACTTGGTAGTCTTCTCGCCGCAGTCGCACTTGATGTGTGCGGACCGGTTCTTGCGTTGTGCTCGGCAGTGTTGGCATTGAGTCACGGGACGACCCTTTTTGTTGATGTGAGTCAATGGTCGGTCTGTTCATGTAATGTTAGACTAGACTCGATGTGGTGGGATATGACTTTTGGATAATATGTCGTTGATAGGTTGTAGCTGTAGGTGCATATAAGACTAACCGTGGTGTTGGCAATTGCTAACTCTGTGGCCGCGAATGCAGGCCTCGCAAGCAAACTTCTCGCCGTCGACGAGCATATTGCTGACACTGAAGTTGCGAAGCAGGAGCTGCTACACAACAAACACCAACGAAAAAAGACAAAAAAGTGATTGGGGTATGGTTGTGAGTGGAGATTGTCGCAAAGGGCGAAGAGAGAAGAGAGAAAGAAAGAAGATCGGGGGAGGGGGGGCTATAGGAATATAAAGATGGACTCGATGGGGGAGCTAGGATAATAAAAGAGAAGAAGGCAGCCGATAAAATAGGATCTAAAGGAATAAAAAGAATAAGGAATAAAGGAATAAAAGAAAATAGGAAATAAAAAGAGAAAAAGAAAGGCGAAAAAGAGGATCGAGGAAAAGGGAAAAAGCCAATGGGCTAGGATGGCGGCAGAAAAAGGGCCCAGATAAGATGATCTAAAAGTACGGAGTCGTAGTTTGACCTCTTGAGTTCCTTTTAGTGTGTTCTTTCTTTGCCTTTGCTCTTTCTTTCTTTCTTTTGCGGCTTCTTTTGTTTCCTTTTTCCTCTTGCTCCTATGTGGTGACGGGTCGATAAAACGTGAAGAGGAAACACGCTAGAGCGACCAATGAAGGTCAAAGCTACCAGTGTGCTTGTTGGGGTTGGTATGCCGTCCTTTTATTTGATGTCTTATTTGTTGTTGTCGAATTGTGTAGATATGTGTAGAGTTTCTATGGATGTAGAGTTCGCATGTGAGGCTTGAGTGAGGAAGAGAGAGGGATGGGAAGACAAGAAGACTGGAGCAGCGCTGAGGTCACTTCTTGACTGAAAAAGGAAAGAGGAAAGAGGGCTAGAGGGTAGCTGAAGCTGTAGAGGAAGGAGCGGATCACACGGAGCTGGAGAGGGAAAGAGGTATCATAAAAGAAGAAAGAGCAAGTGAGAGAAGGGTCTGAAATGGAGATAATTTGACAAAAAGAGGAAGGAAGTAAGTATTCAGAAGAAAGGAGTAGGTAGAGAGCAGCGCAACAGCGAGAAAGACAGGGAAAGAGCTGACTAGCCAGAGGAAGGAGCAAGGGACGACGCCAACAGTCTATATGCAACAACAAAGCGAGCGCGAATCGACGTGCAGGCACAAAGCCTCAGAAGAGCTGGAACTGGCTGTAGTTGCTATGGGACGGATGTCGGCGTGCTGGGTATGATTTCCAGGTGCTTTCTTTTCCTCCTGGTCCCTAGGCTCTAACTTGCTTGCTTTTGCTTTTGCTTTTGCTTTTGCTTTTGCTTTTGCTCGTGTCCCTTTCAAGCTTGGAGCTGTTTGAGAAGGGTCGTATCGTATCGTTTCGTTCTTTGGCTTTGGCTATTCCCTTCTGGATGCTGGCTCGGACAAGGTTCTTAAACCAATTCTATTCCCGTATGCCTTTTATGTATTTTGCCAGTTGACTGTATCCTGTGTCTTATGTATTTTGTGTCTGTTGTCTTGTTCTGTCGGCTGTGTATTTGCTGTGCCTCTGCCTTTGTTGCAGGTGAGCCTTGATCATGTGCCAAGCGTAGGGCAGATCTCGACAATAAACATTAAGAACACTTCAATAATAATAATAAAATAAAACAGTAAAAAAGAACAATAAAAAAGAACAATAAGCAGCGGCTCAACCGAAACAAGATGTGTATGACAAGGGACTTTGATGGCGGGACTGGAGGATCTGCGGCAGACTGGTCGTCGTGTATCTGAGCAACAATAGCAACGGTAGCAGTGGCAATAGTAGCAGTAATGTAAGTCTGTTCACAAAGGGTCAAGATGAATATGGATCAAGAATATTATTTGAATTAACAAGGCAAAGCTGCAAAAGGCGGGGGGGCACGGGGTGTCTTTTTAATGTTTTCATATGTCTATATACATGAGATACGTGAAGCAGCAAAGTCGAGACAGCGTGGGGGACCGGCAAGGTGGGAGTCGAGGATGAAAAGTAAGGACGAACTGAAAGAATAAATCAAGGGATCAATTGCAATTATTCAAGGTGGGAATAACAAACGAATGAATAAAGAAATATTTCATAATACCTGAGATATTATTAGGGAAAGCAAAGCATGCGTCATGCCCGACCAGCGGAGTGTAAAAGAAGACGACCAACCACTGTAAGACATACCCAGTCACACTCGTCGACAGTCAGTCAAGGGTTCAATACACGGAGACGGAGTGTGGTGGGGAGCCTATGTAGCGTGGCGGGCGGCGTGGGCTGCCAGTCACGGTTTCACAGACAAGCGCGGCAGCCTCTCTGCCCTCTGCCTCTTATGTCTTAAGTCTACTGGCAACTGAGCAACTGAAGGGAGTGCCTGCCTCCATTCCTCGGTAACACAAATAGACAATAACTAGTCTCCGGTCGTTCCAAGGCATATAGGCGTCGATCGTGACGTTTGGAGAGCTGTGCTGTGGATGGAGGCAAAGAGTGGGACGGGAGGAGAAGAGGAAAAAGAGAACAGGCGACGGAACGAGCAAGAGGACAGAGAGGTAGAAGAAGAGCGTCAAGGAGCATGGGGGCATCTCGATGTGTCTGGTGCAGATGGAAGACGGACCTTGAGAGGTGGAAAGAAAGTATCTTGGGAAGGAGGAAACATACTCGGTAGTATTATGAGCCAGACAAAGTCGAGGGAGGGCAGGACAGGCCTGTATCGTCTAGTCTCGAAGAAAGAGGGGCACACCGAATAGGATACAAA
Source organism: Ophiostoma novo-ulmi subsp. americana (assembly GCA_029298975.1). Classification (NCBI taxonomy): domain Eukaryota; kingdom Fungi; phylum Ascomycota; class Sordariomycetes; order Ophiostomatales; family Ophiostomataceae; genus Ophiostoma; species Ophiostoma novo-ulmi. The sequence continues at coordinate 305,374 of JANSMA010000003.1, read as the reverse complement.
CGCGAGACGAGGACGAGCGAGTGATAGAGCGATGCAGCCTACGGAGTAATAATACGCAGCCCATCCCATCCCATGCAATGCAGCTGCCGCAGAAGGGAATGGCGCGAAAGCAACACTACCTCGCAGCTTGAAGAGTTTTATCTTTCAGCAAGCCATTTCGACACACACACACACACACACTTCCTCATGTAGTTGACACCACCACGCTCTCCCCGAGCACAACCAACAATATTGGGCAAGCAAATGGGAATATCTAAAAAGACAGCCATTCATGGTCTGGCGTGATATTCGTTTAGGGACGGGTGGCTGTCTGAGTTTTCGTTTGAATTTTTTCAACGGTGTATTTCATTAGGTTTCATTAGATTTCATTCAATTTTCATTTGATCTTTGAATCTATTGATCATGGCTTCATGGCAATCCTGCATCGGCGAGTCCTATCAGGCGAAACATATTTTTGCATCCGTGATCAAATGTAGGATCTTTGTCTTTGCCATCCTGATCTTGCCCGCGCCTCTCTTGGCGGTTCACCTTTAATGACGAGCAACGCTGCACGGAGTCAGGGAGTATTCAGTAGCTAACACACTGGCCTCTAAGCAAACTCTCCACAGACACTCGGCGGCTCGGTCATCTTCATTCGAATCGATCCTACGAGCCTGCCTGCAGATGTATTACTCGATACGATTAACATACAACAAGAACCAGCAAATCATACAGCTCTATTGACCAACCTACCAGCGTGGCGGGCAGACTGCCTCTGATTTTTTTGGGGCCAGTGAAAATTAGATCGGTCCGTTCCCCCATTGAGATATACAGTGCGGCGCTATGCTTATGCCTAGACAAATGAAGACATAAATGAAAAGAGAATAGTGCGTTCTGTAGAAGGACACTGTGACTTTCCCAAAGCTCACAACTGCCTCCAGTTGAATGAGATAAAGAGATGCAATACCCAGTACTTGTCCAAAGGCTGCACAACTCGGGAATGCAGGACTTCTACGGTCTCTATCTGCCAGAACAAAGATCCGCAGGCATTGAAAGAAAAAGACGAAAGGCGCGCAAGGACACAAGGACACAACCACAAGCGACAAGAATAGCCGTTCAGATTATACGCTACTACTACTCGCTCCGTACTAATTAATGGCAAGCAAAACGATAGTTCCGTGACATCCATCATGGGTCTTGCTCGATGGAGATGGCTGTCGGTTTTACTTTGCACCTTTTTACCCACTGTTCCTCCAGTTTTCAAACCAAACCCCATCGTCGATTGCGTTCCTGACGGCGTGCCGCGCTAGCGAAACGAGTTGTTAGCCTATTTTAGTCTTCTCTATTTTGAATGGAGCACCATGTAACAAGAAACACAATGCTACCGTTCAGAGCTTTCCTCCTTTTGTGCAGTGCTCTCTGCTTCGTATGTGTGCCTGCCGGCTTCTGATTAAGAGCGACTGCCTCTAGGCAGGATCTGTGTGGACATTGCCGTCCTTTAGTTGTCAAGACCCCATAGTTGTCGTGCGCTACTCGCCGTTCTCCTCGCCGGCTTAATTTCCTTTGTTTTCCTTGATTATTTCATTGTCTTTATTCGACTAGAATATTAGGGTATACATAGTATGCATTTAGTGAAGGGACACATCCGCACATCCGCACGGATTTATAAATCCCGAGTATGAAACTGCGAATGCATTGTCAGATACAAGTAGACAAGTGTGATCTGGACTTGTCTGGTTGGCGCCGAGTTGCATTCCAGCCATGACTAGTCGTGACTTGTACCTGAATCATTATTATCTGACCAACGGTTTTGACAGGACAAAATAAGATACTTTTCTTTGGTAGTTTTAGCAAACAACTGTCCTTTGTAGTTTGTAAATTTAGGAAATGCTTTTCATATTCTTTTTTATTGTTAATAAATCATTGTTTATTCTTCTTTGTGCGCTTCCTTTTGACTCCTTGCATCCAAAGACCTTTTTCGCTTACCTGTCTGTCTCACTGTGGCTATATGTGACCCTGCGGATTCCAGCGGAGCAACGTCTGCGCTGTTTGTACCGAGGGCGGAGATGTGTGCAATACTGGGCCGTTCATTATATGTACAAGTGTATTTTTGTACAGGCTCACAGGCACACAGACACCCACTGGCACGGACCAGCTCCGTAAACAAGTTACAGCGCTCTGCTTCATAGCGTCGTAATAGTTATCGAAATATAATATTAAAACAGGAGTACCCTGCGGGCTGTGCCGAGTACGCGCAAGTGTAACAAAGGGATGGAGTATGGATATTAACAGGATATTGTTGATGCTGGCGATATCCATGACAGATGCCAGACTGAATGAGCAACCAAGAAATAAAAGCAAGAGTATATCGGAGCAATGAAGCATAGCTGACACCCGCCTATTGTAGATAATTAGCATGCTAAAAGAAAACAAAGAAGCGCGGGCGAGTCTTATGCTCACACTGCGCCTTGTAGGTAACAAAGTGCCAATGCTGACATTGTAAAACCTCATAATCATAGGCGTAGAGTGGGATGCTGAATAAATCAGTACTCCGTGCATCGCATTGCCCCCATCTCTCTATCATATGTAATTGGCATATCGCTGACCCTATTTATTCTGTCAGATGCTGTCACCTATCACTTTCAGGTATCATCTAATACTATTCAGACTTGCAAGCATTCACGTTACTTCTATCGCAAGCAGGTTAGCAACACCGGAAGTATGCACCGATGAATCAGGATGCAATTGCCTTGCGACGAATTTGTATATTTTGACAATGGCATGTCATGCGGATGAGTTTATGCATTTGCATTTCTATGGTGTATTGAACTATGAATGGGACGATTTGTAAACTTGACTTGGAAGTCAGAGCCGAGTTGCATTTGCTGACAGTGGCATACAGAGTATGGTAGGATCCAGACTTCATAAAATGTACAGCATCGCGACTGTATGTAGCCGAGCCGAACTATATATTAGGATAAATCCACGAGCGGCTATTCGTGTACCTCAATCAACACATTACAAGTTTGTTAACCGCGAAGTCCCGTACGCTCCCGAATATCAATTCAACTTTGATTGCTTCTGCTTAGGTATTCTGCACGGAGTGTGAGAGCGCCGTCTGCCAACAACCTACACAATCTCGGGTCGGCTTTGAGATCTGCGAGAGGCACGACACACATGAGGAGAAGCCAAGGAGCAAAGGAAGAACACCGGTCAGCACCAGACTGTCCTGGGGAAAAGGAGACATTATTGAGAGCGTCGCAAGCCTGGCTATTGTTACCATCTTCGGTATCTATTGACTCGAGCAGTCAAGATACGTGGCGGTGGTGTGTCCTCTGCATAGCCCCTGCGGGCCAATTTTACCAGCCATAAATCCTCCCCTAGGCCGCCTTCTCCCTGCATCTGCATCTGCATCTGCATCCCTTCTTCCTTCGTTCCTGTTCCTTTACTACTCCCCTTTCCTCGTCGTCTTACAAGCTATAAGATACATACTCACATACAGCGTGGGGCACGTGAAGTATCTCTCCACCATGCCGACCTATGCATAGCTACCGCCCGCAAACGTACATGAGATGCACACATCCCACGCTGCATGCTAATAAAAAAAAAGGTACTGCATCAAAGAGCGGTGGGTTGTTCTCGTAAAAGAAAGAGTAGCCGACTCAATAGAAAGTGCGCTGGGTATGATGGTGCTTAAAACTCCCATTCTCGTTTATTTTCTACTCATTAGGAGAGCATGCCAGTTGTTCTTCCCTCAGAGATGTATCATCTAGATGCCCATTTTTGCTTGGACAAACTCCGGCTTAGTAATGATTTCCAATAACATGGCTCGAGGATCAAGTAACCGCAACAGCCGACATAACTTTAGGGCCACATGATTTGTATGAATATAGGCCCATCTCAAAGCTTGGATAGCAAATAGAAGACTGTATTCCCACGTAGGATTGCATTGCATTTGTAAAACTTTTCAGCATCCCGCCCAGCCCTCATCGATGGACATAGTGGCATAATTTATGATCAAAGTAGTGCATGGTCATGGAATGGGTATGATGGTGTACTTTGGAGAGAAGAGGCTAGTGGTATGCGTTGCAACTGTAAAAGTAGTAAAAGTTCAACGAATCGCGTTTTGGGGGAAGAGTCACTGCGAAACCTCATCGAGAAGGACTGAACAAGAACAATGTTCAAAGGCAGACTCGAGCAAAGAACGTTTTATAGAAAATACTCACACTCCATCTTTATAAATACTGGCATAATTAAGAGAAAGACCCTTTACGGTACGAAATACGAAACGGTTAAGAAAGGTACCACGAAAGACCACGAACGATAGCTCCTCGAGCTTTAGCTCTTGCATAGGCATAGTACGGTACTTTTTTTGGTTTTGCTATGGGAGCTAGACTTGAAGTCGTATCAATAATATCGATAATAAACTACAAGCATTTATATATATTGGTGTAAAAGTCAATTCAAACTATGGCTGGCTTGGCAGTTCTTCCGTAGGCCCATGGTTGCAGTTGTTGAAGGATAAAGGCCGGTACTGTTGTCGATATCAGAATACTAGAGCGAGGAAGAATTTCCATGACCGATTTTAAACTAACAGTGTGCGCTACTACAGGCAGTGCAACACTGTTCAGGGGCGTGTCAGTGCACCTTCAAAGACGCTACAGCAGCCGGTTTCATTGCTACAACGCCCGTCTTGACCCGAGTTTGGGATATGGGATACTCAATATGGCCTGTGAATTGAACCGGTCGTCTTGGCCAACGAAGGAGTCGAGGAATAGAAGGAAAGTGAATGGAGAAGAACAGAAAACGAGCAGGAAAAGACGGCAGAGACGGAAGAAAACCTGGGGCGGGTAAGGACGGCTTGTCGCATCCTTCTGATTTGACGATGGCTATTTCAGTCAAATTGTTGACATCGGTTCCTGTTTTATTTCCCCGGCTGGAAGACCGAGAAGACGGCAAATTGAAACACGACGACACCCATCTCAAAGGCGTTGCCAGAAAGAAGATCCCTTGCCCCGGATTTGGAGTAGTTACTGTGTGGTGTCATTTATGACTTACTTCTTTTTCAAATATTGCATTCAAAGTTATTGACATAATGTTAATCCTCGGGGTAGAAAACGTCCGATCTAGTACACTACAAGGATCGGATTCTCATACTTATCGGTAATACTCTGTGTTACCTCACGTACGTGAGACATCGACATCGATATCGATATCGACATCGGACATCTTTTTCAAAGAATATATGCATCATTCATTCTAGCATGACCCACTGAAACTCCAACCATTAACGCGGTCCGGGACTCCCCGAGTGCAAACCATGGAGCACGTTTGATCTTGGGGTGTGTAAAGTGATAGATATCTTTTTTGGCAAGGAGGAAGTAGGGTCAGGGAGACTAGAAAAGAATTGGAAGCTTTGGGTCGGATCCAGAGCTCGGTCAAATAGAATCCGTATGATAAATCATAACCCTGCAGTTACAAGTAAGCCACCATCCTATGAGGAGTCCTGCGAGTCGAGTGTCAGCTCTGCTTCGGACGCGAGGTGCGCGAGGCACGGAATAAAATGGGAAAAGCCGGGAACACAAAATACAATTTACAAAGGGTTCTACACGAATAAACACAAGTAAGATATAAGCATACAGGGTTTGCCACCACAGATGTTGTCTGACTAACAACCGGCCAACAGAGGGAGTGAGAGCCAATACGTTGCATACGACATCTCACATACCTTGCCACATCTAACAGACAGGCGTAGACACGCAGGCACGTTACAGCGGCATGCAGCCTGGCAGTTTCTTAATGGGGTTTCAGGTAGACTAGCTATGACCACCGAGTGCCTATCCCAGTAACTCCATGGGGGAAGCGATCACTGGTAATTTTGATCGATTTCCTTTTGATTCTGACCGTATTCTTCTCTCTTTAACATCCCGATCGTGTGTCTCGTCTGTTGTGCCACACGATTTTCTCCATTGCAGCCGCGTGACCGCTATGTACTTACACTGGCAATGACATCACCGCCCTAAAACAAGGGTAGGTGGAACACACCGCTTTCAAGGGCTTGTCTCTCTCCCTGCATGTCTTTCCAGTGCGCTGTCACCAGAATGCCCCCGAAAGCTTTGTCATTTTTTGTCATTTCTTACCTGTCGGTGAGATTTCAACTCTGTCCGTGCATTCATTATTAATAGGATAACTACGACCGCCGCCGGCAGGGAAACAGTGCTCTTGTAAGATAACAAGGGGTAGACAGTGGCAATGGCACCTGTATGTGGTGTTGGTAAACTTGTACTCAGTACAGATCATACAGGTTGCAGCCATGACACAATACATCAAGGCTAAGGCCAGCTAGGCTTGCAGCTTCCTAAAAGAGCCTCGTCAGTAGAAATATTCAGTCATCTGCCATCCTAGTCTTCCATTCATCTTCCATCCATCTTCTATCCACCTTCCATCTTCCATCTTCCATCCCATCGACACACATCCCATTCGATAGACTTCCGGTATTTTCCTCCTAGACCACTCCAGCTGCAACAATAAAACGTGATCGCATAGCCATCATCCGATCTATTTCCCATTCCACATTCTAGAATCACCCACTCTTCGCTTGCACATGGCTAATTGAGGTACACCCGGAAGATAATTTGTAGATGCACAAGTCGTTCCTTGTATCCGCAACAGACGAGAATGGAAGCGCGTCCTACAGTTTTGATTACTGGCTGGATATCATCTTGAACCCAATGGCTGACCATCTCTTACTTTCATAAACACCGACATATCCCCCGAACAGGCCACCGATGGGGGCCGATTATAACGGCCCTTTACAGTAAAGTCGCAAGCCTTGTGTCACTCATCTCATGGTCGTCAGACTTTCCTTCCAAAGACGGGCCACCTTCACGGGCTGATCCCGTTCATTGCTACATTAGTATAGCGTCTCCATAGGCTTGCCAATGCTTTCTTGCTTCACCAGAATTAGTCGATGTCCGTCGCGAGCAAGTTGAAGGACTTGTGACCTTCCTTTTCTACGCCTTGGCTTGATCGTCCTGCAGAAAGTGAGATACAGATGCAATTGTCCGAATGACCCCTTGGTGTCGATCTGTAAAGTTGGTCTTTTTTACTTTCATAATACATCAAAGATACGTATTCCTACTTGCACGAATTACGGATACCCGTGCCATGATGCAGGTTCCAAGACATGCTTGACTTGAGACGCAATGTCATACACAGCTTCGTTCCTGCTAAAAATCTTTAGCGATTCAAAAGCACCCAGAGCACAGCCGAATAGCCAAGCCCGAGTCTACAAGATTGAAGAACATACCAGCACCATGAGGAACAAGGACAAACAAGAAGAAACAGTAATACGGTAAAAGAAAGACAACCCCACAGCCAAGTATTCACTTGTCATGAAACGAATAACAAATACCATAGTGGCCTATCTCAGCTCTGTCACCAATGAATACGTGTACGTGTACAAGTATGAGCTGTTGGTGAATCCAGAATACAAAGTCAAGATCCGTGCTCAAGACCCCCACACTACAATCCCTTTTCATCTGTAAAGAGGAGTGATTATTTTCTATTTTCCTCGACGTGGAATATGTGGGGGACCACCCCAGATGATAGAAGGAGAATTACAAAATGAGGAGAGATGGTGAAAATCAAGGAGGTTGCAACTCCGACTCCGGATTATCATCTCTAGAATTAGCAGATTTAGTAATTGACTTTATAACCAGACTGTTATTAGATATGAAATTTATTTCTATTCCTCATGTATAATGGGAGTAATTTTAAGATGTGTTTTCTTTTTTGTTAGAAAATTAACTTTTAAAGAAAATTGAAAGATATAATGCGCAGAATTACCAAACTATGTTTAGCAACATTTATATCAACAACAGTATTTCACAATGAGTAATAATTACATAATAATCGAATAAGACGGCAGCTCCCGCATTTAGTTGTCGAAACAAAGACCGGTGGCAATTTGAATATGCAACGTATCTACAGTTCGATCGTCATGTTTGGCCACCGACCCTTCTCACGCTGACAAGGCCGGCTGAAAGGCTGCGACTTGGCATTGCTGCTGTGCCTGGCGATGGGCATGATATGAATAACAACAAAAGAAAACCGTAACAAATCATGGTAGTCATTATTGTAATATGACATCCCGCGTCGGCATAGCCTTGCTCATGCATATGCTCTTTCTCACCCTCTTAACCTGGTTGGCCAGCGTTTCCTTTCGTTGCTCCGATGAGATGAAAATTTTTATATCTCGCTTTCCTGCAGCTTGAAGCAGCCTCACCGACTGCCGACTGCGGAGCTTTTAGGTTTCTGATGGCGAGGATCGTTGCATGACATTACAGTGTTGTCTATGAGATCTGCTCCGACCTCTAAAAACGCATCTCGTCGGCCGTGACATGTTTTTTGTTTTTTTTCTTCTTTATTTTCTTTTTCTACCGGACTCGCCGTGATTTGATACTATGCTAAAAGGGGTGCAGAAAAGTCAGACCAGGAAAAAGCAATATGCCAAATGCCTGATGCAAAAAGCAATAAGAGCCAGAGTGGACTCGAGGCGCCGGCCTCCTGTTCCGTCAACCAACCCATCGTAGTTGGCTAGTGTTTTGGTTGGTGTTCCCATCAACACTAGCTAGCATCAATCCAGATATGCATTGCGCAAGTGCCGGGAGCCAAATATTTACAGTCCAATACTAATGCTTGCTAACAGTACTAGTCCTACTGCTAGTATTGCTAGTACTGCGTGATACTATTGCAGTATCACAGTGTGATCCTGTCGGATGTCATTATCTTGTTTTGCTCTACTCAGTTCTACTGTCCATGTGGCTTGCTAGAATTTGGAATGCAGAACTATGTCAAATCTAATGGATACTAATAGAGTACTAGGGACAGCATGGCCTGGTATTTCTCGTAGAGCTATCTAGTAGCACACATCATTTCCCATCCTTGGGCGTCTTTGCCATCTCGGTGTATCGATATTTATGGTGTCTCAAGATAGGCATGCTAGACATTGAAAGAGCCAAGACGTATACTCGTATAAGACCGAATAACCTGGACCCTGGCAACTGCAACGTTATATGGTAGCGAATGCCTCGCTCTTGCAAATAATATATCAACATCGAATATGCTTATATAGACGACTATATGACCATGTTTGCCAACTCGTCAATACGTTACAAGCACCTGTTAGCTGAACATATTATATGGAAGGCATTATTCAGACTTCGTAGCCTAGCATACCTCCGAACGAAAGTTGCGGTGTCTTGTATCATCTTGGCCAATGACCTGTATTGCTTATTAAGACTATAAATATAGAAGAGATACACCACAAACAGGACGCCGATAATCAGAGGGGGGGTTTCAAGTGCACATGTTGATGATAACTCAAGGCCAAGTGATGCCCTTGTGCTTTTTGAACGAGACCTGGCTGGCAGTACGCGAGTCCAACTCGGGCATCACGAGAGGGGGGAGGGGAACAGGTAGTCGTGAGTGGCCGGCCGACTCAGTGATCTCGATTCCATGTATTCGATTGGGAGAAGTTACGGCATACGCGGTGCAAAGGCTGGCTATCATAAGAGGCAGTGCAAGCTTTTGTGATATGTGAATAGGTATGCAACGTGCAGCTTGATGCATCCTAGAGCACCAACGCATCATATGTTATCAAGGTGTGTAAGTCATTGGCGACGAGCAGAGTTAGTGGAGTGGCTAGCGAGAGGAGGGGAAACGGGTGGGGGTTAAGTCTGAAAGGAAGAAGAGCTGGAGACTAGCATTCATTAGCATTCATATCTGACTGTTGCACAAAGAGAGAGGGAGGACTAACAGGCGGCGTTGATAGCTCAAGCTGCAACAGGTTGACAGGTCGAGCTAGGCAACTAGGGCGGCGTGATGAATGATGCAAGAAACTGGAAGACCCGTGCAAACTACGGACAGATTCAGACGAGTCTCGCTTAGTATCTTTGCTTGAAATAGACAATATAAAGTGCTTAGTCTAACGGGGTTTGCCTTTCGTGATTATGACCCATCTACACGTAATGTTGGCCGATATGCGAGGTGGTGAAAGTGGCGTAGGAAATAGATAAGAAGCACAATTGTCACAGATTCGGGATCCCAGAAGCGGAGCTGGACAGGAAAACAGTGCGGTAGAATAAGAATAAAGCTCTTAGGATACGGAGATGCAAGCTTGTGCCGTCTTTTGGTGGCGGCTTGACCAACCACCAGGACCGCAACCACGGGGATGGTGATTGCAACCCAAGCCTTCGCCTAGACCCCAGCTGACCCCCCAAAAGCTAGCTATATCTGAAAGCACTAATGTGTATATTGTGGCTTTAGTCTGGACATTCTGAATTTATCCTTGGAATTACGAGAGGTTGCTTTTCAGAGGGTTACAAAACAACAAGCCCTTCCCACAGAGAGGTTGTGATCATGGGCCAACTAGAGCTAGGATGGAAAGAGCTCCATAAGCGCCTTGCTCAATGTCGTTTTCATACTACCCTGGTTGATTGGTGTGGCCTTTGAAAACTACGGCAGACGGCGTCGAGTGTGATAGTGATATCAGCAAAGCAAAACAATTAAAGCCGGGCTGTAAACCAAATTATGGTCATTTCTGCAGAGTCTCGGCGACTAGAAAGATCTAGATCTCCGCCCGCCCGCTCGTTCTGGAAAAGCCAAGATAGCGGACATTTTATTGCAATACGGACTAGACTGGAGAGTGAAAATAAAAGACCCTAAACGATACTCAGTGACAGCTGATAGTTGTAGCCGTAACCATTTCCAAGGGCTCGCATTCGTCTATTTATCGTGCCGATTTCCTTTGCTAATACACTGATGGGATGGATATGTGACAAGTGCAATGTATCGCGGACTAATACGACGGCAACGCAGATTAACGACTATTACTATCTGTCCCATACTTGAAATATACTCATCCGTCGATCTCTGTATTTTAATTATTGCTCTAATGTTCTATTGATATACTGCTATACTGCTCTCGTGCTCTTCGATCAGTTGATCTTCTGGTATCAGTTGTCAGCTACGGTATGCGCAGCACACCCGTGTTCGCTAATCACACCCGTGGAAGTTTCCCTGCCACCCCTCTGTTTAGCTCCCACTCATCCCCCATTGAACTCTCTGATTCCATGTTCCAACTCCAATAAAATACATAGTTGTTGCATGCATGCAACAAAGCTCCGTGTAGGCTTGCTCAGTGCGATATCCCGTGCCCCCGTATAGCAAATCAAAGCTCGGCCAGGCCCGACATGTGTGTGGTGTCACTGGATTGCTTTAGCACATTAAGGCATCCTTCATAGCTAGTTTTAGTTTTGACGTAACTCGTCACTAAAGCTTGGTCATGCTTTGGCTTGTTTTTTGGCGTGGCTTTGCTTTTTTGGTGTTCAGCTATCTGTTTCGCCATTCTTATGTCCCGTGTGCCATACTCAATGCAATAAGCTGCAGCAAAGTTGTATACCGGTGTGCGAGTTGCCCCTAGAACAACATGTTTATTCATTTATATCTTCGTAATTTAGAAAAAAAAACATGTTAATCTTTAAAATCATGATATCTAACCTCTAGCAAACTAGAACGTGGTATTAGTTACCGTGCGGCTGAGTGGTAATGGCAGGTATCTTAGCTCACATAGCGTTCCTCTGAGAATGTAGATATTGACCTGTCAATGCATATCCATTTGCGTCATCCTTGTAATATTCCATATAGGATCAAGAGGGTAAAAATAAATCTGATATAACGGAACTCGCTCCTGACTATGTGCTGCTTCAGTTCTATCTATCACAACTTAATATGAATCCTCAGTATCCAGAGTGCCTTTAAAACGCCATCTTTGCGTGACTACTCTAATACCAACAAGCTTTGTCTCATCTTTTGTCTATTATTACTGGTACATAAAAACCGGGCTATTATGTGTCCTTATGTGATCTAAAGCTATACTGACGTTGCTTTGATATCTGACACATGTGATAACCACCGCCTAGTAGACCATATATTACTCTGCAAGAGTAGTCTAAATTAGCTATTTAATCCCCGATATAAAAATGAAAACAGTACAGCTTCACAAAGTTTCTCCGTGACTGGATGCCTTCTTCTAAATAAGCGTGACACGGGAACACGGCGATAATATACGAATTGCCGAAAACTTCCACGTGCGTACGCTGAATAAAATAGATAGCTGGTAACCATTATTTCAAAAGTATCACGTTGGATCTACCACAAATATTGTACTCCCTTTGACTGAGTCTGCTGCTGAGAATCACATTTTCGAATGTAGGTGCCATCATCTTTAACGAGCTCAAACTGGCGCAGTGGTGAAGCCGAGATCCTATTGCAGTACTTTCTTCTTTGTAAAGCTCGGTTGTATGACTGGGAGGAAGTGTTGGTACGGTGTCAAGGAATCAATACAAGTTGCATGTGGTACACGTAAGTATTTGAAGTGGCTAAAATAATATTGTCACATTTCTTTTGACAGCAGGGCTTGTGGTACTGCAATATCTTGTGTTCAGGACCCTATTTGAAAGACCATGTGCAGTCGTATCGAATGCTAAACCTTAATTCGCGTGTACTCATGAATATGATGTAAATGACAGATGACAGAAGCACCAGCGCTAGCACTAATGTCACCAAGACTTCAGGCATAGTAATACAGGAAAGACATTTGGGAGGCCATGGGGGAACACAAGCTCTCCCGAGTGCACAGAGGGATTGTGACGATAGGGGGCCTCCCGTGTCCCGATACGCGGATTGACGACCAGAAGGAAAGGCACTGCCAACGTGTCCAATACTCAATATATCACAAGCAAAAATAAAATAAAATAAATGTTACTCTACAAGAATGCCCGGAATACTTTCTTTCAGGCGGCCATCTAGCAGGAATGGATGCGGGTGGCATTATGCACACATTGGTTGACGTGGAAGCTGGCCGTGCTCTCAACCGCCCACGCTCGGGGCAATAGTTTGTTGGTTGCGGGCCACAAGCTAGTCCGAGCTTTTGACTTGCGTCAGCCTCTACAGAGATGGATAAAGACCCTGACCAAGTTGTCAGATGGCTAGAGTCTCACATCGTGCGTCATCCTTGCGTACACGTCGACAAGCTTGACAGAACCTCCCACAGCTGCTGGCTGCTTACTATCACATACCCCACGGTACAGGACACTCGCTGTGTAAACGAGTGCCACCACAGAACCAACACTGGTAGGCCAGTTGGCAGAGCATCATCAAGGGAATATGACATGTAAGAAAAGCTGCACGCAAAGACGAGTGAGAAGGCGAAGGAGTACCGGCGTGGGACTGAAAATTACTCGCGATATTGGACTTACTAGACTCTACTCTATGTAGAGAGGGTCTCGGCATGTTAGGAAAAGGGTTGGGGTTGCTGATGGGTGCGCCCGCCGACCAAAGCAAGCAAGCACAAGGCTTTAACCAATGATGAAGGGCTGTGATACTGCAAGGCAGCGGTATGCTCAATGGGGTGTGGGGAAATATGCACCATAAGAGCATGTTGGAAGGACAAGCTGCATAAGTTTAAGCGAGAGGGTGACAGGGAAGCAGAAAGTAGAGGCAGCAATGGCAATACGAAGGGCGATAGCGGCGCATAGAGCGGTCTGGAAGATCCTTTTCGTTCGGCTGGACGGCTATCTTATCAAGCGAGGAGCGTGGAGGGGGGAGGGAGGCTAAATGGACGTGGCTCATGACGGCAGAATCAGAAAGGGTGGCGAAAGTAATGTTGCTACGGTGTGGACGAAAATGCATCAAGGTCTTGATGGACCACGACGCTATGAAATGTGTGCCGTTAAGGGACTTGGAAAGGGGGGACAAGATAGCACGGATATGGGAGAGATGGGAGCTACCTACCTTCTCGACGGAAAACATGACAGGACGGAGAGGACATATGTGAGAAGTGGTTTGGATGGCATGTGAGCTACGACATTGGATGCAGATGACTAGGCTGTGGCAGGATAGTGGGCATGGCCGAGAATACAGAGGTTGATGATAGAGGATGAACAGAAGGGGATGGGATCCGGAGTTATGCAAATGGGAAGTCTCTGACACAAGGAAAGTACAGACATGCATGAAGACGGAGCTGATATCAGCGGGGAACTGATATGAGCGGCCTTGCTAATGGCCAAAGAAGCTATAGGCAATGGGAGTGCGAGACAAAGAGGTACTAGTCGAGCAAAGACGAGAAGAAGACGGAGACGACAAAAGCAAGCACAACCGCATCACTACAACGGCCAATCTCCCACAAGCGTGGCGAGGTGGCAAATGTGAGATAGCCAGGCATGCGGCCCAGACTGTCTTTACCTCTTTCGCACATGATGTGCCATGCGTGTCTTGAGATGTTGACGAGAGGAATTATAGCTGCAAGGATGGCTACGGGACTGAGGATGAGGTTGCCCCGCCACAACAAGCGGTTGTGGAGAGGCTCCAGGGAACTTTGGGGAGATGAGGTGGCAAAGACGGGATGATGATGGGGGTCGAGGGCAAGATGAGGGTGATGGGAGTGTGGTTGCGAAGGGATGGGCTGATAAAGACGGAAGCAAGAGGGTGTCCGCAAGAAGAGGAGCAATATCGGAAGGGGAAGAGACATGAGGAGAGAGGAGGCAGGGATGAGGTAGGGAGGAGACAAGTTGTAAAGAAAGAAGAGATAGGTATGGGGGATAAAGCACGAGGTAACATGGGATCAGCGATGTGAGTGAGGAAAGCGGTTTGGTGTTGAAGGGTGTATGGGGATGGGTAGTGTTGATGGAGACAATGGCAATACTGTGAGGCATCTATACTCTTGAGCTACAGTACTGGTAGGAATAAAGGATGATGGTGATGGGGAGAGGGGAGGCAACAGGCAAGACGCAAGAGGCACGAGGCAAAATGGAGATGGGCATGCGTGCCTATATCAAGAAAACGATGGAGAGTAAGGCTATTGGATACGTGCGAACGGTGAGAAGGCATTGAACTGGGCCTATAGCAGACTACTGGATGCAGTGGAAAGGAAACATGACATGGGATATGACAAGGCGAGATCTTGTGTAGTGGTCGATGGTTCTATAACTGTTGGTGATGGTGATGCGATGCATGTATAGCTCCAAGGCTCGAGCATGTCCCAATAGATATATGCCATTGCCAACGAGGGTTGAAACATGAACGGCGTTTACAGACTAGGAATAAATTATTAAAACTAAAGTCGTGATGCTTTGGGTCAAGATGTGGCATATAGTATCCGATCCGATCTTTAATATCGCTCCGGCGATGCGGAGATTTAGATTTTCAACATTCAAAATCATATTACGCATATTCTCAGATCACCTGCCAATATAACACGCCAATATAACCCATACAGAACAATAAAGTGAGACGTCAAGATTTTTCTTTGCAGAATTCGCATCATCAACCAACGTGATGCCGCCGGGGTCAAGGTGAGCTAGTGTGCTTGTTGACTTTGGGGTGCTAGTACGGACTCCCCGAAAGGGCTGACCAACTGGACGGAGATCGGAGTGTGGTTCTGGGGTCGTCTCGGGACATGCCGAGTGTCGTTTTTCTTTTTACACGTTGCATATAGTGTTTTGTTAGTGTCAGTTTATAGGGGGCATTTCCAGAGTTTTTATGTCATAGTTCGGACCTGCCATGGTGTCATTCCCAGTTGGGCATTGTCGGTCGCTCCTTTCTTCAGCTCAGGCGTGACTAGTTCTTTCCTTTTGAACATTTCCAAACTCGTGCTGTGCCCTATTATTTGATAATTACAGTCTTGCTGCATCTCGGCCGCTCCTTCTTGACTACTGTGCTGTGCAGACTATCCATGTTCCCACTCTACCAAAACCGGCACCACCGCGAAATCTGGCCGCCTATTGAACTGCCAGGATCATGTCCAGTTCAATGGGCACTTGGCTATACAGCCTGATGGCTCATGAAATTAAAAGGCTGCGCTTATTTGTCTTTCAATAGCTACACTATAATTGCGATGTTGATCTAGATTGGGAAATGTACCCCTTCTGATAAGAGTCTTGCGAAAACAGAATGTGTGGAAGGAACGACCCACGATAAGCTTAGCCACTGATGCTCCTTCCGTGGTCGTCTCGGCTATTTTTGTATACTCTCCACTAAACTATACTGCACAACCCCGTATAGCAGGCACCTCGGTACAACTAAAACGCGGGGGGGGCTGCCTGTAATCGTATTCAATACAGAAGGCGTGACTGGCGGTCATGCCAATACCAGCCACAGCACGACATCACGTCGGGAGGCACAGATCCACGCAACTTGAGCTTCACTCTCCTCCCTATCTTCTCTAACTCCTCACTCGTATCTTGCCATACAAAACACCCGTTTGCTACCATATTTCCCAGAAGCTCAACACTTACGTGCGGCTGCCGCATCCTCCTCCTCTCTGTTTCACTTGCATACCCCCCGTCTTACCATTAGTGCCTTTTGTTTCGTCGGGATCGTCGCGCATCTTTGACGACATTCCAGCCTTGTGGCATTTGCAACGACAGTCCCTGTTCTTCCATTTCATCCAATACCATCTGAATTCATCTCAATTCATCTCATTTTATCTAATCGATTCGACCCCCTTTACTCTTGACTAAAGAAGCAGACTCACCGTGCTGTGCCCATCCCAACAGACTCATCGGCGAGGACCGACAGCGCTGGACGGAAAAGGACGAACGGGCGAATCCGCGCCAAACCTACCCTGGCTTACTGAGCCTGTCATCTGGCTCTAGTCCCATAGCGTCTCGATACAGTGACCAACGCCCAGAAAACTCGTGTCATAACGTGGTTCTGGCCAACAGCCACAAATCCATACTGCGTACATCATCAATCTCAAACGTCGGTTTTCATCACTAGCCGACAGCGGAAATGACCTCTTCAGCTCCAGCCCCTGCGGACCCGACCAAGTAAGTCAGAATGCAAGAGTTCATGTTGGCAACGTTGATGGTGCAGTGTAATCGCCACTCCATACTGGACCACTGTCGATGCACTACCCCCACTCAGTGAGCATCATCATATGCATGTCGATGTGATGAGGATTGAGGGTGGCGAAACAGGACTCCTTCCCATGCTTGCAATATTGAAATTGCTAACTTGCATCTTAGGCCCATCCACATTGTCATTGTGGGTGCTGGTGCGGTGGGATGCTTCTACGCTTCACGTCTGCATTACGTACGTTTTTTTCTTTATTTTCCTCATTCCCCTTCGCTTGTGTTTACTTCTTCGGTTGTGGGAGGAGGCAAAAACTCACAGCACAATGTCTGAATCGGGGTCAAGTAGCCGCCGTTTCCCAGCTGAAAAGCACCAAGCAGTATCGGCCATGTTTGTGGTGACCGCCGTTTGATTTGCTCCAAGTCCCTTGGCCATTGCCCTTGCTAACTTTGTCTCCGGCAGCCTGAGCATAATGTGCATGTCTCACTCATTGGCCGCTCCAACTATGCCGCCCTAGCCAAGGATGGTGTGCAGCTTCAGACGCACACGTTTGGTGACTATCTCTTCCACCCGCACGCTGTATTCCCTTCAGTGGGTGCGGCCTCGGGCACAGCGTCTGATGTGCCTGCTTCTGTGCCCAAGCCACCAGCTGGCGGCTGGGACTTCATTATCGTGACGACAAAGGCCTTGCCTGACCGAGTCGACGATGCGGCTACTATTGCGCCGCTCGTTGGGCCATCATCGGCTATTGTTCTCATCCAAAACGGCGTCGGTGTAGAGGCACCGTACCGAGCTCGGTTCCCAACGACACCCGTCATTAGCGGCGTCACTGTTGTCAGTGCAGAGCAGATGCGGCCAGGTGTCATCCGTCAAAACCGATGGACTCGCATGTACCTAGGCCCATACACAAACTCGGCCGAGTCGTCCCCGTCACCGACATCGAATGATGCGCCTGCTCCAGCCCCGGCGAAGACATTTTCTGAAGATGAACTCGCTGCACTGATAAAGGGTGGCGAAAGGGCTACGGCACAGCTCACAGACTGGTGGACACGCCTGGGCGGCATACGGGACATTGAGCCCATGGATGAGGTGGGCTTGCAAACTGTGCGGTGGCACAAGTTGTGCATCAATGCAGCATTCAACCCATCTGCGGTCCTGTCGGGTGGCCGGGGTAATGCCGATATGGCGTCCGACCCTGAGCTGCGGCTTCATTTGCGCGCCATCATGGACGAGATCTGGGAGGCTGCTCCCCGTATCTTGGGCCGGCCATTCCCCGAGGACCTGGCCAGGCCCGAGAAGATTCTCGCCAGTACAGACCGCAACAAGGGTGCGCGCCCAAGTATGCTTCTAGACTGGGAATCCGGACGGCCACTAGAACTCGAGGTAATCGTAGGCAATCCGGTGCGGATCGCGCGTGCTCGAGGCGTTGATTTGCCGCGCATGCAGAGCTTGTATGCCTTGCTCCGCAGTGCACAGCTTGTGCGAGAGGCACAGACAAAGGGCAAGCTGTAATCATGTCTTGGGCGACTCTGTTTTTTTTTTGGTCTTAAACCGATATTTGATTCTATTCTATACTGAAATTGATGTACATTAATCATTACAATATGCTACATGTGTAACTCGATCGAGTTTACTCTGGGATGAAACCGCCCCCACCAAAGTCATCGTCGTCGTCGTCAACCATGAACCCGCCACCTCCATAATCGTCATCGTCATCCATGACCATGTCAAACTCCTCTGTGACATCGCTCTTGGCATCGTCAATATCACCTTCGGCTTCATCCATTTCATCATCGTCGTCATGACCGCATGCGGTGGTCTCTGGCTCATCAGCCTGTTTGACGTCCGTATGTTGTACCTCGGTAGATGGTGGCGCTTCGTGTGTGGTACCTTCAGCTGCAGTGTCTTGTTTTGCAGCCTCTTCTGCTTCCAATTCTGCTTTCATTTCTGCTTCCACCTCGGCTTCCAATTCGGCTTGCATTTCTGCTTCCACCTCGGCTTCCAATTCGGCTTGCATTTCTGCACTCAGTTCTGCATCCATTTCTGCGTCTTCCTCGCCATCATGTCTGTCAACTTCCTCGTCATCAGGAACCTCCTCTTCGGGTTCTTCGGCTTGAGGTTCGTCGTCTCCCTCTTGTTCTTCTTCCTCCTCCTCATCATAGTACACTTCATCATCATCGACATCTTCTCCACGGTCTTCAGCAGCAGCCCGGATGCGCTCACGAATACGTAGACCACGTAAGAAAATGGTCCACATCCGCAAGGCCGCCCTGATCCGGCGCTGCTCAGCAATCTCGGCCTGCAAGTCGACCAGTCCTTCAATGACTGCCCGTACAGCTTCCGCATTCTCTTCTGCAACTACCGCACCCCGCAAAACAGCTGTACCCCGTCGGCCTTCAAACTTGAAGCCCGTCAAGGCCGGTGCATAGTCGACACCTAGAATAAAGGCGGCCCGTCCAGCGGTGTCGTCATGGATGTACTCGCCGCCCCGAGGCACCATGCTGGGAACGTAAATGTCAATGTTACCAAACTTGTTCTTGGGAACGCGACCGTCTTCGACAGGTGGAGCCTCGTAGATATCAGTTTGCTCGGGTGTGAACAAGGGCACACCATTGGGAATTGGGTGTGACTGTGCTATGCGCCGCGGTATTTCTTCGTCAAGTTCTTTATCGGCAAAGAGATCGTCATCCTCGTCGTCATTTTTTGGCACACCGATCTCGACAGGTGGTGCAATACCAGAGCGCGTCTTTTCCTTGCCATCATCGTCATCATCGTCACCCAGACCCCGCCGCCGGGATACGGGTTTGGGCAGCCATTTAACGGGTATCTCTCCTGGTCTCACAACGCGGCCCAACCGATACCAGCGGTCAACGCTGTAGGCAACCCGAACATCGCGCCGTCGATAGATGCGCTCGAGAGGTGCCTTATTCCCCGCCGAGATAGTTCCTACAGACGTTGCGTTAGGTACCAACACCTCGTGTCGTCGTAGATGGCGCTCAAGCGAGTACACTGGGTGGTTCTGAAAGTCAGCCACATTGCGCGGCATCGGCTCGCACGATTCGAGCACCCCCAATTCTCTATCCTCAATTTGGTCGAGATCAGTAGGGTATGTCTCTCGAAAGTATCGAATAGCACGACGCAGCCACTTGGTCCCTGACATGGGGGCAGTAGATGGTGATGACCCCTTTTCGGGCGACGCGAGAGATGCAACCGCTGCTGCTGCCGCCGCTGTGAGTGCCGATGACGGCTCGACGGCACCATCGACACGACTGCGTTTAGTTTTAGCATTGTATGCCTTTGCATAACGGCGCGTAACATCCTTTGCCTCGCCATCTTCATTGAATCCAATGACATAGGACATTTGGTTGAGCTTATCGGCTCCTGGCGGCTCCAGCTTCTGAGGCCGCCATTGCGTGCCGGTCACGAGAGGGTCGACTGGCTGCCATTTCTGGTGTGCCACGTCTAGTACTTCGACCCAGTAAACAGGAAACTGAGACTCGCCTCGCACAATGTGTGTGGATGATGACGAGGCGGATGCAGATGCAGTTTTGCGTGGCGATGGGGATGTGACCGATGGAACATTGTATCCCGCCGCGTCGGGGTGGCCAAGCCGGCTCAGGGGTGAAGCAAATGGGTCCGTGGCCGAATCAGAGTCGCTGCCCTTTTGTGGCGACTGGTAGATGCTTGGGATGGGGTAGTTTCGTTTGGGTTTTCCGGCAGGACCTTTGCCCTTGGGCATTGTCGGTGCATTTGTCAAAATCGATAGTGGTTGTAGAGAACAGACCAGCCGCGTTTTGACGCCCGCTGCACGCAAAAGGGCACAGAACAGCTGAGCCCCTACGTCGCGCGATCCTTGCAGCGACTTGGCTGACTCAACAAAGTCGTCTTTGTCAAGCACAGTCTCCAGGTCGTTTGGCAGTTCGTACTATCCTGTTAGTTGATTGCAATGAACACGGCTTATGCGAGATAACATACATCAGTCAGTTGGTCGGGTGTTTCTGCCCATAGCGACCGCCGCAGGCCACGCTCTGTGATGCTGAATCGCGTCTTGAACTTGACTGCGATCTGCTGCAAGCCGTTCTTTAGCGACTCGGTCTGGCCAAACTGCGACAGATTTCTGCCTGGGTTCAGATAGGAGACAATCTTGTCGGTGAGCAGAGGCCTCAATGCAGACTGCACTTTGGGCGAGTTGCACCAACTGTTTCGTCGGGCAGCATGCGCCATAAGGCACAGGACATGCATCTTGTGAATCTCGACGCGTCGCATGCGTTCTGCCTTTGTCAGGGGCTTCTTGCGATTTGTCGGCACCTTTCCAAGTTTCGATCCACGCACTCCTCTGCCGATGCGCGACCGCAATATCTCCACCGCTGTGTCATGCACAGATAGGTTCAACTCGAGTGTCTGTTCTGGTTCTACTGATGCTAGAGCTGCCGGCAATGGTGTGCTACCCGATGTCGTTATTGGCGCCGACATTCCCGGGAAGCTCACGTCTGCAGACATCTGGCCGTCTTCCTCTTCCTCCTCATCTCCTTCCGAATCATCGTCATCTTCAGAGTCCATTTCCCTCGTCTGTATTACCGGCTCGGGTATAGCAATGTCTTCGAACTCGACATCATCGTCGTCGCTATCGTGGTGACGCATTGAAGCCAGGCTCTTCTGGCCAGGTCGTTTTAGTTTTTTTGCTGGCGGTTCTGTCGGGTCATTGGCGTTCGTTTGCACATTCCGCCATGCAGCTGGGCTTTGCACGCCGGCCTCGATCAGCATGTCGCGGTAGACGCCGGTAATGGCCACGCCGCCGACGGTCGAAGCTCGGGATTCGGAGGCAGCCTCTCGCCGCTGCTGTGCGGTGTTCTGGCGCCGCTGCTGTCTCTGCGCGGCCACAGCCCTAAGGGCGACGCCTGCCTGGTCCGCATTTGCGTTCGCACTGCGCCGTGTCGTAACCATATTAGCGGTCGTCCAGGTGCGAGTCGCAGTGTCGCCAGTGTCGCAAAAGTGTCAAATCCAAAATAAAAATAAAATAAAAAATAAAAGTGGTGTCCCTTGACAGCTATATCTCCTGTCGCGCAATTATATTTCGAGCATTGAAAGTTTGTAGGAAATGGGGTCGTTGCAAGTCGTAGAAATAAACTCAGATTGAGAATTGCCGAGCCGAATAGGTGAATTTGCCTTGGACATCAATCCAAAATACGTCAGATCTGCAGAAAGTCGCCCCGCGTGTGGTGCTTACTGTGGTGTCTTTACAGTGGTGTTGCGACACTGCCGCGAAAACACGTGACCCATTTTGACGACATGTATTTCCACATTGCAAAATTCTGACAGCATCCCATCGTCAACTATTTTATTTGTTCGTACTCTATCTCAACTTGTAGGATCTATTATTTTCTTTCTTTTTTGCCAGATGATTTCGATTATTTATAAAAATACCCAATCTCGCTTTTTTTGGTCTTATTTGAATATTTGAATTATCTGTTAAGTGCAAACTTTTTGAAAGCATTTTTAATTACTCAAACCAAAACAAATCCAAAAAGACTCGAGCACATCCTTTTCTATTTCTTAACGGCTAGAAATGGTTACAAAAATAACAAAGACAGGCCGTGAGAGCGACCGGGGCACTCGCGGAGGGCGAGTTGGTAGAGGTAACAGAGGTGGAAGAGGTGGCCGCCCGTCAGCTTCATCTACTGCACCACGGCAATCTGGGTTGCCACCAAATTGGCCATCAGAAATCACATATCTCACAACTCCCTACTACTCTGGGATCTCTCCACAGCAAAGAAAGCTTCTCCAAACACAGCCCGTTGATCTACCTGGTGCATCAGCAGCGACACCGCCCCTACCAGAGATCCCATCCATTCTCAAGTTTGGACCTAGTTCTGCCGTCGAGATCCGCTCCATCACAGACCCGGCACACCCAGCATACGGCCAGCGCGGCCTCTTTGCCGCTCGACACCTGCCTGCAAACTCTTTTATCCTGCCGTACTTGGGTGTGTACCACCGTGGCAATGTGTCGGTCAGCGGCGGCGGCACCAATGTGCACAACAAGCGCGAGTCAGACTATGACCTGTGGCTAGACCGTGATGCCGATGTCGCTATTGATGCCGACAGACGAGGCAATGAGGCACGCTTCGCAAACGATTACCGGGGTACCGGCAAGCCACGGGCGAATGCCGAGTTCCGCCAGGTGTGGGACCCCCGGCGCGGCGAGCGAGGAATGGCCATTTTTGTGATGCACGCCGGCAAGAGAGCCATTGCAGCGGGACTGCCCACAGGAATTCCCAAGGGCGAGGAGATCTTGCTCAGCTATGGCAAGGGGTTTTGGGAAATGCGGAAGAAAGAGGCCGAGGCGGCGGCAGCCCAGAATGATAGCCAAATCGAGGGAAGCGTTGGTGAAGAGGCTACCGAGCCCCTAGCCGAAGAGCAAGCGACCGAACCACAAAGGCAAGAGCCGTTGCTGAAAGATGCCACAGCGCCCAAGAATGCCTGGTTTTCCGACAAATGAGATAGACAACGTTGAAGAGAGAAGAGACTCGAGCATTTTATGTATTTAAAAAGCGGTGATTAACCATAATGATGACTGGAGGGCTTAGATTGAAGCCGACGATCGAATTTTCCATCTCAAAGAGGGCTGTGCTGTCTAATAAGGGGCATCGACTGCTCCTTTCCCCTTTTCCGGACCTGTGCTGTGGCCCAGAGACCGATGCTTCCCAGTGCCAAAACAAAGACGACAACAGCAAGGGCAACGCCAACCTGTAAAGGCGGAGAGCCGCTGTTGGTGCTTTGAGTTGAATTTGCTGCGCTGGTATTGACGGCGGTTGGCAAACTTGTGTATGACGACAGCACGGAGAAGGCCATTGCCGAGATCACATCTGGCGAGGCAGATGCTGATGCCATCTTGATCAAAGTGAAATAGGGAAACTGTTGACACTGCGGGCTTGCTGATTTTGACTTATTTTGATGTACGACCATCAGATCCAGTAAGAGGGAATGCGAGAATTCGATGGCAGTCAAGAGGAATGAATAAACAAAAGGTTCAGAAACGGCGAGCGTGAGAGATGGAGAAGACCTCAATTATTCCAAAATCAAAGCAAGAGATAAATTAATATTTCCGAGCTTCAAAATAGACTTAACACCCCTACAATCAAAGAATATACGTCAGATACTAATTTCTGTCGTCAATACTGACAGACCACGGCTGACTTGCGTGCCTGTCCAGTATGTTTGACTTCCTGAGATCTGACAAGTCTGGTTATGACGGGAGACCAAGCATCTCCCCGAGACAGACCCCAAAGAAACAAGGTGGAAGTGTGCAAAGCAGATCCTGGGTGAGTTAAAGTAAGCTGAAGAGCTGTATTTCTTAATATATTTCACAAATTAAATAGTATACATAATGAAGTAGAACGTATCCAAAAGTACCAAAACAGACATGCAGATCCAAAAAAACTGTGCGAACTAAACAATCAAAGTACAAATTTGTACACCGAGATGACACGCTACAGCGTGTTGCATTCCTTTCCCCCACTAGAACAGCTTCGAAAATAACATCAAGAATAATAATCATCAGATGACACGCTCTGCCGACGTGGACGGTGATATACCTCCTCGCTCCCCGCATCCTGGCTGCTTAATGGCTCATATACACCGAGCCCCGTGCCGCCCATTTGTCTGACATCCCCATGCAGATCTGTGGAATGGCTAGTGGCATCGACAAACCGAACTCTGTTATTTGCAGGACCCGGAGAGGACATCATATCCGGACTAGCCATCACCGGCTGACCGACTTGCGCGGGCGAAGGCATGTCTTGATTCCTGACGCCTGATAAAAGAGGCTCAGTAGCTGGTGGGTATTCCGTGGTGGGTACTCCGGCATTTGTAGGCATGCTGGTTCTTTCCCTGGAGGACGATATGTCGGGCTTACTGTTTGGATTGGACGATGCCGAGCACCATCGCGCATCATATGCTGGGGGATTAGTGCTGGCAGATGACGATACCTGACGTCCACCAGAAGCCGTGCTTGGCCTTTGACTGGGGTCGAGTCGCGAATATGTTGTGTCTTTTTCGCGGTCAAACATTTCATCATCGATACGGAGGACCTCTGGTCACTTGTTAGCACATGTTTGGGCGTAGCACATCAGGGGAAATACTTACGCTCGGCAAAAATATCACGCATGCGGCGCTGGTACCACCATCCGATGAAGCTGACGACACTCATAAAAGCAATGCCAGCAATAGCACAAGGTTTCCAAAAATCTGCTTGGTTAGTAAAAGTACAACATATCATCAGAGATGGAAGACTTTACTTTCTGCATTCTCAATCATCTCGGCAGAATTGCTCGAGAGCAAAGCTGGACTCCGCTGTGAGAACGGCAAAAACCAGTATTCGGTTGTTACGTAGCAGATGTTGGCCGTATATACTCCCATGAGCTGCATGAGGGTGCCGCCAATAGCTGCCATGATTCCGACAAGGCCCAGGAAATATTTAAACGGGTAATACACCAAGTTCCATAGGAATCCTAGGCTCAAGAGCCGCCTTGGGTGGTGGTAAATATGCTTGATAATCTTGGACAGACTTCGCGGGACCGGCTGACCCTGAAACAGCCAGTGCATCGAGTATGGCTTGTAGAAGCCGTGACGGGCGAGACGTCCGCCCGCACCAAACCACCCGTGTTTTTCTTTTTGGGACTCTGACTTTGGTCTGGTCAAGGGGCCGGCATATGCCCACATCCAGAGAACAATTTCTGGCCAGGTTAGCTGCAAGTAGAGGGACCAAGGGACGTTGAAAATATATAAAGATACTCACGCATGGTCTGAACACAAAAGTAAATGGAGAACGTGAGTGAGCGGCAGGACAGCCCAATCTCAGGAGTATAAAATGCAGTAAGAAAAGCGAGGATGAATGGGACGCCCAGGAGCAAGAATGCCAAAAATAAGAGGAAGATCCAGTTCATAAATGGGAGAGTTATCCGCGATATTAGATCCTCGATATCTTTGTTATCCTTCGGTCGATTTGTCAAGTATGTGCTGATCAGTGTCTCAAGCCACTACACGATGTTAGTTGTCATGAATTTATATAAGTGAGCTGAAGGCCGGTTATATCTCACCATTCTTTTGTTGTGGCCACGGTCCCAGAGAGACGCAACTTTGTAGCACGATGGGTAGGCGAGGCCATAGTTGAAAAACAGAAATCTGCGTTCATCGGCAGGATATGTTCGGCCATCGAGGGCGAGTACACCCTCTAAAATGCTGGGGTTGTTACCAGCCAGCAAAAGGCCAGAGATGATGGCGATATGGGGGATAGTCTGTAGTATTAGAATGTGGACATCAATTTTGGGCTTTGAAGAAACGACGCAATAGAAGGACCTACCATGTACCACTGGCCAAAAGCTAGTCCCTCCCTGCATAAAGTCAGTATATCTCAGTCAAGCTACAAAATGATCTTTACGTTTTGGAACACGTACGCGATATCCTCATCTCCTAGTGTACCCAGACTCTGTAGGAGGGCAAAGATGAAACCGCCGAGAAAAAAACTAGACACAAGTTAGCATTCCATATCTTAAAGAATGACTAGCATCGGAGACAGAGTCTGCACATACACGACGGGAGCACCAATAACTGAACCAAAAGAGTACTGGCAGTGCAGCATGGTCTTGAGGCGGGTCTTGATCTGCTGGATGAGGTGCGTGGTCTCCGAACTGCGATAAACAAGCTCTGTATCCAGTGCTCTGCAGGTTCCTGGATAATACTTCCCATTGTCCCAACAACTATTACACCCGGTACGACAAGGCTTGGGGTTTTGCCGAGGAGAATGGTCTCGGCCTTTGTTCTCATCAGGGTAGAGGCGTAGAGGGTAGAGAAACTGTTCCATATGCTGCCATGGCGACGCGGGAAGCTCACTGCTCTGCTCGCCGGTTAAGACAGTGTGGCTTTCTTGGCGGCCAGCACCAGAGGTAATTCTGGAAGCAATAACATTCGCGGATATAAGGCCAGATGCATTAGTCGGCGGAGTCTGGCTAAGTGATACCGTATGAGACGGAGCCGGAATAACTGGAGGTAAAACAGTGATATTGCTGCTATTGAAATCTGCAGGTGCAGCGTGCGGTTGTTGGGGACCGAGAGATGCCGTCGATGCCCTTTGAAAGGACAAACCTGGAACCGAAGGGCGTGTTTGATCGACACTCGGTTGTGCCCAAGTCTGACTTGGAGAACTATGCTGGCCACTGGCAAGAGATGAGATTGGGGGTGGCTGAGGAAGCGTGTCATATGCGGTGTCAATTGGCGAATGCGGAAGAACCGGAGCTGAAGACCTGGGGGAGACTGGTACAAAAGAGGGAGACCCGGTTGTCACCTGTTGGTATTCTCCTACTCTTGTGGTATTATTCATAGCGTGCCCCGATTGCTCATCTTGGTTGTCAGCATTGTCGTCAGCATTGTCGACAGCATTGTTTTGCCCATACTGTCGCAGAAGGCCTTGGCGTGCTTCATCATAGATGCCTGCCACTGCCGGCCCGCCACCTTCGCTGTGGCCACAATTTTCAGTACTCCAGACAAGATCAAGATTTCCAATGAGTACAAGCATCAAGCAACGACAACGCATATCTAAGGTCAGCTGGTTCTCGTTGATTTTGCCCTTGACAAATTCGATGACACGGTTATCTAGAACAGCTTCATATAAACCACTGACAATCATGGGACCGGCAAAGGCAAAGCAGATGCAGAGCCATACCAGAGTGTCGGCTGCCACGAGTAACAGAGCTACGGGCGCACCAAAGACCATAAGAAAGTAGCCCTGTACACCGCTCTGGTCGGACGAGAATAAGCTCCTGGGGAGCTCTAGCTTGCGGCGGCGCGGCACAGAAATGCAAAAGATAATGGCCGGGATGAGGAAACCAGAAAGCGGTTGAAGCCATGCATTAAGGTTGTCTTTGCTGCTGATTTGCCAGCCGGGACAGGTATCGTTGAGCCATTGGTAAGGGACCTCGAGCATGGGAGCGCCATCGGAGTTGCCGTTGTAAACAGCTGTGCAGGGGAACTGGCCCTGCATATTGAGTTGTTTGAGGGCATCCAGAGGCGTTGTGTCATTGTTGAATTTGATCCAGGTTGAGTAAGTTTCGCTCGCAAAGACTAAAGTGCCGTTTTCAGTCACTGCTAAGGCTTCATTTATGGCTTTGAGGCAGCAGGTTGTGAAATTCTGTCCTCCCAGGCTTGGGGCCCAGTTCAAGGGTGTGTCGACCCCCGAGAGCTGCGGAAAGATCTTAGTGAGCTCGGGGTCTGGTATGCTGTTTGTGCCGTTGACCTTTGCAGCAAAGCAGCCTGCGAGGTTGACAATTACTGATAGCAGCAATGCCAACCAGGACAGCCGTGGCGGGGATCTTATGGTCATGGTGGGCTTCAAGGGTTCAGCATGGGCATTAATTCCAGCTGCAAATAATCCGGAGTCGGTGGGATAGGAAAGGTAAAAGAAAGGAGTGCAGACAGGGAAAGATGAAGGAATTTTAAAGGATAAGACGGAATTTTCTGTGCTGCAGCCCTGTAATCAAAAGGTACAGTGCCGGTTCGATTTGTGTTCAAAGAGCAGATCCCACCGGTTTATGTGAGATGGCTAGTAAATAGGGCCTTATTTTTTTT
Organism: Ophiostoma novo-ulmi subsp. americana; assembly: GCA_029298975.1. Lineage (NCBI taxonomy): Eukaryota > Fungi > Ascomycota > Sordariomycetes > Ophiostomatales > Ophiostomataceae > Ophiostoma > Ophiostoma novo-ulmi. The sequence continues at coordinate 276,859 of JANSMA010000003.1, read as the reverse complement.
ATCTGTGGGTAATTCCGGCAGAAAACAGAACCTGAAGCTGAAAAGTGGTGTGAAACTGTGCGGAAGGATGCTGGGGCAGGGGACTTTGGCGAAATCCCAAGAGCCTGAAATAACGTGGCCGAGTAGGAATTATGCAGCTAGATGAATGAGAGAATGCATATATTAAAATGCAAGAAATACTGGAAGTAGAAAAAGACGGGCTGTGTAAATCAAGAACGTGTAAGGTAAGGTGGGAGATCGCAGGGAGCTATTACATAAAAAGAACTCTGAAAACCTGGGGAACTTAGCGCACTGGGTCCACGACGAGAAACCTTATTCACACGACAGGATAAGAGGCCAAGGCGGGATAGAGGAGAAAATGTCAGCTTGATTGTAAGAACAGAAAACAAGCCACAGAAAATAATTCAAAAGATGAGACGGCTGAGTGGAGTTATATAGTAGCGAAAGAAGCAAAACAAGCACGAAGCAGACAGTCGGTCGAGTTCGGGCTATTGAATGGCTGCAAAGCATATCGAAACCCTTGTGATGGCGTAGAGAATGATGTGTACAGGCGATATGAGGCACCTTACCAACTTGAACCTACAAATGCACAACGGCCAGATCATCAGAAATGAACAGCAAAGCTGACAGGAGTGTTTTCATGGCCTCCAATGCGTATGCAAGAAGGAAATGCGCTTAGGCAGGCGGCGCTGTGAGTGGCCAAGATACGGAGACTATTTCCGGGAGCAGTGAGATCCGCAGGTTTTATGCCGTAGCTGAAAAGCACTTTGACTCTTTAGTGTGGCAATAATGCAACGGCGGCATAGCAATAGCCAAAAGTCCGGCAAGGCTACTTGCTTGGATATCTCGACCGGTAATGTATTTGACCATTCATATCTTTTGTAGAGAGTTGAGCCGCATTCTGACCCAACGTGTATCTCAAGGGTGATAGAGATGATATTCTGCGCCGGAAAATTGTAAAGTCGCGGTGTAACCTCTTTAGTTAGGTCCAAGGATAGACAAGGGTGTGAGGGGGAGTGGAACAGACGTCGGTTTCCCACTTCCCTCTGATCTCCTGCTGACATTGATGACTTCCGAGGAATGCGACCTCCTTATTAAGATGGGGGTTTCGGTAGCTGTGATGCTCTAGTGGCAAACGTTTTCATGCCACTTTCCGGAGTAGGCCCCGAAGATGCAGAATTGAGATTCTGGTTTTGTTGAAAATAGCCTTTTGCGCAGGCTTGGCACAGGTTAAGTCAAGGCCTCTTGTGACGTTGTCAAGCTTTACTAGGAGCTTGGCCACCGGATGCTAAACTTCCTCCGTAAACTTGGCAAATCTCACTCCAGTCGAAATCGATACTTGAGCAGCCTTGTTTTTGAATCAATATCACCTGGTACTCTCTCTTCACTCACTTTCTTCTAAGCCTTTTCTTTTCCGACTTGTCGCAATATTGGCTTGCCCCAGAGCCCACGCCAAGAAAGAAAACTGGAATTAATGGGAGCCCTCTATTCAAGCAATTGGACCCGTGCGTTGCAGTGCGGCGGAAGACTGTGCGAGAAACGAGCTGACGCCAAGTATGGGGGAAGGGGGGGGGGGGGGGGGGAGGGGAGGGGGTAAAGAGGCTGGGAGATGGTGATGCTGTCTCCTTTGTAAGAAGTCTAAAGGCAGAAGTTGTAAGAGCCATGCAGCTACTTCCACATTTAGATGTATCCGACATAGAAAGCGAGATACAGAACTGCGCAGAAGGAGAGAGCGACCAGTCTGGGGTGGTACGCGATTGTGCAGCGCAGCTTCCTATCCAGTTAGATGATAATTTCGCATGGTTGCCGTTCCTTTTTGCTGCTGGCGTGGTACTTGATTTGTCTAATACGGCAGGAGCCGCCTACCGTCTAATGCTAAACTACTAGTTGTCCGGTCTACATTACAGAGTATATAAAGGCAGTATATTACTAACACGCTAACAAGAATGGTGAAGCGCCCCCAAGGTCGATATATATTACCTAATTACTTCGTAGACCGCTGTAAAAATATATAGTTCTTGACGTTTTTGATGAGTTCATAGCCTTCTACCGTGTAGATGTATAAGGGAGGGTGTATACTAGTAGACGTTCATATAATGATATTTGTGCTAAATTATTTACACAAAACTAAAATCTCCCGACTATCTGACTGAGCTGTTACTCGTCACAATACCAATTGCTGATGGAGAACCCAGGGGGCGTTGAATTACCCGTAAAAAGGCATAAAATGAAATAAAGCGTATGATGAGCACAATAGAAGTAATAATTGGTTCTGAAAGGGAAGCGTTCTTCCTTTCTTTTGTTTTAATTTACGGACAATGTCGACAAAATAGTAAATCAATTGTAAAATGTATCTCTTAACAACTAAAACAAATAAAAAATATCAAATATCAACCCAACCCCTGGCGTCCATATAAAAATACCATAAGAAAACTCGTATTTGTTGTTTTGTAGTCATAGCAACAACCTAGGCCTTTATAAATCCATCGACATATATGTAGTAACACGGCCCTAGCACCAACCGTTGTTACCTATATTGACACGCACACTAACAAGCCTACCAGCGCTACACCCCTCATGGCCTAGTATTGCCATGGCACCGTCTCCCGTAGCTATATAGCTTAGCATAGTCTCTTCTTTTCTCTTCTCTTCTCTCTCTCCTTTTCTTCTCTAGTCAATACATTATTTATCATCATGCACATCTAGATTGGCTCGCTATTCATAGCCGTAAGACGGCCTTCTGCTTCCGCGATACTTGCTACCATCACTGTCACGACAGCTTCGCGCTCGTAACATATATGGTCGCATATCGACCGTATTTAGTCTCGATTAGGGGTAGCTTCGAAAAGAGGCCCTCTTAGTTGTTGATCCGTACTGTGCATCGATTGAGCCCACGTATGCAGTTGCAATAAACATATAGGCGGTGTCGTGAATACAAACTGGACATCGTGAGAGCATCCCAGTTGAAACTAATCCAGATGGCAACGAGGTTGACGCACAGTTCGACGGAAAGTATTCAGCATGTCTGCACAGACTCGAGAGTATAATAAGGCGAAAGTACCAATGCCGGTTTCTAGCAAAGATCAGCTTTGAAGCCGGCTAGCTTATACCGGATTTAAATGCGGAGAAAATAGAGGTTTTCTTACGTCAAGACCACCCAAAATTCACCGTTGCAATATTGTGATGATGTCCGGGTTTATGGCCAGCCTAAAATCGGACCTAACACAAACACAGGTCGAAAATCGTGCGTAGCCAGCGAAAGACCTTTTCGTCGGTCGTTTCGAAATACTGGTGCGTTGTGCCATTCGGGATCGATAAATTCCTGGCCAAATTCAGCGTATAAGTTCATACGATGCCTATGACCGAAAAATGCCTGTGGTGATATTGCTTGTGAGGGTGAGTCGTTAGTAGATGTGCATCTTACAATCAGTTTTCGTGCCAAAAAGCAAAGGGGTAAGGTAAAACCGAGGAGATCTTACGAAACGTCTCCGAGTTAGCCAATGAGATATTACAACGCCTTAAGAAAAAAAAACAAAAACAAAAACAAAAACTCAAATCATAGCAAAAAAAATACAAAACAAAAAAGAAACAATCAGATGATAGGCCAATCATGTACCTGGACAGCCGTGGTAGATGCGGGCCTGCAGATAAGAGACACTTCATGTATGCAGTGACTTTGGTCACCATGAAATACTACAGAAAAGAAGATGGCGAAACGTCAAAGAAAAGAGACAAAACAGATATAGAAACAAAGGGACGGACTGTAAAGATGACAAATGAACTGGGGTATTCCTTAAACAAGGCAGGAACGGCGGGAGTGGTGAGTAAGCCGGGGTGGTTACGAAGCAATTGGGCCATAAAAAACCGCTCAATGTCTGTATGGTCTGGTTCCTGTGCTGTCAAGGCGGGTTGTCAACTTATGCCGCTGGGGTAATATGCGGAGGGGTTGGCAGGGGTTGCAATTGTGCATCAGGTGCCTTCAAAAGCTCATAAAATGCATTTTCCAGTTGTGTAAGAAGACCTTCATCCACCTTGCCGGTGTTGATCTGCTCGATCAGGGAGTAAGCAGAGATATGCCTCAAGTCAAGGCCGGTGGCGTTCAGATATGCAACCCATGCCTCGGAAATGACCTTGACCATGATCTGGATGCGGGACATGGGATCGAATGCTGCGAGAAAAATGTTCTCGACAACGACGGACTGGACACATAGCTGCCTATAGTAGCGCGTGAACGGAGACTCCTTTTCTTGCTTTTTGTCCATCAAGCTTAAATACAAACTTCGCAGATACCGGAGTTCCTCTGGCGAGTCCTCCTGCATTCGAGATGATTGCGAGCTCGGCGCATGGGTTGATTCACGCATTGAAGGCGACCACGTATAGACAGTCGGATCCCAATCACGGGTCAGGAAGGATGGGTAGGTTTCGTTACCAAATACTCTTGGCACGGCCGCAATGTTATCAAGGTCGATTAGCCCCACGACCGTGCCATCCTTGTCAACGATGATGTTCTGCATATTAAGGTCGGGATGTGCAAGCACGAATCTGTCCAGTCCAGACTCGTCTCCACTATCGAACATATCTGGAACCCAGGAAATCAAGTAGCGCAGAAGCTTATGGACGCCTTTTTGGTACGGATGAGTGGGCGGGTTCTCGTCGAGCGGCCGGGTGATGTATGCATGCGTCTCAGAGAGTGGGCCCCACGTGTAGTAAATAACATCGATGGAGTTTTGGCTGCTCTTGCTGGATACGCTGGCTGACCGGCGTGCATGCGTGTGCCGTGAAGAAACCCGCGAAGCACGCCCGGCCCTGGCGTTGGAACTGGCATTGTCGACTGCAGGCTGCTTGTCCGGTACGGGCTGTGATGCTGATGATTGAGAAACAAAGCATTTCTTGACTCTCTTCCTAACTCTTTTCGGGATAAGGCACCGCAGAAATGAAGAAAGGCATGACAAACAACCATGCGCTGATAGTGAATCAATTCTGTGGCGAACTACACTAGACGGCGCCTGGTTATTGCCATCATCTCCGGCTGCGATGCCGTTGCTAACTTCACCCTCATTATCGGGCGCGGCCGCCTCTTCACTGTCCGTGTCGACGTCTTTTTGCACAGCAATTTGGAGCATCTTCTCATTGTCTGGTAGTCGTCCGGGGCCAATCCCCACAACTCTAGTAGGCGGACTATCAATGAGAAATGTGTGCCCGTCGACTGTCGGAGATGGCGAGAATTTAAGATTCCCCCCTTGCTTATAAGTGTACCGGCCGAGCTCTGCTTGGATATCAACAATGCACTCCAAGGTCCGAGTTTGTCTGGCTAAGGCTCCCGCGGCGTCAAACTGTGCCGGGTTGGAGAGATGCCCGTACCAGACTGCGTGCAGCGGAAAACCGTCAATGTAGGAAATCGCAATGTATGCGCACGACAAGGAGTTGGCGACTGTCGCTGAGAACGCGAGCACGTGGGGAATTGGCAATTTTCGGCGCCCAGCCGAATCAGATGTGATATCGAGGAGGTGTGCCATTGTCTTCGCCTCTGATAACAGTGCGTTTGCGGACTCTGGCGTCCACTTCCCAGGAACTCCGTTACTGGGGATCTTAATGAGCCATTTCGGACACCCATTTGCGAGGATTGGAAACAGGATATGGTATGATCCGAACCGTGGAGCTCCAAGAGAGAGATCAATATCTTGAACAGCACCATCCACGCTGCTTCTATCAATGAACTGCTGGGCCAGCCGCAGTGCAGCATCTCGATCGAGGGCGTTGAGGACCGGTCTGAACTTTCCGGGGATCTCTTCCGGCGGCCTAGATCCGGCTGATCCGGAAGATATGGTATGATTGAAAGTGGGGGGCATGTGTTGCTCTGATCCTGATGATTTGGATTGCTCGCCGCATGTTTCTATATCAAGGCATTCTTCTTTCTTTGAGCTCGAAGGGATGGTGTGGAGCTCCGATGGACCTCTTGCCACCTTGGCCTTCGTACGCGGAGCCTCAGGCATAATCACGGTGTCGTGCCACCTGACTTCTAAAAAAAGAGCTTGAGGGACAGTTATGCACTAGGTCGAGTTTGAGAGATTCGAGGTCCATTCGTATCATGAAGAGGAGACGTATTTTCCTTTTTACATCTTTTAGAATATAAAAATACTCGCTGAAACTATCAAAGGCACGCCTCGTTTTGAGTTATCGGAACTCACCAGCCTAGATTGTGATGCGCGGCCACAGGACAGGGATGTTTTTTTGTAACATGGCGTGTGCCTTACTCTTATTTTTTTGACAAGGATGGTGAGAATCTAGAATTAGAGTTAACATTACTACCGAGGGATTGCGTTGACTTTAACTCATTTTAAAGGTAGGCATCAAACCAACCAATTATTTGGGGTATAATGGTATTACCTGACGATCTAGATGACTGGTCACATGGGAAGTCTTAGGAATTAATGCCTTTTATTTAATTTAATTCCATCAAAATAAAATAAAAATAGGGCTTCGCATTTTAGTGAGCCACCCCAGGTGTCTGTGTATTAATAGAGGATGTCGGATACTAAATCAGAACAGTAAATATTTTAATTTCGCAATTAAGCTAGCCTTTTTAAGATGTCGTGTGGCACGTGACCCTATACAATTAGGTGACATCGCGACCATAGTGACGACCACCAAGACCATTTTCTACTACACCTCCTTTGATTCTTTCGCGCCACCGAAAGACGTTAATCTGAGCAAGGGATGTACTATTAAAAAGAAGAGCATACTATTCCATTAATAGATGGAAAAAAAGACAAAACAAATGTTGTTGTTTTTTACGGAAGAGAGGAAAATAAAGAGAAAACGGCGCGCGTAGATATGGAATTTGAGCTTCCGGCGACGTTGTTAAGCTGATATGTTACGTGCTATGATGCATTCAAAAGAGGCTAGTTTACTTGTGAAACTAAAATATTTACTGATAAATTAGCGTGAGTCCCGTATTCTAATTTTTAGGGGTAGAGGATTTCGCGGGGGATTTGCACCTATGGGTATCTAACCGCTGACAACTGGACTCTTCATAGATATTCTTAAATCAAACTAAATGATAAATCAATTAAGGCTCTGGAACACGGGGCATTTTGTTACTACGATAAAGATGTTGATAACATTATTTTCTTACGAACAGTTCGCAGTTGTACATGTAGTATATAAAGGTCACCGTATAGGACGTCTAAGAAGCTCAATTTAATCTATCATTCGCACCAGGCTTTGCAATCTTGCCAATCCCAAATCAAGGACATCCCGGCCCCACGAATCATTATCAGGCAACGGCTACTAGACTTGCAATTTAAAATGAAGTATATTATCTGCGATATCACATCACACAACATGGATCTGTGAGCTAATATATTGTAGGGAAAATACGTCAAAGCATCATCGCCATCGAAATGGCAGAAGCAGAACGCACAGAGAGCGCACCGAGTACGATTCGGATTCGGAAACGAGAGAAACTGCAGCAGAAGATTGGGTTCATTACCCGACACGTACTTCTGAACGGCACGAAACATCCAATCTCACAGAAGAAGGTGGATTAATTTCAAGCAATGAAATGTCTCTCAAGCAACGGGCAAATCATAGCGATCGAATCCCACCCAAGCCAAAACATTGCCGCGTTCACGACTTATATTATGATGGCAGAGGCAAGTGCCCTGCTTGCGAAGAAGCGGCCAAAAATGCACAGAACGATACCGGGCATGTCAACAGTGCAGAGAGAACGACTGCTCACACCTCTCTTGAAGCGAGCTACCAGACACGTTGCGCTGTTCCTGGGGGTGCGAGTGTCACTATAGAGGCGGCAGGAGGCTTTGATGATGATGGTATTCAAGCAACCAAGGGCTATGACTATCAGCAGCGCGGTGTATTTAGCAGCGCGAGCGTGTCACAGCGCGAGAGTGGCATCTCATGGGCTGGCAGCGCACAACCTGTCATTTACCAGCCTGGCCAACCTCGGGTTTTTGCGACTTCGCACCAGAATGAGGGCGACGATCAGTCCTCATCCCAGGTATGGGGCCAGAATAACTCATGGCATGTTCCGGATGCTGAAGAAGAATATAATCAGTGGAACGACCAATATTTCGGAAACACCGTCTCCGCTCCCCTGGATGGATATAGGCGTTGGCGTCATCATGGTTCACGCCGCTAAATCAATACCCAAGAGACATAAATGGAGTCTCGGGGCTAAGGACGGTTGTTTGATTGTCGTACATGTGTTTAAAAGTTTTGAGGCTCTCCATTGGAGATTGATTTCTTTTGAATTCTTTTTTTGTTTTGTTGTGTAATTTCCGTTGACTTACTGTATCGACTTATAATGTCACGCCGTTATTTTCACATTTTCATATTTTCATATTTTCATATTTTCATATTTTCATATTTTCATATTTTCATATTTTCATATTTTCATATTTTCATATTTCTTCATCATATAAATAAAGATACACTACGGGAGATATGTGGATACACGTTAGAGCGGTGACCAAAACTGCATGTGATCCACCCCGAAATTTTGCGTAGTACAAGAGTGAATCTAATGCGGACCTTTTGCATGTTGAGCTGGCATGCGTGAGACTTCCAAGACTTAAGACTAGACAGTTGTTGGCCAAATCAAGTCCTTGTAAACTGGTCCAAGCTTGTGATACTATCTAATTAAAGATGCGGTGTGCTCAACATAACTACGGCGTGGTTCTAATCACGATATTGAAACATGGCTCGAATCAATTTAAATTGCGTCCAACCGCTTCAGATCGGCACGGGCATACCGCTAGTGATGAAATAAGCATCACTTTTGTGTATTTATAAAGGTGCTGAATTTCCACCCGATTACTATTTCCGGACTAAGGCGAGCCATAAAGCTGAACTTTCACGATTAGGTAGATCGAAGCGTGTGGACAGCCGTAGGTTGGGTTGTTACTCAGCTTCTGTACTTGTTGAAAATGTTGCTGCCTGAACTACGTGGCCTTCTTAAATTTTAAATTTGGATACACACATTTCATATTATCTTTGGGTTGCAAGCCCTATTCATGTGCTACCGTTGGGTACTAGATGTGCCGTTCTGTTATTAAATATCATCACAACCGTGGCACCTGTTATTATCGTCCTCCTGTCGCAACATCGGAGTCACCATGATCACTTCCGTGTAGCCGCTGTGATTCGTAGATCACAAATGTCCGTCCAATCGTGTTCGTCCAGGTGACAGAAATGTTGTAAGAAAGCTGTCAGATTACAAAAGTGCGACGTTTGAAATTTGATATGTTTCATATGTAGATTTTTACTGTCACGTTTTTATATATTTGCGTACATATTCAGCACACACACTGTCTTCCACATGAATAAGAACAATTTCATAAACCGGAGTTTTAAGGAACAAAAGAGTCAAGGCTGAGACCTGTTGAAATGTGATGCAATACTTTCAGAGGGTGTGAAGGCCATTTGTTATTGTTATCTACCCCGAGTTCTTCCCCGCACGCTTACAGTCGACTTTTATGTCTCACCCTGGGTATAAATCACGCAATAAAACTTGGCGTATTGTGCATCTTTCCTGTGGGCCGAAACACCCGATGGGAGGTGCTAGCCCTTTTTTTTTACCTCATCTTGTTTCGGTCTTGTATTAATTTATGTGCACTTCCATATGAAAAGGCTTTGGTTCTGCAAAAAGTGATTATCGTGTAACCACCTGGTACAAATCGGCAAGACCAATGTTACATTAAGTAACACATATGTAGAGTATATAGTGCAGAAATGGGGCTGTGTCTGATGCACGTGGACGATCATTGGAATCTGTGCGGGACGAACTCTTCTAAATGCATACCATAGGCTTGAAGGATGGACCTCAAGTGCGATGATTTGACTATGTGCATTGGGCAGAAAGATAGTTACATTTTCGTGGCTCCATCGTGCCGTATCAATAGTCCGAATCTTCCTATTTGTTAGAATTCAATAGATAACTCTTGGTACCACACTCGAGCCGTCGTAGAGAGACCACATCACACTCTCCAAAATATGCGGTTTGCGATGTGTATATTGGTTTAATGCATTGTCAATAATCAGGGCCATATCCGATAGCCAGTGCCTTTATTCTAAACGTAAAATGGTTGTCCTCGCCATCTGTTTGAAGTAGCTTCACCGACCAAAATTGCCCCCAAGAATTGACCTAATGAGGTTCGATGGCGGATCTAACAAAGATAAGACGTGCCCCTTATTACACTTTGAAACCCACTGTTAACCGTTGTGCGGTGAGATCCGCTCGGCTATTAGTACGGCTCCACCGAAACAAACAACGACATGAACGTCTCATCAACGAATTTCACGATGATGAAGATCTCTAATGTTGAAACGTTTCGTTGTGGTGAACACGACTTAATTTTCATATCCGTGGATAAAAGGAGAGAAGCGCAACTTTAGGTCATTGTGAAGTATGTTTTCAGACCATTTCATCCGGAGAAGAACATAGCTCGAAGTGAAAGTGCAGTTTTTGGCAGAAGGCAACATGAAGCACACAAAAGGGGCGGTCAGAAACTTAGCGCCATGAGCTCCACGGCTGGGTAGTATTGTTTATGGGGCAATTTAGATGGTTGCCACATATTGCAATGAATGATATAGCAGACAAGTGTCATGAAATTGACATCATATGATACATCTCAATTTCTATGATTTCAGAACGGATTGCTCGATAATCTTTGTGTTTACTAACCCACGCAGAACTACCACTTACTTGGAGTTATTCTACTTTAGTTCCATCTCAACGGTCCTGGACCTCTATTCAATGTGGCTCCAACGCACGTCGGGGAGCGATCTTGTGATTAACAACCCATGTCTGTACAGATGAGGCCGGCGATCTACGGAATCTAGAAAATTACAGTCCGAGATTGGGACCAAGAAGATGGAAACCTGTCACACGTTCGTCAACTGTTTAAGTTCACTTATGTTTTAAACTGGCCATCAAGAGAGACAGCAAGGGCATAGCTCTTGTATCACGAACCGTTGATGCCCAATACCATCCAAATAACAAGAGTGGGTGGTCAGCAATCAAAGAAAATGGACAACAAAGTCATGATTTTCCATGCTGTCAGAAGTCTTATCGAATAATAAATATCATGGCCGGTAGTTGACCTGTTCCCTATCAATAACGTGTCCGTTCAACTTGTGTTTGGGATACAAGACGACTGTAATCACTTTCAGAGTAATGATTGTTGGCCGTAAGCTAATGCAGATGAAAATGCAAAGTTGTCCAAAAAAAAAAAAAAAAAAACTCTTTAGATGTAGGTACTGCTACATACCGCACATTGTCATCATTGTTGTAAAGTACGTGCGGGTCTGTGAAGATGAGGCTCTGCATCGCGAATCACAAACAGTAACACAAGACTCTGACAGTCTACCACACGCTAGTTTGGTCCTCATATCTTGGTTATTTTAGAGACTTGAACAACAAAGTCTGATGTATTGCAAGCACTAAAACCTAGCGTATCTATAAAAGAGACAAACCACCCCTGTACTAGCTGCACAAACTTGATGCCATCAACATCTACCTCGCAAACACGAATACATCTAAACCTTGATTCATCCATCACCATTCTAAGACACCACGTACCTCATTCAGAGCCCCAACAATCCAAGATGCCTCATCACTGGTAAGGTTATATACTCCAACGCGAGCTATTGCACAGATAACAGCATCCAGACCCACCACAATACAGTATACAAAGGTGTGGGACACAAAAACTCACATCATAATAGTGCAACGTGCAAGAAAGTGTTCACCACAAGATGCATAAAAAAAAAGCACGCAGATTTATGTTCGATCCACGGCAGCTACACCGAGAGGGGACGAGCGTGTCCCACATGCTCGGAAGCCGATTCCAGAGAACTACAAAATAACAGAGTTACCTCCACCCGTGGCCCAGTTCAGGAAGAGATATACCGGATCGAGCGCAAGAAACCTCGCCACAAGGCCCGTGAAGCTGCTGTCCCCAGCACGGCTCCCACTACAGCGGTCATGCACAGTTCACCCATCCAGATAGACACCAATCGTGCTGGCAGTTCCAAAACTGTGACCTCCGCCCGTGCTCCCATCAAATCCCCGTCTGAATCCGTGACCACTTTCGGATCGGCTGGTGAAGCGAGTAACTTTAGCACCTCCCTTGAATCCTCCCAGGGATCCAATGATGGAAAACGCTAAGTGAGATATGTTGCCACGGTTTGGTGTTGTCGGGCAAGTGATGTGCGATAATCTCACAGTCACACGAGCTAGAGACGCCTTGCATCATTTTACACATTTTTTCTGTCTGAGGAGTGCCGGTTCTTGGAACGGTTGTCGTCGAGCTGACAGATCGAGGTTGCACAGTGAAGATGTCGTGCATTTTGTGTGATGTTATAGTCTTGTGTTTTAGTTTTGCGTTTCTCTTTATTTTTGCCCGGTCTGCCTTTATGCTTCCACTGCGATTTCTCCCCCCAAATTGACACATTGAACTTTGTCTTGTTTTCTTGTTTCTTTTTTGTTTCTTTTTTGTTTCTCTCTTTCCTATGCTGCTTACTCTATATCATAAAATAAACAAAAAAATGTCGAACTGTTGTGAAATCGAAATCGTGAAGAAAAGAAGAATAAACTTGAGCACGTACATAGGTCACCCAAATGTACGGCAGTAAATGCCTTTTGCATATTATCTAAGCATACAGACACAGCGGCATGACCGCCCCGCATACGCCCGGACTGTAAGTGCCTAATCACCCGTGGGCATTTTCTTCACATTGCAGTGATATCTTTTTACAGCTGACTCGATAAAAAAAATTCGATACGGCTGTCTTTGGCTTTGAGCATATATTGCCGTCTGACAACTTCAACTATACCCGAGTTATTATGCCAAAACAGCACCAGTGGTAAACACATCTCTCATCCAGATCAATATACAACAGAGGCTGTTTGATTCTTCATTACTAACAGTCGGAACGAGGAGTATCCAAATGGCCATTAAGGACTTTACCGAGCACTCCAATTGTTAACGGCAAGTGGACAGCAGCATCCTCTACGGAAAGTGTCCATAACACCGTTCGAGTTGCAGCCGAAGAAAGGATACAGGCAGCAAGCATCACGAACCAATTTATGCCCGTCTGGGAGGGTCGGTCCTAGGATTAGGGACCCTTTCTAGAATGACTCGGAAGATCTGTCGTCTGTAAATGGGGATGCATACTATGACTACGAAGGCCGCACTGATTTTAAACCGACTAAAGTATTTTTCTGGACAGCTTTGTGGTTAGTAACTCGCTAACAACCAAACTATCTACCTCGACTATCGTTGAAAACTATTGGATCATACATGAATGACTTTCTACTGAGCATAGCGCAGGTGCTGACCTTGTTTTAATAGCATGCCGAGTCCTTCCTATGGCAAACTTTATGATCCACAACCTCTGGATAATCCCCCGGGTACTCCTTGGCATCGCTGAGACGCCTACGCAATTGAAACAGAATGATACCCTACAGCAACCCCATAAGAGGACTGTGGGGAAACTCCCAGACCCTCGCCGAGTAGTAGGCTTTCTAGGAGGGAACCTGGAACCCTACACTCAACAGAAACATACGAAAGTAAATACCCTAAAGTTCAACTCTTAGAGACATCAGCACCGAGACAGAACATGGGCAATCACACAATATAGAAATTCGATAATCTGTTGATTTAATATTGAGAAGATATGCAATATACGAGCTACACCGTGAATACATCTAAACGTCGTTGCCACACATATACATAAATGTAATATACTAATGTAGCCATAGTAAGTTGAAATATATTTGAAACCGTATACTCGCGATGATCGAAAAACTCAGACTTTTGTTTTAGCTTGCTCGTGGCAATTGTAAATCTAGCCAATACTTTATCAACTTGACATTCAGTTGCTTCTGTTGCCCATGTCTCTTCACATGGTGTGCATTGATCGTGTCTAGATTGATAAGAGTCAGATCGATAAAATGACAGTTGCCATCTTCTTATTGCCAATCTAACAAAACGCATTATTCGTTATGCATGGCAACTACAAAGGACATTTATCCGGCGGTACTTTTATCACTACTAAAACTCGTGATTTCAATCAAGATATGTGCGGTCGAATAACGACTGTAAATAGTGTAAGTAGCTTCGTCCGAGATCGCGGACGGGACTAAGCAATGCCAAGTCGTTGTCCGCCCGCAATGGCGTCATTAGCGCAGCATCCGCCATGCAACGGTCAAATCGCACTACTAACATAAGGCGATAGTTTCCCCGGGAGCTCACCGGGAACAACTTGTAAAGATACCAACCAATTCAATCAAATGATCAAAAAGTCAAGATGTCGAATGACAAGGTGAGCACCTAGAAAACAAGCATTAATCGCACTAGGACTGACCAACAATATAGACTTATCAAGCAGCGGACCGCAGCTTTGTGCGGCCCGACAGCGAGTTTCGGAATGTCATCTCGAGCGAGCCAGGCGCCAAATACCCTCCAGAGAAGGGCAGATACGCCATCTACTTTGCAGCGGGATGTCCATGGGTAAGTTAATTGGATCTGCAGTCTTGAGGGGTATTGGCGCTGACTATGTAGGCGCACCGGACGTTGATTGTTCGCAAGCTCAAGGGTCTAGAAGACTACATCGAGCTATACCAGCTGCATGACAACATGGGCCCAGACGGGTGGTACTTTAGTGGCGAAGGCGGCTCGCTCCCGGAAGACCCGCTCTATGGCTTCAAGACCCTGAAGCAGCTGTACTTCAAGGCGAACCCAAACTACTCAGGCCGCTATACTGTCCCGGTGCTGTGGGACAAGAAGACGGGCACCCTTGTCAACAATGAGTCGAGCGAGATCATTCGTCTTCTTGCGTCTGGCTTTGACGCACTGCTTCCCGACGAGCGGCGCGAGGTCAACCAGCCCGGCGGCGGTCTATACCCCGTCGGCGACTCGGCCGAAGCGATTGGCCAGCGTGCATCCATTGATGCACTCAACAGCTGGGTCTACGACACCGTCAACAATGGCGTCTACAAGACCGGTTTCGCTGCGTCGCAGGACGCCTACAACCAACCTTCAGCGCCTGTTTGAGTCTCTCGACAAGATTGAGGACATTCTCAAGGAACGCAACGCCAAGGGTGAGCCTTTCCTACTCGGAAGTGCTCTTACTGAAGCCGATGTACGCCTCTACACCACTGTGGCCCGGTTTGATGTCGCGTATGTACCCGTGTTCCAGTGCTCACTCCGCACAATCCGGCACGACTACCCTCACATCAACCTCTGGCTGCAGCGGCTCTACTGGGATGGCCGAGTCGTGGCGCGTCGGACCCGCGGCGCCTTTCACTCGACGACGGCGCCGTATATTGGCAAGTATGCCGAGGGTTATTCGCGGTCACGCTACAAGGTTCTGTTTAAAGAACAGGGTCCCCTGGTCATCACCGCTGGGCCAGCCATCCCCGTCGAGCCTCTTTCAAAGGATGAGGCATAGCTCACAGTCACTCTGACTCATCTTGTTTTCCAGGCTTATTTGGGTTATACATATTTAAATTCAATTTTGCTCAGACTAGAAGGCTACAATAGAGAAATGGTATAGTGGTATAAAAGATTATGCAATAAAGTTTAATTGCCATGACCTATTGAGATGTTAGTGCATGCTTGTATATCTAGATGATATGCTGTTGTACTTACGACCCAGAGGCTTAGCCCGCTTCGAGACTTCGCGTGCATGGAACTGCTTGACCTTGGCACGGCGAGCCTCCTCCTTGGCCTCCAGCTCGAGACGCTTGGCATGATCGCGGGCCTCACGCACTTCGCGCCGTGCAATATCGAGTGCCCGGTCGGCCTCGCGCTCGGCATTCTCTGCACCCAGGACACGCTCACGGGCCTGGACGATACTGGGGCCGAGATCGGAGTCCTTGGCGTTGCCGTTGCCAAAGGAGCGGTGGAGGAATGAGCGACGACTGCCACCGCCACTGTTCAGGCTGCTAGTGATGCTGCCAGTCTCTGTCGAGTGGCGCGAAGGCACGGTTCCATTCGTGTGTCGCGTAGCATTGGTCGCAGAGGACGGGGTCGGGGATGGATCGCGGCGAAGGCCAAACAGACCACGCTTTTCAGTGTGGGGAGCCTCGTGAGTCTGTACGACTTCCTCCTCTGGCTCAGGGTTGCGTGAGAAGAACGGCATTTTGAATGGTAATATGGGTATTATATTGCAAGGTTTTGATGTGTAGTGAATTTACTATCACTGATAACATCCCTTTCACTTTGGGGGCATCCTCAAAAGATATATACCTGCATTTCCAACTATGTCATAGACGGCCTCATATACCAAATAATTGCATCAATCCGTTTTCATACTGTCGACCAGTTGATGTAAGTGAGTAAACCTGATTTTAATTTTCCGACCTGCTGTGGTTGACATCTGTGGCTGTTCACCAATGAGAATCGGGGCTGGTGACGCAGCTGACCATTACAGGTTGAGAAACTGACCAGGGGCCGCCCTGAGTAGCAGTGAATTGCTATGGTATGCATGATGACGTCGTGATAGTCCAACCGCCATGTCAAACACGATGACCCCAGATAACTCGAGAATGTCTTTCACTAAGTGATTGCATTGAAAGCATATTATTTTTTTGATGCTTTATATCTGAATAATACAAAATTGTGAAAATAAAACGTAATAATCACAAATAGAAAATCGACAATGCTAATGCTACGCGTGCCTATATAACACAGTGGTCAAACCACCAAACCAGTCCAACAGATAAACGACACCCATATAAGAACAAATAGAGATATAGAATAACAAATCCTCAACTGATCCCAAATCAATCTCCCTCAGACCGACAAAAATGCCCGATAAGCCTTTTTACGTCATGGTTGAAGAACGTCGAGTCGACACAACATTGAACTATTCAACTGGAAGTGGCTAGATAACTCTTAGTTTTTCAGTCCTTAACAGATAACTGCCAGTATCGGATCTCATGTGGCATTCGAGTTCTGACTTTTGGATTTTGAAGGTTCTCGTCGCGAGACTGGAGATGTCGATGACACCGCCTATTGCAGCTGTTTTGGCTCGCGCATCATGCAGAACAATGAAATCTTGTCACCCTTGTCGTCCAGGACCATCTCCTTGACAAGATTGAAGCCTAGCCGGTTGTAGATGGCTGTGTTGGGCACGTTGCGACTGCTCTCGAGGTAACACTTCTTGCCCTCCTTGTCGGCAATGTCCGTGACCTTCTTCACCAACAGCTTGCCCACACCCTTTCCTTGTGTCTCGGGCAGCACCGTGACAATGTTCATAAAATAATAGCCCTCTGGCGCCGTCCACAGCTCCTTCTGGGCCTCTGCTTGTGCCGCCTTCCAGATCCAATACCGGTCCGTGTTGAGGCCGCCGTGGCCGTACCGCATATTCAGGAAACCTTGCTGCAGCCACAGCCACCAGTCGCCGGCCCATTCGGACCAGCTCTGTGATTCTGTTGCCTTGCGCGGCGGCAGCCAGCAGGCAATGCCGAGCACCTTGTCGGGCTCGCTGCTCTCGGTGTCCTTGGCGACGTAGAAGAGCGCATGCTTCATACCCCAGCGACAGCGCAGGCCGAGTGAGATTGCATTGCGGGCAGGATTGAACTTTGAGTCGTCAAAAGCCCAGGCATGGTAGGGATCGTGCTCAAATGCGCGCTGAATGCAAGTGATGGCGCCCGGGATGTCCGCCTCGGTGATGGGAGAAACCTCAATTGGCATTGTGGCGGATGTTGTTTATTTCGTTCTTTAATTTTGATTCTGATTTTGTGTATAAATAAACTCTGATCTTGAGTCAGATTGACAATGAACTGCAAACTGAAACTAAATAAAGCAAAGATGAGATGTGACATGAGCTGCATTGTGGTGACTCTGAGTTGTCAATCGCCGGATGTTGTAGAAATACTTACCCCGGGCTTTTTATCCTAATTCGGCAAGTACAGTACGTGATAAACGATAAGCTTCCTACCCCACGATAAGATCACATGTGGCGGATGGGGCCGGTGTCACGTGGAGCGAGTCGCGATGCATGACTAGCACATATGGCGCATAGCTCTCAGACTTACCTCCACCCTCACTCGTTGATCCGTTTTAAGGCAGTAAGTCCGCCGTCGGTCAAAGGCTCTATCAACTATTGATACCAAGACATGCTGGTAGGCTTCGCCCAATACCCAGACTGGAGCATACCACTACTGTCCCTATATCAGTACAACCGATACCGTAGTCATATTCTTCTCTTGCTCGAGGTAATTAATGCAGACGAAAAGAGTCGGATCATCACTGGTTTTGAAGTTGAACCCTGAATAAGATAGCCGTTAGGCCTTTAAAGAAAATAAAAGGAGTGTCGTCAAATGATATACCTGCCTTGTCAGTCTTATCTGTACAACTTGTGCAGTGGTCTTGGCAAGCGTCCCTACTTTATCAATGCGGACGCCATTCATCTATTCTCCGAGATAAGAGCTTCTACTTGACTTTATGGCTGTACGCGTATAACATTAGACTTGTATTCCAATTCTTAACCAATCTAGGCATAGGTGTATATAGTTCCATACGCTAATTACTATTTTGGAATCACAATCATAATCACTCCCGAATCCGAGGTTCTCTTGGAATTCGATTGACATCGACAACCTGAGAATTAAAGAGTATCCCCATTACAGACCGTGCGCATACGCCTCGGCCATCTTCCAGTACCGCGGTGCAGACCAGCGGCGCAGGTCCTTGCCCTTCCATACCATGATCAGGAACGTGGCCGTGCAGCCGAGCGACAGGAAGCCCGCCATGATGAAGCAGTTCTGCAGGCCCATATTGGTGTACCAGGGCGTGATGCCGTACGAAATGGCAAAACCGAGCGTGTTGCGCACAATGATAATCGATGTGGTAGACTCGTGGCTGATATCCTTGAAGCAGTCAACGTTGTACGACAGTGCCACACTGCCGCCCGCGACGACGGAGAACGTCAGAATGCCGAGAGCAATGGCCAGGCCGGCCCAGTGGACGTCATGGGCAGCACCTACACCCCAGGTGATCAGGCCAACGCAGGACAGGATAGACGACAGAGCGAGGATCCAGAGACGCTGCTCGGGCTCGCGAATACCGTTGTTGCGGCGAGCCATCCACAGAGTGATTTTGTCAGCGATGACACCGGCCCAGATACTGCCGAGGGCGGCACCAATGATAGGGCCAGTGTACAGAGAGCCAATCTCACCAGTCGTCCAGTTGTACGGCGCATCACCCATGATGGGTGCAATGGTGCCGTTGAGCACATTGTACCAGCTCAGGTTGATGCCGTAGATGAAACCGGCCCAGACAACAGTCGGGAACTGGACCAAAATGATCAACGGCACGTACATGCCCTTGAACATGGCGGTGGTGCTCGGGCGGCCAGGCAGGTTGACAAATGGTCTGAGCTTCTGAATGTAGCTGCGCGGCGCGGGGAATGTAGTGGGCTGGGCGGTGGCCTCAATGTCGCTCGAGCCAGGCGAAGTCTTGGGCTCCTGCTTTTCGGAAGCAACAACGGGAACGGGCTCGGCGGCAGCTGCAGGCTCAGCAATGCCTTCACTGACAGACTCGCTCGGGTCATCCATGCCCTCGAGTGTGCCGCGCACGTACATGGTCTCCTCCATGCCAAAGTACAGAATGACAAAGGTAAGGCCAATAACCATGGCGCCAAAGTTCATGCACCAGCGCCAGCCATAGGCCTGCGTGAACCAGCCCGCGACCAGGGGACCGAGAAAGTTGGAGCCAAAGAGAATAAAGACGTACAGGCCCATCCAGGCGCCACGGTTGTGCGCGAAAAAGATATCGGGCACAGACACTTCGGGCAGCGACTCGATAGGCGACAGCATGATACCGATAAGGATGCGCGACGCGTACCAGTCGGCCAGGGTCTCCATGTATGCAGACCAGACCATCAGGGGCACCATGGCGAGGGTCGAGATGAGGTAGACACCGCGACGACCAAATGTGGTGGCAACGGGCTGCCACAGCAAGCAAGCCCAACCGAGGAACAAGAACGTCACGCCAGTACCCTGAACCATGGTGTTGATGGACAAGTCCATGTCTTCGGCAATGACACCGAGGATGGGGTAGTGGAACGTGCTGGCGAAACCTGTGCCAAGAGTGTAGACGACGACCATGATGGCCGACACCTTCTTGCGGCGCTCAGACCAGTTGAGAGGGTCCTCGGGGTCAGCACTGGGCCGAGGGATTAGCTCAATGCCATCCTTGGACAGGGCGGTGGCATGCTGGCCGGCCGTGTCGACAAGGTGAATGGTACCGGGAACCGGAGACGATTCCATGGTATGTGATTTGATGATGGTTTGACGGATATTCGTGCAACTGAAAAGTAGTATTGATATTATTGATAATAATACGTGATAATGTGTTATAATAACTGATGGAACGCGGCAAAAATGACAGGGCCGAGTCAATTATGCATCCGATACCCAACCACACAGGTTGAGACCAACGGGGAGACTACGCGGGACATTGCTGACTATAAATCCAAACTAAAAGTACCGAGATAACGAAACAACAAATGCAGGTCGATCGAAAAGGGGATTTTGAAGCGAGACGATCCCTTCTGGATGCGACTGATTGTGCCTGATCGTTAAAGAAGATAAGTCCGACGTGTTAAACGGTGAACATGATAGTTTAAACGTTCAAGGATTCGAGGATTTGAGGTCCAAGGATCCAACCGCCTTTCCATTCAGAGTTAGACCGCTACCGACTCATATCTTTAGTTCTACTCTGTCTCTCTCATTTCCTCTCTATCTGTCTCTATCTACGCCACATCATGTGCTACATGCTTGGCCAGTATCCGTATCTGACGTAGAATGAACGTCTTATCAAAGTGTCTTATCAACTCTTTTCCGATCGCCAGCTGATACCCAGCTCGTCCTCGCTCCTCGTTGGCCGGCGATAGCGGTATCCAGAAATACTGCCGATCTCTACTTTGTGGAGGTTGGAGTTGATTAGAGCTGATTCGATGGCGCCTCACAATACAACGTGCATGTAACTTTAGCTTGTTAGTTCCAATACCTAATTCTTGCTGTCCAGAAAGCTACAGAGCTGCCAAAGGACCACGATAGGGTCGCTCCGAACTGCTTATTTCGGTAGTCAAAAGTACAGATACCGGCGAATACAGTAGGCTAAAACAAGACCGTATTAGAGATACTGCACTACGGACTAGCTGCGAATTGCACATGTATGCCGACCAATCCAGCCATATTTGATTATCGGAACCCGGAATACGAATGTCATCCTGAATCGTTTATCTACGGGACTATCTATTAGCTATCATTATTCTGTTGTTATTATATTATTTCCCCAACTCGGTACTTGAAATAGATAGACTTCTTTAATATAATTCGTAGCGTTTCTCTTCTATTAGTATCCAGCCAGAAAGAAGCAACATCGTGAACAAATATACAATCCACACTACAAACATCATGTCTCTACCGTTGATCACGTCGAAGCCGCTGCCGACCGGCTCAGCAAAGTACACGGCCCTCGTCGACTCTATTAGCAAGGAGTTTGCCGACGCCGTCCCCAAATCGCTCTATATTCCCCAGTCGTTTGTGGACAACCCACCCCGCGATGTCACTGGCATCCCGCGCGCATCCGGCCTGCTGACTGACGCCGAGCTTGATATCACCGAGAACTACGATGCCGTCGCCCTTGTTGAGGCTATGCGCACGCGCAAACTGACTGCTGAGGCCGTCGCTACCGCCTTCTCCAAGCGTGCCATTATCGCACATCAGGTCAGCAGCTGTCTAGTCGAGTGGTTCATGGACGAGGCCATCGCGCGTGCCAAGGAGCTGGATGCGCACCTGGAAAAGACGGGCGAGGTTGTCGGTCCGCTGCACGGTCTGCCATTCAGTATCAAGGAGCATATGCCGATCCGCGGCCACTACTCTGTGAGCGGTTTCTTGGCTACGCGCACCAAGGACACCGAGGATGCCATGGTGGTCGGTATTCTCCGGCGCCTCGGCGCTGTGTTTTACTGCAAGACAGCCCAGCCGCAGAGCATTATGCATTTGGAGAGCGTTAATCCTCGAGGCCGTGTGCTAAACCCGTTCAACATTGGGCTCACGTCGGGCGGTTCCACGGGTGGCGAGGGTGCGCTGATTGCACTCAAGGGTTCCGTGCTGGGCCTCGGCACGGATATTGGCGGCAGTATTCGGTGCCCCGCAGGCTTCTGTGGCATCTACGGATTTAAGCCGACGACTCTGACAACCCCGCAAATTGGCCTCAGTAATGGTGGCTCGCTAGCCGAGATCAACATTCGCGTGTCAGCCGGCCCCATGGCCACGTCACTACGCAGTCTTGATTTCTTTATGAAGACGGTGCTGGCCGAGAAACCGCATCTGATCGACCCGCAGCTGACACCTGTGCCCTGGACGGGCCTGGCCACCAAGCCAAGCTCGACACCCCTCAAGATCGGCTTCATGATGAACGATGGCCACATCCAGCCGCAGCCGCCTATTACACGTACGCTGAAGTGGGCACGCGAGAAGCTGGCGGCCGCAGGCGTCGACAAGTTTATCATCAAGGAGTTTGCACCGTTTCGGGCTGCTGAGGCCATCAGCCGCATTCGCCAGGAGTACTACCCGGATGCTGCCGAGGGCGTCAAGAAACTGATGGCAGCGTCCGAGGAGCCCATCTTCCCGCTGACCCAGTGGATCATCAAGGATGCCGAGGCACTGGGTACGCGCAGTCTGGCCGATATGCACGCAGTGCGCATGTCGCGCATGAAGTTCCAGTCCGAGTTTGCGCAGCACTGGACCGAGCAGGACGTGGACGTGGTGATCTGCCCCGTGTTTGTTGGTCCCGCGTGCGAGCACGACACGGCCTTTTACTGGAACTACACTGCCTTTTTCAACTATGTGGACTACCCGGGTGTGGTGTTCCCTACGCCGCAGGTGGCGCTGGCCAAGGGTGCGGAAGACTACGGCGCCGACGAGCAAAAGGTGCTGAGTCCCGAGGACGAGCATGTGCGCAAGCTCTGGGCAGACGGCAACTTTGAGGGTGCGCCCATTGACCTGCAGGTGGTGGCACGGCGGAGCTACGACAATGAGCTTTTCGGAGCACTGGCGGCCATTCAGGATATCCTGATGAAGAAGCTGTAAAACATTAACTCTACTATCGATATATGCTTAGCTGAACACGGAATTATGAACTATAGTAGAAACTCCGCACATGTGATAAGACTTAAGCTTTGGTATTTACGATGTGAAATTTATAAATTATGAATGTAAACCGTTGGGATGCAACCAAACTAGTGCAAGATACCAAGCTAGAGTTAAGCTGCCCGATGTTATCAAGATAACGCGCATCTAGATGTAGTTGGTTGGCGGAAGACACTGCAGTCAATTGATATTTCCGTTTTGAATGTAGTCGAAACTCGTTTACAGCTACATGCAATACCAAGAATGTTAAGCTAAAGAATCATGACAATTATCGCAAGAAGCGAGCTGGGCGTCATGTTTGATAGATTCAAAACTATAGCAAGCGACCTGGACTGACAAGGTTGATGCTAGACGACGTCAGAGATAGATAGCGCGAGCTAGGAGATGGAGATGTATTACGTCGTGGGTCAGTAATGGGCTAGCAGCGGCTTAGCATCAGCACGTAGAGCAGTTTCCTATTGCAGACGAGCGTATGCAAGCCACTAGTTAGCTTCCTGTTTAGGAATCCCGAGTTCCGACAACCGTTGTTGTATATATACTTTGCGGGGTCGGAGGGCCGTCAGCCGGTGCCATTATATATGTGGTTTTTTCTTATATAAGATATATACGACTTTCGTCTCATAGCCATATATTGTGTTCATCGGCTATACAAAGAGTCTAATAGATTGACGTCTGATATATTGTACACAATTTATATTGCATCGCGGCCCGGAGGATGACTCGTAAAGTCAATGGAAGATCTGCCTCCGGTCCAGATTGAACATGTCTTGGAGGCTCGGAAAATGTTATATAAAGTCGCCATCATGTAGTCGTGTAGTAGTCGTAGAGGTCGTAGAGAAGATCCAATAACTACTTTCCACCGTCGTCATCAACAAGAATGCTTCGCTCATTGACCCTGACGCTTGCCTTGGCATGCTTGCCGCTGCTCGCTGTCGGCCAGATTGCCGACGACTTTGAAACAGGCTGGGACCAGACTGCGTGGCCGACGTATGCCCCCGATTGCAGCCAGGGCGGCGTAGTGTCCCTGGATACGTCGACAGCCCACAGCGGCAAGAACTCGATTCGCGTCGACGGCGCCGGCGGCTTCTGCGGCCACATCTTTTTCGGGTCGACCAAGGTGCCCGCGGGCGACGTCTATGTGCGGGCTTACATCCAAGCCAGCAAGGCCCTGACATCGGCGCACGTTTCCTTTATCACCATGCCCGATTCGGCGCAGGGCAGCAACAAGCATCTGCGCATTGGCGGACAGAGCCAGATTCTCATGTACAACCGCGAATCAGACGATGCGACTCTGCCGGACCTGTCGCCGCAGGGTATTGCAGCCTCGACCGCTCTTCCGACGGGCGCATGGCAGTGCTTTGAGTACCATTTAGGCCCCGACGGCACGGTTGAGACGTGGCTGAACGACAAAGCGATTGAGGGTCTTACCAGCAAGCCCGGGACGGCCAACAGCAATGCTGAGCAGTGGCAGCGGAGCACTATCAAGCCCAATGTGACGGGCGTCTACTTTGGATGGGAGTCGTATGGTGGGGACACGAATACGTTTTGGTATGATGACATTTCCATCAGCAGCACGCGAGTTGGGTGTACATAATGCGAGAGGTGCGATATGTAGATGCCTAGGTGGGTGGCCTGTTCTATAGTGTTTAAGAGGCGATAGGACCGAATTGGTATACTGCGACTGTATGGTGTATTTAGCTGAATGTCGTCAAAAATCAAAAATCAAAACTCGAAGTACTTGCTATAATATTGGCGGATTTGCAGAGCTTCACGCGATGTTGGCCATCGAACATGCTGAGAAACACAAAAAAGTACAATATTCGGAATACGTCAACAAGACCGTGGGTAGTAGAAAGTATTTCATGTTTAAACACTGTCTGTGAAAACATTTGGATTACAAAAATGTCGTTTAGTATTTGCGAGAATAATCTAGTGCCCTTTTTATTTTATTTTCTTTCTTATATTTGTTACCAAGATTACAGGCGATTTTGTTTTTCCAAAAAGCATAATAGCTATGTTTATGAATTTTATCTATGCCTTATTCTAGTATTATGTACAAAATAATGCAAAAGTCTTTGACAATCTAGTCGAGTTTGCCACTTCACCAGTAATAGAAAATCGGATAGTCAAAATACACAGTAGAATAGCATACTGACATCAGAAACGAAGAAATAAAGGAAAAAACCTAGCCAACAAAATGCATAGCCTAGTAAAATTAATCATTTGATACAGATAGTGTCCTACGTAAGCTGTTACAGTAATCTACACCATCGTCGTCGATTTTCTGAGGCGTCGCACGATACTAGTATGTATTACCGACGAGAGGTTGAAGAGTCCATGTCGCACGACCGTTCCAGGGGTGGCACAGCGCATAGAGATTGATCTTTTCAGTAAATTGTCATTGAGTATTGAGCTCATGCGCCACAGTGAATAGATGGGCAGTTGTGACACCCAGAGAATGAAACAGAAAGTGTATCAGTAAGTCGTAGTGACGTCTGCGATGTTTGCTGCATATTTCAGAGATAGAGTTATAGGAGACCGTGAAACAGCCAAGATTTAGATAGAATAGAGGAATAGAGGAAACAGAAGAGAGAGACGACGACTTTGGACGGCAAGGATGCGATGCTTGATTTGCGTCGTCACGGATAGAGTGTTTTAAAGTAGATGGCAGGTGAGGCATGCGCACATTACCGAGAAGCACAGAAAGAAGCACAGAAGCATGTATTACGTCGTACGATATCACAAGCCAGTACATTTACAAAGTATCTTATTACACCAGCCACAATAGTCCCTACTACTGATACTCTGTAGATGTGGTAGCAGCCATAATATCGCAATCCAATCGACGGAGATATGGGATGGCAAGAGGATGAAAAGAAAGAGAAACAACCGCAACGTCGCCACTGAGATGTATAATAAGGCCGAGGCCGATTCAACATGGAGTCGCATTTGCATCGGGTATTAAGCATAGACATGGAAAATAAGACAAGACAATAGCACAGCAATGACTTGACATAAGCATAGACAAGACCAAATTGTAGAGCGATCTCTCCCTAGTGCGGATGCTCCCTATGCTCCTTACTGCCACGTTGACCGGGAGTCTGCCGCAAGGAGGTCGTTCTTACTCAGTATTTGTTATTCAATTTCGGTTTTATTATTTCTCTCCTGGTGTCTCAATGGCCTTGACGGGTCTCATTTGTTTATGTTTTATGTAGTATTTCCTTGTGCGTGCAAATCTAGACCGCTTAGAGGAGAGGAGAGTAGAGGGGATAGGGGAGAAGGAGAATTATTCTACCCATGCACATCCATGAAAAAGAGAGAGTAATACTGAGTAAGGAGAAATAGAGAAATACAGAAAGAAAAGAAATCGGAAATCAGTCTGAATCGGGAAGCGTGTATTAAAATTGCGCACGTGAGCCAAGAATTGGCAGAGCTTATGATGAAGCACAAGGAGGAAGGAGAAGAATAAGGATAATAAAGATATTAATAAGACGCGACAAAAGACGAAAGGGAAGAAGTGGTCAATCGGAGAATACGAGTCAACAATCGCATTTTTGCAGATAGTCATCGATGTTGCGCGTTGACTATTTACAAAGAGAGGAATGGACTGGGGAGAAATGAATTAAAAACACGTTGAAGAAAAGACCATTAAAAGAAGAATGCGTATGTATTTTTGTCAATAGAAATCCAGTGATGTGGAATAGTGTACAGTGCAGTGAAAGAATGGCGACTGAATACTGAGTAGAAAGGTAATAAAGAGGTACTGAGTAAGTGGCTGAAGAATGCAGTTAAAGGACGTGCATAACAACGAAAACGATTAATTCATCGACAAAAGAAGAACGGATAATCAAAATCAGACTGAGAAGACAGGAGACGCCACAGAGGAGCCACAGAGGATGCAGGTGAAATGACGACCAAGTGGAAGATTACCAAAGAGGACTAGCGTCAGGTACACAGACCAAACTAGCCAATGCTAGTCAGGAACACGATGGACTATTGCTGCCAGCGCGTACAAAGCTATGAGGAAAGAGGAGGAAAGAGGAGAAAGAGGACAGAAGACTAAAAGTACCCACGCATGGCTCACGGGGCCACAGGTAATTTTAAGATTGCGCCGTTGGAGGGGAAGTAGCAGAAGAGAGAGGGGGAAATAACAGCAAGAGGAAGGAGCGACGGACGAAGAGGAAAGCGACAGGGGTCTGTGGTGTATTAGTGTCGCGCGACACGGAGCTTCTCTCTTCTGGTTTTTCTTCCTTTTAAGTGGCCGTTGTGAAATTGCATCATGTGTGATGTATATGAATCTGTTGCACAATGATCAATGTATTGGTCTATGATTTATTACCATGGCAACCTATTTAGTTGAGTTGAGAGAAATCGAAGAGTGAGAAAAGAAAAGGAAAAGAAAATTGTTGACATGTACGAGTCTGTAGAGGAAGGCGCGATGATGAGAGTGGCAGACGGAAAGTGCAAAAGAAAAAGAGGAAGGCGCAACGGCCATCTCCATATTACGCCACAGGAAAGAGGAGAGGAAAGAGCGCAAGAGTGAAACGGCTGCGACACTGAAGGGGGTGGTTTGGTAGAGAGAGTAGACCCATGCTTATTAGAGAGTTGTGGCCGACAGGGGTGGTCTTTCTGTCTTTGTGTCTTTAGCTTTGGTTTTGAGTGGGAGTGGCGGTCTCGTAAAGGGCCGGGGATCGCTGTGGCTTTCTTGCCAGTATTTGCGATTTGCGCCTGTCTGGTCCGCCTTGACGGTCTGTAATTTCCCCTCCTCCTAGGGCGGCTAGAGATTACAGAGTAATTAGAGTGATGAGCACAGAAAGAGATCTCCTTGCTTTCATTGGTTTGCCTTTTTCTGATTTTGCTTCTTCTGCTGCTCTTATTGATTCATGAACAGACCACTCAAGTAAAGACAACGCGACTCATGTCATAAGCACTATGCAGAATGCGCAATGTAGAATGCAGAATGCAATGCAGCGCATGCAAGAATGCGCGACGCGCTGCAATGATGCGATGCATAACAGTCTCATCAGACTAGACTGCTACTTTGTACCCTCTCTGCTCTCCACGACCTCTACCTAAAGCCTGTCTAAAGCCAAAAGAGAGAGGCTCAATGGATCCACTGTAATAAGGAGCGTCGTCCTGTGCTTTCTAGCGTGCAAGAGTGGGGTCTCATTTGATCGTCTTAGACCCGACGCCTTCCTCTTTTTGAGTCTCTCGGTCCTCTCTCATAAAATACGCTTTATTATTCCATTTGCCGTGTCTCATTATTCCACGCCTTACCTTCTTGGGCTGTTGTCTAATAGAGAAGGAGTCTGACCGTCCCCTCGTTCTGTGTCCCCGGTCTGAAGTCTGCACATTGATATTGGTAGACCGGCGACTGGTGACTAGTAGTCTGGTAGTCGTAGTCTCATACGCAGTAGTCTCTCATAGTCTGGTCCAGCCGTTTGATCGTGGCCTTCATAATCCTGGGATCCCCGTTCTTAGTTCCTTTCTTCTTCTCTTTTCCTTTCTCTTTTCCTCTTTCCTCACCAAACTACACACAGGCTTCGTTGGCAAAGTCATATCACTCACTCTCTCTCTCTCTCTCACAACTCTGACGCTCTGCGAGCTCGTTCTCTCACAACCTCTCACAACCTCTCACCAAACAACTCTCTAAACTCTTCAATCTAAATCCTAAATCCTAAATCCGCCACCATGCGCTTCTCTATTGTCCTCCCCTTCCTGGCAGCTCTCGCCTCGGCCTCGCCCGCCGCCGCTGAGACCCCGTCTACTAGCACCAGCACAAGCACCAGCACAAGCACCGGCACCCAGACCATCTACCAGACCATCACCATCAAGCGCATCGCTACTGCCACGGCCACGGCCACCGGTTTCAGCACCTACCACAACGCCACCTCGGGCTACTACGGTACCGGCACCGCCTCGTTCCACATCAGCACGGCCACAACGACGGGTACAGCTACGGGCTCCAGCTCGAGCGCAACAGCCAGCAGCGGTGCCGGTGTCCAGGCAGTTGTCAACATGGCTCTTGCCGGTGCCGGTATTGTTGTCGCCGCTCTGATCTAAGTTATCTAGCGTCAAGACGCGATGTGAGATATCAGACTCACATCAAACATCACCATCTACTCCTACCTCCTACAATACATCTACCACAGATCTACTCCTTATTTCCTTTGTTCTTACGACTACACGACTGGCAGGCAAAAGTCTGTCTACTCCATTACTCATGCAACGTATGTCGCATCTCATTGTTTACGCCATGCACCAGCACGTCGACCCGACATCAATATCACTCAAACCCGACGATGACACGAACATGGCTTACAACTTTGCTTCTACTTCTACTTTGACTTTACTCTTCTTGAGATGTTGGAATCTCACTCCTCTTTGACACCCCTCTTTATACCTTTATACCTTATCTTCGTTCCATCTGCAGTCTTGACATATGCTGCCAGCTCAAGCTCCTCTCTCTGCAAAACAAGAAACAAAACACCTCGTCAATCTATCACGGCACGTTCTTTTTATATCTTTTACCAATTTTTGTTATCGTTTTGATAGCCACTTTACCTTTTTACGAACCCTTCTTCGCCTCCCTTTTTTACAACTCTTTTTCTTCTTCCTACTATGTACAGGCATTCTGTTTTCAAAATGCCTTTACACAAGTTTGGTCACCACTTTCGATACCCCTTTACTGTTTTTTTCTCTTCGTGTCCCTCTTGTGAAGGACCTCTATTTTACTCTACTCTACTTTCTCTTCTCTCCTACTCTTACCTTTTCTCTTTGACTCGATCGGGCGTGCGAGTCAGTGCCGTGTACGAGGTGTTTTGTGTTATTCTCTCTCTCTCTTGTTTTCAACCGCTGGCAGTATCCTAAGGTGGCTTCTTCTACACTACTTTTACTTCTCAAAACCACTTTTTCTTTTTTTTCTTCGCAAAAAGGGAACCCGTTATACGTTATGCTCTGCCCCCAGGTAATAAGATAATACAATCCTTTTCTTACTTTTTGTGACTCTTCTCCTCTGCTGTGACCTTGGACTCTGCACTCTGTCTGTTCGCATGTCTGCCGTCTGTACTGTAGATCAGCATGGGCACAGCAACCCGTGATATCCTTCATTTCTCCAGTTTCTCATTGTCTTATGCCACCGGCATGCAATACGCATTTCAACGTCCGGTGATGACCGAACATTATGCTTGATGTTGACAGCTCAACGCCCATCTAAGCTTAAGCATAATTCTTCTCTACGCCTTACAAAAACTGCATTTCAGAGTAAACAAGAAGCTATTTCGCCAAGATTAAACTCGTCGATCACCTGTTAGCAGCTTCTAGACTGCTGATCGTTGTAGCGGCCATTTGCAGTTTTTACTCGATAACTAATAGCGACTTACAAGAGGGCAAGGAGCCGGGACTACAGGGGCAGGGAATTACATGATCCCCCACAAAGTAATAAGAAGAAATTTCGACGACAAGGTTTTCCTGTCCAAGAGCAAGATCGGCATGAAGATCCAATATGAGACAATTCATATTCATAATTGTCTGTTCATTCGCAATGCTCAATAATCCCCGTAATATGCCCCGTATCACTGGCGGGCACTCTGTCACTAGTAGGCGCATTCTTAATGCCGGGGCGACTTGTTTACATTCTTGTCCACATTCTGCAATGCTATTGGTCACTTGGTATTAATCACCAACACTAACTCTCACTAATACTCACGACTTCCTCTTTGGTCTGTATCTCATTCTCATTCTCTGCCCCAGCATTAGTCACCTTTTACTCAACTACCTACCACTTGTTACATGTCCTCATATTGCCTTTTATTCTCCCAAGCACCTGTAGATATCCTCAACCAGTCTTTCAATCACCAGATGTAGTCATAGTTGCAGTCCGTCTGGGAAGGCATCGGCAGCGGGAAGCTTGTGCCCAGCGTCGGCAGCATGCTCGTCGTCACTGTCGGCAACGCCGTGCTCTGCATAGAAAATGACGACACTGTCGACAGTATTGTAGTTGTAGAGTCATACACCGGCACAGTGACGCGCTTGTCGGCTCTGCCAATATTTTCGGCGTGGCTGCTCTTTCGTGTCCTCTTCCGTACTGCGTCCTTGGCGTTGCTCTTCTCACTACCACTCCCGCACAGCTTCTGCCAATTGCCAAAACACAGATAGCCACTATCCCTCTCACTCTGGCTCTCGCTCTCGCTTCCACCTTTACTCTTCTCTTCACCGCCACCACCACCACCACCACCGCTCAACCCAAATTCCATCCCCAGTGAGCCCTGGTTCTGCTAAAACTTGAACAAAGCAACACACGATGTGTACCCAGCAACATTCTCCTTGTACAGAGCAACATCGCTGCCTTGCCGATTGATCATGCTCACAGCTCCAATCGTGTTCAAGTTGTACATCTCCAGGCCTGCCACATATCCAGAGTCCGTAGTGTTGCCTACCGCTGTCGACTCGCTGCTGTTTGAGCATCTGCCAGTCGTGTCTGCCGTGTCTAAATGCGAGATCCGCGACGCCAACGTGCCGTTCGTCGAGTTGTAGCTTGTCCCCGCATACACCATCCGTGCCTGGCAGTACTCGCCATTGCCCGGCGCACTGCACGTCGTATCATAGTTCTGGAAGAACGAGTAAAGGCCCGCCGCATACACGCTCACATTGTGCGAGTTCACCACCCGCAGACCCCATGCCATGGCACACGGAGGGTTGCCCGCCAGCTGCGTTGCATTTGCTCCCGGTGCAGCACTGCAGTCTGACACAAAGTCGGGGTCGTGGATCGATGCGTTGACCGTGTAGAATGGCGCCGGGGCCGGTGGGTTCGGCTGATAGTAGGGTGTCTCGCTCTGGATCAGGCCCATCCAGATATTGTGTGTGTTGACCAGCTGGTACTGGTATTTGACAAAGTGCTCCGCACACGATGCCACAAGCCAGACGCGTCCCTTTTCAGACTCAATCAAAATACCCCGCCCGCCAAACACCGACACCTGCGCGCTCTCGGGGTCCTCGATGTCGTGGTCTGCAACCCACACCCAGTTGTTCTCCATGTACAGGTTCGATGCACTCTTGGTGACATGCAGTCCCGTGTACAACGCAACACACGCCGGGTTCACATAGTTTGCCAATTCTGGTGTCTTGCTGCAATGTGAAACCTGCAGCTGCGATCCAGCAAATCCTCCCACTCGCACATGTACGTCCCACATCCCTGAGGGGGGGTTGCTCGCCGTACATGGTCCGGTAGGGGTCTCCAGGTTGTATTCGATTGCCACTGCGCCGGCCGTTGGTCCCTGCGTCGACACAATCATGTCTGACCACTCAATGTAGCCAGTCTCGCCTGGGTAGCCAACCTGCACCACTGGATACGGCACATTCATGTCCTGGAACTTGGTGCCAGTGCCCAGGATCACCGACGCCAAGGCCTCACCAACAATCCGCACATTGGGCGGGATGCGGATCGTGTCTGTCACCAGGTAGAACCCCGCATCAACAAACGCAACCGTATCTGTGAACCCGTCTGACGCTTTGCGGAACAAGGTGTTCAGTGCCACCGTGTCGTCCGTCACACCGTCACCTTTTGCTCCAAACTGTCTTGCTGTAACAAAGTTTGCGACTGGTACATTGTCGTACTGTGGTTTCGACCGCTCAAAGTACTTGTTGCCAAGCCGCAGGTCGGCGAGCTCAGGGAAGTAGGCGTCATCAAACGCTTGGTACACATTCGGTCCGTTGGGTACATAAATATTTCCCTATGTTGTTAGACGCGGCTGTCGGCTGTCACGGGGGAGGGAGGGAACGTGTCTTACGGTGTACTTACATATGCAAATCCCCTTTTCACAATAGTACCAGCTTGGTCACCGGCCACCACTGTAGCACCATCTGGTCCCATCACAGCCACATCCACCTGCCGGAATATGACGTTTTCCATGATTAGCGATCCCGCACCTGGGTTTGTTTGTTTTGTCGGCGACCGGCCAGAGACAATACCGGTCGGCGTGTTGTGGAATAGAGAGTCAACAAGTGTCACGCTCCCAACAATAGGACCGCTCATGTTGAGGCCGACTTGAGAGTCATAGACATAGATGGACTTGTATGTCCACGCCCAGTTCCAGATTTGCAAAATAGCCGTGTTGGAGTTGAAAAAGGTGAGGTTGCGCATCGTGTATTGCTGGTTTCCCAACTGACAGCCATAGGTGCCGCCGTAAAAAACGAGGTCGTTCAGCAAACCACCACTGCCTTCTTCCATGAAGATGCCGGTGTGCTGTCGACTGGGGTCGGGCGACAGCACAAATACACAGTTCTGGATGGATGTGGCCTGCGCCGAGGGCCAGTGCACGGCCGTCACAGTGCCCGGCACAAGAGTCGTGTCGAAGCGGATGTTGCGAATCTGCCGAAAAAAGACATTGGTAGACGTGTATTTGAGCCTGCCGTTGAAGTAGACGTCACCGTCAATCATACCGATGATGCTGGGAATAAAGCTGGCCGTCGCCTTGATGGTGGGCATGTTGCGCGGGTCGCCAATGATTTGCGTGTAGTAGTAGTTGACAATGGACTTGGAGATCATGTAGGTTCTGTTTGTTAGCTCATGCTTGACTGGATATATTTTGTAAAGAGGACATACCCAGCGGGAAAGTAGATGACAGCCGGGGTTGTCGTCGACCCGACACATCCAGAAATACCGCCACACCGGTTGCCGGCCGTGATGGCTGCGTTGATCGCTGCCGTGTCATCCGTCACTTTTATTAGTATTGATATATACAATCACTACTATAGTGCACTAACCTCCGTCGCCGACAGCGCCGTAGTCCTTGACATTTCGAAACACGGTGTAGCTCTTGTCCGTGTTGAACGATGCAATGCCATTGTGAGCGATGCCCTCCATCCAGTACGCAGTGGCATTTGCTTGGGCATGTACCAAAGCTGCATTGATGCAGATGGTAAGCAGCCCGAGGCCACAAAGAAGATTCATATCGGTATAGATGATGTAGATGGCTTGTATATGGCTTGTAAGTGTTGAAAGATGGTTTAGAAGTTGATGAGGTGAGAAGATCAATGCTCTCAAGGTAAAGTGCAGGTGCAAGTGGCGATGACTGACACGCAATGATAAGGGCAAGGCACAAGGGAAGAAGGAAGGAGCGTCTAGTTATTTATCTCCTTCCTGTTTATTATTTTTGTTTTGCCTATTGTGTTATTTTATCACGTTTACATTATACTTTCTTGCTTTCTTGTTTTCTTGCTTCTTATCTACCGTTGTTACCTCGTGAATATTGTGTTTTCCGTCTGCCGGACCGACAGAACAGGAAGGAGCGATGCAGCTGCACAACTGTACCTGCTTAAAGTGCAAAGCACAAAGAGACAAGGACGTCACAGAGTGCTGCTGCCGTGTCTCGCTCTGTCACTGTCACTCTGTCACTCGAGTCACTACCACTGTGCAGCTTGCCACGGTCACGCCTGTCACCGGCATATTGACGTTTGTAGCGAGGGAAGGAGCGATGGCCGCCGTCAACAAGAGCACAAATATGCAAAGACGCAAAGACACAAAGACACAAAGCTCGCTCCTGCCTTGTTAATTTCCTATATCTTGATCTCCGTCAATACCCCAACATGTTTACATAATTTTGCAGGGTCTACTTGCAGCTATTTGTAAAAATGATAGCAAACCTACTAAAAACAAAACGTCTAATAGATAATGAACACGAGAGGAAACGCGAGGAAATGGCCTTTTGTGCGTAGCTTGCACAGACTTGCACCGACTTGCACAAACAATATAATAGCCTCGACCGTAGCATCCGTGCCGAGGAAGCGAGTTGATAGACAAAGTAGTTGATGATCGAGTGATCCGAGTTGCCATGATTCAGATGGACGGCTATGTGCAGACAAGAGGCGAGTCAGTTGGCGAGGATTATAATTGCTGGGTTTCATTTATGACCTGAAAGGAATTTATGTGCTGGAAACAGTCTTGGGAATCATAATCAAATAATCAAAATAGTTTCTATTCACACAATTAAATTTCTTTTATTACTCTTTTTTTGTCTTGAACAAGAAGACAATATAAAAATAAAAATAAAACAATGAAAGCAGTCGAATGCAAGAAACAAAGTAGAATAAATATAGAACATGACAGATTCTTTATATAATACAATGAAAGTGCCATTTCTTTGTGGGCATGATATGGGCTGGACCAGAAACAAAGCCACGATGATATGGACAACAAGACTTTATTTTGAGAGCAGACTGCACTACTATATAAAGCCCTCATCTGCGAAAATACGTGTTTGGTATGGTGATTTCAGTAGACATTTCTTATCATTCACCCAAGATCGCCAAAATGAGTCCACGAGCAACATTTCTACCCCGGCTGGGCCGGCCCAACAAGAAGACGACGTGGCTGACACCCGACGACTTTGACAATGCTTTGGCACTCGCAAAGAAAAAGAAGAAGACGGAGCTAAGACTTCTTAGACAGAAGCAAAGCACAAAGTGGCAGCACGCCGACCACGGCTTTGCGTATGCACCGGGCCCGGTCATCTATAAGCCATGGTATCAGTATACCCTGCGCGAGGCAGCCGTGCAGACTGGCCGGTGGCTCATGCTCTATCTGCTTATTGCTATCGTTGTTAACGTTTTAGAATATTTTGACAAACTATAGATATAAAAGACATATGAGATATAGAATATAAACTAGAGCTAATCTATATGATGGTGCAGCCTACTGCACAAATGCACAAAAAACACACAAAAAGAGAACGCCTATCCAATGCCTCGGCCGTGCTCCTGTAGAAGAGAATGAAAAGGAAAGAAATGAGTGACAAACAGATCCAAACAAAAGGAAGAGAAAGTAAAATAATGAAAAATGAAAAAAAAAAAAGGACAGAAAGAGTGCAGGCTAAGCGCTAAAGACAAAGTCAAGTAGTGTATATATAACTAGACATGGAGTTTCCTCTAACAAAGAAATCTACCTCTAGTGAGCAACGGTAAAGAACATGTTCATGGTGAGACACACAATCATGACGATTATGCCATAGATGGCCAGACCCAGCGCCATCTTCCGCAGCAGGCCATGATCTATGTGCTCCAGGTCCCACCGCCACATGCGCTTGCGCCGCAGAATTTGCTGCTGCCGCCGTGCCGCCGCCGTTGTGCCCACGTAGCTGCTGTTAGACGGCACAATACTTCCACCCAGCAGCGCTTGATCGCCCGCCTCAATTTCGGTCTCGTCGTCGCTGGCGTCAGATGTGAAGTAGTCGATGCCGCCCGACACATCAGCATCGTCGTCCTCCTTCGTAAGGCGCTGGTGGTGCTCGCTGTCGGGGTCGCTAATCTTGTAGTAGAACAGGCCGGGCAGGATAAATGAAATGGAAGTCGAGCCAGTGCTGCCGACATAGGCCAGCACGCGGTCCAGGCTGGACACGCTCAGGGCCGTCATGTAGCTGCCGATGATAATGACAGTCGTAATGATGGCGAAGCGCATCTCGGGCATCGGTGCCGCCAAGGGCGCGCCGTGGCTGTCGAGTGCGGGGGCTGCTGCTGCCGACGACGACGATCCGCCGTTGGATGTCGGCAGGAGTGACGCGCCCGAACCTTCTCTGGCGGAGGAGTTGTTGGCCTCGCGGCGGTTGTTGATGACGGCCGACGACGACTTGCCTGGGCGCCACTTGAGCACGGCATCAATGGATGCGCGCGCCGGGTGGATCTGCAGCGGTATACTGAACGTCACGAGCACGACAATGGCTGCTTTGCCGACCGTCGAAGCAAAATTGAGCGGGTACATGGACACAATGTTGCCGACAACCTTGCTACCAAAGGTGATGTAGCCCGTGATGGCCACGAGAATGTAGATGGAAGCTGCTGAGCCAATGCTGGATCCAATGACAGTAACAACACTGCCGGGCGAGTTGTCGCGGATCTCGTTGAGAATGGAAAACATGTTCTGGTGGCACGTGTAGGCAAAGATGACCACAGGCAGGCTGGTCAGCAGCGCGACAGGGCCCTGCCAATGGACATAGTGCAGGTCGCGGCGGCTGGCGTGCTTGTCGGCGTAGTAGTGGTAGACAACGAGCACAATCAGGTAGCCAATGGACACCAGCGCAATCACGCTGGTGTACTTGAGCGAGTCCAGGCGTCGCAAAAAGGCGAGCGGGATGATGACGAGCATAAAGGCTGTGATCCAAAAGTTGCGATCGGTCAGGAACGGCATATCGACGGCGATGCTGGGGCTGAAACCGAGCACGACGCCGGGCATTAGGTCGCCAATGATGATAATGTACGACACGCCGACACCGAAGCACTTGACGGCAATAGCGGCATCAAACAGCACGGCGGCATTGGGGTATGTGAGCTGCGACAGGGCAAAGAAGGACGCGGTACCGCGGTCGAGGTAGCGGGCGCAGCGGGACTGCAGGTAGAGGCCAAAGGCGGATGTGAGGCCGGACCAAAAGATGACAAAGGCGCCGAGGACGATGCTCATGTGCGACATGGCTGCCGGCATGGCCAGCGTGCCGGCGCCGACAATAGTGTTGAGGAGGTTGATGTTGCTGCTAAGGATTGAGGCCTGGCCGCCGCCTTCGCCGCCGCGGCTTTTGGGTCGCCGTGGTCTCGCCATGTTATCGGGTGTGCTGGATCTGCCTGGATTTGGGTCGGAAGATGACGATGGAATGGTCGAGTAATTCGGCATCGGAGGGGAGAGAAGAGATTGGTGGAGGCGGAGTCGTCGAGCGAGAAGTCAAAAGGTAGATGGCAGATAGGAGATAGGTGGCTGATGATGATGACGCAAGCTGAGAGAGAAGATAGGAGATGAGGGTCGAGCTGAGTGAAGAAGGAGCGACCGGGGTGGTTG
Source organism: Ophiostoma novo-ulmi subsp. americana (assembly GCA_029298975.1). Lineage (NCBI taxonomy): Eukaryota > Fungi > Ascomycota > Sordariomycetes > Ophiostomatales > Ophiostomataceae > Ophiostoma > Ophiostoma novo-ulmi. The sequence continues at coordinate 238,847 of JANSMA010000003.1, read as the reverse complement.
CCGACTATGCCGTTAGAGACACGGGCGCCGAGCTTATGTAAGAACGACAGAAGAAAACAGCAGACGACGTCGACAGTCGTGTGCTCGTTGACTCTATTGAGTATCGAGGATTGGCAATTGGCTGATGCGACTGACGTCTGACGGCTGGCAGCTCGAGTCTCTACTGAGTAGTGTCTGTCCGGTCTAGAGGGCAAAGTAGACACCGAAATGATGGGAGCTTGAAACTGGAGGGCGCCCACAAAAAGCTTGTCGGGGGAAGTGGATTATCAGGCAAAAGCCAGGGAGGGATGGAGATGAGGAGGAAGAAGAGGAGCAAATAGAGCCGTTCGGGCTGAGTCGTGCGTGGATTGGTGACGTTGTCGTTGGTAAAGAAAAAGATCTTGGTAGTAAGAAATCAATTAACCTTCTCAGAGGGAAGGAGGCAAAGAGGTCTTTCTCACTTTCCTTGTAGGGCTTTGCAGTGCTTTGCACCTTCCTTGCCTGCTTTCACCTCCCCAAAAGAGAATCACGTAATGCCGACTTTTAGCGGGGAAGGGCCACGCCTCTGTATTTTAGCGCCCTTAGCGTCGTTCCGGTGCCTATTCCGAGACCTGACTCTTCCAGGCAAGTAGGAGCCGGAAGAATGTCAGCAGAATTAGGTGCTCAATGAGGTGCTCAGTTCTGATTATGTCAGCGAGACCGATGTGAAGCTGAACTACGACTATGGCCTTGAGACGATGGACTCGAGATGACAGAACTCTTTGCGTATTTATATCTCGATAATAAACCTCGTGAATTTGCGGAAATGCAATGACTTATATCTATGGCACAAAGATACATTACGAAGTATAAAACAGTACGAGCACGCCTGGCTTGGCTCATTACAGCTCATTACAAAAGGTTGGCATTACGTTACAGTGCTGTAGTCCGCTAAAGAACACATTTCATCCCCTAAAGAGTGAGACTGTCGCCGTAATGCCAACCCAGCCCCTGAACCAATCAGATAGCTTACGTAAATGCAGCTCCACCAGCAACCTCACCGATATCGACAGACGACAGAGCAATCAGCTGCGGCTTGCAGCTTGTTGCGTACTCAGCCTGAGCAATAACGACTTGTTCCTACAATTACTACAAAATACACACCAACTATGGAAACAGCCGAACAGACGGGCCAGGCGTCCATGTCGCTCATGGAGTCGCGCCTGCTGCGTGCCGAGCAGCTGCTCTACGGCAGCCCCGATCCCGCCAGCGAGCCGGAGCGCCACAACAACTTTGACCACCCGCCCGCCGTGGACTCGATAGCAAATATTGACAATGAGTTTACGCGGGTGCTCGAGACGCACCGCGTTTATGCTGATTTGATCAAAATCTGTATGTCTACTTTGAAAGCAGCAGCGGCATTCCGCATTCCACGTTCTTCGTTCTAATAACCACTCTACTTCAGACCGCGAACACCCATCCCTATTCGGAGATGAGAGAGAGGGCGTCCCGCCCACACAGCTCAGCATTGAGGCCATCAAGCAGACCGTCTTTGCCTACGAGGACACCATACCGGCTGTCGCGTCATGGCTCAGCGCGGCTGTCGTGGACCAGGCACCACTGCCCGATGCCACGCTGAGCGCCCAGCTGATTGCGCTAGTGCCGCGCATGGAGGCGCTGGCGGCCAAGCAAAAGGCGATTGACGACGAGATTGCCGAGCTGCGGGCACGGAGCGAGCGGGTGGTGCGGCAGTACTATGAGAAGCAGGCGATGGCGTCGGCGCAGATTGTGGCGGATGTTGAGACGCGCGTGAAGCGGGCCGAGGGACAAGTGCGGCGGCTCGAGCGCGAGGTGGAAGAGAAGGCCAAAGTCGGCGTTTGAGGCGGTGGCAAGCCAAGCCGCTGACTATGAACATACGCATGACCATACGATACCGATGAAAGACGACTGGCTCGGTCGGAGCCACGGCCACGAGAGACGACCATGTCGACACGAGCACTTTCAAAAAACCAAGATACCCAACCTATTACCGGACAGCCGTGCCGGGTAGGACAGCAATGCAGAAAAGAGATAAGCGAAGCGAATACGCATCTTCTTATCCATTTAAAGGATACGACGTTGCGACAACTCCAGCTGCCACGTCTTTCAGGGATACGCATAATGCCTTTCAGATGAGGCACAGTACAGCCATCTTTTGATTGCCACAGCCCATTTGCGACAACTAGGGACAGCCATGACAAAGTAGAGTTGAATACTACTGCGGAGTGATGACTTTATGAATAAATGGTTGCCGTTATTTGCTTTAGTTATACATTAAAGTATGCCATCATATCGTGATTACGAACCCATACATACTACTTTGATACCTAGACTTCTCCACGCTTCTTTAATCACTATGCTTGACCTTTGAATTGGCTTCTGACCTCCCGTTAAGTTCTGACAAGAGTTCTGACAATAAATTCTCCGAGCTACTCCTGAGGCGATTCCGTGTTTCAGGCACTCGCTGTCTGTCTACTCCGTACACTTTTGCACCATTATGCCTAGCTGCAGGTGGTTGTGTCATCGTCGTCAGAGACAGCAATCCACAGCTACTTGAAAAGTAGGGACGAAAAAATAAAAAGAAGACACAATGACAAGAATCTAAATAAGCCAATGCTAAGCTCAGCCTTACTGCGGCACTTGCTGCGGCATTATATCTTGATATTAAGTCTGCCAGAACAGGGAAGCGAAATTAGAGTAGGCAATGCATGTATCTGGGTAATATCCTTGTAAAGTGGTAGGGTATGCTTAGAGCAATAGGTAGAGACCAGCTATTCACAAATATAGAGCCAAGGACGGGGATGGCAGCAGCCGTGGCTCGGACTGTGTTGTATTTGATGATTCCAACTTTCTTGACTATCCTCTTTTTTCTTTCAGCACCGTTTTCTCCTCCGTGTCGGCAATATTGCTACATTCTCCCAACGGCTTAGCATGATCTACGACACCGTTAGATCACGTACGCTTAGAGTTTTGCAGACACTACGGCGGATCGTTCGTAGAGCCGCTAGAGTGCTTCTCTCATACTGACAATCATTCTACTTTGACCGATCAAGGGGTTCCCATGAGTTTGATGCGAGTCACAACGTGCAATACTGGTGCTGAAACATTTGATAAAGGGTTACAGGTATAATCTGTTACAGTGATGATTGTTGCGTATCGACTGTATCTAAAAAGACGACAACGTCCACTCTACAGTTGTATTGAACCTCATCTTGTAGTTGCAGACAGCCCTATCCCATATGTTAATTAACAGACAATATTGAATTAATTAAAATAAATACACGAACTCGAGCCCGTCCGCACTCCCGACGGCAGCATGCAACGAGGCCCGTGAGGGCGATCAGACGTACACCGTAGATGTCGTGGCCGTGTCTACTTTGTCTACTTTTAATAAGAAGCTTTGAGTGTCAGAGCACACCTCTTCAGCTGAGCATTTTTCTTGTGTGACTATATGCATTGATTGTCTGTTTCTCGCTATATTTTGGAATAGCACATCGACTGGCCATGATGCATCGTTGTGTATGACAGCATATCTACAGTCAGCGCTCTCTTCTATCATTTCTTTTTCCCTTTGTATCGTCGTCGCCGTCGTCTTCTCTCTCCTTGCCTTTCTCTTGAATATCATAAGATACGTGGCTGACTGTCATTTCAGCCACCTGTTGCATTGACTGCACGAGAACCTGCTTCAGTTATTTACACCTGTCATTCAGCTGCCGTCGGTATTAGACATTAATCTCTCGGCTCAAGATATCAAAATACTTCACTATGAAGAGCCACGCGTTGAAGAATGACCCACTCTACTCAGTACCAAAAAGGTACGCATGTACTTACCCCTGACGCGTGCTCGTCACAGCTCCACAGTGACATCTCAAAACCCACTCTTTCCCTACGACACTCTTACTCGAAACACAACAAGAACCACGAAACAGTTTTTAGAGGGATTTGGCGGATTTCAGAGAGACTAGAGAGCATTCCTAGAGCGAAAGAGGAGCAAGTAACAAGCCCCTTGTCTGTTTAGGCTTGTCTTCTTGAACTCTAGACCTTGCCGCCAGTAACAGACCGTCTCGATCAGGATCGAAACATGTCAATCACTACTTTGTACAGAGCGGACGGACCACCCGGAAGGTCGAGTCCTTCTGCGGCGTAGTGCCTAGGCACTCCGTGGCACGCCGTGATGAATCGTGCCGCAGAAATTGTTGTTAGAAGTAAGCAGAAGTAATACTCTTTCAAATCTTGGGAAATGTCATCACCATCGTGAGTTGCACAGTATACATACTGTGTGTACTATAAACGTCTAGCGTAAATGGTGGCATCATGCCTGAATAGGTAAGAGCGAGAGTTGAAGAAAACAGCATTTCTTTTTCTTTTTTCTTCTTTTTTTCTATTAAATCCAAATTCAGGGACGCGTTGCACTAGTTTAAACTACTCGCTAGCGCGTCCCTAATTTGCATTCACTGTAATTGACATTGACATTCCCATTTACACGCATCGTATCGCGCATACGATTACGGAGTCTGGATGCGTCTGCAGTCTGCAAGTCTCATGTACTTTAATCAACGACATCCAATCTTTTGATCTTTGAATTGAGTGCCCCTGCATTGAAGGACAGAGAGGCAGCTCTCCGTCGCCATTCGGTACCCAGTAGGACAGGCGATTCGCTCCTTCCCAGGCGATCCAACGACCCGCTCCGTTTTGTACTTTTTCCGTTCTATTCTCCGTTGCGTCCGTCCTTGAATATGATCCATCTGTGCTCCGTCTCCTTGCATCTTTAATATCATCAGTTCATGCACAGCATCATGAATATAGATGCCGCCCTATACCGTCACCAAAAACTTGGCTAATAAATTACATCACTAGTCCTTTTGCTCCCTTCTCCCTCATCCCTGGCGCGGTGTGTTAGTCGTGTAAATGGGAATGGAAGTGATAACGTATGCCTCTTCCTCCTTGCCCCTGCCTGTTTTGTATTATTTCAATGTTAATGGTTTGCCGTTTTCACTCACCGTTATCGTCGTGATGTCATGCTGTGTTGTGAATAGCCTCACTTTAGAGCAGCGGCGTTATTTGTTTTTCGTAGGCCAATACTCTTGGTATCTTCAGCGACGATCACTGCATATGTCATCATACCCAATGGACAGCTGCTTTATTGCATCGGGATTTTTTAATCAATCAAGATGTCTTCTACACAAATAAGCCGTCTTAATCACCAACCATTGTCGCCAATTTGATTTTCATGGCTTCAACCCCGATTGCACTGCTGACGACCGATGTCGACCCAACCCAGCAGCGCTCGGGCAAGCCGCTCGCTACTTGCTACAGCCGCTCTTCCACCGCTCGGCTCACACGACAGCCAGCCATTCCAACGTCGCGCGGCATTCCGACACGCCTGCAGGTCATTAGACTATTCCTACTCAGTATTGTTGACGCCTATCAGACTAGAGGTGTAATGCTCACATCCCCTGTCCGCTGATCACGCAGGACGCCTCGTTGTCTCGCTGTCTCAGACCCAGCCGCTGCTGCTATTGCCATTGCCTCATTCTTCATTCCAGTCATTCTGCGCCAGCACTGCGTCCACAGTACTCCAGACTCTGTTCGGAACGTGCGACCCGCTCTTGTCGCTCTTGTCGCTCTCTTTTATCTGTTATTCTGTCTCTCATCGACTTGTCTGCCTCCTAAATTTCCAGTGCTCCGTTCCTCATCACGGCACTTTGAAACGCTCGCTCCAAATGACATTTTTGTAAATAGAATATTGAATATTAATATCCATACGACGTTCTTTCCCAATCTATATTTTGCTTAATACCTACATCTTCCGTTCTTTCCGCATCCGTTATCGCCAATCATCAGACTATTTACTTTTACTCAAACTTTACCAAACTCTCTACCAACCCAACAGCGAATACGGGCTCCTTCTTAAACGGACTACACTGCCACAATACTCTTTTTCTCTTTCCTCAACCGTGACTCGCTCTTGGTCGCTCCTTCCGCACCCACCAATTCAGCCTTTGTTTTGAACTTCTTTCAACTTTTCCATCTTCATCGCTCTTTCCGGTCACGTCTTATTTCAATCCTCTTCTATTCATCCTCTTTCCTCTTCCACGTTGAATTTTCAATTCGACTCTGCAATACTGCATCGCTCTTTCCCTACAGCACACAGACAGCCCACTTGTTATATCTCCCGCACTTGCTGCTCTACAAATACTTCGTACCTCTCTTCTTCCACCCCTGCCCTCCATACCACCCTCCACGCCTCCCTCCTCTCCAACTCCACCCTTACTTGGACAAGCGCAGGGCCGCTTTTCGCCAGCCTCCACTCCTTCCACCCTTCTAACCCCTTTCTGGCCTGTGCCCATTGCTCCTTCCTCCTCATTCTCGGTCTTCTGGGCCTCCTTCCCTCTAGGCTCTCCATCGCCCTTTGATTCAGTCGCTCTTTGATCTCTCCTTCCTTCTCTGACCCTCTATTTTCTATCCTCGTTCTTTTTCTGTATTCTCTTCTCTCTCTATTCCTTCTATTCACGACAACTCAACTTTAGCCTCACTTGGGCATCGACTCCGACTTCTTACACTCCTTTCAGTCCAATTCATTCGCAATCACTCCTTTTCCACGGCTCGTCTTTCTATATATCTCTCTCCTTCCATCCTCTTCAACAACAACACCACATACGACTCATGTACGGTTCGCTTCATTCACCCTCGCTGCGCAAAATGGAACACTCTCGCGCACAGTACGGCCGCCGCAAGGGCATCAGCATCGGCAACATTATCGGTGACCCCTTTGCCCTCGCAACCATCTCCATCTCCGCTGTACGTTTGAGGCGTCTTTCATTGGCTCGCTCGCTCGCTCTGTCTCTCGAGTCCATACACTAACTGAACAGCTCGCTTGGATCATTTCCTTTATCTCGTCCATCATCGCCCAGGTCCAGACAAAGTCCGCTTTCCCGACATACACATGGTGGACCATTGTCTACTACTTCTTCATTGTCGGCGGCGTCTTTGTCGTCGTCGCCTCTGATACCTCCCAGACGTACCATGTCGCAATGGTCGGCTACCTCGCCTGTGGTCTCGTCCTCGCTACATCGTCTGTTAACGGCCTCGTCTACTCAACCAACGGCGGCAAGCAGGCTGCCGCCGCTGGTTTTATTCTCCTGTCCATGACTACTGTATGTTCTCAAAGGGTTAAGGTCTAGTTTATTGTCTATTGAAGTACACTGCTAACCCACAGATCGTCTGGATCTTCTACTTTGGCTCCGCGCCGTCCGCCGTGCCGCGCGCCTACCTCGACTCGTTTGCCCTCGCCAAGGAGGCCAGCAACCAGAGACAGACCATGGGCACCTACGGCGTCGGCCGTCCCGAGACTTCGACTTCGGTTCAGCCGCCCACCATGTACACTTCGGCCCAGCTTAACGGCTTTGAGACGTCGTCGCCCGTTACTGGCATCCCGCCTGCCCAGCGCAACTCGACGCTCAACGGTGGCGGTTTCGGCGGTGCGCAGACCGGCAAGACCGGTGCCGCGCCTGGTGCCGGCCAGCCTGAGGGCGAGATTGTGCCGCCCACCGAGTACCCGTACCGCGCCAAGGCCATCTACAGCTACGAGGCCAACCCCGAAGACGCAAACGAGATCAGCTTCAGCAAGCACGAGATTCTGGAAGTGTCCGATGTCAGCGGCCGCTGGTGGCAGGCACGGAAAGAGACAGGCGAGACAGGCATCGCACCAAGCAACTATCTGATTCTGTTATAGTTTCTGATGTAGTTGTTTGATATGCTTTGTTTTGTTTTGTCTTTTTGTCGTCTTATGTTCAGTTTTATACATATACCCTCATCTACGCCAATCGTCTCAGTTTCCCGTCTACAGTTTTCAGTCTCTCAGTCACATCAAATCTTCAGTCTCTGATCAACTCCACTCGAACCGACGACACGGCTACAGGTATACACGCACACGGGTGTTTAGGTTCCAAAACCGGGAGTCTTCTTGTCTTTTGCCTCTTGTTTTCCACTCTACCTTTTCAGGGTTTTTTTCGTTATTGTCATGCGTTCACTGCTTCATGCACTGGGTTTCTTTTGTCGGTTCGGTTTTGAGTTCTCTCTTTTGGCACTTTTCTTTTGTCTTTTATCTTGTCTGGACATTTTTTTCGATTCTCATATTCCCCATTACTTTCTGCTTGCCACTAGTTGACAGCAGCAAAAGTGTGTATTATTTCAACACATCCTTTGATTCTTTTCTTCACTTCTATACTTGCTCCTTTACTCTTCATTTTACTCTTACAATTTCTTACCCTTTGGGGCTTCTTATGTCATTTGATCCGTTATTTTTCTTACTTGTTATTGTTTCTTTATGAGATGAGTTTACGGCTATAGGTATCAATCAACAAGATTAAACCAGAATTGTCCAGGTGACTGTTTGAAATATAAAGTGACATTTGTAGACGCGTCAGGCGCACATTCCAGATATATCTCTCATGACAGCAAGAAATTTCGCGATAGCGGACCTTCGGCGGATGTCTTATTCTATCAACTTGTGCATTCCTCGTATTTCGATTTCGACCTCGGCTTGCCATCACGGCATCCATCAAGTGGCCATCACAGATAGCCTCAGTAGGTATGATAAACAGTCAAGTGGCCGCTCTACTTGCTTGTCGCGTCTCCGATATATGTGGGCGTCATTGCGCAGCGTGTCATGGCGAGGCTGTAGTCTGACTGTAGTCTGTAGTCCTGAAATCTTGGCATACATCAACTGCCGGGAGCCGTCTCATGAGGCGTCACCGTGCAGTCATGTTGTTTTCAATGTCTCTTCCGTTCTTCTCTCCTCAAGTCCTCAATTCCTTAATTCCCTCCTCAAAGGCCTGTCCGCTCAAAAGTTTGCTGTCGACTGCCGCATCCGCTGCCGCATCTCGCGCTCCTTTTGTGCCACCTCGCGCTCCAGCCGCGCCACACTGTACTTGAGCTGCTCGCGCCGCTGCCGGATCATGCGCGCCTTGAGCGGGTCGACCTTGTTCTTCTTGACGGCCATCGCTTTCGTCTTAGCTGGCTTCTCCTTGACCTCGTTGGGCCGGCTGTTGTCGAGCCGTCCGGCCTGGAGCGCAGCTTTGGCCTGCAGGGTATCGATGCGTCTGGCCTGGCGCGCGAGCTGGTGGGCGGCGCGGTCGAGCAGGCTGGCGACGGCCGGCCCGATATCGTTTTGCAGCGATGCCTCGGCGGCGGCGAGGGTCGGCTGGGGCAGGAGTTCGTAGTGGCGGACGCTGCCGAGGACAGTGGCGAGGCGCGGCAAGTCCTGGACGCCAGTCTCGAGGGTGGCGACGGACGACTCGAGGTAGGACAGAGATGAACGCAGCGATGCGACACAGTCGCTGTAGAGGTATGCAGTGGACATTGTATCGGCGAGGTGTCGTTGTGGTAGATTGCTAAGTATTGCGGGGTTGACAGCGTTGATAATGAAGTTGATAGACGTCAATGTGAAGTCGCGTAGTCTTAGTCAGTAAGTAAACAACGGTGGGTTTGGTGGGGACCCACTTCCACTCTAAACGAATCAGATTACATCATCACAGGTATACAGGTTGAGCCTTTCTTTCTACCAAGAAAGTAACTTTTATAAACTTAAATCTCATACAAAGGTGGCTCTATGCCGGGTAAATACAGTAAATCATGACTCAGATACAAATAGATGACTCCAAAATTAGGAAACGACAAAACTATGCCTCAAAGACAAGGACGACGCCATCGTCACCGGCCGTGACAACACGCTCGCCCGTCTCGCCCTGCACAAAGCCCAGGACACCACCACCCTCGCCGTCGCCGCGGTGGCCCCGCCATTCCTTAACGAGACCAGAGGCAGCAGAGGGGGTGGGTGCGCCGGACGCTGATGGGGCAGCAGCCGCCGCTGGTGTCGCAGATGCTGTGCCGCGCACATCCCACCGCCGCACAACGCCGTCCATGCCACAGCTCGTCAGCAGCCACTGTGCAGGACCCGACACGCCGCCCGCCTGTGGTGACGACCGCACCCACTCGACCTTGACGACCGAGTAGTCGTCGTGTGCATGCTGGATGTGCCGCCGCACAGCAAACGACCGGCTTGCATCGTAGATGGCGATGCTGCCGTCGACACTGCCGGCTGCCAGCAGCGTCAGGGGTGGCGGTGCAAAAGACAGGGTCTCAACACCGTCCGACTGCGCCTGCATGGATGCCAGGATCATGCCGGCCTGTGCCTCGCCGGCACCACCAGCACGGCCCTTGGCAGCCTTGCCCTTGGCAGCAGCAGGCTTGGCCGCATCCACCAGGCGCGGCAGCGAGACAATCTTGACGATACCACCAGCACCACCGACAGCCACGACACCACCACCAGGGGACACGGCAACCGAGTAGAGACCACCAACAACCTCGAACCGCTGGTCCTCAGCCGTCAGCGACACGACCGTCTGGGTCTGGCCAGGTGCCAGTAGACCCTTGCCGGCGGCGACACCCCAGACGTCCCAGACATTGAGAGAGCCGTCCTCGCTGACAGTGGCGAGCAGGTTGCCGTCGGGGGTCCATGCACCGGCCGTGCACGAGCCCATGTGCATAAAGTACGACTGGACGATCTGAACGGGAGCAGCCGGGTCGGCAGCCGGGTCAATAGTAAAGACCCAGACGGAACCGTCCGAGGCGCCGAGAGCGAGCGTATTGGGGTGGTCCTTGCTGGGCGAGGGCGCAAGCCAGTTGATCTCGGGGACCTCCTGGGACTCGGTGAGGAACTGGAAGTCGACACGGCCGTCACCGACCTTGACACCGTAGACGCGCATGCGGCCGTCCATGCCACCGGACACGAGGAAATCGCCATTGGGCAGAGTAAAGGCCAGGGCGTTTATGGAATCGGTATGGCCGTCAATTTCAAAGAGGGGCTGCAGCTCGGTGCTGCGCTGGGCGGCAGCGGCTTCGGGGTCACTGCTGTAGGTAAAGGGCAGCACGGGGCGGGACTGGGCGGCCGAGGTGTCAACGACGTAGCCCTTTCCAGGAGCATCGTCGCCCTCACCCTCGCTGCCACCGGTGGCGACGAGAGACGGGTACTTGGGGTGCTGGGCAATGGCAAAGACGGAGTCCTTGTGGACATCAAAGTAGGCGATGGAGTCGTTAACGAGGTACATCTCCTCGCCGCCATCGTTTTCGTCATCGCTGCCCATGGCGACATCGTCGCCGTCGTCAATCTCCTCGGCGGCATCGTCAGCGGCGAGCAACTCGGGCTCCGAGTCGTCGCCGTCGCCGGTCTCGTACGGCTTCTCGCTGTTTGACATTTTGTGCGTGTAGAGGTGTATGTAAGGTCTTTGTAGAGGTGTGGTTTATTGTCGTGCAAATGAGTTGAAGCTGCTATGGTTGTTAAATATCTGCTGCTAGATTCTCGTCCCTTCTGTTTCCACCTCGAGATGTCTTACTAAAAGCTGCTTGATAAGCAGAAATCGTTAAGCTCAAGTTTTTTTTTCTGCCGGCTTTGTCATTATCCGCGGGGCGACTGCACAGGCACCCCGCGACTTATGTTTGAAAATAGAAGGCGGTGTGGTTTAGGGCCCGCTTTGCGTGTAAGCCAGCTCTTATCATCAGTATGATTGAGAATGAGTGATCAAGCTTCATCGGATCTGTTGTCTCTGAATGCAGTTGCTTACACCATTTTCTTTAATTTGTAGATTTATTTAACGGTAATTTTCCTCTCTTATTTTAGTTGTTTTTTACAAAAGGATTTTGTGGTTGTAATGGCCTTCTCCATAATGTGAAAAATGTATTTAACAACATATTAATTTGACAAAATAAAAGAACACTATAAATTATTCGTTTCTCAAACTGCGAACTGAATAAATAATCAAAATATTGGTTTGAGCAGAAATATTCACACCAAAAGTTTAAATATGACAACATGTCCATAGTGGAAAGAAAAGCATACCGGGAGGTTATTCATTAACGGAGTAAAGACATCCGTCTAGGCTAGCCCCAGAAGCTGTATAGTAAGTCCATGCATCAAAGACCATATTCGAGTCGAGTGGCTAGCTTTCTCAGACTATTTAATCCGAGGAGGTGGCCAGTATGAGATTTACATCGATAAGGTTAATCACATATGGACAGGCATAGGCAGTCCAAGTCCCCTGGCATGTAGCCGCATGATATACTTCGATACTATGTCAAGGTACGAAGTAGTTCTCGACATCTGCGCTTATTATCATAATACGGTATACAATATACTGAGGATATAGCTTAGTATGTAGTGACCTCACTACAAGCCTACGTCATTGTACACCGCCCGCCCAGGTGTTCCTTCAGTGTCTATATAAGGAGCCTCTCTCTTCCTGTCTCTCCTCCAGATTGTTATTGATTTCTTGTTGAATCTTTGTCAATTATTATGGCAATAAAGCTTATGGTAGGATCAGCCAACACCTACTATCTGCGGCGTGATCATCGTCTGGCCTATGGTCTACAGTTGACACGAGAAGGAAGAGAAGCGAAGAATGACGTCGACGTATGGGCGGTTTACTGGAGGGATGACGACGATGCGATGACAGTGTGATGACGGCAACCACAGTAGAGCGACAATAGAGTGCCCTTTTACGACAATGGAGATAAAGAAGCAAGGTATAGAGTGTTAGTGTAAGGGTTCACCGAGGAGATGAGTTGATATCCCCGTACGGTTAACGGCATTAATCCACAGCTCAACTCGGCGGATGATGAAGATGTGATTGTTATGACTGTTAATGACTGTAAAAAGGAATCAACAAGCAGTCGGGAATAGCACATAGGCATGCACATGACAGGGACCATACTAAGGTTGCAGTCAGGCTTTCACGCAGGAAGCAGAGACCTTCAGCCGTGCAGTTGTCCGCGTGTCTGGCCGTTAGTCTCTCATAGTGACTTGCATAAACAGGAATTGCCAACGTTGCTGTCATGCAAGGGAACGAAAAGGCCAGCTGAAAGGTAGTAGTAATAGCAACACTTAAAGTGATGGTAAAGCAGCGTCAGAGACCAAGGCGAGAAGGGCCGGCTGCGGTACAGAGGAGCCGGGGGGTTGGGCATGGAGGGTCAGAACAGTAGATTAGTAGATTAGTAGAATATTAGAACAGAAAACTACGGAGTGAGGTGTGAAGAAAAGAGTGAAAAACAGTCGACGGAAGTCTAGATCGGGCGGACAAAAGGCCGTCGCCGAAAGGCCGTTGCAGAAATGGCGACAAGACCATATTAATGAGGGTTGTCTACATATAGATCTCGGGATCATCTAGCAGAGTCTGAACTCCAAATAGAGATTGGGTCGTAGAGTAGACACCAGGGTCGTCGGTTGGAGAGGCCTGCAGATGCAAGGAACATCTACCGGGGTGGGCGATATAATAAGGCTTCTAAGCAGGCGGTGTATCAAGAAGTTTAAAGAGACTGATAGATAGAGTCAAATCGGCGGGAGTATTGGCAGAAAAATCAGAAATGGCAGAAATAGCCGAGTGTTCCATTCAGGTTCTAGATGTTTTCTTCCGCTTTTTCTCCCTCCCTCTTTTTTGTTGCCTCTCTCGAAATTATTTATTCTACTTGCGAATCTGCACTGGCAAACTATATCTTGATTTCTGTTGCACTGGGATTGCAACAGTGACTACCGCGTCCCACGTATCCCACGTATCCAATGGGTTGCCCTGGCATGCCTGGGGAATAGAGGTGCATGGTTGCAACCACTGGACCCTGATTTTTTGCAATACCTCCTAAATCTCCTGATTCTGGTCGACATACACCTGACCTCTCTCGCCTCTCGGGATTTATCTGGATCATCGCATTGCCAATCGCTTGCACTCGTTGTCGTCTTGTAGTCAGAGGCTGGCAGGCAACAGGCAACAACAGGCTGCAGGCTGCCTCTGCGTTTCCTTGATGACGGCTGCCACGGCTGCATTTAAGAGACGCAAAAACTTGCTGTTTCTTGATGATATCTTGTTGCCATTTGTTGATATCTTGCTGGCATCTTGTTGTAGCTCGGTGTAGCTCGCATTGGCGCGTTGCCACTGACGTTGCAAAATACAATTATATACTACGAATTGTCAATAGAAGGACGTGTTCTAGCAGCGGGACTGGCCGAAAAGGGCAAAACGCAATTGGCAAATCGCAATAGGCAGACAGCCTGACAGCTTAAAGGACCGGCTTGTGAGTGGCAAAAGGCAAAAATAACTGGCTGTTTACTGATCGACCGGCCTACTGGTCTAGCGAAACCGACATGCAATTGAATATACAAAGTCAAAAGAGAGATATAAGAAACTTAAAAAGAATTAAATCTCCAAACGCAAGATAGCTACAGCGAAAAGCAGGAGTTGGAACAGAGCTGTTTCCATTAGACAGCTCCAGCAATGTGCAGTCTGTGAAAATGAATATACCAGGTTGAATGCTGCATCATCTGCAACGTCAAAAAGGGCTGTATACAAATATGGTAGTGAGTAAAGACAAGAGAAAATCAATATGGTGGGTTTTTGCCACATGTGGGGAGCATCCTAGTTGAAGATGTGGCAGCCTTGTCTAGTTTCTACTGGCAGGTTTTTTATGCCTCTATTAGCTCATACCCCAGCACGAAAACAGTCTGGATCTCTATCGCCTCTTGGGATTGTCGGGTTTCCTGCAGACGAAGATCTAGGATCTGCAGGCAGCAGAGATAGCAAACCAGAAAGAGTGTGAAAATAGAAATCAAATAAAACTAAGAACAAAAGAATTAATAAAAAAAAGTACTGCAGCGATAGGCATTTACACCACAAAGATCTTACGAGTATTTCTAGAGATCCTCTGGTCCCTTTTACCTAACGTCCATGTCCTTAGATTGCGGTCTTGGATTGCGGTCTTAGATTGCGATTCGGACAAACAAGCCGAATAAGTCAACAAGTCTACTGCTGGTTTGCATAGAGGAAAGAGGACCATATACCCCGTATCCGCTTGGCGTTGTGCGTCCGCCAGTCGGTCCGGGAGTTATTCGGGGCGAGTTATAGTTCGAGTTGTGGCCCTCGGGGTTTTCCCGTTTGAATATCAATATTCATATCGATACATACCCATTTCAGTTTACTTATCGATGAGTGGACAGGCTCACGGGCAGCTCAGTTTGTCTGTTGTCACCACAGCTCTCAGCTGATTGACTATGCAATACGGCTTCTTCATTTTCTTCATGCTGAAACTCGATACAACATGTCTTGATGACACCACAGACTGTACTCGGTAGGAGCTGCCGAGTAGCTGAGAGCTGAGGGCCGAGAAAAAGAGTTGCAGCCAACTAGCCGTTTAGGGACCACGGGAATTCGTAACGCAATTCCACTTTCCTATCCTCTTTTTTGGGTAGCTCGCAGCTCAATTCCGTTTTCTGAACATATCCTCTTCTTCCCTTGTGTTTCCCTTGTTCATCACCTCTCGCTTGTCTCGCCAACTTCCCACTAAGACGTCTAATTTAGGGGCTCTACTAGTGACGGATAACTTTCCGCCGGACACACTTGTGTATATAGAAATAAAAGAAATCAGGAAATGAGAAACAAAACAAGTGACCCGTCGAAATAAAAACGACACTGGCTCCCGGAGATGTTGAGAAATCGCAAAGGGCACTTGAAAAAGCAAGAACAAAGGAATGTCGACTATAAATGTCAACAGAATTGAGGTTGGCCAATGTTGATATCGGATTGATAATTGGATACCCTTAAAATTGATAATCAAATGTGCAAGTCGATAGACGAGTGCCTCATGCGGGATGGGTGGAGTGTGGGTTCGTGAAAGAAGGCTGACAAGCGAACAGTGATGGGATTCAGAGTAATAAGTCCGGGCACATTTGTATCTCATGGTATCCGAATCTCAAGTCGATACCAGACTACTGGTTTGAGAGATATAAATTGTTTTTGGCAAGACTTGTATGCCACCCCATGTGTGACAGTGTGACCCTGATCGAAACGTCCTTGCGGGCTTCTCTGGATCGATGCAACGATTACTTGCTGCAAAGGTACCATGGCGTGGTGTCCTGCAGTGCTTCTCAATAGTTACATTCCATACATACAGCTGCGAGAATGCACACATTGAAGCATGCACCCCCCCCCCCCCCCCCCGCCATATATCCATACTCCGTCAGATACCTCATGTAAAAAGTCGGTTAGTCTTGCGATAGACCGCCATTTGGGGAACAAGCCAATATCCAGTACCTGCGAATGTAAAATAACTGCGAATGCAGCAGCAGATATGCAGGATTATGGATGTCGAGCCACAGTCAAGCGCAAATTGTTGCCAAAATCATAAGCAATCAAGTGCACAGAGGCAGGACAAAAACGCTTATCTCCACTCTGAATTCCATCTACACTATCACCCAACACTCGTAGAGGATTCAGGTCCGATTGCTTTTGCTTGGCTTCAAATAGCGCCAATGCTTACACGAGGCTCCAGTGCAGACTAGCTGACTTGAAATGGCAACGTTCAAAACAGGGAAGGTGGTAAAACGGAGAGATTGTAAACCAAAATTGGAATTGACTCTAAAAGGACCGCACATGAAGCACGAACGGGGTGAGATGTTGATAAATCACACTGGCTGACTGGGACTGACTGACCGTGTTAAGGTGGTAGGATAGAAAGGAGACGATTGGACAGGAAAGACAGGAAAAGAACAGCAAAGGCAGAGAAGAACAAGACGAGAGGTGGGAAAAGCACTTTAACTCAAAGACATTTGCCGGTTGAGTATAAGGAGTCAGATATCAAATAACTAGGTTATTGGAGAACAGGTGGTAACATGCAGCTATCGTGCAGGCTAACAGCGTGGCAGCGGTTACGGATACCTCTTGCGGCTGGCTCAAACAACAAAGTCACAAACAGCCCGGAATGGCACCGTAACTAACTTGTATCTTGTCCCATTCGCATGGCGCAAAGCCAGTCATTGCTGAGAGTCCCGATATTCAATATCCAATACCCAATATAATTGATAATTGATAATTGATACTTGATTCTTGGATAGCGTCCGACTACTTTGTATGACCATGGGAACTATTACTTATAGTTGGAAAGCCAGTGGATATGTGGAGTATCGAAGTTGACAACTGCCATCAAGGTGCTGCCTAGAGTTGATAACAGATAATAAAAGAAAAGGCTGCAAGTGGACTGGCATCAACTGGCCTGGTCTTTTTGCCTTCTGCTTCGGCATCAGGGTCCAGTCCTTTCCATTCGCTGGGCTGTGACAAACTGATAAAAGCCGTTGAGATCCAAAGATCCAAACAAGAACTCGAACTCATTGATGTAACGGTGCTGGTGAGACAAACCCGTAATTGGCAGCGATGTCTCAGAACGGCAATAAAGTGAGCAGTATCCGTATTGAGCAGCCTTGTGAGTTAGCAGAAGATGAGGTTTGAGACGTAGGCAAATAAAGAAAAAATAAGATAAAGAAAAAGAAAACGAAAAAGGCATGAAAGAAAGCGAGGACATGAAGACCACTTTTAAATCAAAACAAAATGGAAACGAGGAATGAGACAAATGCAACCACAGATGACAAAATAATAAAGACCAAAAGTCCTTCGTTACAAACGACAGAAAACCCCCAGCCACAAAGCACTTAAAAATGATATTCAATACCGCTGCGTCTCTCATCAGATAGTCTCCGAACAGCGCAGGAAGAGAAATGCATTTGTGGATCGAAGGAAAAAAGCTGCGTAGATCTAGAACAAACTGAAGCGCGAGCTTCTGTGCTCCGGCCCGCTACCATGCCGGTCAGTCAGCGCCGCTTCATACTCCTGGCCTATCAGAATGGCCAAGGAGCTTTTGCTCCGGTCATCGACCTATTCATATAGCAGGGGCCTCGCTCTGCAGATCTGGTTCTGTAGTTCTGTAGGAAAATCACCGTTCAACATTGTCGACAAAACAGAGGGGACCCGGGAAATATATAGGCAGATAGGCACGCATGTAGGCATGCCGGCGTATGGTAGCGACACCAGATACAGCTGGCTGCACGATGGCCATGTCGAAAAGTGGGTGCTTAGCAGTACTATTGTTTCTCTTCCTCCTCTTCTTTCTCTTTGCCCGGATATCGTTGTGTCCCGCCGGAAGCACACTGCTGTAGCGGGTGTAGTCTGCTCCTCGGTGGGCTCACATGTCCGCTTTGAAAGGCCCTTTGGCTAGCATGACCTCTGTGATCTATGGGTCACGTCCCACGCATGCCCTACCCATCTGCAACATGGCTTTCTGCAGTAACAGTAGCAGTAGCAGTAGCAGTAGCGGTTCAGCCCTGTGCATGCTTCGGCTCAACTGGCATGGCCTGTCATTGTATGGCCTGACCTTGCCTTGCGTGGTCCAGGCCAGACCACACAACCCCCGTAGTGCCTTTTGAAGAAAGCCCTATGACTTGTGGCCCGTGGTGAGCTACCTGCCTCTATGCCACATTGAGACGTGAGCTTCTGCTCTGCAGCCACTACCTTCTTCTTCTCCACCAACGGTTGTGGCCGATCTTGGTAGGGTCTTGGTGGCACCCATAAGCGACCACCCAAACTTCCAGCACACAATTAGATGCAAAAATGCGAACCCACGAGCCCACCTAGTGAGTCTTAGAGAGGGGGGGGGGGGGGGGGGGGGGTCTTCAGAAGACCCAGAGGTGCAGAGAGGCGAATAGGGAAATAGACAAAAGGCTAACAGTGGGTAGCAGACGGGAAACTAGAAAGCGGTGATACAGAGTAGGCACCGAGTAAGATAGACACCTCCAACATAAAGACTCACACAAGACAAACGCCCCCCAAAACCTCAACTGTCCAAACGCCCAATCATTCATGCCAGCACACACTGGAAGAAGCGGCTCTGACAGGTTGAGAAACTAGACACCAGAGTGGCGAAAAAATAAAGAAAACTTCCCAAGATCCCGATGAGTACAACAACAGAGAGGCAAGCCCGCCATCAAATCCAAACAGCCAACCAGCCAACCAGCCAACCAAACAGCCATATCACCTCGCCTCCCTCCCCCCGAACATCTTAAAACTTCAATGTCACGTGTTGTCTGCACTCCCAAAGTCAATACGCCGACTCCTCCTAGAGAGCTTTTCAACGCACACTGCCAGTGCCGCAGCCCAATGCTGCAAATAAAAGGGGGGGCTATGCTATAATATTCCGTACCCAGGAACCAAACATAGAGTACACAGCAGGGACCCTTAGCAGGCTGATGGGAACGGAGCAGGCCAAACTAAAACCACAGAGACAAGGCCGTGCCAGATGAAAACCGGGGAAGAGCCATATTCTCTTTTCCTAAAGAGACACAACGTGCCCGGAGAAAAGTGTCCGTTGACGCCAATCGCTCCTTGAAGCAGTTGTTTGCGCTGCTTCCCATGCTTTGGGTTTTGCTGTTTTATAGTTTTATCCAATAAAAGTTAAAAGAACAACAAGCAGTTGGCCTCTTGCAAATCGAGGGAGTCGAGTGTTCGGTCCACGGCGGAGAAAGGGCCACGGGTGTTGCGCGGATTCCAGAGAAAAGAAAGGCGGCAGAGGCAAAAGGTGAGACGGAAAGAACAAAATATCGAAAAACGGGGGAGGGTAGGCACCTATATATTCGCCAACGGGAGAACAGGCAAAGACAAGAGGTTAGCACGGTACACAACACCCAAAACAAAAAAAAAGGCAGAAACAATCGTCTGTATTCAGACGAGGCTGCTGCAGGCGATTAGGAAGAGTGGCCACGACGACAACACGAATGCAACTGGACATCAACAAGGCGACAAACCGAACAAGACTGGGCGACTCGACGGCTCGACAGGGAAGTCTCAGCTGAAGATCAAGAGAGCTCTCTGGGTTCCTAGATAAGAAGAATCAGGGAGACGACAACAACGGCCACCAGCGCTGAGAGCTCCTGCGTTGTCGACTCGGATGTCACGAATACATTCGGAAGACCTACCAGTCTCTTTCAGACGGCGCTTTTCACTTTCTGTCACTTGCTGGGGCTCTCTTGGGGGTTCGAGACAACTTTAAATGTGCACTGAGAACATCGCCGACTGCCCAGTCTGCGGGAAAAGATACTTAATTTATGTCGAGTTTTGCCATAATTACCATCCCCCACGACTGAAGTGCCCCGCGGGCAGGGAGGTCGCCGTGGTCGAAATGGTCGAAGGACACTGCCCGAGCCCCGTGTGCCCCAACGGCCGGACGGGCGGCTGCGCAGTCATATGACAACGACTCCGCCGCGAGAGGATACTTGCTTATCGGTGTAGCGCAGGAACTCCCGACGGTGGCCACTCGACATCTCTCACCAGCGGCCTCTCCGTTGCCCGGTCCTAGCTGTCTTGCCGTCTTCATGACGGTTCACACTTCGACAACCTGATCGATTCCTTCATATTTTGGAACCTCGAAATCATACTTTGCGGCAATAGACGGTGCCACGAACCTGTCAAGTCATCGAGTCAGCTCCAAGGATACATATTATTAATGGCGGCAACACCACCCATGAATAAGCTAGGCTCCAGGCAAAAGAAAATTCGACACAGCGGTGCCAAGCAAGCAACAACGTCTACAGCGCGAAGAGGGGGAAACCTCCGAGCCAAGGTACTTACCGTCCACCTATAAAATGGCGGCCTTTAAAATGCTTGACAAGAGGCTTTGGAGCTGTGAGGCTGACCAGCACAGCAGGATGAAAATCTCTGCCGACGCCAGAGGCCGGAGGGCCATCTTCAATGCTCCATGACGAAGGTGCATCCACAGAAGTAACTGGAATCAGTGTTTCTGCCAGTGCCTTGATCACGGCAGGGAACGGCTCACGGACTTCTCCAGAAAAGCTGAATCCTTTTCGAATCAGTACACGGCATCACTCAAGAAAGGTCTAGACCGGCCTTGAGAACAAAAGCCAGCAGGGACACAAGATGGGGCACTTAGCGGCATACCGAAGATTGCATCGACGACATGGTCAGCAGATGCGAGGGCTGTCGGAAAGTCGTCGACAAAGGGGACATTGAGGTCATCAAGCTGTTTCGACAAGCGCTATGACGACAAAATGATCAGTAA
The DNA here is from genome assembly GCA_029298975.1 of Ophiostoma novo-ulmi subsp. americana. Taxonomy (NCBI): domain Eukaryota; kingdom Fungi; phylum Ascomycota; class Sordariomycetes; order Ophiostomatales; family Ophiostomataceae; genus Ophiostoma; species Ophiostoma novo-ulmi. The sequence continues at coordinate 217,910 of JANSMA010000003.1, read as the reverse complement.
TCAGCTCCGCATATACACAACAAAACCAACAAACAAGGACAATGGGGATGATCAAGTGCATGAGGAGGATATAAACGATGTGAGGGAGGGGACGGCTGTTCAACAAATTAGGCGTTAAAAGTGAAAGCCGTGGATAAACGGGAATGGCTTCACAGCGGGATTGCTTTTTCTTGCTTGTTTTTTTATGTTTTTTCTTCGTTTTTCCTTTTTTTTTCTCTTCATTTCTTTTCTTTCATTGGTTTTGTTCTTCGTCTTTTTCTGTCTTCTCCTCTTTTTTTTTTTTGTATGCCATCACATTTCTTCTTCATATTGATACTTCACCCCTCCATCTCTTTCTGTTTATTTTGGCATTGACAACGGCATGAGCGACGGCAACATGGTTGAGCTATTGGGGCATAGAAAAAATAGATCGCCCTAAAGAACAGGGGATGGGGAACACGATGACGTGTTGAGTGCAACATATACGATGCAATAATATAATTTTCACTTACTTGATAAAGCTCGTTCTTGCTCCGTTTGGGATAATAGATGGTTGGCTGATAACCATACTGGCTAAGATGTCTTGCTGCAACGAGGCCGTCGCCTCCTGTACGTGTTAGTCTCATCGACGATCATGCAGATCCAGACGACCAGCCGGCCCAGATACTTGTTTTCAGTAGTGCACAAGCAATGCAAAGAAACCGGTGTGAATACGAGATCTCGCTGTGCAGCCACGCCATATTTGAGGAGCTATCCATTCGGGACGTACCGTTATTGCCAGGCCCGCACGCCACGAGGATACGACGGCCGGCCGTCGGTGGGTGGACCCGGTACACTGCATTGAAAGTTCAACCGTTAGATCTGTTATATGAAGACACTGCGTTGATGGCAGAAAGCACTTGCTCAAAGTATGAGCATAATACATCAAGAAAGCACGGGTACGGTAACCATCACCAGTCACTTGGTGGCTGTATTACAGTTTTGCTCTTTGATAGCACGCACCAGCCTGGGAGACGGAGAGTCCAGCCAGTTCCATGAGTTGGTCAATGGAAAAGGCACCGGTACTCATCAGTTCTGCGTCCAACGCGGCCGCAGCCTTAGCAGAGATTGTCTAAGTTGGTGTCAGCGGGGTCCAAAGTATACTGTTGGTCCAGGAACATGCAATCAAAAGAGACAAAATGAAGAGACGTAGAGCTCAAGAGACTAAGAGATCGATAAAGCAAGGAAACAAGGAAACACGAAAACGGGGACACGAAACAGCAAATAAAGCACAAAAACAAGGAAACGCAGAGCAGAAACCAAACAAAACTAAGGAATCAAGGCACAGAGACCCAATGGAGACATGGAGATCATGGAAACGAGTGAGATGACGAGTTGGCCATGGGGTTGCAGTTTGGGGTCAAAAGCGTACCTTGAGAGCCATGGTTGATAATAGTTTCGTTCAAGGTGGTCAGTTGGTGATGGGTGCACAATAGCGAAGTTCAAGTTGTGTTGTGTTTTTGCACATGCAAAAGGAGAAATCGAGAAAGAGCAGGCGATGTCGCCGATATTTGGATCTTACGGTGGGAGTGGGAGCATGCCTGGTGAGTCAATAGGGGAGAGCAAAACGGAAGGAACAAGCTTGTGTCGTCAGACAGAGGAGACATGAAGCAGGGTCGCTCTTTCTACTTCTCGCTAGGCAATTCGTTATGCAGGGTAGGTACAAAGAGGGAAGGCACGACCCAAACGATCTAGACCAATCGGTGGCACTCGGAGAGCTTTCCGTCACCTGTTAGATATTATGGCCTATCGAACCTGTCTTTGATTTTATTTATTGTTTATATTTTGATAATTTTAATGGTTTTAATAGAACAATATGTAATAACATTCTGGTATATTAACCCATGTTAGGGAAAGAGCCATCTTACCAGCTGGTGTAACCCACCTTTCAACTTTCCATTGTACACATCAGGGAACTTGAGCAAAGAAAATCTTGAAACAGAAGGGGCGATGCTAGGAACATGATGTTGAAAGGAAGGCACAAAGGGCAGTCGCATGTCGTAATCTTATGAGGAAGGAACGACTGACTGCCTTCTGGGTGGTCTGATTCGAAGAGTCTGGAAAGTAGCGACCCTAGAGCTGGAACTGAGACAACGTAAATTTGCATGGCTGAAGGCCTTGCTAGCTGACATCATTGACATTTCACAATAATCTTATTTTGGTCCTTTGTGCTATTGGAGTTGGGGACTCTACCTAGGCCTGGACAACAGCCTAAGCCGGTAGGCTGGGTAAATTGAAGGGTCGTCCAAAATAGTTAGCTTGAGCTTATACTGCCGTGATGACTAATCTGATGACTAAGATTGGGCCGTCGAAAAAAAACGGGAACCACCAAATTTTGAAAATGGAGTCAAATTCGGTGATTGACCGACCACGAGACGACGGCGACGACGACAGCACAGCTACAGCTACGACTTCGACGCCGTTATTAAATCCAACCTCCCCCCTCCCTATACACACACAAAATGGTCGTCAAGATCCGGCTCGCGCGCTTCGGCCGCAAAAACGCACCATTCTACAACATTGTGGTGACGCAGGCCCGCACCGCCCGCAACAGCCGGCCCATGGAGGTGCTCGGCACATACGAGCCCTACCCCAAGAAGGACACCTACGCCGCCGCAGCCAGTTCCGCCAAGGAAGCGTCAGAGCGAGCACTAGCAATGACTGGCGGCAAGCTGGAGTGGCCGACACCCGAGGTGGCGGCAGCAGCCAAGGCGGCAGCAGCGCAGGCAGACTCTGCATCCACAGACGCAGCCGATGCCGCAAATAGCACCACAGCACCACAAAAGAGACAGAAATCACACAAGGATATTCAGCTGGACATTACGCGGACCAAGTACTGGATCGGTGTGGGCGCGCAGCCGACGGAGACGGTGTGGCGTATTCTGTCGTATGTGGGCATCCTGGAGCCGAAGCCGACCTCGTCGGCGGCCAAGCGTGCTCCTACACAATAGATGGGTGGCAGATCTGAGTGGGATAAAAAATAAAAGAAAAAAACCACACACATTCATGACGGAGGACGCGGCACGGCGGACACAACGGCAAGCGACTTGGGCCCAGCGGGACAGCTGGCCAACAGAGCATGGATGGCCCGGCCAGGCCCGGCCGCCGACGATGGGACGAAAGGAAACGTCTCATACTGTACATATATACACACGTATACGCATGTATACCCTACACATATCTCTCACATCATGTTTGGCGAGTAGCCAGAAAGGCACGGCCATGTATAACATTAAAAAGCGGAATCATGACTACTTATTATCATTTGCAATTACACGGTGAACTTGGAGTGTCTGAAAAGTCTTGAATCTTGTCTAATAATATAAAGCAGTCAAAACCAAATGCACTCCGTATGATAGTCTAAATGATATCATGTGTTGTTGAAACCCTCGCTTGTCGCCAAATCCAAACTAATCAAAAATAGAGAAAAGAAAATAGCATAAATTCGAAAAAAGGAAACCAGTAGACTCCGTTGAAGAAGAACCCAAAGACGTTAAGTTTAAGAGTATTAGTCCAAACGTTGAAGATTTAAACATCAAGATAGACCCATGCGCGGGGATTAAAGCAATCAAGCATCGCCAGTTGTGTCCTCGACGGGTGGGCATGTGCAGAACAGGTTCAAGTCACCGTAAGCTGTGCGGTTAGTATCAGGTTAATCAACAAAATAGAGGTTGAACGATCGATTGTAACTTACTGTCGTCGACACGGGCAACAGTGGGCCAGAACTTCTTCTCGCGCAGCCAAGGCAGAGGGTACGCCGCCTGCTCGCGCGTGTACGGCCGGTTCCACTCCTTGGCGCTGTCACCGATAATGTCGTGCACAGGGTGCGGCGACATCTTGAGAACGTTGCCTTCGCGCGGCACCTTGCCCTCCTCGACGGCGCGGATCTCTTCGCGAATGCTGATGAGCGCATCAACAAAACGGTCCAGCTCAGCCTGGCTCTCGCTCTCGGTAGGCTCAATCATGAGCGTGTTAGCCACGGGCCAGCTCATGGTCGGGGCATGGAAACCATAGTCCTGGAGACGCTTGGCAATATCAATGGCCTCGACGCCGGCCGTCTCGCGGAAACCGCGCACATCCAGGATGAATTCGTGCGCGCAGCGGCCGTGCTCGTTGGTGTACAAGATGGGGTAGTGCGGCTTGAGGCGGCCCAGGAGGTAGTTGGCATTGAGCAGCGTCATCTTAGTGGCCTCCTTGAGGCCGCTAGCTCCCATAAGCAGGTTGTATGCCCAGCTGATGGGCAGGATGCTTGCGCTACCAAATGGAGCGCTGCTAACGGGTGTGAACCCGGTCTCTTCGCCACTGGCTGCTGCAAAGTAGTCGGTCTCGGGTGGCAAAGTCGCCTTAAGGTGCGCCTTGACGCAAATGGGGCCCATACCAGGACCACCACCACCGTGGGGAATACAGAACGTCTTGTGCAGGTTCAGATGGCATACATCGGCACCAATCTCGCCGGGCGAGCACAGACCGATCTGGGCGTTCATGTTGGCACCGTCCATGTAGACTTGACCACCGTGCTCGTGCACAATCTCACAAGCGCGGCGAACTCCCGGCTCAAAGACACCATAAGTGCTGGGATAAGTGACCATGAAGGCAGCCAGGCGGTCTTCGTACTGCTTGGCCTTGGCCTCCAGATCAGCCAGGTCCAGGTTACCTGTCTTGGCATCACAACGAATAGGCACAACTACCATGCCGGACATAGCTGCAGATGCAGGGTTGGTACCGTGGGCCGACACAGGGATCAGGCAGACGTTACGCTTAGTGTCTCCGCGGGCTGCATGGTAGCCGGTAATGGCACGGAGTCCGGTAAACTCGCCCTGAGCACCAGAGTTGGGCTGCAGTGACACGGCGTCCATTCCCGTGACATTGCGCAGCTGGTCTCTCAGGCTCTCCAGAATGCGTGCGTAGCCGGTAGACTGGTCGGTAGGGACATAGGGGTGCAGCTGAGCGAAGCCGGGCATGCGCAGAGTAGCCATCTCAACAGCGCCGTTGAGCTTCATTGTGCAGGAACCGAGAGGGATCATGGAGTGGACCAAGGACAGGTCCTTGGCTTGCAAATGGTAGATGTAGCGCATGATCTCGGTCTCGGAGTGGTGCGTGTTGAAGACGGGGTGCGTAAGGTACTTGGATGTGCGGCGGAACTCATCGGGAATGGAGGTCTGCGTGATTGTACCAGCCTCAACCTCCTTCAACAGACCCTGCAGGAACAACTCCAGGCTTGCCTTGGGAGCAGTGCCAGTAACAGCAGATGCTGCCTCATAGAAAGCACTGATGAGTGCCAGCAGGTCGCTGTGCGACTTGGCTTCGTCAACGCTGACGCCAACCTCGTTGTTATTCAGCTTGCGCAGATTGCAGCCGTGGTTCAGAGCGGCACTGAGCAGCTCGTCAGCCTTGCCGCCAGATGTCTTGATGACAAAGGTGTCGAAAAGCGAGTTAGTGGCCTTGACTTCCAAGCCCAGCTGAGTAGCAGCACGCTCGAGAATACGCGTTCCAGACATGATGCGCTCAGCGATGGCGCGCAGACCGCCAGGGCCGTGGTAGATTGCGTAGAGAGCAGACATGTTGGCCAGCAGGGCCTGTGCGGTGCAGACGTTACTGGTGGCCTTCTCACGACGAATGTGCTGCTCGCGAGTCTGGAGAGACAGGCGGAGAGCACGGTTACCAAGACGGTCCTTGGAGACACCAATTAGACGGCCGGGCATGCGGCGCTTGTACTTGTCGGCGACGGCAAAGAAGGCGGCATGAGGACCGCCAAAGCCCATAGGCACACCCAGGCGCTGGGCACTACCAAAGGCAATGTCGGCACCCCATTCACCTGGTGGCGTCAAGACAGTCAGGGCGAGCAGATCGGTTGCACAGCTCAGCAGAGCGCCCTTCTTGTGCACGCTGTCTGCAAGATCGCGGAAGTTTTGCACGCCACCCTCGGTGTTGGGGTACTGAACAAGCACACCCACAAGGTCGTCACCCAGCTTCTCGAGTGTCTCAGAGAATCCGCTTGCAGTAACATCATCCGTCACAATTTTGATTCCGAAGCCATCAGCACGGCCGCGCAGCACGGCGAGAGTCTGGGGGTGGACAAGGTGCGAGACAACAAAGGTCTTTCCTGGGCGGCGGGCGCGCGATGTCGAGAGCATGTTCATAGACAGGGTCATGGCCTCGGCGGCGGCTGTGCCCTCATCGAGCAAACTTGCGTTGGCAATAGGAAGGGCGGTGAGGTCGGTGATAAGCGTCTGAAAGTTAAGGAGGGACTCGAGGCGGCCCTGGCTGATCTCAGGCTGGTATGGTGTGTAGCTGGTGTACCAGGCCGGGTTCTCAAGCACGTTGAGCTTGATGACCTCGGGCACGAGGGTGTCGTAGTATCCAGCACCGATAAAGCTCTTCGTTGTCGTATCGTTCTCGGCAGCCACAGCCTCGGCATAAGCCTTGACGCTGTGCTCGGCCAGCGGCTCGGTGATGGCCCGCGATACGGGGTCCTCGGGCGCTGACTGGGCCTTGGGGAACAGCTGGCGCTCTGTCAAGATATCGGGAGGCACAACCTGTGCGACAAACTCGTCGAGGCTCTTGGCCGGCGGCGAGAGAGCCTTGAGCATGGCATCGGTCTCAGAGTCATCCGGTCCAATGTGCCGGCGCTGGAAGGTATCGAGAGAAGGGTAGCTCTTGGCAAAGGCGCTGGAGGTGGCCCACGAGACAGGCGCAGGCGAGCTGCTCGAGGATGAGACGCTCCGAGAAGAAGCAGACTGTCTAGAGCTCCATACTGGCGAGGAAAGCGCAGAAACGGCTGCTGTCCGAGAAGTCACAAGTTTGGAGCTTGCCCGCGACAGGCAGCTGGGGTGTAAGTGCCGCGAAGCGGCAAGGCCCCGGCTCAGCATTGTGTGGATATTGGATTGCTGTGAAATACAGTAAGACGGTGAGGTGTGAAAACAGAAATTAATTGTTCAGCTACGAATTGGAGTAGATCCGCGGGGAAGAGGTCGCAGTAATACTCGAGTGGCGTCGAAATAAGAGTGAGGTCGCGATAGTGGCCTATATGGCAGGAGACTCCGATGCACAGGAGCAGTTGACGGAAGGAGAACAAAAGAAACAGAGATGACAGAACAAAATAAAAAACGAGAAGAAGGAAAGCCAAAAAATTGGAAGGAGGGGTGAAGTAAAAGAGGAAGGTACGAAGGAACAACTACGAAGGGTCGAGCATAAGCACAGAAGGAGCGACCCGAGATAAAAGATAAGTACGATAAAAAGCATACATAAAGTCACGAATTTAACTGGTATGATCTAGGTATTATCTATCAAGTAAGTGTTATCCATGTATTAGTGCAGATGCGGGGGCGGAAAGAATCGGCCATTAGGGACTGGACAACTAATAGGGAAGGAGAGATGGACATCAGGGGGGAATGAATTATTTATTTGAATTAAATAGTAAATAAATGGGACAGAACTTGCTAAATACGCCAAACAGGAAGGAACAATGGGCAAGCAACAAAGAATACTTAAAAAGTTTAAAGGTACTAGGACAGCCGCCACTGTCAATGTTTGGGGTTCAAGATTGGATGACTCCGAGGGAGTGGCCTCTGCACATGTAAATGTGTGAAATGTTAAAGTATAGTGAGAGCAATGTGATTCTACGAAAAGAAAGCAGTGGCGCGATGTTGCGATATACGGTGAGCCAGAGCCACCCGAAGCGGAAGCAACGGCCAGGCGGCAGGCAGGCCTCAGGCGCATGGAGGAAGGTGCAGTTCACGAATCTATTACCTCCGCGGCACCAAAGTATACATATGATAATGGGTATCGTACGCATCTGATGCACGACGAAATAAAACAGTAGTGTCCATATTTTGTAATGATTTAAATTCAAACAGATATAGAGTGCGTTACCCCTCCTGATTGTGAGGCCATCGACTATCTCGTGTTGTATTTTAAGTGTCTTCGCATTTGGGTGCTCCACTGTGCATGTACACGGCTTCCCCATGGTTATTTCCTAAAACGGCATTTTTACTTCAAGCAGCCAGCGACCCGGTTATTTTCGGGCGGCGTAGCGGGAATCAGTGGTCGGCGAAACAGGCCACTGGGACGAGGTGGCCAGCCGCCGCAACACACCACCGTACAAAGTAGCGCCTGCACCGGCGAAACAAGGGCAATTGCCCAATCACATGCCTGACCTCACCGCCCTATATGTGTTGATTATGTAATTGATATTGATGAGATCGAAAAATACTCGTAAAGATGGCTGCAACAGATTGTATCATAAAACAATATCATGATGCAGTAGTCTGTTTGGGTAAGACTGAGCAAAGATGTAACTACTTATTACGGATGCGATAGTGAAGAAAATATGCTTAGTGTTTTGGTTATAGTTTTGTAGAAATTTGTTGTAAACCGGAATAAAAATGATAATAATTCAGATCAAATTATTTCTAGATTAAATACACCCATCTCTTCATTTAGTAATGCTAATAAAAACCGAAAAATGACAGTCAATTAATCAAAGAAGAGAATAGTCCATATACTCACCGGCATGGCAGCCTTGACATCCTCTTGAGCTTGATATTGTCGAAGCACGGGGAAGGCTGAGAAGGCCCCACAAAAACCACCACGATAAAAAAAGCAGAAAAGCGGGCAATCGTCATCGTCAAAATCAACCACTACTGCTAATACGACGACCTGATACGCCATCCTCTCGACTCCCGACATTCGCAGTCTACCTATACAGTACCACCCTAGCCATACACCAACATGTTTGCAGCACGTATGTACCGTCACTACCTATAGCTCGACGGCCTTCGTCCCACCCGACGACGTCGTCATCCTTCGCCAACCTCCTCCATCGAGCTTCAAGTTCAACGACAGCTAACAGTCATCTATAGCCCCCAAGTTCTCCGACGAGGATATCAAGCGCGGCGAGGTCGAGGCCGCCTTGACCATCCGTGCCTTCCTCGTGACATCTGCCATCCTGTACCTGTGTATGTTCTCCCAAGGCACTTTGCATTAGGGCCCGACATCTACTAGCATTTACTAACAACAACAGCTCCCTTTGCCGTCGAGACGCTGTGGAAGGTGCTGTAAATGATTTCTGAATCTTTGCAATATCACTATAGGGGCATGCCAGCTGGATAGATCTCTACGAGTCTTGATAGAGGCACCATCTACGACGCAGGCCACCTTGACTTGTACGATACGAATGAAAGATGACGTCGAAGGAGGAAGCACAAAAGCAAAAGGACGATAGTCTAAAGTTATGGACTGGAGGATCATAGGACCAGCCATCCTGGATAGATAAAAGATACCATGTCACGGGCAGCCAAAGAAGCTGGCCCGTGATTTGACGATATATTCAATCATTCATCTCTACTAAGATCTCTAACGTTTAGAAGCTTTGAGGGTTCAAGCAAAAAAGCTGCATGTATTTAAAGTTGCAAGTAAAGCGACCAAATGCTTAATCTGAATGTAGTATTGGCAACGCAAAGAGACGGCAAACAAGAGTCAAACGCGATGTACGCGGACGTCACCCAAGGAGACAAGAATATATGAACACAGCAAAAAAAGGACCATTAAATAAAATAAAATGATAAAACAAAAACTCCATGATAGAACCATAAACCCTCTACACCCTCTAAGCCTCTTAGTTGACCTTTTGCTCTTTCTGCCATGCATCAAAGTCGCTGCCGATCTGATCAACCTCCTTCTTGAGGTGCTGCAGCTGCTTCTCGTAGTCCTCGACAATCTTCTTGGCCTTGGCCTCAACGTCCTCGCCCAGACCCTCTTCCTCCTTGACACCGCGCTTGTTGACCTCGTTGCGCAGCGCGTCCGCATAGTTGCGCAGCACAATCAGCCGGCTCCAGAGCTCCTCCATGCGCGCACTCAGCGCTGGATCCTGCATCGTCTTCTCGATGGCCTGCAGCTTCTGCTTCAGGTCGTCTTCGTCGCCCGACAGAGCGTAGCCGCGGTTGCGCAGGACCTGGGTCTTGGCCGCGAGTGCGAGGCAGCGCTTGCTGAGCTCGGCATGCCGCCGCCGCGCGGCGAGGGCACGCACGCTGTTCTGGAGGTCGTGCTGCGAGAGGATCTTGTCGAGCTTCTCGTTGATTTCATGGAGGCCGGTGTTGAACGTGGACACGGTGCGGCGCTGGAGCTGGAGACGGGTAGCAAGGCCAGCAAAGCCCGTGGCAAGCACGGGGAGGTAGCCAGGCGCGGGCTTGTTTTGGAGTGCCTCCTCCCACTCGCGCGGGTTCTCAAAGGCCTGGGGCTGGAAGAAGGGGACGCGGTTTTCATCGACCTTGTTGTAAAAGTATTCTTTGAAGACGGTGTTGGGGTCGGACGGATCCCATTTGCCGAAGACGGTAGCCATCTGGTCGGGGATGGGTTTTTCAACTGTGGAGTTAGTGAGTGGACTTGCAAAGCGATATTCCAAGAGGCATCGAGTGAAGCAGATCAATCGAGGAGCAATGGAGCGAGCAAAGCGAGTTCTCCTGTAAGCTCTGGAAACCTGTATCATCCCTCCAAAGTCATAAACTTACGAGGTGCTACTTGACCGGGCTGCCATACAGAGGCGCCCCAGAGACTGGACTGCATTGGGTTCTGCTGCTGCTGCTGCTGCTGCTGTTGTTGCTGTTGTTGTTGTTGGAACTGCAGTTGCTGTTGCTGCTGCTGGTTTTGCTGTGTAGGTGCGCCAAAAAGACTGCTGCCAAATGCTGATTGTTGTTGTTGGGGTTGTTGCTGCTGGGGCTGGCCAAACATGCCTCCTGATGCCGGCTGCTGTTGCTGCTGTGTCGAAGCTCCAAAAAGACCACCTGTTGCCGCTGGCTGCTGCTGCTGCTGCTGTTGCTGCTGCTGCTGGGGTTGGCCGAACAGACCACCAGTGGCGGCTGGCTGCTGCTGCTGTGCCGACTGACCAAAGAGACCACCCGTCGCAGGCTGAGCTGCGGCTGCAGGCTGGCCAAACAGGCCGCCCGTTGCCGGCTTGCCGAAGAGAGACATGTGGTTGAGATAGGTGGGGGTCTGGATGTGTATGAAAGGAGAAAGGTGAAAAGAAAAGCAAAGCAAAAAAAAGAGAAGCGAGGTAAGAGGGATGAGGTCGAAGAGCGCGAGTGCGCTATGCCGTCGAGGGTGATGTCGTCGTCGGTGTCGTTAGTGCTGTATTGAAGCCAGCATCAGTTTTCTCAGTTTATCGTAGCTGTCGCTAGTGCCGTAGAGCAGGATCAGTACGATATAAAGACAAATAGTCTACACCCAAGACAAGCAATAACGTCGACGCGATATTGTCGACAGCCTTCTGCTTCTACAAGAGCTGCGAAAAACGGGCGCGCCAAACAAAACAGCCCAAAGGAGACAAGCTGGGTCCGTCCGAGCTAGCCAGCCTGATGGACTGTGATTGGCTGGTCTTGGGACAGGTGGATCTGACCAATCAGATGGTATAATTGAGTTGCTGACCCGTTCCAAGCGGGCCATCCCAAGTCGGCAAACCAAACGACGCAAGCCAAAAGCCAAAAAGCCAAAAAGCCAAAAAGCCGGCAGCTTCATCGACCTCTACGACAAGTCCCGACCCAGCGACACCACGGCGTCCACGACGGTCATACACCACCTACACGAACCTATACAGACCTTTGTCTTAGGCACCATCAACAAACCGCCACCATGTCGGCCCGCAAGCCCTTGTGCGTTCTTTCTTTTTCTCTTCCCGAGCCCCGACTCCGAGTAGCCCGGACATCTACACAGCCGACAGACTACTGACAACTACAGTTTCTCGCAGCAGGTGCTGTATGACACCACCCCTCTGCCCGACTCGATCCCAAAAGTACAGGAGATTGGCGCCAGTTCGGCACCGCTGATGTCGGCGAGCTTCTTCATCGGCGCGCGCTGCCGCCCGTACAACGACGACTACATGCAGTGCAAGACGGAGAACCCCGGCAAGGGCGAGTTTGAGTGCCTGAAGGAGGGTCGGCGGGTGACGCGGTGCGCACGGAGTGTGCTGGAGGACATTAACAAGAGTTGCCTGGAGACGTTCCGGCAGCACTGGCAGTGCCTGGAGAACAACAACCAGCAGATGTGGCAGTGCCGGCCAGAGGAGTGGAAGTTCAACAAGTGTGTTTTTGAGAATTTGGTAAGTCTACGAGCACTGAGAAACGGGCGAACGAGAGGCTGCGACAGAAAGAAAGAAAAGATGCAACAGAATGGGCCGGATATCAGGAGCGGGACAACAGAGAACTGGATGAGAGAAAAGAGACAAAGAGACCGAGAGAATTAAAACAAGGACAGCCAACCGATACTAACAAACCAGAACCTGGAAAAGGTCATTCCAGACGCGGCCAAGGGCACGCCGGTGCACCTGCGCAAGAACCAGATCTACGCACACTACCCACGGGGAGGCGAGCCGTTCATCCCGACAAAGGAAAAGGAGTCGTCGTAAGGGCAAAGGGTGTCAGAACCAGATGGCATCGGATGTCAGATGTAGGACGAGACGATATCAAACAATATCAGATGATATCAGACGGGAGAGATCACATGGACACATGGAGTGTCAGATGTACATATGCATTTAGCAATCAACAAGATAATCATATCAATGATGTCGATGACTTGATGGTCTTGATGATGTCAACAGTGGTGGTGATGCGGCGAAGACGGCGCTGGCAAAGATGATATGTCACGCTTACATCCACAGCCACACTGAGCCTGTTACAGAGCAAGACAATTGCAGTCAGATGTAGCGACTAGCATACGACGAACGATGAAGGATCAGGGTCTAGACCAGGATTGGGGCGAAGATGGAGAGACAGTCGGCCTCGACAGTCAAACAGCGGCCGAACATGTCCGAAGGGATGGCACACCGGCCAGTCATCAGGATGCAAGTCTGCTGTCTGCTTTCTGCCTGCACCTCGTGATTATCCTGCTCGCAAATACAGACTCCTATCACTGCAAGCTACACATGGACAGAGATACTACCCGGCCAGACACGGATGACGCGGCTAGAGCGTGCACATGCACATGTGTCTACTTTGTGTCTGTGATTGTGTTTGTGTTTGGCCATCACTCGATGGCTATCACTCGATAATCAACTACCCGATACTAATATTCAGTAAACATCACAATAACGCAACTATCACCGACAGCCAAGCAATACATTGGTACACATTGGTTAGAAGCGAGTCTATTCAATATATTGACAGTGTCAGCTGCCACCAGCCAAAATCAATGTCAAGGTGTGAAGAGTTTCATATTGTCACTTGCCAGGACTCAAGAGACAGTAGTCAATATGCCAGTCTCCTTTTGGCCATTCTACTTGCTCGCCTCCTTTCTCTGTATCATCTTGACCTAGTCCCTCATCGGAACAGCCGCAGCCACGAGCGAAGCGAAAACACATGGGTAGCGTGTCTTTCTGTCTCTCTCTTTTTCTGTCTACCTCTGGTCTGCCTCCGTCTTTTCGTCTTTGATCCTCACCTCACATCTGCCACGGTGACACAACGGATATAGGACACCCCTGGTCTCACTCTTTTGCATTTTCTCAAACAAGAACCTTGGTCGAAGGCGTTTTTCATTTATATTACGATTACAGACTCGTTTCGCAGAGATACAGATTAGATTAATCCGAGACAATGTTTTCGTGCCGTCTCGGGTTGAGCCATTGCACGACGTGGTGGCGGATGGGCGTAGACTGCAGATTTCTAACATCTCGCCCGTGAGAAGTGCAAACGACGACGTCGGACATGCGTGTCAAGTATGCTACTGCACACTGCAAGGGACCGACAATTCTCTTGGAAAACGCATACCGATAAGTTCTGCAGTGTTTGAACGATATGCAATATAGACCGCATAGAAGAGATATCGTCTGCATGAACTGATATTAAAAGAGACACAACAACCAAGGCAGTGGCACAACCCTGCATGCGGGCACCAAATGTATTTTCCATGAGTCTTTTCGGTTAAATTGATGTCTTGTAAGTGTCTTGAATAGATTTATGCCCGCCATGTCTATCTCGATATTGACGACCATGTGTTGTTGTCAGTCTTGTCTTCTATCGCCGTCTTGTCTTGCTACGCTTCTGTTTGTCTCTCGTGCTAATATTACAATCCTCCGCCTCAGTCTATCATTCATCTGACCCATCTGATCCGTCTCTCCCCGTCTCTGGTTCCTACTCGGTGCCACCGGATCAAGCATCCGAGATCAACTCGAGACAACTGCCGGTGACATGAGCAAGTTGTTATCTTGACCGAACAAAGGATTTCCTCGGTAGTAAGATCTAAATACCTCTACTATATTTTAGAATATTAGCCCAAATGTAAAACTAGCAGTGCATACGAGGCTAGAAAGCCGGATCGGTTCCGTCGTGATGGAGATATCGTGACAAAAGAGGTAAAATCGTGGTAAAATCGTAGTAGTGTTAAGTAGCATCGGTCTAGCATCAGTCTAGCAGAGGGTAGTTCACTGGCAGAATCGCCTCTGCCTCTTAACATTTCCAGACATGTGCTACTGACTGACATATTTGCCTCTATTTTCAACAACAGCACGTGGCCAAAGTTATACTGACGTCTATATATTCTTCCTATCGTGGTCTGTAGTCTGAAGAGTAGCTTAAGTGTACATATAGTGTGATGTGATAGCTTTGATCTAACAAGTAGTGAATGGGCAAATTCCCAACTCAGCTAGCGCTACTCTGAAACATGAAACAACACAAAACACCAGACACTAGAAGACAGAAGCGAGACTTAAAAGAGAAAATAAGTAGAGGAGAGAGGGGAACAGACGACAACCACATTTGCATAGACGGGACAATGTTGAATCGAAACAGGCCGCGTCTATCCCGGCCCATCTAGTCTAGAGCCCCATGGACGGCCACCAAACAGGAGAGAGTACTTCTTTGTGGGCGTGCTCTGGACTTGACCAGAGTGAGACCACCTGGTCGAAGCCACGAGCTGAACTTGTAACACTGTTTTGTTGGTTCCATCTAGATTCAAGTACATGTTTTTGCGTGGTTATTTTGTTTGATACTTTCGATATTTTGCTCTGTTTCCCTCATTTCCTCTTTCTCCTGTCTCCTCTGCGGTACTTTTACAATCACGAAACGAGGCTAAAAGGGAAGGGGATATGAGATCTCGGGGATGTCGTGGTAGACGTCGGCGTCTGTCCGTGTCTGGCGTCCATGAGCCAGTACTTTGTTTGGATTTGTCTCTTATTCTCTCATTCTCTTGGTTTCTTGAATGTTTCTGTCTCGTCTCCTGTCTTCGCCTTTCAAAAGTCAACTATGGTATTTCCATCTCACGTTGAAACTCTAGGGTCTGTTCTAGATTCGAGCAAGATACAAAGTAAAAATCGATCAGATCCAGTGTCGATCGGTCGGCGGCTACCTTTTGGTGATGTCGTTTTCCCATGTTCTCTTCTGCATAAAAAAGATACTACCATGAATATATCCTCCTCCTACATATGCAAAGTACCTGTTGGCTGCCGCATACAGCGAGACCCTAATAAAATTACTTGTTTCAGGCCCGGTACCTGCCAGGGGCACGACTGGAGCATGGTGTGTGTGGTAGTCGGTAGCTCCTAGTAGTGTGGTAGTAGTTTGTGGAGAATCTTTCCTAACAGTCACTCTCTCTTCCTTTGCAATCACTCCCATCCTCAGTAGTCATGTTCTTTTATATTGGATCCCTGAATTACGATCTAACCCTGAATACCATATCCCTGAAGCAATCAGCACATCATTTCGGAACAAGAACCCTGTACTCAGTATTAGTAGTTAGAGAAGATGAAAGAGAAGAGGAAATGAGAGGAAAGAAGCAAACAAAATGAGTAAACAGACAGAGTTTTACAAACATCTGGATGTAAGACGTCCATCGAGATGACATAATCGATGCGATTTTTTCATTCCTTCCCGATTCATCAGTTCAGTCAGCATATAGTAAATTACTAATCAATATAGACGTCCTCTGTTCTATTCAAGACTCAACTATCTAGTCATGACTGTTCAATATTCAACGTTGTCTTTAACATTCCAATAGTCTACCTGTCTATTGGGAAGTGCATTCCTCAGTACAGCCCGGGGCATTCCAGTGTTTAATGGGCGGGATATCGTCCGTTTTCATACTCCAGCCGATCCACGTCTTCCGTGGATTTTCTGTATGCTTATCCCATAGCATGATCGTAGATATAGAGAGGAATCATTCTTACGTGGGTAGAGCAGATTGTCTAGAATCCGCAAACAGCGGCGCGTCTCAGGTCTAGGCCGTCCACTCTTATTTCGTCAGCCGTGAACATAGATGGTTAAAGAGATGGGCTATCGGGCCCTAACGCCTGATGCCTGATCCTGTCCTGGTGCAATCCTTTATCCATACTCTTCATCTTGGCTTTGATCCTTCTCTGCCAAATCCCCTGTAAAAAGCGGTGCCATCTGGTAAGATACGAAGTAGTTTGTGATTGCACATGAAAGATTACACGGAGTGGACTCCGAGACAGTTATTACAGCGCTGTTATTAAGTCGCATTATCGGTAAAGGGGGCATACAGGGCTGTAGTGGGCGACTCCAGCAAGAAAGCGAACGGAAAAGAACAGACAGTGGGCTCTTGAGTTTTTACTCAGTAATACTAGTGAAACCAACTACCAGAGGGTCTAGTAAGATACAAAGTAAAGAGGCATAAATGAATGAAATGACAAAGGGGTAGCTGGATTAATTAGGTAAGATATCTTTTGGATACTTTGCCATAAGCGTTGATGAATGAAGGGACGACTAGTGAGTGGTGCTGATTCCTGTTTGCAGCATCAATGAATTGATAAACGCATTCTTGTGAAGAAAGGGGGTTGATGAAAAGCGAGTTGGCTAGAGACTGCGTATTACGAGCTATTACGAGAAATTGAATGAATAGATTACACCAAGAAAGGCAAGAGCTGACAAGACCACATCAAGACACTAACGACAACGGCTGGGTCTCTTGATTCGAGCTTTCGTGTCTGCAAGCCCAAGTCTAGAATGGATGAGAGTACAGCCAAGAGCCAAGCTATTCGGACTACGTACACAGACGCTGCTCCGATATTAGTTGCTTGGCCCATTATTGCTGGTACGAAGTAGAGGTAGAGGTCTGCTTTCAGAGCTGTTCATTCATTCGGTAGTCTCGCTACTTCGTATGGTACTCGCCTGGGCCCAGCCGGACTGCCGCAATACCACCCCCAGCTCAACTCTGCAATGATTGTCACCGGAACGTGACGTGACGTCTTCCTTTGCCTTCCTTTGCTTTGGCAGGCCGACGAGGATGAGAAGGAAGCGTAAAAAGAAGAAACGTGGTGGTCTGTTCTCACGGTCTGACTCGAGTCTTTTATTCCGATTTTGATAATGTTTTTAAGTTCACTTGGCCCTTCTCCTAGCCATGGCTTCCTTTTGCTCTGTCCTCTTATTTCTCATGTTTCTGTTAATCTTTTTGATTTTTGATCTTGCTTTGATTCATGATTTGCTCCATCGATCCTCACTCTACCTCAGCTGCTGATACCTCCGCTCTCCGTGGCAAGTACTCTGTGACACGTTCTTTTATTTGATTGTTGTTTGACTCTAGAAAGTCCCTGACCTTGTTTTGTTGTTTGTAGCTTTGCAGCTCTGCAGTTTGTATCCGAGTTTGTTCACAACTACTTCGTACACTCCCTGCTAATCTTCCTACCCTTAATCTACCCATGCTGGTCTCTCTCTTCGTACTTCGTAATTCAAGCATACCACTCTACCCACCCCGGGCGTGCAAGCGCCTTTGACTGAACTGGGGTCGTTCCTGGTTCCTGGTCTAGTCGCTCCACTCTGTAGACGTCTCTCTCCTCGGTCGTCATTTACTAGACCTTTCCTTTTAACCCGTTTCTCGCAACTCTTGTCATTCTTGTGTTTCTTGTCCTCTCTTGTCTCTTCACCCGTCACCGGTCTCGACCTCACACTCATTTTATTCTCCAGTCATTCCTTTTTATTCCATATTCCTTGTTCCTTGCTCCTTTATTCCATTCTTTAAACGTCTAACCGAGTTATTCTACTTTCTCTTGCCTGTGACATTCATCTATATAACCTTGTGCTGCCGCATCGGTCTGGTTTACATTCTTGATCCTGTCTCTCTCAACGATCTTGAAAGACACGTTCTGTCACTCCTTTGTTCACTGTCACTCTTCAGTTTCTTCTAGTCATTCCTTTACTATTTTTATTTTATTTTACTCTTGCTCCCTCTCTTATAGCAGACCGGTCTCGCCGTTGTTTAACTTTAAAACAGCATCTCACTCTCACCACCCCATCCTTGACATCCTCGATTGTCATCCGACCTCCGACTCTCTCAGCACATCCTCGACGGACATCATATAAAGCTCGCACATCGACTGCATCCCTGGATCGGACTGTCGTGTAAAAGGTTGGTACGCTCTTCTCACTTTGCACATTTCCCTGCTCTTTGTTGTATTGTTCAGTTTATGCACAACATCATCGTCTGCTTTGTTTCTTTTCTTTGATATCCAAGACTCTATTACACGAGTGAACAACAGCAAGCACAAACACGCGTCTTGACATTTTTTTTTTGTGTTTTTCTTTTCTGGTTGACTGCCGCATGTTTTCTATTTCGCATCTCATCTTCATCTACACATCATCTATTCATCATCTATTCATCAATCACCAGCAATATCATGAACTAACACGACAGACCTCATACAATCACTCAACTTCTTAAGCTTCTCAAACATACATCTACCGCCGCAATGAAGTCCTCTCTCGCTCTCGTCCTGGCTGGCTCCCTGCTTGCTGCCGCAAAGCCCATTGACAAGCGTGCTATCTACACTGACTACGTGACTGATATTGTCACCGTCACCGTCACTGTCGACGAGCCTTTTACATACTACCAACCCGTCAGGTACACCCGCACCAAGGCTGCTGTCACCAGCAGCTCGTCGTCGACCTCCACCTCGAGCTCGTCCTCTTCGTCCTCGTCTATTCCCATTCCCGTCCCCACCACTTCTTCCTCGACTCCCCCGGTCGTGGTCGAGCCCACCACCACTCCCACCCCGACGGCTCCCACCCCGGCGGCTCCCACCACCACCGTCGTTGTCACCCCGACTACCTCGTCGACTACTCCCGTGGTCGTCGAGACCACCACACAGGCCGCCGCTGAGCCTACGCCCTCGACTACCGAGCCCGTGGCTGAGCCCACCACCACTGCTGCCCCCACGACCGAGGCCGAGACTACCTCAACTTCCGCCAAGGCCACTTCCACCAGCGCTGCCGCCGCCCAGCCCTCCGGCTACTCCGGCACTGCCATCTACCACCACAACATCCACCGCTCCAACCACTCGGCCCCTGCTGCCAGCTGGGACTCGACTCTGGCTAGCTATGCCGCCTCTGTTGCTTCGTCGTGCGTCTACGGCCACGACCTGACCCCCGGCGGCGGTGGCTACGGCCAGAACATTGCCATGGCCGGCTCGACTTCGACCTCGTCCTCGGACGACGCGTCGAAGTTTGTTGCCCAGGCCATCACGGACATGTGGTACAACGGCGAGGTGTGGCAGTTCCCCAGCGACAGCTACGGTCAGAGCACCCCCAGCATGGACAACTTTGAGGCGTGGGGCCACTTCACGCAGGTTGTGTGGGTTGCGTCGACGTCGGTTGGCTGTGCCTCGCAGTACTGCCCGGCCGGTACGATGAACGCGGATATGGGCGCATGGTTCACCGTGTGCAACTACCGCAGCACCGGCAACGTCGGCGGTTCGTACGGCCTGAACGTCCTGCCCAGCCTGGGCAAGGCTACCGTCACTGCATAAGTCTACTCGACTACTCTAACTCTACTTGACGGTTTATAGTCGACACCAAAAAAGAAACCCGTTCCTGATTTCATTCTTTTTTTTTCTCACACATCTTCACTTCTACATCTTCACTTCTATGTACCATATGGTCACTTCTTTGGGATTCTCTTTTTTTTCATCATGTTCACACATCTTCCTTTCTTACATTCGCTTCACACCCTTTTTTTTCTTTCTCATATCTTTTCTTCACTTCTTTTCTATATTGTTTTTTCTAGATGATCTTACATATTACGCTAAAAATCCAATGCGCATAGTCCGCTAGGGGACGGGTTTCACTTTTTCGTGTTTTGTTTGTTATGAATCAAATTCTTTGTGATTTCAATCGTCTTGTCATCAAAACGTGAACAATCTTATTGTGATAGCTGTCATCTGATGCAGTGTCTTTGTTGCGGCAGCGTCTTTGACATGAATTATGGGTGCTCGTTGTCTTCACTTGGAATGTGTTGTTTGACTTGTCTTTGTCTATACATCGTGTCTCTTTGATCTTTGTAAGTCTTACTCGATTGTTGTTACTTTGATTGATTCTGATAATTAAGTTTTTGTAGTTCTATATTTAATTGAATTCTGTCGCGATCGTTGAATTTATCTTTATTTTTTCTTTTGTTATTGATGAGATAAAAATTATATGAAAGTTGTACCGAATTACAATAGAATCGTTTTGTTTCTATTCATATAGTGATAAACGTTAAAATCACTATAAATGATCGCACCAATCTCAGACCATCGTATAACTTGACCAACTATATCATCAGAGGCAACCATGTTTTTGAATAACGTGTAAGATACAGTATGGCTTTTTTTTTATACAAAAGCTGAGCTACCCGTATATAAACTCATAGGGATTCTGGTAGACACTTTTTCGCTTATCGGAAACGATTATAGTCATTTCATTTCTCATTTCTCATTTCCTGTCTATGAAGAACATCAGCGATACAGAGAAGGTGACAAAACAATAACAAGCCTGATTGCCGGTGCACGGCCGTATATAATGGGATACAAGATATGCAGTGAAACAAACAGAATGATAAAGCAGTCAACAATAAATGATAAACGATAAAGATAAACGATATCAAGGCAAAGCAACAATAGATCAAGTCTTGAGATAACACCCGGAAATAGACATTCCTTTTTGAGCCAACTGAGATGAATCACAGCAGAACGACGAAATAAATAAACAAATAGAGAGACAAGAACAATCAAAGCAATAACAACAAGACACCAACAACACTTGTATCGAGACTATGAACACTAGTCTACTTGCTTCTCGCAGCCAATGCGGCCCAGCAGCTCCTTGCGGTCGCTGTGGTGGCCCGGTAGGCTGACGCCGGTCGACGACGACGCCTGCCGCTTGACGCCGTTGCGCCGCTCCCAGCCCTTGAGGTCGATGGACTCGACACCCACCTCCTCCTCGAGCGCCTGGCCCTCTTCAAAGTTGGTCAGGTCAGTCTCGCTGTCGACCTCTTCCTCCTCGTCCTCGTCCTCGCCGTCACTGCGCGTGTCATCGGCTCCAGAGCCGCGCACGACGCGGATGGCGACCTGCACAATCATGAAAAACCACATGATAATAATGAGCTGCAAGAACACCAGCATAGACAGGAACATCCACTTGACGGCCGGGTTGTAGCAGATAGCACCATCGGAGTCAAGCAGGGGTTCAATGAGGAAGGCCAGCTTGTTGCTGGTGTCGTCGCTCAGGAAGGGGGCCGCTTTGGACACGGTACCAAAGAGTGTTGAGGTCTCGTTGGCGCCGACCTGGACACCTGTTGGGCTGGCGACAATGTTGCCAATCTTATCCACGATGCTGACGCCCTTGAAGCAGCCGACGGGCATGATCTTGGGGGTTTGCATCCATACAGAGTAGCAGATCATGGGGTAGAAGATGTGGCGGCAGATGAACCAGCTGAGCATAAAGGCGCCGAACGTGACGTCGCAGATGGTCGTGTAGCCCAGGTACTTTTGGCATTTTGCAAGCTGTTCAATTAGTATATGATATTCATCAAGTCAGACGTGCGAATCTAAAATAAAATAAGAAAAAAAAACATACCGGAAGGAAGACGTCGGAGATATCCATGAGGATCAGGATGACGTTGGCCACGGGCGTGTGGCGGTAGCGGTACGAGGCAGTGATGAGCGACACGGTGATAAAGTGGTGTGTCAGCATCTGCCAGTGGTCCTTGCGGCGCTCCTCAATGTTGATGACGATGATCTGCTGCAGCCAAAACGCCAGCTGGATCAGGATATACGCCTTGAGCAGGCCGGGGGTCTCGCGGTTGGGCCAGTGCGTCCACAGGTTCTTCATGTTGAAATAGTAGGGCGAGTTGTAGTAGAGGTAGCAGCCAAAGGGATAGAAAAAGCTGTAAACAATCACCAGCCAGGCCTGCTCGCTGAAGCGCGTAATGGGCTTCTTCTTATAGAGGCCCTGGCTGCGCGCAAAGGGGGCCAGGATGTAGTCCATGACGCTCGCGCGCAGGCCGCTGAATAGCACGATGAGGAGCAGTACGAGGTAGGCGTCATCCTTGCCAATGTTGTAGTTTCCCGTTTCCTCGTTGAGATAGGCGAGCGTGACGAACTTGACAGTGTGATGGCGGAGCCGGGGGAAAAGCGAGTGAGCGAGGAACAGCAAGGCGAACAGATTTGCCGCGAGGCCTAGTAGAGGGAGGATTAGCATGTGGGAAGCAAAAATATAAAGGGGCGACAAGAACATACCGGTCTGGTTCTCGACGAGCCAGCGCGTAAACTGCTTCATGGGCGTCGTCTGTTTCCGCTTGGCACGGCGCATAAGAACGACGTTGGAGTTCTTCTGCAAGTTGTAGACGGGCTTGACTGTGCCTTTCTGTGTAGTTTTCGACGAGGTAGAGATCTTGGGTGCGGCCTGTTTGGCATGTGGCGGCAATGGCACGCCAGTCGGCCGGCTTCTGCTAGCTGTGGCCATGTTGGTGTAGAAGATGTAGAGGATGTAGAAGAGGGAGGAATTGTCGAGATGCTGGATGCCGAGGTGTGCGGTCGAAGGCGTCGAGATGTCTCAGGAAGGCAAGACAGCCGTTGGCAAGGGAGGCAACGGTTAACGACGGCAAGGGCAGAGGTTTGAGATGCTGAAGATTGTAGGATGTAGGATGTAAGCTGTAGATTGCAGATTGCAAACTCGTGGGGGAGGGCTGATGAACGTGTGGACGATCGCGGGAGGTGATAGGGCCAAGCTCGAATGGGGTCAATTCGGCGCTTCTATTGTTCGATCTAAGAGGTATAGTGCTGCTATGCCTGCGCAGTGTATGCTGCGTGTGCTGTGTCTACAGAGTATGTGTGCTCTGCTGTTCTTTTCCCCAACCTCCTCAATTGGCGGGCTGGATGGAGATCGGTCGACGGGGCCTGCTCGTGTCTTTTTTGTAAATGGATGGGGTATATGGTGCTCGTGTGTATATACTGAGAATAAACTATGAAATATCGTAAAAAACTAAAGCCAATGGCTGAATTCGACGCTGCTCGTCGTGCCCGTCGTCGTTTCGCGTGTGCGATGCCGATGTGGTGATGTAGAGAACAGAGAGCAAAAGAGCCGCCAGTCGTTAGTAAGTAGACTCGAGTAGACTCGACTTTGTAGAACAAGTTAAGAGGCAGTCAAGTCAAGTCGTATGGAGAACTTCTTTCCTTTTTGATCAGTGTAGACCTCTTGCTCGTTTTGAGTGCCTTTTAGCATGATTACGGAGTAGCCCATTCCCTTTCCCATCTCTCTATATAAATAAAATATTTAATTAATATTCCCTCTCTCTTTGGGAACCCACACGGTTGCGTATTTGCCCAACAGCGAGCGTTTCAATTGAGCACTTGCGATCTGTACTTGTACGGAGTATGCAGCAGCAGCGGCAGGCGGGCAGTGGAGCTCTTTCCTAGAACAGAGATGAAAATCGACTGACTGTTCCTTCCTTGTGTATGTCCTCTACTCGGGGTTCCTTCCTTACTTGCTGGCAACTTTCTGGCTCCTTCCTATCTTTATTTTCTACGTAAAGCGTAAAGCCGGTCCTTCTCAATCGGTATACACCGCTTAGCCTCTCACCAATCTCCTAATTCTAATATGTTGCCTCTTCTCGGTTGAGACGTTGAGACCAATCAGCCCTGTCGGCATGGCGGTGTGCAAGTACTCAGAAGGTCAGATCAGAAACTACTCCGGTAAAAAGTCAGGGAATAAACCCTTTGGTTCCTTTCGTCTTTCATCCCTCCGGCCAAAACACTAAAACAGTAGTTAAGAGCAAAAAGCAAAGAGCAACAACGCAAAAAGTAGAAAGCTAGGGCCCCTCGCTGGGATCAATTAATTTAATAACAAAATTAAACCAATAAAAGACAAAGGCACACAAAAATAAGGCGCTAGCGTCCTTTCTCCGCTTATCATTGGCTGCTACTTTGTTGAGCATCTTGTCACCTGGCGGGGAAGCTCCGTGTGCTGCAAGAAACTCTGAACTCAAAAAGGGGAAGGCGCCACTGGCACGCTGAGATAAGTGTTTATCTAGTCGCTATTTCTACATGAGGCCACTAATGTGCAGCGCGGCTCAATGTATCTTGCCGACCACAAGGGATGTAAATGTACCTGGTAAGATAGGAATCAAGCAATTACGATACTTTATGGCTATACAATACTTTGGCTTCGGCATGTGATGGCCTGGTATTTTGAGATCATTTGTCTTGCCTCGTGTCTCTGTGTTGCTGTGCTGTTCTTCTCTCCCTCTGTTCTTGCCTCTGTGACCTGGCCTTTCTATTGCGCCTTTCCGTTGTGATAACCGATGAGATATGATATTTGCAGGTGGCCGCCATACTTGCATGCTCGCTTGCCTTGCATGCATTGCGCCTTCCCAGTTTTCTGCATCATCAGCAACTCCATCCCCGCTCCCGCCAACTATATTTACTTGCATCTTTACTTGTATCTTAAAGTGGCAGGGGCCAACCGCCTCAACAGAAAACTATACTTATGCTTATCATTGGCAACTATTTTGGGTCCTGCTCTCCTAACACCGTCTAATGGATCACTGCCGATGATATCTCCAGTACTGGGGTACTGCATCACATCTCCGTATGCTTACGGAGAATATTATATAGTATCGCCCACTCACGCTGCTAATATCCCTTGATCCCTTGACTCTGGGAGCTCCACTGTGGGAACGCCAGCGACGGCACAAAGAGCAAAGGACGTTAAGAATAGGGGAAGCAGAAAAGACCAAGAAAAAAGAACAATGATCTGATCTAATACCCTCGAGTAGATTATGAAATATTCGATAGAATGACAGAACCAAACAGCAAGACCGGGGTCTTGGTATGACAAGATACGGAATGTGGAGGCAACGGAAGATATATGCTCAGATGGGCATTGATATGAGAAGATTCCCATATAATAAGATACATAGGAGATAGACACTATAGATAGCTCCTTCTGCCAATGAACGGCCGCCTTGCCTGCACGCATTTCGCCACGCCTCATTCGTGCGAAAGATGCCCTGCATATGCCGTAGCACGCTACGAAACACACCGTAGTAAGATGGAGAGATGAAGATACTGATGTGAAAGTTGTAAAGACCTTCTTTGGTGTATCTTTTGGACTCGGAAGCTGCCGTTGAAACTGTCGTTGGAGTTGTCTGTGTTCGCTGTTGTGCTGTCGTTGGCTCACTTAGTCATCTAGGGGTCTATATGATGACTCAGCACACAGTATATCTGACCTAACACTGTATGTAACGTCAGATCACGTTTGACTTCCACGTGACATAGTATGGAATCGTCTAGTGTCTGTAATTACCGCCTGCCTCGCCGCGCCACTCGTCATTGTGCCGGTCATATTAGGCAGCCCCCACCCGCTCAGATGTCGTCTTGAACATCTGCACGACATTATCATCATCGATTTACCAAATCATCAAGTCATCGAATCAAACGCTTCTTGCCCACAGACTCAACCACACCACCGAAATGTCATCGGCAAAGTACACCCCGGCGCCTGTCGTCGACCCCGACGAGCACCTCGACTACACCGAGGCCCCGCCCTCGTACCAGGCCGAAGCCAGCGCCAGCGCCCGCGCCGCCGCCGACGACGATACTGAGCGTCTGTTCTCGGGCACGCCGCGCCAGCAGCAAGATAGTTTTGGCAACGATGAAGTCGATGGCGACCTGCCCGACGACTTCAAGTTCGGCGGCTCCGTGGCCGAGGCCTCCGTCAGCATCCGCAACCAGTTTGTGCGCAAGGTGTACGCCATCCTGACCGTGCAGCTGCTGGCGACAGCAGCGCTGAGTGCCGTGAGCTTCATGAGCGACGGCTATCGGGCGTGGGTGCAGTCGCACCCGGGCCTCGTGTTTGTGTCGCTGTTCGGCGCCATGGGTTTCATGGCCCTGACCTACTGGAAGCGCAAGAACTACCCGGCCAATCTGCTGTTCCTGGGCGGCTTTACGCTGCTCGAAGCCTATAGCATCTCGGTCGTTGTGTCCTTTTATGACGCGGCACTCGTGCTGAACGCTGTCGTGCTGACGGGTGGCATCTTCTTGTTCCTGACGCTGTTTGCCTGCCAGACGCGCTACGACTTTACCTCCTGGATGCCTTATCTGTTCGGCTCCCTGTGGGCGCTGATCCTCTTTGGCTTCATGGCCATGTTCTTCCCTTACAGCTCTACTGGCGAGCTCATCTACGGCGGCATCTCGGCCCTCATCTTCAGCGGCTACATCCTGGTCGATACCCAGATGGTCCTGCGCAAGCACCACGTTGAGGAGGAGATTGCCGCTGCCATCGCCCTGTACCTCGACATCATCAACCTCTTCCTTGCCATCCTGCGCATTCTCAACAGCCAGCAGAACAACTAAGCTGTTTGGCGTATTGATACAGAAAGTAGCTGCCACAGGAGTACGCATGTCTCATAATAAATAATGTACGGGTGTGGGAAGTGCTCTATCAATTTCTTTTGTCACTATAATTTTCTATCGAGTGTGGCTCCTGCTACGAGTCTCACTGTTCGTGTTGCTTATGTTGTGTTTTGATATTGCGTGTATTATTGTCTTGTTTCTGTATTTATATCTTTTTGTTCTACTTTACTGCTTCACTGCTTTACTAGCATAGCCTAATTATATTCATCATATTTGAACAGCGCATACAAAGTGAATGAACAATAATAAAATAAAGAATTGGATTGGGGATATCTGCATTAGAAATCTCATAATAAGAATAAGACAGCGCGCACTACAAAATATAGTAAAGAAACAGAGAAAAGAGAAATAGCAAACAACTAAGAAGGAGGTAACGAGGTAGAGGTAAAGCAGTAAAGCAAACGTGACGGAGCAGCTGGCAACGAGAACCAATGCCCCAACCACATACTAGCTTGAAACAAAAAATAACAAAAAGTCCGAATGAAACAAAGGCTGAGTGGGAATAATATGTGTTTGCTTGTCTGATCCAGACCCAAAAGACCCAGACGGCCGGGTGTGCTTGAGGTCTCGTCGGCATAATGTAGGACGCGGCACCCTGTCGCTGATGATCGGCTGGTTGCGTTTAACAATTGCTTGTCTATTCGAAACTCGTCCTTCGTAACGTTCGTGCAATAGAATCCGTCCATTGATGTTGGCAAAGAGAAATAGGAAAAAAAGAATAACGAGATGTTCTTTGCATCGTTTTTTTCGAGTTGTCCTTTGAACTGTAGTCGCTGGTCTCAACGCCGTGTGCTGGTGTCCGCAACGAAACCCAATTTCCCCTTTTGTTCCGAGCTGCTGGTGAGGTATACTTTTTTTCTTGGTTGGTGTGGTTATTATTACTGCGCCGCGACTCCCGCAGTAGGCTGGTGCGCCGACTCGGATAGTCCCTAGTTTGCTTCGTTGCCGTTGGCCTCCAGGGTTGGCGTCTGGTGGGCAGATGCTGCAGCAGCGGCCTCGCGCTGCATGCGGGCCTCGATCTCGCGAAGCTGAGACTCGCGAGCCAACAGCTCCTGGCGCTTCTCGTTGATTTCGCGTTGCACCTTGACTTCGATCTCGCGCAGCTTTTCCTCCTCGCGACGGAGCTGCTCCTCCTTGAGACGAACAGACTGCGAAGCCAGGTCCTCGGGGTTCATAGAAGAGTCACTACATGGTGGTTAGTAAGAGAAAACGTCTACAGCAACAGCAGGGAAAAGGAATACATACACTCCAGCACCACCCTCGACACTCTTTGAGAGCTTCTCGGTACGGTAGTTCTCGTACAAGAAGTCGTGGGTGATTTCCTTCAGATCAGCCAGATGGCTGTGGAGCAGGGCAGAACGAATGGCAAGGAAGTCCGAGTGGCGCGGGTTATCGACCTCAACGACACCCCAGGGGTACTGGCGTGCGCGGACTTTCCGGCCACCGATCTCGACAATATCCTCAGAGCCAACGATGGCAAAGGGCATGAGACCTCTCAGCTCAGCGTTCTCCTCAACAGTGTCCTCGTCATCCTCCTCAATGTCGTAGGGGAAGTTATAGACGGGAATGCGGTAGTGCTCAATGTCCTCCATGACCAGCTTCTTCGACTCGGCAAGCTCGGCGGGGGTCAGAGAATCGGCGCGGCCAATGACAGGGATGACGTTGACGCGGGGGGCCAGACGCTTCATGAGCTCAATATCGAGCTCACGCAGACTTCGTTGCAAGTTAGTAAGACAATATAATTATAACAGGGGCATACAAGAGCTGGTGCGCAGGTGAAAATAGCAGAGAACAGAGTCCATGCAGAAACATACCCGTGACCGGTAGGAGTGATAAAGTAGAGCAGGGCGTGGACACGGTTGTCTCTGAAGCGAGGGTTACGCTTGATGCGCGACTCTTCGGCCAGAATGTCGTCGTATTGTCTCTCGAGGTAGCCGACAATCTCGCCAAAGCTGGCCTCGTTGTCGATCTGGTCGCCGAAGCCGGGGGTGTCGACAATGGTCAGGGAGATACGGGTTCCCTCCTCATCAAGCTCAAGCTCTGTAGGTGATTGTTAGTAGCTATGCGAGACCCCTTTCCCTCTTCTCGTCAGGGGCACATACCGACGGTGACGGGCTTAATCTTGACGCCCTCTTCAATGTGCGCAGTGTTGGCATCATCAGAGTCCTTGTGAGTCAGGACATCCTTACTGCACAGAGTGTTCACAAAGGTGGTGCGGCCTGGCGCATGTTAGCAACGTCCAACCAAGTTAAGATATGCTTCTGGAGCAGGGCATTGGAGCAGACTCACCAGTTCCCGAGGCACCGCAGACCATCAGGCAGAACTGGATTCCCTTCTTCACGTTCTTCTTGCGACGGATCATCTTCTGTGGAGGCATGTTAGCAACGATCTCAGGGGCGACCTGGCAAGCCGGCAAACTGTCAATCTGGTAATTGCTGTCTGGTGTCTCAAGACTCGAGTCTGGAGTCTGAAAGTCGGTGATGTGTCGGAAGGAGGCAGCTGGGAGAAGCAGCAGCAGCAATTGACAAGCAGAACCAGATTGAATCAGGTTGGAGCAGATGCAGCCAGGTAGAAGAAGCAATGGTTGAAGCTGTTAACTGGGGACAACATACGGCAGGCGACGACATTGTGGCGGAATATAAAAGGGGGCTGTAGATGGATCTCTGTGTGGATGATGGTGTTGATTAGGGGCGTGATGTCAGGGGGACAGCTGTAGTGAAAAGCAAGGTCGAGAGACGATGCGACCAAAAAAAAACAAGAGATCGATGTTTCGTTTCGTTTCGACGAGAAAGGCGCGCGTGATGTGGGGAGGAAAAGGGAAGAGAGAGAAAGGAGGAAGAGGGAAGAGGCAGAAGAAGGTGTTGTGATTTGTTTTGTGTACGTTTTCACCGTGCAACTGGCAGAAGGGGGGAAACTTCAGGAGACAAGGTACGGATTGGGACGTTGATTTTAATCTCTTTAATTTTAAGGAGGCGGTGGCCAGAGAGGGAAAGGGGAGGAGCATAGAGAGACACAGAGTATAATAGGGGGGAAAGAGGAAAGAGCAACCCAGAGGAGAGGAGAGCCAGAGAGCAAGGAGCAAGGGGAAGGAGCGACCCAGGGGAAATAGTGGAGAGACCACGATATAGGGGACGGCAAAGGTTAATTTCGATACATCTACTCGATTCTTAGCTGGCAGCTAGCTCAGTATTACTGGTAGATTTAGATAGCACTTTTCTGACTGAAGTTCGTATGCAGCCAGCTCCCAGCACTAGCAGTCGCCAATTGCATGGCAGCGAGGACAGCCGTTGACGGGGCCAGGGGCCACACTCATCCTCATAATCCATTGGGAAAGAACGACCCTGCTGGGACGCGCTGTGGATCGCAATTGGGGAAAGAGCTTGTTGCTGCTTCCATAGGCTAGCGCAGTCAGAATACTGGGTCGCGCACTGTGGTGTTGCTGGATGGGTAAGTGGACCGTGCACGGGACAGCAAGTGGCATGGGAGCATAGGTTTACGGAGTATGGTTACGGAGTACAGTTTTTCGGATTTCATACAATGAGCAGCGACAACAGCAGCAACGCACAGTGGGAAAGAAGCGTAAAAAGAAAGGAACAAAGAGCAGAGCAAAGCAAAATTCAGGGGGAAATAAAGAAAGAGCGACCGGCCAGCTTATTTTGCGCGCCAGTTCCAGAAAGGGGAAGGCGCCAACGTCTAGAAAAGGGGGGACCTCTTATGTCTTGATGTTTAAAGAGAAAAGTAGTTTTAAGAGAAAAGTAGATTTGGGCATCGACGATAAGTTGTGAGATATGTTATATATATCAATGAATTAAACATATTCAAAGGTCTAGACGTCGAGAAGGCGGTGCCCTTGCAGTGATCTGTGCTGGACTGCCAACGGTGTTGTCTGCATAATGGTGCGCATTGTCCAAGAGGCTAACTTGGAAGGAAGCCCGTGTCGGTGCTAGTCACGAGATCGGACTCTATTCGCGACCTTAAAGGCAAGGGCAAACAACCCGGTAGTGGGTGTCCAAGGGTTGCTCCTGCCGTTCGGTATTGACTATTGCGTTGATGCCGCCTTACTGGGAAAGAGCTGGGACAACGTACACGCACAGGGAGCTCAGCGTGCTGAGATGACCCACCATGAGCTCAATCACTCGCCAGTCGCTGCCAGCTGTCAGCGTCTCAGCCAGCCATTTGACCATTCCATTTGGCCGTTTGACCACCAAACCACTAGCGCACGCAATGTTTCCACCAGTGACGCATGATCAGGACTAGCATACTTATCGGCTTATCGGTCCTTATCGCAGCCTAGCCCACCTGCCGAGCTGCCTTACAGCCTACATCAACGCACCTTTACAGTCTCATCCGCATCGACGAGCAACATTGCCAACTATCAACTGGCATCACTGTATCTACTTCAAGTTTTACGTCTCGTTGTGGCTACCTGTTCTTAGCAGAATAGCACATGATGACTCGACATTGACTAGCTTCCACCATCGTCGACACTATCGACTCGGCTTGTTCCACTTGAGCAACGGCAAGCTATCGAGGCCGAGCTACATCTGTAGCTATATTATCAACAAATACCATTCATTCTGAGAGTTCCGGCTGCCACGCAGAAA
This sequence comes from Ophiostoma novo-ulmi subsp. americana, assembly GCA_029298975.1. Lineage (NCBI taxonomy): Eukaryota > Fungi > Ascomycota > Sordariomycetes > Ophiostomatales > Ophiostomataceae > Ophiostoma > Ophiostoma novo-ulmi. The sequence continues at coordinate 186,623 of JANSMA010000003.1, read as the reverse complement.
GATGGACGCCCGTACGCCCATAGAGGGCTCGAGCAATCTGATTGCCTTTACACCTGCCTTCAACCTGAACTGTGACATGTTCATCGTGGGCACCAACCGCGGCTTCAAAAGTGAGTCCCTCGATTTCTTAGACGGCCTCTTTAAACATCCGTACGTTATATGTTTATATGGCCACTGACAATACCAGCTTTCAATGCAGCAACGTGCAAGGTTCTCGCACAGACAGATTTTGCCGAGGGCGGTGTCGGACTCATCGGTGTCGTTCGGCGAAGTAACGTAATCCCGATCGTCGGTGGCAGCAAGAAGCCCGTCTTCAACCCGACAAAGGTCGTTGTCTATGACTCGTCAATGGAAAAATTTGTACGCTCTATTCAGTTTAGCCAGCCCGTGCGCGGCCTGCGTGTGCTCGGCAACAGCAAAGACAAGGACAAGAGCAGCAACAAGCTGTTGGTTGTGCTCGACAATGAGGTGTCCATCTACGACTTTATCCGCGACCCCAAACTCGAGCAGCAGTTCACGACAACATTCAATCGGCGCGGCCTGTGCGCCGTATCCGAGACACACTTTGCGATCCTCGGCCAGATCCCCGGCCATGTCAAGATTGTTAACAATACAACTTTTGATGTGAGCATCATCCCTGCCCACTCGTCGGAGCTGGCGGCTATTGCGCTGAGCCGAGATGGTTCGCTGCTGGCAACGGCGAGCGAAAAGGGTACGCTGATCCGCGTTTTCCATACGACCAACAATGGCCGCGTGGCGGAACTGCGGCGTGGTGTTGACCAGGTTGCCATTTTCTCGCTCGGGTTTAACCCAGCGGGCACGATGCTAGCATGCACGTCCGACAAGGGCACATTGCACATATTTGATATCCCGCACCATGGCGGCACCGGGTCCGACTACCCGCCAGCATCATCAGCCACGACTGGTGTGCCGTCCGAGGTGGGCGGTGGCGAGTGGGACTATGAAGAGTCGGAGGGTGGTGCATCGCACGGCTACGACAATCGTAGCGACCGCAATGACGGCTCGCGCCGCGACAGCGGCAACGGTCGTTGGGGTGTACTGGGCAAGATTCCCTTTATGCCAAAGTACTTTCGGGACACGGTATCGTTTGCAAATGCCGAGTTTGCACTGGACGACGGACCGGGTCCAAACCGGCAGCGCGAGGCACGAGAACTGGCTGCCATGGGCTGGACACGATTGCCACGGGGCACAATCGGGTGGACTGACGACAATACTGTCGTGGTGCTGGGCACGGGCGTGGATGCAAAGTACGAGCGTTTTGGCATCACTGTCGGCAGCGACGGTCAGCGTGTGTGCCAACGCCAGGCCTGGGCTAATTACCTGACCAAAACTTAGGGTGCCTGTTTTCTCAGGCGTTTTTGGATTCTGCTTTAGCGTTGTATGATTCCCTGTCCTGGCACTTGGCCGTCTTTTCCTCCGTTTTCTTCCTTTCTTCCCAAATTTAGGGACTACCATATAGATTGCAATCAAAACGAACTATATCTTGAAGTCGAATAATATTATAGAGATGGATGCTCATGTGCTCGCTCGATACTATTCTGGAAATGTCTAAACAAAATTCGCTATGCTCCCATGTGGTATAAATTTAGTCTCAGTGCCTGCGATCGCGGTCTTCGGTCCTTTCACGATCTCTCCTCCTTGACGACTTCTCGTCATGATCGCGGTCCCGGTGCCGGTCCTTGCCGCGATCTCTATCCCTGTCCCTGTCTCTCTCCCGCTCCCGCTCCCGCTCGCGTTCGCGTCTTCGCTCACGGTCGCGGTCATCCTCTTTACCGCGGTCGTCCCGCCGGCGATCTTTATCACCATCCCTCTCTCTATCCTTGTCTCTTGCCCGGTCGCGGTCTCTGTGACTCTCTCGGTCGCCATGTCTATCACTTCTGTCTCGATCGCTTCTATGCCGGCTAGACCGCTCCCTGTCGTTGTCGTTGTCTTTATCATCGTCCTCGCGTCGTGACCGATGCGACCGGTGTGACCGATGCGATCGGTGGTGTTTGTGGCTGCTCCCTTTCTCATCGCGCAGCCGCCGCGCTTCGTCCACCTCCTTCTTCTTCTCTTCAATCAAAAAGTTCTTCATCGGGTCTTCATCGTCGTGCTCGTCAATGAGCTTCTGCAGTTGGCGTTCTTCGGGGAGTTCTTCGTGGTCGCGGATTCGTTTACTAGAGGACTTGTGTTTCCGACCTTCATCTTCACTGGGTGTCGCGTCGCCCATGTCGATATCGCTTCCACCAGCGCCACCCTCGCGCCGCTGCATGTCCTCCCAGCCAATCTTGAACTCGTCGTCGTCTTCGTCGTCGCGCGACTTGTAGCGTGCATGGTCAACGGAGATCAAACGCCCGCCAATGCTGGCACCGCCGAGATTGTCGACGGCAAGGTCGGTGCTGCGCTGGTCCTCATACTTGAGCCAGCCAAAGCCCTTGCTCTTGCCCGTCTCCTTGTCGCGCGCGAGCTTTAGGAACACGGGTTCTCCATACTGCGAGAAGATAGTGATGACGTCGCCCTCGCTGAGCTCAAAGGGGAGACCGCCGAAATAGACAAAAGCTGTGTCACGGTAGTCGGTATGCCATGATGCATTTGGAGAGCTGTAGCGAATGCATGTCAGTATTCATGTTATACCAGAGCCATGGTTTCAAAGCTTCAAAGCTTCAAAGCTCAAGCATACTCACATTCCCTGCTCGAGCTCCTTCTTGTTCAGCTCTTGGATCTGCCTGATTTTGTTCATCGTGGTATCTGGTCTTGCCGATAAGCTCCTGGAAAAATATCAAGCCAGAAGTCGTACTGTGCAGCAAACTGACAGCTATTGATGCTGTGCTTTTGCTCAGCTCAACTAGACGTGACGTTGGAGTTTTGCCGTTGTTGATTTGCGACAGCATCACGTGACCTACCTGGCCGCCTAATGTTTATACATTTGGCCTGTGATCACGGCTGAGTTGCCAATACAACATCTTGCACGCAGATCCTGAATTATGTTTGATGTGCAATTTTCATATATTTTCTATAGTTCATATATTCTTCCAAACCACTCCAAGTAGATTGCTGTGCTGTATTGCAGCTTCATCACCAATCAAGGCTGGTAAAAAGCGCTGACAGCTTCAGGCTGGAAACGGCAGGCGGTCAGTAATACAGGCACCCGATGCTACGGTGCAATGTGCTGCAGCAGTGCATCGGTTGACCACGAAGTCGCGGTGGTGCTTCCTTCCGGATCTGTAACACCGTGTAAGTCTTGACGAATTCTGCAGGCACCAGTTCTTACCTCCGTAACTGTAGTGTTGTGTATTGCTTTACGGAAAGAGACAAGAACACCACCAAGTCCCTACTTAAATGTAGCGAAAGACAGACAGTTGATAGCAAGATATAGCAGGTGGGGTTCTCAAACACATGCGACGGGTTGCGCCTTCCCTAGTGATGCCCAATGACACAATTGGCTCTGTCCTAAGGCTTCAGTGCCGCAAGTGCCCCTCTTTCTCCGGCACTGGGCCATCGTTCCTATCTTACCTTCTTTGTCTCCCTCTTGATCGATTATTCCGCTTAATCATCGCACCTCTCTTTCTTCATCCCATCCCACGATCTCACCAAAGGACGCAAGCTTCGAGTTTGTTGGCCTTTATTTCCAATCAAACCAGATCTCGATACAACACATCCCGGCCTCTAATCTCTTGTGACTTCGATAACAGTCGCCTTCGTTATCTTTGTTATAGGAGGGGTCAGCTCTGCTCAACACAAGACGACCACTGGCTTATCACGAGCTTCATTTCACAAGTTGGCTCTCGTTTGGACATTCAGAATATCCCAGTTTTTACAGAGGACACCTTTCTTAAGCTCTTCGACTCCCGCCACGCCTTGCTTGCTTTGCCGATAACTGTCGACACAAACTCAATACCGCTCGCGCCTACACCCCCGAACACAAACTCCACGATGATGTCAGCACAGCTGCAGCAGGCCAGCGGCTCTGCCTCTTCCAACTCCTCGGGCGAGCCCTCGGCAACTACATCCCCTCTTGGAGCTGCTGCCGCAACGCCGGCCGAGGCAATCGCACCCCCAGCACCCGTCGTCTTCGAGCCGCTTCAAAGCCGCATCAAGGACAGCAGCTCGGCCTATGTTCGTGCACAGGCCAAGACGCCTGTTGCCTGGCAGCTGTTTGATCAGGCTGCCATCGACCTCGCAAAGACGCAAAACAAGCTTATTTTCCTACACGTGGGCTTTCTCGCATGTCACTGTATGTATCAACGACGCACCACTTCACCAACAAGAGGGTCAAGACATCAAGCTAACATTTACAGACTGCCACATCACGATCCAAGACTCCTTTGCCAACCCTGCCGTCGCCTCCATCCTGAACGAGTCATTTATCCCTATTGTCGTCGACCGAGAAGAGCGCCCCGACATTGACGCGGTATACTGGAACTACCTCCAGTTGGTCAATAGCAGCGCTGGCTGGCCCATCAACGTCTTCCTGACACCCGACCTGCAGCCCGTCTTTGGTGGAAGCTACTGGCCCGGCCCTGGTGCGGAGAGCGGTGCGCGCAGCGAGAGCGACGACGACGAGGGTGCTGGCGAGACGATTGGATTCCTCGGTATCCTGGAGAAGCTGCAGCAGTCATGGGCCGAGCGCGAGAACCAATGCAGAACAGAGGCCCAGGGCACCGTCGTGCAGCTCCAAAAGTTTGCTGCCGAGGGCACACTCGGCCCTAGAGGTCTGCTCAAGGCAGGCCAGACTGATGGTGCAGCATTCCTGGCCAACGACTTGGACTTGGACATTGACCAGCTGGACGAGGCCTACACACATTTGAAGAAGACGTTTGACCCTGTCAACGGTGGCTTTGGCGTTGTGCCCAAATTTGTGACACCTGTCAAGTACTCTTTCCTGCTGCAGCTGGGTAGCCTGCCATCCGTGATCAAGGACATTGTCGGCGAGGCCGAGGCGACCAGTGTAGTTGAGATGGCTCTGTACACATTGCGGAAGCTGCGCAACAGTGCCCTCAATGACCACCTCTCTGGAGGCTTTGGCCGTGCAAGCCACACTGTCAACTGGACCCTGCCACGGTTCGAGAGACTCGTGCCCGACAATGGCCTGCTTCTGAGTCTGTACCTGGATGCTTGGCTGTACACGCTCAAGAACAAGAATGAGGGCACAGCAGACGGCGAGTTCTTGGATGTCGTCTACTCGCTGGCCGACTACCTTACCAGCGCGCCCGTTCAGCTGGAGGGCGGCGCATTTGCGAGCAGCGAGTCGGCAGATTCGTTCTATCGCAAGGGCGACCGGCATACGCGCGAGGGTGCCTACTATGTGTGGACCCGTCGCGAGTTTGACACAGTCGTCGGCGGCGAGAACGGCCACAACGACATGGCTGCGCGCGTCGCCGCCGCCTACTGGAACGTGTCGCAGCACGGCAATGTCGACCGCGGCAACGACCCGCTAGATGAGTTCATCAACCAGAACGTGCTCTACGTCACCAAGGATACGACGGAGCTCGCACGCCAGTTTGGTATCCCTCGCGAAGAGGTCGATCGCATCGTGGCTGGTGCACGGAAAAAGCTGCTTGCGCACCGCGAGAAGGAGCGCGTGCGGCCGACGCTGGATGACAAGGTGGTCGTGTCGAACAACGGCCTTGTAATCGCTGCCCTCGCGCGCACAGGCAGTGCACTCAAGTACGGCGTCAACAGCAGCAAGGGTGATAAATACATTGCTGCTGCAGCGGATGCTGCGGCCTTTATCAAGTCAAAGCTGTGGGATGCCGACAAGCAGGAGCTCTACCGCGTTTCTGTGGGCGGCAAGCGCGAGTCGCTGCTGGCGTTTGCCGAAGACTATGCCTACCTCATCGAGGGCCTGCTGGAGCTGTACGAGGCCACGGCCGATGCCACATGGCTCGAATGGGCCGACAACCTGCAGAAGAAGCAGATTGCGCTCTTCTACGACAGCCCCAGCGTGACACCGACGGCCACGCACTCGTCAAGCGGCGGCTTCTACCGCAACCGCGAGATCTCGAGCTCAAAGCCTGGTGGCGAGATTGCACTGCTGCGCATCAAGGATGGCATGGACACGACGCTGCCGGCCACCAATGCCGTGTCTTCTGCAAACCTGTTCCGCCTGGGCAACGTGCTGGGTGATGCTAGCTACACGCACCTTGCGCGCGAGACGATCTATGCGTTCGAGGTTGAGATCCTGCAGCACTTGTGGCTGTTCCCTGGTCTTCTGACCCAGGTTGTCAATGCCCGGCTCGGCGGACCGCAGATTGCCGCATCCAGTGCATCGCCGACGGATGCCGTTGTTGCCGAGTATTTCAAGTCGCCCCGTGCCGGTCTGCGGAGCCTTGTGTACGTCGGCGGCAAGACTGCGTCGCCATGGCTGCTAGAGCGCAATGCATCGCTGTCTGCTGTTGCATCAAAATCCGAGAGTGCCAGTACGGGCTCGTACGTGCTGAGAGGCGACAAGTGGGAGAAGGCGACCCCGGCCGACCTGACCATCAAGGTCGAGACGAGTGCATAGAGTGATATATCCTTGTTTTTGTATTTTCATTTGATTGATGTATGTTATTTGCGCTTGTATTATCGTTGGGTTTTATATACTGGTGCAGTTCTTGATTTTCACATTTCTGTATTTTATTGATTAGTTTAGCAATTGAACATATACGAGACAGCACATAATGAGGGAAGTGTACATATTAAAAACACAAATAAGTAGTAAATTAAAAGAAAAGCCCAACCCGGTCGCTATTGTACTGTTTTCGCCGTCTCTCCTCGTCATCTCCTGCTCATCTCTATCCTCTGGGACTATGACTTGGGAGCCTGCTGGTTGGCCTGGCTCGGCCGATTCATCAGACCGGCAAAGAACGCAGTCAGGTTCTCGGCATCGACCGAGGACAGGTCCGACGGGTTGGCTGGATCTTTGCCGCCGCCGACAGGCCGCGATCTTGACTTGGACGAGCCCCCACCGGTAGTACTGCCTGCTACCGACCCGGCATCCGATCCACCGCCACCAACGCTGCCAGCTGCGAGCGACGCCTTGCCCAGCTCAGGGCTGAGCGGCTCGGGCGATGATGTGCCATAGTGCCGGTTCTTGATCCGCTCAAGCATATCATCGGCATCGACCTGGATACCGCCAATGTTGAACTGCACCGGGCCAATGTGGCTGCTAATCACCTCGGCAGGATCAGCAGCGTCTGCAGTAGATGCGTTGTTGCTGCTATTTGCCAAAGTGCTACTGCCAGAGTTGTAGCCACCATCGCCACGCCGCCTTGAGTCCTTGGCCTCCTTGTCGCGCTTGGCCTCGTCCTTTTGGCGGAACTGTTCAAGCAGTTTGAGCTGGTCACCCAGGAACAGCTGCACATCCTCGGTCTCGACTTCGAGCTGCTGCCGCCGGCCTTTGCGGCCCTTGCGACGGCGGTTCTGTGCTCTGCTTTGTGCATCCTCACCGCCATCTGCATCGTCACCATCTGCATAGTCTTCATCGTCATCGTCATCACCGCCAGCGGCCTCGTTGTACTGGTCGGCCAGAGCGAGGACGTCCATGCCGGGGTCGCGGATGGTGCGTTCAAACTGCGAAACGGCCGAGTCTGGGTCTTCGTCTGCAAGACCGCCGGCACCTTCGTAGTCATCGAGATTCGAAATTTCATCCTCGTGCTCGTCCGCGGCAGGGCCGTCGTACGAGTACTCGCCTGACTCGACCACTTCACCGTCGATTCCTGTTGTTGCTGTTGGTGGTATAGAAGCCGCGGGCTGTAGTGTATCGTCACTGTCGTTGCTTCGTCTTCTATTTCCATTTCTTTCATCCGCGACACTGTCTCTGTTGTTATTGTTGCTGTTGTGGCGGCTGCCAGCAGGCGGGTAGGGACGCTGCAGATCCATAGACCAGCCCTCGCTGACCTTGTCGACCTCGAAGCCTTCACGCACGACCAAAATCTTGGTCCACGAGTCCCAGTTGGAGGGCACCACGACCTCGTTACGCTTGATGACTTCTGGCTTCAGCGGCTGGCGTTTGAGGAGAGATGTAACGCCGAGGCATGCGTGGACGAGCGTCGGCAGCTGCGAGGGGATGTTGGGGGTCGTGTAGATGAGAGAGGCGCCGTGTTTTACGAGGACTGTGCGCAGGTACTGCAGGACGAGGTCGAACTCATCATCCTTCCAGCCCTGCGTCTTCTCCAGGATGTCTGTCTTTTCAGACTGCGTAGTTAGTATGAAATTTGCAACGTCGTTGTTTCACATGGTTGATTCAGCGCTTACATTCTGGCAGACGACACACAGCGGCAGACCGAGCGCGTCCTCCCACTCGCCAGGTCCTGGCGGCAGCGCATCGCCGTCAACAGCAGCTGTTGTGCCATCAAGGTTGACGGGCCCGCCGCGGCCGCGCTCGCGCCACTGCAGCATGGCCTCTTCCATGACTTCTTTGCACTCGGGACTCAGTGACACTAGCACGGTGCGCAACAGCAGAATCCACTCGCGGAGCTGGCGCAGCCACAGCCAGGGCTGAGACCAGTCGAGCAGGATGACGATGAGCGTGTTGGGTATGGACTGCGGCGTGAGCAGGGGCTGTAGCAGCGAGCTAAATGAGGGTGACGGTTTTGAGAGGAGGTACAGCGAGATGCGTGCCAGAATGTCTATCATTAGCAAGATATCCCGCGAACGAGAGAGAGAGAGGGGAAGAGCACACCTTCTTGATCAGCATCTAGAACATCATAGTAGGTGTAGCCGAGGGCAAGGTTGTTGGCGACGGGTGGGAGCTTGATGTTCTGCTGCTGGCGGTCGAGGCCGTTGCGGCGCGGGTCGAGCGCAACAGACTCGAGGAACTCGCGCTGCGAGTCTACAGAACCGCCAAAGACGAGCAGGTTGCGTTCGGGCAGCTTGCGGCCGCTTGCGACAGAGTCGAGCATGGAGTTCCACAGGTCCTTCTTCTTGCCGAGCCCGTCACCGTTGTTGCCCGCGCCAGTGCCGACGCCGGATGCGCTGATGTTGTCATTGTCATTGACATTGAGCCGACTACCGGACCCGGTGGACGCAGTGGTGTAAGTAGAGAAGCGGTTCGTATTTGACATTGTGGCGATTTCCTGAGTTGTCGGCTGCTGTCGTCGGTTGGGTTGAGCTGTGAAGCTATCGAAGCTGTCGAGACTAGGCACAGAGACAAGTCAAGCGGTCTGGCCCTCCTTGGAGGGGCTTCAGGCTTTCAGATTGGTGTATCGGGCCGGCCGTTGTTATTAGGCGGTATACTGGTCGGCTGTGCGATAGCCAAGATTGTCTAGCAAAGCCTGCCCAACGTGATGGTTTGTCGTGATGCGGCGACGGCGACGACGCGTAGATAGGGGTGCTGAGAAGCCGTAGCGGGTAGTAAGATCAGCGAAGCTAGCCAAAACAAGTACAGGCACAAGCACAAGCACAAAACAAAGTAAACGGAGCTGTTATCGCCAGGACAGAGACTCGCTGGACACTCGGGTATCAGTTGCACGTCGCTGCCTCGGAATGAAGCTTTTCGATGTTGCTTTTTGCTTCACCAATTTGCTCTTTCCCCGTTGGGCGTCACAAGGTGCACAGTACCAGCCAACGGGGGAAGGAACGGCTCCGGCTTTGGTGGTGCCCCTGCAGGAGCACATGTGGGGCACAAGAGGTCCCTCATTGCTGGTCGGCACTGTGCTCTTTGGACCCACTTATCGTCTGAATAGTGAATAGGGGCATCGCCAACGGTCGATATTAAGGCGTCGACAGCTGCGATGGAGGAGGGTAAATTGGAAGGGAATAAACGGAATTCCTGTAAAGTATTTCAGCATGGAACATTTGCATGCGATATCCAAGAACGCATTTTGTGGACAATGATAATAATTCAAGAATAGAGTCTCATCCACGTGACGTGAGTTGCTTGAAGCTCCTTCTGAATATGGCGATAGTTGTTGATAACTGGTTAATAACTGAGGTGGAGATGAAGACTGAAAAAAATGGTGATGAATTGTTGCTGATTCTGAAGAGTCATAAGCGCATTAGATAAATAAAAACGAATATCAGGTATTTATTGAGACAGAGGACGGAAGTAAGAACTTAACGAAGCAATGGCAAAACATTGAAACCCGATTTTATTTTGGTTCAATTTGTTCTTTCCCCGAAAATCAAAGTATTAAACAATTATTTGAGATTTAAACAAAGGAATAGATTAAAAAAACAAAAAAACAAAGACAAAACACTAATTCATAATTTTACACTTTCTTTGCTCTAAAAACACTTCCCTATTGTATGTGTCAGTTGCAAATAGCAGAAATATTTACAAAATCTTTGGGTTTAATATCCTACTATTTCTATATCTAAATGACACAATACCAACTATGTTTGCAAGATGGGAGCGACTCATGCATGCCATGCACCGGCCCCTAATCGGCATAATGACGAGGTGATATCCCGTCGCTTGCTTAGAAATAGGATGCAGCTTTACCAATATGGAAGCTTATCTACCTAACGAAAAGCTGTATTAAGACGTCCCCAGCTATCTGGACGGCTGTTTACTATTTATCGGCCGGCATTTCTTCTCATACTCTAATGCTTTATATCTATTCGGTTCCATTTACTTCTTCTCAGTCACTTTGATGACTTGACGGTGCAGTTAAATATTTGCCAAAACAAATCTAAACGGAAATAAAAATGCCGCCAACTTGGCCAAAAGCACACAATTGTTGAGCTCACTGACATGCTCCTTCACCCCACACTTCGACCGCACCATCACTGCGCTTAATACGTAGCAGTCAATTATAATAGTTCTACCGGCTGGTATCCGATCGCGGCACAGCTATCCGCTGGAATCGACTATATAAGTCATACCTCTTCTCCAGCATATTGTTAATATCTCTCTATTGCATCTCTACTATCCGCAGATCACTGACTCAATACTTACACTACCACCCGCCATGGCTACTACTAAGCTCAAGGTTGTTTTCGGCGCTATGACGTTCGGCCGCCCCGACGTCGAGCAGACCCGTGTGCACGATCTCAAGGATGCCGCTGCTATTCTTGATGTCTTCCAGAAGCACGGCCACGACGAAGTCGACACGGCCCGTACGTATGGCAATGGCAGTTCCGAGGAGTACCTCGGCCAGCTTGACTTGCCTAAGCGTGGCATCACCCTGGACACTAAGCTTGCGATTGGCAACAAGCCCGGCGGCAAGAAGTACACACACCACCCCGAGGACCTGAAGCCAGCTCTGCTTGACAGCTTGAAGGCGCTCAACACGGACAAGGTCGATCTCTGGTACCTGCACGTGCCTGACCGGTCTGTGCCGTACGAGGACACCCTGCGTGAGGTCAACAACCTGTACGAGCAAGGCTACTTTAAGCGTCTGGGTATCAGCAACTACGCTGCATGGGAGGTTGCTCAAATTTCCGAGATCTGTATTCGCAACAAGTGGAAGCGCCCCGACGTCTACCAGGGTGTCTACAATGCGCTGCACCGCGCCGCAGAGCCCGAACTGTTCCCTTGTCTGAGACACTATGGCATCGCCTTTTATGAGTACAACCCGCTGGCTGGTGGTCTGCTGACGGACCGTTACGAGCGCACAACGGCTGACAAGGACGTCGAGCCTGGCTCGCGGTTCGACCCGACCAAGGACCAGGGCGCAAACTACCGCAGCCGGTACTGGAACGACCAATGGTTTGATGCGCTCGATATTGTGCGCCCAGCTGTCAAGGCGGCCGGCATCAAGAGCACGGCCGAGGCGGCGCTGCGGTGGGTGGTGCACCACGGTGTGCTAGACAGCAAGTATGGTGACGCCGTGATTATTGGTGCCACCAGTGCTGCACAGTTGGAGGACAACCTGACAAGCTTGGAACAGGGCCCCCTACCCGAGTCGGTAGTTAAGGCCTTTGCCGATGCTTGGCTGGTCTTCAAGCCCGTTTGCAAGCCCTACTACCGGGTGTAATAGATATTCACGATTCAAAAATGAATAAATAATTATATTAAGAGTGCTAAAAAACTGCTTTCCCGTGTCTGTTAATACCATAATGGCAACCCGATATAAAAGACGAATCCTGTCATTCAGACATATATTTCTACCCCCCGCCTTATAGTCAGCTGGCTAGTAAATTGTTGCCTTTATTTTGCTCCTTCAATTTATGGACTCTCTCCTCCAGCTTTCCATTTTATGTTCCCAGCTAGTTTCGTAACATGCCTGATTCTGTTTTCTCTTTCGCCACCACCCGTTTCTCGTATCTCCTTTAGCATGTTGTATTGGAGGCCACCGGCATGCCATTAATGTTAAGTTGTTAGAAGAGATGTAGAAAGTATTGGGATTGGGTTTAATGGTTTTTATTGAGCTAGTCTTGGCCATCTAACGTTTCGGTCCACTGTATTGTTTATTGTGAATAGTGTTGTTATAATAAAGATGCTGCAAAGCATAGATTGAATAGTGTGTCGTGAATGATGGTGGGAAATAGTAGCTAATGGTGAGGGATAACTAATCTGAATAATTGTTCGGTAGCTCCTAAAAGCAACTTAACTGAAGAATGTTTCCTGTCGTGACTACGTACTAACTGATATGCTGTCGTTAACAACAAACGCGAACTTGAAACACCTTCTAAAAAATCGGAATGAAAAAAACAGCATAACCCAACATCTCGATGGTGTTTTCATTTTCATTTTCATTCTTGTTTTGTATATTTGACAGGTCCGTGAAGTCGTTTTCTCCCTATATCAGCCAACCGATTCACCAGCCAAATAGAATACACAAAAGCCTCCTGTGTGATTTTATAATCTACAAAGTAGTCAACTACCCTACAGGGCCTGTTCTAATTTGAACAACCAACCGAATACTCTCTCAACACCCCGGTTTCTCTTGTTGATCTCTGTGATCTCCCCGTAGTCTTCATCCTCGTCGTATTCATCCTCGTCGTCTGAGCTCCACGTCTTAAACCACTCATGGGCCCAAATATCCTTCTCGCTCCCAGAGCACCCGTGCACACGCAGCCAATCGAATATTTTCCGCGTCTCATTTGCTGACGCATCCTCTTTCTCTTCGTCCAGCCGCGCATATGACACTATACTCTTCGCCGCCTGTGGACCTTTGAGTGACAGCTTATGATCGCAATTGTCACCAGTAATAGCATGCCATTTGTCCGCGACAATGTTCTGGGTATGAGACATCCCGCCAACGCCGTTCCATGTAATTCCCGTGTACTGCAGTCCATGCCGTCCCCCGCAGTCGGCGTGGACGCGCACCTCTAGGTCGGTGTCTGAGAGCGCAGTGGAGCCGAATGGCTTCCACTGGCCGATGGGAAAGCGTGTGTGGTTCTTGGATTGTGCCAGGTAATGGAGACGACACTCGTCTGCACGGGACACACGGGCAGCAGTCCCATTGGAAGAGCCATTGCCGCCAATGCCCGCACCTGAACCGGGCAAAGACACCAGAGGAAACGTTACAGGCTCCTGCATGAACGATTGGACGGTTCCGGACCAGACAGCCGAGTGCAGATTGGCGGGCACGAGCCCAGATGACATGCCAAGCAAATATGCCTGCTGCAGCCCCAGGACAGATACACCTAGCCATAGAAGCGCTGCCTCGGGGCTTCGGCCCATGAGCATGCGCGCCAAGATGAATGGTTCTCCGTCTGCCACGACTGGGACGGTCTGGTCCTGTCCGAGAGCCACATCCAGGGCCGCTGACACGCCCTGTAGCCACGCAGAAACGGTGTGGCACTCGATGGTGGGTTCATAAAACACCCCAAGCAGAACGGGTCGGATGCCCTGTATGTAGCAACTGACTGTGAGAAGTCGGTCAAACTGTTCCATATGCTGGGACCAGTCTTCTGTGTCCTTTGATGTCTCGAGGAAGGACGCGGAGTTAGAGATGCATTCGGCCAGGACGACAAGTTTCCGACCGTATGTCACCGTCGGGGTCGACGGCAAAACAAGTGCTGCAGCCAGGGCGAGACGGCTGTGGCTGGCGATTCCGTTCCACTGGCAGAAGCGGTCGAGATACTGCAGAGCTTCAAAAAAGGACGGGGGGGTGGGAGGCGCATCTAACGACGTGCCTGGCTTCTGACGAATTTGCGGACTGCGACAGACTAACCGAAACGTTGTGTCCTGAAGAGACACCGACCATGGCGACAGTGTTGTTGTTTCTCCGAGCGTAATGCTCGCCCGCCAACCCTGTGTCGAAGCCAGTAAAGCACTCCACCAGCGGACCTCTGCGGGTGTTGCATCATCGCCGATATCAATGCTAACGGAAGCTGACTGCTTGGCATCTACTTCCTCTGTGACAACATCCCTTTGGTTCGTCGTATACTCGAGGGCGCAGCGCCAGTGTTGACCTTCTTGCCCTGCTCCTGGTTCTGGGTTAAAAATCTCCGCCCATCGAGCCGACAACAGATATGTCCAGGCCAGAAACAAGGCCGCAATCGTAGTGGCATCTTTGTTGTTGGGGGACCCTAGTGATACTGTAGTGGGCGATTTTGTGCTGACGTTCACAGTGAGAGGCAGTGTCAAAGCTGGTAATCTCCGCTGGCATCCTTGTGACGTTTCCCAGGAAGACGATGCATGCGTACAACAGCAGCCATAATTGTTGTATATCTGCAGACCCGGCGGGAAATATGGATGTCGGGGAAAGGCAGAGAGGAGGGCCGAGCGACAGAAGCTGGCTAAGTCGTGGAGCGGAAATGCGTTTTGGCGTAAAGTTTCCCACCTTTGGAAACCGTCCTCATAGACCGCGCGATACTGTTCTGTGGAGGGCCGAACGGTATTATCCATTCTGACTCTTGCTGGCGGTTGAGAATAGCGTACACCTTGTTTTTTCTGTTGTAATAATGTTTATGAACTGTTTGCATTCATTTAAATATTAAATATCTAAAGGTCACGTGGAACTGTTGGCCACTGAATCACGTCGACCAAAGAAACCCTTGCAGCTGAAAAGGCCAGGCAAGAGGTCCCAATAGAAACACAAACAAAAAATTAATTTAGGAGTGCTACACAAACCTACTTCCCCGTGTCTGTTGCTGCCATAACAACAGCCATTCCCTCATCGCTATATGACGGTTGATCTCGGTAGTGCAATGCCATACCTGAGCATTCTATAGCCTGCCCCTTAACAACATCCAGCTCCGGGCGTGACTCATCCTTGCCGTCTAGGAATATAAGAACAGCCTTAACAATCTCCTCGACAGGAGTAAAGTACTTGTCGGGAAACTGCTGCCACAACTCCTGCGTGAGTAAATTTGTCTTGACCGTTCCTGGTAAGACTGCATTCACTCGGATCCCGTCACGACGCCACATGTATCTCTCTGTGCTTCTCATTAGACCGACAACACCGTGCTTTGTTGCCGCGTATACTGGTGTGCCGTAACCTGGGTAGAGTCCACCGCAACTGGCCGTGAATGTAAGCACCCGATTGCCGCGAGTAGACTCCGGTGACAGTCTGAAATAGTGCTGTGTAAGATACGCCGTGGTCGACACTGCCCCGAGATTGATAGCAATGACTTTGTCAAAGACGGCCGGCATTGGTGGCGGCTCATCACTGGCTGCTGCTGCAGAAGATACAGCGTCGTAGTACTCGTCTACCCGCTCGACAATACCAGCATTGGAGTAAACAAAGTCGATGCGTTTGTGACGTCGAAAAATGTCCCGAAAGACGGTCCCGAGAGCTGTATAGCTGGTCACATCGACCTGATGGAAGACACCACCGCCAACCTGCTTGACAGCCTTGGCAGCTGCTGGGTTATAGTCTAAAATATGGATCTCCCAGCCAGCATTGCGCTGGCCGATGGCAACTGCGGTAGCCAGGCCAATTCCACTCGCTGCTGGTCAGTATAAGTCAAATTTTCGATGAACTTGTCAAACTTGCTCACCCCCTCCTGTAATGATAGCAATTCTTTTTTCCGCCATAATGTGTTTGTTATGGAAGTAACCTAGGATACTTTAACCATTTAGCTCATGATTTATATTATTCGAAAGTTTTTCTGGTCTGAGGAAGAGGGGATGTATATGATATGCGGAGGTGATGGCCATGGGTGTAGAAACCCGGTCTTGAGCTCACTTGATATTCAACGGATATGAGCAACCGGGTTTTATCTGACACCTTGACAATGTAACTTATTTCATCAATATTTGTTGTGTAAATTGTACTTGAATTGTATGAACTAGCTAAACTGCACTATCTTTGCATCCATGAGCCCGCATTACATGATCCCTGTCGTCCACATTGACGGTGATATTGACGTTCTTGGTGAGCAGGTGGTCAACATTAGGGGCAAATAAAGAGAGAATACACCCAAGGCCAGAAAATGCAATTGTTGTGAGAAACACAGTATTGTAGGCAGACGAACTGGCCTCTTGGTATGCACGCACTCCAGCGGCCTGGATGGCTGGTGTGAGCCCGACGACAGAATCAAAAGCTGCTATCGTGCCCGTCGAAAGAGCTGCAATAAATGCAGAGATAGAGTCCGAGGGTAGACCGGCAGCAAACAGTGCTGGTGGTACCTTGGCCGGGATCGTCACAGCAAGCCGATTAGAAAGCACAGACTGGTAGATGATTGAGCATATTGTTGAGATCAGAGACCGCGAGGAGCCGCCTGTACCGGCATACGTCCCGATCTCACGCTGATCTTCGATTGAGATGGTGGCCACTGTCGAATTGAGCAACTCATTCCATCCGATGAAGAACGACGCCAGAAAAATGAACAAGGATGACCGTACAACGGTATCTGGTGAGCTTGTCGCCATGGCCCCTAGAAAAATACCGCCAATGGGGAAGACGATCATGATTTGAATGTTTGTCTTCCGCTTGAATCCAGCCGCGACAAACTCGCCTGCCAGGATGCCACAGCCGGGAATGCAGGACATCCAGCCGGGCCACATACTGCTGTGACCTGGACCCGAGTAGAGTGCTGCCACCATGCTAGGCCACAGGATGGCGTTGGCATAGTAGGTGGCGGCACCAAGTGACCACAGCAGAATAGTTATGTTCCAGCCACGGTGACGGAAGACATGTATAGGCATCATTGACTCTTTGGGGTTTCCATACGTCTCCCACAAGACAAACACGACAATAACGATGAAGCCAAGAACGATGGTGCAAATGACAGCAGCACTCCTCCACGGATGTAGCGTGCCACCCCACGATATGCCCATTAGAAAAAGCAACAGGCCGAGCGTAACCAAAAAGATACCGACATAGTCAAAGTCCCTGATAAACTTGTTCTTGCTGGCCGAAGCATGCTTCATGCGGAACGTCGGGGGATGGTAGCAGAAGAAAAATAGCACTGTCGTGACGGCATTGAGTGCGATGAGAAAGTAAAAGATTCTGTCTGTCAGTGCTTGGTATAGCACGGTATGCTAATATAGGCAAATACGGGAGCTCACCCTCGCCAGCCGGCTTTGGTCTGATAGATAAAGGCGTACGATATGGCCGGCGCGAGACCACTGCCGGGGATGCCCCAGACGAACACGTAGGCCTGTGCCAAAAAGCGCCATTCAAGAGGGACAATTTCGCCAACAGCGACTTCACAATCAGCATTGCACTTTTAACTCAGTTTAGAAGAAAGAACTTACAAGCATACGATAGCTGGACAGATGCACCCATGCCGATCAAAGTCTCACCCGCAATCAGGGCCGGGATGTTTGGGGCCACGGCACACACGATAGCACCCACTGTCCCAATGGCGTTGCCGCCGATGAACCACCATCTGCGCCCAAAGATATCTGTGACACGACCGACGATGATCAAGCCGATAGAGCTTGTTAGAAGATAGGACATGGAGACCCATGTGAGGTTCGCATCGGGGCCGATATCTGCATTGACAATGCCTAGAACCGGAGCAATCAGCGAGAAGCCGCCGACGCCGCAGCAAAAGGACATGCCGATACCGAGCATCGACCCTAGAAAGTTTAGGCTGGAAAAATAGCTAGATGGCAGTTCATTGTCAGCAATTGTAAAGTCCTGCCCGACAATATTCTCGTCTTTCTGGGGAGGCTGCTTCTCTTGAGGATGGCCTTCATCATGGATCACCTCTGTCTTGATTCCCGACTCTGTGTCCATGCTGTTTGCTAGCTGTATATTTGATAAATCCGTATAGCGGTTTGCTGTGATGTGAAACTACCGTGATCCATGTTATGTGCATGCTACATCATATATACACGATCGTTCAAGAATCTCCAGCCTACTCCCATGAACTCTGGTAACCTCACCCGAGTTTCAATAACCACACAATATTTAACGACTTTTTATACATCTAATACCAACAACAAAGAACATTCATTCTAGATTAGTCCAAAGTCTACACTGCACTAGCAAGAGGAGAAGGAAACGGCGTGGTGCGTATCATTATCCGAATGGTGAGCGTACCGCAATAGATGACAAACCCTCTTACTCTAGATGCGAGGTTTGGGAGTGCGTAATACATAAAATACGAGAGATTAGAAGATGGTACAAGTATGTGAGGACACGATTCAAAAACACAAAGCCCTGGTAGTGGTGATTTACTACCTTTATAATGGATGGAGGCCATATTACCGACTTACCAATAGCTCTCTCAGTCAACGTCATTAATGACCTACTTTGGTATCACATCAGCCTTTGGACAAATTTTGGTTTTGCTAGGTGGAATTTGATAGACAAATTACTACCTTTGTTGTTTTAGTCTATGATATACATGTTTACAAATATCATCGAGGGCGGTCACATCGTTTTATTGTCTTGAAGTGATTCAACCGAGAAGGTATTATACCAGCCGAAAACCCTCTCCGACCTCCCTGCAATTCACGACCCGTCTTTAGGGCCAAGTGCCGGCGCTACACAGACTACTACAGGAGTGCATAGGAGTGCACAGGAGTGGACAGAAGTGCACCGTCTGTGGTATAGCAGGTAAGTGTACGGCCTTATTTATTGACGAGGGGCCTAAAACGTAGAAACATTTCCAGGGGGGAAAGGGAGACGATAGGCAGCTAGCTCAATTATCTGCTGATACGATAAGTTCGTGACGGCTTGGTCGTCCTCATTGTAGTACGAGGTAGTCCTTTGATTGTCAGCATACAGTTTATGTGGTGATCTCAAAATGATGTGCGGTGATATGAAGAGTAGATAAACGACCAGTCGTCAGTGTATCGCTCCAGAACCTTGAGGCCACTACAAAAGCATCAGTGCACGCAGTAGCTGCACTGCAGTTGGTATTGTAAAGGTTCACTAAGTGCGGCATGGAAAACTCACATGAATCACAGTCAATTGTGGCTGGCGCGTTCCGTGGCGCAGTGTGAATCGTCTGTTGGCTCGTCAGTGGTGACATCCGCGCGAAGGGAATTGATAAAGTCGGGGTCCATGCAACAGGCAGAGTATGTAGGACTAATACAGCGAGTACAGTAGCCAACTCCGGAAAAGGAATCCAGTGCATTTGCGCCCTGGGCGCGTACAAAACATGGCTTGACGATTTGAGCTGTGGCATTCGTGGCTGTCTCATTGACCGAGCTTTTTTTTGTCGGCCTCGGCTTGCTGTAGGTGTTGTTGTTCCAGATGATGTTTATAGTAGTCGCAGTATCGGACTGTCGCATGTGCGTTTGCCGGACAGCGCAGATTGAGGCACCGGAGCTGGAAGTACATACACATCTTGGTCATGTGTGAGATGGAAGATGCGATATCCGTCACTGTAGCTCTGAACATTCGAGGTAAATAGAGAATTGTAGTGTGCCGATAGTTACCGTAGGTATCAGAAACTTATTTATACTCGTGATGGGGATGAGTTTGGCTACAAGGTTCTGGCTATGAGGTTTTTATAGAAGACTGCAGCTTTTATTGGTACTTTCCACTCATGTCGGGTCATGCATTGAGGATATACTTTCTATCTATACTAGAGATACATCTGTGGCGAGCTAGATATGAGGTTACAGTGATGTAGATGTAAGCCACAGATGAGCTACTTGTGAAGTTGCGGTGACGTAGATGTGAAGATATCGTGAAGTTGCTTTAAATCTTTACAAACGTATTGAGAATAAATACCGAGAGTTGATGAGCATGTGTTGCAATGATAATTCGGGCCATAACGTAGGTGGAAGCAACATACAATCCTAATGTACACTTAAAGTATAAGTCTTTTTGATTATTTTATATTGTTTTACTTCTTTGGACATGTGCCTACGCCGACCTGCTATTACCTGCTTCGTCTTGCCCTCCCATGAGCTTGCATATGCTCATTGAGCCCTTTGTGGCAGTATCATGTGGTAGCCTGTGACATTCGAACCGCCGGACAAGTCCGGACTGTGGCGAGTCTATGCTGTGGCATAAACATATCTTCTTACATGGTGGCGAGCATGCTTAGAAGGCCATTCCTTTTTACGGCAACGCAAAGCATCGCGTTTCCGGGTGCCGTCTCAAAGTAAAGGTGGTTTCGCATGGCGAACCCCGACAGACGCGCAACTGTGTCGTCCGATGCAATAATGGCATCCTCTTCAAACAATGGCGTGAGGGTTGGCTTCGTCCATCATACGCATCGTGACCTGAAGCGCTTGTCTCATCGCACTGCCGTTTGATTCGAGAACATTATAGGCGTGAATGAGATGAATTGTCGGGTTATACATTGGACTGACTAGGTCCGAAGGCAGAATTATTTGAGTCGTGAACCCGATATCGTTGCAGATTGCGACCTCGACGGGATCCATCTTAAGACCATCTTCATCGATGAGGCAAAATAGCGCCTTCAGCTAGTATTGCATTAATGAATGAAACATAAGCAAGTTTGAAGCAGATGTGAGTATGTTTACCTGTGCATAGTGGTGGCAGACGGCCAGATTCAGCCTTCTGAGCCATGAGTTGTGTTTGCTCCTCGGGGGCCGCGCTCAAGGGCGCGGCAACCTGAATGAGTGGTGCTTGGGAAATTTGATAATGAAAACTCTGTGCGTGTCAATAGTGAACTAAAATGATCAAAAACACACCAAAGCAAAGATTAAAATCACATTCTTACCGGAACAGCGAGGTTCCACTTGCCGAAGACTTGATCGCCAAGGGGGTATTTGATGATCACACCGTCGACGACCGTATGTATATCGATGGGAACAAGATTGCCAGCCTCGAAATATGCGATGAGTGTGTCATAGTTGACACGCTGGGGATGCCCCACGGGATACGCTTCACGCTTTGCCTTGAGAGTTGGGATGACTTGCTTGGTGATGTCTCGGCGGATGGCTTTATACGGTTCTTCGACAGGAGCTTCAGCTGGAGGCCGAGTTATCTGAGGCGCCTGTTCGCTGGGAGGAGACATGGTCGTTAAGTCCATGGTCTTTTGTACATTCGTGGTTTGATGAAAGACAGAACGATGTAGATCCAAAGTGTGGACAGGGCTGGTTTGTTACTTGTAAGTTGTTGGACAAGTCTGTAAATTGATGGTTAGCTATTTGTGGATACAAAAACCGGAGACGGAGCTAGTAGAATCCGCAATCAAGTGGAAAAAATAATCCGAGGATTTACCCCACGATAACTCAGAGGCCCCACTGTAGACTTTGTGGTGGTGACTTGGTGCCTTAGGCACAAAGTCTGAAAAGCAGCTAAACCATCAACGACAGATCGATGACTTGTTTTTTCTATTACTTTCAAATGACTCACTGCTTATGATTTTCGACGCTCACTTTACGCTTCACCTACATCCCCAACAACTCACGAAGGAACCCACAATACTATTAGTATCTTACATCTATACGATGTTATTGTTGTCAATTTTCCTTCTCATTTCTACACAACCCATCACGGCAATTGGTAGGCATGCTGAGGAGTATGGTGGTGGTTGTACACCTGCGTTTTGTTGCGTGTAAATTGCTACCAACGAATACAAGCACTATTAACCAATCAGCTGAACGCGCCTCTATTGAGAGAGGTGTCCCGACAGTTGTCATATTTCCAGTTTCTTAACAATAACAACATCATCCCGTCACTTTTATTTAGACTACTACCGTAGCCTTGTATCCTTTACAAGACTATTAAAGTCTTGTTAACTGATTGCCGGTTCTTCGTGACATGTCAAATAAAATCGCGAGACGTGCATTAAAGCACGGGCATTAAGGCACGGTGCTACGCCACCGCAGGGGCGCTCTGTTTACCTTCATTTTGCCCTGTCTCTCCCTCTTTCTCTCCTCCATCACCACTATTAATTTTCTCCTCCATTTTGCTCGTTCAATCAGGCATGATGATACAGTGTATATCTGACCATGCTGCTTCATGGCATGATAGTGACTATCAACACTAGCTTCAACGGGTTGAGATAGGGTACAGTTTACTAGAGTTTTGGTAGACTACCCTCTTATGGTGGGTGGGTGCATTGACAGTTTTGTGAGGCACGGTGACATCAGGATGAATTCAGTATTGCAGTTGGTATTATGGAGGCTTAGCCTGCTGCTGCCTGGGCCTTGACAATGCCAAGATTCACGCACATTGACCGTATAAAATGCGTTCAGTCGCTTTGAATCGAAAACTGTCAAGGCTATCATGCCAATCATCAGCAATCATGAAGCTCCACCTGCCAATGAGGAAGCGCTGTGCAATCTGCGAGCATCGGTTTCTGACCGGGGAGTCTTTCGTGGCATGTGAGTTCTAGCAAATCTGCAAAAGTTAAACTTAACTGACCACATAGTATACGGAGATCAGTACTCGTTCCAATATGCTGGCCAGACGGAGGCCTTTTCATTTCCAGATCAGGATATCGATGACTCCTATTGCTGTCCTGATGAGTTCCAGTTCTGCAAGTTTCAGGACGCGTGCAAAACGTGCAGCGATTTCGACACACCAGAGTATGCCACCGTTCATGAGGACTGCTTCGAGGTGTTCTTCCAGAGATACAAAGACATTGAGAAAGATATAGACATTGAGCTAGCTCTGAACAGACTCTGGCTGCTGACAGCCTGGCGTGTTCCATTTCGTGGCGCACCTGAAATCAAATTCAAGGACGATACTATGACCACAATCAACCTCGAGGCGGCAAAATATGTAGCAAGCCGATATGTTGGCAAAGGTAGTGAGATTCACAAGCTCTTGATGAACCTACCATTAGAGCTCATTCACACTATTCATGATTTCTGCAAGAGTGCCGGCTTTTGGAGACTGGCCAGAGCAGTGGCGCTGGCGGACAAGGCGTACAAGATCCAAGATGGACCCATGACGTTCGAGCCACTTGACACAGTGGTGTCGTGGGCACGTGGGAAACCGCTCGAGATCACTCCAAAGAAATCAAAAACAGGTCGGGAGGAAACATATGAGCCAGAATCGGAATCAGAACCCAATACCGAACCGTTTTGGTTGCGAGTGACCACTCAGAGAGACGGAATCACCGAGATTGAACGGCTTCCACACCTGCCAGAGTACCAAGCACCTACTAACAGCACTTCGCGATACGTCATCTTTGCTTGCAACCAAAGCAAGAGACGGTACGAGTACGTCATGCGCAATGACGGGTTCGTACGGTTATTTCTCAACAAAAGCCGTCCCCGAATCAAGTTCTGGAACACACCAGGACCACCCAACGCGAAAAGATCTCATATTATATCGCATGTCATAAACAAATGGACCACAAACAATGTCATTGAGCTTGACCACGCTGTCCGGGGTATCACGTTCTTCTTCTGCACACATCACAGTCTCTGGGGTTTTCATATGCATCGACACAACTCCCCTGATGCAGTCTCGGCCTTCAGTGCGCTCTCGCCGGCAGCCCTTAAGGATGTCTACTGGATCTATTTCCCTATATCGGAAAACGACGAGGTCATTGGCTATGGGTCGATGTGGATTTACGGAAAATTTGCGGCTGTCGTCCGAACGCGGCTCACTGGCGACAATTTCACCATGTCCGGAGCCTTGAGCCACGACGGGCTTCTGATTGTTCGGTGGATGAACTTCGACGCACCGATGACGCTCGTCTATACAGATCCTGGGATAGGGTCACAAATTGACATGTTCAACCTGTACAATCCGGATGTAAAGAATATTCCACAACGCCTTGTCAATTCAGAACCGCCACCGGTACAGACTTGTGCAGTGCCTGACATTGCCTATTTTTCAGCATCGCCACTTGACAATGTCGTGTCGGCCACCGTCTACTATATTGAAGACACTGAGTTCTGCAGGGGCATCGTCTTTGAGTATGCGAATGGTGGGCAGCGTGCCATTGGAGAATGCCGTCTAGGAATGGACAAAGGGCAGACAACAACAAGTCCAACGCATATCTGTTTCCAGGATGTTACCTCTGTCCGCCTCCCAGATAGCTCGGAGTTGGAGGATGACTCATCAGATGACCCTGTCGCATCGCAGATCACCTGCCGAACGCGCGTCCTCTTCAAGACTGATGATACTGCCGCATCTGAGGAGGAGCAGTGGCAATGCTATCCCATGAGAGGTATTGTACGGCTGTGGTTTGACCACACCTCTCACTACATGAGGATTGATGATGAGTAGATGGTTACTACGGCTATGGGAAAAGTGAGTAGTATACTCCTTCTAATGTCAGACATTCATATTTATATTCAAAAGTTATCGTACAGTCGGGCCCCATCTCGACGTCAAATTAGATCTGAAATTAATTCTCTTGATCTGAAGGAATTCAGTAATAAAAATGAAATCTATTTCGCAACGGATGGTGGTAACTTTGACATCCCGAACCTCTGCCAATATGTGAAACCAAATAATTCACTTTCGTTGTCTTTCAGCAAGTCTCGATCTTTGCTGCAGTGACCTCCATTCTTTTGACAAATTCAATGTTTATTGTGCGACATTCTTTACTCTCAGTTTAGGCAGATGGTCGTTTTCTCTGCATTGTAGTTGTCAAGTTTATATTCGGAGACGTTGGAGAAGTATTGGGGAACGATTCAGCCGGTGATGACAGCCTGAACAACCAAATCATCGACCACACATAAGCACAACCACCACACAGGTAAATATCTGCCAGGAGAGAACAATATTCTGGTCCAAATCCAGCTAACCACCGATCTTCCAGTAACACCCGGTATGCAGGGCCGTGCCCAACTCAAGACATGCCATCAAGGCACAGCTGTGGAGTTCGGACTGTAGTTCCGATATAAGCTGTCTATAGTTCCATGAGTGCCAAAATAGCCTTAATGAGACCTCTTTTGAATGAATGTTTGCAGCTTCGATTTACAAAAGACTCACAAAGGATAAGTGATCCCGTAGTAAACAATGCCAAACTTGGACTTCATCACTCTTATGCGTGCCGATTTGTCTACGAAATATTTAAAATGTATATTGATTTAGTTTCTTGTTGAGTTTTCCAATTTTGACATACGCTGCCTAGCCCCTATGTTCTACCCTACTAGCAGTTTAGTATCAAATACGTTATATTTTGAATTTTATACAATTTGTTTTTTCTCAGTTATATGTTAAAATCATTACTTCACGTTTTCCCTGTTTTCCTGACATCTTATTTTTCTTTGAAAAGACTGAGATATAAAAATAGCTAAAATATACGTATGAATATATTAGCATTTAAAATATAGCAGGAAAGGATTAGAAGAGTCACCTCAACAAAATCTGTCCTGAGAATAGACCGGTCAGTTTCACAGTATCCATTTCTTGGTGGTATAGATTTGATTTGCATCAAGCCTTTCAAAACGTGGCGTAAAGACAGCACGTACGCTGACGCTCAACGTATGTCTTCCCGCCCCCAGAAAAAAAGTAAAAAAAGTAAATGGTGCCTAATGCAGTCTGCAGACGAATTGAATCGTCTGCTATGTATCCTAGGCCGAGAATTAAATGTGTCACCCAAATGTGCACTTTAAATAGGCGACGCCCAAAGCGGTCCTATGCGATCCATAGCTTCCTCTGGATAGGTTCACACAAATTGAAAATATGCATTACCTGCATGGGCTTACGCAGTGCCCCGCGTTGGGCATTATAATTACTGTGACAAGGCGTTCTTTATGACATGGACAGTACGTGACCATAAGTGGTATAACCCGAGGTTTACCTGCGTTGAAGATGCGATAATCGCATCTCATCAATTCTACTCAAGGTACAAATATAACGAGCCTCGCTTTTAAATGTCTGTCGGTCTTTGAGAAAAACGCTTGTTTCTTTGCCAGCTCCCTTTACCTCTGCAAGTTTATCTTTTCTTCACCATCTGATAATACGGAAAGACCGGTCTCACTAATCCTCCCGTAAGATCACCGACTGCCCTAGCAGTGGCGTGACGGACCCTCATATCTCTCGGGTATAAATCTATAAGATCCAGGAATACAATTCACAACTGCAATCATGACCGCTCGCATTGGATCAAGTGCCACTATCGACGGGGTCCATGATGGTCTTGATGTCAGCGGCGGAACCGCGGTTGAAAATGGGCAGGACTTTTCGATTTCATATTCTACACTTGTTCGTCTTATCCCGGGAGTCGTTGAAGCAGCCAAATGTACAGCCGAAGTTGCCCAGCCTGTTTCGCAATGGGCTGCATCATTCGGCGCCGCCCCCAACAACCCGTCGCTTGCTCCCGAGGACTGGATAGCTTCCGTGGACGCCAGCTTCCCGGTGCTGCCAGGGGCTGGAGACAACTCACGACAGCTTGCAAAGCTGGTTGTGGCTATTGCTGTTTTGCGTGAAAAGTCTCGCAATGAGGCGACTATGACGTCGGCGGACTTGGACTTTGTCTGGGGTATAATTCGAGATGCTCTCACAGCCACATCCCTCACCCAGCCACTGGGCTCTGCAATGCGCAGCTCGCAGGGTTTTCTTACTGTTCCCCTTTGCAGCATCTTGAAAGATGGCAATATCGACGAGCTGTTTCGTCTACATGTCTGGATTCCCGGCCAGTCACGCGGTAGCAACGAGTATAATCTCCACTCACATCAACCATTTGCGCAGAGCTGGATTCTCGCTGGCGAGGGAACTGATCATCCATATGTTGTTGAGTCAGTCGATGACTTTGAAGACGCAACACATGCTAGATACGAACTGTTTTGGTCGGGTGCGGTCGAGAAGAAGGAGACCGACAACAATGACAATGACATTGACGACACGGACCGTACCTATAAGACACATACCGTCAAGTCGACTATACGCAATACGAAAAAGTATGTCCGGGCCACGGCGCGCCCGACAGAGACGCACAGCCGCGATAGCACTTACACCATGCCTGCAGCAACCTACCACACGACCGAGGTAAAGCCCGACGCATTTCATGCTACGCTCTTCTTCTTTGACGCCCACCGCGGCTTTGTTAAGAACGCCGACGTGCTCGGACCGAAGGATGGCAATCTGTCCTCTGCGTATCGTGATCCCGCTGGCGTGACTCCGTCCAACCTGGCAAGCGTGGTCGAGAAAGTACGGGCATGGGAGGGTTTTATGAGTGATGGAAAGAAACATGCACACCGGGCAGAGTGGGAGCAGGCACTCAGACTGTTTGATAAAGCACTTACGCTGTGCTCCTCCGACTCCGCCACAGCCGATAGCTCTTCCGCCACTGAGAAGTTCCCAAACGCTGCTAGGTATCGCCATCTTGTACAAGGCGAACTAGGGGCCACAAATAGGCGGTTTGGGCGCTACAAGCAGGCAAGAGACATCTTGGAGACGGCCATCGCTGAGATGAGTAACGACAAAAGCAGCGCCAATCTGCGGGTAGAGTTTAGCGGAGAGCTCGGCGTAGTATACAGACACATGGATTGCCTTGAAGAGGCCAAGCGGGCCCTGCAAATGCAGTATGATACTGCGCGGGAGTTTGACTTCCAGAAAGATGCCTGTCGCGCTCTTGGCAATCTGGGCATGGTCAACTATCAGCTCTCCCAGCAGTCCTATCGCACACCACCCGAGGCTAAGGAGCTGCTCAACATCGCGGTGGGCCAACTTAAAGAGCGGGTAGAGAGGGCTCGTCGTCTCAAGCTCGAATGCGAGAAAACACCGTCCAATAAGGATAGCATACCCCTCCTTACTCTTTGGGAGTCTATTGGGCTCCAGCGGCTGTCACTCTGCCATGCCGCAGCGGGTGATCCCCAGGCTGGCGTCAACGCGTCACTGGCGGCGTACGAGCTTACAAAAGACACACCCGACGCCACAGTGGCAGCTCTCACATGCCTGTTTTTAGGGCGCGCTCTCCTCCGCAACGGGGAGCGCGAGCAAGGACTGGCGCATCTGTTTGGCACTACGCTCCCACCCGGGCGATGCACACCCATCATCGCACTATGCAAAGAGCCTTCTGCAGAGCACAGATCGTACCTTTCCGAACTGATCAGCGAGGCGGCTGCTTTTAACTCTATCAAAGAGAGTGGCGAAAGTTTGAGACTACCTGGACAAGTCTCATTGGACACCTCTCTGGATGCCGCCGACGAGAATGGATACACTGCACTCGACTATTGTATCTTCAACGGCGATACGGAAACAGAGGCACTCATAGTGACAGCACTGCAGCGCCAGCTGCGCAATCGTGCAGAACAAGAGCTTGCCGCTAAAATCAACGAATCGCGGCTTCGGAAAGGCTACCGGGAACTGTTCCAGGAGAAGCTGCGCCCCGTTCTGCTCCAAGGGG
Source organism: Ophiostoma novo-ulmi subsp. americana (assembly GCA_029298975.1). NCBI lineage: Eukaryota > Fungi > Ascomycota > Sordariomycetes > Ophiostomatales > Ophiostomataceae > Ophiostoma > Ophiostoma novo-ulmi. The sequence continues at coordinate 158,159 of JANSMA010000003.1, read as the reverse complement.
ACAGCCGAAACGTGTCTGGCACTAGGGAGGATGAGCGGCGATACAGCATTATATCCCAACTACGCCGCGTCTATGCCGATGCTGTCACATCCACGTGCTCCCCCGCACTGCTGCCTTCGGAAGTCGACAAGAGCGGCAAAGTCACGAATCGGTACAACGACGTATTTGATGTCCTTAAGTTCATACCATACTGTGATTTTGAGCTACTCGGTCATCTGCCAAGCTCGCAGGACGGAATTGTCCGTCGATTCTTCTCCCCAGATTCAAGTAGTGGCAACGAAGCAGCTAGCGGAAGTGGTGCACGCACCAGCCAAGTGGACTTCATTATCTTTATCTCGTACAGGTGGTGCAGCACAGCACAAGGCGTGACATCACCTGATGACGAGAAGAACACCCAATATACCCGGATGCTTGTCGCTGTTGAGGCGTTCTTGAAACTTCATCCAGAAGTGCGCAAGGAACGTGTTGGACTGTGGGTGGTAAGTCTTGATAAACATATGACCTGATTTTGATATGTTTTCATTTATTCTCTCCGACGAGATACTGACTTATCAATCTAGGACTACGCATGCGTAGACCAGTCGAACCCGATGCCAGGTGTCTCGGCACTGCCTATGATCGTGGCACAGTGCAATGCAGTCATAAGCCTGATCGATGAAGATTACTATGACCGTGCTTGGTGCTCCGTCGAGGTCATGATGGTGCAGACGCTCCAAAGAGCCTATGGCCTGCATTACTGGTATGAGCAGGTCGTCCCCGTCCCATATGATGACGGTTCTGGCTTTGCAGAAATTACAAGAGACGAACTGAGGGCGGAGTCGTTCCTACGCCAAGGACCGATGGACTTGCAGATTGTCATGTCCAAGAAGGATCTCTCATATGAGGTGGATCGGCCAAAAGTTCTCTTCCTCGAACGACAGACCAATTTGCTAGGATAAGACATTTCATATGTAGTACATATCCTCTCTTTGTTCTATAATTTGATTAATTTTACAAGCTACAACGATTGCGTCGTAAATCACCCTTGCATGGCCTGCAGATACATTGCAGCAGTTTGGCACAGTAGCAGTCAGCGGGCTCGCTGGTCTTCCGATCAATGCGCGGCATGCAGAGTCAGATCCCAAGCTCACCAGCCATTTGCTGCCTTTATGCTCAGTAGTCTCGCATCACTCGGGTCTTCCATCAATCCTGCCCTAGTGTCACAGCTTCAATCTTGGAATCCGAAAGCTGGTAGCCCTTGATATTACATGTTGTGGGTGGCTTGGCTTGGAGCTGGTAGGGCGCTGTATACAACAAGCACGGGTTTCCTTGGTGCTGGGCCGCGATCAACCCAGCCAGGCGACAAGATTTGCTTCGTGTTTGGCTGCAAAGTACTGTTGGTTCTCCGGAAGACGGGCGACTGTTGGCAGATTGTAGGCCAGTCGTATCTCTGTAAGGTGACGAATGTAAGCTTTTATTTGCAGCTCTTCTTCCAAGTGTCTATTGTATCTATAGTATCTGTGGTATTGCGTATGTTAACATAATAGGGCGAGGTGACACCTCAGATTGCAAGGGCGGGTAAGTTTTAGGCCGTGGATGTAAGATTTCAATATCATATAGTCATACAAGGAGAAGGGTAATATTGAAGTTTTTTTTTTCAAGATGTTATTTAATTTCGAAAAGATGAGCTCGCCAGTTGAGATGCACCTTTTGCTGACACCCGTTGCTACGCCACAACCCCACCACATGCTGCTGTTGCCTATATTGAAGGTCATTCAGCCTTAACGGTCACACAAACAGTCATAACAAACACCACACAGAAATTGTATATTATCCCTATCATGTCACTACTGTCTTGCTATTGAAACAACTACATCACCAACTCATTTCACAAAATGGTGCTATATTTTGCCTTTGGCAGCAATTTGGCGCTGGGCCAGATGGCCCGCCGGTGCCCCGACAGCGACTACATCGGACGTGCTATACTTACCGACTACAAATGGCAGATCAACCAGCGCGGGTTCGCAAATGTCATCCCTTATGCTGGCAGCTGCGTCCATGGGCTCATCTACCGCATCAATGCCAAAGATGAAGCCCAGCTCGACCGCAACGAAGGCGTCAGCACCGGCGCGTACGAGAAGGCGTATCTCGACGTCATGCTCTACACTGCGCCGCCAGCGCTGCGCAAGTCTACTGCCCATGTCCTAGCCAGCATCGAATCCAAGCCTGCGCGTTCATCATTCAGCTTTGCGAGAACCCAAAAACCAGAGGTGAAAGAAGGTGTGCTCGTCTACCTCAGCACAGTACACACAACACCCGGACCGCCGAGGCACGAGTATATCAGGCGCATCAACTACGGGATCGATGACTCTACCAAGCTTGGTGTGCCAGCCAGCTATTTTGACAATGCCGTCCGGGCAGACATTCCCCCTTTACCTCCATCAGAGTCGGCACGAGAATCGACTCCCACAGCAGCAGCAGCAGCAGTGCCATCTGTTGCTAGGAATAGGTCAACTCGATCAACTCGAGCGCCTCGCATGAGTCCACCGATAGAGACACCACTCACAGCCGAGCCCATCGCAGACCGTCCATCTCGCGTTTCAAGGTCACATGCAGCTATGCGTACAACACGATCAAGGTCAAGGTCAGGATCAAGGCCGGCACCAACCCAGCAAATCAGCCGCGGAAATGCAGGCGGAAATATCGGCACCTCCATTTTCAAGGCTATCGGTATCAGCTCGAATCCGTGGTCCAAACGGCTAGCAGATCCCACGATAGTGGATGGTGACCGACCAAGACGACAGAATACTCTGAGGTCTGCGAGGCTCAGCAAGGCCGGCCGCGATCGGGACCGAAGAGCAAGCGCATACGATGTGTATGAGAGCGATCGAGCTGGGCGTGACTTGTATGATTAGGAAATGGAGTCGTTAGATTCGGGCCTGTAGCCCAATTTATGTATAAATATCAAATACAAGGAAATTTCCGTTGAATATCCGTGCAATAAATAAGGCCAAAGCTGCAAAACAATAGTACGGACTTGCTGCGGACATCGTAAGGGCCGAACCTGCGCTAGGACGTGGCGGGCTTACGGAATGACGTGACAGTGGACGGATAGTTAGTTGATCGGAGTGGCCTACCGATTGATGGACCGCGTTCCCTGAGTTTTACTGCAGCATGCCGCCGGATGCGTCACGGTCGCGACAGATCTTAGTGTCCTATCAACGATGAAATAGAATTTATAAGATTGGAAACAAAGCATCATCAGCAGATGCAATATAGCAATATCGTTAATCAAATTAAATTGAATTAAAACGATGTCGAAAGAAACTCTACTTCAAGCACTCGACAGTGCCGGCGACGATCAGGTCCGTCTGTTGCAGTCGTTTGTCCAAGCGCCGTCACCAAACCCTCCCGGCGATACACTTTCTGCGGCCGGCGTCATCACTGCTTATCTCGAGTCCAAGCACATTCCCTACAAGATTGTGACCGATGTGGACTATGACCATGCGCCCAATATTGTGAGCGAATTCACAGGTGGGCTTGGGCCAGGCCCACGCGTCATTCTGAATGGCCACCTGGATGTCTTCCCCGTGATTGACGAGAAAGAGTGGAAGTACGGGCCGTGGTCAGGCCATATCGAGGGTGATCGACTCTACGGGCGCGGCGTGGTGGACATGAAGTCGGGCACGGCCTCACTTGTCGCGGCCTACGCGGCTCTCTACGAAAAGAGACACCTGCTCAAAGGCAGCGTCATATACTGCGCAGTGTCCGACGAAGAGGTCGGCGGCAGGCATGGCACATCGTTTCTCCTCAAAAAAGACCCGGATCGGTACAAGGGCGACGTGATGCTGAGCACCGAGCCCAGCGGTTGCGGCAGCGTGCGGTTCTCCGAGAAGGGCACGCTGCGAATGCGTTGTGTCGTGCACACAAAAGAGGCGCACGGCGCATACACAAATTTGAGCCCCGGTGCGGTGCGGACTGCATCCGCCTTGATCACAGACATTGTGGCTGCTGTTGAAGCAGTCGATGTGAAGCTACCCGCTGAGATGGCCAAGCACCTTCGGAATAAAGATGTCCTCAAGCGGATCGACGAGGTCATGGGTGACGGCACGAGTGACATTATCGCCAGGCCAACAGTCAATGTAGGTACGATCCGAGGTGGCGGTGAAGCTCTAAATGTAATTCCGGGCCGCTGTGACTTCACGCTGGACATCCGGATGCCCGTCGGGCTCACACGGGACGAGGTGCTACCTCTGATTCGGACTCAGGCGGACAAGTACACCGTGGCAACGGTCGAGCTGAATGTGGTCGAGGCCGCGAGCAACCCAGCAAGCTACTCGGATATCGGGCATCCCATGATTGGCCTACTAGCAGACAACGCTGGTGATCTTCTGGCACCTGAAGGCCTCCCCAAGCCATTGGCTATTCCGTCCATGGGCGCGACCGACTGCAAGCACTACCGGTACGCGGGTGTAGCAGCCTATGTCTATGGCTGTAGTCCTTTCTCGAGTAAGTTGTTGTCATTTTCTGATTGTTCTTTTGGTCGGCAGGACACGCATTAACAAAGTAGTGGCCCAAGTCAACGAGTCGGCGTCGATTAAGGAATTTCTGCACGTCACCAAAGTGCACGCCGCTGTGGTTTGGGACTACCTGACAGCTTAAACACTTGGCTCTATCTGCGACAAGGTGGAAAACAATGGTATATAACGATCTATATCTAGGTATATGAAGCAAATGGGAAATAGGGATGAAAAACAAACACAGAAGAGAGTCTAGATAGAATCAGGTCTAACCAAGTGTATTAATGCGAGACGTGTGTGGGTGTATTAAAGTGCAGACCGGGGTATTTTGGTGTGTCGAAGAGAGCCGGGTATGAGTAGTTTACGCCTTGGCCTTGACGGCCTTACTGGGCCACACAAGCCATGCAAAAGCAATAACGACTTTGATGCCCGCTGCAATCCAGAGCACAGATGGCATGCCGCCAGAACTGCGCTGCAGCCAGCCGCCCACGACACCGCCAATCAGCGTCAAAAGGGCCGCGGCAATGCGGCGGTTGCGCTTCGCGTTGGTGGTGATGGGCGCAAACAGCTTTGGGTCTGAGAACAGGTCGCAGTACAAAGACGTTAGCACGTTGGTGGGCACCTCGCCGTAGTTGAGGACGCGGCTCGTGTAGATCTGGCCGCCAAAGTTGAACGCCAGCAGCGCAATGGGGCACAGCACAATATACTCGTTGGCTTGCGCGATGCGCTCCTCGGACTCGAACTCGGTGCTCAGGCGCGTGTCGCCAAACGCAGGGGCGACCTGCGATTGAGCGAGAGCAGCACTGATAACCACCAGCAGGGCTTGGATGAAGCAAGACAGGAACAGGTTCAGCTTCTTTTGCGCGCCAAAGCGGCGGAACTGCGAAAAGGAAAAGGCGCCGGCCTGGAAGCTGCCGATGGACACAATGGCCTTGAGCCAGAGGCGCGGCTGACCAGCAGGCAGGTCGGCCGCGCCGAGGGCCAGGAAGATGGTGTTTCCGGTCTGCATGCTGACGAAGACGCCGGCGGCATTGAAAGCGACGCTGTCAGACAGGCCCGACACCAAGCAGCACAGGAGCAGGGTGTAGTAGGCGTAGGTGAGGTCGACGTCGTCCTGCAGGCGGTCGACAAATCCGCGCGGCGCGACGGCCGTGTCATGAGCCTCTTCGTCGGACATTGTAGAAAGATAGTATTAAATAGTATTAGGGAGTGTAGTGTGCCGTGTTGCACTGTGGTATGTTGTGTCGCCGTAACGTCGTAACGTCGCGATGTCGTCGTCGTGGTCGTGGATGTCGTCGATGGCGATGCAGTCAGTGAAAATCAAGAAAACAAAAGAAAGTATAAAGGATATAACAAAGGAGAGAACGAAAAGAAAAAGACGCAAAATTTTGCGACAGACAGTGGCCAAGACAGCCTGCGACAAATGACTCCCATTTCCTTTCCCATTTTCGCTATTTTTATTTTTCCTCAACGCTGTTTATCTATTTGCTTTTGTTTTCGAGTCCTATTTCAGCTGTTTCGGTGTTATCGCGCAGTCACATGATATGACGCCTTGTTGATTAGTCGAGATTATATTAGCGAAATCATTTTATTTAATCCAAATATAAATATAAAAATAAGATGCGACGAGAAAAGCGCCAATTTTAAGCTCTCTTTTACTAATTCCATCTTTTCATTCTTCGGATTATTGCCACTCGATATCGATATTGTAATATCGTCTTCTCATAGCATCGCCTTGTCATTGCTATTTCTTCCCGCCATTTATGGCTCATAGAGTCTTAGTGCTCATAGTACGGCTGACAGTTCCCCTACAGAGAGACCCACCACCCTGGTTCTCGTGTGTCAGACTACCGCTGTCGGACGTACTTTTTCTTGGGCAGGTGCCGTGTTCCGGTATTACCTATTTTGGTAGTCTTGCCCAACGGGTCGATTGTCGCATCAAGCCAATATATGAGATAATTCCCTCCTACATCGCATCACCGCTTATGTAATGTGCAGCAAGTAATGAGAACAGGGTAACAGTAAAATATGAATAAAAACAATATGCTAAGCTATGAAATACAACATGTCGAATGTATATAGAAGTATTTTGTCGATCCAATCATCGACTGTGCAAGACTCGCAACGACGCGCTAAAACTACGCAGTTGCATCAGTCTCGTCGCTCTCGTTGTGTTCTTCTTCGTCTTCATCCTCATCATCGTCGCTGAGGTTGCCCTCCCAGTCGGCACTCTCAAGCCCGCGACCGTTGATGACAAGACTCAATAACCAGCCCATACCTGCAACACCGCCAAAGATCCACCAAGCCAGCAGCTCGCCTTTGCCCTTGCGGGGCAGGTTGGTCGACAGCGAGAAGAGTGCGCCCGACATAACAGGTCCGATACTACGGCCAGCAGCAGACAGCGTCTGGGCGATGCCATTGAGAGTACCCAAGGTCTCGGGTGAAGGCGCGCTATTGTTAATGAGCAACATGACGCTCGACAGACCGCCGACGGCGCAAATGTTTTTGATCACCAGGACAAATGCGACCTCGCCGTACAGCCACCAGGTGCTGTCCTCGCCCAGACCGAAAGGCGGCGCGTCATCCGAGTGAGACACCCAGGGCATAAACATCATGCTGAGGGCGAGACCGAAGAGGGCGCCGCGGTACGTGCCGAGGTTGCCCAATTTGGACTTGAGCGGCTGGAAGGCGGTGACCTGGAATAGGATGGTGGCGAAGCCGGCAAACGACAGCAGCAGACCAATCTGGCCAGGAGGCATATCGCGACCCGTTGGTGGCGGTGCCGATGAGAAAATGGGATACAAGCTGTTGAAACTAATATTGGACAGCTGGAACACAAGGTAAGTCGACAATAGGATCACAGTCTTGTGGTTGAAGAGTTGCTGGACGATCGTCTTTTTAGGCATCTTGGCAGTGTCGTCGACGGAGTGGAGGTCGTCATGGCCATGGTCGTGAGTGTGGTCATGTTCGCTATCAGCCGCCGTGATGAGGGGGCTTGTTTCTAAAGGTGTACCATCGGGAGAAGTTTGGGGCGAAACAGACACCGGAGTGCTACCGGCAGAACCAGCATCCAGGCTGGGGATGCAACAGCAGCACCACTTCCATAGATTGTCGATCCACATGAGACTCGCTGGCAGCGTGCGCCGGTCACAGCTGTCGAGGGTCTCGTCAAAGAAGGCACCCAGCACAACGACAGCAGCACCAAGTAGTAGGGCACTGCCGAGGTTGGGTGCCAGGAAGGGGTACTTGGCCGTGCCAAAGGGCGGGCCCACCAGAAGACCACCCAGAGCCGGGCCTGTAATCGATCCCAGCGAGTACATCACTGGCAGCCATGTAAAAGCACTGCTCTGGTTGGTGCGGTCCGTCACTTCGCCGAGGCAGGTGGGTACAACGGCCGCGTTACCGTTCAGCAGACCCATGGCCACATGGATCACGACTACATGCCAGTACTTTGTGCAAAAGCCAAACAAGCAGAAGCACAGCATCAGCAAGAACGAGCCCATCAGCATGATGGGCTTGCGGCCGATGGCATCACTCAGATAGCCCCAGAACAGGTTGGTAGCCAGCTGTGCAAGTGCAAATGTCGATGCCAGCAAGCCCACATACAATCCCATCTCGCCTTCTGAAATTTCGTCGAATCCCTCGACCATGGTCGGCAGGTACGGCGAGATAGAGTTGAGTGCAGTCTGCTCTGCCAGACTGAGCAGCGCTAGCAGGCCGAGCTGCTTCACGGGCAGAGGTGTCGCATCATACCGTGCGCGGTGGCGTGCCCTGTGGTGATGGCCATCGTCATCGCTGCTGCTGCTGCTGCTTTCGCCGTTCAGCTGCCTCTGGATGCGCCGCCGACGGTGCTGCCGGCTAGAAATAAAAGGACGGGGCGTCTCTGTCCGTTGGGCATCGCTCGGGTTGGGAAAGGTGTGGTACTTTGCAGACTTGGTAGATGATGAGCGGCGCATAGTTGTGGCTGCCGATAAGGGGGGAGGAGTAGCGGCAGAGTCGGCTGTAGCAGGTCTGCGGGTGCCTGCAATAGAAGATGGAGCGGGTAGAGTCACTGACTCTCTGCGAGTGAACGAGGGGAAGATGTCGCCGGCATGAAATGAGCCAGAGCTGCGCGAGAGCATGCGTGGACGGAACGAGGCAGAGTTTGATGCAGAGGCAGAAGAAGAGCCAGCAGCTGCCTGCTGCTGTTTCCGGGCATTTGCAGAGCCGGCAGCTGCGCCGATGACGGCCGAGTGGACCATGTGTAAATTATGTAAATGTTGTAGCTGATGTTGTATTTGTAGATGCAGGGGATATATGTGAAGTGATTGTGTAAAAAGCTGCCTGTGCAGGCTATGAATATGGCGAGGAAGCGTGCATTATGGTGAGCTTCAGAAGATATGCGAAGAATAACTAACGAGAAAACCCGAGGAAAAAAAACCCGAGGAAATAATCACAATCCTGAGGAAAATGGAGAGAATGTAGAGACAAGAGGAAACGAGAGAGAACGAAGATTTCGGCCAAGACCGGCCAATAGAGGACGGAGACCAGGGTGCTGCTACCTCGAAAATAGCAAAGGGGAAAAAGTAGAAGAAGACTCGGCAAATAAGAGGAAATAAGGCAAGATAAAAGAGAAAAAATGAGATAAAAAGAGGAGAAGGGCGAGATAACTGGAAGAAAGATGATCAGATAAAGATAATCAGTAGACCGGCGAGCAGGGGTATGAGAGAAGAGATCTTGCATGTGCCGAGGAAGTAGAGAGTATTTGTGACTTGAATTGTTTTTTTTTTTTGGTAGCAATAGAAAATGCAATAGGGATAGTAGGAATTGGGTGTTTGAATAATACACAGCCAAAAGAAATAATGAAGCAAGGGAGATGGGCGAATCAAGACACGGCTATTGCTCTAATTGATTATTTTGATGTGATGCGAGAGGCTGAGGCTGATGAGAGCGAGCAAGGGGGTGAAATTGTAAGAGGAGGAATTGCGCGATTTAGAGGAGGAGAATGAACGAAAGACAAGAGTAATGCTTCAAATAAGATGAGTATGAAGAGAGTTTAGCACGTCGAGAAAGGAAGGAGACAAGAAGTGTTACACTCCACGATCATGAGGGTGTGATGGGATGAGAAGCAGAGTCCGAGGCCCAAAGAGGCGTAAGAGACATGGAGGGGGGGGGGTGCAAGAGACCACACTAGAGACGGCAGGATGGGCTATGCACAGTTATCAATGCGATGCAACACAGACAAACACAAGGTGACGGGCAGACAAGATAAAAGTAACAGGGTCAAAAGAGGAGACTCGTGCAGACAGGGATTGTTGGATCCAAGAGTTGAGAGAAGTTGAGAAGTTGAGAGAGCAGCAGATGTAGTCGGCCGGAGATGCTGAGTCAGCGAGAACAACGAGGCAGGAACCAGGAATAGGCAGGCAGGAATATGAATTTTGCAAATGTGGGCGGGAAGACTGAAGAATCCTACGGGTGGCGGGTGACGTGGGGCACTTGAGCCTGTTCTTTGAAAAAATACAGTGGGCAGCACTGCTGCTTACAGCATCCTCGGAGAGCACTAAGATACAAGAGACTAGCCCCGGAGATGTGCCCCCACAGCAGCGGGGTCTGCCGATATCTGCCGCGTTTGGCTCGCTTTCCAAGTTTAGTCATTATTTATTATTTTGGCTGTGCTCTGTTATTCTGTGTAGGTCGATAGCTTCTTCCTGATTAGGAAACCAGCACCACAGAACAGTATCAACATCTCGAGTCCAAAGCAAACGACAGCAAAAAAGGTGGCAATGATGTGCTACTGGATATAGAGAAAACTACTAGGTGACTTTTAAAGAGTCATGTGGTAGTTATGTCATGCTTGCGATCCTGTGAATGTTGATGATGTCAGTTTTTTGTTTGTTTTGTTTTGTGACCAACTCCCTAAGCTTGAATTTAAATTTAAATATTTGTTTTCTATTTCATTTTTTAAAATAAATCGAATAAAAAACAGAAATCGAATACAATTTAACATCCATACTGATTTGAAAGTCAGAAGACATTTATAGGAATATGACTTGCTCTCACCTGCAAGTCATGTGTCGCTTGTTTACTTGACATAAGCAGTGTCGACCTCACATCGCTCCTTCCGTTTGTGCAGATATTACCGTCCGAGTCGCGTGTACTCGTGGGGACCGCATACCTTCCCCCGCGATATTAGTTAGTCTCGTTCCTTCCTATTCAGGAACTTTTATGAATCTCTGTGTTTTGTGATTTGACTGCAATTTTACTTCTCTGCTCCTTCCATTTCTATGGCCATGCTCTGCTCCTTCTCTCCCTTTTATTGCCCTTCCTTCTTCCTTCTATTTTTCCTTGTATTATTATTATTTCTCTTCACCCATTCTCTTCACTCTTTTTTCCACAACAACTTCAACCTTGACCCCCCAAACCAGCTTGACCAATTTAAGCACTCCTACCGCTTCAACAGTTCAATAACGTGTTTAACACACAGCACTCTTTGTCAATTACTGCAGATCACTCTAAACAGCTCACTGTAAACCCTCACGTCTTTCAAATTCATTGTCAACGAGACCCTGTGACAAGTGCATACGTCGAATTTGACTTCACCATTGGGTCATCACCATCACCACCCCGTCAACGCTTTATATCCGCCTTGCTTCTATTAGATCCCGGAGATATCTTTCGCCTCAATATTCAAGTTTTCTCTGCTACCCGCTACCCACCGCAATACCTCTCATCTCAAGTTCTTTCTGACTGTAAGATGGGCTCCCCTCTCCCTTCCTTCATACACTCTTCACTCGCTGATGTTAAAGCACGCAAACGACAACATGCGGATTTCACTCAACTTGATTAGTCTTTTAGTTCTGACCAAGATGGCCAAGTCTCAGCAGGTCCATCGAATCGAGACTGCCGCCGAGAACATGATCGACCCGCTGGACGAAGACAGCATTCAAAACTTCTCCGCGTTAGAGGTACAGCCAGTCCCGGATTATCTGATTGAGCTCCGCCCCGCGGGTTTCCTGGAGCACACAGAGTGTCTCTTTGGCAACACAGAGACATGCTCCGGCATTCGACATCCACGCTGGCGTGCAAGTCGGGGCCGATCAGTCTACGACTCACAGATTTACTTATATTCAGAGGATGGGGAAGTCTTGTCATGGTAAGCCGGTGACACGGTTTAGTTTGGTCGACACCGTGATCAAGTCGACAGTCATTGGTGCTTTGATAGTACCGTCCGTTCGTTACCATTTCCTTTGTCATTGCGATTTATTACTTTTTCTTTTCCACTCTTGCATTTAAAACAACGTTTTCCCGTTGCAATTCAACGGAAACATTACCATTACGCTCGTTACCTTTCAACACTCGATGTCAGATACTCGACACAGCTTGGCATTACGGCTGTCACGGCTTTGACGACTCGACTGTTACATTTCCTTTGTCATAAATTATGAGTATTATATGTTTACAGAGCTGCTGATATATGCAGGCTTTTAGGAGTTACAGTGGGCTGAACACTGTTGTGTGGTTCATCAGCGAAGTTTGGGGTCAACACAGGATTCATTACAGGCAGCATCACACGGCGTATTAACGACAACTACGATAACGGGATAACGAGATCAATAAATCAGCAGCAATAACTATTAAGAGGTATCGTTTATCTCTTCTTTATTTCCGGCTCCTCCTCACATCCACTCACTCTCTTTCACCACGCCCAACATCGACCAACAACGAAATCAAGGACATGCGTCGAGTGGAGGATGGAGCATATGGATGTCCACTGGAGGAAGAGGACCTATGATCAATCACATAGAAAAGACATAAGCCATGTACAGATAATCTATTAGTTGCACAAATATACTGGTTATATTCAAATGCCAAACACTTGAACTGTATACAGTCACTCTGTCTTTTTAAATATCAGGACGGTGCCCAGAGACACACCGCGCACAGATTCCTTGCCCGGCTCGACACCCGCTGCCTGCTGGACAGCCTCAATCTGTCGCCGCACGGTCCTCAGCAAGATCAGGATTGGCCTCGCACCACCGCGTGTACGGACTGGATGTCGACATGACCTTTTCCAGAGTCGGCATGTCTGCGACCATTGTGCCCGCCTGAAGGAACTGTTCGTCCATGGACCAATCCCTGACCACAAAAGAATCAGGAGAAAAAGCACCCACACCTACATCCCATGGCTTCACCAGATCCTTGTAGGCATCTCGAACGACACGATTGCCCTCATTGAAGTACGGCTCTAACTTGTCTTGGTAGTCATCCATGATAATCTGTACTTGGTCGGCCTGTACAGTGTCCGGATGCACAGAGAGGTCGCCTGTTGTCCACAAGGCGACAATCCCACCGGGACACACGACTCTTGCCGCGACGGGCCAAAAGGCAGCCATGTCAAACCAGTGAGCTGCATTCCCAGATGCGATAAGGTCAACTGTTCCTTCTGTGCCTCCTTCTGTCCCCAAGAACTGGTCAAAGTCGCCGGCGGTTCCTTTTTCGAAAGAAATATTTCTTTCGTCGGACAGCTGTCTTGCCGTCTCGAGCATGCCGTCTGCTGGATCAATGCCGATGACATGCGCAAAATAGGGTGCCAGCGCACGCGCCACATTTCCCGGCCCGCACCCGAGATCCACAGCCAGCGTGGACGAGCGTGTCTTGGCCGTCTTGGCATTCTGCAAGACAAAATCGTAGACGCTGGCGTGGTAATCAGGCCGTGCCTGGGCATAGAGTTTACCCTGCGCAGCGGTGTAATTGCTAAACGTCTTTTCCTGCATTGTAGAGGTATTTTTGTGTTATCGATTGTCTGGCTGTCCTGCCTATTGCTGTCCAGCATTCAAATGATCATCAATACCGCATGTAGAATTATCGAGTATTTATGTAAAACAATGCCTCGCTTTCGTATATAGCCGGATATTAGGCAAAAGGTCCGGCCAGTACAGTGAGATGGCTTTTGTTTGCTTGGACGTTGGTTGGTCAGAGTCAATGTAAGCCGGCATAATATTGGACTTCAAACTCCGCTGGCGTTTATATCTGCTTGATATTCTGTTTTATACAGTTGTCTCTTAGCTCACAATCCCTTTTCAAACGGCACGTGTCTCAATTCAATTCCTAAAGGAAGCCTAACAGACGTCGGGAATCACGAATAGATATAAAAGGCCTGAATGTTTTTTATTAAAATTCTCAGGGTCTTGACATCCATAATTATTTTAACAACATCTATGTTGTCTTCTCTTTATCAATAGGTCAATGGGCATACAGTAGTTAGATGCCCTGATTCATAGGTGCAAAAACGCGTGTGTCGGTAGCAAGTTGGGATGACTAAGTAGGGTGAGTCAGCACCCACGTTGGGCATCATGGTCTGAAGGGTTTTTACTTACGAAGTATTTAGCACTTTTCCACAGTCCACTGTAATTTGGATCCACCGGCTGACATTAACCGTTTACTAGCCGTTTACTAGCAAATCAGAAGCCTTGTCGTCTCAGCCGCCCGTCGTTCACTCCATCCTTTACTTCCTTGTCACACTGCTTTAACTCAATTCAGTATGTTTCACATGTTGCATGCACATACTTGTATTAGTTTTTTGCTAGTTTCCAGCTGAAGACACGACTGAACCAGCCGGTCAGATGCCCAGCCGTGAGGAGAGATGGCTGTTGGAGGTGCCGTGAGGGGAAGCTGTATCTTCCGAGTGGGATGTGTTCCGTACGCTGCTTATATGTTCTGCATTTTGTATGTAAATGCAGACATGTGAATCACAGAGAGACAGAGTGGCCAGTATTGGGTTGGGGGTCAGAGAGACCTAGGGATCTGAGGCATGCCGTATATACTTTACCTCGCAAGATATATATATATATAGTCCCAAGTCAGCTGCTTCAAGCTGAGCGATTCTTTGTATCATACTTTGTACAAACCCAAATATCATCTCAAACCACGTTTATACCTTTCCTTACCCATCTATATTGTCATCCATCACCATCATGGATTTTCGTGCCATTATTGCTTCAAGCGCAGGCCAGACTGCAGTCCGCACTGCAGGCAAAGTCGCCGCTGGTGCCGTCGCCATCAAGCTCGTAGCTACTCTCAACACCATGCTCAGCAACTACTACCAAGGCAACCCCGTGCTGCCTTGGTCTGGCCCACCCAAAGACTGGCGCGACTGGTCCAAGGAAATCGTCTTGATTACCGGTGCCAGCAGCGGCATGGGCCGCGCCATGGTCATTGGCTTCAAAAAGCGTGGCATCACTGTCATTGCCGTCGATAGGAATGCGCCGTCCGCAGAAGACAAGGACATCTTTGACACTGTGCCCTTTTACAAAATCGATATTACTGACACCGACGCCATCCACGCTCTAGTCGATACTCTTCGAAAGGACGTGGGCGACCCAACTGTGCTCATCAACAACGCCGGCGTCTTCAACGGGGAGAACCTGCTCAGTGTCACGCCCGCCCGGATCCAGCGCATTTTCGATGTCAACGCTGTTGCGCCGCTGATCTTGACGCGCGCCTTCTTGCCGGCCATGATCGCAAGCAAGCACGGCCACATTGTCACCATAGCCAGCATCGCGTCTTTTATCTCGGTTGCCAGTAATGTTGACTACTCGTGCGCCAAAGGGGGTCTGGTGGGCTTGTACGAGGGCCTGTGGCAAGAGCTGCAATGGAGGTACGATGCGCCGCAGATCCGCACCAGCATCGTGCACCCGTTCTGGGTCCAGACGCCGATGCTGATGGCGGACATGGCAAGCCGGAAGCACTTCAAGGACAATCCGATGAAGGCAGACGATGTCGCTGAAAAGGTAGTGGCACACGTCATCTCAGGCCGCAGCGGCCAGCTGATAGTGCCGGACTCCTTGTCCATCGCCGGCTACCTGCGCGCGCTGCCCATCTGGTTCCAAGAGACCATTCGCAATGGCATACGCATGTCACTGCTGCGGGAGTGATTTAAGTTTCAATCTCCAAATGTTTCGTCGGTTTGATTCGTAATGTTAGCTATTTAGTGTAGGAAGAATTGATAAGTAGCAAGTTGATCGTTGCTTGAAAAACTCCTGAAATTGTGTTTGCACCTGCTTGAATGACTAAGCGGAACATTTGTAGCTGAGGCTTGCTGTACTCCACATATAGCTCACTAACAAAGATTCCGCCACAACAAGTGACTAGTCGGACGTGTAGCTCAGTGGTAGAGCGAGGGATTGCAGATCCCTAGGTCGGGGTTTCGAATACCCCCGGGTCCTCACAAGAAACTTTATTTTTTGCATTTTGCATTTTTTTATTTCTACGACAAGATTCACGAGTTCCATTTTAACAAAGTTTACCATAAGGATTATCAAAGTATGTTTTACTGTTAGATTTGTATTGTACTTTTTTATAAAAGTTTTAGATGCCAGGTTCTACTGACGTAGTTAATTTGGAAAGACAAGGAAAGTTAGTTACAAAGTAAAATTAATAAAAATAATTACCAGTCAGCCGTAAAAGTAAGCTCAGTGCATGCATAGCCATAGGTCCTGCTCTGTAAATCCATAAAATAAAGCAAGTTTAAAACAATGCACCAGACATGCTTTGACAAACAACAGCCATCATCAACTAATACCATGTAGGGGGAGTTGGCCAGTGCCGCAGCATGCTTGTCACAGCCAGCGTCCACTCATACTCGAAGCACTCAGCCAGCTGGGCACAGTCGGCCGGTTGAGGCTCATTATAAACCATCTCGCCTGTTTCATCGGTGGTTGTCCACATCTCTGGCTTGGCCGCCTCGATGGCTGCATACTGCGGGATTAGGTTGTCATCACGGATTTTGACGAGGCACAGCCAGGCCATATTCCAGCTTCGGTTGGACAACGGGTCGTTGAGAACACGCTGCCGTGCCTCGGACGTAACATCGGCACTGAATGGGTAGCTCGGAGTGAGTCCCCTGAGCTCAGACAAGAATTGGTTGCTGCTGACGTAGTATGACCATGCGAGGGTCATTGGTTCCTGAAAAGCGAGTGCGTCGGCTTCGTTGTCGCAGGACGCGGCGATTTGCTCAATGCGGCGGAGCTCGGTCATGGTATTGACGCGATGGGTGTTGAGTGAGGCGACTAGTTGCTGGATGGATCTCTGTGTCAAGGGGTCAAAGAGGTTAAAGAAGAGCCAGACAAGTTAGTTTGAGTAGAGGTTTGTCTACTCTGGATCATCAACACAAGAAGAAGAGAACATACAAGAGAAGAGCGGCCTTGGTTTCTTGGGGCCATGGCTATTGATGCTGTTGTGTTGATTAATGCTTTGAAAATTTCGATGAGTTCGAGAGTATGTGATACTGAAAAAAAAGTGATGAAATATCGAGTGAAGCGGACTGACAAAATGCAGAGACTGTCCGGCAGTCTTATATGAGCGGGATGCAATGACAAGACAAAGTGAACGACGAGCTGGTGATTATAAAAATACAAAAAAATCGAAATATAAAAATAAGTGCCTGACCATTAACCGACGACTGAAAAGCAGATACGATAATACAGCTAAAAATGTTTAATTACAAAGACGAGGAGAGTGAGGTGAGGTGAGGTTAGTCGGGCCATGTCGTATCTAGAGAATCAGGGCAGAGATCATGGAAGCCTTGTAAGATACCATAATAGGAAATAAATCCAAGAAGTACAATGTTTAAAATAAACTATAGAGTAATAAATAAATGGCCAAAGAGAGGAAGGAAATATAATAGACATCATTACAAAGACGGCCGTGATAAACTTGTCCCTTTGTCAACATCAACCTCATCTCACTGAGGCACCCGTGATCAAGACTTTCCCCTCCACACAACCTAACGGAATTCCGAGTCATCGGCCGAATAAAGGGTAAGATACTCGAGGTAAAATCCAGGTAGAGTAGAAAGTAAAACTTTGTCAGAAGTCCAAAGGCCATAGCTGTCAGGACTGGACGATAGCCGAGCAGACCCGCCGATGTGGTGGAGGCTTACAAAGAATGTCGGGCAAGCCTACCCTCTGGTAATCGTCACCATCTACATCTTACCCCTTATCTGTCAGATCAGAGCTGTCTCACAGGGGCTGTGAAGAGCCAAGGAAAATGCTGACTAGATAGACTTGATGACGGTTGAAATGCAGGAACACCTTGCATAGAAATCAGCTTCTGGACATAGTAATATCACATGTTAGACACTCGCAGCAGTATATGGGTTTGAAGCTTTGGTACTGAGAAATATACAAGAAAAATCAGCTGCAAGTTTCGGCTGGTTCTGTAGTACTTTCATACTTGATGAACTAATATGAAGGATATCGTAGATGACCTACTGAAGAAGAGGCGTGGTTGGTCGAGCCCGGAGTCAATATTTCCTATCTGAGGTGCACTGATACTGCAATTCCAGAGTCCAATAGCTAGTAACTAGTGAGAAGAGGACTCCCATCACGACGAGACGACTAGTTTGGAGTGAGAGAATCAGTACGAGAAATACAATGTAAGAAAGTAGAAAGATTAAAAAACGGGCGGCAGTTGGTGGGTGTAAGCGTTGATGATGTTTTATGGAACGGAACATCAGATGGCCAGAGCTGCCAAATCCACCTGTCTGCCTATCTGCCAGCGGCTCTTTCAAAATCCAGCGAGGAGTACGACGGAGACCGTCTGGAGTATGTCATGATACTAAAAATGAAAAAGTTAATTAGTAAAATAGACGGTGAGTACTAGTTATTAGAGGGTGACGACAATTGCTGCAGTGAGAATTTAGCTACTGCTGGCTAGTCAATACGTCTATTACATGGCGTCAGCGGTAAGGCTGCATCTCACTTCGTGTTGTGTGCTTTGCTAGTAGATATCACTTACCGACAGATTGGGTGAGATGCTGCACCAGCCCCCACGACAGAAGTAAATCAACATGAGGAGAGAGTAGATCCGCATTGGGCCTGATAGATTTATATAGGCAGGCATCGATATAAATAATAATAAGATTATTGATAAGAATACGAACAAGTAGGCAGGAGATGTTGGCAATGATATACGGATATAGTTTCTGGTTACAAAGCAGTCGAGGTAAGAATTCTGTCAGTACGAAACTATATTTTCTACAAAGATGACGTCTGCATAAGCTCGTACCTGTGCCTGTGATGTAAAGTAGTATTTACATTTCCGTGGTGTAGAAGGTAAAGATGCAGTTAGTCCCAAGACCTGAGTCATAAGCGTAGTATCAACATCGGCCAGGTGACTCCTGATGGTGATCATGATAGTGATGGTACACAATTGGTTCAGATACGTCACAGAGGTAAGAGGTAACAAGACTCGCCAAAAAGAAGTTCCAATATACTCAAAGAGGTGTAACCCAAATAAACAAAAACAACAAAAATCAAATGGTATACCTAGCCGTCAACACCGATGAAACAGCCGTGCCATGCTACACCCAGAACATGAATGCATAAACTGACAAGAACCTTCTTGTCATGCAATAAACCTCCAGAACCCTTTAAACCTCTAAACCTCTATAGACCCCAAAAATGCTACAGCCCCGGTTCGGGACTGCCCACGCCGACATCGATCCGTGCCGTACCAATGGGAATACCCAGTGTCCGCTCCATCGTCTGCAGAGGCCATTCCATATGCCGCTGCAGGTGCTCCGGCAAGAATTGCTGAATCGCCATGCACTCGCGCCGCGGCATCTCCGCAATGTACCACACGCCCTGCGCATGTGTTGCAATGGCAAAGAAATGCGCCAGCGCCAGCAGAGCCTGCGGGTTGCGCTCAATCACCATGTCGCCAAACCGGTGCGGCACGAGACACGGAAAGGCAGTGATGCGGCGCACGAGCTCGCGCACGGGCAGGCCGTCATTGAGCGCGCGGCACAGGGCGCCCAGGTACGACACGGTAATGCGCATGGCGTCGCTGTCGTCCGTATCGACGAGGTCGCTTACGCCCTTGATGGGTCTGATATCGTAGCCATCCATAAGGTAGGGAAACACGCCAATATTCACATCTCTGACAAACATCTCCCGGTGGGCAAAGTCCTGCGCCGACTTGACGACAGTCTCCAAAATAGTGGAGTGGGTACTGCGGGTGCGGAAGTGGTCGTCAACTGTCTGGAAGATTGTCATTGTCCCGCGTGTCATGCGTAGCCACTGCACGGGTGCAAGGTAGGTTGAGCCGTAACTTGTGAGCACGGATGTAGTGTTGGCTCCCGGCGATGTGACTGATGACGGATTGGCAATCATGACTGGCGGCGAGTGATAAATCTGCGGCTGTGGCTGTGATTGCGAGTGTGAATGGGAATGAGAATGAGAATGTGATTGAGAAGGCGACGCAGAAAACGACGAGGCTGGGGATGTCCACGACGATGCAAACGGCGACGAGGCCGCCGACAATGTCGGGTTGACTGTCTGAACCGCCGTCTGCGGAGGTGGTGGAGTCTCGAACAGCGGCCGGTTCTTCATCGCAGCCATGGCGTCAACGAGCAACAGACTTGCCGTAAAACACGTCGCATCGGCCACATGGTCCAAATTCGTCCAGGGTTCAGAGAGCGAGCGCAGATGAGACTGTAGTGCGGCCTCGTAAAAGCGGTCACGGCATTCGGCCAGACCGGCGGGCACTTCTTTGCCTTCAAGACTGTAGTCGACTGTGATCATGTGCTGGCAGGTTGTAGCGATAAGCTGGTTCATGAGGGGTTCGTGCTCGAGCGCGAGACGCGGGATGTCGACGGACCAGCAGCGCAGCACGTCGGAGTGGTGCGAGCCGGAGAGTGTGCGGCAGGTGGCGACGGTAAAGTGGTGCAGCGCGCGCATCTCCCAGTAGACGGTCGACAGGTCTTTCTTCACCAGAGG
This sequence comes from Ophiostoma novo-ulmi subsp. americana, assembly GCA_029298975.1. NCBI lineage: Eukaryota > Fungi > Ascomycota > Sordariomycetes > Ophiostomatales > Ophiostomataceae > Ophiostoma > Ophiostoma novo-ulmi. Next base: position 137,902 of record JANSMA010000003.1, on the reverse strand, counting down.
CTCTGCCGTCTGACGTGTGTGAGGGTTGATAAAGGGCGTCTCTGATAGCGTATGTTGCTGCTGCATATGGGAGGACTGTCGGGACAGCGGCGGCTGCGACTGTGGTGAAGCGGAAGCCATTGAACCTACGGAGCCAACAGAGTGTGCTTGTGATGGGTTGGACTGATGTGAAGACAGGTTGGACTGGTTGGACTGGTTGGATAGGTTGGACTGAGGTGATGGCGTGCGTGTCTCTGCCTTTTTGAATTTGCCGTGCTTGTCGCGCGCGGCCGACGAGTTGCGCGAGCCATTGCTATATGGGTTGTAGCCGGGTGGGCGGTCATAATCGCAGTCGACGCCGTGGCGTTCGCAGTTGCTCTAATTGGGAGAGGAGTTAGGATGACGTCTGTGGCTGTAAGAGGAAGGCGCTGACATAATGTGAACTTACGCATACTGGGCGAGCCTCGTTGCACTGTAGTTGTTAGTATACCGGAAATACGAAAAAAGTACACAAGTACGCAAAAGTACAATAGCAAAACAAAAAAAAAAAAAAGAACGAGCACATATAACAAAGATTACACACCTTGACTCGACGTGCTCGACAACGCGCACAACCAGTTCTAGATTTGGTATGGTACAGCCGCGGCCCTCGTCCAGTGTTTGGGCCCATGGTGGTGTTGTTGGTGAAAGGAGGAGGCAAAGAAGTGTCAAATGTGTAAAGATGGAGGTGAGCAAGATGAGATATGTGAGCGAGAGGATGATTCTAAACGACAAACGACAAACGAGAAATAAAGGCAGGAAAAAAACAGCGCGGCTTGGGGCATAAATCAACAGCTTCCACGATGCTGTTTAGTCTCTGCCTAGCAGCGTGACGTGCACCAGCGCGGCTTGTCTATTTAAGATTAATGTTGAAATTTAATGAGATGGGGAGATCGTAACAAAAAAAGAAGAAAAGAAGAAGAAGAAAAAAGGTTAAAGTTAATATTAGATGTGGTGTGAAGCAATGGAGTGAGGAGACAGGAGCAAAGTGGTGTGTGCAAGGCTTGACCGGCAGGGATGTGGTAAGCCGGCAGTACAAGTACGATTGCGGGAGAGGGAAGGTGCGGAAGGCCAGTAGATGATGACTGTCGACCACAAGATCCAAAGGGACAGGGAGAGGAAGTCGTGGCTGTCGGTTGTTGTCGAGAAGCTCAAAGGGGAAAGACGCGGCTGAGGTGCCAAGGTTAGCCCTATGGTTCAGAGTAGTGGGATGATGAAATGAGAATTAGGGAAAACGAAAACAAAACAGAAAGAAGACAGCCATTGACCAATCATCTATTTGGGTATGTTGATGCCTTGGATGTCGTCGACAAGGATGAGGCAGAGGAGGTCGGCAGACGGTTGTGAGAAGAGACGTAAAGTGGAGCAGATCATTAAGGTTGATGACTAGTGTGTTTTTGAGAAGCACAAGAGGAAAGAGAAGGAGCAGGGGAGCGAGATGTGGAGCTCGGTCTCGTTTAGGTTCCATTGTTGTAAGTGTACGTAGTGGGCAAGGCGCAAAATATGAAGAAAAAGAGAAGAGTAGAAAAACGAAAAAGAGATGCATCGTCGGGGATACACTAAACCACGAGACTGGCAAGCGGAGCAGAAGCTTTATGCTGGAGCCTGGCGTGTCGTACCACAAGGCTGTGCTAGGTAGAAGCATGGAAGCATAGAAGCAGCAGAGAATGAGGAGAAGAAAAGAAAAGAAAAGAAAAGTAATAAGATCTCGATTAAAATAAATTAATTACCAAAGTCTAGAGTATATCAAGGAACGCAACGTGCGTGCATGGTTCAATCGAATTCCAGACATTGAATAGAAAAACAGTTCCAAGAAATACACTCGATACAATACTTTTTCACTTTTCATCCCAACATTTTCGATTATCCGATATCAGTCAAGAGACAGAAATATAGGAAAACACATTCTTTATCAGACAATATCATAATCTACAGACTGTTTGCAGATCTGATTATCCCTATCCTGCTGCCTAGTACTCATTTATGATTTCATTATATTTTCATTCCCATTCACATTAATCTCCTCTCAGACTCTTAGCTAGATATCCAAGACAATCGGAGACCTATTCCCCTTTTCATTTAATTCTCCGACGGACTCCTTCAACGGCCCGTTCTTTTGCACACCAAGTACCCTTATCTCTTATCCATACTTTTGAGAGAAGTAGACGCAAGAATAAGAAGCAAGAAGCAGAAGATGAAAACTCTCCTCATGGTTGCCGTCTCATTTGGTGCTGCTGTCTTTGGCATGGAAAACAAAGACCGGAAGCGACGGCAAAAAATGCAAGACGAGTACGACCGCAGTCGGCAAAAGACGGAGGAAAGATATTGCACCCACGATCAGCCATACGGGACCAGCGGCTACCAGAGCTATCAGAGTAGCAATCATAGCGGTCACAGCAGAAGTAGCAGTGGCCAAAGTCACGGGTCACGATTCCCCATGTAGTGGAAACATGGCTGTGGGTTTCTGAAGTGACGACTTGACGAGAGACTGTCTGCTTTTCGGGTATTATTCTATTTGAATATTGTTTTATTAAGGTTTATGGTTCACTGGAGTTTTAATCTGGATTTGTGGAGAGATGGGACGGTTGTGATCTTACGGAGTCCTGGTGTTAGTCCTTTTAGTGCGTCGATCTCTGTTTTGTTGAATCAATCGAATCAATCGGGACGTGTTAAGCCGCATCTATCTCCAGCAGTGCGTATATGGGGAAAAGAGAACAGAGGAACATGTGTCTATCAATGAATCAAGAAGTATATCTGACGACAATGGCAAGGAAAGGGAATACATAATGAAAAAGGAGGTACAAGACAGCCACTTACACCACCGGACAAGCTCCAATCCCGAAAAGCCGCACTAAAACACGGAGACATTTGTAAATATATATATTATTTTAAAAACATTGCTGATAAATAAAGATGATAAAAGTAGCGGACTTGCCGGATCGCGTCTGGATCGCATCAACAAGTGTACCTGCAGCACGTTGTATTCAGACAAGATTATGAAGATTGACTAGTTAAGAATCGGTATTTATTATCCAGAAATAGATTAGTATGCCATAAATTAAAAATAAAAATAAAAACCAACCAAGAAAATTGAAACGCCTTGTGTGTTTGATGCAGAAAATACAACCGTATCGGCACGTCGGCAACCCGCTAAACTAGCTAAAAATACAAGCTGTTCGGCTCGACATACAAACACAACACTCTACCATATCCCTACAACAGGTAGATCCCGTGATGACTGCCCTACCTGCACTCGGTACTGTCCCTCCACGAGCATCACCCAGTTTTGCTGCACCGTATCCCAGTAGCTCAGGTCCCGCCGTGTCAAGTTCATCGTCACCGTCGTCGATGCTCCGGGTGCCAGCTCCACCTTGTCGAAGCCACGCAGAACTTTGACGGGGAAGTCGACTCCCTTCTTGTCCGGGTAGCTAATGTACAGCTGCACAACAGCCTTGCCTTTGTACGGTCCGGTATTGGTGACGTCGACTTTGGCTGTGAGATATGTAGCCCACAGATCAGGGTTTCCGCCCTCGTCTCCGCCAGCACCCGATGGCGGCTGCACCGTATCGTAGCCGTCGGGGTACGGGTACTTTTGTGACACCTCCAGGTCTTCGACATCGACCGACTCGAGGTAGGGATAGACATACTTTTGTAGACGGCGCAGGCCCGGCGGGAATAACAGCGTCTTGGGATCGGGAATGGTGGTGTCATACTCGGGCGGTGCCGCAAACGGTGCCGGTCTGGGTGCGGGCAGCTCGCTCTTGGGCAGCACCTCTGTCAGGCTGAGGTTGCCGACAGAAAACGAAGTGTACGATAACCCGTAGCCAAATTCGTACCGCGGTGCAATATCGTACTTGTCAAAGTGTCTGTAGTCCACATACAGGCCCTCGCTAAAGTCCTGCTGAGGTACAACGCCATTGGGCAGGTACATGACCGCACCACCCTCTCCGTAGTCGGCCAGCGTCTTGCCAATGGTGTACGGCAGCTTGCCGCTCGGGCTCTCGCTGCCAAACAGCACATCAGCCAGCGCGTTACCGCTCTCCTGACCGGGCAGGTTGGCATGCAGTACGGCCTTGACTTGCGGCAAGTCGATCCAGCGCTCCATAACGACAGGGCCGACGGCGTGCACAACCACAATGACGTCGCCTAGCCCGCTATCACGAGACTTTCCACAGGCCGAGGCCACGGAAAACACCAAATCATCACCGCCCTTCTGTAGCAGCAGATCGTTTCGGTCACCGGCAATCCCGCCCCATGACACAAATCCCTCGCCAGCATCGGCATTGGCAAAAACGATGCAGACATCTAAATCGTCGAGGGTTGCCTGGTCAAGGCGGTTGATGTCGGTACGGCGGATGACCTCGACCTTGTCACTGTCGAATGCAGCCGACAGTGCATCCGCGGGTGCGACTAGATACGGGAACTCGACGGCGCCAGAACCCCAGCCGGACCCCAGAGTGCCCTGATTGCAGGCACGGTTCTCGCAGTGATTGGGCCCTTGGCCAGCACCAGCATCTTCGCCAAAGATGCCAATCTTGACCTTTTTAGTAGCAGCGTCTCTCCGAACGCTCTGAACACCGGGATGGCCCGACTTTACAATAGTGCGCGGGCCCGTGCGGCCGTCTGTTCCGATAGGCAGGGTCATGTTTGTATTTTTCAACAAGACGGTGCCCTCGAGAGCAATTTGGCGGGCGACGTTCTTGTGGTCGGCTTGCACATTGACAAAATGGTTCACAGTAACGGGGTCCTGGGGCGTGGGACTGCCCGGTGCCAGCACTCCTGTTTGATTGTAGGTCCACGACGAGAAGTTGGGTCTTTGCTCCTTGGCTGCGTCGCCTGTGAAGAAGTTGGGGTCATCCTGCCCCATCTGGTACCATGCCGCAACGATGCGCGTCACCATATCGTTGAGCCGGGTCAGCGGTACAGACCCATTGAGCACGGCCTTGGTCAGCTCGGATCCCCACAGTGACTTTCCGTCTTGCCACCGTAGCCCATCGCCTGGCATCGTCATGTCCAGCCCCGCCAGTGCTGTCGACACACCGGAACGCTGAGCGAGCCAGTCCGACATGACAAAGCCCTGGAAGCCCATCTCGTCGCGCAGGATGCCGTTGAGCAATTTGGAGTTGCCGCACACGTAGCTGTTATTCACCTGGTTGTAGCTGCACATGACACTCGCGACGCCGGCCTTGACAGCGTCGGCAAACGGCCACACGTAAAGCTCGTGCAGTGTGCGGTCGTCGATATTCGAGGAAATAGCATGCGGCAGGCCCCATTCGTACGGCTGTCTAAAGTGTTCTTGCTCGTTGCCCACAAAATGCTTGATCGTAGCCATGACGCCCTGGTCTTGGATGCCGCGCACGTTCTCAGCTCCAGCTATGCCCTGCAGATAGGGGTCCGGCCCGAACCCCTCCCAGTTGCGGCCGCCTGCCGGCATGCGACCGAGTGGGCCGACACACGGACCCAGCAGTACATGAATGCCCTTGCCACGGGCCTCGAGGGCGTGCACTTTTCCATGCTCGTACATGAGCGCGCGATTCCATGTCGCGCCCACAGTCACGCCCGCCGGCAGCGCGGTGGCATTGTCCGCCATGCGGATACCCAAGGGCCCATCCTGCAGATTGAGCTGGGGAAAGCCGACATGTACGGCGGGGCCGTTAGTGCCGACAGCCAGGCCCATCATCCAGCCGGTGCCTGTGGTGACATTGACCTTTTCCGCGAGTGTCATGCGTCGCACCATATTGCTAGCCTTGCTGTAGCTCTCGGCCCAGCTGCGCGCCGTGCCACCAAGGGGTGTCGGGTACCATGGCGGCGACAAGCCATAGAGAGGTTCCTGCACCAGCTTCTTGTAGACGAATCCACCACTAGCGGCGGTTGCGACAAAGACGATACCGGCCAGGGCGAGGGCGACGATGCAGCAGCGCGATCGAGACCAGCGTCGCGTGCCGCAGCAAAGAACGGAAGTGAGTGTCGGTGTGCGTTGTCTCAAATCTTTTGGTTTGTTGTCGTCATCAATATCGTCGTCGTCGTCGTCGTCACTGCCACGATCTTGTAACGGATCTTGACCCAGAAACTCAGTGGCGTCAATGTCGGACTCGGAATCGCGGTCGCTGTCGGCCAGCTCGTAGGATGTTTTCCTGTTGTCATTGGACAATAGTCCACGACGGGACTCGTTGTGGCCGGCCATGGTCATGCGGTGGTGATGACAAGAGGTGGTTGGGATGATGATGATGATGTCAAGAGATGGCAAGCCAATTCAATCAGGTAAAAGAAACAAAACTAAAACTGCCAAGATGTCACCGTTTGGTGCTCTGTGCGACTCATTCTTGGCGTTTTTGTATCAGTCGTAGAAGTAAGTCAATCAATATCATTCATTGTGTGGCACGTGTCATTGGTCTCAACACATAAAACATAATGATGAGGCCGCCTGATGACGAAGGATTGATTGTCTGAATGTCAAAAGATCAGATTAGGTAAGCATTCAAGCTAGAAGCTAAAGTTGGAAGCTGGAAGCTGAAAGCTGGAGAAGTGGAGCAACCAGGGATACAGTGCTGGAACCGTGTTTTACCACAATACACTGTGTATACACTGTATAGAATCTGTGGTACAAAATGTGGTGTACATTGCTCGCAATTGTAGTAGTGATCAGCGCGATAGTTGTTGACGAGATGCAGCGGTGAGATGATGGATGTGCATCAGAGAGAGACCATCCTTTACAATGACTACAAATGACTACAAAGGCATTGTCGTCGACGACACATCGTCAAGGCGGTGATGCTGCGAACGATTGTGTGCTTCAGGGGGATACAAATAAAAGTAATCACTGGCAGACAAATCAATACAAGAAGCGTGTGACAAGGAGGGGTAGGCAACTATACTTAGTACAGGGGAGGGGAAGTGGTGGCGCAGGTGTGTGTGGTGGTCAATGATGGCTGTATATAAAGGACGTTCGCTGAAATACGACCGTGATAATGACAGATTTGAAGACGATGATTATTTAATTCGGATTTGGGTCAGGCATGGCGTTGGATTTTAGCTCTTATTTGATGAAGTGATAAGTGAAGCTATAACAATAATCAATCTCATGTCAGAGAGGTTCAACATCGTCATTCAAAACCATCTTCATTATTGACACAAAGGTGCCCAGCGTAGTGGATATATTTTAATTTAATCTAGTCTGTATTGCCATTGTTTTGTAGATCTGCATTTACCAGCTATTGAGGGTCCGACATCTTTTTTATTTTATTTTACATTTATATTTCTACTTCGTTCTTTTACAGATCCAATTATTTGTAGTCTCCCACCGGACAATGATGGCATTCCCCCACACCAAGTCCGTTGTTTTAAGGGTGCCTATGGTAGTGATATTACAAGACAGCCTCACAGCCAATGCACGGTTTCATAAGGTGAGAATGCATATGTATTTGCATCTCTTCAATAATCAAACAAATCAAAATGAAGATCAGAAGTCGAGAGCAAGTAAACACAGAGAGACAAATCTCACCAGTATCACATCAGCACCCAAGACTAGTATCGAGATGAAGACAAGTGAAACGCTACGGACTTCCAGACTCCGAGTTTATTGACTATTTTTAAAAAAGAAATAACAAATGTATATTTTCGAGTCTTCTCCTGCAGTACTACCGCGTTCACCGACTCCACCCAGTTCCGGGGCAGCGAGGCTGAACGCAAGCAATGCCATGCACTGCTCAATATCAGTAGATTGTTAGACACAAAATGCAGAGAAACAAGTCGGCGGTTGTAAAGCGCGAAAGGCGAACGGACCTGCCCTTTAGCTTCCCAGTCAATACTCGTCCGTAGTCCGGCTAGACCAATTACCGCAGACCCTATTTTCTACACGGCTACTCACTACAGACTGTCTGTACCCTAACTGCACCCTGACTGCACACTGCACAGGCGGAGTTGTTCTCATCCATCATGGGCTTCTCCAACACCGTCCGACGGCAGTCCCATAGCCTGGCACGGATATACATCATGAATGATATTGAGTGTCGAGTATATTAAGGTGGTGGCCATACTGCTTGGTTCATCACTTCAACTCATCTCCATCACTCAACCACTCTACTCATCAACAACCACCCCGCTGCCCAACCTGGCTTCCTTCATAGACTATCTTATACAAGCTTTCCTAAGCTTGTACCGCTCCGTCTTTCGTGCCATCTCTCCCAAGCGTCGTGCTTCTTCTTCTTCCTCGTCGCCATCGGCAACCTCTACCATCGCCAACATGGTCGTCACAAAGTCCAACAAGACTCATGCCCCGAGCAAGTACGATGCCATTCCCGGCCCCCTCGGCCTGCCATCCGCCTCGCTCACCGGCAAGGTTGCCCTCGTGACCGGTGCCGGCCGTGGTATTGGCCGCGAGATGGCCCTTGAGCTTGGACGTCGTGGCGCCAAGGTCATTGTCAACTACGCCAACAGTGACTCCTCGGCCCAAGAGGTCGTCGATGCCATCAAGGCTTCCGGCTCCGACGCTGCTGCCATCAAGGCCAACGTCTCGGACATTGACCAGATTGTTACGCTCTTCGAGAAGGCGAAGAAGCAGTGGGGCAAGCTGGACATTGTGTGCTCCAACTCGGGCGTTGTCAGCTTTGGCCACGTCAAGGACGTCACTCCCGAGGAGTTTGATCGCGTCTTCTCTGTCAACACACGCGGTCAGTTCTTTGTGGCTCGCGAGGCCTACAAGAACCTTGAGATCGGTGGCCGCCTGATCCTCATGGGCTCGATCACGGGCCAGGCCAAGATGGTCCCCCGCCACGCTGTCTACTCGGCAAGCAAGGGCGCCATTGAGACGCTGGTGCGCTGCATGGCTGTCGACTTTGGCGACAAGAAGATCACCGTCAATGCCGTTGCTCCCGGTGGTATCAAGACGGACATGTACCACGCCGTGTGCCGCGAGTACATTCCCAACGGCACCAACCTTACCGACGACGAGACGGATGAGTACGCTGCCGGTTGGTCTCCCATCCACCGTGTCGGTCTTCCCATTGATGTTGCGCGTGTTGTTGCATTCCTTGCATCGCAAGATGGCCAGTGGATCAACGGCAAGGTTCTCGGTGTCGACGGCGGTGCTTGCATGTAGATTCTTGGTTTTTTATGTTTCTGATCTGGTTATTCTCTTTATTCTTCATCTAGCTCTGTACGACAGTAAATTTTACAAATATAACTATGCATTAAACTATTTAAAGTAATCGGTGTGGGATAAGAAAGAATCATGTGTTTGAATGGTACAAATAAATTAATGTAAAGCATTGACTTTTTAAAAATATGACACAATAACAACATAATTTACAAAAATATACTTTTTAGCGGACAAGAATGAAACAAACAAACAAATTAGATTCTACATAAGAAATACATAAGAAATACACAGTTATCATCAGTCGTCATCGTGTTCGTCCTTCATATCCAACAATTATTACATCAATCCGCCATAATGAAACAAAACAGCAGCACCCCAATTCGTACAAAGAAAGCAAGGAAATGAAAATAGAAAAGAAGACAAAAGAAAGTAAACAAAAGGAAAGTAAAAAAAGTTAGAAAGGAAATAAGTAAAGAGTGTCGTGAGGTCATAATAATTGCCGAAATTGATAAAAAGAAAGAAGAAAAAAGAAAGAAAAGTAAAAAGCAAAAAGAGTAAAAAGGAAAAGAAGTAAAGAGTGTCGTGAGGCCATGATAGTTGCCGAAAATTGATAAAAAGAAAGAAAAATAATAGCAATCAAACAAAGGAAATATTAAGTAATAAACAGAACGGACTAGTCATGCCCATTCATCGCTCGCTCGTTGTTCAGGCAGAATCATAGTCTGCCCGTCTCGACCGCGAGCTCTTGCTAGGACTCCGCGAGCTGCCAAGCTCCGACCGCCGCATCACCTGGAACCGGCCCCGGTCGCCAGGGTTGCGCACAATCACAACCTCGTCCTTGTTCTTCTTGGTGCTCTTGCGCGACGTGCCGCTCACTGTCGACGACGCAACGCCCGCCAGCTTGGCCCGCATCTTGGCCATCTGGTCGCGCAGCGCCATGAGCTCGTTTTCGGCCGTGTTGTAGGCGGCGCGCATCTGGGCGGCCTGGTTGTTGGCGTGTTCAATGTTAATGGATAGCGACTCGTTCTGGGCGGCGACGGCATTGGAGTTGGCGACTGCTTCCGTGAGCTTCTGCTGCATCTGGTCTAGCTCAGCACGTGCGGTATCCGATGCAGACGACGAGGTAGCAGAGGCCGCTTTGGACGCGGCGAGTTCCTGCTCCAGTGAGGTCTGTTTGGCAGACAGCTCGTCGTGCTGGGCCTGCAGGTCGGCTTGCTGTGCCTCGAGAGCTGCATTCTTGTCGCGCGCCTCTTGGAGTTCAGCAGCAGAGACTGAGTCGGCAGGAGGAGCATCTGCTGCCGCCTTTTCCAAGTCAGCCGCCTTGGCCTCGAGACCGGCCTTTTCTTCCTGGAGCTTATCGACAGCGGCCTGCAGCTCTTCCTCCTTGGAATGGTCGACATCAACTGGCAGGCTCGCGGCTTCTTTGAGAGTGGTGCACTCCACCTCGAGAGAGGCCACAGTCAGTTTGACGGCTTCGAGCTCGTCTGTCTTGGCTACAAGGTCGGCACTGACTGCGTCGACAGCGGTCTGCAGCTCGTTGCGCTGTTCTTCAGTCGACGCGAGCTTGCCGGCGAGCTCATCCTTCTCACTCTTGACGGCGTCGATTTCGCCGACGGCCGCGGTCTTTTCCGTCTCGAGAAGAACACACTTCTCGTCGAGGGCTGTCTTTTCGGTCGTCAGTGTATCGACAGTTGCATTGAGCGATACAATCGTCTCGTCAAGAGTGGCCTTGTTTGCCGTGAGCGCCTCGACCTCGGCCGTCTTGGCCTCCATGTCCGTCTTGATGGTGGTGACCTCGTCCTTGAGAGATGCGTTTTCAGTAGACAGAGAGCTGATCTCATCCTTCTTCTCAAGCAGGTCGACTTCCATCAGTTCGACGCTCTTTTGCAGCGCCGCCTTGGTAGCAGTAAGATCATCGATCTGGTTGGACATGAGAACGTGCAGCTCCTTGTTGGCGTTCCGGGCTGCCTCGACCTGCTCTTCCAGGTTGCGGCACCGCTCTTCGAGGGCCTTGCACTTTTCGTCAAACGAGTCTCTTTCCTCGCGCGTCTTGGCGTGGCTGCCCTCTTCCTCGACGAGGGCAAGGCGCACCTCGACGTGTGCCTTTGCCTCTTGTTCAAGGGAAGAGCGCAGGTCGGCGACGACGAGTGCCTCGGCTGTCAGGGAAGCTTTGAGCTCGCTTGTAATAGACTCCTCCTGCTGGAGTGCATTCTTGAGAGAGTCCACGGCGGCTTCCTCCTGCTCAAGCGCGGCACGCACATTGGCCAGTTGCTCGTTGGTCTGTGCCAGTGTCTGCTGTGCATCCTCGAGTGCCTGGTTGGCTTCGTCGAGCTCGGCTGACGTGGTTTCGAGCTCCGACTGGAGACGCTCGGCATTGGCCTCGAGGGTCTGGACGGTAGTCTCGAGATCGCTCTTGGCGCGCTGCTGCTCGCGCAGGTCAGCCTGGAGGCTCTCGAGCTTGAGCATGCTCCGAGTGCTCTCTCTGCTCCGGGTGCTCTCTTCACTGCGGTTGCTGACCACGCTGCTGGTGTGGCGGCTGTGGTGGCTGCCTACATCGCTGTGCTCGTCTCTGTCTCTTGAGTCTCTCGAATTTCTGGAGTCTCTAGAATGAGACGATGCCAGGCTGACATCATCACGCTCACGCTCACGCTTGCTCTGAGGGCTGGCACTGTGGTCGCGACCTTTAGTCTGAGCCTGAGTCTGAGTCGGACTCTGGCTCTGGCTGCGGCTCGGACTGCGAGCACGCGGTTGGCGAGGCCGAGACTGTGAACGGGAGCGAGACTGAGAGAGAGACCGCTCTCTCTGACGGTTGTCCCTGCCATCCCTGCCACTCCTTTCATCTCTGTCGTCCCCATCGTCCCGATCCATGGAGCGCTGTACAGGTCTCTCTCTTGCCATTTCTCTCTCATTGTCATAGTCCTCCTTCATGACTGAACTTGCCACGGACATGGCCGACATGGATTTGGCACGGCGGCGGAGCGTGTTGAAGCTGCTTTGAGATTGAGCCTGGGACTGAGCCTGGGAGAATGCCTGCTTGGGAGACCTCTTTGGGACATAGTCATCATCCACGGATGTGGCCTGGGTCGTGCCTGATGCACACGACGAGTTGTCTTCATTTTCAGACTGGTCAAAGGTGACCTTTTTCTGCTGCGGGCTGGAAGCAGTCGAGTGTGACACGCTTGGGCTGGCAAATGATGGGCGCGAGCTCTGAGAAAATTGGGAATGAGCTTGAGAGTGGACAGAGCGGGCCTGTGAGTGGGATGGAGGCCGGGCGACGTTGTGGTTAGTCACGGTCGAGCCAGTGACCGAGCCCACGACAGAGCCGCCACCGCCAATAATAGAGCCAGCCGGGGGTGGGTAGTACTGGTGCTGGTAGTGCGGTGACTGGGGAGGGGATGCATGCGAGTATTGAGAGACCTGAGACGGCGGAGGAGGCAGAGCCAGAGCTTGCGGTGGCATAGTAGACGGTCTTGGTGGCATTTGGGGTCTCTGAATCTGCATCTGAGGAGAATGCATCTGAGGGGAGTGCATCTGGTATGGCGGCTGGGAAAAGTCACTGCCGGCATAGCTGCTTGGTGGCAGAGGAGGCATCTGCATCATGGGCAGCGGCGGCGGCGGCATCATGTACTGAGGCGACGATGGCGGGTACTGCGCATAAGGAGGATACTGCTGCTGGTGTTGATGCTGAGGGTACTGCTGTTGCTGTTGGTATTGCTGAGGAGGAGGCTGCCGGTACTGAGGCTGAGACTGAGGCTGGTGCTGCTGAGGGTAGACCTGGGAGTGCTGAGAGACGGGCGAGGCGTAGTAGCTTTGCTGCTGCTGCTGCTGCTGCTGCTGAGGGTGGTAGCTGCGAGAGGCGGTACTGCCAACCATTGCTGATGGCATCTCCTTGATGGAAGGCGTCGGAGTAGTATCAACATCAGACAGTTCATTGTCATCGGCAAGGGCAATAGCTGGCTTGTTTGAAGCGGCTGAGACATCGGATGACGAGCTGGAAAGACGGCGTTGCAGGCGAAGATGAGGGACTCTCTTGAGGGTCTCGAGCTTGATAGACTTGTCGTCATTGCTGATGTCGGGGATTTTCTGTGTCCGAGTCTGGGACTGAGAAGCCCGGGTATTTTGGATGCCCGGCTTGGTGGGCGATGCACTTGTGGTGCCATCGGGATGGCGATAGGAGAGCCGCGGCATGACGCGCGCAGCTCCCTCGCGGAGGAATACACCAAAGTCCATTGCAGATGGTGGTGGAGATGTTGTTGTGAATATTGCTGCTAATTATAGGTGATCTGTTAATGGTATTGATATAATATTGATTCAGGTTGCGATTCGGTGTCGTAGATGCTTGTAGTCTGATGGCACTGTGAATTGTTGATGGTTCATAACGAATATGAAGAGAATGGAAGGGAAAGGAAGAGTGAAAGAGTAAAAGAGTAAAAAAGTAAATGAGGAGGAAGATGAGGAGGATGAAAGAAGAAAAAAAGAGAAGAAGAAAGAGGAGAAGAAGAAGCAGAGTCAAGGTATGTCGACTGGGCGTAGTGTTTGTTTTGTTTTGATGTTTGGGTGGTTGTCAGATTTCCAGTGTGCAGCTTGCAGATGTGACAAGAGACAGGAAATAGAGAAGGGGAAATAAGAGAGGAAGCGAGGCACTGGGCAGGCGGGCGAGGCGAGGCAGTGCGAGTGAACAGGCGATACCAATACACTTTAGGCAGATGATTGACATGCAACTATAACAAGATATCAAGGAGTATCACAAGAGTACAGGCAAGTACAATGTGTACAGCAGAGGGTATTGCGTATCGTGTATTGCGTATTGAGTATGATGGAATACTGTAGAGCAGGTTGGGCAAAGATTACTTGATACTTGTTTTTGTTGTGCTGGCTTCTGTGAGATGAGATCAGAGTAGAATACAGTCAGTATTGTATCTTGAGTAATGATAAAATAGAGAAAAAGAAAAGACATAAACGATTTTGGAAGAAACATTGCTATTATACAAGACAAGGCATATTTATTTTTTCGCCGGGGTTTTTTTTTTAGCTACAGCACTGTGATACTGGAATACGTTGGACACTCCTCAATCTATTGGGTAGCAACGGTCTTGTGTGTTCGGGATGCAGACGGCATGAAGTCGGGTGGTCTTCCAGGGTGGCTAGAATGGCTAGAATGGGAGGATCTTGGAAGTAATCAGGAGACGGCAGAGTATATTTCTATTGGTGTTTGGTAAAATGTGATAAACGAGAAAACGGAAAGACAAGGAAGCTGAAGCGAGACAGCGTTTGAATGCAGGTGCCCAAGATGCACTTTGTAGCATTCAACAATATGCTCGAGATGTGTGATGTTGTTGAGTGATTATTGAGGTTTTCTGGGTTTCTTCTTTTCTTCCCTCGGCTTCTATTCCTTGTTTCTTTGATTTTTACGCCGTCTACAGTTCTTGCAAGATCAAATCAGACCCAGACCAAACAAAAACAAATGCCTATATTAATAGATTTGTTCTGCAGGAGACGATAACGATAATATTAATCAAACATCAACTACTGAAATCGAGAGAGACCCAACTCCGCCAGCCGCCGGACTCACGGCTGCATGTAACGACTGCAGATAAAATATATAAATCAAATACGACCCAACAAGGCTGTGTCCAATGATTGATTCCTGACTTGGTGGTATTGCATGTCTGTCTTGTCGATTTCGCTGCAGCAGTGCATAGTGTGTGTGCGTGACTGGTGCGTGTGCGTTGTGTGTGTCTTGTCGGATGAAGCCCAATCTCCACTCTTGGGCGTCAACAGCTTCAAGACGTCAACGCCGTCAACCAACGTGGAGTGGCAAAAACACAAATGCTGGTTCTTTTCAACATTTTTATTGCAGCAGACCCAAAAAAGATGCAAGAATAGATCGCACAATAATTGATTATTCGCTGGATTTTGTCGAGGTGTCGCATATGCCGAGCAGCCTCACATTTCGGTTGGCCTTTTCTCTTGTTTTTCATTGTCGTCTTGCTTTCGTTTATTTGATCGGCGCCGTTCTTGGCTTCTCTTTGCTTTTCTTTGCTTTTCTTTCTTGTCTTCCAGGCATCCAGACCTGTGCTTGTCCGACATGTCCTGATCCAATCAATTACGGCCAACAGTAAACACTCTATGATGCACTGCATATCCAAAAGGACAGACAAAACTTTTGCTTCGCTATTATGTTGGATCTTGTTGATTATTGTGCTTGTATATTGACTGATGAGCGACAACTGCATCGTGATCAATAGTCGTTGCACAGTAATATCAATTTAAATTATGTACACTACACGGATAGTCTGTCTACATACATTCTACATCTGTTCTATCGCAGTATTTAGGCAGCACAACAATAATTTACTTTTCAATACACAACACATACATTTAGTACAAACAGTACAAACAGTACAACCGTAGACACGGCATATAGTCGCGTGGTGAAAGGCAAAAGGCGGCTTAGCAGAAGGCCAGAATACACCGAAAAATATAAAGACGGCAATAAGAAGATAGAAAACATAGAGCAAAAGCAAAAGGCGAAAATGGTGCACAGCAAAAGGCGGTAACCGAGGCGGCATCGAGGCGGATTCAAGGCGGCACAGACAGCAGCCGAGGACGTATTGCATACATAATGCATACAAAACGAGACTGTACTGGACAGCATTGGACCAGCAACCAGATGCGCCATCGTGCATTGCCTGCTGCTTTGGTGCCCGGCTGGCTGGGTTCGGTGGCCTGCATGCCTTGTGTACATGGTTGTGTACACCTCGACGTGGACGGGCATCATTCGGTCGCCCCAGGTATTCTTGGTAATGATTCCCAAAAGATCCCGAGGTGACCAACTGCCAGCTAGCAGCGGCCACCAGTTGTCGACAGCTGTACCAGAGATGGTGGCTGCAAAGTTGGCGAGATGCATCATCCATCATATATCAGAACGAGCAATGTCCGCCTTTTCGTTTCCAGTATTCTTTTCGGTACCCTCTCACTTTACCATTGCTATACCACCGGATACTGCCCTTGCAGAGAGGAAAAGATGTGGCTGCAAACCATCAACCAATTTTAAACCGAGAGAAGGCTGAAATCAAAGAGCCTCCTTGCAGTGCGCCAGCAGTGATGTGGCATGGAGAGATCCAATCGTCTCTATGAGTCACGACACGGCATCGGGTGTGGGTTACAAGTGTATTAGTGTGTCTTTATTATTATTAGTGTCGAATGAGGTCAAGAATAGAGTGGTCCGTTATTGTCCATGTTGTCGTCGTCTCAGCATCGATTATGTAATTGCGACATGCTGAGTCATCATTCGCTGACATAATTTCTACAAAAACAATGTCTTGCGCTGTCATATCAATCAGCAATGAATTCCACCAATACGGGGAACAATGCTACGCCCATATCCATCCCGCGTCTCAAGTTATGACGTAACTCGATGACACCCTGAGAACTCATCCTTCTCCATCGCTGAAAATCATGTCGACAAGGAAGATGTTCAGGATGTTCTCCAGTTCTCCAGTTCTCTTATACGTATACCGTTTCTTGTCTGGACCTCTACATTTTATGCGTTTTGATTCGTCTTTGTTTCCAATTTCTATATTTCTTTATTGTCTGTCAGCCATATTACTCGACAGCTACAACATTCTTCCCCTGGCCCGTCAAGGCTGTTTCTATTCAACAAAATGTGATTGGCTGCTTTACCAAAGAGTGGGGCGCCATGCTCTTTCCTCTGCTTCCCTGTGAAAATTTCAAATTCCGAACTTCGGAGCATCGGTGTCTGCGCAGCTAACTCGATTTGTATTCGTAGCAGGCGGAGAGACTTGCTGTGGTCTATTGCCGGATTGCTTGCTATGACTGCATATTTGAGCATACTTCGTATTGAAGCTCGGCATCTGGAACAAAACCTAGCATTGCAACCGCAGAGTATGCTGTTGTTGGTGACTCTTTGCGTGGAAAGAGCTGTTGTCTGTTGGCACATTGCGCCTTCCGTTTCTTGTACTCTGCAATGCTGTATTGCTGTTGCTGTATTTCTGTATTCACCGCTTTGTTATATATTATGTAATCTTCAACGGCCAGCCCATATTGCATCTCACCGGAGCTCTCCGCCGTGTTGACTCGATTAGCTCAACCCAAACAATGCTCCTACAGTTGCAAAACTACACCCTCGGCCGTCCTTTCTACTCCTTTTCTACATCTACCGCCAAATTGCCCCAATCCAGAATAGTTCGCCGAGCCTGTCTCCTTTCTCCATGTCTCGTCTATCAACCTCTCGTCTCGTCAATGCTGCTGTTGGTGTTCCCTGCTTTTGTCTCCAGCGTTAGCTCCAGCTCGGCCTTAATTATTCTATTTGTCTTGTAATTATGACTCTATCACGTACATTTCTTCTCTTCTCAGTCAACAACTCCATCTTGTTATTCCATCTCTTGGTCAGCTACTCCTCTAGTTTCTCTGACGACACTGCCCTCGTGTGGCGTGTCTCGTGATATTCTATCCTGTCTCTCTTTTCTTTATTCCTTTTTTTCTATATTCGCTTTCTTTCTTTGCTCATACCTTGCACCACGTAGCTCGGTGCGTGTTCACGTGTTTTCGCACTTTTCTAAATTCCCAACACTGCAAGTACTGCAGTACTATTGACTCAAGACAGGACATCATCTATGACTCTTGTCTCTCCACTCGGGATATGCCCGCTCCCTCTTTCCATCCTGTCTCGTGGGCATGGCGGCTTCTCCACATCCCCTCTTTGATACTCTATCACTGTATGCTCCTCTTCTTTGCGTGCTCCTTAAAGCCTCATCACGAATCCGCGTACCAACATCACAGTCATACATCTTCTCCCTGCTTCCTGAACCGCAGATCTACCAGTCATACTAGTCGTCTCGGCAATAACACACCCATTCCCCATCTTCCGACCCTCCCTGCATTGTCTTGCCGCTGGGTTATTTCATCTGTAAATGTTGGTCACATCCAACACCCTTTACTCCCTCTGTCCTCTACCAGTAACAGCCATAAGTAATTCCATGTTTATTAATACAGACATTGGCGAATAGCATACATCCGTGCATGGGATTGATTAACAATAAATAATATTTTCCCGTGTCATCCTGTTCCTGGCTGTGTGGTTGCGTCGATTGATGTTGCGGGGTTGCCATCCCGCATTACATTCTGCGTCATGATTGGCTGGATCTACAAAAGACCCACCGCATCTGGGGCTAGATTTTTTTTACTTTATTTTATTTAATTATTTAAATATGGTATTTTTAATAAAATTTTCAAAAATTGATGGCAGAATTTTCATTGACCAATGGTGACTCACTATGGACGAGCGCTCATCGGAGGACCCCCCCCTCTCTGCCTCTCTGAAGGAGAAAAGACTTGTCTAAAGTGTCTCGAGGAGTCACATTATCCATTGACTTATATTGGCCACCGCCTTTGCTCTAACTTTTCGATTTTCTCTCTTCTTCTCTTTCTTTCCTTTGCTCCTTCCTAATTCTCTCTTTTTCAACGACACTACTCATCACATCAATCTACATCATAGACTCTATCTAGACTCTACATCTATTCATTTGCAATCTGCAATCTACAACACAGATCACGACTCACGACTGATTCCATATCCTTGACACTCTATCCTCTTTTCCTCGATACCCCTCTATCCATCACATCCGTCATCATGGCTCCTTCTGCCGACGTCAGTGTAAGTTGCTCTCCTCGCGATTGGCCCTGATCTAGATCACCCAGATCACCGAGATCATCTATATCTGTTTATATTGATCGCGGCTTTACGAATATCCCATACTAACTACCCAGGGCGCAAGCCTCCCTACCAACACCCAGGCACACACCACCCGCCAGACAAACCCCTACCAGCCCGTAGGAGACTTCCTCTCTAATGTCTCGCGCTTCAAGCTCATCGAGTCCACGCTGCGTGAGGGCGAGCAGTTCGCCAACGCCTTCTTCGACACCGAGACCAAGATCAAGATTGCCAAGGCCCTCGATGACTTTGGCGTCGACTACATCGAGCTGACTTCGCCCGCTGCCTCCGAGCAGTCCCGTCTCGACTGTGAGGCCATCTGCAAGCTCGGCCTGAAGGCCAAGATCCTGACCCACGTCCGCTGCACCATGGAGGACGCCAAGATCGCCGTCGAGACCGGTGTCGACGGTCTGGATGTCGTCATCGGCACCTCCCACTTCCTGAGAGAGTTCTCCCACGGCAAGGACATGGCCTACATCACCAAGAGCGCCATTGAGGTCATCAACTTTATCAAGAGCAAGGGCCTCGAGGTCCGCTTCTCGTCCGAGGACTCCTTCCGCTCCGACCTCGTCGATCTGCTGCAGCTGTACCGCACCGTCGACAAGGTCGGTGTCAACCGTGTCGGCATTGCTGACACCGTCGGCTGCGCTTCGCCCCGCCAGGTCTACGACCTCGTCCGCACCCTGCGTGGTGTCGTGTCCTGCGACATTGAGGTCCACATGCACAACGACACCGGCTGTGCCATCTCCAACGCCTTCTGCGCCCTCGAGGCCGGCGCCACACACGTCGACGTCTCTGTTCTGGGCATTGGCGAGCGCAACGGCATCACCCCCCTGGGTGGCCTGATGGCCCGCATGATCGTCTCCGACCGCGAGTACGTCACCGGCAAGTACAAGCTGCACAAGCTCAAGGAGATTGAGGACCTGGTCGCCGAGGCCGTCCAGATCAACACCCCTTTCAACAACTACATTACCGGTTTCTGTGCCTTCACCCACAAGGCCGGCATCCACGCCAAGGCCATCCTCAACAACCCCAGCACCTACGAGATCATCGACCCCGCCGATTTCGGTATGACTCGCTACGTCCACTTCGCCTCCCGTCTGACCGGCTGGAACGCCGTCAAGACCCGTGTCGGCCAGCTGGGCCTCACTATGACCGACGAGCAGGTCAAGTCCGTCACCAGCAAGATCAAGGCTCTGGCCGACGTCCGGCCCATTGCCATTGACGATGCCGACTCCATCATCCGGAGTTTCCACCTCTCACTCGAGAGCCAGGCACCCGTCGAGGCTGCCTCCAATTAAAACACCCTTTTTGAATTCAAAAAAAGAAGAACATAATTGGTGCAATGGGAAAAGCAATGTGACAACATCTTTGGAGTTTTTTTTGCTTTGATTTATGATTTATATGTCGATTTATTTGATTTTGTTATACTTGTCTCTTTGGTTCATCTGCGGCGTTATACACTCTGACTTTCTATTCATATGAATACAAACAATTATTAACCAAGTTCAAAACTGCTGATGCATGAGTGACGTTGATGATGTGATATGGTGCTTGAGTTGGGTTCAGATGTGCCAACACACTTTGCTGTTGGCATATGCCATGCGGCTTTTATTGTCATTCCTGAATTTGTGCAACTCGAAATGTCTCGGTGTCAGAAGTTAAGTCTCGAGTCTGTCGAATCTAACAAGTCCATCGAGTCTATCGAGTCCACGATTCCCGATGCTGTGTTGTACCTGTGCTACAGTGGCGCCTCGAAAAGTCCGTGGGCCTCGCCGACGTACTGAGGGTTTTGGTAGCTACATCAATCTGCAGAATGTATGCAGTGTATCTACACGTTGCGTCCGCTGCTATCTTCTTCGTCTATCTCGATTGCAAGCCTCCCCATTTGAGCCCACATCGTGGACCCGTCGTCAACAAACATCCTACGGGCGTGTAGCTCAGTGGTAGAGCGAGGGATTGCAGATCCCTAGGTCGGGGTTTCGAATACCCCCGGGCCCTCAAAAGGATTATATTTTTTTGTCTTTATTGCAAGTATGCATTAAATTTTGAATTTTGTTGTTGGTTATATTTTTTTTTTGTTTCTGGGATTGTACTGATTTGTTGTTTGACTATTTCTGATGTTCTTTCTTTCCTTGCTTCTGCTTTTTAATAAGAATATTATGTGATAATTCACACAACCTTTCATAAGCAATACCAAAACAGATTTATATAACAGATGACACCCATACAAGCCACATGAAGATATATACTATTAAAACCCTACATCCAACGAAACAGCGCAACCCTATGGCAGAGGCCGATATCAATTACCGATAAACGTTAGTAACATATTGTAGTACGAGATGGTAGTCTTGTTGAGACAGTCCATGTTATACAGCAGAAATTCTGTTATTATTTTGCTGGTGTATGTGATAGTCTATTTGCGAGATTTATATAGCACATCCATGTGGTTAAAAAAGGCAATACAAGCACCATGCGTAACTTCTGATAGATCCTTGCCCGATGACATGCTAGGTTGTGTTGTTCAATGCCGGTGACATCCGGGGGTTTGGTCCTATCAGACATGATCCTTCGTCAGACAATAGACCCGGTATTAGTGCAGTCCAACCTCAACTGTTGTATTGCCATTGTTCACAACTTTATTTCTACCCGGCGTACTTTTGCCATCTTTTCTCCCAAATAAAGTTACATTATCCGCCGTTGCAGTATTTCTGATTCTTTTTGTGCTATTTCAAGCGTTACAATATTGGATAGGGCGTTGCAGTAAGACTCCGAGTCATGTTTTGGATCTTATGGTGAATCTCTGAGACTTGATGGTATTTTGTATGCTAAATTTTATCAACAACGGAATAGCCCGTTTGCTTAC
Organism: Ophiostoma novo-ulmi subsp. americana; assembly: GCA_029298975.1. Taxonomy (NCBI): domain Eukaryota; kingdom Fungi; phylum Ascomycota; class Sordariomycetes; order Ophiostomatales; family Ophiostomataceae; genus Ophiostoma; species Ophiostoma novo-ulmi. The sequence goes on along the minus strand of JANSMA010000003.1, from coordinate 116,182 downwards.
TAGATGCTGAATCAGCAATGTCTCTGATACAGTCACAATTTTGATGTAGAGGTCGGAAGAATGCCACAAAGAGAATGAGACATTTATAGTAATGCATTCGGATATTGCATAGTTTTGTGACTGCAGCAGAAATGCATTTGCCCAGTCTGTACTGTCTCTACGCTTACACTAATGTTGTGCCAAGATCAAAGACCACGAGAAAAGGATCTGCACTCTTAGCTCAGTTGCTTACTGTCTATTAGTTTTGTGGATTTTCCTATCAAGACACAGACACAGACTGATGGAAAAGAATCAAGATGAGGACATTGTACAACACGGAAACGGCACAACATGCGAGAACTGCGAGAATGGTAGAATGGCAGACCCGGAAACGAGTCCTATTGATAGTCATGTTGGACAGATACACAACTCAAACATATCAGAGACGATATGTCTTGAGCTGGGAGAAGTCATGGGGTAGAAGATCTATGCATAAAACGGTATTTGTGTCGGCAGTAGAGACATGGAAAGAATTGTTTTCGGACTGAAGAAAAACAGAGCACCGAATCAAGAACATTGACTGGCTCAATTCGAATCGATTCAGTCTATCGCTTGTATCTTGGTCCCGCCTTCATTGTGATATTGATATTCCGTAGTTGATCCGTCATAGCAGACGCAATGATAGATCTACAGCTCGACAGACACATCGGGATCCAAAGTCCGAGTATCTTACAAGGGCTGTTACTAAGCCGCATGAAATTGACTAGCATTTAGGATAGAAAATCGAAAAAGAAAAAAGAAAAAAAGCCAAGAAGAAGAGACTAAAACAGTGGACCGTCCCACCATCAGCACGGCAGGGATATTCCATTTTCTTCCCTAAAAGAGACAAAAGAGAGCTGCAAAACATAGGACAATGTGAGACACCCTGCATCCTTTAGAGTCTCGACCGTCTTGACCGGGATCTGCGTGTCAACATTCCAGTGTACAAGAACCTGCCAGATGCAGCCGATCCACGAGGTCTTGAATATGTACTTGGAGGACTGTAATACAGCTGGCCTTTGGTTGAGTTAAAAGCTACGTGAAATTTACAGTTCTTGTTCAAATAGCTGATATGCCGTGCCTCGTTAACAACATTCAGCGTCATGCCGTGTCCTTTGCATCTAGTCCATTATAGCAGGACGGTCTAATTGTCTTGCCTAGATACCATGGTACTTTTGCAAGCGGCTGGAAAATTACTTCTTGGTAAATTTTAAATCAAGAAACCCCACCAGACTCGACTCGCGCCTACCGTGGTTGGTGTCGACGTAATCATTGACAATGGCCTATGAATCCTTTCAACGCCAATCTCCAAACAACACAGTTTGCGAACGTAATATTCTGATCTGGATTCACTCATAGACAGAAACAGGATATGACTTTGAACGGAACAGTCCGAAAGCATCCACGCTCATTTACTTTGGACATTTCCGTTCTTCCTTGGACCGTCACATCGATAGGAAGTCTTTTCATTTCCGATTTTCTAAGTTTTATGATTTTGTAAATTTGCAGCATTTCGAAACGAGCCAAGGTAAGGAGGGCTGGACTGATTTGGCAATACAGAATACTTTGCAGCCTAGCCCAGATACCAAGACAGCTGAGCTGAAATATGGCAAGAAAATGTAGCACGTGTGGAGATGGAGAACAGGGCAAAATAGACGGTTTTAGCTACAAAATTTACTATATTAGCCAATAGAATGAGCAGAAATGGTTCTTCAATATCGGAACAACAAGTTTTGACATCGAGACACGTACTTCTTTGTCTTCGGAGTAGCCTTCAACTTTAGTGACATTGTTTATAGATGGAGGCCACCTAGAGAATTTTATAGTTGCCCTTCGCTTCCAAGCAAAACAAAACAAGACCACCATTCCGAAATCAGACTTCTTCCCGAAAACAAGTTTGTCATGTTTATACAAGCCCCCGGAAGCCGTTTATTGGGGCTCTCTCTTTTTCTTTCCGCTTGTTCATGATACCACCCAGTCTACCAAACTAACGACACCGCCAGACACACATATGCAAATGACAAAAGTACACTGAAATCGCGGAGGCTTAAGGAGAATGGCTATGTCCCCGTAAAATAGTGATCGGGAGGGATAGAAAGGACCGTTGGAAGAGGCTGTACAATGTAGAAATCTTGATACTATATAAAGTGTAGAAGTAAAGACGCGGAGATGCAGAGACCCTTTGACACCAACACACTATAAAAGTTCATTAGTCTGTCAATGACAGCTGAAGTTGTACGTAAACGAAAACGAGGACCTTCGCTTCGGGGGGGCCTTATTGGATATTTCTTGAGGAGTCCTGTGTGGCACCCGAGCAACTATCAACAACAAGTCTAGATTTTCGATCTCTTACAGCTGGAGACTCCATCAACTACACAAGTCAAAGATACATGTGGTATTTATGACAAGGGACCTTGCTGAAAGGGTTGAGTAAATGACACCCTAAAATACTTACGACAAAACATTATCATGAGAAACTTCTCGATGAGAGGCAAGGACAGGATACTGAAAAGAAAACATCGAGATGCTATGAGACATACACAACGTCTACCCTACAGTGTTTTCTTTTTCTTTTATTATAGTTCTTTTTATCTCTTTGACTGGCCACCCTCTCGTATATGTGCTGCTCCTTGTATGCTATTGTAGGTCCCATTGATGCCATTTCCGTCCCACCGTCCCCCTTTGTCTCGCATTCTTTTGTTTTGCCCACCGCATGTCTCATGTCTCATATACTTTACACCGTTCACTTTTTAGTATTTTTAGTTTTGCAGTTAATTAGCCATTTTATGTATGCTCAAATATATGTTGTTGGGTTCTTTATTCACGTGAATAGTACGGGTTTTGCTGGTTTCTAGATCTGCCGAGCTCAACATATAAAGAGTGCCGTCCCTCACCTTTGATCTTTATTTTTCGAAACCTCAGACTCATCCTCTTCGACTCTCGCTCCTCCGGTCCTTCGATCCTTCGATCATCACAACTTCTCTACATCAACTATACCTTATCCCTACATAAAAGATGGGTGTCCCCGGATCCGATCAGCTCACATTTGCTCGCAAGCTGCCACAGGAGGGCAAGAACCTCTTCGTGGCTGGCGCTGCCGAGTTCGTGGGCACTTTTCTCTTCCTCTTCTTTGCCCTCGGTGGCACTTCTGCTGTCAACACCGCCGGCGATCCTGATGAGGTTCTTGCCTCCAACCCGGCCAAGCTGCTCTATATCTGCATGTGCTTCGGTTTCTCCCTGGCCGTCACCGTTTGGATGTTCTTCCGTGTCTCGGGTGGTCTGTTTAACCCCGCCGTCACTCTGTCTCTTGTCCTGGTCGGTGCCGTCGGACCCGTCCGTGGTGTTGTCGTTTTTGTGGCTCAGGTCCTAGGCGGTATGGCTGCCTCCGGTGTCCTGTCTGCTCTCTTCCCTGGCCCGCTCATGGCCAGTACTACTCTTCGTGACGATGTCAGCATCGTTCGCGGTCTCTTTATTGAGATGTTTGCTACTTCCGTCCTCGTGCTGTCCATCCTGTTGATGGCTGTCGAGAAGCACCGCGCCACCTTCATGGCTCCCTTGTGTATCGGCCTTGCTCTCTTCATCGCTGAGCTCACCTCCATCCCTTTCACTGGCGGCAGTGTCAACCCTGCCCGCTCATTCGGCCCTTGCGTTGCCACTCGCACATTCACTGGCTACCACTGGATCTACTGGCTGGGACCTGTTCTGGGTGGTCTGCTGGCCACTGCCTTCTACAAGATCATCAAGGTCCTTGAGTACGAGACCGTTAACCCTGGCCAGGATGGTAACGGCAAGCCTCTGCGCCAGCAAACTTTTGACCTGCACCATAGCGGCAATGTTCTGCCCCAGCACTCGGGTGACGTGCAAGGCAACGCAGCCAACAATGGCAACCGCCACCTGTACTCGGGCAGCGACGTCTCTGGTAACACCCGTGCCGGCCCACACAACAACAACCTGGGCGGCTCCGTCGAGCCTAAGCTGAGCGGCGATACTCACACCGCCCCCCCGATCAATGTCTAGATTTGGGGCCTCGGCAGAAGCTTCAAAAGAACATCACCTGATGGGTATGGGATGGGTGCGGGTCACCTCGGGGTTGTCTGCGTCCACTCTCTTTTGGGGAAAATGATACTAGTGATCACTAGATAGTGCGGTTTTACGGTGAAGAAAGGGGCAGACGTAATGGTTGCTCAGTAATGGATGGGTCATTTCTTGTTTATTTTTTCTCTTATGGATTCATGTTGGCTATAACATCGGTGTTCGGATTTGGAATTGAGGTTTATTTATCATATTTTAATATTATTTTCATCAAACATTCACAAACAGGATGACCAAAATAAGCTTTGATAGTACGGTCTGATAGACTTGTAACATCTGAAGTAATGTGGCGTGTCACCCCATTATATTTTGTGAACTATCAATGTAGCCGGAAGAAGTACAAGAACAAAGTAAAGAATAAATATAAGCAATAAATCTAAACAAAACACTGTCAACCCCTTAAACGTACATATTATCAAATCCCAGGATGTGCTGCGCTGTGCGTAAAGGGGTGTCATGTAAAAACATATCGATAGGGGTCTCTTGTCTTCGTCTGGACCCATTGCCATAAAAGTCAAAAGTACCGGCTAATTTTGATATTGACATTTAAAACGGAATCGCGAGAAGAGGAAAATAACAGTATAAGTATTTTAGTCACACTAGAGTCCTAGCTACTTTGGTATCAAACATGCTATGTTTTTCACTTTCATCTTCAAGTTCATTGTTCTTCATCACATACTCAAACCATCTTGACGACGTCGTACATCTTGCTATTTATTTTATACTGAATAGCCTTATGTCGCTCCACTGTAATCGCGGATGTCGCTGGAGGTCTAGAAGATATATATCGCTTGAACGTCGCCTGTGGAGACGCGGGATTGCCGATCATCTCAATCTTGTCTCTTGTCGACTCTTGATGATCTTCGCGTCACTTGCCATGAAGCAAAAGTAATGACATGGTAGAATTCGACCAGAAGGGCCTGAACGTTTTTTTTTTTTCTTCTTCTTTTTTTTCTCTTTCTCTTTTCTCAAGATTGTGACTGCACGCTGCTTGCAAATGAAACACTATCTTAAGTGATGAAAATTTCTGCCTTCATGATTTTACTATGTTACAGTTCTTTTCCACCGTATGTCGCTATTATAGCAATTGTTTGGCATTCGTAATTTTGAACCAATACGATAATACCAGTCTACATATGAAAGGATTGCTTCCAAAAAAAAAAAAAAAAAAAAAAAAAAAGCAATCGTTGTTAAGCTCCACACCAATCACCTGCGCGGTGTGTTGTTGTCGTATTTTCCTGGTTTTATATGAGGACAAATATCGATACGTTTTCTAGGCTGTTGTCGATAAAAGCAGGCCCAACGATGAAGTTAAAAAAATGCAACTGTATTAAAAACTATGCTGACATTACGGCGCAATTATGGGTTCGGTTTTGCAGGCTGGCCAGTATCAGTGCTACGCAGTAATACTTTCTGTATGCCCTTTGCCAGTTTCGTCAATTTCCACCGACAAATTCGAGTTTTCCGTCAACTAATAATATCTTACCTATCGTGTAAGTTGAAATTCTAACATAGGCAAACCTTATTTGATTACTTAAGACCGTATATAGAATGTTTTATACCAACTAAATTAAGGAGTTTTGCTGATCTATATTGCATAAAATCTCAATTATATATTGTTAAATACTTTGAGAATTAAATAGTTCTTAACTATAGCGTCTCCTACCTTGCCTCTCCTCGTCATTACCGCAGATTTTTGCCAACACTGTATTATGAAAATTAAGAGAGATATAATGAGGGCGGGATATTAGTATGGGGGAAGGTAAACGAGAAAGAGTGAAGACTAAAATGAAAATAAAGATAAAGAGAGCAATAGATAAAGAACGAAAAGGCACGGTGATAGTACTCATTTTGCCTCGTGACTGAATACTAGAGGCCTCGCCACGACACCGGCTTCGCACGGTGATGTGGCGCGGGCCCCCGGTAATGTGGCGCGAGGGTTACTAATATATTACATAAGCGAAAGAAAGGAGGCCGGGTCTTCTATGAAATAATGCATAACGGGCAGATACAAATAGCATATGAAACCTACATCAAACGAAAGAGACAATGATCTATTCTATGGGAAAAATAGGGATTTCTTGTTATAGCCCTTGTTGCGTGTGGAATCGGCGGCTGAAGACGCAAAAAACGTCGTGATACACACCAAAAACGCGGTCGACACGTCGAATCGCCTGTTTTCAGGCCTATCAGCCAGCCAATCAGAGTGCCTCATTTGGGTCTAATTTTTCGACTCTACCGTTAAGCCGTGATATAGTATAGATAGAAGATAGAAGATAGAAGATAGAAGATAGATAGAAGAAGATAGATAGATAGAAGATAGATAGATAGAAGATAGAATAGAATAGATAGAAGCCGAGTTCGTGATCTAGACCCTTTATTATATTGTGTCATCGTACTCTGCCTTCTACTACTACTCTTCCTCGACACCCCTCTTTTCTGTCTCTCACTTAGCACCTACACAATACAACCACTTTTCAGTGTCAACATATTAATGCAACTGGCTGTGCTCGACTGCGCCTGACGCCTTATCTTTGAGGCACGGATTCTACCCAACCAAGATGAGCTCACCCCTCAGAGGTGTTGTAATCCGGGCAATCCGGGTAAAGCTTTGATTTTACTGGTCCACGTTCTTCCTTCGGGCACAACGAGTCATCTTTGGGCATGAAGAGTCATCTTCGGGCATGAGGCGATCTCGTTAGGCGCAAGTAGTCTGCATTTCACAACATGCCTACACACCAGATAAATACTCCGTGCTTTTCTTCTAGCATCCATTCCAAGTTTCATAACGAAGCTATTTTCTTTTCTACAGGGTCTTCAACAGCGATAAGTCGCGAACTCAGTCATGAGGCTCCTAGAATGCGGCTCCGGCAAATTCAAGCCGCCCAAGAACGTGTACGGCGCCGACATACCAAAATATGCCATTTTGTCGCACACATGGGGTGCAGATACCGAAGAAGTCACCTTTCAAGACCTGGTTGACGGCACCGGCAAGAGAAAGATCGGCTATAAGAAGCTCAGATTCTGCGAAGAGCAGGCAAAACGTGATGGCCTCCGCTACTTTTGGGTAGACTCTTGTTGTATCGACAAATCAAGTAGCGCTGAGCTTTCAGAAGCACTCAACTCCATGTTTCGCTGGTATCAGAATGCGGATCGATGCTACGTGTACTTGTCAGATGTCTCTATCCCTGACGGTCATGGCACACAGCTTCAGTCTAAGTCGGCGTCCCGCGCAAAAAGATTGCCCACCCTCAGACAGGAACTGCTTCCGCCACTGAGGCCTGCTAAAGGTGTCACCAACAATGGCCAGCAGTCTGGGAACACGGGTGCAGTCGACCAAGCTGCCTTTAAAATCGCAAGGACATGGGAACCGATGTTTCGCACGAGCAGATGGTTCAGACGAGGGTGGACGCTTCAAGAACTTCTGGCGCCGAGATCCGTGGAATTCTTTGCAAAAAAAGGCCAGCGTCTTGGTGATAAGACCTCGCTCGAGCAACACATCCACAAGATCACAGGGATTGATGTTCTTGCACTCCAGGGAGTCTCCCTGAACGAATACAGCGTCACTGAACGATTCAAGTGGGCCGAATCACGAGAGACAGCCCGCGAGGAAGACGGCGCATATTGTCTTATGGGCATCTTTGGTATCTCCATGCCACCACTATATGGAGAAGGGAAGGAACAGGCCACACGCCGGCTCAAATATGAGATCGACACTCGTGCACCCAAATACAAAAAAGGTACAGTCTCATAAAAATTATATGTTATATCTGATTATTCTGTCTAACTGAAGTAGCTCCCAAATCTGTTTGGATGATGCCATTCGAGAAAAACCCCTGCTTCACTGGCCGCCAGTCTGAACTGAATAAGCTTAGACAGGAGCTTTTTACTGGAGATTATACCACGAAGGTGGCCCTCACAGGACTTGGCGGGATGGGCAAGACGCAGATCGCAATCGCCTTAGCCCACCAAACACGAGACGAGAAAGAGAACTGCTCAATCATCTGGATGCCCGCAACAAGCAAAGACAGCATCGTCCAGGCATACCGGAATGTCGCTAAAAAGCTTGGCATACCTGGCTTGGAAGATGAAGGAGCAGATGTCAAAAAGCTTGTGCAGGATTACCTCAGCAGTGAGAGCGCTGGCCAATGGTTGTTGATCGTTGATAACGCAGACGACATCGGTATGTGGACTGATGAAACGGCTGGGGAGTCTAAGCGTTTGATCGACTATCTACCAAAAAGCCGGTACGGATCCATTCTCTTCACAACGCGTTGTAAGAAAGCGGCTAATACGTTTGCTCGTCAAAACGTCATCGAGATATCGGCCATGGACGACATCGTCAGTAAAGAGCTACTTCGGAACTACCTTCAGAACAAAGACCTTGTGGAACAAGATGACGTGACAGCATTGCTCGCTCAACTTGAGTGCTTGCCACTTGCCATCGTTCAAGTTGCAACATACATCAACCAAAACAGCATTAGTCTGGCCGACTATCTTTTACTCTTCAAGTCTCAAGAGGCCAAAGCCGTCAATCTCCTCAGCAAGGATTTTGAAGATGACGGACGTTATCGCGAGGTAAAGAACCCAGTAGCCACAACATGGCTTATCTCCTTTATGCAAATACGACAGCGCGATCCTCTTGCGGAAGAGTTCTTATCTTTTATGGCTTGTATTGACTCCAAGGACATACCGCCATCAATTTTCCCACCACATGCCACCGCCACTGTGGTAAAGATCGCAAACGCAATGGGCACCTTGAAGGGCTACTCGTTCATCACGCAATCATCCTTGGACTCCCCAATCAGTATGCATCGTCTAGTACATCTAGCAACCAGAAACTGGCTCCGGAAAGAAAACCAACTACACGCTAAGATGAGCCAAGTCACTGCTAGACTTGAAACTGTTCTATCGGATGTCGACCGAAGCAAAAGAGACACCTGGCGGATATATATGCCACATGCTCATTATTTGATTGAGTCAGTCCCGCAGACTGGAGATGAGGCCGACATGTCTCATTTATTATACTTGTATGGACTTTGTCTCACATACGAAGGCCGGCATAACGAAGCAGAAAATATATATAAGCGAGGATTAAAGATCAGTCAAACAACACTCCGGGTAGATCATCCCGATACGTTAGCGCGTATGATGAATCTCGCATTGACGTATACATTGCAAGGCCGGTTAGATGAGGCTGAGAAGCTAGGAGTGCAAGCCATGGAGTCTAGTCAACGGATTCTAGGACTAGATCATATCATTACGATAACGAGTATGAATAATCTCTTTATGACGTATATGCACCAACGCCGGCAGGATAAGGCTGAGGAGGTAGGAGTGCAAGCCATGGAGTCTAGTCAACGGATTCTAGGACCAGATCATATCATTACGTTATCGAGTATGAATAATCTCCTCGCGACGTATACACATCAAGACCGGTGGGATGAGGCCGAGAAGCTAGGAGTACAAGTCATGGAGTCTAGTCAAAGGATTCTAGGACCAGATCACCCCGATACATTACACTGTTTACAGAATCTCGCAGATATGTATGGCAGTCGAGGCCAGTGGGATAAGGCTGAGAAGCTAGGAGTACAAGTCATGGAGTCTAGTCAAAGGATTCTAGGACCAGATCACCCCGATACATTACGCTATTTACAGAAGCTCGCAGGAACGTATGGCAGTCGAGGCCAGTGGGATAAGGCCGAGAAGCTAGGAGTACAAGTCATGGAGTCTCGTCAAAGGACTCTAGGACCAGATCACCCCGATACGTTAACGAGTCTAAGCAATCTCGGAGCGATGTATGCAGGTCAAGACCGGTGGGATGAGGCTGAGAAGCTAGGAGTACAAGTCATGGAGTCTCGTCAAAGGATTCTAGGACCAGATCACCCCGATACGTTAGCGATTATGGGCAATCTTGCAATGGTGTATTGGAATCAAGATCGGTGTGAAACTGCTTCAGCTTTAACAGTAGACTGGGCTCAAAAGATGGTCCTAGTTATGGGCGTAGAGAAGGATGTTGATACCATCACTTCTATCCTACAGACGTGGACTATAAAGTGATAAGATTTAGATAGTTTTAGTCAATTTCAAAAGTAGGGAAACAAATAAACTATAGACGTAAGACAGTCAAGCCATGTGATGAATTGTGCGAGATCATCGGTACGGGGTAAACATCTAGAGGAACTTGTAGTTGGATTTTGTATATATCATTTGCTATTTATAATGTGCAATGGACGTCTAGGGAACCCAGTTACAACTAGTGATCCAGCCATGTCTATAATTTGAGGAGATTAATTGCGGAGTCCGGGACAAACGCAAGGAAACTGATAAGAAAAATAGAAAAGATAAAAATAAGAATATCTGAAGACGTAGTAGATAAAAGATGGACAAATTAACCCGTGAACATAATAATAAAATCAAACACCAAACTCCAGTTGTTAAGCTACCACCGTGCACATCTACCAAGAGAAAGTCATGAGGGCCGGGTTTAGGGCCAAGGGCAATAGGAGATGTGATGCAGCTACCGTGGCCATGGGCAGGATGGCAACAAAGTCAGTAATATGCCAGTCGTATGGCACAAAAGGCGCCACGGCGAGGATGATCATGCCGACAATTGAGATGATGGAGAAGAGCATGGAGAACTTGAAGCGTCTCAGGACCTTGGGCACCTCGATAAAGAAGTTGGAGAACTCGGCCTCTTTGGAAGTGGCACCCCAGGTCATGTTGATCTCAAACATATGCGACAGGATTGCCTGGGACACGTGCAGAGACAGACCACCAAGGAAGATAGCCAGAAGGAACGTCCACTTGAAGTTCTCGTACAGCGCATACAAGATGCTGCGCTCGCCGATCCGGTAGCGCATGACGGCGAGGGCGATGTTGCCGAGGCCGTTGAAGACGATGATAATGGAGAACCACACCTGCCACGAGTCCACATAGTACTTGTCAAGGTAGCCGTTAAACCAGCCCACGATGAAGTAGTTGACAGTTGTGAGCAGCCACGCCGCACCGATGGCGTAGTAGGTGCCAATGTACGAGATGACGGTGATCTTGGACGTGAAGCGGATGCGAGAGAACAGGAACTTGCGGAATAGGGGGGTGAAGGGACCCTTCCAGATCCACTTGCGAATGGGATGGAACAGAAGCTCGTTACAGCCGTAGGCATACTTTTCCCAGCGCGCAAGCTCGTCGTAGACGGTCAGCGACACACCTTCCTTGAAGCCCTCGCCTGCCCAGGCTGCCAGACGGATAATGTAGCCGTCGCACTGCAGACGCAGCGACATGTCAAAGTCCTCAGACACGTGGCTCTCAGACCAGAACTTCTCGTAGCCGTCCTCATCCGTGTACGAGACCTGCTGGATAGCGCTCCAGCGAAGCATGGCGTTGTGGCCGACAAAGGGTGCGACATCACCGTTGGAGACAGTGTAGCGGATAGCAGTGTAGATGAGGTTGGTGAAGAAAGTAATGCCGTTCTCAAAGTAGTTGTTCACAACCTGCATGACACCGGACGAGAATTGCATGATGCCGACATCGGGCGACTGCTCCATCTCAGACACAGCGTCCAGGAGACAGTCGTGGGGAACACGGGTGTCGGAGTCGATAATCAGAATGTAGTCACCCATGCGAATGTTGCCGTCGGCCCAGGCGCGGCTGTCCTCCTCGAGCACTTCCTTGAGTGCCTGCTCGTAGGCACGGGCCTCGTGCTGCTGGGTCCACTCGGGGCCACGCTGGTACTGGCTGAGCTTGTCCTCGACCTTGCACGAGATCATCAGAGCAAAGTTCATGTTGGAGGCCTTCTTGAACTTTCCGCGACGCACAAAGCCGTTTTCGCCGTGGCTGGGACGGGCCACCCAGCCGATGCTGTGGTCGGCGTAGAAATCGATGCGGTTCTGGCGCTCGGCCTCGTCCAACAGCTGCAGGCCATCGTCGTTGATAAACATGTTGGCCGAACCACCCTGAAGCTCGTAGGTGGAAATGGCCTGCTTGATGGACTTGACTGTAGGCTCGATAACAGCAGCAAGGCCCTCCTTGTATACAGGGCACTGCACAGTGACATGGGGCAGGATGGAAGTCTGCAAGCGTTGAGGACGCTGAGCAGAGTAGAACTTGGAATTGACGGTAAGCTGGCGGACCGGGCCAAAGATCTGAGCGAGACAGCCCACAATGACCTGAGCAAAGAAAAGGGTGAAGAAGATCTGGATGGGAAAGAGAGCGACGAGTGCGAGGCGGGTGTAGGTGTGGTCGACGGACACTTCAATGGCCAGCTGGCGCCATGCAGCACCAAGCGACACTGTGATGAGAATCAGGGTAAATGTGACGAGCCATGTGTTGAGCAGGTGCACAGGGCGCTTCTCGGGCTTCACCTCGCCACTCTCCTCGTCAATCTCGTACTCGAGGTAGTTAGGGCCGGCCTTTTCGTCCTCGGTCTCGTCGTTGCCAGACCGCCACACGAGGCCCATAAGCTCAGCCTCAATGTCCTTAGCACGCGTAACAATATGCATAGCATCGTCATCCCAGACGACAAGCAGACCCTCGGATGCAACAAACGCGGCAAACTGGTGCTTGCGAGCGCGTGCCAGATCCTCAATTGTGGGCAGGATCTGGATGCGCAGACCGTTGGGCAGTGGCACATCGACGGCGTCGGGGGCCCACTGCAAAAATGTCTTAATGACGCGCGAGTTGACAGTCATGGCACACGAAACGTTGAGCGCGCCACAGGCCATGGCCAGAGGCGACTCGAGCAGCTGAGGCGGGCAGGCCATGTACTGGCCCTTGGCTTTACGCAGCAGAACACCCTCTACCTCGCCTGTGCCATCAGCAACCCAAAGGCGCGAGCACTGCTGCTGATAGAGGTAGTTCACCATGACCTCGTGCTTGATTTCGTCCAGAAACATGGAACTGCCATGGGTGTGTAAAGAGTAGGCGCCGGATCGCGCAGAACGCATGGAGCGACCAGCCACAGATAGTGGCCTGGAGTTGTAGCCCGATGGGGGCAATGAGTTGGGGTCGAGTTCATTGTAGTTGTTAGAGCTGTTATTCCGGAGCTGGTGCAGTGTGACTGGCGGACCGCCGTGACCGGGTGTGGGTGTTGTGCTGTTATTTTGGCTGTAGGTGTGGTTCTGGTCGAACTCATCCTGCTGCTCCGGAATGGGAGAGGTAAAGTAGCCGTCCGCCTGACGCGGTTGCGACTGCTTTTCAGACATGGCTGTGTAGATATCTCACAGCTGTACTAATTGTTTTGTTAGTCGATGTCAATTTGGTAAGAATAATTGCAAGAGGAGAATTAATGCATACCTATATGTGCTGGAAGATTTCGATATGATCAAACCAAAGCTGAAAGATGGTCAATATGAGGGTACTGGGAGGGTCGTTGTACTTTTTTCCGGCTGCAAGCTTAGGACCAAGCAAATGAAAACAGGAACAGCAAAGTGCGAAAAGAACTATCAAATGTTGGAAAGTATTGGGTATTTGGTATTGAGACGGGACGGGCGATAAAAGAACGACGGCCGAGGCAATAAAGCGAGCCGAGTAGAGCTTTGTTAGGAATTCTGTCAGAAGACAAAAAATCAAAATGTTAAAAGAAAACCCAGACTCTCAAGTTAAAGATCTAGAAAGCAGATCCAGAGAAAGAACCTGAAGATCTTGTCTCAAGGAGGGTACACAAGCGTTGGAGAGTTGTGAGAGTGGTGCACACCAACGATGATCTGTTCAACGTCGTCAATGAAGAGTGACGTCGAGTGAATGTGAGGCCAGAAGATGAATAGATGAGGAAGGGAGAAGAAGAGAAGAGAACGGGTTTGATCTGTATATGAGAAAAAGATGAATGAGACAGAAGCAGAGGATATTAGAGAAGACGGAAATTATAAAAATACAGAAATATAGAAATATAATAAAACAGTATACAATACAGCAAACTCAAGACGAGGCCGACGAGGCCCAGATCAGTGCAGCGATACAGTAGCTGGCAGCAGCAAGTACATGTACGTCTTGAACGAGTGTGTCCAAAAGCAGCTAGACCATTTAAAGGTGGCTCTAAGAGGAGTCTCAAGTGTAAGCTATTATTCGAAGGAGTCGAGAGGGGGGTGTACATAAGCCGATAAATTCGATAAATTCGAGCGCGACAGAGTACGACGCACAGCACAGACGGAGTAGTAAAGGCGAACGCTTAGCAGAGTCAATAATACGGGATCGATGAACGGGTGATGTATATTTAGCTTACATATATTTTATCTCGATATTTACGGAATAGATGATGGGGAAGAGAGACGAGACAGACGGAGAAGGGGGAGAGGCGCACAAAACGGACAAGACAACCGAGGGCTGAAGTGGCTAGCAGTCGGAAAGGGAAGCTTGTAAGGCATTGAGTATCTTGTCACTGCGTCTGGTTAGTTGACGTTTACGTTTATTGATGTTGGTTGTTGTGTGCTGTTGACAGGTATATTTTAAACTGTTTTTAATTCTGTTGGTTTATTCAGCTCAAGCCTCCTGTGTTCTCGAGATCACTATTTGCACCGTAGTTGAGATCCAACGACTTTTGCTAGGCTATATTCCTCACTGCTACTATTGATTCGCTATTCACGATGCTTCTACTCGTACTTCGCACTGATAACAGTCTTCTAGCATCTCTTGCTATGTAGGCTTCTTTCCTTTCTTCGATATCTTCTTTCTCATATATTCCCCACATTGTGAACGGCGACATAGCACTACAACCCTTTTATACGGGATACTATGGAAGATACTAAACAGAAGAACAAAGATGATGGATGATGCTACTTATCCTTGCCGGCGCCGCCGCCACTGTAAAGAGAGACAGAACAACTCGATTCAGTTTTCCAATGTTTTAGTCTTTCAATTCCATTTCTTGGCCTGTAACTATGGTTTCCCTTTCTTCTCGATTCTCTTACTATCACCTGTCCTCCATGCTTAGACTATATTTATCTTACTTAATGTCTCGGGAGCCCACTGTAACTAAACCGCTGGGGTGGTAGCATTCCCTAGCACCCGCACGGCCACGTTGATGCTGATCAAGCATTTCGTGTTTTTGTGTGTGTGTTAATTTGAATTGAAGATTTTCGACAGCATCAACACAGACTTCACAAGTACTGCATAACCATACATAAACGGCGGCCATGCCGGCCTCATTGGCAAAGACCGTGCGCTATGAATACTACATTTCAATAGAATGCGTACTTTTCAGGCCGAGAGTACCTTCTCTGGCTTTTCTTATGTTCTTTTTCGTCGCTTGTATTTTTTATTTCTTATTTCCATTGTAGTACGATCACTACTAGTGTGGTCGACGTCTTGTCTGCGTCCTTCTAAACTTGCACTGTCAGTACAGGCCTGGCTTGCTTCTCATAATATAATAATCAGACATCCCCCGTACGGCGAGGTCTCGGACGCACACCAGATATTGACCTAAATTATGAGCATTATTTCACTAGCCATGGCAATCTACTTCGTATATACATATAAGACATTCGAGTACGTGCAGCCCAAGCCGAGGCCAAGACAGCCAACCACTATACCTGAATTGAGAACACAAGCACCCTGACCGCCAAATAGAAAACGCCTTTGACCGTCCTATCTCAGCCACTTGTTTATCACTCTTTTTGAATCATAACTTTTAGATGGATAAAAATGTTTTTTTTAATAGTGTCGTATTTTATGTGGCTACAGCTCCGACTGCACACGTCGTTTTTCCGTTTTCTACGGTGTCGTTTATTTCCTTTTTTCAGCCCTTTCTTTGACCCCGACGATCTTTTTGGTTTAGATCCTCATACCTCTTTTCACCTTACTTGAGATGTGAAAAAGGGATGACACCCATTCAAACACACCAAGACGGATGTGCACCCTGGTCATGGTCCTCCTCTACCATCCACCCCCCACTTGATGCTATCTCACTACAGCAGCAACAAACAAAACTAAAAACCACTCTGCAGAAGCTGAAAGAGGGTCCAGGATGTGCATGTGAACGGCAATAGTATAAAATAATAACAAAGATATAGAAATAAACTCACAACACTTTACGTGTACTACATTCACAAGCTGGCGTCAGTTAAAATAAAATAAATAAATAAAAAGAAAGTGTCCAGGCTGTAGGATATATCCCTGCCACATGCATGTTCTCGATGTGAAAGGTTTGGAAGTAGTATGAGAACATATTTTCTCCCGATATTTAATATAATTAATATAAAATCCAATACTTCATATTAGCCACTGCATGAGTCCTGCCGCCTGCAGCCATATATATGCACGCTTCAGCAGATATGGCATTGCCTTCGGAGCACTCGTTGCCGCCCAAACGGGCAGGGCGCCGTTGCCTACCATGTGTACGGAGAGTTTATGACGCTCCGTTTTAAACATTTGATCACCATCGATGGCAGCCACACGTCATTTGCCATTTGCCATACGCCATACGCCATACAGTCTCACTATCATGCAGCTCCTTAGGATCTCGTATTTGTGTGATTCATGTAGCCGTGACTCTTATCTCGAGGCATCTTTTTTTCGTCTTCATCTCCACCAGCTGAGCAACACTCGCTCGGCCTCTAGAAAACGCTACCCCTGGTCAACCCATTTTGATCTATATCCATCTTCTCGGCAGGTTTTATTTTTATTTTTATTATTATTATTATCTCATTCTCACGCCCTGCCTCTTGTATTGGGTGCATCCTGCGCCATGGCTCGTCCATATGCCTGCCACCTCTATTTCTGCCTTACTACACCGTTCATTGTCCTTCATGTTTTTCGTTCCGTGATCCTATGTTTCTTCTATTTTAATCTCACTAGCCTCAAGCTGCATACTTTTCAGAGGTACTTTTCCCATGTGCTGTCGACGCATCGCCGTCCACTTTGCCATTTTTGGTCCATACTTGTGTCATATCTCGGACATATTCTCATCAGTGCTCATGTAATTATCTGGGATGATATGATATCTTGATATCCCACGCTTGTATCTTTGATACCTTCACTATGTCTTCTCTAAATAGTGCGTTATATCTCGTATCTATGCATGTCTTGGTATCCATGCAGTTCTGGTATCTCTGGCAGTGTTGATATCGTTGATTTCATAGGTTTTTTTTCTGGTTATCTGAATAAGCTGTTACCATGATACATGTCAAGGCCTGCAGCATATTTCGATGCATAGCGAACTCGTAAGACAAACTTG
Source organism: Ophiostoma novo-ulmi subsp. americana (assembly GCA_029298975.1). Taxonomy (NCBI): domain Eukaryota; kingdom Fungi; phylum Ascomycota; class Sordariomycetes; order Ophiostomatales; family Ophiostomataceae; genus Ophiostoma; species Ophiostoma novo-ulmi. Next base: position 98,904 of record JANSMA010000003.1, on the reverse strand, counting down.
AACGCCATGCAGCTTCATCTCTAAGCCGAAGCAATATTCGCCATGAAATTGATGCCTGTCATATATTGTTGTTGCGTTTGATCGTTGTGAATAAAAGTTGAGATTGGGTTGTCTTGACCTGTCCATATTTACCGGGCTTCACATGCCGGTATTGACATGCTATCTGTCAATAAACTCTACCCGCTGGCAGACAAAAGAACCGAATCTGACGGGTCTATATTTCAATAATGTACTTAAATTGGAGTTAATCATAATATATTAACAATCTCCGAGGCTCACCGTCTTTATTCAGCTATCATCCAGCTCCTGCCTAGCCTCTAATTCAATATTCGGAAATATCAAGATGGGATACTTCCACAACTCGTACTCTGTATATGTGGTTTCTTTTTCCAGCAAACAACTTGAATGCTCGGCACTCTGTTTGGCGGCCAAGATTTCCATCATCATAAACGGCTGCGAAGGCGTTGGGCTGAGGCATGGGTACGTATAATTGCACTATTTTCTTATATTAGCCACCTTTTTGTGTAAATGAATGTTATCTATTTTGGTCTGAACTTCTAGTCTCGATCACAGATCACGGACCATCACCTGCAATTACGGATCACGGCTGTCATCAGGGCCAAGGAGCTGGTCAGCCATCGGTCAGCTCTCTCTTTCTCTCGCTGATTTAATACGCAATATGAGCTGCACGAGCAATTTTGTAAGCATAGTTTATTATGAAAAATAAACATTGGATTATTCTGGTCGTCACTACCCCTGTCATTCATCCATCATAACGCCGGGCACCGAAAACAAATATAAGAAGAATAAACGAAAGAGAAAGCAGTGGAAAGAAAGGCCAAGAAGCTGAAAACAAGACAGCCAAGTAGAAAAACAAAATAGAAGAAAAAATAAATAAGAGAACATCAAAAAAGGATCCACATGCATCTCATGCATTAGCTTGGGACAAAGTACCTTGCGTACGCGTATCTATGCTCTTGGACCTCTAGAACCTCTACAGCTCGCCGCCGTCGCACTGCTGCCACATGTTGACTTTGCTGACCTCCATCTGCGGCTGCGTCCAAGTGTCATACCACTGGCTGCGGGCGTTCCAAAAGTCCTTCTTTGCATTTTCACTGGCGTCCAGCCAGGGCTTGCCGTCCTTGTTGTCTGTGAACCAGCCATTGGTGCCGCCGACGGCCACATTTAGAATCAAGTAAAAGGGCTGGTCAAAGGGCGTGTTCGTGCGGCCGGTTTGGCCCCAGATGTCGTTGACGTTGGTGTAGTTGGCCTCGGAGGAAACCGAGGGGAAGTTGCCGCGCTTCCACATGGGCTCGTCAAAGTTGATGTAGATGGCCTGCATGAGGCGCGAGTTGATGTAGGTGAACATGTATTTCTCCGACCACTCGAGACCAAAAGTGTACTCGCCATCGGCGTAGGTCGAGTGCAGCGCAGACCGCTTGCTGTTGGTGCGCCACCAGGCATCCTGGCCAGGTGAGGGGCCCCAGTGCAGCGTCGAGGACATAATGTTGTTGCCGCCAAGTGAGTACGAGTGGTTGTTTCCGCGCGACTCAATGAGATCAATCTCACCGGACGCGGGCCAGGCGCCGTAAGTATCGTTGACGGGCAACATCCAGATAGCGGGCCACAGCCAGTCACCCTTGGGCATCTTGGCCGTGACCTCCACGCGGCCGTACTTGATAGAGGCAAACTTCTTGGTGTTGATGCGACCAGAGCGTGTGGGGGGGACAATGCTGCTGTTGCCAGCAGATGTGTTGGTGGCGGCCACACAGTCGGTAAAAACAGTGGATGTGCACGAGCCGTCGGCCAGCAGATCAATGATGCTGTCCTGGTTGATCAGGGAAGCATCCTGCAGCGTGGCCTTGATCTTGAGCTTGCCGTCCTCAACGAAGACGTTCTCGTCGTCGCCGGTGGTCTCTTCAAACTCGCCGTTGCCAAAGCCGCCAAGCTGGACCTCCTTGGTCCAGTAATCTGAGCGGAAACCGCCAGAAAAGTCGTCGCTCATAACGAGGCAGTACTTGTGTGTCACGACACTGCGCAGGCCGTCCCAGATGAGAACACCCGAGATGAGCAGGCCGACCAGGATACCCAGGAGCGGCAGAATGGTGACCCAGCGCTCCTTGGGGTCTTTCTTGTTCATCCACGGCTTCTCGACGTTGCCTTTGGGCACACGGCGGCTGTGGAAGTAGCGGTGGGCACCTTCGTCGATATCATTTTCGTTCTCATTGACACTCGGGCCGGCAGAAGAAAGCGGGCGTGAGTTGGCATTGCTGGCAAACGGGTCTGTGACAGCCACGTTGGGCACGCTCTCGGGGGTAGTGTTGCCGCTGGCATTGGCGGCTGCAGCGCCACGGTTTGACTGGACGGACTCGGAGCTGTCTGTGAGCGGGTCCCGTGCAGGCGTACTGGCACCGGTGGCCGTAGCCGTAGTAGCTTGACCGAGGTGTTGTGCGTGGGCAGCCTCGTTTTGTGTGTAGTCGTCCTGGAAGCGCCCTGCGCTACGAGGTACGGAGCTGTCCATGAGTGTGGTGTTTGGGCTAGTGCAAGTGTAGAGATGTGCAAGTGTAGAGAGAGGGGCGAATAATCAAAATAATGAGAATATCAAGAGCGTAATGAGTATCGAGATGAAGACAAGTTAGCCAAAGCTGTTGAGGTTGATAATAAAATATCAATCCGCCCTAGGTGTGTTGGATAGAAGAGACAGAGGGGGTCAGAAGAATAAGAACAATGACGGAATGGCAGTCTGAGAATTAATATATTTTATAAATATCTTAATTTGATTTATCGGCAAGCATTGAATTAAACTATTTGATTGCGTGGCTGGATTGATCATAGAAATAATAGTAAGGGGAGCGGAGGGCGGCAGTAGAATTAGAGACCTCTACTCCGCCCAATGTAGCTTGTGCAAAGCGCCTGTAAATATACTATCTACACAGAGACAGAGAACAAAGAGCTGGGCTTTATTGTGGTGTTGGACGGCCAAGCTAGCTAACGGCGTATTAGTCGGATAACGTCAGTGGTGAGCTCGTGGAGGTTGTTCTCAGCGTTAAGTTTTATTCTCAAAACAGCTGACCTTGATTATATGTTTTAAGCGACTGATTTCATATTCATATTCATATTCATTCTCTCGCGAGACTGTGTACTCATTACTATGAATCGCATATAAATACACAAATATATTGCGCCACGAGCCATCCCGACAACTCGCCGGCACAGGAAAGGCTTCAACTGTCCCGAATAAATATTTATGTTTCAGTTACTGACTGTAGATATTTAACAATTATATGTGGACGTCACATATGTGTCATGGTGGCTGTCCGTTTACCGTTCCGTTTCTGTCTACCGTTTTGGCGTCGTTGAATTATATTCTTATCCTTAATATCTTCTTTTTTATATCTTTTTTCTTCATATTCAAGTTATTTCTTAAAGTGAATCAGACCCTCTCTATCCACATCCTGCATCGACATGGGTGGTGAGGCTGAACTCGGGAGAAAAGCATTTGGCCAGACTCTCGCCTTCTTCGGTCTTTTTCTCCCGCCATCTCGTATCTATGCACCACCGTACAGCGCTTAGTTCTTCGGTCTAATGTTTCTTCCTCTGTTAATTCCATCATGTTTCCATCCGATGTCTCTCACCTATCCGTCTACCCATCTACTCTTCTATACGCATGCGTTGGCAATATTGAGCTCTTATCATGCATCTGCAGCCAGCTGCAGGTCTACGGCTTGGCCTGCACCTTCACAGCTGCTGTCTTGACAATGTGATGGTTCTCGTTCATCGCATGCAGCCCCTTTCACACCTCGTTTGTGGTAGCTATCTGCAATATCTGTCTAGTGTCTACGAAGGAGTCCGTAATTGTCTTCTTCCTTCTTCCTCCTCTACTACCTTATTCCCATATTCCTTACCCCCATACTTCCAAACTCTCTCTCACATACATCCCGTGTTGAATCCACACTGCATACATATACGAGACGACGTTCCAGTACGTGCGTACACCAATACTCAGTCTAACCACGTGTGAATAAATCACCCTTGGCGTGATGCTTTTTGATGCCTGCAAAGTGTGTGCGCATTTTTGTTTTCAGGAGTAAAAGACTACGTCTTTTCAACACGCTCGTCCTCAACATAAGCTGAGCTTGATCAGCCCAGAGCGCCACCTTCGTGAAAAGAAAAAAAGGTACACCAAAAAAGGGACTAGTGGGTTGAAGCTAAGATAAAGAAACGGCCGATTTGAGTTCCACCAGCGGTCGCTATCTACATACCCTTATTATTATTTTTTATTTTTTGACCTTTGATTATTTTTGTACTCTGTCGTCTGTCTTATTCTTGTTATGTTCACTATCCTTGCACATCGAGTTAATGTGGCATACAGCTTCCTATTAGGTTATATGCCCAACCACTTTGGGTGTTGGTACTTTGACTTATTTTCTTTTGATTCTTATGTTTGATTCAACTGATTTGATTATTTGTTGATTTGATTCGTTGCTTTGATTAATTATCACGAGGCGGTGTATCGATGCATCCTACAGGAGATGTCTCAGACACCACGATGGCTTTCAAAGAAGTAAGTTGATCTCGAAACGAACCCCTGTGATTGGCAAAGTTGACAAAAGGAACGATTCGAAATGTCTTACTTAATCGGAAAGCACAAAGCATAAAACATGCACCAAACACTAGAAACAGTGCAAATAGCTAGGGTTTGTACACGAGCTCTATGAGCATATGAAAGAAGGTTCGGAAACAGAAAAGGCAAAGGCCAACGGTTGAGCACAGCCTTAAATAGTGAGCAGCCTCTTACCCTTTCGCTCTTTCACCCCCCTTGAACTATACCGTGTCGGGCCAGCCCATTCAATATTGCAAGCAAGTTCCGGCAGCCGCGAAAGAACTCCCAAACTGCCTAGGCACCGAGACTAAGACTATCGAGTATTTCTGTCGTTGTAAATACTGACAAGCAATACAAAACAGGTTCTTCTCTTTCTAAATTCGGTTCTTTATATATAATGTGCGTACGCAATGTTCGATAGCGGTAGATTTGAAACATCACTGCTTGCTATGAATCATGATGTACCAGTACAACGTCGTGTTACGCACATCACCGGGCAGACCCTGTTGTGAGTATTCTGTTGTTCTACTATCCAGACTCTGGCTACCATTCTCCTGTTCCTTGCTTCGTTCTCATTTTCTTCTTATTCCGAGGGTTCCATTGAAATCTTCTTTTTTATTTTGTTTTATTCCTATTTTGCCACCTTCCCCTCAGTTGACCTTATCTAACGCCTTCCTTTTCAGACGCCGTCTCGTTGCTACTCTAAATCTGAAATCTTAATTGAAGGAGATGGAAGAATAGAGAAGCAGAGAAGAAAGCAAAGTACAGGGGTATGCCACTAGAGATGCATCGCCAAAGCTCAGACCATGCTAAAGGTTGCACCCTCGTAAAGTATAAATCAAAGTAGAAAAAGTAAAAAAGGTAAATCAGTTCTCTACATACCCTACATTAGCGATGGCCAATTGCAAAACAATACTGACTACAATACTGGCTACTGTAGACAAGTATACGGAGGGAGAGCAAGTAATATAGTACAGAGACACGTTGTGATAAAGTACAAGTAAGAATTAGAAAATAAGGCAACTGATTTGCAAAAGCCTCGGCGGCGGTGGCTCCGTTCCATCGGACTCCGGCGATAGTGTGTGTGCTATATGTCCAGCTGTCTGTGCGGCTGAGTTCATGCAGCATAGAAAAGTCAGCTCGCTTCGACTTTGTCTATTTACGCCGATACACCTGCACGTAGAAGAACGACCACGACATTTGGATTGCTCAGATTGATCATTCAGATTAAGATGCCCCTCTAGGCGTCCCTGGTGCCATATGGGGTTGACTCCTTTTATATATTTGATGAATTCCACATCCAAAATCTTGGTGTTGGGTAAATGTAGTTTTTTATAAATAAATAAATATAAACACAGTTTTAGTCCGGGTTGCTACTAGAGCAAGCAGACTTTTCAAAGTCCGCAATCAGCTCCTCATGGGAGGTGATTCAAATTTCATACAAAACATTCAAATCAAAATCAGCCTGAGGCTGTGCTATGCTACATCAATTGGCACTGGTTTGATTATTAAAACAATGTATATTAGAAGTCATGTATCCCGCAGCGAGCTTCTTGATACAGATACACACGACAGTTCAGTTGGAAAACGTGAACCAACGTGAACCTGGTTGGCATGGATATGTTAAGGTAAGTCACCAATCATCTTGTGTAAGCTGAGGCCAAGGGCATACATGTATCGAAGAGGCAAGGCTGCCTTAAACCGCTTATAATCAACGCCAGTATACAGCAGAGTTTGGTATGGGTAATCAATTTATGAATATTGCTGAAAGATAACTATGGTGACGCTATGGAAATTATTTGTATACAATTTGTTAAGATAATATTGGCAATGCCTGTCTCTGATGTTGGTGTTGCGTTGTCGTGATGCTGTAATGTTGTTTGGGTGTCTGGACCCTGAAAGGAAACCATTGATGAACTGTCCAAGTGCCGCGGCCAGCCATTTTCTGACTGTAGTTCGGTAATGTCTGGGCTTTGCAGTCCTCGGGGATAAATATAAAGAAATAATAAATAATAAGTAATGAAAATATAAAATCTGTCGCATCGGCGGTGGGTGTTTGCGGGACGGGGTCGTAGACCCGATCCGGCATCAAGATGCAGGTTCAACGCATATAGGGTACAAAGGATCCGGTGGGTAGAATAATAGATTCTACCATAGATAAACGGCTTTTTGATATGCATGCCACCTGGTAGTTTGTTAGATATATAAAAGGAATGGGATGCACGATAGAACAGAGCGGCAGATGGTGGCTGAGTGTTCCCCGCATGGTCTGGATTTGACAGACTCCTCTAACATGCCACAATCATTCTTCTATTTCATACATATCTCTCTCGACTAAGCTTACCGTCTGTGAGGTGTTGGCGGCGGTGTTGGTCCTCCTGAGCCACCACCACTGGGGTTGATTGGCCCGGGACGCGGGCGTGGCGCTGGCGACGGCGGGGGATTGGGAACGGGAATGTTTATTGGCTGTGGTGATTGTAAAGCGATTGAGAAGAGTGAGAGCAGCAAGATTATGGTGTGAAGTAGGTCTCTGCTGCTGCATTTATTGTCCTGGTTTTGATACAGACACATGTGGTAGTCGTCATCACGGTCTTGGTCCGAGGAGCCGACACGATTGGTGTAGCCCATAGTTGCTGACATTGCTGAGGCGGCACCAGACAACAGTAAGAACTTTATTTTAAATTTGTCTCTGATGTGTATGGCGGTTTGGTAGCTATCAGCTTTTATAGTTTATGCCTTGCCAATGGTGCGGTTCAAAGATGCTGTGATGATGAATGGCGATGATCTCGTAGATGATGTCGAATCGGCGAGTGCGGTTTCCGTGATGTAAATATAAAGAAAAGCTTGTAAGCATCTAATACCAGCAGTTGAGCTATAGTCAAGTTTAAACTTAAACGGAAGACTGAAAGGAACACCACGGTGAGCTCATCTGAGATGGTCATGGATGTATCAGAAAGATGCGACAACAGCATATCTTTATACTCTGAACCAATTTTAAACACAGAGATACAACATCTACAGCAACCTTTGTTTTCCAGTTGCATCGCCTTGATCACCTAGATCGCCTTTTCAGCACACCAAGTCTTCTAGGCACGGCATCGTGAGATGAGTGAAGCCATGTTGTGAAGTCGGCAGAGAGCGGCCCGTTTGTCACACCAGGCCCACCACATTTGAATATCAATGACGGCCATTCACTGTGTATTTTCTCGTCGATGGTAAGTTCGGAGTCTCAAATCTCTAGATAGTTTACTGTGATTCATCTAGTTTAATAGCAAAAATGTGAAAAAACTCGAGAGATGCATGTCGTTGCCGCCTGGCGGTGTTGGTGTGATCGACGCAAACTGCGTCTGCATCGCCAATCCTAGGCGAGGTCGGCTTTTTTTCTATATGAAGACTAATAGCAACTATTGCGCTTAACGTGTTTAGTACTGTGAGTGTGACTGTATGTCAAGAACTCTGTCAAATCCTGTCTGTCACACAACGTCGCCTGGCCCCCAGATCCCGTGCTCAGCAAGGCTGCGGATCATCTCGGTCTAATCTGTTGGCCATTTGTTGCGCGTCTCGGGATGATTACCATTATATTACTGAACACTGAATTCCGAGTACGATAATAAATATATTTGCAGACGTTGTCTTTATTATTATTGTATATCCTTTTCTACAAATTTCATTTTATTTTAATTATATTTGTTGTTTTAATTGTTTTCCCTTCAACTTTGATTTAATCTGATTTAAAATAAATGATACATTTTGCCATCATGGTCTATAAAATCTTGAAGGAATAGACAAGAGTACTATTTATCAAGTAACAAGCCATTACACAATATTAAACACAGATTTCTTGTGACAAAGTCCCTTCAACCAGACAGCTAGACTTCGCACATCGGCTAACTAGGTGGAACATCGCGATATCACGCATCACGCATCACGCATCACACACTACGCATTACACATCACACCCTCACCGACCACGACATAGTGAGGCAGACTTTTAATTTTTGACTTTGCACTGTGCAATTTGAAATTAGCTTCCCCCAGACACGGCTCAATCCAAAGGCCATCACTTCATCCAGCACAATGGCCGACCGTTGATGGCCACCATCCTGGTCTGCACAGCCCTTGCATCGACCACATGCCGGCAGATCTGCATCTTCCTCTCGCTTTTTCTACGGGAAACATTGCGCACAAAGCAGCTGTATCTGCTGCCTCTAACAAGTATAGGATGCAGACGGAACTCTCCGCGGCTTTTCTTGCCCGGCTTGATCCAACACAACCACACCTCGCGCAAATCTCCTCGAAATTAAGCGCCAACTCCCATCATCCGCACCAACCGCATTACAAACTATGATAATTTGGCCCCCGGTTTGGCCCCCTTTGCATCCTTCAATTCCCACATTCACCCACATTCTTCTACATTATCCACATCCCACTCCAACATCCTGCCTGGGCAGTCGACGATTCTGCCGTGACGACTTCGGCTGTGCTTGGTCTCTACATATGACTTGATATTCGCAGGAGCAGGAAAAGATCGACTTATTGGCAAACTAATAACAGGAAATGGCATTTTGAAATTAAAAAGGCGCTGGGCCTTGGTAGAGAAAATAAAGAGAGAAAATAGCAACAAAACTGGAACGAGCAGTAAATATATAGCACGGCCATCTATAGATGACCTCAATAGTACAGGCATAACACGTATAACACGTACAACAGGCATGGCAGGTGTAACAAGTAGAGCAGGTGTAACACATAGTCGGGTTGTATGCGACAACACGCAAAATAACCCTATGGTCTCACCATCACTGCAAAAGCTTTGCTGTGGTGATTTTCATGTCTGGAAGACCGGCACTAGCCTTGGAATAGCTATTGCTCTCCCACTAGAAGCTGGGCACGCTGTTATCCTGCTGTCTGCCGCCGCCGCCTGCACCACCACCGCCACCACCGCCACCGCCGCGTCTTCTGCGTCTCCGCTTAACAGGACCGTTACCGCCGCCGCCGCCGCCTCTGCCACCACCGTTGCGGAAGCCGCTACGGGGCGACCGAGACCGTGATCGCGAGAATGACCGCGATCTCGAGCGCGAGCGGTCTCTGTCAGACATCGGCGACCGACTGCGGTACCGCCGCACGCCACCATCACCGTTGTTGCCAGCCGGCGAAGCAGAACGGGCCGGTGATGCCGAGCCAGGGCGGTATGTATCCGGTCCACGCTCGTGTCTGTTTCTGCGTCTTCCTCCACGCTCGCCGCGGTCACGACCGCCGCCACCACCACCATCGCCCTTTCTGCCATCGCGTCCACCACCACCACCACCGCGGCCACCGCCACCGCCGCCGCCGCCGCCATTCCGGCTCTGGCGCGGCACATGTGCAAGATTGCGGCGTGGGAGAACAATTGACACGTTGATGGTAACACCGTCGAGCTGGGCTTCGTGCATGTGTGCAATAGCGGACTCAGCGTCGGCTTCGTTGGTGTAGAGGATGTAGGCTTGGCCACGGTTTGTGCCGGCTGCAGTAATTTATTAGTATTTTCGTAGTAGTCTCATGGGATCAGAAATATTTGTACTCACAAACGCGGCTGATTGGTAGATCGAGGTCTTCAATATGGCCATATTCGCCAAAAATTTCGTACAGATGGTTGTCGTTGACGTTCTTTGTCAGGCGCTCGACAATCACCTTGGTTCTGCGAACTGGTGGCGATGCAGACCGGCGCCGGCTTCTGCTTCTGCTGCGGCTGTCGCTCAGGCTGCGGCCTCTCGAGTCGCTCCGGCTTCTGGACCGGCTTCTGCTGCGGCTCAAACTCCGTGTTCTGCTCCTCGTACGGCTACGGCTGCGGCTAGAGCTGCGGCCGCGGCTGTAGCTCCGATCTCTGTCGCGCGGCGAAAAAGAGCGTCCATCTCTGGTCCGGCCATTGCTGGCACCGTTGCCGTTGCCAGTCCCATCACCTCTCGGCGATCTCGATCTTGACCGCGACACGGACCGCATGCTGGACGCGGGAGATTTATGGGAAGCCATGCCTATATTGTTGGGCAAGTATCGATATCGTATTTTGTGACGTACAAAACAACGTTTCGTTAGATTTGTAGGGGTTTCAGGAGAAGCTGCAAAGACCAAATATACTTGTCGATTGGGGATGTTGATTAATTGAATATATCGTCGCGGCCATAGCTTCTACTGGTTTTGCGCTTTGTTTGGCGTAGCTATGGAGCTCGTTGCGTGTCACGTGTAGATACAGATAAGCTGAGGTAGGAGAATAGGAACAAACGCGCCTTGTCTCTCATTGGGTAGTTATGCGCTAGTCCATATTAAGTTAGCTCACATCCACCCGCCACCAGGCAGAGGGCCTTGCGTGGGCATGGTTGCTTGCTATGTCAACCTCACCATCTGGAGCCTTTGTGCGCTACCAAGCAAGTAGACCAATAACGACCTCCCTCACGTCACCTCACGACCACGACCTTATCTACGACTGCCTTTCTCCCGAATTCCTACCTCGACCGCAACTGACAACACGACCACTCTTACTTAAAATCTACACAAAACACTAGCACCATGTCGGAAGCTGCGCTGAAGCCCGAGAAGGACTTCTCCAAGGAGACAGCTCGCCAGATCACCGAGTCTGAGGAGCTGGCAAAGACTGACATCACCGCTGCCATTGAGAAGCTTACTGCACTTGAGAAGCAGACCCGCCAGGCATCTGACCTTGCTTCCACCTCCATGATCCTCGTGGCCGTCGTTACAATATGCAAGACCAACGCCAACTGGAGCCTGCTCAACGACCAGGTCCTCGTGCTGTCCAAGAAGCATGGCCAGCTGAAGCAGGCCATCACTCGCATGGTCCAGACCGTCATGGGCTTTCTTGACGACACCCCCAACCTCGAAATCAAGCTATCTGTCATTGAGGCTATTCGCACCGTCACCGAGGGCAAGATCTTTGTCGAGGTCGAGCGTGCCCGCGTTACCAAAATCCTCTCGGACATTAAGAAGGAGAAGGGCGATCTCAAGGCCGCCACCGAAATTCTTTGCGAGCTGCAGGTCGAGACCTTTGGCTCCATGAGTCGCCGCGAAAAGACCGAGTTCATTCTGTCCCAGGTCGGCTTGTGCATCGAGAGTGGCGACTGGACCCAGGCTGGTATCCTGAGCCGCAAGATCAGCACCAAGTACCTGTCTCGCAAGCCCAAGAAGACGGCCGAACAGATTGCCAAAGAGGAGAAGGAGCGCCAGAAGAAGATTGAGAACGGCGACGAGGTCGAGGAGGTCACCGAGGACGACGTCACGGATCTCAAGCTGCGCTACTACGAGCAGCAGGTTATCCTAGCCAAGCACGAGGACAAGTACCTCGATGTGTGCAAGCACTTCCGCCAGGTGCTCGATACCGAGGCCGTCGAGAACGACCCTGCCAAGCTGCGGCCCGTGCTGCGGCGCATTATCTACTTTGTTATTCTTGCTCCCTACGACAACGAGCAGAACGATCTGCTGGAGCGCATCGCGCGCGATGCCCGCAATGCGCAGCTCGTCTCCAAAGATGCCGAGCTGCTCAAGCTGTTTACCGTGCAGGAGCTGATGCGGTGGCCCGAGGTCGCCAAGTTCTTTGGCCCGCACCTGTGCGAGAGCGACGTGTTTGATGCCGACGAGGAAATCGACGAGGACGACGATGACGAAGAGGTCGACCCGGACAGCGGCAAGGCCTTTAAGCGGTGGCAGGATCTGCGGAAGCGCGTGATCGAGCACAATGTCCGCGTTGTGTCCAAGTACTACACACGCATCCGCATGGGCCGCCTGACGCAGCTGCTGGACCTGACCGAGGACGAGACGGAAAAGTACATTAGCGAGCTGGTGACGTCCAAGACCATTTACGCCAAGATCGACCGGCCAGCACGGATTGTCAACTTTGCCAAGCCACGCGACGCCGATGATATCCTGAATGACTGGAGCTATGACATGAAGAGCCTGCTGGGCCTGCTGGAGCGTATCGACCACCTCATTACAAAGGAGGAGATGATGGCACAGATCCAGCCAGGGGCTGCAGCAGACAAGAAGGGAAAGACGGCCAAGGCCAAGTAGGCAGCCGTCTTTTGTACCTTTGTTGTGTTTTAAACCATTATTGAGTTTCTCCTAGTTTATTTTCCTTAGTTTGTTTGATATGGCATTTTATGATAAGGCTCGGTATTTCCCAGACGTGGCGAGCCAATATAAAAGTGATATACTTGCTACATTTCTCGTGATGTGATTATGTCTATTTATATTCGTGTATTTCTATGTGAATGGCAATGCTCTCCACGCCGTCTATATCTTTGGCGAGACCTCTGCAGATACATTTTCCGAATGCTTCTTGACAAATGCCACCAGCGGCATCACCCACTCCTTGTTGATCGGCACATAGTGTCCGCCCGGGTGTGTCAGCACTGCCGGGTCTTGGCTGTGGTCCACCAGCTCCTTGGTCCGCGTCTCGTCCACTACAGTGTCCAGTCCGCCAATGTACTGCAGTGTCGGCGTGGCAATGGCCGGCTTGTACAGCCACTGCAGTTCCGCAGGCGGTGCGTGGAAGCCACTGTAGATGACGGCAAACCGCAGTGGCTTGTGGTCGTTGGCCGCCCGCACTTGTTCCACCCAGTCCCAGCCATATGCGCTTGAAGCATCTGTAGACTGGGGCACTGTCCTGTTCTCCTCCAATGCCGCAGCCAGTATTCCAGCTGCACACCCGCCTTGGCTGAAGCCCAGCACACCGTCAATGCCCTTGGCCTCGCGAATGGCTGCGGCCATGGTGGCCATGCCCTCGGGAAGGAACTGGTAGGCACCAGTGGCATCGTCGCGGCGCCACCACGCCCACGAATCGGACTCTTCCTCTTCTCCAGCACCATTGGCATCGGCATCTTCACGCGGGGTAAATCCCGGGATGTCGCTGGGCCGCAGCCGGTTGGGTGCCGTAGGGTAGATGAGAACAGGTGCGAGACCAAAAGGGCCGAGAGACTTGATAAGCATCTTCTCTAGGGCACGTGTCTTGGCATGAAATAAGGGCCCTGACTGGGTGTAGCCGTGAAGCATCAAGATCTTGACATCACGCTTGGCGGGTGCCGGTGGCTTGGTCGGCCGCGCTCCGGGAGGCGTCATTGTGCAGTATGAGTAAGAGTGGCTTGGACTGAGAAATAGAAGTCTGGAGTATGTACTAATGGAAAACCGTAGACGAGGCACGGGAAGCAATAATGCAGGTCTCATGGGTGCAAACTCAAAAGTGATATGATCTCGGCACTCGGCTTCTTGACTTATCGGGTGTGACGTATTGTGGGAAGGCGCAATTGTGCTTGCTTACATGAGCAGTGGAGGCGCTGATTGGTCATCTGGACTACGGACTATTTACAGGCTAGCTCGTGCCAACAGTTATTCAGGGTCAAAGAAACCAGGAAGCTCCAAGTTACGTCGTTTGGGCCGCTGGCGAGGCTATCAATAACTAGTACACCAACGTATAGTCATGGATTCGCAGCATTCACTAAGATCACTTGGTGATATTGCTACTGATGCAAAGGTACTGCAACTTGTACTCGGCAGTGTGCCTATGTTTCTGGAGAAAATAACGGCCTGATTCAATGGCACGGCAAACACATCTTTCACATCCGACAGCGCAATACAATACTCGTTCTTTTGATGGGTGTATATTTTTTAGGCTCATGAAGGCTTATGATACAAGAATGAAATAATAACCCCACGTCCAAAGCTATGCCCGTAGGTGAGGTACACAGCACATCGAGCCTGATGGGTAGATAGACTGGTGTGCTACTTGGGCCCAATTCCTAGCTGTCCGTTGTCGCTGATCGGTCGGCCGCGTCTCTGAGTTGTTGGCATACGGTCCGTCATGGCCGTCGGTCATCATTGGTCGGTCGTCGGTCAGGTCACAAACAGAGAAGTGAGAGGACGGGAAAGGAAGGCGCGGGAGAGATCATCGATTGGAGAAGACAAGACAAGGCATGCTTAGTTCTTCTTGGCGTAAACGTTTCTCGGGTCGTTCTTCCACTCAGCGGCTGTATAGGTTAGCATTAATTTTGCATTCTGTCAAAGCAGAGGTGACGGCGACAGCAACATACACTGAGACATGGCGTTCTGAGCAGAGTTGACACCGTAGGCGATGATGACACCTAGATTGTTAGAGCTATATTTATAAACATGTTGAGTGTAGGTGCGTGGTGTGTTGTGTTATGGCCACGATGTCGTCGCGTTATTCGCTAAATCAGAGGTCGGCCGGCGACAGCTATGTAGACGACACAGGTCGCAGGGTGCATGGGGAATGGGTGCGTGTGCGTCGGCGTAGCTTTGATCGGCGAGTGTGAAGTTGAACACATGGAGACATACCAGCGGCGAAGAAGGGGGCCATCGGCTTCACTATCGTAGGGTTAGCAATCTGAAGATGTATGATAATATATGGTATAAGAGGGGCGGCCGGAGTTGGATCGGAGGCGGACAACCGAACAGCGAGGTGGCACTTACGGACAGGAGCCGGGAACTTCTTAATGGGGGCAACACCGAACCAAGACATGGTGACTGTTGGGGCAGGTAGCGGTTTGTGAGGATGGTGGTTGAGTGAGGCGGAGGATAGTGATTGGGATGTTGTGATCTTCGAAGCAGAAGCGTTGTTTTTTGCCGAACGAGTGAATTCGTTTTTCCCTTGTCCCGTCCCAGCCCGGCTGTTGGTGCCTGAGGCAAATTTTAGATTGGAGTTACATAACACGTGAGTTTTATATATCGATCACGTGAACGGATCTGGATCCAAGTGGGCCTACATTGTGACATCACTGAGGGGACGGCCCACAGTGGATAATGGTGCTGTTTCCCCGGATGTGATGGCCTGACAGTGCAACGGGTGAGCTCATACCCCAGATATATCACAAGCAATCCTCGCTATCGTCGTTTATTTCTGATTATTATCTTTGTATTATTCCACTTGTTTGATTTCACTCTTTGAGGATTGGCAGGAAATTGCTTCGGATCTTTACTGTTTGAAGTGTTTCGGCATCATCTGACCTCGAGCTTGCTGACGTATTAGGCTGGCCAACGCACCTTCCCTTTGTACTGCCTTTAGTTGACATATTGATCCCATAGCTACTTCCTGTCAATGAATTTTATGCTGTACGTATAAAGTACTATAAATACTACATATTTTCCAAAGTCTTCGATATATCATAATAGGAAATAACAATTGACCACAAGCAAATCAAGGCCACTCATACATACTAAATACGGCAAACCAGCAAGCAATAGAACCTGCATCCGATCGCTCCTTCTACTTGGGATTGCTGTCTTACCTTAGCCAAACACATTCCCCGCAACGCCATCTCCTCTTTCCTTCTTTCGCTATTTCGCTCTTACCTTCATTCGCTCTTGCTCTCCTCTCCTCCTCCCTTCTCCTCTCGACCTGCCGCCCATCCCTTGCCAGTGCTACTCCAAGTCCGCTTCCCCTCTTTGCTGTGTACAAAACCTCGCCCTATTCGTCGCTCAATTGTGTGTTCCCTCCATCTCTTTGTCTTTCAATCCCTCATAGCTTTATTATACCGTCTGAGAATACGACACCAACCCTCACACCTCACATCTCTCTACGAGTACAGATCCCTCCCACTCTTTACTCTACTTGCTGCCACCCTACTTCATTCCTGGCAGCTGACGATTCTCTTGCTTCGTTCATCTGCTCTGCCGCCACAAAGGCCGTGTTCCCTGTTTTTTTACTTGCTGCTGCTTCCGTCTTGAGTCTATATTGCTTGTTCAGAGCAACCACAACCAACGCTTTCTGCCACCATCGACCGCCATATGCACGTCTGCATTGTTGCACTGCTGCACACACCTGGGACGTCTGTTTGAGCTCTACTCTATATTTTTGAGCTTTTCGGGTTCTTGATCTCAACACCGCTTCTACCACCTGAAGCAATTATATACAACTTGACCTGCAATTTCCATCGTCAACAACCAACATGTTTGCCCGCCGCATTGCAACCCCTCGCGTCGCTGTGAGAGCTTCGTCACTTTCTGCCGCATTCTCGACAACCCCAGCAGCTGCAGCGTCAAGGGCATCTAAGCTGCCCGCGCTCTCCGACATCCCGCCCAACGCACAAGAGGATTTCAACAGCAAGCAGAAAGCATTCCGGGACCGGCTGGCCGAAGCACAGCGTGAAAGAGAATCAAGTTTGTCCCCTCCTTCCACCTCGTTCACTGCAACGACTCCTCCCGACTCGTCAGCAGATGCCTCTAAATCTTCGGGCCTTGGCTCACTAAGTACTGCTAAAAAAGGGAGCGTCTCTGAGCTCAGCAAGAACGCGGTGCCACGCAAGTCTGGCCCCATCACGAACCTCATTTACGGTACCAAAGAGGGCCGCGAGCTGGACGCACAGATTGAGGCCAGCTTCAGTCAGATCCTAGCGCGTGGCAAGTACGTTCATTCGATCACGATCCATGACGTGAAGCCCGACAAGTTTGACGAGTATGTCGACCTCGTCGGCAAGTGGTACCCGCGCATCGCCAACAATCCCGAGAACCGCGTACACCTAGTCGGCAGCTGGCGCACGGAGGTTGGTGACACCAACACATTTGGTAGGTTATTCGTTGTCTTAAAGAATAAGAGTTTTGGGAAGTACCTTCAAACTAACTACTATAGTCCACATTTGGGAGTACCCTCGCTACCAGGGACTGCACGAGTCGTTTAACACAGTGGCCAAGGACGCCGAGTACCCCGACTTTGAGCGCCAGCTGCGCACTCTTGTGAACTCGACGCATGTGTCGCTGATGCAGGAATTCTCATTCTGGCCGACAGCTCCGCCACGGCAGCTGGGTGGCCTGTTTGAGCTGCGGTCGTACAAGCTGCACCCTGGTAACCTGCTGGAGTGGGAGACGCACTGGCGTCGCGGTCTCAAGGCCCGGCGTGAGGTGATGGAAGGTGTGGGTGCGTGGTTTGTCCAGATTGGCGATCTGAACACGGTGCATCATCTGTGGCAATTCGCCAACCTGGAGGAGCGCAAGGTCCGTCGCGAGCAGAGCTGGGGCATAGAAGGCTGGAGCGACACGGTGCACAAGACGGTTCCCTTGATTGAGTCGATGCAGTCGCGGATTCTAGTGCCCCTACCATGGTCGCCAGTGGCATGAGCTACAATCTAGCATTCTTGCATTGAATTATTGATTGCGTTGTTTACATTGCATCTACCAGCAGTATATTCTAGCATCTTTGTCTATGCTTATCATTTATCAAGTACTTTCTTTTACGCTCTCTTTGTCAATTCAATCATAAATTATCATAAATGTGGTGTATATCCCATTACTAAATGATGACGCCGAACACCATTATTCGCCCCAGCAAGTAAATTACTCTTCCAGCTCTTCGCCCATGACCGCAGCTAGGTTGCGCCTTGCTGCCAACAACGAATGACTCAAGGCAAGCAGCTTCGCACTGAGACTCAGCAGACTAGGATCTGCACTCTCTATGCGGATTTTCTCGCGCACATAGACCGAAGCTGGGCCGTCTTCCAAAGAATTTGCATGGCTAGGCGATGTCTGTCCTTCAAGTGGCGGATGAAGCCCTATGGCCTTTCCGTTCTCACAGCAATATGTAAATGTTTGTTCCGCCTCGTCGTGCTCGAGCCGCCGTGTCGTTCCCAGTGCAAGTGCAAACTTCATGCCCAAATTCACAGGCGCGCCAGCCGGTTCCAATGCACGCAGCCACAACACAAGCTGGCTGTCTTGCAACCCCAGGTAGAAGCTCATGGCTGGTGGCAATGACGGCTTGAAGTGTGTCAGGTTCGCGGACTGGCTTGTCCACTGAGGGTCGGTGGCTTTTCCAGTGGGGCCGTCAAGGAGGCCGGATGCATCTTGTAGGGCTTGTGCTAGTACACGCAGCTGTGTCGCAATAAAAGCGGGCGGTGTTGTAGAGGCTGCTGCATCACTAGGATAGGCTATATTGAGGGTCATGTCGAGGAGCTCGATAGAGCGTGTGAGGAGGGTGTTGAGGGTATCGAGTGGTGTAATGGTAATAGGCTGGCGCGGATTGATGGTGAGTGTCTGCGCCGGCTGGGTGCGCAATTTGAGGTGGATGGTGCCCTTGACGATCTGGGTGCCGAGGCGGGTGATGTGGCCCTTGACGATCTCGTTGCGTGGCGTGCTGACGACCAGGGTGTTGCCGCGGCCATCGGGCCCCAGCAGTTTGTAGCAGTCCGCGAGGCTCGTTCGTAAGCTGCGGAGTGTGTCGCCGAGTTCCTGCAGCTGCCAAGCCAGTTCGCGGTCCTGATGAAGAGGGGATAGTGTGAGTGGGTGGTCTTTTGAAGAAAGGTCACGAGGGAGGTCGGTGGAAAGGTCGTAGAAGGAAAAGTCGCGGCCAGGCAAGCCACTTGGCCTAGGGCAGACAACAACCCAGTCTGACATTTAATGTATCAGGAATAGATCCTGAGTTGAGAATGAAATACCAAGGGTACAAATAAAGCTATAGCTTGGTTGCGATTAAGCTCACCTCGGTCGTCTTGATGGCGGCTTTTAACTCTGCCGGCGACAGACTTGGCCAGATTGCAACAGACATGGCTGTGAAGCAGATATTTCGGAGCCTAGAAGCCGACCCTACAGTCCTCTTTACTTCTTTGACTCTCGAATCTTCTTATTCGATAGCTGCTAGCTGTATTTGCTTCGTGTCTGGTTTCTGTTCGTCTGATCTGCTCGTCTGAAGATGCGTTTGTAGGCATCTACAATTGCGGTGGAATAGGCAAGGCTGTCGGCAGATAGTATGTTGTGTGTCTGTAGAGTTAGATATTGGTCTTGGGTTGCTGTCTAGTAGGCGGTAATATGACTGCCTGCCAGGTAGCCGTTGTTGATTGTGCCGATGTGTGCAGATGTTGGGTGAATAGACATCCTTATCGCGTGGAAGCTCGCGATAGATGGCTTAAGTGGGTCGTGTTTAATGGGATGCTTAGTCACCATTCATCGTAAGGCAGGCAGTAGTAGTACGCTTCAGATCGGTTTCACACACTTCATTCCCAGTCCGATACTGAAGAGTTGACCTAGTTCCAACTTATACACCACAGTTTCCAAATACTCTCAGCTCACCCATGACTTTGTCAAATCTGACAACAATACCATCAAAAGGTGAGGCAGACAAGTTGCTTGTTAGGTACCAGTAACAGTTTTGTGGGGTTGCCTGATCGGGTAATAGCACTGGCAATGCGCGTTACCACGCAGCACTCACAAACTTTGTCATCAGACCCGCTCATCTTGAAAACTGCATCTCATCGCGACGTCAACAAGACAGCCGTTGCATGTACATCATTTCATGTACAACATACAACAGAATGGCGACCTCGGAAAAACCAATCATTCGGAAACGTCCAATCATTGGCCGCAGCTATGCCGCCGGTGTATCGCCAGCACAATCACAGCGCGGCCAGCCCGCATCGACAAAACCACTTGGCGTCATCTTCGTGTCGAGTAAGGCTCCATTCATGTCTGTCGTAAACCGGTCCATCAAAGCCCTAGACCGTGGCCCGGGAGGCGCACGGTGGTCCTCTACTCGAGTGGCTCCTCTGCTTGCCGACCGCATTGCCAAGGTTCAGAACAGAGAGGTTGATGCCGTGCCGACACCCATGTCTAAGAACAGCGACTGGAAGACTGTGCGCCAGAGAGAGGTGCTGCTGCTGGCCACAGGTCATGCCATATCCAAGCTTGTTCTCATTAGTGGCTGGTTTCGCCGGCAGCAAGGCTATGTTGTGACTGTGCGCACGCGGTGGGCGTCGACTGTGGACGACATATTCACATTCGAAGGAGTTGACGGGGAGGCAGAAGCCGAAGATGTCGAGGGAGAAGAAGCTAACGATGCCATGGACATTGATACTGAGAAAAAGGTGGCAAAAAAGGAGCTGCGCAAGTCGACACGTGTGCGGACCATCAGCTGTCTCGAGGTTGCCATCCGGTTGAAGTGATGAAGTCGTGATGATGCTAGGCGTGTGCTGCCTCGCGCAGTTCTTCCTACAAGACTATAACCCACAATTCACCTCAATCATGGCTTCGCCTCGCGACTAAGATCGGTCGCATAGCTATACATCCTTGGTACAGCGCACTACAGCCTTCTTTACTGCCCGTGCCGAGTTATGAAACAACTCCAACTCAGCTGGCGGTATCGTCATTGTTTCTTCTAGAGGATGGCCCGCCGTTGGTTGGAACAGACTACGGCTTATACAAAGTGGCTTCTAAGGATACACTTACTGCGTCGCATGGCCTGTCAAAAGCAGTCAATACAGGTTCCTGTATAATGTATCTGTACAGGAAAAGCCATAATGGCAAGGCAAGCCGAGAGCTGCTTAAAAACTGGACTCGGCCTTAGGTGTCCTAATATATAGATGCCCCAAATAATATAAAGATAACGAGGTCCTCGAAAGGCAAGAATGAAAGATGAGATGTTGAATCCTTGAGAATGTCTGTGTGTTGTCTGCAGGCGAGTTGAGTCGTCTAGCAAACCTGACCTTTAGATTGACCAAAGAGGTGCACGCCATCCACCTCTACCACCTAGTATTGTGCCCAGCGCAGGAGAGTCGCAGCAATAACAACGGGCAGCACACTGACAAGCTCGCCCAGTCCAGCATACTCCGGAGGAATACGCACATTCCGCCCGCGGACGGTTTCGAACACGCCTGCTGCCAGCAGAATGGCAACCAGGTTGTACACAAAGCTCCAACAAAAGTTGAACAAGATGCGGTGCACGGCCTTGCGACTGACAGCGCAGGCGACCAGCAGCCCGTTGAGGTCCGGTCGCATAAGCACAACGTCTGCGGCTGACTGGGCGACATCGGTGCCGCCGCTGCTATTGACGTGTACGCCCACTGTGGCCTGGGCGATTGCTGCCGCATCGTTGGTTCCGTCACCGACAAAGACAGTCGCACCTTTCTGGTTGATTGTGGTCAACTGCTGAATGTATTCCCGCTTTTCAGCAGGGCTGCAGCGCGAGCGCACATTGGCCGGTGCAATGTTAAGATGACGTGCGGCTGCCTGGACAGCACCGTCGTCGTCGCCGGAGACGAGGTGAACAGCAATGCTATTCTTGGCCAAGGCGGCTATAGTACCTACGGCCTCTGGGCGCAGAGAGTCAGAAAGTCCGAAGATGGCGGCGACAGAGCCATCGATGGCAAAGCAAAACGTCGTGAGGCCATCGTGTAGCATAGACTCGACAACCTCATGGCTGCCCAGGCCGAGCCACCGCGAGTTGCCAGCCTGCAAGCTCCTTTTGTTTTGACCAGACGCTTTGCTAGGTACATTTGCAACACCCTCAACACCCAAACCCGGAAGTGATTTAATCTCCCGCACAACAACCTCTTTCGTTCCCTGAGAGACGAGATGGCCGACGATCGATATAGAGGCAGGATGCTTAATACCATTCAGCAGACCCAGAAGGAGCCTTTTCGTCTCCAAGACGTCGTCTCCTTCTTTTTTTTCTACGGCATACCATTCCCTTGAAACAGCAAGCAGCCCCTGGGTAACAGTCCCCGTCTTGTCGAACACAACATGCGTCACTTTGTGCATCACCTCAATAGCTTCAGCTGACTTGAAGACGACGCCACGCTCAGCTGCCACACCACTCGCAATCACAACCACCATAGGCACGGCCAATCCGATTGCGCACGGGCAAGATACAATAAGAACCGTCATGGCATATGTGATGGCCTGGACTGCTGCGTCGCTAGCAGACTGATTGCGCACCCGCATACCCACGGCAGTCCATACGCAGAATGTGACGACAGTCAGGCCAACTATGACAGGCACGAAGTAGCTGGCCACCTGATCGGCAAGGGCTTGTATGCGCGGCTTAGACAGCTTCGCTTGATCAATCATGGATGCGATGCTGCTGATTGTATTCTCGCCAGGCAGGCGCGTCACGCGAGCGTACAGCACGCCCGACCCATTTATGGACCCTGCAATGAGGGCAGACTTGGCCTCTTTCAAGACGGGCCGGGACTCGCCGGTGATCATGGATTCGTTGACTTCGGAGACACCTTTGATCACAGTGCCGTCTGTGGGTATCTTGCAGTCGGGCATGACCTTGAAGACGTCACCGTACTGTAGTAGCCGGGCATCTATGGTCTCGTCTCTTTCGTTTGTTTGGCCTGTTGTGATCATAGCAGTCGGGGTTTGGAGACACCGGATAGAGATGCTATCAACCGCTTTCTGCCGTGCAAGGGCTGCCACCCAGCGACCCAGAATTATGAGCGTCACCAGCAGTGTGCTGGTCTCGAAAAAGGAACCTGTCGACAGCGGCTGCCCGACAATTGTGTAGACAAACGATACAACAGAGAATACATAGGCGGTCGTGGTGCTCAATACCACCAGCAAATCCATCTCGATGACGCGCGAGAACAGAAGCGCCTTCAGCGCCTTGGAGTAGAAGGGACCAGCAATAGCGACCTGAACAATAGTTGCCAGTGCAAGCGATACCGAACTGTAGATGGTGATGTCACGATCGGAGTCGGGCAGAGGCGCCCATGCAAGCACAAGCACGGGAATTGTCAAGAGGGCAGACACAAGTGTCATGTATCCGATGTGGCGGACATGCTTGCTGCCTGCGTCGAGTGCCGGATCAGGCCGCAGCGGTGCCAACTGGAGTGTCTGATTGTCTCTCACATCCATGCCGACCCATCCCCTCTTGATCAGATCGCGAGCTCCAATCACCTTGGGATCAAATGTGATACTGACAGTGTGATTGTTCACAACTTTGACCTCGAGCACGCCGTCGGGCCAGTCTTTTTGTGCTGTGCTTGCGGCAACTGATGAGCTTCGGGGCGAAGAAGATGGCGATGGCACGCAAACATCCAACGTCAAATAACCTCCCTTGTTGGAGATGTTCTCGCACTTGAACTCGGTGGTCCTCTCGACATGCTTTATGACATCGTCGATTGTATGGCCCTGGCCCCGGCTGCCGACAAAGTCAAACTCGGCGCGCGACAAGACAAGGCTTGTCTTAAGGCTGGCAACAGCCGCGTGCGTGCCAAGTGCCCGCAGCAGCTTTGTCTCGCACCCCGTGCATGTCATGCCCGAGATGCTCAAAACAACGCGTTCCTTGTCGGGGGCCTTTTCGGGGTCGTTGCCTACATGGAAGCTGGATGGCTTTTTCGAATTGACAGCGCGGACAATTTGAACAGCCTGAGTTGATTTGGCGAGGTCGGGTCTAGAGCAGTTGCCGTCATCACAGCACGAGTCCATAGATTGGCGCTTTTTGGCCGATTTTGCCGTTTTGTTCGGCCTTGCTTTCTGCGTGGCTTTTCCTTTGCCAGCCGGTAGACAGCACGATTCTTGACCTAGTGCAACGAGAGCACGGCAGATACATCCGAGAGCATCAAGGCGAGAAGCATACAGCGAGCGCGTCTTGCGTCTATGCTCATTGCAAGGTTTGCCACCCTCACCATCAGCGTCGCTGCAGTCTCTCAACGCGATGCGGTCAAGGCACGACTCGTCGCAGCATGGTGTGATCTTTCCTTTGCAGCAACTAGGACGGTCGTCTTTGCCAGTAGGCTCATTGGTAGACTTTTTCTCGGAGCAGCAGATATCAATGCAAGTGTCTTTGTCATCTTGGAGAGGCTTTGTCTTGGGAGAGCAGCAATCGTTGGCGTTACTAGCATCGTTGGCCTCGTTGGCATCTGCAGAAGCACAGCAATCGACAGCAGCTGTCTTGGGAATGCCACCGCAGCCTAATTCAGCATCAGATGCACAGCACGGATCGGCACAGTTCTCGATGGGCTCGTTTACGATATCGTCGGTGCTGCCGGTATGGACAGTATCCTTGACGGTATCATTTTTGACAATGTTGCTGGCGCTGCCAGTACCCGCCTCTTCTATCTTAACTTCCGTCTCCGCTTCTCCCGGGTCGCCTGGCGGACCACAGCAGCCCGAACCACAGGCCATATTTTACTTGTAAGAATCAATCTGGTTTGTAAGAAATATGAAGGTGGCAATTGGCCGGGGACTAGAAAGAGCAAAGCTGGTAAAGGAAGAGAATGGGATAGTCATAATACCTTACTGTCGAATGCCAAACCCCACTTGTCGTCATCTGATAGTGTCATTAGTCTATTTATTCACAAATTGTTGTCGATTTAAACTGCATCACCATATGCAGTCTTGTCTTTGTGCCAATAGCATCTGCGGCATCTTGGCCCTGGGTAGCCAATGCTATCATCAGATTTGCGTATCACTCCGAGTACGGAGATAAAGTATGGAACGATGTACTTGGCCACGTGATGCCTAAGAAATATCATCCATATTGATGTGAATAAGTTATCTGATGATATTGTGAGACTCGGATGCTGAATACGTATTTTCTACTGTTTTTGAAATAGCACGATTCATATATTTGATATAGTGGTTTTGTGCACTGATCATGTTGACGAGATAAAAGGCAACTCATTACTAATTATACCAGGATTTAAATTTATATTATTTTGATATTTTGATATTTTGATAACTTAACACGGATTTTTATATTTCAGTAGATATTGTTTACGTCGATCCTAAGATTAAGGATTGTGACGGACTGCGCTTCACGACATTCATAGCACTCTCATGGTATTTCTGTCTTGAGTTTCACGATAATGCCTGTTCTTTTCTTTGGACTCGCTTATGACGTCTAATCGCTTGGCTTATGCTTTGCTTGTGCAGCGAGCTACGGCACAACCTACTGTTTGTTTCAACTCTATCTCTATCCTGTTCCAGCACCCACGTGGTTTCTAGTTTCTAGTTAAATCATTGATCTTGACTCTTGATTTTCTCAACTTCGGATCAACACTACTCCATACGGCCGGTTTCATAGACGGAATATTTCACAACGCATACAACACGGGGTATCAACTGTTATCTTCTGTAGCAAGTCTCCGTCTTTGGTTAGCGAGGACCGGCCGTTATGTAGCTCCACATTGGCCTACTTGCAGAGCATCACATCATTTGCTACTGTGTATTACTACTTTGAAGATGGGAGACCCGAAAACCTGATCTCCGTGCTCATCTTCTCTACTTTTCATTCGTTTAGCAAAGTATTTTATTTTTTATTTTTATTTGGGGTTTATTTTAAATCTTTTCACTCGGAGCAATCCATCGTAATCAATGCAATCTTTGCACGTCTTGCGTCTTCCAAATCATTGTGTTTTGTTTCTAGAGCCTTGGAAATAAAAGAACAAACCAGGAAACTGCGAGACAAAATCTTGTCAGAAATGGCGTTGCGCTCTGGCACTGGCTCTCGCTCTTTGGCCCTCTGTACTGCAAGTGATTCAAGCGGTCGATGATAAAAGCCCATGAGCCATAGCAGAAACGGATATCACATTGGCACGTCGTAATCAGGAGGAGCCAGATGGGTCAGGTGTGAAGTATGAAGAGCAAAAATTATGTGATAGAGAATGAAAGAAGAAAATTGTCCGTTATGCAGGGAGCCAGGGGCCTTGCGTATGGAGAGAAACAAGTACTTCGTACCTATCCTCATTGACTAGCAGACGAGCGACTTCCAGCACGGATCAGGGGCGGCTAAGCCGTCGCAGAACCGGATTTTGACTGATTCTTTTTGGCATTCGCCATATGCCCAGTGAATTATCCCTGCCGCCAACCCACCCATTCCCATTTCTCACCCACTCACTAATACCAAGTTACCCCTGAGCGTCCCTGACTACACATAGGCTTAGGTTAGCTGCATAAGCGGTTGGTTGTTAGTTCTTTATTAAAAGGGTTATGGACATGGCCAGAGCATCATTGCACATGTTTCCTCGACGTCTTATTAGAGAGTGCTTAAATAGCAGATCCAAAAATAGTGTATTACATAATCAAACAATATCAATATAGTTTAGTAATCGCAAATTTCTGTATTCGAGTCTCAATATTCTGCTCATGGACTCTGCTTACTGAGTTAGACAAGTTAACCCACTGAGCGAGATGTAAATATCTTAAGTGATTCCACAGACTACTCTAGATATGGACTGGCCGAGAAATAGAGTATTAACTGGCATAATTTTTCGGTCCTGGCTGCCGCTTGGCTTCATTTGGTTGTTATTCCACTTGGCCAACACCCTTTCTTCCGCTTCCTCCCTCCCGTCCTGGCTCTCTGACTTGCCACTCGATGATTCTAACCTAGATATAGCAACACATTTTCTACCTAGAGTCACATTGGACCGGACTCTAGTGGAAACAATCAAGTGTGATATGTAACGAATACATGTTGGTACGAGCAGACCCAATGAGACCTCGACAGCCATGACGGACCCCTTCGACCAAAAGACCCGTTCTCCTTGTAATTTGTCTCCATTTGTCTGAGTCTTTCCCTCTGCTTGTAATTTGCCAATGTACCTCAATGTATCTATTATAGTTGCAAACACCCATTCATCTCTACATACTCGCATCTTAATATTGGGTTTCCTCCCTTCTACTTTTCACTTCTCGCTTTCTCCCTTCTCCTTCTCCTCTTCCTACCGTTCCTATCTCTCCGCAAGAGCCTCACCTATCTCTGCTGTGCCTCTCGCCAGCGTCCTCTCATTCACTCCCGTCACGGTCTTTCTCATATCTCGTACTCATTCCCATCTGATAATCCACTTACATCACATTTCTGTCACCATCGCCTTGTCTCTATCACGACATTCCCGTCTTCTGGATCGACGACATTGTTTCGTTATTGTTTCTGTCTGCCTATTTGTGTTTCCGTCTAGTCTTTAAATTTTGTTCTTCTCTTATACCCTCGCTTGAACGGCTCGACGCCATCAACTTATAATCTCAGCCGACTGACGATACGTCGTCCATAATTGCCCGCAAAATATACGGCAACGCACACGAAGTATGATCTCTTCGTTCCGTTCTCTTGCGGGCGCCGCCCTGCTGGCAAGCTTTGCCGGCTTGGCCACCGCGCAAGTCACCACTGCCTGCCAACCTCTCAACACCACCGGCTGTCCCGCCGACCCGGCCTTTGGCGCCGACCACTTCTTCAACTTCAATGTCACGCCCTCCCATGACTTCTGGGAGACGACGGCCGGCACTGTCCTGTATTCCAATGAAACTGGCGCCGAGTTCACTATCAACAAGCAGGGCGACTCGCCTACTATTCGCACCAAATTCTACATTTTCTTCGGCCGCACCGAGATGATGATCAAGGCTTCTTCCGGCACTGGTATTATCTCGTCTGTCATGTATCTGAGTGACGACCTAGACGAGATTGATTGGGAGTACATGGGTGGCAATGCGACACATGTCGAGACGAATTACTTTGGCAAGGGTCGCGAGGACTTTATGAATGCTATCTACCACCCCGTCGACGGTGGCATTCTCAACGATTTCCACAACTACACGACCGTCTGGACCAAAGACGCGCTTGACTTTTACGTCGATGGCAGCAAGGTTCGCACGCTGCTGCCCTCTGAGGCCAACAACACCTACAACTACCCACAGACACCCATGCGTGTCAGTATTGGTATCTGGGCTGGTGGTGACCCGACGCTGCCCAAGGGCACGCGCGATTGGGCTGGCGGTGATACTGACTACACCAAGGGGCCCTTTAGCATGTACGTCAAGAGCTGCCAGGTGACCGACTACAGCAGCGGCAAAGAATACTCTTACGGCGACTTCAGCGGCTCGTGGGAGTCCATCGTCATTACCGAGGGTAACTCGACGGCCAAGACGGCGCTGTACGCAAAGCCGAAGAAATCAGAGTCACTCGCACAAAAGTGGAATAACCTATCCTCGACTGCTAAGATTGCCATCTACGCATCGGGTGCCGGTGTCGGTGCGCTGATCGTAGCCGTCGGCCTCTACTACTGCATCCGTCAGCGCCGCCTTGGTGCCGAGGAGAACCGCCTGTACGAGGAGCGCATGGCCCAGGAGCGCATGGAGCTCAACCAGATGAAAAAGGACGGTATCAACCCTGACAGCCTGGCGACGTCTGGCTCGGAGTACAATGCCCGCGATATGAACAAGGGCGGCATGGCCAGTGGTAATGCTTACAACATCCCCCCCGGCACCCCCGATAGTGTGGCCGAAGAAAAGGAGCGTGCTTGGGCTGCCGCTGCAGGCACGGGGGTTGCTGCTGCTGCCGGCGCTCAGCAGCGCAACAATGGTTACGACAACGTTCCCCTGAACAGCCCTCTGAGCAGCCCGCGCCTGCAGCAGCAGCGTGGCGCGTCGCCCGGTCCCATGTCGCCCATGTCTCCCCACTCTGGCCACGCATCGCCTGTCTCGCCCACCTTTCCTTACCAGAACAACATGAACAGCATGGGCAGCCCTCGTTCGCAGACACAGAGCCCAGCATTTGTGGCCCCAACACCCCAGCGCAGCTTCACTGGCCAGTCTTTGAGACAGATGAACTCTGCTTCGCCTGCACCGAGCGGCTACGCCAGTCCCCCTCCCGGATACGGTGGTAACAGTGTCCACGGCAGCCAGTATGGCAACAACGGCAACAACTCGCCCAGCTACAACGGCTACAGCAACATCAATAATAACAATGGCCAGAACAGCCCGTACAACAACACGCCAGGGGCCAACCACGGTAGCGGTTTCGACAACAACCAGTGGCGGTGATAGGCATCTTGTACGGATGAACTCGTCAGGACCAAACTCATGCTGGACTTGAGCTCTCACTCTTTACGGTTTACAATTCGCTTCTCTTCATTCACTCAACTATTTATCCATTATTTTTTCATTGTCTATCATAGTTTTCTTTTCATTGGTGCCTAATCGTGTTGTCTTGATTTACCAGCGTTGTATGCATATATTTATTTGTTAATTTACTGGTTGCTACCTGATTTGCCCAACCGATGCTGGCTATTTGCTAAAGTTGCCACCGACTACGGTGCGATATTATAAAGCCGATTTAGTAGCCACGCCTTATTTACGTGCATGCGCGCCAGGAAAGGTGCACCTGTTGCGTAAAAGCCACTGTCGCGTCGTCGTCCGTAATTTGTCCAGTGGCCGTCTCGCTGGTGCTCGCCAGCAAAATCCGGTTGTTCACATTGAGGATGCCCGCCGCACCGCAGGGCGCATAGATGATACTCGCCGTCGGGATCTGGTCGTTCTTGGTGTAGACTTGGCCCTCAGCCCAGGCACCGCCGCCGCTAATGGATGTGCGCGTCGTTGTCGTAGCCGACGCGTCCTCCGAGAAGTAGTACGACGAGTAGAATGTGCCGGTGACGCCAGCATCGAGCTGCGCGAAGCCGTGGTAGGTGCTGTCCAGTACGGCAAACTGGAAGCCACCTGGGTACTTAAGGTTGAGGTGCAGCTGGCAGTTTTTGGTCTTGTCGCCCAGGTCGTAGCCGGGCCCGATGTAGGTCTGGAACTGGTCAAACCCAAAAGTCACGACCGTGCGATCAAGCGAAATGGTTGTAGACACGGAGCCCTGGGGACAGCCGTTGCCGGAAAAGGCAACACTGGTGATCTGGATCTGGTCTGGGTTGGGAGCGTCGGCATAGCCCGAGTTGTTGTCGTTTGTGCCTGATTTGCCTGTGCTGCCAGTATTGATGGCATCAGGGCTGAGGCTGGAGGTGCCTTCGCCAAGGACAATCAAAGGCGAGGCCGCAGCCAACACGGGGAGAAGGGGGAGAAGAGCAATAACGAGCATTTTGAAGCAAGGCAAGGTGGTGATGATGTGATATAATCTGCTGTTATGTGAAGTCGATGGTGTCGATGAAGATGGTGATGATAGACTTGCACATCAGCAGGATATGTTTTGTCTTTATATACACTGTTCGGCTCGTATTTTGATGATAAAATTTAGACCGTCTTCAGTGTCATCTGACCGTGTCGTCACCACTATCGTCACTACTATGGTGAGTACTATCAACGGGTTCGCTTAAAAGGCAATGTTTGTCTAAATTTGCTGAGCCCACTGTTGACGATGAGGAGAAGTCCTGCAATATAAACAATCTAGACATTCTAGACTCTTGGCTACTCTAAATAAGGACACGGCTGGATACTAGCTCCTACATGAAGTAGGGACGGAGTCAATACGTGCCTTCGTATGCTTATTTTGTTAATCTGTTTCCGGGTTCCTTGCCGTGTTTGTTTAGACTTTGGTGAGGTCTGCTGAGGTCGGTTAAGGTGTGGTCAGATTCAGGGCCGCCTGCGCCACTTGGATTGTGTACAAGGCCAAGAGGCGGCACGGAGTTGAAGTATCGAGGCCACTTTAAACGGTCTTGAAATATATGAAGACATACGCAACCAATTCCCTGACAAATAATCATATGAAAGTTGCTCACGATTAGCTTCTACCGGGTATTTGTAACGAGCAATTGCTTGTGCTTCGATGGTTTTCCTTCGTTTTGAAGCTCGGTTATACTAGACACGTGAGGGATATGGGTTGACATAACGATATTCTGGTATTTGAGATATGTAAATTTGCGGTCGTTTTTGGCATGTCTTTCGAGATACCCAGTGATACTTTGCATCCAATTTACCTACATGAGCCAGCGTAAGGATGGCGGATTACATCAGCAAACAAGCATCTGGTTCCGTGGTGCAGTTGGTTAGCGCATCGTACTAATATTTCTACCAAGAAACATATGCGAAAGTCGAGAGTTCGAGCCTCTCCGGGACCATTTCTTTTTGCTAGTTTTTTTGATGATACTAGTTATTAGTGATATACTATTTGATAATTGGTGTTTGAAATGTTTTATTGCATGACACTAGGTTTTGTGAAATTTTTTTTTTTAAAAATATTAATATACAAAACATATGATAAGCTATCTTAATATGTTGGATTCTTTGGGGTTTGATACCTATTATTCTAAAAGACCAGTAGTTTCATAGATATATTGGTAGTTGCATACCCCCCCCCCCCCCAAAATAGACTGTAAGTACGGCCAGTATTAAGGAATATGTAAAGATCTGTTTATTTTGAGAATAACCAAGACATGCACGACTCCTTCTACTTTACGATACTTTATAAGACCCAATAGCCTCGATATATCCTACGCCGATGACGGGGCAGGCAAGAGAAGCTAGATTTTTCGTTGTAAGTTGTATGTTCACCGGGAGGGCGGCTGAAACTCGGCGAGATCATAGAATGCACTTCTAATAGTGTACTACATAGTGACTGTTATCTAGCTTACAAAGTCTTAGCAGTTCAAATAAGAAAATATCTTCGTTATTATGTGAAATAACATCAATCATATATACAAAAAATGATAATAGCTGTACTACCATCTATTTCTCAATCAGCTCTAGCAGACCCTTAAGATCAATGCTCTTGGGCCGCTCAATTGGCAGTCCAAGCACACGATCCCACACAAGCTGTGCCAGAGGACCCAGACCACGCGACACACCAAATGTTGCCGTGTAGTACAGAGTCTCATGGAAGCCGTAGTGGTGGAACAGCATACCCGATACCGAGTCCACGTTGGGGTAAGGGTTCTTGGTCTTGCCGTGCTCCTTGAGCACGCCCGGTGCAATCTCGCTGTTGGCCTTGACAATCTTATACACGGGGTCTGCCGAGATCTTGGGCCGTGCTGCTGCGTAGTCCATCAGAGCCTCGAAACGAGGGTCAGGCTTGCGCAGCACACCGTGTCCGTAGCCAGGCACGACACGACCCGAGTTAAGGGTGGACCACAGGTATGTGCGCACATCCTCAGGTGTGTAGCTGGCCGGAATCGAGTCCTTCATCTGCAAGATCCAGCGCAGCACCTCCTGCGCAGCGAGACCATGCAGCGGGCCGGCGAGACCCTGCAGACCGGCACTATAACTCAAGAAGGGATCACTGAGGGCACTGCCGACAAGGTGAGTGGCGTGGGCCGACACATTGCCGCCCTCGTGGTCACCGTGCAGAGCTAGGTACAGTCTCAGCAGGTCCTGGAAGTCCTCATTCTGCTTGCCACCCTTGCCCAGCAGCGCCGCAAAGTTGTACGACCAATCCTGGTTCACATCAACCTCGGCCGGCAGGGCACCACCACCCTTGTATGCGTTCTGGTAGATCTTGGCTGCGACAGTAGGCAGCTTGGCCAGCAGTGAGATACTATCGTCAAATGTTGGCTCCCAGTAATCGGCCTTGTTAAGACCCGAGGCGTAGCCTGCCGCAAACTTACTCGTGTGACTCAGCGCCGACACGGCAATGGAGAACTGCGTCATGGGGTGCACATCGGCCGGCAGTCCGTCCAGCAGTTTGTTAACAAACTCGGGCAGTACCGACTGCTCAGCCAGTTCGCGCGAGAAGCCGCGCACCTGGGCAGTGGATGGCACTTTGCCCGTGAGCAGCAGCCAGAACATGGCCTCGGGGAGCATCTCTGTGCCACTAGTGCCCTTGGGCAACTCACGCTGGCAGTCCTTGATCGTTCGGCCGTGGAAGCGGATACCCTCCTCGGGGTCCACGACACTGGCCTCCCACAGCATGGCCTTGAGCGACCGCATACCACCGAGCGTCTGCTCGACCTTGAGATCGCCTATCACCTTGGAGCCATTGGCCTTGACCTTCTTCAAGAGCTCGCGCTTGGCGGGAATGACTTCTTTAAGTGTTGTCTTGAGGTCGGGCTCTGCCGAGGCCGATAAGTGGCGGCGTGGCCGGACGGGAAGGGCGCGGCCGATGCGCAGGGCACTGAATGCTCTGGAGGTAGTTCGTGCGTTCATTTCAGTTTCTACTATTTTAAAGAGAACAAAAGAATGATGACGAAAGGAAAAGGGAAGAATGGAGGGATTCCAAGAGGGGGGGGGATAAGAGAAGAGAAATAGCAGACGATAGAAGAAGGAAGCAGCAATTTAGACGAAGATGAAATGGGAAGGAGACAAGAAAGTAAGAGGACGGGAGAGGCAAGAAGAACACGGTAAGAAACGGCAGCTGTTAGCTACACTCATCCCCCGCAGCTTGCAATCCGCGGCAAAAGAGCAAGGGACCGGCTGTATCTTAGGAGCTTAGGTCGTGTACTCTTTGCTTCGTTTCTTTGTTTCTGGCTGTCTCGTTCTGTAACTTACGTTTCCTACGCTGGCATCCTGTGCAGGTCAGAGCTGGCCTGAGCCGGCCTGGCATGTGCTTGTTCCCCAATTCCGGCGGCTAACACCCAACGTCCCTTTCACCGACATTGCCACTGCCTATTACGTCGCTGGCCCCCTTGACTGCTCCCATGACTGCTTAATCGAGTATATTGAGTGTGCTCCTTATTGCCTTCTGATTACGGAGAAACAGATGGCTCCCCATCGCTCCTTCCACAATAGCACCTCTGAGAATAGTAATTCACATAGTAAATGGATTTTACTGAACAAATAGCCCCTGTCTGTAATAATACGGGCGCCCATATTGATAGCCCGGTTGTGCCTTCCCCAACTTTCAACCCGTGGACCTTCCCCGCCTCTCTCCTTCCAAGAATGAACCGAGGAAAGCCGTCTAGCCTGGCGGTAATAGCCCTCCTGCCTATAAAAACTACCTGGCTATAATATGCCCCGAACTCATTGAACACGCTGAAGGACATCACTACAAGCAACACACGGACAAGCGGATTCTGCATTGGCCAATTACGGCTGCTCTTTAGTGCCTCTGTATCAAATGTCGTCGCCCTTCTCCAACTTCTCCAGCCCCTCCCCCACCCTCCGCGCGCAAGTGTCCCACCCTCTCCAGTTTTTAGTGCCTTTCTTGCTCCTTCCTGTTGTGCTGTTTTTTTCCTCTTCCATGGCAGGGGCCACTTTCTGCTTGGCTTGTCTGCCTCGGCAATATTTTACCGCTTGAGCCCGAAGTATGCCGCCGCCGAGTCGGCCACACACCAAAGACAAACACAGGGGCAATATCAGGCAATAGCAATGCCTATTCTATTCGCAGACTTTACCTTACATAATCGCTGTATCTCATAACCCGGGCCAGCTGCACCAACTCCGACTAGGCGAAACGGTGCCGGCACGGAGTCTTCCTCAAACGTACAGTGTGGATAGTTTACTCATCTGAAAAGGTGGCGCATCAGTTTGTAATGATCTGCTAATGATGATATAGCCGTAATCGCTACGGTATTTTCCCCAAGATACCATGCATTTTTGGTAACAGTCTTAAGCTGGTGGTTAGCGCTGGCCGCCTGTATTATTAAGCTGTTAAACATACTTGACAGACTATGCACACTGTATACCCTGACTACTACCCATTCGAATGACTTTGGCTGATCTCTTTCTACGAGTTTGTAAGACAGACAACCCCAACAGCCAGAAAATACAGCACAGAGAGTCTGAAAGTTACGCTACATCAACTCTAACAAACACCACAACACATCACCATGCTCCGCCGTGCCGTCTCGCAAGCGGCTTCTCGACGGACCACCTCGGCCCTTGTTGCGAGCTCCCGGCCGTTTACTTTGCCCAGTATTTCAAGCATTCCAAGAGCTACAAGAGTTTCAAGAGTTGCCTGTTCGATCTCATCATCTAGGGCCATGTCGACTACTCCCGCTGCAAGATCAGCCCTGCCTACTGTCGAGCATCCTCTGTCGCGCGAGCTCGCCAGCGATGCCTTTCAGCTGTTGCCCGAGGCCGAAAAGGCCGGTGCTGCAGAAGACGCGCTGTACGAGTCGCAGCTGCGTGAGGTCGAGGATTGGTGGGCTTCACCCCGCTTCAAGGGCATCAAGCGTCCCTACTCGGCAGCCGACGTCGTGTCCAAGCGCGGCTCCCAGACCCAGTCGTACCCCAGCTCGACCATGGCGCGGAAGCTGTTTGACCTCGTGCAGAAGCGCCTGACTGCCGGAGAGCCCATCCACACGCTCGGCGCAATCGACCCCGTGCAGATGACCCAGCAGGCTCCGCACCAGGAGGTCCTGTACCTCAGCGGTTGGGCCTGCTCATCGGTTCTCACGACAACCAACGAAGTCTCGCCCGATTTTGGCGACTACCCTTACAACACCGTACCCAACCAAGTGCAGCGCATGGCCAAGGCCCAGAGCATGCATGACCGTAAGCAGTGGGATGCGCGGCGAAAGCTGTCGCCCGCCGAGCGTGCCAAGACACCCTACACAGACTACCTCAGACCCATTGTGGCTGATGGCGACACGGGACACGGTGGCCTGTCCGCCGTGCTTAAGCTAGCCAAGCTGTTTGCTGAGAATGGTGCGGCTGCAGTGCACTTCGAGGACCAGCTGCACGGAGGCAAAAAGTGTGGCCATCTTGCGGGCAAGGTGCTCGTGCCAACCGGCGACCACATCAACCGACTGGTTGCGGCCCGCTTCCAGTGGGACGTCATGGGTACTGAGAACCTGGTGCTGGCACGCACAGACTCGGAATCGGGCAAGCTGATCAGCTCCGCTGTCGACGTGCGCGATCACGAGTTTATTCTGGGCGTGGCTGACCCGTCCGTTGCACCCCTCGCAGAGACCCTGCAGACCATGGAGGCCGACGGTGCGTCGGGTGCCGAAATTGATGTGTTTGAAGCGGCCTGGGTCAAGCAGACACCACTCGTGTCGTTTGACGAAGCCGCAGTGGCTGCTCTAAAGAAGGAAGGTGTTCCCCAGTCCAAAATTGATGAGTACGAGGCTGCCGTCACCACCAATCGCGACTTGGGTATCTCGCAGCGTCGCGCTCTCGCCAACAAGCACCTGTCGGCTGGCAAGGAAGTGTACTTTAGCTGGGACGTGCCACGCACGCGCGAGGGCTTCTACCACTTCCGAAACGGTATGTCAGCAGCAACGAAGCGTGCGCTCGCCTTCGCACCGTATGCGGACCTGCTGTGGGTGGAGACGGGCGATCCGAATGTGGAGGTGGCGCGCAAGCTGGGACGCGCCGTGCGGTCCGTATTCCCCAACAAAGGGCTGGTGTACAACCTGTCACCATCGTTTAACTGGATGGCGCACGGCTTTAGCGAAGATACCCTCAAGAGTTTTATCTGGGACATTGCCAAGGAAGGATTCGTGCTGCAGCTGGTATCTCTGGCGGGCATTCACTCGACAGCAACGGCGACGACCCGGCTGGCGCGCGAATTCAAGGACGATGGTATGCTAGCGTATGTGAATCTGGTGCAGCGGCCCGAGAAGGAGCTCAAGTGTGATGTGTTGACACACCAAAAATGGAGCGGTGCGAGCTACATTGACGGAATTCTGGGCGCGATACAGAGCGGAAGTTCCGGCAGCAAGAGCATGGGCGATGGCAACACCGAGGGGCAGTTTGAGTAACTGCATTGTGGTAGATATAGCACGGTAGAGCTTTGCATAAATGAATTCAACTTGTCTTTTTGTGTTCATTCTTTATTTTGTGTTTCGTTTTATTAGTTGTTTATTACTTTTTATCAGTAGATAATTATCTAATCGTAACCAAAGCAGCGCACGCCCCGAATGCTGTTTCTATGACTTTAATTTGTCCACGGCTCTTGACAGTCTTCACAGAGAATCCTTGAGGGCGTTGTTGACGGGGGCTGGTGCCGGTGCACCCTCAGGCGTCACGTAAGCCTTGGTCATGCCGCCGTCGACAACCATGTCGTGGCCGTTGACAAAGCTGGCCTCGTCCGAAGCCAGGAACAGCACAGCCTGCGCCTGCTCAATGGCCTCGCCGAACCGGCCAGTGGGGAAGTGGACTTCACGGCGTGCGCGCTTGGGCTTGTCGTCGCCGAGCCAGTCCTGCAGCAGCGGCGTGTTGAGCGGTGCTGGGCACAGCGAGTTAAAGCGGTAACCTTCGCGCGCATGCACAATAGCCAGCTCACGCGTCATGGCCAGCACAGCGCCCTTGCTGGCCGTGTAGGCAAGCTGCGGCGTAGCCGAGCCTACGAGCGCGACGACTGATGCGGTGTTGATAATAGAGCCGGCAGTCTTCTTGTGGCGGCGCAGGGCCAGCACGGCATGTTTAGAGCCGTACCAGACGCCCTTGACGTTGATGTTCTGGGTCAGGTCCCAGATGTCCTCGGGGGTGGCAACGGCGTCGTCGTCGCGCGCGTGCATGATGCCGGCGTTGTTGAAGATCACATCGAGGCCGCCGTACTGGTCCAGCGACTCGACCATGGCCTGAACCTGGGCCTCCTTGGAGACATCGCAGACGATGGTCTCGACGCGCACCGGGCTGTCGGGAAGTAGGGACTTGAGCTTTGCGAGGGCCTTCTCGAGGGCGGGCGCGGAGATGTCGGACATGAGGACGTTGGCGCCCTCCTTGGCAAAGAGGATGGAGGTCTCAAGACCAATGCCGCTGTTTATTTGGTTAGTAAATTGCAGAGCAGATTCGAACTTGGACGTTCAGTGAACCTACCCGGCAGCACCCGTGACGATGGTGTTCTTGCCCTGCAGACGGCCCGGCATTGTGTATGTGGATGTGAGGTTGAAATAGTTGATAGAAAGATGAGAGGCTGTAATATGTGTAGATGGAGGATAGATGAGGTGTGAATAAGAAGAGCCAAGAGAGAATCGAACAGCCAAGATGATTTGAGAAAAGAAGAGAACAGTCGGAAGTGTGTCTGGTCGTCGCAAGGTGGGGATAATCACGATAAGGAGCGGTAATGGAAAGAGCTAAAGAAATTAATGGGGATGAGATGGAGATTGATTAGAGTAATAGTAGAGTAATTGTGAAGTAACTGGCGGGGTAGTTTATCAGGAGGGCGACGCAGGGAGGCGAACCACTGAGAGCGAGAGGTAGAGGTAGAGAAAGGATGTGAAAACGACGATTACGGAGCAGACGACGACGGCGCAAACGAAAACGGAGATCGAGCTAGGTGGCGCGACCACGGAAGGAACGACTGATATACTATAAAGACCCTTACTGTACTTTTTATATAATTTGTTCAACTCGGCAGCAACTCACAACTACCAACAGTCTATCGGACTGAGATCACGGGCAAATTGATAATAATTAGGGTAGCCAACAAAGTGGTGATAAAGAGATGAAAGAAGAAGCAGCTGGGGAAGAGAGACACCGGGCTCGGCATTGAATGATAAGAAAAGCGGGTCTGTTGTATGCGGCCCACCGAGAAACGGAGAAGACGCAGGGAAGAAGAAGGCAAAGGGCAAATAAGACAGATCTGCTGACGCCGAAAGAAGAAGGATAATACGATATTATTTTTCTAAATATTAGTTTATCGCATTTCTATGACTTGTCTATGTCTTGATCTTGACTGCCATGTTGCATACGGAGAGGCCGTAACGGCTGGTCCTTCCGTTTTGGGAATCAGCTCCTCCTTCTTTTATCGTCAACTTTACAAACGGTGATGACAACGGATTAAACAGGGCAAACGGACCAAACGGAGACGACGATAAGACAAGAGACTACAGAATGCAAACTTTGAAGCTCTTACATTACCCAATCCAGCAGAACTCGAGTTGAACAGACAGATGAGCAGTGATCGCACATCGATAATAGAGAAAGAGCGGAATAAACCAAGCGTTTGATTGGCCCATATTAAGTCCGCAACAACGGGACCGGCGGCACGGCAGTGCAGCGGGATAGCTCTTGGCTATGTACAAGTTATCAATAAACAGTGTTGCATATCAACTGATAAGAACATGGGATTCGAACTGCTAAAAGTGAAAGCATAAGGCAATAGAGCAATAGAGCAATAGAGCCAAAGAGCTGCTCAACCGCCGCGGCCTACACTAGTGCCAAAGTTGACTCCACGTACACTGTCGTCATAGGGGGGTCGAGGGGCACGGAAGAACACATAGCAGGTAGCATTCGATGATAAATATGATGGGATCAGATGGTTCCTACAGATCATAATATAGACATGAGCAAAAGAGATATGCTATTAAATATTAATATACGAAACGGTGATATATGTGTTGGAAAGAGGCATAGGGAAAGAGTATTACTGCGTCAAACAGAGAAACAGAGAGGCACGGTCGCACCTTCTCCATTGGGAAAGATATCGTATGCGGGGTCACTTCATGGCCCGAAAACAGTGCCTGAGCTCTGCAGTCGTACAAATACACTTAGACACCACTTAATACCGCTATTTATCTCTAAGTACACCATATCCTATGCCATCGCTTATCTGCGAGTCACTCCAATAGAGCTCTGTGATTGGCCATTACCCTGCTGTCTCAAACTCCCAGCTTACAATCGGACTGCGTCTTTTGTCGATCTCCTCGATCTCATCTCTCATCTCTGACGTCTTCACAATTGACTTGCACCTTGTCGACTCTTGTATACGCCAACTTCCCTCCTGCCCTACTACAAACGTATACAACTATACACCACCACATCCAACATGTCGATCACAGCGGAATCCCTGCCGGAGCTGCTCAAGGATGACAACAAGGTCAAGCTGGCCGGTGTCGACGTCGACGGCATGCTCCGTGGCAAGGTTGTGTCCAAGAAAAAGTTTCTGTCCATCGCCACCGAGGGCTTTGGCTTTTGTTCTGTCGTCTTTGGTTGGGACATGCACGACCAGACATACTTTAAAGAGCTCGAGGTTAGCAACAAGGAAAACGGCTACCGCGATCTACTAGCCGTGCCGGACCTGAGTACGTTTCGCCGCGTGCCCTGGGAAGACAACATTCCGTTTTTCCTGGTACGCTTCCTCGATCCCGAGACCAAGGAGCCAATATGCGCTTGCCCGCGCGGTCTGCTCAAGACACAGGTCGACAAGATCGCCACCAAGGGCTACGGCGCCATGGCCGGCGCTGAGTACGAATTCTTCCACTTCCAGACGCCCTTGTCTTCCGGGGACAAGACACGCCCGTCCGCTGCCACATTTCTCGCGAGTAACCCGCCGCATGCACTGCCGGCACTTACCGAAGGCATGTTCGGTTACAGTCTGACGCGCCCCGCGGCGAACAAGGACTACTACTATGACGTATTTGAGACGTGCAGCAAGTTTAAGTGCGACATTGAGGGCTGGCACACCGAGAGCGGCCCAGGTGTCTATGAGGCAGCGCTGCAGTTTGATAAAATCTCCGAGATGGCCGACCGCGCGAGCTTGTTCAAGCTTGCCGTCAAGTCGGTCGCCATGCCCTACGGCATCACACCGTGTTTCATGGCCAAGCCCAAGCAAGGCTTGCCTGGCAACAGTGGCCACATCCACATCTCGCTGGTGGACAAGGACGGCAAGAACCTACTTGCACGTGACGAGGTCGACCCGGATGCGCCATGGTCCGACGTCGCACATCTGTCCGACCTTGGCCGTCATTTCCTAGCCGGTATCCTGGAGGGTCTGCCGGACATCATGCCCCTGCTGGCACCCACAATTAACAGCTATAAGCGCCTCGTTGAGAATTTCTGGGCCCCCGTCACGGTCTCATGGGGATACGAGCACCGCCAGGCATCGATCCGCCTAATTGGCCCACCGACGTCCAAGGCCGGCGCGACGCGCTTCGAGGTCCGCGTGGCCGGTGCCGACACAAACCCGTACTTTGTGCTCGCGGCCGTGCTGGCCCTAGGCTGGCGCGGTGTTGAGAAGAAGCTGGCAATCCCATGTCCACCACTGGGCAAGAGTGAGGGTGTTGGTGGATCGGCCGACAAGGGCGAGCGGCTTGCGCGGAGTCTGAGAGAGGCCACGGACCGCTTCCTACGGCCAGAAAGTATTGCGCGTGAGGTGCTGGGCAATGCGTTTGTGGACCACTATGGCGGCACGCGCGAGCACGAGATTCGGCAGTGGGACGAGGCTGTCACAGACTGGGAAATGAAGCGCTACATCGAGACTGTGTAGGCGCTGTCGGCATTTCTAGGTGTTTTCTTATCTTTATTTGTTGCAATGTTTTGATCTGTTTTGTCGCCGGGTTTTTTTTTAATAACTATCCAGCGAAGAAAGAGTATCTGTTTGATG
The DNA here is from genome assembly GCA_029298975.1 of Ophiostoma novo-ulmi subsp. americana. Lineage (NCBI taxonomy): Eukaryota > Fungi > Ascomycota > Sordariomycetes > Ophiostomatales > Ophiostomataceae > Ophiostoma > Ophiostoma novo-ulmi. The sequence continues at coordinate 57,685 of JANSMA010000003.1, read as the reverse complement.
GTCAAGCACACTATTGATTATGCAGTGACGTCGTAAATAATATTTACAGTAATATTTAAATGCGTGTGATATCATCTATGGATGTAGTTGCCAGTTATTTCAGCCTTATCCTTTCTTCACCAGTTGCTGCTAGAATATTGCCTACATATCCTGGTCTACTGGCGACGCTCACAACAATCTCCACATCTCCTGATGGTGTAGTTGGTTCATCACGTTCGACTGTAATGGTTCTTCAATGTAATCGAAAGGTCGCCGATTCGATTTCGGCTCGGGAGACAGAGATACAATTGTTTTTTTTTGCCTTTATAATGGCCTTTGAATCAATTTCATAAATACAGTGCGGTATTGGGATTTGATATTCCCTTTTTTTTCTTCTTTGCTCTTTATCATCGTTCCTTTTGGGTTCCATGCTCAAGAGACAAAGTCAGTCGTCCAAATGCGAAGCCTATTTTAATGACATGACAAAATCGTAAACATAGAACACACATAAAACCGAAGTCAGCCAGTTACTTAGAAAGTGCCATCGAAGAAACCAAGTCAATACTCATAACACAGATACGGTGATGCGTGGCGTTACCTCTAAACAGTAAACTGAGAATGCAATCGTATCGTACCACGTCGCCAAGTATGAAGACTGCCTACTGTCAGGAGGTTGTTATTTCGTAGTATATCCTGGGAAATTGGTTGAAACTAAATAAATAATGAAAATTATTTACATAGTCCAGCATGTATATTTCTGATGAATTGATATCGCCGCCTTGAAGTTTACTACGCACGACTTGGCTTCCACTTGGCGTTATCTTCGGTGTCTACTTCATTGTCCTACCTTGACTTACCAAAATAGTAATACAAGTGGCTAGACGGCGACCTCGTTCAACTTAAATATCAAAGAAGATCACATGCCGCCTGTTGGTGACTGAAAATCATTTATTTAAAGCAACAGCCATGGATAATTATTCTTCTCATCCCACAGTTCTCATTTTCAAAACGACTCCCCTCCCCTTCACTCCCCTCTTCTCCCCACGCCTACATCTTCCACTTCACATGTTCTACTTTATCATTCCGCGCCTTATTCCGCTCCTGTCATCCACAACTGAAATCCTACAGCCGGCAGTGTTCCGCATCCACAACGGCAGTGTTCCGTCCATAACAGCTCTTGCTAACGAGATCGATTGTGTCACGTAGCAGCGCAGTAATATGCAATATAATTTGTCTCACATTACCCTAATGTACAGCCCAAGTATACAAACAATTCCCGCTGAATTAACGCTGCTGTTGATATATGCTCGTCTCTGCAACTTTCCAAAACACAGCATTGGAAATCAATCACATAAAGGTCCTTTCGGCCCACCCCGAGCAGCTGCACCATGCACGTCGACTGTTGAAGACGGGGCATTTATGTTTTCAGTGCACAATGAAATATAACCAAAATACAACGCTGCTTAATTTGTGACTAGGAGCTTTTTAATTACCAGCCTGTCCGAATTACCTGCATATTCAGGTTGAAGGTGAGGGGGGTAGGTCGATATCCTTGGCAATATTGCAGCTGATTCCGTGTTAATGCCACCGCCAGCCACATGCGTACTTACACGGCAGACATATATAAATTGATAGAATCCCTCTAATTAGTATCACAATTGCAACGCAGTCCAGAAACTCTCAACCACTTCAATATGAGCCAAGTTGCCCTCCATACAGCACAAACCACCCTCGAGCAGAGACATGAGAATACAAATTACGCTTTTGCGTTTAAGGACCTCGATTGGGATGCCTACCACAAGTACCGCCCGGTATACCCGCAGTCAATGTGGTCTCTCTGGCTCGACCATCACTATCAACACGGCAACGGCTCTCTTACAACAGCACACGATATCGGATCGGGACCAGGCACAGCCGCATCGGTGCTGAGACGATACTTTGACCACGTTTTCGTATCTGATGCCGGTGCTGCCAACCTAGCTGTTGCACGCACAGCTCTTATCCCTACCAGTAATTTCACCCTTCATCACGGCCCGGGTGAAAGCACTGCTGACTGGCTGCCATCCAATTCTATCGACTTCTCGTGCATCTGCATGGCTTTCCACTACATGGACGTCGAGAAAACCGTTGCATCCGTTGCTTCTACCCTCCGAACTGGAGGAACACTAGCAGCCGTCACATATGGTTTCCGTCTTCTGTTCCCCGGAAATCCGCGCGCTCAAGAACTATGGTACAAGGCATGTAGTCGGGACACGCTGCGGCTGATTCAGGAAGAAAAGCTGTTCCCGGCGGCTGTTCGCGGTCTGGCAAAAGCCATGACGGGTTTGGACTTTGTCAATTTTCCGCCCGAAAGTTTCGCAAATGTGAGGCGAGTCTACATCAATATCGATAAAGATGAAACAAGGCCGCTGTACTTTGTAGAAGAATCGGAACTGTGGCAAGAGGCAGAGACACATGTGACTGACGGCGAGAGGCGAGAGTATCAAAAAGATAGCAGCTGGGGGCGGCAAGCGGATACGCAGTGGCTGCGTGGTTTCCTTGCCAGCTGCCAGATGGGTTTTGACGAGACGACATGGGCACTCCCAGAATGGCAGGAGCTAGAGGCGATAGTGGCCAAGCAGCCAGCAGGCAAAATTCAGATAGAGTGGCCAGTATCGATCTCACTCGCAACAAAGCGATAGTTCTGGGGGAAATAGCTGTTTAGAGCTTTGTGTATCTCCCACCAACATCTTTACAAGAAGGTGCTAAACCTACTTTCGCCGCATGGCAAAGGTACTCGGGTTGCCACTACCATTGTCATAAAACCCGTCAGAAGACACCGCAGAGTTTAGTTGTTTTTGTTACACTTTATATAAAAGGGGACCTGCTGTGAGTAGTCAATTGTAAAGACAAAATTGTTAAAACAATTAACATCCGAATCGCATGTATAAAAGGCTGCTAACCCTAATAAATCGATTTCCATATTTTTATCGTCTTTTTCACTTTTTCTTTCTATCCCCAATCATCAAGAAGATCCATATCATCACATATAATATCTCCCACGCAAACATGGATACAGCGACCACGCGGATGAGTATGCCGACCCCAGGCTCAGCTGTCACTCCCACCGCCACCGGCTACAGTACCCCCGTCTCCGATAGCGTCATGGCCCAGATAGGTCAGCCAACTACCTTCATTACTAGGTACGCCAGACAGCCCTACTGGGCTCGCGATATTACCATCGGCGCCCTTGATGATACTCTCACCATCTCCATTCCCGACGACCCGGCCGGCACCGTTGCCAATATGGACCCCAACCCGACTGCTACCGGTATCTCGCCCATCTCCACCCCCGACACGGCCCCGAGTGCCTCTGACGATCCCCCTCTCGGTGGTGACCTGGACAAAATTACCGACAAGATCTGCAAGAAGGAGTGCACTCCCGGCAGCGATTTCGAACTGACTGTGTGGACAAACTACGGCACAATTCACAATGGCACCCATGTCGCGACAAACCACACCGAGATCTACTGTGACGGCAAATGTATTGCTCACGTGCGTACCATGACCACAAACTTTGACAGTACCGACAGCGAGGATGCAGAGCCCACGACTTCGTTGTTCACTGCCGCTGCCGCTGCCGCTGCAACTTCTGCGCCAGCAGCTATTGCAGATTCAGCGAATCTTTTTCTGATTTAGGAGGCAAATTAGGGTTTTCTTCTTCATCAGTTTTGCAATATTAGCCTTTTATGTCTCTGAAACCTGGAGTTTAGTTTACCGCAATTTGTAGTTTTTCCAATTTCTTTACTTCTATCTAGTTGAAATTATGAATGTTTGCAGCATAACACACGATTGGATGACAGAGTGGGGTTGGACAATTCGGACGTGAAGTAGCTTCTACATTTCTCATCGTCTGGTCTATAATCTCACGTACTTCGTCCTTTTGCTCTCAATTTCGATATATTGTAGTACTAGTTTACCAGCTCTTCGACTTCTCCCTCTTTGAGCTGCGTGCCTAGCCGACTATCCAAGAACTGGCCGCACCTTCGAGAATGCTAGACCTGCACGAAGGTCTCACCGATGAATTTGTCAAGCATACAGGTGACTGTTCGCAGGCTATGACCATCACGAACAGCGAGGGCACTTTTCTGTACGGCGAGAAAGACAGCCACGGCATCGGCGGCTACCGCCCCGAGATTCCACGCCATGCACTTCTGGGACTGTTCTCTCCAGGATTGAAAGCTCTCGCATCTTCTAGTTGCAGACACTAACAACTTTCATGAGTCATTGAGACAGTCACTAGCAAAGTTGGAGGCCGGCATGACTGCATGAGCCTCAAGCAAGGCTCGGCTACGGACAATAATCGTGTGATGATGTTTGGCGAAGATGCCACCAGTCAGTTGGCGGCCTAGACTAAGAGTTTCGGTGCTGCTGAGTAATTCGAAAAGAGTAACTGGAGTTAGGAGTAGATGACACAAACTGAAAATGCAAATTGTCATTAAAATCTTACTAGGTCCGGGGTGGTCAGCTGTTGTCTCGTTAATAATTTCGCTCTTGTTTTCTTAGCCAATTCGACCTAAAGTCACAATGGGATGTGTGTTGGCTGTAGTATTCTCAATGCGGATTATAATGGTAGTGTTTGTATACAGGTGTGAACGTCGAGGCTGGATAGAATCTTTACCATTTGGTCAGTCGGGAAAAACTAACTTTGACTTTACGCAAGGCGTTACAAAAATTTATAATTCACTTGTCGATGTATACGCAGTTCGTGGACATATGGTGCATGTTTCTGTTCAAAATCAACATGTCACGGTCGCTGCATCACGAAAGACTAGGTAAAGCCAGTTTACCCTACAAAATCTCAAAACTAACAGCATTGGAAAGAATAACAGGATCAGCAATAATCGTACACATACAGAAGTCATCTGTTCTCGTGCTTCTAAGGCCGCTTTGATGACCTAGTACCCCGTTTCGCCATCCTAGAAATGCCAGATTGAATCTGGAATTTCACCTGCGAAACGACATGTGCTGCTTTTTGCATATTTGGATGGCTGTGTCCATGCCCGCTCATGCTGCCTGGATCCACCCGCTCTTCTTTATTCTCCCTCCACTTACTCGAGGAAAAGCTGCTCCTTGACTCCCAGGTCTTGGCTCGGATAATAAATCGTTGGATAGGCGTTGCTGCTACTACAGCTGGATCTGTTCTCGGCTGGGGAAGCGCTTCTTCGGTTTGACTACCGCCACTGCTACTGCCGCCTCTGGCGCCATGTACGTTCGCGGTGGTCAACGTTTCCACTGTCTCCTCTAAATTCCGGCCTTCTTCTTGCGACGGCGCGTTGGCAAGCTGCGCGTGGATGCGTTCTGGTGTGATACGCAATAACCTGTTTGCAAACTGATCATACGCCAATGTCGTACGGCCTGACTCGTCGTAAAAATCAGACTGCACGAACGCCATCCACGCACGTACCCAACGAAGAATCTCATCTCTCTCAATCCGAAACCATTCGTTGTGTTTCTTGTGGCACATGTCGCAATCAATCTTTCTTCGATGTCGAAGAGATGCTTTCACCAGGGCTTCCGCCTTCCAGGCACCTGCGAAGAGCTTACTAGTAAAGACAGGTGTTCTATCGCCTTCGACTGCCGCTTTGGTGCAAGGCGTTGATTTCCATCGCTTATACAAATCTTCTTGAGTCGAGAATCCAATCTTGAATACGTCTCTTTCATGCGGGTGTTGGAGAACATAAAGTCGGCCCTCTCTTCGGGTAGAACTTGTGTACTTAAGCTGCATAGTCTTAACAATGTGTACGTAGTCTGTTCCAATGTAACAGTCTCTGTAGTTTTGAAAGCCATTGACCCTGCAACTGTCGTGTAAATCGGTGGCATGTGGTGTCATAGGATCCTTCAAAAGCTGTGGAGTCACTGAAGTGTCCTCAACATTATCCTCGAGCTCTGCTAACTTGTCCGCCGTGATGGCATCTGACAATAGGTTTTGGGCTGCCGAGACACCACTCGGGCTCACCAGGAGCTCTTGCCTCTTGTCATGAACAGAACGTGTGGCCGGGGTGGGGGTTTTCTGCTCTTGCTGCTCCTGTGGTTCTTGTGGGCTCATCTGGCCGCAGCTAAGCCTGCCTCCTAGATCTGTTTCTCCTGAACTTGTGGCTGTACTGGGCAATAATAGCGCTCCAAATTCCGAGCATTCCAACTTTCCACATGGCGTAGGTGTCGGAGGTGGTGGTAGGTCATCATCGTCATCCAGCAATGCTGTTTCCAGCCCTGAGCCGCTCCAGGTGCTGTGAGTTCTATTGGTCGGAACCGTGATTTGTATGATCTTGTCGGTCTGGGGCGTGGTGCTTGGTGTTACTACGCGTGCGTGGCGCGGTGTCTCGCACAGAAATACACTACTGGAGGAAGAGGACACAGTTGAGGCTGTGCTGCATGCATCGTTCTCACTGTCTTCGTCATGTTCTGAGGACTGCCCTTGAAGTTGCTGTGTCGGTTTGGGTTGTTTTTGGAAATTTTCTGAGGACGGTTCTTGGGATGGCTCTTGATGTGACTCTTGAGGTGACTCTCGGTCGTGGACGGCGTCATTTATGCGCTTTTTCCATTCCGCCACTAATATCAATGGTTGATCTTTGTGCAGATAGCAATGCTGTAAGTCGATAAAGGAGCTGAGGTTCACAAAAAATGCCTCGAGCAAGGCAGCAGGGTCTTCGTTTTCTTCGTTTTTGTCGTAAATATTGGCCAGCCGAACCAACTCATTCAAGCTATGAACGAGCTTTTGACGTCGTGAAACTGTTAGCCATCGTTTGCACCGGTTGTTTTTCAGGGTGATGCCGAAACAGACGTTCTCTTCAATATTGTCAAAGAAATCATGCTTCCGACCAGCAAAGCTGCACGACTGAAGATTCAGTTTGAGTTTAGCAAGATCGAGTGTCTGCATCTCGTCTGGACGTAAGAGTCTTTGTGGTTGTCTTGTTTGTCTTACTTCGGCGATTAATAGGTTTGTGTCCAAGGAATTGTGTGGCCTTTTTTCTTGTGCTTCAGCTGGCTGACGTTATTCTTATAATTCATGCCAAAAATGCAGTAACGAGGGACCAGCCGGGTCTCAGCAAAACAACATAAAGAATAAGAGTGGCTGGAATGTGGTCCGTCCATTTTCTAAGCGCCAACTTCCTGTAGTGACAGGGAAGGATGAACAATAGCTCATCACCTTGCATCCAGGGGTTTGTTGGATCTATCAGCCATGGTCATGGCAGGGGAGTTTGTTTGGACCAGTAGTCGAGGAGCGGGCTACATTGAGGCTTGCTGAAGGCTTTGACCTAAAAGATATCTTCTTCAAGCTCGAACCTGGCGATCTAGTACAATAACTAGAGACAATGCATTTTTCGAGTTGTTCAGAAGCGTACCCATACCTCGAAAGCAACCCCTCAAAGGCTTATGCTTTCCAAGAACTGTTGAGTATCAAATACCTATTGCCTAGGAAAACGGCCCGTGACCTTTACGCAAGGTCGTGTTGTATGATAACAATATGTTGCACCAGCACGCATATAGTTAAGTGGCCGCCCCCAACATCCTCCCGACCTACTTTACAGGGGTTTGAATGGCTTTATTTTTGCTTAGCGATCATAGGATCACGCAATAATCAAGAAATAAATCCGGCCTTAAACTCAAAGTAGTGTCTTTTATATGATAATTGTTCTGTCCTGCACATCTGCCCTTTCTTTTATCTGCCAAAATTAAGGTGGCCTTTAAGTGTTGCTTAGAATGCAAATGCAACTGTTTCTGTATAGAGAGAGGTGAAGAGGACTCAATACATGTGCACCAGTTCTCCTTCTAACAATTATAAACCATCAAAGTATCTAACAGTGATTAGGAGTTCCCTGAGTACTAAACGACATATGGTAAATTACAGCATGTTATATTTTGACGGATACTATGAACCAATCACAAATAACAAATGCAGCAAACGTTTCATAGAATAGAACTCCTGGGCCCAGCCACCAAATTTATATGACCGAGTACATGTAGGCTTACACTGAGAATCCTGCTCTTTTCTGATGTAACCATTAAGTGAGTTCGTTTTGTAATGCAATCCAGAAGCCACTCGTAGCTTAGGCCGTGATAGTTGATAAATAGAGTTTCAGAAGCCATCGCTGACACATGTTTTTCAGCCATGCCACGGTCGCCAGCTCTGGGATAATATTTGTCTTATTCAACACCGCCACTGGTCATGTTAGAGCAGATGTGACTTTGTTACTGTGCGCCTCAATACTTACAACGCGATCATCAGTCGCAGAAGTTAAACATATAGTGGCGCGCTCGCAGTATTGCCTCCATCCGATATACTTCCAGTAATCTCTCGAAAGGCCTTAAGACGTATGTCGATTGATCAAGGCCAACGTCAGAAATTTTATCACCATGTAATATCTTGATGGGTTTAGAGTTTGGATCATGAATGAGCACTTTTCGTACATCAAGTAATGGCGTTTTGACGGCACCATACGGTAGTGGAGTCCAACTCGATAACAGCCTACGAGTTTTGAGATTCAACTCCAGAGACTTACTACATCCCAGTTTGCTGACTTGTCCTACTTGGAGTCATGTTGGTCAACTAAGAGTCATTCGCTGGTTCTATATAGTGCTAGGTTTACGAATTCATATTACTAATTTTCTGGCTATTTGGAGACCTGAGTGACAGAAGGCTCTTATTATCTACTTATAATAAAATAGGGACACTGATAGCCATGCATCTTACTATATTTGCTGATTAGAACAGTGCTTACTGTCGTAATTACCCTCAGCCAACTTCAGGCGGCGCAGGGCTTAACGAAGTGCAGCGGTTTATATTATTTCTTATACTATCCCATGACAGATAGAACTCGGACAATTCTGAAACTATCACTTCGCACTGAACAAAAGACAAAACATATTTTTATAGATCACATGGATTGGCTTTAGCTTTCAATATGCAACGAACATTGTTGGTGGAGGCAATCGAGCCTGCTTAGTCATTATTGTTTACATCCACCTTATGGTGTTTCGACAATAATAGCACTGTAAGCGGTGTCCCACTTAATAAACATATGGGTCCCGCCGCACCTATGAGACTGCTGCTTATGGGTATGACCATTACATAATCCAACACCGCCTATGAGAGCGCTGATAAGGGAGGCGTGGCAGAAAGTGGCATAGATAAGAAAAAAAATGAGATTTTTTAGAGGGGTCAAACTTTTCAGGGCCGTAGCCTGCTCCGCCGCCTTTAATCGCTTTCGGCAGACTTTGGTCGTGTCCTCTACCTATGTTTCTTCCACTCCCAACTTCATACATCACCAGCATTCTCACTGCTTCGCTCATCTGCAAGCACATACCTCTCTAGGGCCTTTCATTTCTTCCATCTCCCCGTCCGCACCTCGTGCGAGGATCCGGGCCCCCAACACACGCATCTCCGTCATCGTCATCGTCATCGCGGGCCACCCCGTCGTCGTCGACACTGTCAGTATCTGACAACTCTCCACTCTACCTTTATAACTTAACAAAAACAAAAACACACAATGGACGGCACAGCCATCCCCTTCCGCCCGGCCAACGAGGTCAAGGCCGAGGTCACCACTATCCTCGGCACCGTCTTCAGCGCATCGACCTCCAACGCCTCCATCGAAGCCGCGTACCAGCTCTGCGATCTTCTGCTGAACGACCCCACATCCGGCTTCCGCGGCCTGAACGACTACGGTGTTCTTGCTGAGATCAAGAAGGCTGCTGCCGATAAGAAGAGCGGCCTTCGCAGAGAGTCTGCCCAGAACCTGCTTGGTGCTCTCTTCGAGCGCTTTCCCCCCAAACAGGCGGCCAGCGAGGTTGCTTTCCTTCTCCAGGATGGCGGCATGGTCGGCATTGCCTTGGACGCTCTTGCTGACAAGGGCACTGTTGTCCGCAATGCTGCCCAGTACGGCCTCGATGCTCTGCTTGGTCACCTGCGCGCCGAGTCGATCGTTGTCGGTCTGCTCCCCGCTCTGATCACCTACCTGAACAAGCGTACCGGCAAGTGGCAGGGTACCGTTGGTGCACTTAAGCTGCTCCAGCGCATGGCTGACAAGGCCAAGATGGAGATTGGCTCTACCAAGGAGGAAGCCATCGAGAAAGAGGTCCTGCGCGATCTCATGGGCTCCAAGCTCGCCACTCTCATCCCCATTGTCGAGGCAATGATGAGCGATCTCAAGACCGAGGTCGAGAAGCAGGCTGTCCTCACCATGACTTCCATCACCTCACTTCTGCAAAACGACGATGTCGCTCCCCGCGTTCCCCTGCTCATCGACACCATGCAACATCCCTCCGTCCAGAGCCTGCAAAAGGCCATCCATGCCCTGGCTCATACCACCTTTGTGGCCATTGTCACTTCGCCCGTACTGGCCCTGCTCACTCCCTTCCTTGAGCGCTCGCTCAACACTCCCACCACTGCCCAGGAAGTCCTTCGCCAGACTGTCGTCATCACTGAGAACTTGACCAAGCTGGTCCACGATCCCATTGAGGCCCGTACTTTCCTGCCAAAGCTGCAGCCTGGTGTCAAGGCCGTCAGAGACCGTGCCGCTCTCCCCGAGGTCCGTGACATGGCCGCCCGCGCCCTGAGTGTTATGGATATTGCCATGGCCACTGATAAGGAGGGCACCCACGTTGCCGTCGAGCGCGTCAGCGCCGATGATGTTGCTGTTCAGGTCTACTCTGAGGTCCAGAAGAACGGCGGTCTCCTTGCTGTTGATGCCGACAACTTTAAGGCCATCAACTCATACATCAGCTCCATGGTCGCTGAGGACGTTAATGGTCGCTATATTAGCCGCATCCACACCAGCATCGGTCCCTACCTGGGTGCGCTACTCAAGAACGCCGCCGCCGCCGACACTATTGCTGCTGCCGTCGAACAGTACTACCTCGAGGAGGATCAGCGCAAGTTCGGTGTCCCCGAGAAGGAGGACGACGGCGAGGTCGAGATTGTCAATGCCGACTTCTCGCTCGGCTACGGTGGTATGCTTTTGCTGTCCCACACCAACATGCGCCTGCTCAAGGGCCACCGCTACGGTCTTGTCGGTCGCAACGGTGCCGGAAAGTCTACTCTGATGAGAAGTATTGCTGGCGGCAAGCTCGAGGGTTTCCCTCCCCAGGATGTCCTGCGCACCTGCTACGTCGAGCATAACCAGGGTGAGGATGCCGAGATCAGCATTCTCGACTTTGTTGCCAAAGATCCCACCATTGCCCAGGAGGGCCGCGAGCGTATCTCGGCCGTTCTGCTGGAGTTCGGTTTCACTGACGGACCCGACGGTCGCCAAGCACAGAAGGTCGGCTCGCTGTCCGGTGGTTGGAAGATGAAGCTGGCTCTGGCCCGCGCCATGTTGCAAAAGGCTGATGTCCTGCTGCTGGACGAGCCTACTAACCACTTGGACGTTGCCAACATTGCTTGGCTGCAAAACTATCTCAAGGCCAACACCGAGATTACCAGTCTCATCGTGTCCCACGACTCTGGTTTCCTCGACGAGGTCACCACTGATATCTACCACTACGAGCCCGGCAAGAAGCTTGCCCACTACAAGGGTAACTTGGCTACTTTCGTGTCTCATCACCCTGAGGCCAAGAGCTACTACACCCTGTCCTCCAGCATGGTCCAGTTCAAGTTCCCCCCTCCCGGTATCCTGTCCGGCATCAAATCCCAGACCCGCGCCATCGTGCGCATGTCCAACGTGACCTTTACCTACCCTGGCGCCCCTGCCCCGTCTCTGTCTGATGCTTCGTGTCAGCTGAGTTTGTCTTCACGTGTCGCCGTCATAGGCCCCAACGGTGCCGGCAAGTCCACTCTGATCAAGCTGCTGACCGGTGAGGTCATTCCCACCGTCGGCAAGGTTGAGAAGCACCCCAACCTCCGTATTGGCTACATCAAGCAGCACGCCCTGGAGCACGTTGAGATGCATCTCGAGAAGACCCCCAACCAATATCTGCAGTGGCGTTACCAGTTCGGTGACGACCGTGAAGTGCACATGAAGCAGACTCGTATGCTCTCTGAAGCCGACCGTGCCCAGATGGACAAGATTGTCGAGCTCGGCCCGGGTATGGGCCAGCGCCAGATCGAGGCTCTAGTTGGCCGCCAGAAGTACAAGAAGACCTTCCAATACGAAGTGTAAGTCATACCATCCATTTTGCGTTGAAGTTCTGACAACGGATTACTAACAAAGTAGTAAATGGAAGTTCATGCTGCCCAAGAACAACACCATGGTCACCCGTGAGACCCTGCTTGAGCTTGGTTTCGACAAGCTGATCCAGGAGTTTGACGATCACGAGTCCTCGCGTGAGGGTCTCAGTTTCCGTGAACTGCAGCCCGCTGTCATCTCCAAGCACTTTGAGGATCTCGGCCTCGACCCCGAGATTGCTAACCACAACGAGATTGGTGGTCTGTCCGGTGGACAAAAGGTCAAGGTCGTCATTGCCGGAGCCATGTGGAACAACCCTCACTTGCTGGTTCTGGACGAGCCTACTAACTTCTTGGACCGCGACTCGCTCGGTGGTCTGGCCGTCGCCATCCGTGATTTCAAGGGTGGTGTGGTCATGATTTCTCATAACGAAGAGTTTGTTGGTGCTCTGTCCAACGAGCAGTGGCACGTTGTTGCTGGCCGCATGACTCACCGTGGCCACGCTGCTGTGTCCATGGACCGCTTTGAGGATGCCAGCCGCCCCGGCAGTGGTATCAACACCCCCGGTGCCTCTACCCCTGGAATTATGAGCCCCGGTGGTGCCACGCCTGCCCTGAGCAGCATGCAGTCCAGCGCCGTGAACAGCGGTGTTGAGGACAACGTGCCCGGCGATCTCAAGTTCAAGGCCAAGAAGAAGCGGAAGAAGACCAAGAAGGACCTGAAGGAGCAGGAGAACCGTCGCCGCCAGCGCGAGATTGTTTGGTTGAACTCGCCCAAGGGCACTCCCAAACCCCTTGATACTGACGACGAGGAGGAGTAAAGGAGTTGTCACTTTCTTTGCGTTTTCTAAAAGTGTTTTCTTATCACACGTCCTATAGATGTGCGGACGTCGTATAGATGATGTTCTTTGATTTTTATACTTTATGCTTTGTTGATTTGTCTTGTAGTTGATCTTTTTATCTTACTCCTTCCATATATTTTGGTTGTCTGGTATTCTTTCTTTCTTTCTTTTCTGGTCTTTTGATGGCCAAGCGTTTATAGACAAACACGTCCTTCTTTTTACTCATAGATGACAGTTGGAAATAGATAAAATTGGTTCACATCTTGCTATATACGCCTGTGATTGTTTTTTTATTCAAACGATTCAAGATCATTGTCTTTCATGCATATCACGTAGAGGAAACAATTTTGGTTTACATCCTTGATATGGTATATTCGAGACTAGCACGCCAAACGCGTCAGAAATAAGGGATAGCAAACATTTGACACGTTGCAGCGAGTCATGGAACAATAGTAGTGAATGTGTTATTTTGATCAATTGATGTGCGCTACATGGCGATACTATATCTCAATCCGATATTGAATATCCTATCTCTTACTAACTATCATCGATCAAAATCCCCTTGTTTAGATGTTATGGCAAGCTTGAGCTTGGTCTTGCTTATTTATATCGCAGCTCCACAGTCTTAAATTTGGTAGTGCCAACAATTTCCCGATTGGCCAAGACCGGCAGGGTCTGTTGCAAGGCCGTGACGGCTTGACGAAACACGACCCCGGTATGCTTGTGACAAGCCCCAGCTAAAAAGGCCAAAAGTCTTTCAGGTAACTCCTGGAAAGGGGCATTCAAAGGAGAGCAGCAACAAGGATATTACAACAATTGCTATCAGTCATTTCGATATGATCCCACCTGCAAAATGCTATTGAAATGCGTGCAGACCCTGGTAAATCCCAGCAGCGTGGCATGGAACTGTCACAAAGGAGCTGGCCAGCAGCATATGAGGCGAAATAACTGTAAAGTACCCCTTTAACCGCCAAAATGTTACTTTGTTTCAGGACAATGATTTGATTGGTTCAAAATCCCTGCGAAGATCAACAAGATACGATGAGTTATGTAATCACACGTCAGCTGCTGCTTCCTAATCCTGTCTTGTAACATTTTGGCGGTCTGAGGGATAACTTTGCTCTGCGTTTCTGTTGCTTTGATGTTTTCATATTTCCAGTTTTCTGAGGTTGCCTGTTTCCCAATCTCTTTTCCGGTGGTGGGTTTGTGTCGCCCAATCAACCAGGACCCATTAGGTCGGCCATATCGCAGCTATGCAAATGTCGGTGTTTGGGTTTTACTAGTACCTGCCACTACCATGTTGATTGGGTAAAGCTTGTTTTTCTTGAGCCTCTGATCTCAACCTCTCGACCTATTCTTGACCTTGTCTTGTAGTTTGATTTGGTTTCACGTAGTGCTTGCGCCTTTACTTAAAGTCTACAAGTGTCTACAAGAAGGAGCTTGAGTGAGCTCAAGCTCTACGAATGGTGGAGTTTCTAATAGTCTTTTATCATATTATATTGAGTATCGTCAATAAGAACACAGACGTTGTACACATAGCAGAGTCTAATGCCAGCGGTATTACTCTTGGTTTAAAATCTGCCTGGTACATCCGATACGGAATAATTACGGCCGTGGTGTTGGCGACGGAGTCGGTAGCTACTCCGTGCAGGTAAGTTTGATTAGATGATTGAAATTATCCCAGCAACTTCATTCTCAAGTTCTGGCAAAGTGTCTCAAAGTGATACAGTACACACGGTCACAATATGTCTGGGATTGCAGGCCAGGACTGGTGAATGTGGTAATTCCATGTATTTGCTTCGATCGGCTTCGGGGTATGCTGTTCAGAATATAAGGATCTGCCACAATTAGAGCAAACTGGAACGGGTGTAGAAAACCGTAAGATTGGAAGAACTGTTTAAGATTTGAGATGTGCGGCGATATTAGTAACAAATAAGAAAGGACGCAGCCTGAAAATAAATATAGATCGAAGTTGTCTGACGGCTCTCACGTGATTTGTTTGCATTGTTTTCTAGCCGGCATCGGCAATTGTTCGCGATAGCTTCATTTCAGGTTTGGTTTCTTTTTTTTTTTTTTTTTTGGCCATGGCTAATATACTGTATGTTTTTAGAGGACTTATATGACATGTTGGGATTGTTGTGATATGTGATTATTGTATTTTAAAATTTACCAATAAAAGTAACAAATGTAAATTGGTTTAATAAATAATACTGCAATAATAACTATCTACGACATTAATCTCGAACCAGGTATCCGTAACATTATGTGAATTAACCCTTCTTCCCAGCTTCATCATATACGTGATAAATATATAAAATTAACCGGATTACACTTTAGTTTAGAGCACCCGTGGCCGTTTTGCCATCGACATATAGATTTTGACAGAACAAAAGTACTAATGGCTGCACAGTTTAGATGCCTCATATGCATACTTGTGCTACATACGTACAACTCGAGAACGAGTATAAATATACGGCAATTATATTTCTATACGAATCAGCCAATGCACATAGAGCAGACGCTGTTATGAACAATGATATATCGATGTACAATTGAGATGCCGGCCCCGGTGCGACCGGCAGTACTAGTTAGATTACGAAATCGATCCCGACGTGTGGCTGAGTCTGCATGGCATGGCATGAGCATAACATGGTGGAAGAGCCTTCTTTCAGCTGTCTGCCACGACTCAACATGAAAGCCCTAGATTAACAAGACAAGAGTAGGTAGACGCATCTACTTCAAAGAATTTGAAATTAAAGAAGAGATAAAAGTCTGCCTCATTATATATCCTTTACAATCTAAAATGGAATATGGGTAGACACATCGACTTCGGATAATTAAGCACAACATGTAATAGTCCTTAACATGAACAAAATGCTGAGGCAAGCTGGTCAATCTGGTAAGCGGATTGATGAGTCTTGAGCTGTTAAATGGAAGCCTAGAGAACGCGCACACACCCGAGAACGAGCGGAAAGGTACCTTAAAAGGACCTTGAGCTTGTCTGAGACCTCGGCGCCGAGTACAATTTGAATACGATAAATCTCATTTGGTAGAAGGGGGCGGCAAAGCAAGATATAGTATGTAATTGGATTGGGATCGAAGAAGGCGAACGAGCAACGAGGTGATATGCCAAGTGTAATCAATGTCGCACCAGGATTGTGGAAGAACGAAAATTCGGCCTCGGTAGGCCCGTATATATACTTTATCGGCCGGATAGTTGGCAAGAATCTAGAACACAAAGGCGACGGATATCATCCAAAAGTGGACGCGTCAAACTGCACCGCCCCCCTCCAAGGGTAAATTCAAGTCTCGAGTAGCTAAAACTCACCGCAGGTGCCCCTTTACAGTACTTCTATTAGCAGTACTTATCTTACCTTTCTCCTTTCTGTTATCTTACCTTACTATGAAGCAGGGCATGCAGGCACACTGGCACGCTGCAGGGCGGCTAGTTCCGTTGAGGTTGAGATAAAGAGAAAAGACAAAGGAGACATGTAACCAGGAGAAAAGATTGCCAGGGACCGACACAACGACCCACAAAAAGAATAGAAAAAGAAGCAGGAAGAACAGCGAATAGAGCCAGACAAGCCATAGAACCAAGAAAATCCTACCGAAGCCCAGCAAGGGAATCTGGGAAATAAAAACAAAAACGAAACGCAGGCATTGGCGTCCGTCATGCGCCTGCTCATCTGATGAGAGCCAGATCTGTGCCCCTATCCTATGATTCTGACTTGATAAGATGATTACGGCGTAACTTATCTTGGATCTTCCGCATATATACGAACATCTCGACTTCTGCCAGGGCGATTTCCCCGTTTGCTGTCTTCATCTGCTTGCTCTTCTCGGGATCGCTTTCTATACCAATATGGCCTCAGACTATGGGCGCATGAAGCTCGCATCCCCATTCCGTATTTGTTCATTGTCGGTTTCTTCTTCTCGCACCAGTGAGTAATGATTTGGCTTCCTTTTTCTTCTTCTCCCCCTTCTTCCTCCCACATTCTTCTTTCTCCTCCCCCACCCTTCCTTGGCGCCCCTGGTCTACTCCTCATTGAATCTTTGCTCCGCCTGGACTCACAATAGCCAGCCGCGCGTAGCCTCCAGATGAAGTTCCTAGATTCCGTAGCGCAGGCAAGTTTGTAAATAGATTCTTGACTCGTTCCAGTGATAGATACTTTGCACCTGTCTGTCCACTTTAATCTATTTTATTCCCTTGTCTGGCCGTTTGGCTGCTGCCTTGATGCATGACTGCATCCTATGTGGTATTTCTTGATTATTTCTCCCTGTTTATTTCAAGAAATTCTACCAAATCGTCATGTATCTCTCGGGTTCTTATCGTTACAAACAGTGTCCTCCAGAGCCATTATCGTATTGGATTTGTAAGATAAATATTATATTATATTTTGATATTTTCCTTCCTTTTGCAGTACTATTCTAATCTAATCACCTCTATTTCTCTATTTATGTCCACCGAACTCCGGTCCTGGATTTTACGTATTCTAGCTGTCTACGTACCTGTATTACTCCATACCAACAGCGCATTGTATCGCATTGCACGCTTACACGCTCACATGTTGAAATCATACGTTCGCTCGCTCCCTGTCCAACTATTGTCCAACTCATATCGTCTAATCCCGTATAGACAGCCCGGCGCCGTAGATGCCCCATGTGCGAATGCGAGTCTCAGAAGCCTATTTGCATTGATCTGGTCTGCTTTATGTCTGGATCTTGTAGTATATCAGGCTATTTGATGCCCTCTTCCACAAACCAATTCTGTCAAGGACATCTATCAGTCTGCCACTCGTCATCACTTCTTTTATCATTTCGACTAACCGATCACACTTGCCAACATAATCCTCCGATACCACAACACACCTGCCGTTTTGAGAGTTGGATTGTTCCTTCCACTTTGAAATACTGGCAGTGACTTGGCAAGAGCGACCGATTGCACCTGCCAACAATTTGGCCAAGAATAGGCTCATTAACTCAGCGCCCTCAACCTGGAAAATAGTTCTCTGAAACCAGTCGATAAAGACACCGCATCGAAGACCACAATCTCACAACAGCACCACATTCACAAACAATCGACCGATAAAAAAACGGTACTGACCGGTCGGTAAGTCATTCCCTCGCCCGCTCCAGGCCTGGACTGGAGAAACAGTGATACGAAAAGGATAAACGCAGAAAAGGAGTGGCATAATAATTGTGGAGTGCAAGCGCACCAGTCTCCAAGAACGAGCAGGAACGAGGAAAAGAGGGAAAGAGGGAAAGAGGGAAAGAGCAAACAGCCCCTAGACGGGCAAGAGCAACCAGCAAGCCATAATTGTCAAATAACTGGGCGCCCCCATACCCCGTGTGCTCACACACACGGCCAATGTCCGCAGTTGCCCCTTTGATCGTAATATGCTAATATTGCGCAGGCCACATTTTGTGCGACTCGACTCTTATACTGACGGCTTCGTCAACTGCTTTGATTGTCAATTGCCCAACTCTCACAGCAAAACATAAAAGAGAACGATTCTTCATCCACGCCTGCCACGGTACCATATATCGCAACAGACTCCTTCGTATCTTAGCAAAGTCAGTAAAGTCCACCTTACGACCACCTTCACAAGACACTCGTCCACTACGGTCGCTTTCCGACCTCACGATCTTGACTTTGTCCCCGACATCGTCTTGACTCCTCGACACCACATCTTTTAATTGCCCTTCCTACACCACATCAAAATGGCTGTAGCTGCTCGCGATTCCGTCATGAGCCCCGAGCTCGTGGCTGACCGCATCGCTCAGGGCCAGACAATTGTCATCTACCGCGACTATATCCTGCGTCTCGACAGCTGGCTCGACAGACATCCCGGTGGTCGCCTTGCCATCCTGCACATGGTTGGACGCGACGCGACCGACGAAATTGAAGTGTAAGTTTCTTTGGCAGTTTTATTGCTGCTGCCGCCATTGTTCCCACATCTTGTCGATGCCAGTGAAGATTATCGACCATCGATTGAGTTGTCTCAATGGGTTACCATCACGGCGGCCTCAATAGACGGTCGGCAAGTCAATCAATCGGTGCCCCTGAATCTTTTCCCTACGCATATTCTGCACATTGTCCACCTCACTCCATTGTTGCGGTCCCCTGGTGTCCAATGGCATCTGTCATTCGCCCGCTCGTTCTTGTTTACTCGATCGTCTGTTGTTCGTCGCTCGCTTGCATTATTCCGTGCTCGTCAAGGGATGTCGCGTCTTAATCGGTTACGGCTGCCACCTCGTCTGCTCGTTTCAATTTCTTTGTCCGTTGCTCTGCTCGTTGTCTTCTTGCGTTCGTCTTGCCGTCGTGTTCAGAGTCGAGTCCGTGCCATTCTGGGCGCAGACCGTGACATGATATGAGAGTTCATGGGTTGGCGGAGCGGGAAAGAGAATAATAAAGGAAAGCGAAAAAGACCGAGAAAAGGTTAAAATGAAGAACGAGAGCCGAAGAAATCTCGCGATGATTGAATCTTTGCGCAAGAAACAACAAAAAATCAATCACCAATAAAAATACCAGGCGACTCTGGAAAAGACGACGGCATTGCCGTTGTCGCCTTCATGAAAACAATGATGAATGGAGAAGAAAAGAGTCAAGTCAGATTTGAAGGGCTGCGTGAGAACGTGGGTGGGGGAGATGGACTTTTTATCTCTTCCCATTCAAATCAGATCGCCGATGAGACA
The DNA here is from genome assembly GCA_029298975.1 of Ophiostoma novo-ulmi subsp. americana. Taxonomy (NCBI): domain Eukaryota; kingdom Fungi; phylum Ascomycota; class Sordariomycetes; order Ophiostomatales; family Ophiostomataceae; genus Ophiostoma; species Ophiostoma novo-ulmi. The sequence continues at coordinate 38,023 of JANSMA010000003.1, read as the reverse complement.
TCCGAGCCATCCGAATTTTTGATTTCTCAGCACCCCAAACCACACACAAATACACAAAACCTCACTATACATACCTATTTGCACTATCAGCCTCACCCATACCCTCTACACCCTAGCCTCGCTTGCCACCCTCCCATTCCCATGCCTTCCCCGGATTTCCAGTACCCGTTGATATGTTGATGATTACAGTCATGTATCTCTGCCCTTTGTCCGTTGCATATATTCGTCGTACCCATTCATCCCCGCCTTATTTGACTTAATCGTCATAATCGCCGTCACTATCCTCTCATATCCCACCTACTAACAACACAGGTACCATTGTGCTGCCACTCTCAAGACAATCAAGGCCTACCGTATTGGTCTCAAGCCCGACGGCCCATGGCTCTCCAACATCCCCCCTCCCATCCGTGGAGGTATCTATAGACGTCTTGGCGAGAAGGTGCCTGTGCCCTTCGTCAATATTGATGATTTTGATGATAATGGCTCCGGCACTGAGCCCAGCAGTGACTCCGAGGACTCCCTCGCCATTGACTCGGCCTCTGTCAGCGATGTCTCTTCCGAGTACAGCTCCGAGCCCCTGTCTAAGTGGCCAACTATGACCGACGAGGATGTCACCGACACCACTGACGCTGGCGCTGACAAGCCCTCTGACCCTTTCCTGGCTGTCCAGGGTGTCCATGGCGTCAACCGTCGCTGGAAGAGCCCTCCTAAGCCCGTCGCTGCCGAGCTCATGACCTTCTCCGAGGCCGAGCACAAGGCTGCTGCTAAGACTGGAAAGTACAACTACACCGATATCAATGAGTTCGCCGACCGTGGCATCCAGCACGAAATCAACGTTGACACTGCCATCTACCCCTCTGTCGACCCAACTTTGCAGGCCGCCATTGTGCAGCGCTACCGCGACTTACACCAGAAAGTCCAGGATATGGGCTACTACGACTGCCCCTACCTCGAGTACGCAAAGGAGGCTGCTCGTTACACCTCCCTCTTCGCCGCCTGCATGGTCACCCTCCACATGGGTTGGTTTATTCTTTCTGCCATCTTCCTCGGCCTCTTTTGGCACCAGATCATGTTCACCGCCCACGATGCCGGCCACCGTGCCATCACCCACAACTTTATCGCCGACAGCATTATTGGCATATTTGTAGCCGATTTCTGCTGTGGTCTGTCCATCGGCTGGTGGAAAAGTAGTCACAACGTGCACCACTTAATCACAAACCACCCTGAGCACGACCCTGATATCCAGAACGTCCCCATCTTTGCTACCAGCCCGGCCTTCTTCAAGTCTGTCAACTCCACCTACTACAACGGCTTCATCTTTCTCTGGGACGCCGTCGCCGACTTCCTGGTCCCCTACCAGAAGTACACCTACTACCCTATCATGGGTGTGGCCCGATTCAACCTTTACCTGCTGTCGTGGCTCCACATCGTCTCGCCCAAGGCCTTTGCCCTTGGCAAGAGCACTGCTTGGTGGATCCAGCCTGCCGAGATCTTCAGCATGGGCTGTTACTGGTTCCTGTTCGGCTACTGCCTCGTGTGGCGGTCTATCCCTACCTGGACCGACCGTATCATCTTCGTTCTCGTCGCTCATATCATCACTATGCCGCTGCATGTTCAGATTACCCTGTCTCACTGGGGCATGTCCCACTCAGACCTGGGCGAGTCCGAGTCTTTCCCCCAGCGCCAGCTGCGTACCACCATGGACGTCGACTGCCCCGCCTGGCTGGATTTTATTCACGGTGGTCTGCAGTTCCAGGCTGTTCACCATCTGTTCCCCCGGGTGCCCCGTCACAACCTCCGCAAGGTCCAGGTTCTGGTCCGTGAGTTCTGTGACGAAACTAACATTCCCTACTCCATTCTCAACTTTACGGACGGCAACGCCAAGGTGCTTGGCCGCCTACAAGAGATTGGTGAACAGGTGAACATTATGGTGAAGTGCCAGAAGCACATGGCCGAGACCGGTGAGAGTGGCCTCGCATAAACGAGCCCTCACTCATTTCGTTTGTTTATATGTTGCATTTCTTTACGTCAGCTTGCGCCAGCTACTTTATTCTCTAGTTATCTCATTTCATCAAGTCTTGTCATTCTCTATTTATTATTTCCTATTTTTATTTATCTATTCCATTTTCCATGTCCACGTTCACTACTGTCGGCATTAAGGCAGTACACTTTAAAAGCACGTTTGATTTTATTCTACTATCTACTATGGGCGACAAGCCATTGTTCACACCTATTTTGTTTTAATAATTTCCTTATTACTCTTGTCTACTTGTGCCCTCTCTACCGGTGCGTGCCTATGCTACATATATCTTAGTCACGCGGGCAGCAATTGACGGACCTATGGCCTTGAATCTCTGTACAAAAATTTATTCTCCTAGAGTAAATGCTTGACAAATATACGACCGAAAACTCAGTTTAATCCTTGGTACATACTCCTGCGTTGTGACATGATGTAACGGACAGTACGAAGGACAGTGGCGGTCTTCATGAGTAGGGATCGGATGACACTTTGCGAATGTTATTGGGACAAGTGGGCCCAAATACCGCACTGTGATTGGCTAGATAAAGTCTGACTAATCGACCATGTCTTATATTATGCTCCTCTAAACTACGACGCCAAAACATATATATCACTAAATATACACTAAAAGTGCTCTTTCTTCTATGCATTACCACTACTTTAAATCATCACTTTCTAGCCTTTTCTTTACTTCATTATACTCTTTTATTAAGTAATCTAGCTAATCATAGTGCGTTATTCGGCTCTACGTGTCCCAATAACATTCGCAAATTGTCATCCAAACCCTACTCGTCTTTATGAGTCCTCTCTTGTTTTTTCAGTTGTCAATATTTTCATACACGGGAGTATTTTGACTTGGTGTCTTTAGTTGAAATTTATTGTATACCGATGATGATGTTTCCCTGCTGGCGATTCTAGAAATCTATGAAAGATACTTGCGGTGTGGTAAGATATCAAACTAATTCTTGCACTGTAGTATCTGTAGCACACGTCTTTGTGAAAAACAAAGGACCTCTTTAACCCAAGCAGATATACGCTGCCGAATTATTGGGCCATGGCTGTCGCCGCCCTGATAAGATACTCGTATCTAAATGTGGTGGTAGTTTGGCGAGCTTCACATTTCACCAATACCAAGAGCCCGAGTTACCATAATCTGCCAATTTCATTTATTGTGGTAGTGTTTTCGTATATTTCTTACTATTCTTGATTATTAAAACAATCTTGGGCTTATAATATAAACTCTAAGTCGTCGAAGACGCCCAGGTGCCTAATTCTTATGCTGCATATGCACACATGTTTCAACGGTAGTGAAGGCTCAAAAGTGGAGGATCTCTCTTTAAGGTGATCTGCAGTGGGGGATGGTATATCCGCGGAGTCACAGCAGGTATGTCCCATGGAATAACATTGTGTGACCAGATTAACCAAAAAGCAGCATGGGAGAGAGTTCAAAATAGCGAATATAATCCGGCACATAGAGATGTTAATTTCAGCCGGGAATGCCCAGAAACGAATAAGATATAGTGGCTACCTCTCTATTAAGGCATTGTGATATGCTTACACGATCGTCCCCACCCCTTAGATGCAAGCTGTACAGCAGAAGTGGGGGATAAGCTAAACCAATGAGACATGCCGTATTATCTCGAGAGATCGCCGCCACCCATTGGGAGACTGTATAAAAGTTCTAGAGGGAAGCTTAATTGTCTTATATGATCGATTCAAAATTTAACTCTATTCTATTTCGACCTGCTACGGAAGCTACTATACCATGGAGCTCGCGTACTATTTCATCTTGGCTGCTGTTGCCATTCCGGCATGGTGCATCACCTACTGGATTATTCCCTACTTCACGACATACAAGCATCTCCAACATATTCCCGGTCCATTTATCTGCAAGTTTAGCAACATATGGCTCGCTCTCGGTGCTCGCCAGGGTCAGAAGTTTGCTTGGGTTGATTGGGCACATCGCAAATATGGCAAGATTGTCCGTGTTGGCTTCAACCATGTCTCCATTGCTACCCCCGAGGGCCTGCGCACCGTTTATGCCCACGGCAATGGCTTCCTCAAAGAGTGAGTGGTAATAAAAAATCAAACTTTGCTTGAATATTTCAAGTATACTTACAACACAGCACTTTCTACAATGCCTTTGTGTCTGGCGTTCCCGGTGTATTTAACGTTCGTGACCGTGTCGAGCACACCCGCAAGCGCAAGATTGTGGCCCACGCCTTCTCCCCAGGTGCCGTCCAGGATTTCGAGCCACACATGACAAGCAACCTTATCCGATGGGTAGGCCAGCTCGATCGCCTATGCGCCCATCCCGACCAGCTGAACGGATTTGTACGCCTAAACATGATGCCTTGGTGCACTTTTGTTGCTTTTGATATTATTGGTGATCTCGCCTTCGGTGCGCCTTTCGGTATGGTTGAGCGTGGACGTGACGAGTGCGAAGCTGTTCTTAGCGAAACTGGTAAGACTCACAAAGTTGAAGCTGGTGAGAAGCCGCCTGTCGTCTATGTCCCCGGTGCCGAGACCCTGAACCGACGTGGTGAGGTCAGCTCCACCCTCGGCCTTTTGCCCCAGATTCGTCCTTTCGCCAAGCATCTCCCCGACTCATTCTTTTCCCGCGGCCTCCAGTCAGTGGCCAACCTGCACGGTATTGCTCTTGCTGCCGTCGACCGCCGCCTTGGCTCCCAGGAAGCTGCCGAAAAGGGAGAGGCTGGCCACGGTACGATTGCTGCCAAGGGTCGTCACGATATTCTCGAGATGCTTACTCGGGCAAAGGACGCCAACGGCCATCCCATTGGCCGACTTGAGCTGATTTCCGAGGCACTGACCCAGCTTATTGCTGGTAGCGATACTGTATCTAACACCGCCTGTGCTGTCTTTTACTGGATCATGCACGGTGAGCGTGCTGCACCTGGTACTATTATTCCCCGCCTGCAAGCTGAGCTGGATGCAGCCATCCCGACTTTGGATGAAACTGATATCAACGCCGTCGCACGCCACTCGCAAGTCAAGAACCTTCCTTTTTTGCGCAGATGTATCGACGAGGCTATGCGTCTGCACTCTACTTCCGCTCTGGGCCTACCCCGTATTGTGACCGCCTCGGAAGGTATCCAGTATGCCGACGAGCACTTCCCTAAGGGCACTGTGTTGTCTGTCCCCAGCTTTACTATTCACCATGATGCCGACATCTGGGGTGTTGATGTGGAGGAATTTCGCCCTGACAGATGGCTTAATGCCACACCCCGCCAGCGTATGGGCTTCAATCCTTTCTCCTTCGGTCCCCGTGCCTGTGTCGGTCAGAATGTCGCACACATGGAGCTTGCCCTAATTGTTGGCACTGCCTTCCGCCGCTACGACTTTGCTCTCTACCAAGAGGAACTGTTTTCGCACGAGGGCTTCAGTAAAAAGCCAGTTGACTGCTGGATGGGTATTCGTCGGAGGTAGTTGAGTTGAGTTGTTCCCGGAGAAGGCGGGGAACCTAGAAATGTGTAAAAGTTTCGGAGAATAGTGTGACTAGACAGAGCCACAAGATGTATCTATTATGAATAATTGAATAAACGAATGACATGAATAAAACTCAACACCCCGGATCTTGAGTCTGGACACCCCACTCTTGCAGTGATTGGTTGTGGGTGATTGTAGCTGTAAGTATATGTATAAAATGGATGTCATGGTTGATGATCTCCGCGGACTTCTCCGGAAGGAGGGAAAATAGAAGTATCCTCGAATCTCGACAACCCCATTTCAGATTCGCTTTTAATCGGATTTCTGTAACGCGAGCTTAAATACGGGGAACGTTGCAGTGTTTCAACACTACAACGAAGATCTTGACGTAATATATTGACCATCGAGATCTGAGGAGGGGATACTGCTTTTGTGTGATTATTGGGTATAGCACGACGTGCACGGTAGAAAATAAACCCACCAAAGAGGACGGATCATGTCCGTAGTAGCTGTGTTAAATAGACTCAATAGCACTTTCAGCCCGTGAAATATCAACCAGGAAACATAGTTCGTAGTAATCTAATATGGGGTTTGATTATCCATCCTCCGACATTACTTAATTAAAAAAACAATATGAACATTGACCGTAAAGCAGCACCTAGACAGACACTGTCCTGGAAGAAACGATGCGCTTCTCAAGATCTCCTCCATTGGGCATGACCTCAACGGAAGATGCTTCAATTACAGAAATATCCTCCTCAGGCCGAACATAATCGCGCGGCTCCTTCCATGAGTTCTCCATGTGTGCCGGAGGCCATATTTTGCACAATCCCCAATAGACGAACGCAGACAGAAACAAGCCCACCCAGTATGCGACATAGTAGAAGCGAGTAAGGCCGATAGGAGCGGAGACACCCATGTTGTTAAGGAAACCATAAAAGTTGGGGATAATGCCGATTAAGTAAGCGGCAAAGGCACGCAAGTTGAAGCCACGCCAGTAGTAGTAGACACCACCTTTGTTGGAGGTATAACAGTCGGGAATCATGATGTAGCCACGGCTGATGATATAGTACTGAACGAGGAGAATACCGGCGATAGTCGACAGGAAAATCTGGTATGATGACAAGAATCTAACAAAGATGGAAGCAGAGCCCTATGGACAGTTAGTATATGACGAGTATACACTATATATAGATTAAAACTATGAAGATGAGAACTTACCAAAAGGTACCAGGGGTTGATAGCGACAGTAAATATGGCGCAGATGAAGAAACCACGACGCACAGTCACGTACTTGGGGAACAGCGCAGCAATATCGTTACCAGCAGGGAGCGAGTTCTCGAAAATGGCACTGAAGATGCAAGAGTAGGCAAAGCAAAGGGAAATAAAGAATGCACCCGCACGCGTCTTTGCAGTGTAGTCCATAATTAGGAGGTCGTCAAGCAGAGTGATAGGGTTCCAGACGATCTTGCCAAAGATGACCTGACCGCTGGCACAAACAATGTTGCCAAAAATAGCAACGATAAAGTTGGCAATGGGGAATCCAGCCAGGTTACCAAGAATGACATCGGTATTTTTTGTGGCATACCGCTGGAAATCAGCAGCGTTGGAAGCAAAGGTGGCACAGTTGGCAGCACCCAGCATGATGAAGCGGAAAATGAGCCAGTTGCGCTCGGAGCCGTGAACAGTGCTGCCCTGGTGGACAACCGGGCCGAGACCGCCAGCCTTGGTAACGGTCCATGCAAGCATGGCGATAGCACAAATAAAGAACACAAACACCTTAGCGTAGATCAGGCCGCGCATCTTGGGGACAGGTACAACGAGGAAGAAGCACATAACAACCCAGAAGATTACAAAGCCAATCATACCGCCCGTAGTCAGGGCCGAACCGGTACCCATTGTGTTCTTAATCTTGGCCATGCCGGGGAAAATAGCGTGAAGCATGACGTAGATGCACTGACCGCCCTGCACTGAATTGACACCGTTCCAGACAATTGCCATGACCGCACGATTGAATGCCGGCCACCAGGCACCGTAGATACCAAATGCCGTGCGACATAGGACAGGGAAGCCGATGTGGTATGTGGCACCGGCGCGACCGTTGAGAGTGATAATGATAGCGATAAGACACTGGCCACCGAAAGAGCAGGCGAGCGACTCCCACATGCTCAGGCCGAGAGCTTGGCCAGTTGATGCTGAATACCAGTTGGAGACAGTAGCAGTAGCCGAGAACCAGAATGTGAAGTAGGTGAGCGAGTTCCATTTGCGGTCCTTGAGGGCCAGAGGCCGGATATCGTCGTTGACAAGAAAGCCATCTGCACTGTCGCCGCCCTTGACGACCAGGTATGAGTCGTGAAATTCTCTGAGACCCATTGTGCGCTATTAGTTCGAAGTCGTCAAAGTCGAAGCTGGATAGTTGAAGCAGGACTTGCGAGAGACATGTTGTCGTGATCGCGGCGACATGATGTTGTTGTCGAGGCACAGAGGTCTATTTTATTGATACTGTTTACACAAGCAACTCTGGCGGTTGATCATAAGCACGTGTTTATGCATATAGGTAACAAAGATAAGGATAATATGACCGGGGGAACTTATTGGCTAGCGCGGATTAAGCTCCATATATGAAAGGCGGATCTCGACGGAGCCCGACGGCAATATTTCCACTTGTCACCTTCCTAGCTCGGATATGGTTGCATTCGTGCAAGGATGTCGGAATTCGGTGGTCCTCGACGGTGGCTACTACTATCAATGAACAACAGATGATGAAGGATCCGGAAGGCTGCCCACTACTATCGGGGCAAGGTAGGTCGGGAATCAGAGCAGAAAATAAAATAAATAATAAAACAGCTAGATAGATAGATATAATATGGGATGGTGCGGGCGAGACGCGATATTGAGGGGAGATAGGAGATATATATGCAAGAGGATTAGCAAAATTCTGGAAGCATAGAAACACGCTGCTATTACACAAAACACAAAAATAAAATCAAGCGAAAGTGCTCCGATAAGAAAACAGAAGCGACATCCAGATACAGAAACTCAACTGCTGAAAGGATAAAAAACACTACAGTAATACCCCAGCTTTGAAGACGGCACCATGAGCTCCACCACCACGATCACCGTCCCCGCGCCCGAGACGTACCAACTAGAGCTCCAGTCAGCTGAAGGCCCTGTGTTCCGCACGGTGCTTAAAACGGAGCCGCGCAACTGCGATCCGTCCGATGTCCCGGTGATCGATTTGGCAGGTATCAATGGAACGGCAGAGGAGCGGCATGAACTAGCAGCCAAGCTACGCGCCGCCGCAACGAACATGGGCTTCTTTTACATAAAGAACCACCGGATCTCATCCATTGATGCAGCCTTTGAGCAGACAAAGACTTTTTTCGCGCAGCCACAGGAGAAGAAGGACCAGGTATCGGTGAAAAAATCCCGCTTCTACAATGGTTATGGAGGCATCCACTCTATCCAGGTGTCGCCTAGTGAGTCGCGCGATTATAAGGAGGGCTTTGCGTTCCGCTACGAGCCCCAATATGATCCCCATCACCCAATGACGATCGACGAGGTGCCTGAACCTGTCCGTCCGTTCATTCGCGGCGAGGGATTTGTATGGGAGGGCACATCCCATCTGCCCGACTTCAAAAAGGACATCATCCAATACTGGCAAGACTGTCTGCGGTTGGCCCGCAAGCTCATCCGCATCTTTGCATTGTCGTTGGACCTTCCCGAAGACCACTTTGACAATATTGTGACACACCCTGGAAGGTTCGTATTTATGCATAATAGGCGGAGATTATATGGTAAAGGCTAACATAGCTGCTCACATAAAAGCGACATGGTTCTGAATTACTACCCCAAGAACAAGAAGAAAGATCCGTCAACTGTTGACGCAGGCATTGGGTCGCACACAGACCTGCAGTGCTTTACACTATTGTGGCAAGACACTGTCAGTGGTCTGCAGGTGCTAACCAAGGAGGGACAGTGGCTCAAGGTGCCGCCAATGCCAGACACGATTGTTGTCAACATCGGCGATTTCCTAATGAGACTGTCGAATGACCGCTTCAAGTCGACTGTGCACAGGGTCTACAATTTTGCTCCAGAAGACCGCTACTCGATGCCATTCTTCTTTGGCTTCAACTTCAACGAGGAATGCTCCGTGCTACCCACGTGCACGAGCGAAAGCAACCCTGCCAAGTACAAGCCAATTAGTTGTGGAGAGGTGAGTGATACAATAGTTTCAAGAAAGAAAATGATATCCAACTTTCTGAAAGTCAACAAATGTTTTCAATCCTATAATCGCAAAAAAACAGAAGAAAAAAAAGAGAAGGAAAAAAATATGTCGGAGAAGGAGGAGACAAGACCTTTTCATCCAGGTTCAATAGGCGCAACAAACAGAAACTATAACGTTTTCACTACTGACAAAATAGTGGTGCCAGAAAAGATTCAAAATGTCTACTGAGCAGGCTAAACGGAGTTGAGATGCGATCCATGTGCTTCAAGTTGGAACCTCAAAGTTGGCACTAGGGACGACGCGACGTGTCTGGGGGACCCACAAGTCGTTATCACATGTGGGGGCACCAATCATTGGTAGACAGATAGGCTCATGACCCCTTACAATACATTGGCCGATATCAAGACGCCCAGACAGAGATATGTAAATTCCCCGTACCGCGTAGAGCGCAGACATGTCCACCTGCCATACCGAGTAGACAGCACCGTATGCGACCCGTCCAAGACATCCAACAATGGATCCCGAACAGACGCCAAATGAGGCCTCTCAGAAGGCTTCCGACGAACCCCGCGATCGCGCCAAGCGTCACCGGCGCCGTGTCTTCTCGTGCGAGTCATGCCAGCGCCGCAAGTGCAAGTGTCTCTTTGACACTGCTCTGCGATCATGTCGCCAATGCCACTCCCTCAGGTGAGTTTCCACTGATCCCCGTATTGCCGCATAACCGCGATGCCCGAACTAACACGCCTAGAGTCGCATGTTCATTGCGTGATAGCTCGCACTTGATCAGCCCTACCGCAGATGTCGATGTCGACACACCCGCTCAGCAGCAGCTCCGGGCAATGGAGCAGAGGTACTCGCCATTGATCAACGCTGTACATACTTGGCTCGTCTAACATGTGTTAAATCTGCAGGCTTCAGCGTCATGAAGAAGCTATCGCCAACCTCCAGGAGCAGCTTCGGCACGTGTCTCCCCTCGGGACTACTGTATCATTACCATCCCGCACGCCACTCCCACCACGACCACGTCGCAGCCCTATCTGGGCGGCACCGGATAACTCTGGCCGACCGTTGCATCATAACCCTGAAGAATTGTCTGCTGCCGCTGATGAAGCAGCCGGCTCGGCACCAGTCGTCGTGTTGCGAGAGATTGATAAGCATCACACTGGCCGGCAACGCCGCAAAATGGGTGCACGATCCACAGATATTGTGTCTATGGGTATCATCGACGATGTTACAGCCGACAGTCTCATCCACCTGTGAGTGGCCAATGCTTAAAATGATCCGAGCAAATGCTAATAACAATAGCTTCCATGGCCGCCATGGCCCTACACAGTTTATTCACGATATTGACAAGACTACACCGAGTCACCAGTTAAGAGTTCAGTACCCCTTCCTCCATGGAGTCTTCTGCCTTTTGGGCATCATGCACAAAGAAGATTTGGTGGGCTCATCCGCACATTTCAAAATCAACGAGCATGTGCGACAAACCCTCGGAGAAGCGCTTTTGGCCAGTCCACTGCCCATGGATGCCATCTACGCCATCTTGCTAGTCAGTGAAGAGGCTACCGACCCGTCACAGGTGAGATGACGATATAACAAGATCAGCACAGGCAAGGAGACTAATACGGCTAGGATGCTACCGACTATATCGACAGTTGGCTACTGACCGGGTACTGCATACAGCAGGCGATGCTGTGCTTCAACTTTTCTACTATTTTGTCTCGAATTCAACAAGAGACGTCTACAAGTGCAGACCAAAGTTCCATTCGCCTCTGGGCTGCTATATGTCTGGGACATCTTCGTTGGTCTGTTACAACTGGAAGACAGCCTGTTGTCCCGAGTGCGTACCTCAATCACTGTAACATGCTCGTCAACTTCTATGACGCGTCAAGTGAAGATGGCATGCTGCTGGCCGAGGTCATGCTTTTCTGGGCTCTTTGGCAAATGCCAGTCGATGCTCGTCAGAGAAGTGACATTCTCGACGAGTGGAAGGACAAATGGGATCATCTATTGCGTAAGTCACTCAATTCTCAAATGCATATATGTATGCGATTTACTGACATATAAGAACTTCCCACCTCTGCTAAACTGTGGTTCAGCTACCATATTGCCTCTTTAATTTCAGCCATCCGCGTCCTCGAGCGACTCGGTGAAAACCTGCTGTCACAAACATTTTTGTCCCCGGCAAAACCAAAACCGTACAGTGGTAAACAGGACCCCGAGGGCGGTGATGACAATATGTCAGACACAGAGACTGTACATGGGCCAACGGATACAGTCACTAAAGCACGTCTCCGCCTGGAAGCCTACCAGGAGGCTGTTGCTATCGTCCAGCAATTCTTACGATCACGGTCCTCTTTTTTGCACAATCTCAGACTGAGTGACTGGCTCTGTTTAGCATATAGCGCCCTTATTGTCGGCCACTATGGAGAGAAGGAGCTGAGCCGACAGGAATATCGCCAACAATCTCGCGACAACAATCGACACAACATCTATAGGTGCCTTGAATACATGACGCAGCTTGACGACATGTGCCGCAAGCCAGTAGGCTCTATGCGTGTACTTCCACACGCCGTCAGAATGGCCATGGGCAAATTGCAGACAGCTGCTGCTGGCCGCAAAGATAGTGGCGATCAGCAAGTTTTTCGTCAGCTACCCATTGGTACCGAAGGTAGTCACAATGTTCTCGTACCTAGAGACATGGGAGCTACTCAACACAGTGTGACTCAGGGCGATGACACTCAGTTTTTTGGACTCGAAGAAAGCAACGATGTCCTTTCGAACATGAATTGCTTCTTTAGTGGTGGATTTCTGGATTTTTCGTATAGGGATTATATGGGACAGCCGTTGCCATGACGCAAAAAATGCAAATATCATGTTGCATAGAAGTTTGTGTTGTATTATTTTATACAATTGCCTAGTCACTAGGTCTCATCTTTCACCTGTTTATATGTAGGTTCTTTTCAGCATGGTGATAGTAAACCATCCTAGCGACCCCATTTCTTCCGTTCCAACATACGCAAAGGGATGAAGATGCTGGTGCAAGCAAATATGGAGATGATCCAACTGATATCTGTACCAGATGGAGAAGGGCCGATTGCCAGTGCGATTGGGCCAACCCACCATACCTGATTCATACAGAGAAGAGATAGAACAGTCCCGACAACAAATGCGAGTGATGCTGCAATGCCATATGGGAGCTCAGACGGCTTCTCCCAGGCAGTCAAATCATAGTCCCAATTCCTCCTCCAGATGTAGTGCTCGAGCATCATGATATTACAGAACGGCACAAGCCAGTATGTGCAAATCGACAAGAAGTTGGTCATGATCTCAGCAAGAACATCCCTACCGGCGATAGAGCAAGACAATAGAGCAGCACTGCCCACGAATGTCCAAATGAAACGTGGGACGGCCAGCATCTTCCGAGAGATAATCTGTACATTCAGGCCAAGCGAGTAGACATTCACAGCAAGGATGGCCACGATAGAAAATGCTACTAGTACCTCAATGAACTTTCCAAATCCGTAAACAGACGTGGAGTAGCTGTTGAAAATAGCACCAATGAGCCCACCCATGCCAGCTCTGTCATAGGCAGCCACAAATTCAGGATCGCTGCTCATGGTAAGCGAGCCGATAGCGGCACCCAGAAGCTCTACTAGAATTTGAGGGACTAGAAGACCCATGAAGGTGTAACCAGCTGTAGCAATCGTAGAGGTGTCGCTGCGCATATACACACCGTAATCTGCAACAACAGGCATCCAGGCCACTTCGTAACCGATGATCACAGCTGCAAAGGCAAACACATTAGCTCGCTCGGCGGATCCCACACCCATAGGAATATTGACAAAATGCCGACTACCGAATCCAGCAATAATAACGAACGAGATAGCGACGACAATCCAACTGTACCGATCAAAGATGTGTAGAGCACGGTAGCCCAGTAGACCAAACAACAGGCCAATAATGCAGACGACCAAAATCGCAACAGCTAAGGGTAGCTTACCACCGCCGACGTCGTAGAGAATCTCGCCAGATGTGATGGCGCTGACAATACCCCAACCAATCTGGTTGACAATATTGAGTATAGCAAGAACCTTGGCGGGCCACCAACCAAAGACGTAGCGAGGAATAACCATTGACCGCAGACCTAATTTGGGGCCAAAGCTGGCGAAGATGGCGGGTGCAATAACGCCGATGACATTAAAGAAGATGATGCAGAGAAACGAGTCCCACCAGCCCAGACCAAAAGTCGCTGTTCCGAGGAAACCAGTTGCAAGAGTGGTGACGTTGCAGTTGACGGCAGTGAAGAAGGTGAAGAGGTCATATGCTGGCCTGTCGGTCCGCTGCTCATCAGTGATGCGCTCGATGCCAACCTCTTCCGCCCCCATTGTGCGAATCCATTGTCGCGTCTTGTCCCAGAAGCCTTCTGGGTTTTCAGGCTGCGCGTAGAATGGCTCGTGTGGGATGACTGTAGCTTCAATAGTGCCAAGTTTGGGTTCGGCATCATTGGGCTTATACGAGACCGATGACCTCTTGATAAACTTCTCTGCGGAAGCCATGTTGATGTATTTCCAGTCGATGATGATGGTTGAGAATACGAGTTCACGACGGAAAATCTATAAAGTAGGACAGGTGCCATTCTGATTGACTATATCAAAGCGTAGTCGGATCATCCGACAATGTCGCGGTGACCGACATTGATAGTAAAAGGGATGAGATAAAAGCGATCGCCACCACGCAGTGAAACCATGCAATCTATCTCCGAGTGCATGTCTGATGAGGGTAGATCTCGGAAAAGCGGGCATCTGATAGTGATTGTGGAGATTTTACACCCATCGCAACGCAGAAAGCTGACTGAAGAAAACACCCACATGGCTGGATCTAAAGAAGCCACTTTTGTGGCCTTTATTCATATTGACACGCGACGCACCTGGCCATTTCCTTACTAGCTGTGTCGTGGAATGCGGCGTGATAATAGCATGCGGTTGATGATCTGCCGCATTGCCACTTTTCTACTTGAGGAAGAAGCTCTATGGTGGCCTAACACATCGTTATCAGTTCGTCTGAACCAGCTCCCTTTACCTACGCACCGGCCATATCGTGCTCTGAGGTCACGCGATATTGCAACGTCTTTACCGTGGTCAGATATAAACGTTATCTTTAATAAGTCCTATCTAGGAGACTACATAATACTGAGTACATCAAATATGTCAGGGACAGCAATTGGGCCTCCTGCACAAATTCGGCGCTGGCCGATAACAAATGACTTACACAGGATGGACCAATCGAACATCATTGATTTCATAACGAATGACATAACCCGTGACCCACTAGCCTCCATTTAGCATTCAAAGCTCCTCGATCGTATGTCTTATATTCCGTTCGAAAGGGAGAATGCGTCGATGGCCAAATTGAAAGACGCATCAATTGGTGCCACCAAGTTTTGAGCAATGCCCTGGAGAGCCGCAGGTACTTTCGCCACGATAGCACTGCTCATATCATCCGAAGCGGTCTTTTGCGCCTTGAGGTCAAGCAGCACAACAGGTGCCAAGAGGAGATCCTCAAACTTGTCGTGAGCGGCTATAATTGTAGTCATTGTTGAATTAACGGCTGCTGCGAGTGTGTTCACAGCAGTGGCGATGCTCAGAGCCTCGTCAGTGGTAAGTTCATCACTATCCTCGGCCGCATCCTTGCCCTTGTAAATAGCGAGAAGAAGGCTCGCGCTCTTAGCCACTATGGAAAAAGATCCCAAGATGTCGCCAGACCATGACTGGACGGTAGTGTCGAGTGCTTCAGTTTTGCTATCGACATTGTCAAGGGCGTTGACGATCGTAGTCCCGCTAGCAAGAGCATTTCCTGCGAGTAAAATGGACAGAGCCGGCTGAAGAAGAGTTGTGAAACGCATGGTATCTAAATGTGAGAATTGGAGCCGTAATAATGTTGGAGAGTAAAGTTACTATATTAGCCAAGCTTTGAAGGAGATAAAGTTAGGCCAGGATGTACCCTACCTTTATACTTCTGCATATACGACCTGGACAGCGAGAAGACGAGATGCGAACATCGAGGAGAAGGATTAGTCCGTGCTGATCTCCCCAGATGTCGCATCAATTACCAAGTTTGGTTTATTTTGCCCGATACTGAACTCACGTCTCGCGGGGATAGTTTGCGGGGAAATGGCACCCTCGGTAGCGAGGAAACATGTGAAGGTATTCTAGATATATTGCGGAGAAACTGAATGCGAAATACATGAAGTAGGTTGTAGTTTGAAATGCTTGTTACTTAATCGAGACTAACGAGACAAGTTGCATGTAGATCTGCCCAGAGACAAAGCATATTACTGACATTCTTGATTTTTACAAGTCCCTTTAGTTTATAGTTTCTTATGAAGAGTGTGGGGTAGTTGTCGAAACAAATTAATAAATAAAATCAAGTGAATGAGATTGCTTTCTCAGTATAAATGGAAGGAAGCTGAGAACCCAACGTGGGCACGGGAATACAAGGACAATTTATCTGATGTTTCGTCTCGATAGAAGCTAAACAGACGTAAGATAGCTGCCTCCACCCCGCTGTTCGCCTTTCAATAGCGGAGCTGTATCTGGTGCTGGCAAATGTTGCGCATTGACTAGTGTTTGTCCTAGGTCTGTGGGGAAGTAAGTAAACCCGCCAGCTTATAATTTTATGTTCTCCTACATAGGCCGTGACTCTATTCAGACGGGCTCCTTAAACAGACCGTTGCCTGTGTAAGGTGCCTTAGTCGTGCTAAGTTTGAGTCACGCGAACTAGTCTGTAGAAAAGATTGAATATGGCATAAGATTTTATTTAGTATGGGAATGAACTAATATGTTACAATTAATACAATCTACAGCCATGTACTCTGAGAGGTAACAAGTTATGAGGGGAAAAGTTCTTTCATCAAGAAAGCTACAATGACAGCAGAAAGATATATGGGGCTAGACGATTCACTCATTTTATATTTTTTTTTGGTTGTTGGCACACCAATCCCGCTTCCTCGAGTTTTAGCCCGTGCTCACCATGATTTTTATATTACGTGGACAAAGCATAGTTTGACATCAGATGCTATTACTCCACAAGTTGCAGGAGACCAGCTTATACACACACCCATGTAGCAGGTGCCATTTCCAAGTTTCGTTTTTAATAATTGCTCCTCTTGGTGTTTATGCCCCGGCCCTGGATTTTGTTCCGCCAGCTTATCGGATCGTGTGTAGCCTGACCGCTGAGTGCATCATTCTCCGCCCCGTCCCCCGCATGGCATCTAATAAGCTTACACAACCTTATGCACAAACTCAAATGCCTCGCTCGCAAATCGGCAACTGTAGAAGAAAATAAACGTGTGTGAAGTCCACTTGCATTAGCGATCGTTGCTAACAGCTACATCATAGGAGGATATAAAATGATGCCTCATAAAACTCCACTAAGCCGACCGACAGGACATAGCGATGGGCGGCAGGATTTTGAAATAAATGTGCCCGGACGAGGTGAACAAAAATGACCGAGATCTTTATGCTGTCAATGTATCCCAATGCGGGAATGTTTTGCTGTAACCTTGCAGCTCTTCCTCGCCTACTGTACATGAGCTCGCTTAACTAATCGGATAGATAGATCACACGCGAGATGAGTATGTAAGCCGTGATTTTCTCCTATACTTCCTCGAGAGGAAACTTTGGTCGTAGCAGCACGTCTTCATCACTCAGCTCTGTTTCGGTATTCTCTCCAGCTTCTCCTGCTGTATTCCCAAATATTTGACCTTACTGCCTCCTGTCATTGCAATGCGCACAAACTCCTCGCATAGCGGCACACTGGCTGCAGCTGTTTTGATGTCCGCCGTCAAAGCCGTCCTGGCAATCGCATCTTTGAGTGACATCTGCTCGTCCTCGTATGCTGCTTCTGCTCTACCACTAGATACTATCCTGGGTGTCACCATTGATGCCACGTCGGTAACAACTCAGCTCGTCACCAACTTCATGGCAGAGTCCGTATTCTACCCAACGACCACGTTTGACTACTGCAACCTAACCTTTGCTTACTCACACAACGGAATTAACGAAGACCTTGTCCACGGCCAGTACTGGCTGCCAGGGCCGGGCCAGTTTTAGAACCGCTATGTGTCGACGGGTGGTGGCGGCTGGGCTATAAACTCCGTCACGACAAGTATTCCCATGAGCATCACTGCCGGAGGGTAAGCCAACCACGCTACTTTAGCGGTATATTCTTTTGAAATGTCGTCAACTATTCTATTGTCAACTATTCTTGCTGATGCTTCATGCTCTAGTGTTACGGGATTGACGGAGGTGGGTTCGGAACGTTTATCACCGAGTTTAGCTCAGTTGCGCTGCTGGAGGATGGCACTATCAACTGGCAGGCAACATATATCTTCGTCTACCAAGCGTGCCCGGAGCTGGCAACAATCGGAAAGCAGTTAACGCGTAATATTTACGACAGTTTTGAGAGCATCAAGCTGTATTTCTACTACCAGGGCTGTTCTGAGGGCGGCCGCGAGGGTTGGAGTCAGGTTCAGCGCTACACCGAACAGTTTGACGGCATTTCTGTGGGAGCACCACTTTTCCGTTGGTCACAGCAGCAGGTCAATCATCTGACAGGCAATGTGATGGAGCAGACACTGGGATACTTCCTAAGCCGCTGTGAACTTGGGAAAAATTATGAGCTTGACGATTGAAAACTGCGATCCGTTGGACGGAAAGACGGACGGCGTCGTGTCACGCTCCGACCTATGTCTTGACAATCTCGATCTTCAGGGTATGGTCAGTACGGCCTACTCTTGTCTGGCTACTGTGGCAAGCTATTCTTTATCGGCAATCTCTGCACAGACTGGAAATATCCTAGCTGAGGCCATCACACTGGTGCGGACACTCTGGGGTGGTCTTCACGACCAGGACGGCAACCTCGTGTACTTCAACTACCAGCCGTGTTCTACTTTCACTGATCTTCAAGCCGGCTACAACACTTCTAGGATAGCTGGGATATGGCCATTAGCGGGACCAGTGGCATCTGGACCGAAATATTCATCACAAAGCTGCAGGGAGCCAACTTACCGAACCTTGATATTGTCACTTACGTCACGCTCAATCAATGGATGATTGAGTTGATGATGGTCTGACAATATCTTACAGACCACATACATGGATCTGACGGACTTCAAGACAGCCGGTGGTAAGGTCATCCACTTCCACGGTTGGCAAGACTTCTCTGTCCTAACGGCTTCTTCAATAGGCTACTAGGATTCAGTGCGCGAGACCACTTTTGTGGGCCAGTCGCCAAACCAGAGCACGGCCTCTATCGACGAGTTCTACCATCTTTACCTTGTGCCTGGCGCCGGCCATTGTGAATTCAATGCTTACCAAGGTAATGGCCTGTGGCCACAGACAACGCTGCAGACAGTGATCGACTGGGTCGAGAACGGTGTGGTTCTCGATACACTTGCCGGTACAGGCGAGATTGACTCGTGGGTATAATGGCGATACTTTTACTTGCCTCGAGTAAGTCGTTCGTTTCGAGCTTCACATACGACTTGAACGCTTACCGCCTGCCTGTTTATTGATAAGTACTGTCTGGTAGTGGGAGCAGAAAGAGTGGTTTTGTGCAAGGGACAGCCGACTTGATATAAAGATAAGCCATTATTGGACTTTCCATTTATCTTTTAATGTATAATATAATCAATACTTAATAAACTGAAATCGTACAAGTAATCATATACAAAAGTCTCCGCCTACTTGCGAACCATCTACTGAAATAAGCACCAAATCGAAATTATAACGGGAGATATGAATATAGCAAGTGGCGGGTATTTAGGAGGGCCTGCCCTATATCCCATGGCCCTGGCCCATCACAGTAACTTGTATTATATGAGAGATTTTTTTTATATTCGTCGAACTTTTATTATCTTTACCTTTTTTATTATATTATAAATAAGACTTTATTTTATTTTATTATTACTTTTATATACCGTTATTAACGGTGTCAGGTATATCTTTAATAAAGACAGTAAAAACCCTTGCTACCTGCTTGGCCGAAAACTCTGTCTACTGCTGCCTTAATATGTCAGGCTAATAATTCTATAGTATTTAACTTATTCTTTTAGCTCTAGTAGTATATAAATGTTAACATGACGGAGGAGACAGTATGCCCCTATAAACCCTTTATTAATACACTTTCGTCGTGACTAATAAAGCGAACCCCCCTATTTCTTTCGGTTTGTTTTATATCTTTAACAGTAAGTATATGATAGCATACTATGACTTTATATTAGATTAACAGCGGATAAATATGCAGTCATAAGTAGTTAATTCGGTAACCACAGCCTAATTATTTTTTATTAGCGGTATAACTACCGTTTATAGGCCTAGCCGGACACCCGCCGAATCCCTGACAAGTACAAGTCCCAAGTAAGAGGTACACCCAGCGGTTAACTACTCCGCCACAAGGGTCTAGACAAGACTTAGGGTGAACATCATAAACCAGGTTAAGGGCAGGTTAACAAAAACTCAGTAGAAATGTCAAATTTGCCAAAAAGGTACTTGCCGTACGACGTAAAACGCCTCTTATTCCTGGTACCGTATGGGCCTCGACGGAAGCAGGGATACTTCTTGTATCTTTTTTCGAATAACTTTGGCTTTCAGTACTTCGTACAATTATGCATTTTGCGTTTTTTTTTGGTATGGTTGCGTTTGTTGATGCTTTTAATGATGTTTTTAATGTTTTTGGTGATGTTTTTAATGTTTTTAATAATGCTTTTATTAATGTTTTAGTAATGCTTTTAATGTTTTAAATAATACTTTCGATAATATTTTCGAAAATATTATTTAAAATATTAAAAGCATTAAAAACATTATTAAAATACTATTATAAGTACTATTAAAAGCATTAAAAACATTATTAAAAGCATCAACCAAAAGATTAAAACACCGTCAAACATACTTCGTACAAACGAAAACATAAGAAAAACACGAGAAAAGCATGAGAAAAGCTTCATCAAGTACGAGAAGTCACTGGCCAAAAGATACATCTGACGGCTATGTATTAGTACGGAAAAGTAAGTTCCCGTAAGCCACGAAATTCCCATGTATCGACAAAAAACTGGAGCAATTTCTACTGAAAAATCCTACCCTTAACCTTAACTTGATTTATGATGTTGACCCTTAAGAAGTCTTCTTTTTTTGTATGGTATAGGCTTAGAGTGTATTGAGACTGTATGCCTCTCCTTGGACTCCCATTGTCATCCGCTGGTCAGGTGGACGAGAATTCGCCTAGAGTTCCTGTCATGTCATCGAGATCCCGCGCCAAGGACCGTCCGAGCAGTCCAGCAGTAATCCCGTAGCATCGGTGATTGGCTGAACAAGGACCGCGCCGGTATCTAGTTTACTGTGAAAGACCGGAGTCTAACGGAGTCCCCCCGCTATTAGACAAACGGATGACCTATAACTTTTGATACAGATGACTGTCATCGGGACTTTTGATATGAGTCACCAGTGTTGGATTGTTCTCAATATAAATATATCGCTGGAAAGTGTTCTATACCTTGAAAAGTAGAGGGCATGCTTGGAACCCTTACTAATACAGTACCTACGTTTTGAACACAATCATGGAAGTGCTATCTTTACTCTATGCTACCTTGTGCAGGCTCTACCTGTGGTCTTAGCATGTCGCAACTCATCATTTTTGTTGCCACTATGGATATATTACCTCGCCCATCGCACATTATTCCTCTAGCTTTCTTCTTTTGCACTTTCATTAACTCTTACCACTTCCATCTATCTACCAGTTTGTGCCCAAAATGTCTCAACCTTCTACTGATGCGGAGCTCGACCGGCACTGGGCTACGAAACGCGGACCAAGGGCTGCAAGACCTAAAGATGACAGAAATGCATCGCTATCCGAGCAACCAAATCCCAAGCAAAGACCAAAGACAGTATTTCAGACGCTCGCTTGCAAAGCCTATACACTGTGGAATCGGCAAGCACCGCCGCTGCAAGATATCAGTCGCTCAACTCAAGCTGTTGAAGCACAGCAACTTAGCGATTCTAGCAACCACAAAGACAACAGCAAACACGACCTTCATGGATACATTGTCGATGATGGCAAGGGCAAGATCAACTGCTATGAAGATGATGAAGAATACCCCCCGATAATAGACATGGCCACAGTCTGCAGGCAAGCACTCGCCAATGCCTCAGTAGCAGTGCATAGGAACATCCAGGTCTGGGAAGATTTATTGTCGCGCATTGCCCACGCAGTGGACACGACGAATCAATACATATCAACTGACCCGTATTACGGGATTATTTTCGGGGGTCTAGACCATGCCCATGTGATAGGGCAAGACCAGGCCCTACGAATTGCCACGCATGCCGTTGCTGCTTCGCGTTATATTGTAGAACGGGCCAATGAAGCCCTCAACGAATTTCTTACCAATCCGCAACTACTGGGAAGCATTGCCCCTAGCGAAGCTATCGCAAAGGGTATTGTCCACGTCAAGGAACAGGAACCACTACAACACCTACAGTACTGTGACATACTTGAGGGATTGAGACAGGGATGCAGACTCATCCGAGACCGAGACTCCAGTCTTGGCTTGTCATGCCAGTGGGAAGATCTCGACATCTATTATCAAGGGCCTATGTTAGAGCACGTCGCTCAAATTATGCAGCAACTGAAAGAAGCAAATGCCAGCGCTACGGAGTTAACAGCGGGCACTCTTAATCCCAGTCACCAAGCATCTCAGCCTCACCAGCCCGACCTGGTAGACATACTTCATCGCCCCATCTACGAGTTTCATCGTGCAGACACATGTATCAAACTGGCGGGACGCCTCGCTGTACACGCAGAGGGTATGCGCCGAGCCTTTGTCGAATATTTGAGAGGGCCGTACAATCTTATACCTAGACGTATTTGTCGATTTGTTGTACTAGGGGACGTCGACAGTTTTCAAAATCAGAGTACAACTGCTGTTGTCGCTGCGGAGGCTTTGCTTACGCAATTAAGTTTGATTACATCATCAACAGACTCAGCGTAATTTGAAAACAAAAAATAAAGATTTGCAATCACTAGTATAAACAGACAATATTCCACCTTCCTCTACCCTCTCACTTGTAATCTATATTAACGACCAACCACACTGAAAACGCAACAACACTATCCACACCGACAGAACCAGCACTAATATCACTCCAATGGCAGCAAGCACCCTATCGGTGAGTGCCATCACCGCCCTGGTCGGAATCTGTGCATGGCTATGGAGTGTGTGGACCCACTGCCACAAGGAGCAAAAAGAGATACTTCAAGCCATACGCAAAGTTCTCATCGTGACAACACATACACTCGAGACCGTCAATGAGGATAATGTGCGTTTCCTCACCAAGGCGGATAAGAGAAACTGCATCCAACGATTTTTCTACGGCACAGTAAATTACCACGAACTAAAGTTTCTCTGCTCGCTGCAGGAAATCGCCTTGGAGAAGATGAAATCCAAGCTTACTGTAGTGCAAAAAACACCAAACCCATCCTTTTCATCTACAAGTCAGGCTTCAAGTGCAGATCCGTAGAACGGATCTTTACTTTTACAAGTCAACCATCTCCTAGACTTGATGTCGCCCTCAGGCCAACAGACGAAAGTGCAAATATTTTTACGAAAGGACGTATAAGTCACCATCTGCAGTCCGGGCGAAGCCATACACACCACAGCAATAAAAAAAAACTGAGCACACTAAAGGAAACATTGGCAATCATTAGTACAGGCGCTATATTTGAACAGGCAGCAACAAATTATCAGACAGCAGCAGACGGCTCGGCGACAAGTCTACTCTCAGCAAACAACGTTTTTTATATTAGTATAGCTTATATTTACGTTATACTACTACTATGGGGCGTATATGAAGTATATGTATAAAAATCATATAAAGAAATAGCGGTACTACTTGACGGCCTATACGTTTTACCTCAAGGATGTCAGCGTATCAGACATCGCGGCACTGCCTGCCATAAAGAGTGCGGCTGAAGGCGGGGCTTCCGGGACCCCTGTTTCTCTCGTCTGCGTGTGCCCAACCGAAAGTTCAAAGTCTGATGTCGAGGAAGGGGAAGGCTTCAACCCTGGCAACTGGGCGTTTGTGTTTATTATCTAGTCCTCCCTCCTCCCCCGCAGCTCTGTTTCAAAGGCACTGAATACAATGAAATCCGCACGCACTGTTACTGCACAGACCACCTCTTCCCAACACCATCAACAAAAGCACGACTCTCCTCGCATCATTTTCACTGGCAAACACAGCAGCCGTGCCCATCTAGCGCTACCAGCTGCGCGGTGATTCACAATGCTATCCGACTTCGCAGACATGAATCCATGGAAGGAGGTCGGCCTCCTGCTGCTGCTCTCCGTCGTGGCCTGGTTTGTGTACACGCTGCTCTGCTGCCAGCCGTTGTCTCTAATCAGTTATGTTTTCTACCTGGTTGTGGTCGGGATGGTGGTGTACAAGTACCGACCAGACCCGTGGCCGGCGCCTGTCTTCTGGCTGCTGGTAATCGAGGGTCTCCCATTCGCCAAAATCAGTATTGCATCATCTCGCAGTTTCGGGCCAGGCGGCAACATGGCAGGCGTTGCCGTGTGGGCTCTCTTCCTTAGCAACTGGACTCACGTCACTGCGCTGCTGCACATCATCGCGTCTACTCTGTTTGTCCTATTATTTGTCTTCGCATGGCCGATGCCTTTCATTGCTTTTTTTGTTGTCATCGGCGCCGAGAGTATTGTGTCTCCTGCGGCCCTCCCGCCCGTACTTGTGACAGCGCTGGTGATGCATACAAGATTTCATTTTTTTATGCATCCCGTCTACTGGATCGTCTGGCCTTTTCTTGTCCTCGGCTTCGGCATGATACTTCCCTCTCACTCGCCGCCGGTTTGGATCGTCTTGGTATACGCACTGGTCGCTGTGCTGGGGTGGCTCACCGATCCGGCTCGATGGACTGAGGGCTTCTTGCTCTTTACGCTGAGTGTGTACGCCGTGGGACCACCCTGGTTCCTGTTTCAATTTGTCTACCTGTACCCGGAAACCTACGTCTTTCCCTTCAATCTCGTCGCCCGCTGGCACAAGGTCCCGTCCGCGGTGTGGTCGCCTATTGGCCGCCTCGAGCATCCGCCCAACATACTCTGCATGCAGTGCAGCGACGTCACAAGCAAATCCAGGCTCATCATGGGCTCCCACATGCCACTCATATCACTAACAGAGTTGTATGGTGTCTCGTTTAAACGATCCTCTCTCGTGTCCGTTTCGCCTTGCGACCTTTGCCCGCTTATATGGAACTCAGTTTCAATAGAAGCGCTGAGAGATCTGCCAGACGAGGGCTGGAAGATCAAAGTGTGGCAGACTAGGCCACTCTCCCGCTACACGTTTGCCAAGCTGTATCACGAAGACAAGCCTCTGGGCCTCCGTCTCTTGATTCACCGAGGGAAGACTTTCAAGGAGTGTAAGTGGAGATCCCTAAGTCACCCGACCATGTTCACAACTAATGACAACGAAATGCAGTGGCAATATCAACTAAAAGCACCAGCACCGACTCATCCAGCCACCTCTCCTTAGCCAAATCATGGCTTGCGCAATGTACAGCTTACCACGGCGAATGCGGCAGTTGTGATACGAATACTATACGGGGCTTACCAACGCGCCTGATCCGTGTCCAAAAGCCTAGGGATGACACTGAAAATCTGACAGTCGTCCCTAAAATCCGTCTTATAATAACAGATGCAAGAAACGACGCTGACATTAAGTACCTGGCTTTGAGCCACTGCTGGGGCGGTACCAGCACGCTCCGCCTGCTTAAGGGCAACGTCGAGCGTCTCCAGAGCGACATCGACGTTAAGGAGCTTTCCCAAAATGTGCGCGATGCAGTTGTGATGACGTACAAGCTCGGCTACGCGTATATATGGATCGACTCGCTGTGCATTATCCAGGACTCGGCCGAGGACTGGAATGAGGAGGCGGCCCGTATGCGCAGCGTGTACGAGGGTGCCGCTTGTACGCTCGCCTCGACCGGCTCGGCGTCGGGCGACGGCGGCCTCTTCCATAGCCGCGCCGGCGGCCGCAGCCTGCAGCCGTGCCGTATTGGTGTGTCGTCGCGCGGTATATCGCGCGACGACGACGCGGAAGACGATACGCGCGAGTGGATCTACGTACGCCGCGACGACCTCAGCGACTTCCGGTGCGGCGTGGACAACGCGCCCCTCAACGCGCGCGGCTGGGTGCTGCAAGAGCGTTTGCTGTCGCGGCGTCTCTTGCACTTTGGTTCCGAGGGGCTCTATTGGGAGTGCCGTATTCGCGCCGCGTCCGAGCTGTGCCCCGACGGGTTTATATATAAAATGTTTCCGGAAGAGTACTACGGCAACTATTTACCGTTCCCGAACCAAGCCGAGCCGGACGGGTCCGACCTCGAGCCGGTTATACAATGGGATCGCCAGCGCATAATCCAACGGCGGCTAATCCCGCCCGACCTAGATCTAGTCGCTATACGGGACGGCTCGTTGTCGTTACTCGATAAATGTCTACGCCGGACTAACCGCGAATTTCTTCGGGAGACCCGCCGCCACACATACACGCTTTGGTGGCAAGACAACAGCGCTGGGCGGTACCGCACGGCGCTCGATCAGATCCGGGCCGGCCACCTCGAAAGCGAGGGCCTTTTAAGTTTCCCCCGTTGTTGGTATACTATCGTCGAGCCGTATACACGCTCGCGCCTTAGCTTCTCTTCTGATACGCTTATAGCTATTAAAGGCCTGGTCGACGAGGTGCAACGCGTGACCGGCTACCACTTTATAGCCGGTGTGTGGCAGGAGCACTTGGTGGAGTGTTTGTTGTGGTTTGTTACGCAAGGACCCGGACGCCGACGGCTCGAGACGGCCGTACCTAAAACAGCATCGCAGACAACCGCCGCGCCGCCCATGCCAGGGCCGCAGATGGCACCGAGTTGGTCCTGGGCGTCGGTAGAGGCTGTGGTCACTATTGATCAACTCCCAACAAATGCCTCTAGAAAAGTGAGGGTAACCAGCCTAGCCACAGCGTGCTCGGCCACCGCGATGACCGTGCCCCCCGGCGCAGCTGGTGAGCAGTGGCGCGCAGTGCAGGGCGTGCTTGAGATAGAGGCTCCGCTGACTAAGATTGCCCGTCTGGAGCGCGTGGACGGCAACGACAGGTGGTATATTCACGCTGCTGCCTCGTGGGTAAGAGGTCGGTCGGCCCAATTTATTCCCGACTTGGTTGACTTTGCCGACGATGCCACAGACTTGTACTGCGTCTCCCTCCTGACACTGCGGCGCGATACGGAGCTAATGTTCCACATCTATACGTACGAGCTGCAGGGGATCGTCCTAAAGCATCTGCAGAAACGAGACGGACAGCCAGCCGTTTACGAGCGCGTCGGCTTCTTCACGACCGGGCGTGTAAAGGGCGGTCCGTGGCGGTTGCGCCAGCTCGTAAACGCGCCAGCGCAAAAGATACACATCGTGTAAAATAATAGCACAACTCGTAAAATATATAGAAGAGAGTCCTTTTCAAGCATATTCGGCCGTGACGCACTGGGCGCCCTAAATGAGAAACATGTGCGCTTTCATAGCTGTGGAGACGCATAGAATGAGGCTCTAACTACACAACCCCAGCATGTATTAGACTTGAGCTAGCAGCTAGTCAACGCTGGGAGGCCAGTGCGGGAGCTAACGCCAAAGAATGTATTTGTTGCCACGTCCCTTTTAATCAGTGGTTGATGGGTCGTGGTATTTCTTTTTATTAGTCAAAAACCTACACTTGTATTAGATTAATCTATTACTTGTCTTGCTAACGTAGCATTTACTGTCATCAGCCTATTATCTTGTTTTTGAGACAAGCACTTTATGTTTGTCATATAGCAATTGGATTATTGAAGATCCAGAATACCTTGGAAATTAAGATCAAAACTTTATAAATGGAACTTTAGTTTTGATGACAAAAACCGATAAATAAAAATAAAGTTCGATAATTTTCCTTTAAACAGTTTTCTTTTTATTGGACAATATTATTGTTCAAGTAACAGGATTTATTTCAAGGCCTGCTTAGGAATTCCCCGGATGTAATCCCAATACTACGGTAGCGTTATTACCACACCCAATATAACCAATCAATTTCAGAGCGGCCAGAAGCCCAAGTCGCCTCGTTTTGATATTTATAAGGCTATCGGGCCGCAACAACCACCGCATTTAATTAAGCACAACTGCTCCTATTACCCCCTCCCCCCTTTCCTTTACTGATACACTGACTGCATGATCACCTGCAACCTTTGTATTATATTAATCGATTTCAGTTGAAGCTTTTCATCCTAAACTTGCACATTTCGGTGGCCCCATTAAAGTTTTTTTATATTATTTATTTTAGAGAGACTATGAGTATCCAGAAAGAGAGCAAGCGACTCAAGGTTGCTATTATAGGGGGCGGACCAGCTGGTCTTAGTGTCGCTATCGAGTTAGGGCGGCTACCATTTGTGGACTGGAAACTATACGAAAAGAAGCCAGCAATCAGCGAAACTGGCGGCGGCATTTCACTGCAACCGCAAACTTGGAGGCTGCTAGAGCTCAATGGCTCAGCAAAGTACATATCCGCTGGGGACTACTACCGGTCTCTAGAAGGGGTGATCGAAGAAAGACGGTAATTATGCTACACTTTGAACAATTCCAGTACAACATCTAATCATCGCTCTTCCTGATAGTAACGGACGGACTGGACAGTTGTTACATCAGAGACTCAGTTCAGCAGATATACCAGTCCAACGAAAGAGCTGCCGCCTCGCCCGATCAAAACTCCAAGGAGCGCTCTTGAAGATGGTGAAGTCAAGACATATTCACGTGTCAAAAAAGCTGGTTGGGCTGGAACACCTCACGAATCACCGTGTTCGCATTGCTTTCGAGGACAACAGCGAGGATGAAGTTGACTTGCTAGTCGCGGCAGATGGCATGAAATCGGTAAGAAAATATTTTCTTTTTCTGTAAGTACAAGCCGGAATTCTGATAAAAGACTGTTCTCCTCTAGGTCGTCCGTAAATATAGCTTCGCAGGCCATGCCCTCCAATACAACGGACAGTGTGTGTACCGTACAATAGTCAGCAAAACCAAAGTCAAGAAGATCGATGGTATCCCGTGGGCACCGGTATTCTGGAAGCATGTCAGCGGTTTGTATGTGTATACGTGTCCGCTGGGGGAGGATGATTTTGAGGTGACGGTACGCATCCGCCCACTACAGCAAGAGGAGGAGCCGGTGAGCTGGGGACACCCATTCGACCTGAATTCATTGCTGCCTAAGTTTTCTGATTTTTGCATACCAGTTCGACAAATCTTGGATCTCGCTGCTGAGGGTGAGACACAAGAGTTTGCTTTGTTTTCAGGTCCACGCCAGGAGCGCATGATATGCCAGGGTAGCATTGCGTTTGTCGGCGATGCTTCACATGCTCTTCTGGGAAACTTCGGCTCCGGTGCTGCGTTTGCGCTTGAGGATGCGTACACGTTGGGCAAGGCCCTTAGCTGGGCCTGTCCAAGAGCGAGGCCCTTGATAGATGCGTTGAATCTCTTTGATTCTGTGAGGTCGCCTCACTACCAAAGGCTTTACACAATTTTAGACAGATTCACTGCGATCAGGGCCGTTTTACAGGAAAGATCGCTTTCAATCGATGAGGAGATTTCTGAACGAGTCAGAATGATAGCCCTGGCTTCAGAGTCGTGGATGTATCACTATGAGATTGACAGAGCAGTAGACAAGGCTCTTCAAAGAGAGAACGACCGTGCCGCGGCTACGCTTTGAGGGAAGTTGCGGCAACATGCGATTATGCCGAGATGAACGCAGGCTGTTTGGGAAGTGACTAGGATTAAACTCTTCATTAATTTGTGTAGAGGACGTTAGCTCTGTATAAAACCTGTAAATATTTATTGCTTATATTTGAAGATGGCACACACATGTGAAAACCGGTTTAAATATAATTCATCATGCAAAATAGTCTATCAACATGTTTTATTATACAGATTTGAAATTTATTAAAACGTACCACAAATGACGCACTAATACCTATTAGCATAATGTGTTTTAGTCGAAAGGCGACGTACCTAATCCCCCGCGCCTTAGGAATACTATGTGCGGATTACGCTTTACTGGGCGGTTGCTACTCCGGTGCTAACTCTGTGGGACGACCTTGTATCGCCCGTCTCTGGTCATCCGTCAATGCTATACCGAAATACTTATCAAGGCCCTGTACTCGCTCTTCTTCAGTCCGGCAAACCCGAACAACGTTTGTTTGTCCTCCCAGATTCTCCTTGAATGTGTCGTGTACGAGAATTCTTTTTCCGTAGATTTCTTGAAGTTGACCATTCTGCGTATCGCCATCCACTTCAACGCCCGAAACTGCGCGCCGAAGAAACTTGACCACGACTATGTTCTTCCAGGAAATGCTGTCTGGATTCTCGCCCTCAAAGTAGTTGATGATATCAAAGTCCGAAGACGTCCACTCCGTTCCATCGCTGAAGGCATGGAATGCGAGCCACGGATGGTCATTGTCGTTACGGTATTGATACTGCCACATCTTGTGCTTATCCTCGTGTGATACCTGGTCCGGGATAAAGTCTTGAACAAGCCGGACTTCTTGCGTACCCATGTTGCGCATTGTGAACCCGTCTTCAAGCCGCATCGGTCGGGTAGGGCCGTCTCCACCAAAGCACACATCGGTTGTCCACTGTGTCTTGTCAGGTAGCGTAACGATGGTGAGAATGTGTCCCCTAAATTTGAAAGTTAGAAAAAAGGCGTTATGAAGTTGTGTGTACTGTGGTAACATTGCGCTAGCTTACCATCCAGAAAACTCGCCCTCTGGTGGGCCACCGACTCGCAGACGACTTTTGACGCCGACCGGGTACGCTGAGAACCCGAGCGAACGAAGAATGTAGAGGAAGAACAGATTGTTGAAGAGGCAGTAGCCTCCTCGACCGCGACCACCTTTGATGATCTTTTGGAAGAGGTTCTGTGGTTCTAGGTTGACACGGCCGTCGGTCCCGTAATGAAACAGCAGCGTCTCGTACGGGACGGTCGAAATCATGTGTATGTGCAGGACGGCAAGCACATCGTAGCTCGGTGACAGTTGGCCAGGATCACGGTACGCCTCTGGAACACCGATGAAGTTCAGAAACTCAGTGATTTGCTCTGTGGTGTATATTGCTGCCATTTTAGGTTTGTTGAGCACGGCCGTTGGCGCTTCCTACGGGTATGAAAAGCGTGTGCGTAGAAAAGACTAGAGAAAATAGTCAAGGGTCCGAAATTGTATTCTTACTTCAGCTCTCAAGTTGACATGAGCGCTTCGTCAGCACTGGAGGACAATCCTTTGCTTAAAACAGAAAATAATGGGTAGTTCAGATCTTTCTTTTTGAATAACCGACGGGAGCAGTAAAAGAGGAGCGAAATCTGCCTTGCACGAGAGGGGTCGTTCATGCCTGACGCCCAACATGTGGCACTTTCCTGTTTTCCCGGCTGTATCACTTCAGGCATGAGGGGTTGGGTAACTGTAATGTTAATATCTCGGATAGTTTATTGGTAAGCTGCCGGTATCAATGCGTACATTCTGCAAACAGTGTTACACTGCGAAAAAAAAATCATTGGCGATGGTTGAACAACAAGTGCACATTTACAAATCCTACTTAATTGATGCGTTTCACTTAGAGGCCATCCACACTACTAGAAGATGGTAAGAGATTAGGACATAAAGATGTTTACACAAATACATACCTTTTTCGGACAATGATCCACTCGTCCCGATTAGGGAGTGATGTGTCACCGCCTTAATGATTTGTCATCTGAAAACCGATCATTTTTGACGTCATATTATGATTTAAATTTAAAAATTCAAATTCAAATTCAAATTCAAATTCAAATTCAAATCAAATCAAAACCAAAACCAAAATAACTAGACGAAAAAAATAGTTAAAAAAATTAATCACACATACGTTTTGATCTATAGAATTCAAGGATTACGGTGATATTATTTTCATGTCATAGAAGAGAGTATTCGAGATGTAATTAAAGAAAAAAGAAGAAGACGAAGAAGAAAAAAAAGACGAAAAGTCGTGATGTTTTTGATTATCTAATACTATAAGAATAGCGTGTCGCGCGTCGCGACGTCACATGACTACGTCACATGACGGCAGATAATGACGAGGATCATACCTAATTAGGCAATCATCTCCACCTCCAATAGGAGGGTCCCGTTTTTCCGAAAAAGGCATGTATTTGTGTAAACATCTTTATGTCCTAGTCTCTTAGGTTGGCATACGAGTCGGTCATCAAGTAAGATATACGCGTATACTGCATTTACTTATTTTTATGGAATTATATTTGCATATGTTCTGCCCAGCCTTGGTTTATATTTCAATATGCCGTAAAAATGCACTTCCCAAGCCTTGTCTGGTGGACGTTCGTAACAGTAAGATCACCACACCACCATGCAGTGACGCCAAGCTCATACGTGTCAATCACTGAGCCGGGATGCAGCAGCTTTTCATGCAGTTTGTATATCTTCTGACTCGCTAGTGTTGCAATCAAAACTATTATGTGATATGTGCACATCCTAGGCCTTGTTTGACGTAAGCTTATTGTTTTAAAGCCATCACACCACCATAGTGGCTGCCAGCCTAAACGTCCCGGTCACTGAGCAAATATAGACGGCATGTGGCGGATTTACATGCAGTCATGGTTGGAAATGCCTGCTCAGCACCTAGTCGTATTTAAAATCACCCCATGTGAAGTGCACAATTCAAGCCATGCTAAACAAAGGCTTCATATTACGCGGTTAGCACACCTTCATGTGCCGCTTTAACCGACCAGTTCCGGGCATGAGCCCAAAACTTGACTCCATGTGACGAAGTGTAAAGCGGAATTAGCTGCAAGCTCCTCGACTCAGGCTTCTTTACGGTCTCAATTAATAAAATTTCTCTTTGGCAGCGCACCATTACTCAAGATTAAGTCTGCCACTGGCGATGACAATCAGCGGGACATGAAAGCGCCCACGATTACTACTACAAGTGATACGAGTTTCCTGCCTCTCAAATCAAGCAGATATTCCCCTGCATTTATTATGCTCTTACGTCCTCCTGAAGCTTCTACTTGAATCAATTTTTCAAAGAGGCTGACCGACGCTTGCAATTGAGGCTATGATACAAAAGCTCTTTAAGTCACCTTTGTGAGCAGATCAAGATGCGGCTGCTAAAGCAAAATCGCGAGAACAACGATGGGCCCCAGCTTGAGCTCACCAAGCAGCTAACGGCGGAAACCGCACCACCCTATGCCGTTTTGTCGCATACTTGGCTACTCAATGATGAAGACGAAGTGTCACTCGAGGATGTGATACAGGGCGACATCGATTCGAAGCTTGAAAGCCGGGACAAGATCTGGTTCTGTGCTGATCAAGCTTTTGAAGATGGCCTGATGCATTTCTGGGTGGATACATGCTGTATAAATCAGGAAAACACTGTCGAGGTGCAAGAGGCTATCACCAGCATGTTTACCTGGTATCGCGGCTCGGCCTGCTGCTATGTGTACATGGCGGACGTGTCTGTCAACTACTCCAGTACCGCTACCCACCCTAATACACCAGACAGGCGCACGTGGGAAGCTTCATTCCGTGCCAGCCGGTGGTTCACACGGGGATGGACGCTACAGGAGCTACTGGCACCGAGATCCGTGTATTTCTTCTCCAAAGAGGGAATCAAACTTGGCGACAAGATCACACTCGGTAACATCATCCACGAAGTTACAGGTATACCTACAGGGGCGCTACGAGGAGATGCTCTGAGCAACTTTCCCGTCGACGAACGCTTTTCTTGGGCGGCGCGCCGCCGGACGAAGCGTAGGGAAGACAAGGCATATTGTTTGATGGGAATCTTCAATGTCTTTGTACCCGTCATGTACGGGGAAGAAGACCATGCCTCTTACCGACTCCGGCGGGCTATTGAAGAAAAGGAGCATACCAATCTGGATCAGTACGTGGCTATGCTGCCCTATGCCAAAGAGGCCGCCTTCAACTCCCTAGAAGATCAACATGAGTCTGTCTGCTTGGATGATACTCGCACAGAGCTCCTCGACTACGTGTACAAATGGGTCGAAGGTGATGACGAGCGGCGTATCTTCTGGCTCAAGGGCATGGCCGGAACGGGAAAATCCACTGTAGCTCGCACTGTTGCCAGGAAATACCATCGTGTATTGTGTGTTGGGAGCTTTTTCTTTTCGCGGGGCGGCGGCAATCGCAGCAAAGCCGACAAGCTGGTGACTACACTGGCACGCCAGCTGGCTAATAACAACTCGCGCGTCAAAGAGTACATTGCCAAGGCCGTGGAAAATCAACAGGACATAATGGACCACTCGCTCCGTGACCAATGGGAGCACTTGATAACAGGCCCGCTGTCCCGGATTGACAAATATTCAGTCCCGTCGCCGGTGCTTATCATAATTGATGCACTGGACGAGTGCGACGGGGAGAACGACGTCCGCATCATACTACAGTTTCTTGCAACAGCAATGCCGCCTGCCAACATGAGACTCCGTATCTTCATAACTGGAAGACCGGAGACACACGTCAGCGCCGGTGTTAACAAGATCCCAGAACCGGACCGTGACGTTTTCGTACTGCATGAAATTTCCAAGCGACTAGTGGACCGCGATATCAGCTTCTTCTTTAAAGACAGCCTTACCTCCATACGTGATGAGCATGGACTAGGCAGCGACTGGCCGGGGAGTGAGACCATTGTGAGGCTTGTGAAGAATTCGTCTGGTTTGTTTATCTGGGCTGCCACGGCCTGTCGGTATATTAGCAAAGGCAGACGCGCGTCTACCATTCGCAAGCGCGTCCACCACGTTGCTAACGGTTTCATCAAAGGTGCGGGCCCCGAGAAGCAACTAGACGAGATCTACACCACCGTGTTACGCGACTTTGCGTTGCAGGACTTTGACGACGAGGTGGAGAAAGAGGAGTCTTACACGCATCTCCGCATCATTATGGGCGCAATCGTGGTGCTATGCTCTCCGCTGTCAATAATTTCCATCGCAAAGCTGCTGAAGATGCCTCTGAGTGATATCAAGAGCACGCTAGACAACCTTCAGGCGATATTTAACGTCTCGACCGACCTACACCAGCCGATCCGCCTTCACCACCCAACCATCCGTGATTTTCTGATCAACAAGCAGCGGTGTAGTGACGACGCCTTCTGGGTGGATGAACAAAAGACGCACAAAGCACTGGGCGACAGCTGCTTATCACTGATGTCACGCATGCTCAAGCCTAACATCTGTCAGTTGACATCGCCCGGAGTGCTACTCTCAGACATTTCGGAAAGTCGCTTAAAGTCACACATTCCCCCGGAGCTGGAGTACGCCTGTCTCTACTGGGCCCAACATTACCAGCAAGCCAAGATTCTCCTACCCGACGTGCATATGGTCAATGAGTTTCTCAAGGAACACTTTCTTTCTTGGCTCGAAGTCGTCCATCTTCTGGGAAAGGGTGCGGAAGTACCAGTAATTATACGTCTGTACTACTCGCTACTGAGAGGGGCAAGTGATTCTTTTACTTCTTTATAGTATAGCTTCCCAAACTAACCACACACCGGTACTAGACCCATCAGATACAGTTTGTCAAAGACGTGCGTCGACTGATGTTCAAGTTCCAGCACATTATCAAGCAGGCACCCTTACAGGCGTACTGCTCTGCCATCGTATTTCTTCCACCATCGAACGGGTTACGCGCGCATTTCCGAGGTCAGATACATCCCTGGATCAAGAGAGCGCGCATTGCACGGCCTGAGGCACCTTCAGCAAAAGAGGATATAGACTGGGTCAGTGATCTGTTTTTCTTCCCTGACGGCAACTCTATCGCCAGCGGCTCGAACATCGCGGCCGTACGCCAGTGGGACGTTGCTTCTAAGAAACCACTGCGTCTCTACAAAGGCGATGCCATAGAGAAGGTCAGCGCAATAGCAATATCACCGGACGGCCGGTTCCTTGCAGGAGGGTCGGACGATTCCCTTATCATGGTGTGGGATGTCGAGTCCGGTGACCTTCTCTACAGCATCAAGGCACACGAGAGCTGGATCAACACTCTGTCATTTTCACCGAATTGTACCATCTTGATGTCCGGCTCGATGGATGACACTCTGGCTTTCTGGAATGCCACCACGGGCAAGTTGATCAACAGGACATTCAACTCGTCTAGAGGAGTCAATTCGGCAGTTTTCTCACCCGACGGTTCGCTGATAGCCGTCGCTTCAGTTGACAAGTCACTGAGAATTTTGAGGGAGTCGGGAGAAAGTTTTATGACCTTAGACGGCCACGCTGGCTCTGTGAACTCTGTTCGTTTCTCCCCTGACGGCACGCGCGTCGTATCTGGCTCCGACGACATGACCGTCAGACTGTGGGAGCCGACCACAGCCACGCTGAAGATTAAGATGCGTGGCCATACCAGCAAAGTTCTTGGGGTCGACTTCTCTCCTGATGGGTGCTCTGTCGCATCTGGTTCGGAAGATCGTTCAATCCGGCTCTGGGACGCACACAACGGTTCTCAGCTGGCCATCCTAGCAGACCACCCCAGCGGGATCAACGCTATCGCCTACTCCCCAAACGGCAGACTTATTACAGCACTCACCTTCGATGATGAGGTTCGGGTCTGGAGGACCACAACGTGCAAATTGAGCGGCAAGTTAGACGACTTCGAAGATGAATCCCATACCGGCATATTGCCAGTACTGGCCTCTTACATTCCAGCCACATCTTCTAGACTCACGGAGACCGCATACAATTGTCTTGGTCACTCAAGTATGATCACTTGCTTAGTGTTCTCTAGTAGCGGACTGTGGCTAGCATCAGGATCATCCGACACCCGTATTAAGGTCTGGTTTAACGGCGTCTTACAGTGGAGCTTTTACGCACACACGAGCGATATCAGTGCGCTCGCTGCATCCCCTAGCAGTACGTTACTTGCATCTGCATCGGTAGATGGTGCTGTGAAGATGTGGGATATGGAACGGGGTGTGCTAAGATGTACCATGAGCGGGCACGCTGCACAAGTCGTGTCAGTAGCATTTTCTGCCAACGGTCGTCATCTTATCTCCTGTGCCACGGATGGCTCCGTGATGCGCTGGAGCCAGACAACAGGGGAGTGCTTGGGCCTCCTCGAAGGGCATACAGAGGCTGTGAGAGGCATGGCCTTCTCTCCTAGAAGCACCCACCTCGTGGCGTGGTCAGGCACAACGGCTGTGCTATGGGAACTCTCAACGAAAACACAATCTGTAGTGTTACGAGGGCATTCACAGGCTATTTCACACGTTGCTTTTTCTTCAAATGGTGACATGCTAGTATCTTGCTCAGAGGATGCTACTATTCGCCTTTGGAATCGAGCAGGAACGCCTATCCAAGTGATTGAGAACACATCGCTGTCTATCGGTTGTATTGCCTTCTCCCCCGACGGCCAATATCTAGCTTGCTTCTTAGCTAACAATACTGTTAGCATGTGGGACTTAGACAAGGAGGTGTGGGGTTCGAGCTGGACAACTGAATCACCAGTTCGAAGAATGACTTTCTCTAGCTGCGGTCGATATCTTGACACTAATCGTGGCCGACTCAAAGTTATCTCTAACTTAGATGAGCAGTCTCAAGAGCTAGTATTGTTTGTAAGCGATATTTGGATTAGAAAAGATGGGAAAGATATGCTTTGGCTACCAGACGACTACCGCGCTTGCCAAGTGGCGGTGTTTGGTAAAATGGTTGTATTAGGACATATATCCGGCGCAATTTCGTTTATTGAGATAGATTGATAAAGAAGTAAGTTTTAATTTAATTTTTGGTTATTAATGTATCTAAGCTATTACGGTTAGAATAAATAAAAATAATAGCTTTTTACTAGAACTTTTTTAATTTAAGAAAATAATATTTCGTGAATTTGAAAACATGAGTTACGTTAAATTGTATAGTAAGTATTTTCCGACGTTCGAATAGAAAAGATAGAATTAAAAACATAAAGTATTTTTCGACGTTTAAATAATATAAAAAGAAATTAAAAATATTGACTTAACATATAAGACTAACCTTTATGTCTAGCCGTTTAAGCCCCAAACGGCCCACTTATTTAAAATATTCGATGGTTTCGACCAATTAGAAACCTACATTTAAAGTGGTTAGGTTAGGTTAGGGTTAGGTTAGGGTTAGGTTAGGGTTAGGTTAGGTTAGGTTAGGTTAGGTTAGGGTTAGGTTAGGTTAGGTTAGGGTTAGGTTAGGTTAGGT